>JAHEWK010000011.1:0-1275596 GCA_020740775.1 Ilyonectria destructans
CTTTCGGGAAGAAGGTAAACTTCCATCACTCTCTAGAGCAGGCTATATCGAGACTGATCCTGCCCCCAGCAGCAGCCTTAAGGGGTACAGACAGTATCCTGGCAAGTATATAAGGCTGATAATTAATAAACTGCCAGAGTGCAAGTATCATAATAGTATAGAGTGATGCCGCCGACTGTAGGGTTAAGGGGTCTTACGCCCAGTACGACATAATATAGTCTATAAGCTGCAGGTACTTATTGATATTCTGCTGCATAAACACATTGAAGTCCCCAGCCGCAAGTACGTAGAAGGCATCCCGGTCTGGTATTACAGCAACAGCACCCGGCTTATCAGATAATCAGTTTATCTACTTGACCAGTCGCTATTAAGCCTCCTCTGCTGGCTATAACTGAGCTGTAAGTATTATCGTAATGTACAGCTCGACCCGCCAGCTATACCCCTATAATAGGTCCTTAAGGTTGCTGGATATACGCTGAATTAACTGCAATAGTGCCCACTCTGCATCCTGGCAGCTAGCCTTAATATTACCCTCTCTAGCTACTGCCGCCCAGGCCTTATTGCTATAGGTAAGGTTGAAGATATTAGGGTGTAAGAAGGCCCAGATAGCGGCCACATTAAAGTTACCCTCCTCTACTGTATAGGACTGTATATACAAGATGCTGCGCCTAAAGATAGAACTAGTCCTCCTGGGCTCTAAGGTAATCGAAATAGAGTCTTGCAGTATATATACTGGGTACTCAGTCGTTACGGCGCACAGAATCCAGAGAGGCTTCCAACCCTCTGCTATAGCCTGCTCCTCCTTACTCCCCCTTTTATATAGAGCCCGGCTGTTATCTCCGTTATAGCCATATTTACCCTTACCCCCCTTATCTTTCTAGCTTCTACCTGCCTCACCATCCCAGTCACTATTATCTTTATCCTTACTGCTGCCAGTTACATCCTCTATCTGTAGGACTGCCCTTCTAAGTAGAGCCTTACTGGACTGCCTATAGAGAAAATACAAGGTGTTATACTGGCAGCACCGCCGAGTCAGAATATTATACCTACCTCTTATTGGTAGGAACTTAGATACTATATCGATAAGTTAGATTTGCCTCTACGGCGTCAGTTCTGTTCTATTGCAGCGTTAAGTAGGGCTATTACTGTAACTGCTGGCTGTTGGCTCCGGTTCGAGTCTGATAACGCTATATCTAGCGCGGAAGTCTTCCAGCACCCCCGCGATGCTGCTGCCGGAAGACTGGTGCCACAGCTTGGTATCCTTATAGCTGCAGAGGAAGATAGCATCGCCAAACTGCTACAATCTACTGGTATTATCTATCTCCTGCACGCTCCTACCGCCGGGCTGAAGCCCGTCTGCTGCCATATTGCGCTCCGCCTGAGCAAGTGCCTCCTGCATGACGCTCCACAGCCTGGGGAGGTTCTCCTCGCTATATAGTACTTTAACGGCCGCGCCGCGCACAGCTGCCGAGCCCGTGGACTCCTTGGCGATATGTAACGCTGCCCGGGCGGAGTTATAGCTTCCGGGCAAATAGTGCGCAAAGTGCGGCCCGATCTTCTCGATGCTCGGCCTGATAAAGCCGTCAAAGAATAACTGGCTCTAATCCTCTCGCAGAGGCATGGGGCCCTTCTTGCGCCGCTTCTCATCGTAGAGCCGCAGGAAGAATATATAGACTATTCGTGGCCTCTAGTGCGTAAGGACGGTGTGCAGAATCTAATAGATTGGGACCTACTTAATCTTCTCTCCCACCCGTATGGGCATACAAATATGAATAGACTTAAAGAGGAGGAGGCTCGGCTGGGCTGTAATGTATATATTTAGCAGCCCTCTCAGGCTGTGCGGGTCTTTTGTGACGTATAGAAAGCTGTCGATGTTATGGATAGCGGGCACCAACTTCCACTCCGGCATGTTGTCTCTGTGGAGGCAGACCTCAGCGTCTACCCAGTCTTGGTCCTCGTGCCAGCCCGCAAATTAAGCCTCCAGCCGGCTGGCCGGCAGCAGCTAGTTGCAATAGAGACCCGTAATGAATATATTAAGGGGCCGGACAGTTCGGTTTAGGCTGAACTGTCATAACTATTCCTCTCGCTCGGCGAAGAACAAGCTGCTGACTCTTATGCTGGACCCAGCCTATATCTCACGTAGGTACAGATAGCAGCAGCAGTTTATAAGGTATAATACATCTTAGTCCTTATATCGATTCGCCGGGTATAATACCAGGCCGGCAGTAAGGATATAGACGATATATCAAGCTAGCTTCTCTTCTATATCTAAGCCTTTCTCTTCAACCTAATTGTAAATTTCCTAGCAGCTAGGCAGCTTGCCAGTAAGAGGCTCAGCTTATTCTTTATTATACACTTTATCGGAAGGATACTTATCCGTTATTATACTATTATTATATAGGTCTTTATCGCTATTTATACTATTATTATTTAGAATAGTTTATTAGTTAACCTATATATTATATAGCAATAAGTATTATATATAGGTAAGACCTATAACTGTATAAAGATACTAAAGGGATATACTATATGCTTTTATCCTCCTCCACTAAGTTAATCTGCATATTAAAGCTGAATACTGTTAAATAGTTATTTAGCAGTATATTACTATCCAGAGCAGCTATATCTATTATACTATCCTCTATAGAATTTATTAATACTATCTAGATATTAGTATATAAAGGTCTGGGGCCTGGAAGAGTATATCTAGTATATATTCCTTTCGGCCGTATTGCTATCTGACGGAAGGTCTAAATAAGGCCAGCCTATCCAAATCTCTATATTATTGCAACTTGGTATTCCCTGGGGAGTTATTAGGTAATAAAGAAATATTTAAGCTCAGATAAAATAGCTTGAAGAAGGTAGGTTTTATTGTAATAAAGCCTATACCAGTGTTATTGCCTAGTCTGCTGGCAGAGGTACTGCTGCTGGTAGCAGAGGAGAAGTCTGACTGCAGTATGCCGGAGCTTGCCGATACTAACGCCATTCTTCTTCCGGATACTACAGGCAATAGCAAACTTAACTGCAGGTATTACAGAATAGTATTCTGGAGTCTGGTTGTATATATATTGGATAAAGATAACAATAAGGAAGAAATACCTCCTCTGTAATCCCTGGGCTTAGAGTGTATTTTTAACGTGCCCTTAGCCTTCTGACACTCTAGGGCTATAATAGTAATAATAATAATAATGTAAATATGTAACCTATAAAAATAGCGTTAATTTAGTCTGAGGATATTACCTGGGCTTATTATAAAGATACTGCAGAATAGGTCTAGAGTAATTAATAATAGAACTACTATAAATAATAGAGGTCTTAAAGACCCCCTTAAATTTCTAGATATATATTAAGCAGCAAGCTGTATTCTAAATATACACTAAAATCTATTATTTAATTAGATATAAATTAATTATTTCCTTCTATACATATTAGATCAGTATACTATTATATATATAATAGGGGATTCTATATAAAGAATTAATATACCAGTCCTAACCTAGATATTTTCAACAAGAAGACCAAACTAAATTATTTAAGCAGGAACCTTAGCGTAATATACCCTAACGGCTATAGGAAATTACTAATATACTTATCAGTTTATTATAAGTAACCCCCCTTATCTGCAATAGAAAGAGAAAAAAGAAGGCCGCAGAAAGAAATTATTATTACTATTAAGAGGCAGATTAATAGTAATATCACCAGCAGGCAGAAAAAGAACAATAGCCCCAGCCCCAGCCGTAATAATAAAGCCTGCAAAATGTATCTGCTTACCCAACTACACTGGCGGCTCTTTCAGTACGTCCAGACCTTAACCCAAAAGACTTAAATCGCCTGTATACTACAGTCTGAATAATAGCAGTATTACAGCTGTCAGAAGTAATAGGAATTCACAAGAGTTCTTAGATATAGACTTATTAGTTACTAATAACCCTAATATATTAGGGGCTAGGCCGGGTTAGCCTCTTTTAAAGAGAATAGTCAGCTCTCTATAGAGTCCTAATACTAAGTAGTATAGCAGCTTACTGTCTAGTTTCCTGCTATATTCTACCTTTCAGATCTCCTTAGGGATAGGTACTATTAGCTTATTAACGCAAGATATAGCGCTATCTGACATACTAGATAAATAGAGTTAAGCGGATCTGCCTATAACCCTCTCTAAGTATAAGAGAAAGCTTAAGAAGTTTTTCAGCCAGTAGTATATATCCCTAGTTAAGCAGGATATACTGGAGCACCTTATCTGCAAGATTGCTAAGTATTATATCCAGATTAATAATAAAGAGGGCACTCTGGGGACGGATAGCTATATAAGTTATATAAAGCTACTTCTCCCTCCCTTAATAGACGCCCTCTTAGAAGGTATCCAGCTCTTTTAGGTATTAACCCAGATTTTACTAGATGTACTTAACAATAAAGATAATAATAAAGATAATAATAATAATAATAATAACACCTTATTATAACTATCTCCCAACCTTATTCTTATACAGGCCCCTTAGATTAATAATAAGCTTATTATAATACAGCTGGGTGCAGACAGGCAAGTATTAAAGCAGGAACTTAGCGGGGATTACAAATTAGCCACTCTAGTGGAGGCCCTTCAGGCTAAGCTCAGCTATAGCAGATATAAGAGTCATTATTACGAGGAGGGAGGCAAATTATTCGATATACTAGCCGTTACCAGACGGCTATAAGAAAGGGACTTTAGGGGCAGGCTGTCCTTATAAGAGATCTGCATTATAGATATAGCAGTCCTATATAAGGTATTCAGCAGCCAAGGTCAGAGACGCCTCACCGATATACTGATACACCTTTACGGCCGCTACCTGCAATAGCATCTCGCCGACCTCAACCAGAATACAGACAGAATAGCAGATAAAATCCATAAGTAAGGCCCAATAATACTATCTAACTTCACCTAATATTAAGTCCAGGCCGTTCAGTACGACAGCCCTAATATATTAACAATTAATAATATTTAACTGATCGATATAAAGGTATTACTTATCTGTAAATAGAACTGCTAGTCGAGCCCGGCTGCAATAGAGTTAAATAGAGATATTAAAGACTTCCTTACTAGAAATAGAATAGGCGCTAATACAGGCTTGGCACTTGTAATAAGGATATTAAAGTATCTCAGCAGGAAGCTCAGCCTTCCTAAAGGCGCCTTACCCAAGAAGATCTATACCTAGTGACTGCTAACTATAATAGCAGACATCTTTAGAGCCGGCAGTTATATCTTCATCTCTTGAAGCCTCTTTACCTACTATAATAAGATTCATCCAACCGATAGTATTAAAAAGGAGGATAAGTTCTATATAATAGCACTTACTATTACAGACAAGCTTCCAGACCTTTTAGAGATCTATAAGGTATTATATATATATATTATCCAGCCCGCCCTAAAGGCCGCTACTTTAGACAGTTATAGAATATAAAATCTTATTATAGACCTTAGGGTGTCCGGCATTTAGATAGCTATAGGTGACTATTTATTTAAGTTGCAAAAGATATCTATCTTAGAACTGCTTGGTATTTATATACCTCTAATAGGTTCTATAGAGGAATTAGAGAATATAATATCGGAAGATAATAATAAGTATCCCAAGACAGACCTAATTAGATACCAGTCTATTCCCTATAAGTATAACAATAATAATAATAATAACAATATATATTAATAATAATAATAGTAAAGATAGCAGAGTGGAAGAAGAGGAGGATTATTAATATATATAATTAAGAGTTTAAGAGGGGATTCTGATATTTAATAAGAGTGGGATAGAACTTAATTATATATATAATAATAATAGTGGGGCTTGGATTATATATGTAATAGTGGGGCGGAATCTTAACTATATATAAATATATAGACAAGCTTTAACCCCAACCCTAATAGCTCACTATAATATAGTACTGTATTTATTCTTATAGGTACTTTCCTTATTAAGTAATATTAATTCCAAATAGTGTATACTTTAAAATTAACTGATTTTAAAGTGCGGATAGATTAATAAGCTGATTCAGGCTGATTAGTTATACAGTATAAATATCAGTAATAATACTGTATTTTAGTATCTTCTTATAAGAATTTTTATAGAATTTTTAAGCTATATTTTAAAGCTTAAAGCTTAAAGCTTAATCTTATAAAGAAGTTATAAAGTTATATATTTATAGACTTTAACAGCCTTTAACTTCTATAGTATCCCAACTTAATATATATAATATATATATTTCTCTTATTAAATTACTTAATCTAAATAACTTATCTATATATAGATAAACTCTATAGCTAAGTATAATATACTAAATACTATTTCTTTTAACTTAATCTCTATTTATACTATAATAACTAATCTTTTAGTTTTTATTCTATAGTTCTTTCTGCTACTTTAAGTATCTTAAGAAGGTTATTAATACTTTTTTAGTTAATTTAATCTAATAAGTTAGATACTCTATAATATATTACTTATTTTCTTTTAGTACTATATAATATAGTAGCTATACTTTATACTAAAGAGGGCAATATATTAAACTAAGCTAAATAGAATCTCTATTTTCTTTTTATAGATCTATTTAATACTTTTTATAATCTATTGTCTATTTTATTTTAATACTATATAATATAATAGCTATACTTTATATCTAGATATAAAATACTGAACTATATAAGTAAAACCTCTATTTTCTTATAAATTTAATTTTACTTAACTTTTTAAGAATTACTCTATATTATTATAAAGAAACTCTTTAAAGATACCTAATAAATAGATTATCTATCTATAGTAATAATAAGCTTATTACTAAAAGCTCTATTTCCTACTTAACTTTAAGAACTATTTAGTACTATAATAAAGAACTATTAAAAATACCTAATATATAGGTTATCTACTTACTATAAGGCTAAGCCTATTTAGTAGAATTTTTATCTTCTATTTAGCTTTAAGTATAAGTATTATTTAGTATTACTAATTATTATAATTATATTATAATAAAACTAAATATAAAAAACTTAGTATTATTATAATAAGACTGAATTTAAAAGAATAGATATATAGAATAGAAGATAAGTATCTATATATAATCTATCTATCTTTAATATCTAATTAAAGTATTATAAAGAGAGCTTTATATAAAATCCCTAAGCTTACTTAATAGCCTCCTGCTAAAGAATAGTAAGATATTTATCTTTACTATTTTCTAAAGGGACTTCTAACTTTAATATAGAGAGAACTCTTTATCTATTATTTTAAATCTGAGTTTAAAAAGCTAGTAGCTAATAGTAACCTAAGGGGAACTTCCAGCTAGAAACTTCTAACTTTAAGTCTTTTAGTATAGCTAGCTTACCTTTAAACTCTCTATCTATATTTTTTAAATCTGGATTTAAAAAAGGCAGTTATAAATAGATAGATAGATAAATAAATAGATAGATTACTATCTAGCTATACTATATATATATAGTATACTCTTACCTTTAGGCTCTCTCTATTTACTCTTTTTAAACTTAAATTTAAAAAGTATAGTTATAAATAGATAGACTAACTAACTATCTAACTATATTATATATAGTATACTTTTACCTTTAGGCTTAAATAGATAGATAGACTATCTAGTTATACTATATATAGTATACTTTTACCTTTAAGCTTAAATAGACTAACTGACTATTTGGCTATACTATATATAGTATACTTTTACCTTTAGACTCTCTCTATCTGTATTTTTTAAATTTAGGTTTAAAAAAATACAGTTATAGATAGATAGATAGACTAACTGACTATTTAATTATACTATATATAGTATACTCTTATCTTTAGGCTTAAATAGACTGACTGACTATCTGGCTATACTATATATAGTATACTTTTATCTTTAGGCTTTTTTTATTTACTCTTTTTAAATTTAAGTTTAAAAAAGTGCTATTATAAATAGATAGACTAACTAACTAACTATCTGGCTATACTATACACAGTATACTTTTACCTTTAGGCTTTTTCTATTTACTCTTTTTAAATTTAAATTTAAAAAAGTACTGTTATAAATAGATAGATTAACTAACTGACTATCTAGCTATACTATATATAGTATACTCTTATCTTTAAGCTCTCTCTATTTATACTTTTTAAATCTAAGTTTAAAAAGTGTAATTATAGATAGATAGACTAACTAACTAACTATCTAGCTATATTATATATAGTATACTCTTACCTTTAGGCTCTTTCTATTTACTCTTTTTAAATTTAAATTTAAAAAGTGCAGTTATAAATAGATAGATTAACTAATAGGCTATTTAGCTATATTATACTCAGTATACTCTTACTAGCTATACCTACTAAATAGACTATCTAGCTATATTATATATAGTATACTTTTACCTTTAGGCTTTTTTTATTTACTCTTTTTAAACCTGAGTTTAAAAAGTGTAGTTATAGATAAATAGACTGATAGATAGACTATTTAGCTATACTATATACAGTATACTCTACGACGGCTTGCCCACATCAGGAAATTGACATTTCGCGCCCTGTTCTCGGCGCCTTCCCAACTTGGAAATTTCGCGCCCCGCCACCTGGCGCTGCTTTTGCCGTCTATAAAACAGCATAAGCGCCCACATTTCGCGCAATGTACCTCTCAAGTCCCTCGACTCCCCACCATCCCCTTTTTCTTCACTTGTCACGTGCCATCTCCGCAACAACATCTCTTGCGCCTTTTGGCTCTTGTTCTCTGCCTCTATCTTCAAACGACCATGGGAATTTTCTCTTGCATTTCCCAGGCTTCCTCCCATACCGTACAGCTTGCAATGGGATTTTCCCACATAGTCTTCTAGCGGCATTACACATTGACTGCCTCACATGGGCACCCAAGCAACCCTCCACCGACCTCGCCTTTTTTGCTCCGGCTGGAGATTACTCAAATTACCTATTCAAGTAATTTGAAAGGACTCTTTCAACAAGATGCATGAATGGTGTTGGCAGATGGTTACTTGGCGCACTTGCCTCATCCAACAGCTTCGCTGTGTCGAGCCATGCAGTGGGACGGAGGACAGGAGGTGTGTATAGACGGCCTGAAGCAACGCCGAGCTAAGGAGGTCTAAGGGGCTGCGACAGACTCGATGGGAAGCATGGAGCGGTCGAGGGTTTACATTGGTCAAGTGGCCATGTCGACAAGCGTGTTGGAGGCGCAACCATCTCAGCTCATGTCGATGGCGCCGCCGAGGGCCTCCCGATCTGCCTCGCCAGGACAAAAGTGCCTGCGTTGGTTGTGCCCAATTTCCCTGTTATGGGAGAAGGGTTCCGGTCCTTTCCGCAGACTGTTGGCTCACGATGGAGCTTTTGGCTCAATACCCCTGAAATCCCGTCGAGTCTGCCTTGGACAAGACACCAGCGGCCACCTGTCTCGGTTAGGTCGCGACCACGAGGTGATCCATATCAGCTGGAATTTCCTAATCGGGGACATAAAGGTGTGCTGGACACGTCAGCGTGTCGGAAGGATATTGATGATCCAACGATATTTTACTCAACTTGGCAACTCGAGTCTGTGTTGGCGCCATCTCTGCCTGCTCGGAAATGGCCGCGCGGTGATACGGCTTGTTTTCTGGCCATCACGGTGCATGAGCGCCCGGATGGACTCACTTCCGGCCGGCATCACCAATGAAGATTCGTTCAAGATGGCCTCTGATCATATCTGACCTCGTATCATGCACGATTACGAGGAGAAGGGGGCAGGGTGTCGCAGAACCCTTGCTTAGGATGGTCTCCGAACAACCGACCAGCGACAAGCAAGGTAAGAACACCAATCATACGGTCTATTACATCCGACAGAGTCCACATCCTGTTACAACCCGGCGCTATTGTGTGCCTTGAGCCACACCGGTCAGCTCGTTCGCACCCCAGGCTGCCGATTACGCGATGCGGTCAAGACACTCAGCTCGACGAGGGGGAATCCACGTCTATATAAACGAAGGAGCTACCCGGCAAATTCATGAATCGAACCATCAACATCATTGAACTTTCTCACGAGCGCGGCCTAGCACCCTTGTCGTTTATTCATTAAATCCATTGCCCATTGTCAACAAGATGTCCCTGATATTCAAGTCATATAATCCTTTCCACAAGAAGCAACGAGCTGAGCGGAGACGACACGCCAAACCCCGTGAGCGAACGGAGCTGTCAGCATCCGGTCCTCCTGATGAGGAGCGTCTTAGCGGCTCCACGCCTCGGTGCTCAGCTGATGATGGCGATTGCAGTCCTATTGAGGAGAGCGATATCATTAGAGACCCTCTTGCCAGTTTTCCCTCTGAAGAGGAATGCTTGAGTCTCTGCTTTCCTGCCACGGACATGTCAAGCGCTTCTACACCAGCTTCAGCATGTTCACTCGGTTATGAGACAGACCATTTCGTTTTGAGATGGGATAGTCAAGGTAAGAACCCTTTGCGCTCTAGATCCTTGGCAGAAGTTAATAACTACTTCCAGACTCCGCCATTGATATCCAAGACGACGGACCAGATTCTAGCAGCCAGACGGCCAACTTGAACATGTTTGATACGAAACCTAACTCTGTGCTACATGGGGGTGGCCTTGGTCAAAGCTGCGAGCTACCGATCTCGATATCCGATGATGCTAGCGCCCAAGGAACCTCAGCTCCCGAGTTGAACAATGGACTCCTTGGTCAGAGTGTCGAGGCCTTAGGCATCCTAGCATTTGCAGCAATCACCGAGCACGAGAGCGCCGTAGGAATCAGCTCGGCCGAGATTGTCCCAGGGCTAGGGGCCGAACCCTTTTCATCAAAGCGCCCATTGCCGGAAGGTGACGTTCTTGGTGGATCCGAGGGGCACGATTCAGAGGTCTACCGTTCACCGAAGCGATCGAGACGATCAGACTTCAATTTGCACTCCTCGCCACGACTCGAGTCCGACGATATCTGCCCGATCCCCGCCAGCCCTCGTGTCGGCAGGAGCGTCAACCAGTCGAGCCAGGCACCAGAGGATTTTAGCCCACAGTTTCGGCCAGGCTTTCATGTGGACCCAAACTTGACAGCGCCTGAGCATCCTTCGAGCCAGTCGACAGAGCTCATGTCTCTGCCGACGGAGCAAGCAGAATCAGTGCGGCTAGAGTTACTTGTGATGCAGAAGATGATCTCAAGCCTGCTGGCCAAGCTAGGACACGGCCAGGCTCAGATCATGTTGCCAGACGGAAGCGTTCAGCGCACCCCGGAAACCAGAGATGAGACCGAGAGGCCTTCCGGCGACGATAGTGATGATGATAGCCACAACACCAGCGATAGCGACAGCGACGGTAACAGCGCCTGCGACGCCAGCGAGCTCACCACGGGAGCCCCCGAAGGCACACGACAGAGAAGTACACAACGTTGCAGGTGGACGAAGAGGGAAGACGACCTCCTCAGGCGACTGAAGAATGTGGGAATGTTATCAGACTCTCAGATCGCGCGCAAGTTAAACCGCTCAGAAAACGGGGTGAAGCAACACTGGCACATTATGTCACGCGCAAACTAAGGATGAGTGGGAGGATTGACAAAAAGAGAGGGTTTATCAAAGCTTTGAGCTTCACGAACTTGGTGTCTTGGCCTGTGGATGACTGCTTGAGTTGTGATAGACTTGGGCTTGACAGAAATATTGGGCATCTCCTCGTCTTGCCTCCTTCATCTCCCACCTTTAAACGTCACCATGACCTCCCCTGCCCCTCTTTCTACTACACAACACGACTCTAACTCAACAGAGATTGATAATTCTACCCCGAATCTCCTATCTGACAGTTTGGCCAAGTTCTCTGTTACGAGGCGGGGCTTCGACTGCAACATCCGCCAACACTGCCGCTCTGGCGTCGAGCGCAGCACTCGCCGAGGTCCGATAAGGAGTCCGAACCACCCTGGGCGCTCCCCGATCAACCATAAGCGATACTCAAAGCGAAGTCTCGCAGACCAAAAGACTTTGGCTAGTTCACACGACGAAGCAATACGGGATGCTTTCTCACCACCTAAACCTCCACCAGCTCAGGTCCTGGCAGGGACGATGCCTCAACATAAGTAGTCACCGGTTTGTTCAAAACTGTTTCCAGAAAAGCCTCTACCATCCCGACAACTCTGCCGTGACAAAACCTGGACGGCGCCCAATAGCGCCCACTAGCTCCTACAACTGCAACCTGCGATTAACTTACGATGGCGACGCACTCCCCCGCCCGCTCCAACAACCTCGCCGACTCCCACGACCACCTGGCAACACGCACCTGCAAGCCCATCCGTATCTCTCACGGACGACTGTCGATGGCTACAAAAATATGATTTTGCGGGATGTCGACATGGGCTGCTACCACCTCTACTGGTTCTCAAGCTTAAATTGTTCGGTGTGGCGGTCGCCCTAATTTTGCATGCTGTATTGAAATGGCGAAGAGAAGAGAGCTGGCCAAGCAGCACCCCGAAGATTAGGACCGCATCGACGGGCTGCGTCAGGGTCTGCCAGCCCGATGGAGGTGGCCCAGCCGCCATTGCAGGATAGCGAAGTGTTTGGGGACAATTCGTGTGACGATGGTATTGTCGAAGCCTGCGGCACATCTCCTGCAAGACACTCACCCAACCGTATCGAGGGCAAGACTTGGATGACGCAGGCTGCGCGTCCATCGATCCCGAGTTCGAGGCCATGGACGTTGGATCCGGATCGCCAGGAGCCCGAGCGTCTCCCCCGTCTCGGGAGTTGCCATCCCGGCGCCGTTTTCATTGCAGATCCTCACATGCATATAGAACGGTGCGCGATCAGGACAGTGATGGAAATACTGAAGGCTCTGGCAGTGAGGAGGGCGTGAGTGACGAGGACTATTGTCTTTTGTCTCCAAAATCTCACGGATATGGCCCTAGAAACGATTCCGAGGATGAACACCAGCATAGTCGCAAGCGTCGCAGGGTATGTCGATCTCCCTACACCTCGGTTCGCAGTACCCCCCCCAATGCTCGAAGTTTTGGCCAAAGAGGATCGACAAGACGTACCGCACAGTTACCGAGAGGGTACCGAATGTCTGTATGCGACAGTCCGACACCATCACGGGCAAGACTAGTCCCATTTGCCAGAGTGTTTCTCGCTCGATTAGAGGAATGGCCTATGGAGGGATCTAGAGAAGGCATTCGAGCGGATCAAGCCGAGAGTAAACTAGACACTATGGGGGGATTAATATGCGGAAATGGCCGCGGAGCTTCTTATGGAGGAACGGTTGGCTCCATGTCTTTCTTTCGCCACAAACAACAGGCGGGCCGCCATAAAGTGAATGCGAATCGTTGCGCTAGCTATTACATTATTAGCCAGGAAGCATTATTGGCTAAGAAGGGATGATCCCGCTCGCAGGCCGTCCGAGCCGTAATCCCTCCGGATAAGTGCATCATCTATCCGACACAAATCCAGCCCTTATTCCGCCACACGAGAAGTCTATCTAACAGAAATCAAATCTCCACAGCCACGCTGGGTTTGCATGTGACTTTATGCACGCATATCACGCGCTGCAAAAATCAGCCTGATGCTAGAATCGGCTTAAGTTGCAACGCTCTGCACACACGAAGCCAAGAGATCATAGCTATAAATGAACTTGGACCCCTTCAACCCACCTCTTGACAAAGTTATTAATTAGACAGTGTGCTGTTATGACTGCCATAACTGCCGGTTCCAAGCCCAGATAGTCTGACATAAGGTGGGGAAGGTAGCAAGTGCTACTTCGTCATCCACGGGTAGGAATGGGTTTGGGAAGGCGAGATCAAGGCTCTAATTGCTTGTAACGGGCTATGCAAGTACCGTTTTCCGAAAGGGGGGATTGGTATGGTCTCGTAGTTATCGAGATCTTCGTTGGAGCATCTTGAGGATGGCCAAGTGCCCCCTATAGGCGGCCCACCATAGCGGCGTCTCACCATGTTCGTCCTTCGCCTCGACGTCGGCGCTCTTCTCGAGCAGCAGCTTGACGATGGCCTCGTGCCCCCTATAGCCGGTCCGCCATAGCAGTGCCCGACCATGTTCGTCCTTCGCCTCGACGTCGGCGCCCTTCTCGAGCAGCAGCTTGACGATGGCCTCGTGCCCATTCTCGGCGGCCCACGATAGCTCTTTCGCCTCGACGTCATCGCCTTTCTCGAGCAGCAGCTTGACGATGGCCTCGTGCCCTTTACCGGCGGCCCGCCATAGCGGCGTCTGACCATATTTGTCCTTCGCCTCGATGTCGGCGCCTTTCTCGAGCAGCAGCTTGACGATGGCCTCGTGCCCATTACCGGCGGCCTGCGATAGCAGTGTCCGACCATGTTCGTCCTTCGCCTCGACGTCGGCGCCCTTCTCGAGCAGCAGCTTGACGGTGGCCTCGTGCCCATTACCGGCGGCCCGCCATAGCGGCGTCTGACCATATTTGTCCTTCGCCTCGACGTCGGCGCCTTTCTCGAGCAGCAGCTTGACGGTGGCCTCGTGCCCATTACCGGCGGCCCACGATAGCGGCGTCCGACCATGCCCGCTGTCTTTCGCCTCGATCCCCGCGCCCTTTTCGAGAAGTAGCTTGACAACGACACGATGGCCATAGTACGACGCTACCATGAGATCCGTAAAATACTCGGTAGTCACCATTCGTGTAGTCTCCCAATAGATTCTCAACCATACCGAGTAGCTCTTCGAATCCGGATCACAAATTCTCAGAGCGAAAGGTAGAATGGCGGCGTCATCGATGATACTAGCCTCGCGGAAGTGAGCGCCCCAAGTTTGGGCCGAGTAATCTAAGAAGGCGTGTCTATCGAAAGAGTGGCCGGCTTCCCCATTTGCATCTGTCGGTAGACTAACATCGCTAGAGTTGAAGAAGTTCAGATAGCGCACGCAGAGCTCCGCAAGAACGGCGTGTGCGTCTTGGGTCGTGATGGAGTGATGCCAGTGCAGCTCTGACGAAACAGTTGTGGGCGATGCCAAATCTGCAAGGAGAAACTCGCGCGCTGTTTGGTGAAGGAAATAAATACTGCCTTGGTGGATTGAGACGAACAATCCACACCAAGATCTGAGACGAGTCTTGAAGTCCTCTTCATCCTCCAAGTCGATGTCGTGAATAGACTGTGATGTGTCGTCTATATTCACGGCAACGCTCATTTCCGAGAGGGTTAGCGGTCGGCTCGCCGCCAAGATGATACTCAAGGCTTTCTGAACCATCGTCCGAACCATCGGATCTTCCTTAGTCTTATTAAGAATTTGCTCATATGCCTCATTGATACTCCTCGGAAGTGTTGCAATAGTGGACTCGACCCCCTTTAGTGTCTTTTTAAAGTCTTCATTCTGTAAGTAGTCGAACACAAGGTGCACCCAGAGATAAGTGCGGTGGGTAGTTTCCTGTAGTCTTTTCTGCAGGTGGCTCTTGATTTGGGGTGACAGGCGCTTCTTCATCGACAGCTGATTGATCCGGCGCATAATAACATGATTCACCTCCTGACTGATCGTTTCTGACTCTTCCTCTCCTGGTATACGGATATTTGGAAAAGCGCCCAATAGGCCGCGGAACTTGGACACAATCTGTTCATACGGGCGGCATGTTAGAAGATACTTCAACTTGCCATGGCCCAAATGGTCCCTGTGGAGTTGGCTCTCCACATTCTGTATCAGGTGTGCAAACTCTGATTCGGTACATTCGTCCAGGGCATCAAGGACTATGATTACAGGTCCTGCCTGAGGATCTTTTATAGCGTTTCGTAGGACCTTCCAGAGCGATTCTGCACAGTTAATCAAACCTTGCCCATCCTTGAGGAATTGTGACATGGCATGTTCGATCAGAGACGGCTTCTGAGAGAAGAGCTGGTGAAGCAGTGCGCAAAGTGCTTGCCGGACGGTGTTCTGGTCTTGGTCTTTGAAGAAGAAGTAGCAGATGGTTGTCGATCGTGGCAGGCCGTGGTCGATCAAGTACTTGGCCAGCACCGACTTTCCACATCCAGGATCCGCCGAGACTAGCAGGGGGCCAGACTCTTGGTTCAACCAGGTCTGGAAGTTCTCGTGCTTGAGGAACCACATGCATGTGCCTTCAACCCTTGCTTCCACTCGGTCTTTATACCACTCGTATGTGGCGTCCCTGCTGCCGGTTGTGAGGCGGAACAGCTGGTGACACTTTTGTTCGTCTTTGGACTGCCTCTTCTTGGCTAGATTGTTCTGGGCTTGGAGATGCTCCTTTGCAATGTCACGGTGCTCCTTTGCAACGTCCCGGTGCTCTTCTGCAACTTCGTGGAGGTCTGCAATCGGATTAATATGTATTAATAGTATGATTATAAACCTTAGAATTACCTGATAGCATATCGCCAATCTTTTTTTCAGCTTCAACCCTATTTGGAGGTATTCGACAGAGAAGTTCCTTCGCGTATGCAGCAGCCACCATTGCTGCATAGCCCTGCCACTCCTTGTTCTTGTGGGAATCCGAGTAGTCGCATATACCGCGGATAACCAGGCAAGGAAAGTGGTTCATCAGCCCTGCTGCTTCCATCTCAAAACATAGAACGTCCTTTTCCGCTGCAAGCTTGTCCCGAACCAAAGCGTCCGTCATCAACTGGTTTGCCGAAGCAATCAGGCCGTAGTGAATTGCAGGATTATCCTCGTCTTTGGTCCGTTCTGGTCGCAATATCAAGTTTGAGGCATTATCGCTACAGACCATGGCACAGGCTGAGTCGTAGGTGATTTCGGTTTTGAATAGCCTGTCGCTGCTTGGCTCCGGTCGCTTGTACTTCTGTTGTAGTCTCGGCTTCCTCTCAAGAATACCGTTGATAGCCTCATCAAGCTGATGCCCTTCGATCTCATACTGTGCCTTGATTCCACCCATCGCTGCCCGTAGGATCTCTGGTGGCTGGTCCAAGAAAAGTGTTGGTTGAAGTTCCTCACCCTGTATCTTTTTACCAAAGTCGTACTGGAACACACCACCCTTCCCATCGCGAGGAGCGCTGACCACGATGTCGCCTAGACGGATATCACGTTTTTGACTTGGTGCACCACCAGCTATGCCGACCATCAGGCCGATCCTGACGTTGGGGAAGCTGAGCAGCATGCCTTTTGCGACTCTTGCTGCAGAGGATGTGCCATACTCCCCGTCGGGTAACACAGCGATGACGGTGTTGTGTTTCCCAATTCTTCCCAGGGTGTAATCGTTATTGTCATTAGGGGACACATAGTCGGGTCGGTCGTGCTTTTCGTCGAGGAAAACTTGCGCAGCGACGTACTCCGTTATTATGGCGCATATCCAGCCGACCGTGTAGTCGTTAGGTTGAGACATGTTCGATCGCAGGATGATCCAGAGGCAAGGTGAGCTGCGAAGGACGATTAGTGTTTGTCGCCGAGGTTTCTCAGAAAGATCTCTTGCCTCCACCTGGACAAGTTTGGATCCGCCTGCAGACCGTTGCGATTGCCAAGCACAACAACCAACCTGACAGCGCAACTTAACCCCTCTAATCGCGGAGGTTCAGCGGGGTTTTAGGATCTGCGCTGAAGTTCAATCAACAGAGCGCACAGTACCCGAAAAAGTACAACGATTTATGAAAGAAGCCACGACACCGTGACCATCGCTCAAACAAAAAGCGGTTGGGCGGCAATGGGCAGAAGCAAGTTGGTGAGAAATCCGTAATCAGGTATCTGCTGAGGCCACCCCCCTCGACCGCGGGCGCTTATGTTGAACAAGCACCTCTCGCCCAATAATATCGGTCTCATGCTGGTACGGCACGGCGACATCACACGCTCTTCACCAATCATGCGTTGTTGTTGTGTCCGGCCCGCCGTCCACAGCAACGCCTTATCTCTTTAAGGAACCTGCTTATGGGCAAATTCTCCAAGGCAGCAGAGTCGAGTACTCGAGTTCGTGCTTCCCCGTCGCCGACGTGTTTGGGCTAACAAAACTGTCAATAGAGTTCTCTGTTCTCCGTCCCAGCCAGTCGAGTACGAGAGCAGCATGGCGCCGACGCGTCGCGACACGGTCACGACCAGCCCCTACTATTCTCGCCTGCATCGCACGCACAGAGCTTCGTGACTTGGCCGCCGCAGGTCGTCGAGTCACGACCTGCATTGAGGAGGAGCTCGACCTGGAGCGGCCGGCCAGCATTCACAGCCGACTCTGGGTCGCGGCCTGGCCCATACCACTGCGCACTGTATTGGGGCACCCGTGGATTCTCGCGTATCCACGCTCATACCTCGGCTGTTCAGAAGGCGGCTGCCCCGCTCCTGCCTGAGGCCGAACCCAGTTAGGAACGAGTCGACCATCGCTCGAGTGACTGTTGTGGCTGTCGTCATGTAATCACACGTGATATAACACGTGACCAGCGCATCCTACGATGTTGCCTAAGGCATCAACAATGAGCATCTTCAGACCACGACCTATCCGACACTTCCACTTGACATCTAATTCAAACAACTGCGCTGCCTCTGACGCGTCCATCATGTCTCATCAGACGCCCCTTACACCATACATCCGTCGTGATGAGTATATCGACAACCGGAATTCGCAAGACTTACAAATGAACGACGCGCTTTGTTCTATCCGCGGCTCTTGATTCTCGGCCAATGGCTGTTCATGTTCTGGCCAGGGTCAACCAGACTGTCGGGTCAAACAGAGGGAAGTAAAAAAGTGAAATGAGATCGCGCTCCCCCCCTTTAGGATTTCTCTCTTTTTCTTCTCTCATCCCAGGCTCATTATTCTATTTCTCGTGTCCGTGACCACGGTGTCTACGTGGTGAGCTTGGCTCCATTCAGCCGCACGTTCTATCTTGTCTGCTCGAAAGTCGGTAACCTGCGAAACCATGCATCTCAAACCGCCCTGCCGTCCTCCGCCACCCGCGTCACAATATGCTATTCGCCCAGTCATTATTCGACATCCCCATTATTCCGCCCACGAAAATACACTCCTTCGTTTCCCCTCGCTCGATGTCGCTACAAGTCAGGACGAGGATGACTCGGGATTTGGCTGTGGCATTCACTATCTCACGGCTCTGGCGGCGTGCCAAATCATCGCCGGAAATGCCGCATACCTGAGCTACGATCGGCACAGCGAGCACCCTGTAGAACCCGACTATAATGGCATCTTGACAAAAAGCGAATACTATTTGCAGGTTCCTCAAGGTGATTGCATCCTTTTCACCTGGCAATTATAGAGCTAAGATGAGATTACGTCCAGGAGTCTATGATGTCTCACCGTATCCCATCATTTGCGATTTTGAGGATTGGCAGTTTCCGCACGGCGGCCTCCCAGGAGCTTGGGCGCGTCTCAACCAAACGCTCAGCGAGACAAAGTCTCCCAGTTCTGGCTGCATCATGACCGGCGTCTTAACGAAAGATATTGCCCATCTTATACCGCAAGCCTCTGCTTCCTGGTTTCGCCGGAATCGGATGGGCGATTACCTCACCAACCCCCGCGGAGGGTTCGGCCCCGACAATGAAGCGAACGTATGTCGCCTCCGTGGAGACTTACTAAAAGACTTTGACGAGCTTGCATTTGCTTTTGTGCCAAAGTTCACGAGGCGTGGTTGTCGCTTGGTTGCGCATTACCTGTCGGCTGCCGATGATCTCATCTGTCCCGCCAGCATTTTCCATAACCAAATAACATACCAGCTCGACAAGATTGCTCCTGAGTTTCTTCTCGCCCGCTTTGCCTATGCTGTCTTTGGGCTCCTCCATGGCTTCACAGCGGAGACGCCAAGACGTCTGGCCATCGTCGAACCTGGCGAAGACGAGCTCGGATTATGCGCTTGGGTTCATAGCGTGTACACAATGACGCCCGCCGAGGTGGCGGCTCGGCGAACAGAACTTGCGAGAAGATCGATTTCCAAGAAGAGAACTCTACAGGAAGCTGGGATAGACGACGAGGTACCCATCGGACTGAGTCTCAATGGACAGCTGATGGGGCATGAGCAGTTGGTCGAACGGCCTTCCGAACCAGTGAGCTCCCTTGCGACCCCGAGACAGGTTCGCAATATTGTCAACCATGGTTCACGGCCACAGCAAGTCCCGGAGCGACCTATTAGGTTCACTGATCTTCCACCTGAAGCCCGCCTGATGATATGGGAGGCAACTTGGCCAGAGCCCCGCGTAATCGAGATTGTGACCATCGAGCACGACAACCCAGAAACTGGCGACATTGACGACTATGCCAGGCTTCAGTTCTTTGGTAGCATTTCTTCCTGGCTCATGTCGGATCATAGCTGGAGACCTGCAGACTCAAGGCCAGAGAGCCCCAGAAACTCATTCCGGCAGCTCACTGATGAGAATGCATATCCCATTGCTCTTTCCATATGCTCAGAGTCTCGGACGCACACACTGAAGAGCTTCTATCGAATGCGCCATTACAATCAGCCTGGCTGGTCTTTCTACTTCAACCCGACGCGCGATATTCTTTGGCTTTCTGATGACCTATGGAATCTCGAGGAGGAGGATGTGACAGAATTAAGTACGTCTTATGGCCGACAACTGGCCGACGTTCAGAATGTGATTCTGAGTGTGAATGGGTGGAGTAAAATCGCAGATCTCGAGATCTTGCGTCTTCTTGGTGGTGTCAATATCATCCAGATCCTCCTCGGCGTCAACCAAACGCCAGCAGACGTTCTTCAACTCCAGCACAGGGTCCAACTCCAATTTGGGGACGACGAAAGGTGGTGCTTTGTGTTTCAGCTTGTGGACCGGCTGTACAATGTCTGTGGTGAAGTCGCAGTAGGGAGAATCAGGCATTAGGGACGGCGGCGTCCTGGGCCAAGTACGAAGTCAATTGGGATTCCACTACGAAGCACTCTCCATATCTTCCGGAAACCTTATGTACTCTGTGTTTGATTGAGAGCAAAGTCTCTGTATTATCAATATTAATATAGCTATTGCGATGGAACAAGTATAGCACTTAAGTATATACGAGGTGGACCTGTTATTGTTATATTGTGATGACCATTGTCGCGTCAAAGCTGTGAGCATCTCTCTTTTCTTTGTCTGCATTCTCCGATGCGCTGCCCTTCCCACTTTGTTCGGTGTAATCTCTTGCTTCATGTTCATACTGCCAAATCCGCCCTTAACTTGCGCTCTCTGAAGCTTGAACTTGGTTGACAGTAGTGACCATCTTCGACGAGCCTGGCAGTGTGACTCCTCAGGAAGTCAGTCAGGCGACAGGAAGACAGATGCAGTACCGGACCCAGGAAGAACTTCTGTCGAATGGACATCGCTTTACGCAAACACGGCACAATGCCCACACAGTTTTCTTAATGGCAACAGTAGTAGCCAGCCTGGTTCACGCGGCCTCTGCTCCCTTCTCTATAAGAACCCTCGCCACCGCCTCATAGCCATTGTTTGAGGCCTCGGAGAGTGGTGTCCATCCGAAGTTGTCGCTGGCGTTGACGTCTGCTCCCTTCTCGATAAGAAGCCTCACTATCGCCTCGTGGCCATTTTTTGAGGCCCACCAAAGCGGTGTCCATCCGTCCTTGTCGCTGGCGTTGACGTCTGCTCCCTTCTCGATAAGAAGCCCCGCTACTGCCTTATGGCCGTTGCTTAAGGCCCACGAAAGCGGTGTCCATCCGTCCTTGTCGCTGGCGTTAACGTCTGCTCCCTTCTCTATAAGAACCCCCGCCACCGCCTCATAACCCTTCTCTGAGACCCGCAAGAGTGGTGTCCATCCGAAGTTGTCGCTGGCGTTGACGTCTGCTCCCTTCTCGATAAGAAGCCCCGCCACCGCCTCTGAGGCCCGTAAGAGTGGTGTCGATCCGTCGACACCCTTGGCGTTGACGTCTGCTCCCTTCTCGATAAGAAGCCCCGCCACTGCCTCATAGCCGTTCTCTGAGGCCCGTAAGAGTGGTGTCGATCCGAAGTTGTTCCTGGCGTTGACATCTGCTCCCTTGTCGATAAGAAGCCCCGCCACGGCCTCATGGTCATTATCTGAGGCCATCCAAAGCGGTGTCCGTCCGTCCTTATCGCTGGCGTTGACGTCTGCTCCCTTCTCGATAAGAAGCCCCGCCACTGCCACATAGCCGTTCGCTGAGGCCCGTAAGAGTGGTGTCGATCCGTTCTTATTGCTGGCGTTAACGTCTGCTCCCTTGTCGATAAGAACCCTTGCCACCACCTCATGACCCTTCTCCGAGGCCTCTAAGAGTGGTGTTGATCCGTCGACACCCTTGGCGTTGACGTCTGCTCCCTTCTCTATAAGAAGCCCCGCCACCGCCTCATGGCCATTATTTGAGGCCAACGAAAGCGGTGTTGATCCGCCGATATCCTTGCCGTTGACGTTTGCTCCCTTCTCGATAAGAAGCCTCGCCACCACCTCATGGCAATTTCTTGTTAAGGCCCACGAAAGCGGTGTCAATCCAAAGGTATCCCTGGCGTCGACGTTTGCTCCCTTCTCGATAAGAAGCCTCACCACCGCCTCATGGCCGTTCTGTGAGGCCCGTGAAAGTGACGTTCGGCCCCCCGCATCCACCTCATTGACGGTCGTCCCTGTCTGGAGAAGCAGCTTGACAATGCCAGCCCGACCATCCTGGGCAGCCCAAGACAGCGGTGTTCGATTTTTGTACTCTTTCAAGTCTTTCCTGCAATTCAGAGCCTCTGTAATGTCGACTCCGTTACAGATGCTCGAAGGAGAGTTTAGAAGAGCAGCAACAGCATCTTTGTTACCATTGGCCAAAGCGGCAAATAGGGGGTACCTATATCTCTCTCCAAAACAATGAATACGCGAATCCTCTTTGAGCCTCGTGCGGATGAGCTCCGAGAATCCTTTTTCTGCGAGAAGATAGAAGAGACTTACATCCGGGCTGTATTCACGAACCTTGAACTTTTCAAAAAGATTGATGATACTGATCCAGTTGGGATCGGGAAAACGAGATAGAAACTCGTCTTGAGGAACCGCATTCGCCGCGGCGTTGGCATGATGGAGAACATGCTGACTGGCATACTCCAAAAACGGGTACTCCTTTGAGATTTCCGTCTGCCCGTTGGATTTGGCCTCTGACGGCAGCTTGCTAACAGACACACGCACCAAGGTATGATTCATGTATGAGGTGCAACATTGTTTGAGTCTCTCATGGCTTGGACTCTCCCAATCAAATCCAAGATCAGGCCACAATTCATGCAGACCTTTGTCTTTGACGAGGAAATCTCGGACGGATTCGTGTATGAATTGCACGCTTGGCTGCTTGGATTTCGTGATCTCAGCAAGTCCTTTCGAGGAGCTAATAACACATCTGTTAACCCTGTCGCCAGCATCTGGGACGGTAACATCTGGGATTTCGGGGTCGGCCAGACCCTTCAGTGACAAACCAGACCAGAGAGCATGGTAGAACTCCGTCGGTCGCAAAGGCCGCTTTGCGTAGAGAATCCAGAGGATGCAAAGCAGGAGATCCTCCATATTCTCATTGTCACGCCTCAGGATGTCCTTGAACAATTCGCTCAAGCCGCTCGGTATTTCTGCAAGTCTCTTTCTCAGAGCCAGTCCACCCCGTCCATAATCTTTGTTGAGAATATCGACAACGAGGACGATCCATAGGAAAACACCGGCGGCTTTCTCGAGAAGTTGGGGTTGCAGCTCTTCGACAAGCGTAGGTTCTTTGATCCGGAGGCGGCTTGCAACGTAGTTTGCCAAGTCTTCGGCATGACCTGGCTGGTCCTCTAGCGTGAGTCGGATCCCCCGTCGTATGATGATGTAGGGATAATGTCGACTAGAGAAACAGATTCGAAGCGCAATGCGGTTGTCTGTGGATTGTTCTGCTAGGTCTTCAAAGTATTGGACCATGTCCATAACTTGTTGTTCATCACACTCGTCGAGAGCATCGATAAAGCAAGTAAACGAGCGTTTACCGAGGGCGGAAACTGCGTTGGAGAAAAGGTCCTTCAGAACATTCAAGCAAGGACAGCCATTCTGACTCGGGGAAACAAGATCGGGATCGTCCAAGACTGTCTGGAGATCAGGATAGCCTTCGAGCAGCTGGAGTAGCAAAGATCGGTACATCCCCACGATCGACCTTTCTAAGTATTCTCCCCGAGCGTTGAAGAAGAAAGAAGCAGTAATAGAATGCTCACGGCGGGCTTTGCTCTTCATGCTCGAGCATGCGAACTTCATGATAGTCGACTTGCCCGCACCCGGCTTGCCACTGATCCACAAAAAGCCATGATGTTGTGTCCATTTTCCGGCATCAAGCCATGCTTGGTAGTCAGGGTGGTTAAGAAACCATCGACATGTTTTGGTGTGGGCGGTTTTAATAGTCAATTTACGAGAATCCATCTGGTCAAACCTGAGGGAGTCCAGCAATCGCCGCCGGTCATCGTTCGATAAATCTCGATCTACACGCCGGATGTGAGCAACGGTGACCAGGACATGCTCCCAAGACCACTGAACTTAACTTACGAGGCTTGGGCACGCAGGCAGCTTTTGCACGCGATTCGGCCACGGGTAGCACCGCCAGTAATTCCCTTGCGTATGCAGCGGCAGCAGCTGCGGCATATCTCTGCCATTCCTTATTCTTGTGAGAGTCTGAGTAATCGCAGATTCCACGGATTGGGAGACAAGGGAGAATATCCATCAGGCCAGCGGCCTCCATTTCGAAGCATATGACGTCTACTCGACGAGCGATATTGTCCCGGACAGTGCCGCTCCTCATGACTTGGTTCCCTGAGGCGATTGCACCATAATGTATCAGCGGATCATCGGTCATCCGCCTGCTTCGTGGCACCAGCTTTGAATGGTCGCATCCGTCACAGCCAGGCGTTGGAGATACATGATCATACGTCGCGCAGAAAAGACAATCCGGTGAGCTCGGGCGACCGTACTCGGAGTGTCCCTCAAACTTCTCCCGCAGGATGGACGGGACCCGACTGGGCTCTAGCTCATGTTTTGATCGTAAGGTGGACACGACTGTGCCGAGCAGCTGTTGGGGAATCTTTGGGATCGCTGTCGGCTGGATCCGTCCGTCTCCAACAATCTTCCCCAAATCATACTGCATCACCCTCGTTCCGACGACGACGTCGCCCAAACGTATATCGGCCTTGCTCGGCACTCCACCTCCAATTCCCACCATCAAACCCACGCGGATCGACGGGAAGGTACGGACCAGGTGGGTCAACACATTCGCCGCGTTGTTCGTTCCGTACGTTGGCAAGCACGCAATGACGAGGTTGTGGTACTCTATGCTTCCGAGCGTGTAGGTGTTGCTGTCGTTCCCATGCCTTGGCAGGTCTTCGTGAACCTCGTCCAGCATGGCGCGAGCTGCAGCCATCTCTATGTGCAGCGCGCAGATCCAGGCGATGGTGTACTGATCATGCGAAGTGAGCGACCCGTTTCGCGACTCGTGAACCCCATTGCCCAGGTCGTCGTGAAAATTCTTTTGTCGCTTTGGAGGGTGAGGGGAGCTTGTCTCAGCATGGTCTTCATGCCAAGGCCGTCTCCCATCCATCTCGGCGAGATATCGATCTGATTATGATTCACAGGCGCGACTTTGCTCGGGGAGTAAGCGTCGGTAGGGGCAGAGGTAGATAAGGCGGGATGACTTACTGAAAGGCATCTGATGAAGGGCGATTATCGCAACTGACTGTTTCTCGGCCGATTCGTATTTGGGTATGGAAGGAAGAAGGGTAGAGACGGCCGAGGGCGCATCAGGCAGCCAGGGATGGTGTCGCTGCCAGGCGGCCTATGCATGCACTGCCACCACCGGTTGGCCCTGCCACCGCCACCTCAACCTCGCAAAAGAAAGCTCATCGGGACCTCGGATTGTGGGCTCTCATGCTCTGCCTTGGTACGCCTCTCCAAACCACAAGCTTGAGCGTCCGGTGGGTCCCCAGTTATTTGACGAGCACAGTGCGGTTGACTTGGTAGTTCAGCACCGACGCCAGGAAGCCTCGCCGTTACCTACCACCCAAACATTACGCAGTGAACTGAAGGCGCAGTCTATTAGCTGGCCAAGGCCGACTTTTGCTGTGGCTGACCTCGTGTCTCTAACCATGGAAAGTAAGCCACACTCAGCTGCAACTGCATCAGAATTACCAAGGCGTTCCATGGCAAGAAAAACTGGAAAGCGTACTCTCATTAATGCCAATTGCGTGTAGCCACAGGTGCTTAGTGGGCAAGCCACTAGGCAGGCCGGAAAACGTTAGTACAGAACATTCACCTCAAAATGGCCCTAGAAGTCCAGGCAAGGGCAAAACCGATAGGATTGTTGCTTTTAAAGCCGTAGAAACGATGCTTCAACGAGTAGCGGTCCTAAGATCGTGACCACAGTGGCGACCTTGTCTACTCTTCTCTCGCCAGATTGCCCACATGTCCTGGCCGTCCATTTCCTCCTCGATGAGTGTGGTGCTGCCGCCAATGTGCCACTCGTCCACGCTGAACACAAAAACATCCTACGTCGTGACAATCATCGCGCCGAACAGCTGCTAGGCTCGGGAAAGGATTTTATCATTAAATGTTGGTGGTTGCTTAGAAGATTTTCATCAGTAACAATTTTGCTGCAAAGGACTGCTTAAGCCTTAACATCCCCGCGTCAATCTGATCCGCCAGCTGTGCTTCCTTCAGTTATTTTTGTTAGCCGAGATATACTGCAGCTATTTTTTTATTTGCAACTTGAGGTAAACCCGTAGTGATTCATCCGAAACTGACCCAACAAATTGTATTACCCTATTACCAGCCGTCACCCTTTTCGCTTCGACGAGCTCCCCGGTCGTAAAAACAAGTATTTGTTGGCCGTCACTGCCCATACTGATGTCCTCAATCACGTGTACTCCCCCTGCAGATGCTTGCTGGCCTGCATCAATAAGTTCCGTTGGGAATTGGGTTGTGCTTTCAAAATCGCCTCGTTTTGGAGCCTTGAGCTTAACCCATGCCCGGAGGGCTTGTTCTGCTTGTGAGCAGCCTGCTACATTCTCATTCAGCGTACGTATGCGGGGGCTGCTCAAGTCATCGCGAAACTGGCCCGTGTTCGTAGTTGCTGCCCTAATTTCCTGGGGAAGAGGGTGTAATGCAGAATAAATG
The DNA here is from genome assembly GCA_020740775.1 of Ilyonectria destructans. Lineage (NCBI taxonomy): Eukaryota > Fungi > Ascomycota > Sordariomycetes > Hypocreales > Nectriaceae > Ilyonectria > Ilyonectria destructans. The sequence continues at coordinate 26,946 of JAHEWK010000011.1, forward strand.
TTCTGATCCTGCTTTTCAGAGTTTAGACTTGTGTTTTGCATGGTATTATGGAATGACTAATGACTGTTAGAGGGGTCATGTCTGTACGATTGGATCACAGGTTCTGCAAGACGCACAGCAATCGAGGCATAAATACGGTGATTTATACTACCAACAGAACGGTGAGCGTAGCCGGGGAGGCGGAACCGAAGACATCCGACGAGCGAGTCCGAGTCTCTGAGATGGCAGAAAAATAATGACCTCGTGATGATTTTAATGTTTTCGACCGTTCTACATTATCTAACCTACTTCAACTATGAAGAATCTGTTTGGTTCGCCAGCCAGCCTCATGACTAACGGTGTGGGTGCTGAGATAGCTATGCTGTGGGTGCCACAACTTAATTTTGGCGGTGGATGCTAAGTGGCTGCCGCGCCTCACGTGCCTCTTTCCGATGTCAGCTACGTTGACGATTAAGTTTGCCTCAACGCGCGTGTTTGATTGAATAAGTTTGCCCTCGGAGACTAGAGCAACACGCTGCTCCTACTGAACGATTCCGTGAAGGACACGTAGGCGGCCACAGAGTACTCGTAGCAAAAACCTACTAGTGGCTCTGGGAAGTTAGCGAGGGTGGCCTGCCAATGATCTGGAACGACAGTAATACGAACCGGATAACAGCAAGTCCGGCGTATAGCTATCCAATCGACTTGATTATGCTCCAAATCGGTCCTGGAGGGCCCAAATGCTTCTGAGTTGTATAAAAACACAAACCCACAATATTATCTCTCCGCCAGCACCTTCGGGTCTTTTCCGGCCTCTAGAAGAGTCTCCCTCATCCGAGCATACAATCCTTTATCCTCTCTCACCCACCTCCCACCATTGGGGAACATTATTCTCCGTAACCTGTTGACCCATGGAATGAATGGACGATAGTACGATGTGAAGTTCGTCTCTGCAATCTTGAGAAAATCTCCTTCGTCGTCAACTACACCCTTCTTGGATATCGCTAGCTCTTCCATATCAAGGTAGTTCCACTTATCGAACCGAAGAACCACTCTGCCTTCGTCTGGCCTGTTGTAGTGAATGCATATCCAGAATAGTACCCAAAAGAATGACTCGAGGTCGTGCATGAAGGAATGCTGCTCGCCAAGCAACACCCCGATAGCCATAAAGGCTCTCGTGCCGGTCTTGCCCTTTGCTCCGGAGGAGCAATCTCGTTTCTCTTTGATGGAGAGATCAAGGTCAATCAAGAACGAAGGCCACGAGGGGTTGCCGTCGTCCTCATTGATCATAAGATTGTTGATCGAGATATCTCTGTGCAAGAAGCCTGCCTCGTGCAGGGACTCGTGTCCCTTAATGCAGCCCTCGAGACCAGCAAGCAGGGCTGATTGGGAGCTCGCCTTGTATATGGGCTTTCCATAATCACGAAGAATGACACGACGATGTACCCGATTTGGCAGTGCATGGCTGTCGGCCTTTGTTGGAGACGCAGAACAGGATCGCTTGCTAGGAGGGAGGGGAGCGCCAGTGTGACTAGATGACCGCTTCTTACTAGCGGTGCTGATGCTGCGGCCTTTCCGCGGAGCACCGGCTGTGGTGCTGCTTGGCGGCATCGAGCGTTCCGGACGGTAGTTCGCGGCTCTCGTGACGTCCAACCCCCCTCGAACGTTGCTCCGAATGTCGTCGTCTGTCCCGTGGATCTGAACCGTCTCGTGGTGATAATATCGAGCTATATTTACGACACCTTTAGCAGTCGCCTCACACAATAAGTCGCCTTCCTCGTCGCGTTCCGGGTATTGCCATGAATCCTTGATGACAAGTGGCACATCAGGGCGTCCTTCAAGATGGGCTTTCCAACAAGTCGTCGCGCGGCCAGCTATGCAACGTGCACGTAGCATCACCTCGTCAATGATAATCCGCTCAGTAGATCCGTTCCGCTTGACTTCAATAAAGCGCTCCTTGTTTGCCGTCATAATCGTAAGATCGAACCCTAGCTGCTCCTCGTTCATCCAGAGAAACCCAAGGATCGTAAACACAAACTGCAGCCCATCTTCGTTGATATCGAACTGCCCGGATGCGATGCCCCCGAGCCGGTCAAATGCCCATACCCTCATGAGAGACCCGCATATGGTAAAGCCCAAGACGAAGCGGCGAGTGTCTTGAGCAGCGAGCACTTCCCTCGCGTACCTCCCGAGATCAAGCCAGGCCTCTGAGGCTTTATCGGCGGATCGGTTACTCTTGAGCTCTCCTGGCACGAGGATCTGAGACCAGTGGCACCTCGAGTCTTTCCGAGCTTCAGGGTCATTCACAAAGCCGACGTCCATCTTTCGTTTCCCTATAGAACCATCGATCGGCTCGTTGGGTTTTGCTAGAGGTCTTCGTTGACGAGGCTTATTGCCGTCTGCAAATGCCGCCAGCTTATCGCTAAAGTCTGCGAACCAGCTCAGCACATCACCTTGCTTCGCGTCCAAGGGCCACCCCCTCCAGCCGTCATCAAAGAGTGGGTTGCTGCCTTCGTGGCACTGCTTGAAGAACGCCTCAGATGCTGTCTCAAGGTCGGCCACGTCTCCGAAGTACGTCTCGTGGAAGTTGCGGAGCCCGACGTACATAGGGCCAAGCTCCTCCTTAAGCACGTCATCCACATACTTGCGGCGTTCGGACGAGTTCGCGAAGCTGCTGGTATTACGCAGCCATGGAGTTTGTTGGATGGAAGAGGCTACCGGTCGGGGAGGCGGGGTAGGTTCGGTGACGGCGTTGTAGACTTGATCCCAGATGAGGGCATCGTCTGGTTCGTCGGAGAGGGCTGATTTTAGGAGAGGTTTGACGCGGTCGAAGTTGAATTCGGCAGAGGCGACTGCAGAAATGAGCCTCAGGAGATCGCTTCGGAGAGTGCCGCGACCTGTCTTCGAAGGCAAAAGGCGGGTGGCAGGGAGAATTTGAAGTGCTAATAGAAGACTAGAAGTAAGATCCTGTACATCTGCATACTGGTTAGCGGATCACGTTGCAATGAGCCTGGCTTGCAATACCCACCTTCTTGGTCAAGCTGATCCAGTGTGTCGCGTGCGCGCGAGATGTCTCTACCTTCGCAGGTCGAGTTGAACAAAGAGCGGAAGGCATCAAGACCGTTTCCAATAGGATTGCCAATAACCCTTGATCGGGCTTGGTCCGCCATGGCAGGCCAAGGCTCCGCGTGTTGTGTTGCGTGAAAGATGCAGAGAGCCGTGTTTCGTGGCATTGGTCGGTGTGACCTTGCACAGCCACACTGTCACTGAGCCACCCAGTCATACATCGGGATTACCTCGGCATTCCATCTGAGCGGACAGCGAGCCAAGGAAGCTGTTGACAAACCAACCTACCCTAGAGACGGCTGCATATGAACAACTGGAGTCCACGGCCCGCTTCTCAAGCTCGCGTTAGCACGGCATCGCTGCGTCAAGAGGGAACTAGTCACTACGGCCCGCATCGCGTCACCGTTCCTTCCTCCCACGAATATTCCAGGAAGCTCTGTGGAGAGCAAAATGATCGATTTCGTTTTGGTTCTGGCCCTTGATAGCGTGGGTCGGATAGATCGCGTAATTGCAATCCAACCTTGTGACATTTCCTGCGAACCATGCCAATCCCGAACCCAAGTTCTGATGGCATGTGGAAATCCGCTGTTCAGGGTCACAGCCGAGGTCGCGCAGAGCATGGTGCCGGTGGGAGCTACACTCTGGCACAAGATGATGTACGCAATTCACCCCCGATTCAAGCAGTCCCGAGTGGGGATGACGGATCACCAGGACGATAAAGCAAATCGTGAATCGGGATGTACAGTGGGTGTACTGGACTACCCCATGTCCACCACCAAGCTGACAACACGTTACTACGAAACTGGCAGGTCTTGCGCCACGTATGGGGCGGCGGGAACAACCGGCTTGTCGTGTCACATCATGCGTGACTCCGGTTCACAGTCGGCTGTCCTTTCTGGCGGACCGTGATGTCCATTCGTCACGATTTACTGACGCCTCAGGCATCGGGGGTATCCAAAGCGGTCTCGAAGACCGGCTGGCGCTGGACCAACTTGTCAATGAGCTGTTGGGAATTTGCAGCCAGTCCGCTTGGTGACGGGGACATTCGTGTTCTTTGGATGCCCAAGGGGGTAGCGCCTAACAGTTCCCAGCCAATCATCTCGATTGAGAAGGGGTGAGCGAGGAACGACTGTGCGCTCACGATCCCAGCTGCATGCAGACTGGGGGTATACCCGACCCGAAGTTAGCCGCAGATGCGTGATTTTCTGGGCCATGCGGGGTCGGTTCTAACCCTTTCTTACCTGTGCTGTGGAGTCTGCGCTGTGGGTCTTGTGCTGAGCGGCCATCTGGTCTCTGTTCAAATTTGTGGTCTTGGCTGAGTGTTCTGGCAAACCAACTCAGTGTAAATGCGTTCAATTTGCACTACTGTACTGCAAGTTCTTCAACTCCAAATCCATTCGGGCACGTGAAACACTGACTAAACCAATCCTATAAACCTTCCTGCCTTGTCACCCTTGGGATGGAGGAGCTCCGCAGAAGCTACAATTATATGGCCCGGGAGGATTGCCCCCGCAAAGCTTACATTTATCTGACATGTTTTTGCGCTTTGCGAGGGGTTTGTGGGACCAAGCACTACCCAGATGTTAGTATGAACCGAGGAGCCAGAGGAGATGTCCTACCTTGTCTTGTGTTTTGATATATGCAAATGGTGGATTTCGTCGGGGCAGGTTTCTCTGAAGTGGTTAGAGGGTTTGGGATGGCAGAATCGTGGGTAATAAATAGTAGAGAGCACTCCAGTTTCGCCCGAAGTGGAGTGCGCCCGGAGTGGAGTGTGCGCCCCAAGTGGAGTGATCTTGACACCCAACTCACGTGGCGAAACCTAAGACGAGAGGGAGGAGTCATCAATTCCCCCTCATTGACATTTGACTCTTTCTGCCACGAGACCGCGATGGATTCCATTTGCCACGTTTGCGCCCGGTGTTTCGAGAGCACCGAAACATTGCAACAGCACATCCAAGATGAACGAGTGAGGTCATGCCAGATAATTCGCGAAAGTTCTAGCTAACGCCCCTTCAGAGTCGATTGATACGCGATGTCCAGGAACTCTGCACCAAGGTTGGCGACCCCGAAAGTTCGTTGCGTGGGCCTTGCTCACAGTTGCCTCTAGCCGTATCTGCCCGTCTCATCCGCGCTTGGCATCCTCGTACGCTACGCTACTCATTCAAGCGACTTGGATGTGGATACAGACTTGGTGAATCCGCAGTCGGATTGCGGACACCCTGCTCCACAATCGATTCGAGTCCACGATGAACGAGACTTGACCTGCCCCGAATCCTTCTGCAACTACGCATCTACGAGTAACTATCAGGATCTTCAGCGACACTACAGAACGCGTACTACTGTCCTGATGTGGCAACAAGGCTGGACTAACATATGTAGATGTCAAATGCGATGAGGCCTGCCCTTTTTGTTCCAGGCCTCTCAACCGAGTATCACAATTCGTTAGGCATCCCGACGACTGCGCCGCTCGCAAAAAAAGGGGACTCGAGGTACCAGATGCCGTATCCAAACGACAAAAGACTTTATCCGGACAGGCCTACAACGAACTACGACTTGCGCGGCAGGACATCGAGCCATCAAGAACGGTAGAGACAAATAGTTTCTCACCGAGCCCTCATCTTTCGAGAGGCACAGGTGCGTTACCACTCTCGTTTCTCCGCTGTATTTTGATGTACCTGGCGTTTAACTTCGATTTCCATTGTGTGTCTAGGCATCAGTTCAGCCGATACGACATCTGCCGAGTCAACGTTGAACAACGATTCATCATCCGAATATGTATCTTCGAACTCGACAATACCACTGACGATAAGCTTGGTATGCGAAACTGGCCTCGAGGTAGTAGACCATTATTACAACCAAGCTCCACCTACTGCTCCGCCAGCATCAGCGCCCGGCGACGATGACAATACCGAGACGGTACATCCTCCTGACAAGGACTCGACTACAGCCCAAAGGATCACTCCTTTCCCGGCAGACCTATCCCCGATCGGTGCGACAGGTCAACGAGCCCCGACCTTGAGTGATTCCCTCGTTGATGGGGGAATAATTTACCCTTGGGGTCAACCGCTAGCCGAAATGGGCCTTACTTGCCTGTCAGAGTTACTCCCAATTGATGCAACAGGTCAACGAGCTCCAACACTCCGCAACTCCCTCATCGATGGGGCATTGATTCACCCTTCAGGCCAGGACCCAACCGAAGGGATTTCTACCTGTCCGCCATATTTATTTCCAATCGGTGCCACGACAATTCAACGAGCCCCAACACTCAGTGATTCCCTCATCGACGGTGCAATGATTTATTCCACTCCTGACCAGTACGTAACAATGCAGGAAGGGATATCTACCTTTGAGCCAAACTTTGTTCCTAACAGCGGCACTCCTGTTGCTCCATCGAGTCACGGTCGGTCAGACTTGATCATACGAAGCAACGATATGGGCGAACAGGCCCCGACACGGATTTACTCTACTGGCGATCGCGCCGCAACTGATCATCATCTCAACCACCACACATCTACGGCCGAAGGTATCGCGGCCCATCACACGTGTTTTTTTTCAAGTGGCAACGCTGCGGACCAATGCTCGACACAAGTTATTGGCGCTGTCGCTCAACTTTCAACCCTTGATACATATTGTTGAGGAAGGACATCAGTTGATGCCGGCGCAGGAGCCAGATCTCTTACCATCACAAGTGTAGAATATAGCAGTAGTCTTCAGTAGACTGAGTAGACTGAGCCTGATCCTGTTATCCCAGGCATGAATTGTCATTTCGGGTATGCTGTTGACCAAGCGCAGTTGATGTGAATTCCTCCAAGCTCCAGTTCATCTATCTTAGCCTTGAGCACATCAGAGTATGGCAGCCCCATTTTCCCCCAATTCTCAAGTTCAGCCTTCGTCGTAAATCCAACCATGACGGTATAGCCTTGGACAATAGAAAATTGGAGTCGACTGTCTGAAAGAACCCTGCGATTGGTGAGAATGTGGCAATCTGGGTGTTTTAGACAACCTTACAATCCGCCACCTTTCAGGTCAACGATGTTCTCAGAGATGCCGTCTCTGTTCATACGCAGCTTTGGTGTTGCGAGAAGACCCCATGTCTTGGACACCGGTGGATCATCTTCAATGTTTTGTGATATTGACCCATCATAGAAGCAGACAATTGAGCCTGGACTCCAGAGGAGAACTAGGAGGCAGAACGTTTCCCCGACGGATCCGTTGTGGAGGCGAAATACATAGTCGGAAGGAAGTATTTGGTTGTATATTTTAATGAGCCCCAAGTGAGGTCGACCTAGTGTTGAATCCAGGACTCGACGTATGTCCTGCCTGGCATTAATCCAACAGTCTCAAGACAGGAAGAAGGGCACCGGACCTTTCTAACAAAGCTGTTCTGGGCTATGAATTCTAACCCAAGCGGTGATTTGATGGGAAAGCGGATGTCGGAGAATTCCTCGATGCGATTACCAACCACATGATCTTCCAGCGTGTATACCCCAGTGCGTTGGATGGCTGCTTCCGCATCCTCGGCTGGAAAAGAACGTGGTAAATCCATGGCTGCCGAGCGTGATGTCGAGTCACAGTTGTGTTTAGGGATGCGGGGTTATGTCGGAAGTACCTCAACGAGTGTACCTGTCGGCGGTGCGAGCGGGTGGTTGCATTGGACAGCACATGACCTTAGGCATGCTGACCGCGCCGATTTCACGAAGTGAAGGTCCTAACCTATAGCACAGGCTCCACAGCACAGATCCTATACGTGCCCCAAAGCATAGGCCCCACAGTACAGGCACACATCTCCTAAATCTAGATCCATAGCACAGGTCTGAAAGCATAGGCCCCACAGCACAGGCCCCACAGCACAGGCCCCACAGCGTAACACCATCTCCCAAATCTGGATCCAGGTTGACGTTGGCTGTTCGTTGATAGGAGAAATTTCTTGGCGTCAGTTCTTCTTTGGGCCCTTGGCAGCACTGAGCAAATGAGGCTATTGACAAGTCTATTTTGGGTTCTAATCACAATTGAAAGATGCAAATTCGGAAAGTACGAGGGGAGGTCCACAGTGGGGGCTATTGCTTGCAGGTGATGGATAAAGGAGGGTTGCCGCTCCACACTAAGCTATAGTGGCTGGAGACAGGCGGAAATTGTGAACATGCATGACTTTGACTGTAACTTAATAATAGGATCTGACAACAAGTAGTCTCAACATACTAGGCTCGTTAGCATCGAGCTATTGTTTCGGCTGCAGGAGCACGGATAGTATGGGATAACAGTTGGGGAGATGTAGAGAGTTTATTGATCAATAATCTTCCATTGATCGCTCTATGTGGTATTGTATTACACGAATAAAGGAGAAACATGCGTACCTGAGAGCGTCTGCCAAAATGTGAGTCTCAGAGAAGATGGATAGTGGAGGGTGGCCGACTTCACACTGGCCCATGATCGCCCCCAAAGGCTGAAAATGAGTAGACCATGGGCGTGCATGGTGTGGATAGAGGGTCTCGGTCAATCCCATGATCTATTGTACACAAATAAAAACGAGTAAGTTTTGGGTTCCTCCTTCACAGAGTAGCCCCTGACCGGATAGACACCTTGACGACTCGAAATGCCCGAGCAACCACAAAAAGATGATCCAACTCCACCCAACCCCCCCGTGGGTGACCAAGAGAAGCCGATGACTGTTGTGAATGGAGGCGGAAGTGGAGGTGGGGGGTGGAGACTCAGACTCTGGTATCTTCACTAGCGACACCTTCCAGACGATCGAAACGGTTAAAAATTATAACAAGACGGACTGAAGGATAGGCAGTGGCTGCATTATGTAGTCCATGACTCCACTGTGATCAATTTCCAGGTCAGGGGTACGGCCCGAAGATGTTGCCTCTAATATAAAATGGGAGATGCCTCTCATATACGTACCTCCGGCTACAAGCTACTCTGACTTCCTCCTTGGAACTGGCCTCTATTATCAAACCATGGGTATTCCCACTATGGCATGTAAATTGTTCTCGGCACATGCGAGGCACCCGGAAAACCCATCCGGGAGTGACCTAATATCAAGTCTAATGCAAGACATGGCTGGTATCACTTTACGCGCGCAGACCCATGTGTTGCAGCCCGGTGCCCATCTCTGATGGTTGGAGACACGTAGAATAGTGAATATGCATGCTGGAGAGCCGTGATGATCATCCGTGTTGGTTGCAAACAGTCACTAGCGTGTATGCGTGCTATGAACGTGCATGATACGGGTTGCGTAACCATCGGCAACGCCTCCTTGGGAAAAAGGGGGGAAGGGGGGTATCAGGGTCGATTTATACACGCAGCCCCTGTTTGAATACCTGCAGCTCGTCGGATGAGTAGGTCCCTGTGATGGTCATTCTTTGTTCGCTGTGCAATAATCGTTCGCACATCGGTGTTGGGGGTGTAGAATCCCCGCCCGTTTTAATCCCTGCTAAGAAAGGGAAAGACCCCGGGATGGTGGGGAGTCGACTGTGGGCTGCGATAGATATTGCTTTGCTTGGAACAATCTTCGGCTCAGAGCCGGTGCTGCGAAAATATAAGAATAGGAGATATCCCCCCCAGAATGAAGATAGACACTCACACATTCAATCCCAGTCTAATCACAGCAACATTTATCTTGTCAATAACATATCCATCTTGCCTGATCGTCATGGCTTCCCATTTGGTCCAGCCATTCCACCCTTCCCCTGCCCAACACACGACTCCTCCCAGCAGCCCTCTGCACCATCCAATTGATGCTAAGGAACCAAACGCACCCAATGGACGCCTTGCTCAAGACAAGAACGATTTCGAATCGTCTCTCGCAGAGCGACTCTTGGCAACACTCGAAAAGCTCGTTGCTGAAAGGTCTACCTCCGAGAGCTCGTCCTCTGGTGATGACGCCGCAACCAAGGCGAAAGAGCCAAAGGTTGAGCGAGCTTCGAAGCTAGCCTATAAACGTGTGGAGGAAGCGTATGATAATCATTCCAATAAAAGCATTATTACTAACGGATGCCACAGGTGGGACGACAAATCTTGGAAATACAAGATCGTTGAGACAGCTGGTCCAGGGGTCAAAGATCTCGACCAGTATGTCTTCCTCGTTCGGGATAGGATTGGTGAGTTTTGTATCCCTACCTTAAGATCCTGCTAACAAAATTCTTTCAGATAGGAAAACAGATGAAATTACATCTTTTATCGATGTCAAGTCCCCATCATTGCGAGATGTCCTGAGAGAAGTCTGTCGCGATATTCGAGTTGTCTCTCTGGCAGAAGAAACACCCTCCGTATGGTTTTAGTGCAGCCTACATATTACAACCGCTAATGCTGAACAGATTGATCGAAATATTCTATTTCACGTTCGTGGAGAATTGAAAGCCCATCAGCGGCGTGCGGTCGACAGCCAGAACAAAACGGCTGCACAGCATTTGGGTCTTTTGGTCGACTGCATCGAATCCACTTTCCAGCCTACCGATCAACAACTGTCTGTTCTTCTGGCAAAGAAGGAAATTACGTACGACCTCATTTGGGCCCTCTCTAAGCCCAATACAGAGGTATACACTACCTGTAAGGGTACCGATGCTCCCATGAGTGCCCTATACAACCATTGCGAAGAGAGACTGGACCTGGATGGATCGAAATTCATGTACCTCGAGATTCGTTATCTGAGCTCGAACGGAAAAACGTTAGGTGAGGTCACAGCCGGCCGCAAGATACCATACTTCCGAGGAACCAAGAAAATCGAGTTTCTCCAGGTGTACCCTTTGGAATACCACCCAGAGAAGGAGAAGATGACAAAGGACCTGATTGATAACGGCCGCAAGTTTGTCTCTTTGATGGGCCTCCATCATCGTCAGTACGAGGGGAAAGCGTTTTTCATCGACGACGAAGGGGAAATCGTCAAACGGCACATCAAGGATCGAATCATGATTGATGCTGTCTGTTTTCAGGAACAGAACCCTGATCACCCGTTCCCACAAGTCCGAAAGGTAGAACCAAGAGACCCGATTACGGGCCCGATTGGTTCCCTCGGACTTGCAGATCTTGACCCGAGTCAGCTCGAGGAGAACGATTTCCTGATTTGCAGCCCTACTGTGTTTGGGTTTTGCCTTGGTAGCAAAACATTTCGTGAGTAGGATTCGATCCAAGACATACAGTTGACTAAGAATCCATTACAGTGGAGTTTGCTGTTGCCAACATCACCGAAATATCCTGGAGCCCTTCGTCCTTTAAGGATGTCAAGATCCCAGAGAGTCAAAAGAAGCCAATTTGGGCTCTAACCAAAACATATCTTGATCGGGATGAGAGCGATGGCTTTAGGGACCTTGTTCAAGGGAAAGGACGGGGAATCAACTTTTTGCTCTAGTATGATGCACTCCGAATGCCTGTCAGACAAGTAGCTGATCTGGTGCTATAGTGGGCCTCCTGGTGTCGGGAAAACCCTAACAGCAGAAACAATTGCAGAGACCTACCGGATTCCACTCTACACAGTAAGGACTTTGCTGCTATGCTTCGAAATCGGCCTTTACTAACCAGTCAGGTGCCGGCTGGTCAGATTGGTGTAGATCCGGTCAAGGTGGAGAGGATCCTGACCAGTATCTTCAAGATTGCAAGCCGGTGGAAAGCCATACTGCTTCTGGACGAGGCAGATGTCTTTCTAGCTCAACGTTCGAACGATCCACATCTCAATGCACTCGTATCGGTCTTCCTGCGCGAACTAGAGCAGTACGATGGCATTCTATTCCTGACGACAAACCGAGTGCAGTCATTCGACGAAGCAATGATCAGCAGGATTCATCTTGCTCTACAATATCATCCACTAGGACGAGATGCGCGCGAGGCCGTGTGGAAGTACTTCTTGGGGCAGGCCAACACTAAGCAAGGATGCCCTGACTGTCCCCAGGATGCAGTTGACGAGCTAGCGGAGAAGGAACTGAACGGCCGAGAGGTGAGTCACCCTTCGCGTGGTAGAGTGATAGAGCGAGATCTAACCACTATTGCAGATTAGGAATGCCGTGTTCGTAGCTAGGTCAATGGCTCAGTACGAGGAGACGGTCGTGTGCGCGACGCATCTCAATGAGTCCATTTCTGCAAGGGAACAGTTCCAACGAGACTTTCAGGGAGCAGGGGTGGTTGAGAACCGTAACTCGTACTTTTAGTGTGTGTGGTACGCCGAACGAGTATTGGTTCTCAGAAAGGATATATGCAATTGTCCATGTCACCCCGGAGGAGTTGCGTCATTGTTTACGCCAGATTGTCAAGATTGTCATAGCTCGAATGCACATTTTCCAGTCTCTTAGCTTTATTTCTTGATGTGCAATCAGGTGGCAGGCGGCTACTAGTAGCCCTTCACCTTGACTTATGTCGGAGCCATCGGTAGCTGCTTGGGCCATTGCCGATGGCCCCACTGCCGCTAATACCGCCACCTTGAGCTTGCTTGTCACAGTAGCTGTGCCCCAAGGGCAAACAGAGTCTGTGTCACTGAATCACGTGACCGCGTAGATCATTTCCGTGGCCATTTATATTAGAACAATGGGGTGATGGTGGTGAAACTAGCACGCCTTGCGTTAGGTGTTGTTCGATGTTAATGGAAACATCGAACCGGGATATGGCCCGATCTACTCAAAACTCTATCTATATAGACATCACCGAGGCGAAATCGTCACAGTCTCCGAGATACTCAAAGCTGGTGAGAGACTGGAAGCCCTCACCAAGCTTTGGTGACTCCTTGCTCACCCATATGACCAGATTGTCCGGACTTTTTGCTCTCACTACCTTACAGAGACGCTCAGTGAAATTCGCTAGCGGAGGGATCGACAACCTTGTCCCGACGATGAGGACAGCGTCGACGGGCTGCGTCAGGTCGCGGTTGAATACGGCCGTGATCTCGTCTTCACCAGGACAATTTTCTCCGTAGAGAAGAACAATTGGTCGGAGAAATCCCATAGCTCGCCTTCGCTTGCGTGTCATAATCCGCTTCCTCTGCTCTTTCTTACACGAAGGGCAGGGAGCCAGGACCCATCGTGGGAAGGACCGTGGAGTAACCCGTATAGTGTGTGAAGGTCTTAGGTGGCAGACTAATGTGTCCGCCCGGCCATGGAGCCACATTGTCTTCTGGGAGAGATAAGGGAGCCTAGTTTGGCGACAATCGATGTTCTGGGTGTAATGGTATCGAAGATGATCAGACTGAGCCAGGCGCTCGGCGAAGGTATCGAATGGGGTGAACGGGGCTTTTCGGCCAGACCGTAACTTCTGCAAGACATCGGCCGACTCCAGTGCTGAATAGGCCGGCGCGTCGTATACGATGCGGCTGGATTTCTTTGAGCGGGAGGAGCGCTACCTCGTTGTATCAGGTAGCATCGTCATGTCCGGATCCTTTCCGTATGGGGCAAATATCCCTCTCTGTATCTCTTTGCTGCCTGGCCAGACATGGCTATATAGCCGGGGCAGGTATATCGACGGGCGACACAACATCGCTAGAGGGCGAGCGAGTCATGATATCCTCGATGACCTTCGACGGATGGCCAGTTGGCATAGGGATCCTCAACGTCACTCAGAGTCAACGCTTTTGTTCACCGCCGAATGATTGTCGCCTGCTGCCCAAAGTTCTTGACAGAATCTGGCGCCGCTTGTAGTAACAGGCTGCTGTTTGCGACCCCTCGTCCTGGCAGTCGATCACTTGTGGATACAATCCAGGATCGATCGATGTCTTTTGCCGTCCAGCTCTGAAAGGTAAGGTTTTCATTGATGTGATCCCGCAACCACTGCTTTCCCTTTGCACCCGTTCTTTTGATTTCGCATCTGTGTGACTTCTTCAAATGCCGCGACAGCACATCGAGACATGTGGACCGCAGTTCAAAATGCTTACAGGCAGCCCCATCTTGAAGCGCCAAATGTGGGTGAGGCGCGGACCCATCGGCTCGCGTAGGTAGGAGATCTGGATCAGTAAGAGACAGTGAATGAATCAGAGAGGGTCTAATTGAAAGCTCTCTCGAAATTTCACTAAGTCCCACACGACACAAGCACAACCCACGCCCCATTTTCTCGGCTGATCAGCTGATCTCCGATATCCGCCACGACTTGACTATCGCGTCAAAATGAATGTCTTCCCCAGGGAACGACGTCAATTTGTCCCCGGTGTACATTGGTCTCTAAAAGACTCCTGCCTCACATTAATACTTGTTTGGAGGAGGATTCAGCGCACTCACATCTGACCTTCACCTTCTTTCGTTACTCGATAGCAATGCAAAGTGATATCCTTCAAGTTGGGTTCGGAATCACGATAATCGCAGTCAACCAAGGCATGGCACCTGGCGTTCTCTGCGAGGATCTCTCCTTGTGCGTGTATGAAGTCTTTCTCATAATCGAAGTCGCGACCTAATAACTTGGAGCACGCTGCTTTAGCGACGGCGATCGGCTTCTGAGCAGGGTCTCCAGGAACCAGGTTCGTTCGAAACTGGATGAAGATACGACACGCCATTATTTGGTCATTCGCAACAAATTGCTGAGGATATTTCCAAGGAGTGAGATAAGAAGGTTTCGGTGTAAAGGAAAAAAAGTAAAAATTCGGAGATGAGTGGGCTCAGTCGGAGCTGGCATTTGGGAAGGAACATTAGTTCACTGCATGACTAGGCGGTCTGCACTAGCAGAATGGTCGGGCCCACTCTTTTCTCCTCACGAGTGCACTATGTATAAACCAGCCCATAGAACCCGAGAGTAGGCTGGCTACACGCTCCTCACTTATCAATTACACCTTGGCTACATAAAATCACATCTACTATTACCAAAGGTGACATCTCGACTCGCTCAGCCTCCAACATAACCCCAGGACGCCTGAGTTCAACACAGTCGGAACCCAACCCAGCCGTCACATCCCATCTACCCCAGCAAAGTAGAACCTCGTTGTCACGCTTATGGAGGGGGGGGCGTTGGGTAGTTACAAGCCGCGCATTTTCCATTTTGAGCACCGAAATACGGTGTTGTGATGCCAGCGCATGGTAGCCCGGCAAGGACACGTGCACAGCTAACAATCTCTCCCGTCGCCCTGTGGTTACAGTCATAATCGTATTGGCGATGTTCGCACATGTTTGGCAAGTCGACTTAGATAAATTATTATGAGCAACAGAAATAATAGCTCTCAGGACTTACAGTAACGTAATACAGTGGGTAATATGTTATATTTTTGAGGGCTTTGTTCTAGGAACATGGTAATGTTGCAAATATCTTTTATCGAAAAGAGCAAGAGGAAGTGAGGGGATTTATATTCCATCTGACCCCAGTTTTGGCTAAAAGTCCGCCCGACTTCCGTTGATGGGGCTTACAAGAAACTTGCTCCCGAACTGTGCACGACTGCCAAGCCTGAACTGTGAGCCTTGTGCTGATTTGAGCTGTGGGTCTTGTGCTGGATTGTGCTGTGGGTCTTGTGCTGGATTGTACTGTGGGTCTTGTGCTGGATTGTGCTGTGGGTCTTGTGTTAGACTGTTGGCGCATTTGAATTGCAGGATGCGCCTAACCTCCACAAAAACAACTCCCAGTAAATATCAAGTCTAATGCAAGATATCCCCGGCGTCAGCTTGCGGGAAGTCCCACTCATTACGTACCGGTGCTCATCTCTGATGGTGGAGACACGTAGAGCAGTGAATATGCACGTTGAAGAGCCGTGACGATCATCCGTGTTGGTTGGAAACAATCACTAGCGTTTATACGTGCCAGGAACTTGCATGATTCGGCATGCAGAGTTGCGGCCGATCGAACCACATGCCATCGGTGAATGGCGAAGAACCAACGACAAGAGAGAGCTTGGAGTGTCACGGAGTATAGTTTGCCTTACTAATATGAAGGCCAGGGCCAACGTAAACCTACAGAATTGACCTCAATGAGAGCAATTCACTGCGGAGGGCGGCCAAGGATGAGTGTCGACCAACAACCTCACCGGGATAGTGGTCCGTTGTTCGAGTGTGGTTACCCATACATAGTCGACTCTGACCGTAGATTATCACAGCTCATCGATCAATGGCTAATGCATGAGCTGTCGATAGCGTGCGGTAGGTGTTGAGGAACGGAATCTAGGTCCCAATTGGACAGACGCATGCGACCACTTTGCCGACCGGGCTGATATTCTCAGGGAAAGTGCATGTCACATTTGGCCAACACCGCCATGTAGCCCTGACGGCTTGCCAAGGGACGCCTCCGATCACTTGCATAAACGAACTGAAATTCCAGGCTGAGCAAACAGGCCGCATCTGGGGTTAAGGATGGAGGACATTGAGTGTCAGCCAGCATGGCCCAACTTACGGACGGGACATCCAGCCGGAGTTCATCATGGGACTGCATGGCGACCATGCCTGGTAGAAGTGGGGGTGGAAGCTGGAAAGATGATGATGGCCGACATGCATCGGCCTATGACACCCTCTAATGGCAAGAGAAACATGGTGTGTTGGTTTTGGATGGTCTCGCTTTGGGATAACACCCATGGAAGCGACCGTGCTAGACCATGGACATGTTCTTCAGCCGATGAGCTGCTTCGTGCATTAGTTTCCTCCGTTATCCCAGGCCCAACGACGACTGTTCTCGTCCTAGTTAGAGGCTGGGTCTCCGGCAAGCTGCTCCAAATGTATAAAAGTCACCCGCTGGGCACAAGCACTCCTATAGCAGGTAAGTCAAGTGGCCTTTCCAGAATCATTTATCATTAAATTGCAAATCTACTACGCTTTCTTGAATCATGACCAATCCACATGACAATCCTGAAAACTCCGACCAACGGAGGCAGGATTGCCAATCCAATGACGCGCAGGTCAACGGAACCACCAGAACTGATGAGCAGAGTTCTGATGATGCAGAGAGTAGTCTGTGGTTCTTTTTTACATCAATATTTTCCAAATACTGACGGATCCTAGTTACATCCATTGGACAACTGAACGACGATGCCGCGGAGGCAAACGAGCAGACCGACGAGGCTATAGGAGCTTATGAGCAGAGTTCCGATAATCCGGATATTGGTCTGGAGTTCTGCTTTGTGGCAATGTTTGAAAAGCACTGACGGATCCTAGTTACATCCATTGGACAACTCAATGACGATAACGCGGAGGCAAACGAGCAAACCGACGAGGCTACAAGAGCTCATGAGCAGAGTTCCGATAATCCGGATAATGGTCTGTGGTTCTTTTTTACACCAGTTTGCCAAATACTGACGGATCCTAGTTACATCCATTGGACAACTGAACGACGACGCTGCGGAGGCAAACGGGGAGACCGATGAGGCTACAGGAGCTCATGAGCAGAGTTCCGATAGTCCGGATAATGGTCTGTAGTTCTGCTTTGTAGCAATATTTGAAAAGCACTGACGGACCCTAGCTACACCCATCGGACAAATCGAACCGCAAAATACTGAAGAATTCGAGCTAGAGTGAGAGTCGGGAACAATTAAAGGGCTATTGAGCAAGATACTCAAAATGGGTAAAAGGATATTGAAGTCGGCCTTCACTTATGCTGTTTAGCGGGGTTGTGGTGGCCAAGCCGGAGCGGCGTTTTATTTTTCCTCTCCGAACAGCCAGCGCACAATCGCCTGTTGATGCCCAGTGTGCCAATTTATAACCTTTTACATCATTCAGCGTGTATCCTGTTTCTCAACGCAACTGAGTGCCATACATATGATTCAAAGTGCCCTTCAAACCTCTTGAGCCACACTATGGGGTATTTTACAGTTCAAGAGATTAACCAGAACGCTCGAACCCTGGTTACAGCCGTCGGGAATCAGCCGACAGAGCCGCCACCTCCCAAAGATACAAACGAAGCGTCGGTTCCGGGAGATGTCGATTACGATGTGTTCACCTCATGCGGTGAACTCATAGAACTAAAGGAAGAAACGAAGCAAACGGAGGTATATGCCTGCTTATTTCTCCTGCCCTAATTTACTAACTAACAAGAAGACTTCCGGTCTCAAGGCAAACTTCGGATCTGGAGTGACACTGCTTATCGACCAGTATGCTCTTCGACATAAGACTGGATACATTAAGATAGAGGACGGCAAAGTAGGCTATGTTTACCCAATCCGAGCATGCCAGGTTTGTATTCGAACCGCACAGGGTGAGAAGGACCAACAAGTTCAGTGGGAAGAAGGTTTCCGTTACTCTCTCTATGGTAGCCTCATCTTTAAGCCGGCAGATAAGCCAATCGAGTATGTCATGTTCACCTTTCGGAAGAAGGAATAGAAATTTGTTCTTCAGGTTGAAACCAAACCTCCTCTCGCGGTCCATTTGAGGTGATATCCCCGGCCCCTATTGCGCGCATCCAGTCATCATCTCCTTCAAAGTTCATACTTTGACTAGGAAGCGTCTCGTTCTCTGTGTAATCAGAACCTTTAGTTAACCCACAGGTTGCGAGGTTCCTCGTTTCTTCATCCATCCCCTCATCAGGACATAACATCGGCCCGTGCCCTGCGGATAATGGTCGGCTATTTCCATATGGCTCATCTGTCCAAGAAATACCGGGCGAAAGGCTCATCAGGCTACTGCCTTGCGTTGTTACTGGCGTGAGATCTGTGGCGTTGCTGATGCGAGAGTCAGAGAAGCAAGAAGTGGAACGACAGGAGCTTGGAGACCCCAGTCTGTTTGCCCAATAAAGTGAAGGATCGAAAGCATGATCTCCATCAGCGTGTAAGTCTCCCTTATCTCCTGTATCCCGGATTGGGTCGTATTGCCTGCCTGAGTCGCGTAGCTCAATGCGGTCATCACTGTTATCCCGTCTCCTCTTGCCTAATGAACTTGGAGGAAGAACCGTTCTATTGTGAGATAAGGAAGTTCCAAGTGACTCTCCGATGAGTTCGCAACTATAGCGGCACTTAGCGATTGCTGAATAAAGAGGGAGGTTGCTTCCCACGTCAAATGAGGTCGCCACAATTTCAAAAGATACACAACATCAAGAGGTTCAGTGGCCTGGATCTCTTTCGCTAGTACTTCTTTCGCTACCTTTTGTTTTGAAACAAGCGATATGGTGTAATCAACTTCATCGTCGGTCAAGCGGCGAAGGGTTGTTGGGGCCATACCTATCTAACGTGTTATTAACGATTCCTGGCAGATCGCGTGGTTACTTACACAAATAGATGAGCAGCTCAAAGGCACGGTGTTCAATCAAGTCGTATAACCGATCGATCATACCAATGACCCTAACCGCGCCTTTCTTAATCCTCCGCAGATTATCTGACTCGTCCGACCATTTTTTGCCATTCGACCATTCTTCGCCGTAAAGAGCCTGGAAAAACGATTTGATAGCCGCGTTAGTGCTTGGGGTGTCTCCACCAACGGCCTCATCAACACAGCAGGCAGCGACGAACAGGAAAGAAATTAGGTTAGAGAGTCCGCGTAGCTGCGTCACCTCCCGACAAAGCGTTACAGCACGATTGCCAAGCTCGGAAAGCGAATAGCCCGGAATCTTGTCTGCATTATGCGTCCAGGAGCAGCTGCGAATTTTTGACAAGTAAAGCAAGATGTTTTCACGGGTGTCCAGCCCATGAACTTGCCTCGTTGACTGCCATTGTTCCTCATTCTGGGGGATTCTCTTGATCACGGCTGACCAGCTATTCGATAAGTTCGATTTACTGGGCCGCTTTGGCGTTGGCTTTGGCGTTGTTATTGGCGTCCAAATTTGGATTTCAAGGTCGTTTGATGTCGGCGATGAGGTCTTCTCAAGCGAACGCTTGATAGGTAGCTGAAAGAGAAAAGGCTGCTTTGCATAAGCAGCCACGATAGTGTCCTCTAGGAACTGACGGTAAGCATCATCGTCTCCATCAAATTCCCAAAGCCGGGATCTGGTACTCATGATGGCTGAAAAAGTGAGAAAGGAAGGAAGGAAAGAAAGAACGAAAGGTTCGAGTCGGGAGGGAGAATCAAATTGGGCTGAAAAAGCAACCAAATGCGCTAGTCCCTATTCGAAGGCGTGCTGTACAGCACGGATTCTAAATGGATTAGCGTATAAGCGTGGCTCGGCTCCAGGTGATCCATAGTGGAGGGGGCGTGTGTTGAAACTATCCTGGACTTCGCTTGCCCGCCGCAGCCTTCTCTTCTGAGGACACCGGATGCTGTCGTACCGCTCGACTCACTATCGTTGCTTTGTTCACATTAATCAGCCAAGATGGATGAGAATCTGTCCGCCTAGTATCCAGAGACCCTTGCTCCGGATTAGGACTCATCTGTCCTCGTCGCCCTTGACTCTGCATGATGTAGCAATACTTAAATGAAAGCGCAGCCCAACGAGGCAGCAGGGCTTCACCGACACTGGTTCGCCCAAGGTTCGCCCTAGGTTCGCCCAAGCTCCAACTCCCTGTCAGAACCAACTCGATGGGCCGCGGCGCGTACTGCACGACTGGCATTCCAAAGCCCCCACCAAGACCCAAACCAGGTTAGCAAGAATGCCATTGCCATCGCATGCTGTCATTGCCCTGTCTGCATGCCTGCCAGTCCTGGCCATATGCACCTACCTTATCCGTTGGTACCGAGATAGACGCAAGAACAACGAGCTTGAGCAAGAGCCTGGAGACGAGCCTGATTGGGATCGATGGCTGACTCCGGTACAAAATAAACCTGACGGTATGATGTGATTGCTTCCCTTTGAACAAGGCTAATCACAGACTCAGCCACAAGCGAGGCCAACCTCCATCGGCCCATGACCGCCCTAACGCAAAGCTCAAAGGGTGATGAAACTAGACCCATCCTACTCAAGCCGCTTCCTGAAGTGCTGCGGCGCCTCCACATAGCCATCTACAGCTCCAATCCCCACGAGTTGCTTAGGATGATGGCTATTGGTGATCCTATGCATGCAATGATTCCTGAAGCGTCCCACGTGGTGTATTCGTTCTACTTTAACCCAGTTCTGATGACAGTGAATCAAGCTGGGGGGTTGGAAGAGATAGTGGTAACAAAGTTCAAATCGAGGTCAATCAATCGATTCCGCGCGATGCAGCTGGATAAAATAATTGAAGCTGATATTGATGGAATTATTTATGAGGGCTTAACTTCTTATCAGACCGACATGGTTGATAGAATAGCAAGACCACAGGAATTCGTGCCGAGACAAGAGTTCGTCGAGAGTGCACTGGTCAAGCTAACCGAAGAGATCCTTGGGGTGGGGAATTCAGCTAGTGGATGAGATAAATAAGATACAAACACGGTCTGCATTTACCCTTGTCAGCTCTACTGTACCATTTTTACCTAAGATAAATACTACCTTACCACTCTTGCTGGACCCCAACTTGCACATTGATCAACTTGATACTATCGCGGGCTTCAGTTGGTCACCTGCACTCAGCAATCCAGCCAACAACTCCCCGTCAAAAGCCCACAGCCAATCAAGATGGACAACACAAATCACACGCACCTTCAGCCGCCACTTTCTGGTCCACGAAAGAGAGCATCCTCGGAGGCTCTTGACGGCTCCCCAGTGCTTAAGAGTCCTCGACTAGCACCCAAAGACGATGATGGGCGTATCGAGGTCGATTACGAGCCTTGCGACAAGATAGTGAAATGGGAAAACCCAAAAATCTCAGATCAAAATAGGGGCATGCAGAAAGGAGCAGTCATATTACGAGAGAGGATTAAGATTCAGCAGCGCATACGCAAGGAGGATGGTAAAGAGTGGTGTTGCCAATGCAAACGGCACGTACAGCGCACAAATCATCCGAAATGTCGTCAATGCAGTCACTATCCTTGCATAGAGTGTCTGGCAAGACGCACAGAAGACGAAAAGGACAACAGCGAAGCGATCACCACTGTATCAAAGGTCTAGGCGAGTTCGAGGATACAAATGAGTGGTGCTGGATAATAAGCACTAAATAACACAAGTTGAAACCTTCCATCCAAGGAAATCCACCAGACTATTCCTTCGTTCCTAAAAGCTTCCAAGATCTTGTCTCTACCCACGATTGTGTTTGAGATTGAATTGAGGAAGCTTCTATATCGTCGTCGGCTATCTGTTTGAATCGAGGCTGCTACCACCAAAAAGATCGAGCGCCTCTGGGTGGTGCTAGTTGAGGAGCAACCAGGGTAGACAAGAGAAGCAGGAGGAGGAGGATCACAATGACAGTAGCCCAAGCTGAGAGTTCGCCAGTACAAAACTGTGAGTGCTGAGGAATCGGTGGCCGGGGAATTGCTTGCCGAAGAAACGATGGCCCAGGAGGTGGCGGCTTTCGGAGGAATATAGATTTAGTATTTGGGTCAGGAAGGAGTCCCTCACCCCTCTGATACTGCTCAACGATATCCGGGATGACGTCGGTAATTGGTGTACCAGCCTCAATGACTTTGCCGAGGCGAGCAAGAACCAAGCCAAAGAGAATCGCCATGTAAAGGGGATAGAACTCGGGTTTAAGCTGGCTCCAGTCGGTTCTAAATTTACCGACCTGGGCTAACCAACATATGAAATCGATCGGTTCGAGAAGGTGATCAAGTCTGGCTCCGCTTGAGGCCTTGCCAAAAGACTTTCCCGTATGTGTGTTAACTTCGTCTTGGAGCCTCTTGACCTGGTTGTCGATATCTGCGCTTGGCAAACCTTGGACTCGGATTCCCTGGTGGATAAAGAGGTGATCACGAGACAAGTTACACAAAGCAGCAGGCTCCTGTGTATAAGATGTAAAGTCCGATCCTGAGCCGGACTTCAATGCAACAAGATTGCAAATAGCCCATTGCCATTTGGTCAAGTCATCTGGTTTTTGGTGATTCTCGGGGCTTGGCTGGGCAGGCTTTGGGTGTGATTGTGTCATGTTGGCGAGTCTTTGACGGCAGATGAGAGTATAGCAAGTATTAAGGTGTTGGAAGCAAGGAGTTAGAGCGGGGGGTAGCGAGTATATGTGAGAAATACCGCCCCCTTTCGAGGAAGAAACTCGTCACAATGCCGAGTCCCCTTGCCCGAGATACGAGCCAGCCCCCAACCAACCAGACTGCGAGACGTAGAAGTACCTAGTACCCGGATATCGCCGTGACTCGAGGGTGAGGCAGGAGACGTACTGGAGGAAACTACGCTAACTCGGATCGAGGCTTACACGCCCCCCTTCACGATCACAGTCTGTGTACCGTTTGCTTTCACGCCCTCCCAGGATCACTTACCCCTGCTCTCTGGTGGAGTTATTGAGTGGGATTATGCAACCCCGTATGGAGTATAGGATCTTCGGTGGTGTCCTGTTTGTCGCCGAGTGAGCCGCGAGGTGGCCAGCAAGCCACTGCATGTCACCATGCTGATAGCGGGGTCGGCCCATGGCTGCGCACCCTCCTTCAAGGCCTGGGTCAAGGGAGCCGAAGACTCCCCCACAGATATCGCCTGTGTGGGCACCGCAATAATTACCCCTGTGCGCGTGATCGGATCACTCCTGTAGCCTGTGTCTCCTCCCTGGTGGTGACCCGGAATAAGTCTGGATCTGGATCCACCATGTGCGTCTCACTGGAGCAGGCGAATCAGGCTGTATACCGCAGTAATTACAGCATGCATGTGGATAACCATTTGCAGTCTTACGGCGATACTTCCGGTTTTGTGGCGTCGCAAGGCTGTTGGGTAATTTCATTTTCCATCTCAGGGGATTACAAATATGCCGCCCACGGTGTCTCCATCTGCGCTCCATTCGAGCACAAGCCGCAAGATGGAATATAAGGCTTTTACTTACAGCTTTCTCCGGAACACCAATGGTGCCTCGTCTCGATCCATCAACAGTATAGCATATGTCACGCGGGAAGGCCAAGTACACTCTACTCGGAAAGACCACCAACCCTTTCTCAAGAATTTCCAAGCAGCTGCATTGAGCTCCTTCGATATTGAGAGAGAGGATATCCAGCTTATCTCCAGGAATGACACAGAAATGTAAGATTGCCACTTACCCCAAGATCACTACTGATCTTCATCCAGTTACGTTCAGTTTTCCCCTTGGCAGCGTTTCGCACACCTATCCTGCCTAGGGGGCAGACGCTGCAGGGCGACAGCAGAGTTTCCAGAGGATACCAGCCATGTGAGAGCGGAACTGCGGAAGGAGGAAGTCATCACTCCCCTTGGAATCGCCGAAGAGGTTATTCTCCAGTACCCTGGCACGAACAAGGCTTACTCCGTCAGCTTTGACCTCCCCGAGAGCCCAGTTGGCCACACAGTGGTGTTTATCGGGGCGAATGGGGTGCAGGTAATATCAAGGACATTCACAGAGCATGGACACCTCTGCTTGGCTTCTCCTCTCCCTTCCGAGACTGTCAGGGATTTGCCTGTCGGAACGGGAGATACGTTGATATGCAACCTCAAGCTAAGGTATGTCGCTTCCTATTTGCTTGGATGGACTGACAGGTTATAGGCCGGGTTACTCTGTGGCGGATCCCCAGTCAACAGTTCCTAATGGTTCCATTTCTGAATCGACAATCGTGGACACTGAAATTGACACCGAATCGCCAGCCGAATCGAGACAGATCGACCCAGAGAGTCCTGAAGCGACCAACGCAGCCAAGCCCTATGACATATCACAGGTGATGCCGCCACTCACAGAAGATCAACAGCTCGCCAATAAGATCACTGAGATGCTCAAAGACGATAAAGATTATTTGTGGGACGACATCTGTCATCATTTCCCTGGTATGTCGAAGCAGAGGTTCAGGCGGACTTGGTACAGTGAGAGGGAACATCTGAAGCGCTTGTATACAGGCAAGCTTTCTCGTCTCTCCCTCAAGTGAGTCTTCCCCGTGATAATAATTAAAAGCAACTAAATATCGTCCAGAGATCCAAGACGGGGCAAGGTACTAACCATATATGTTGGTGGTGGAGATAGAAGAGCGGACGTCTAAGACCAGTGTCGCCGGTCTCAACCTTGGCATCCTGTAAATATGTGTGTACTTCTTACCTGTCACTAGTTTCCCGGGTATTGAACGAGAAACGACCTGGAAGTAAATGGAACCAGGGAACCGGATGGATGGATGTCTGGGCTAGCAGAGAGGGCGTTGGCATTTACTTTATATAGATTGCTCCATATCATCCGACGCGACCATGGGTTTCAAGAAGCCCCTTGTCAGAAACTCTTCGCATTGAACTGCCGAGACCCGTTAATGTCAAGCCCCTGAGCTTCAGAAAAGCACGAGGTCCCGATCAAGCCCAACAATGCTGTTGCCGTTTTTACGGAGGCCATGAAAAACAGGATTGAAACTGTTGCTTGGATTGAGAACTGGATAGACAACTGCCAGTCTCTTCCCTTCGCCAGCAGTGATCCTACAATTTAGCTAAGCAACGATCCTTTCCTCGCTGGCCCGCTCCCCTTTGGTGCCCAAAGAGATCCCTAATAGCGGCTCGGTTCATCTTCAACAACAAACCCAGGCTCAATAGGATCCGTGACTTCCTTGCACTGAGGAATCCTGACGGGATTCCAAAGCTCACTCCACTCGATGCAAAGTACCCAGAAGACGTCTGGCCGCTCACCACCACGATGGCATCATCAGGATCCATCCCCGTGAGTGCTTGGTCGGGCCAGTAATCAGAGTTCACGCCCCCCTTGAGATCCAGTATGATGATCCAGTTTATGTAAACGGAGGGTTTCACTGCGCTTGTATGCCCGCATACAACCATCGATGGTACAATGGAGTAATCCATCTTTATGTCTTCTATGCGAAGATAAAGGTTAGCCCTTTGGTTTGCATAGGGTATACGGTTGTAAAAATACCTGGCATGGACTTGCATATGCCGGTCAAAATTGGGTTTTCCCCTGATGATTTTCGTCGCCAGCTTGCAATCGGGCTCAGGACACCTCCATTCTCTTAAATGTGAAGGTACATGTTGCTCAAGCGATGTTAGATCTTTAAATGTTCTGTTGCATCCTGGGGAGAGGCAACAGAAAACGGCAGGATGGTTTTCTTGATGTAACCTATGCGAAGATAACGATAAGTAATTTGGGTATTTATAAGGCAGCATAGGGTGCAATAATACCTTAAGCTCTCATGACATTGGTACTCCTGT
The DNA here is from genome assembly GCA_020740775.1 of Ilyonectria destructans. NCBI lineage: Eukaryota > Fungi > Ascomycota > Sordariomycetes > Hypocreales > Nectriaceae > Ilyonectria > Ilyonectria destructans. The sequence goes on from JAHEWK010000011.1 coordinate 52,929, forward strand.
CCGCAATCACAGACATACATCTTGGATGGTACGGCAAGCTTGCTTGATGAATGGTTCATGGTAGTGTTGCAAGATGATATATCTTGTTTGATGTCTCTGGTCAAGCTACAGACCAGCCTAGCAGCGGAAGAAGAGCGCTTATATAGTTCCTGGCTTCTCGTTGGTTGTATGAGCCCCCTGCCGGGGATGTTGCAGCTGCGTGCGATTGCAAATGAGGCTTTGGCACCGAGAACAGGACTGCATTGGGTCCACACACCAAGTCAATGTGGGCCATGTCAACATTACCAGGTACCATGGTCCGCGGACGGTTATTGCAGGGTGGCCAGCCACAGCTAGGCGCACTGGCGCACGGGGCTCCTAGCGGATGGGCCTTGTTCACGGCTCACCCCCCCTGTATTCCGCGTTGGTTTTTTTTTTCAGCTGAAGGGGGCCTGCCGATCATTGGCCGTCCTGGCCACGGAGACCTGAGGCCGCTATAAGTCAGTCCCAAGCCCGCCTCGTAGGTGAACATAGACGGAGAGACAGCTTTCTATCGATGAGCCGATACTGGTGCCACAAAAACATCTCGACAGCGCCTTGCCATCCAATTCCAACGGCTAGCACAACACTTACTTATCCCCTACTGTAAATTAATCGCTTACGCTCAGGCACAGGAGACAGCTAGAGCAACCGAAATCGATCACCAGACTTCAAGCTATCGACAAGGCAGATTTGACGCTCTGATCGCTCGATATTTGCTACTACACTATGAATATCTCGAGTATTATCGATTCTGTCGGTTAGTCTTTATCTGAAATATTCAGTCAAGTCGTTCCTAACGCAAGTATTGACACAGGGCAAGCTCCGATAGATAGCCTCGAGAACGCCCCAGACCTTCCTCGAACGACAGCTTCCGACATCCAGTCCGAGAACGACAGCCAACCCCGAACGTTAGATATGGATGAAGAACGGCTGCTTGCAAATCCCTCTTTCTTCGACGGCATTGATTACACCAACATAGTGCACACCAAAACACGCCAGGGTCTCATCAGGCCTGAATGGAGCATCCGTGATGCCAAGCTCAGCAAATTATATGAGCTCCAAGGCCATGCCGTCGAAGACGCTGCCGGATCTCTGGGGAAGTCAACGAGAGCGTACAAATTTTTCAGTGATCGACAAGCATTATCCTGTGATTTCTGTCCAGGTCGAGCTTTTGCGGTAACAGTTTATCAAAGGCATCAGTCATCGCATCCATCCCAACATTCTACGTGTGTATATTGCAACGTATCGTTCGCGTCGTGGTCCGGTTTTAAGTGTCATACTGATTGTGGATGGAAGAAAAATGTGGTTAATGTGAACGACCACGGCACAATTTTTTTCTACTGCTTCCAGCAACTGGTTAGGTTTCCAATAAATATACTTCGACGAATTGTCAACAAATACCAATTGCAGGGGGATTTTGTACAGGTATCCCTAGAGGGCTTATCAAACCGAGGTAAGAATCACTCAAAGGAGTCTGGACGAGGCTTACATACTACTTAAGATATCATCGGTTTCTTTATACAGCAACTACGACGTTCCATCAAAGAAAGGTCTAATTCGATTGAAAAACTGGATGAGCTTGGCGAAACTGCTTGCCACAGTATTCATCCAGATTCTCGCATAATCATGGAGAATATTTTCAAGACCGTCCGGCAATTATTGGTTTCAGAAGGCAACAACCAGAGCATGTACACTCAGCTTCCTTTGACGCTGATGATGTGGGATTTGGAGGCATTGAGGGGCTACAAAGACATACCAGTGACCCAAGAAAATTTAGCAAGGGGGCACAAACGATGTCGGCCACCAGAAGAGAGGCAACCCAAGCGGCTGAAATGGTCGTGTGCTAAGCCCAATGCCAACCCATCCCTATTACCAGGCCGAGATGTTGAAACAAGCCTGTCCCAATATCCAGTCAATAGCTTGAATGGCGCCATTTCTACCTCGGGAGAGCGAACCCTACAGCAGTCTACGCCCTTACAACATCAGCACATACCGCACTTCAGTATGGCTGTCTCATCGGTTGATTCAGGCTCTAACAGCTTGGCCCAGGCGTCCCAGGCAGCCCTTACACTGCTTGATTCTGCGCTCCCAAGTGACAACACCTTTGGATCCAAAGGCAACGCGGAGAGAGCACATGCGGCCGGCCCATCATCGACTACTGACAGCCTTATTGTCGAAAGAACGCAAAGGGACAACGTCTGCACCCCTCGTCTGATGTCTGAGGATATGGATACGGCCAATTATAAGCAGACGACAGCAGTTCAATTACTGCAAATTCACTCAGCCAAGAGCGAAAACGGTGATAGACTTGCCGCCATCGAAAGCCATCCAGCGCAGCTCCCGACTCTACCAGATCCAGACCAAGGACGGCAGTCCATCCCGATCTCGACGCCGCAGCAAGTAGCCGCACTTTCGATAGGGAAAATGGCTAAATACGAGCAGTGCCAGCTCCCTCTGCATATATCTGTTGAATCTCAATCCCTAGCCAGTCATTCAGATAATGCAGTGTTGGTCAATGCTGATGCATCTCCTCCGTCCCGCTCTTGTCAAAAGAAATCCCACCACTCCGCCCAGATAGCCCAGGCTCAGCAAGACCTATGTGATAAGAACAGAGAGCTGGGTTATGCTCAGGGAGTACAGAAAGAAAGAGAGAAACAGTATAAAAAGACTATGGAAGTTCTTGAGGAACGGTGGTCGGCTCTGAGGGAAGCAGAGAGAGCTGTGCATGAAGCAGCGGGAGCTCTAGGGAAGAACCAGAAAGAGTTGGTCCATGCTCAGGAGGCTCAGGAGATGAGGCAGGATGCGGTGGACAAGGCAAATGCGAGGCTGAAGAGACTATGGGAGAGATATTAAAGGGATACTAGCAGGGAGTAGAGACAGTGAACTTGCAGATCTGCATATGATGTGAAGTGATTTAATATAAAGTCGGGTTGGAGCTCGGAAAGATGCAGAGCAGAAACTCGACGCTGAAGATACATCACTACTCTCTCCCCGCTCGTGGACATGGCCTTTCTGACTAGTTATTACTTGAGCTACAATACACAGACAGATACAATCAATTGACTGCTATCTTGTTAGGGATACAAGTTTCACAATCTCATTTTCCCTTCCTTCAAGCACTAATAGGTAAGGCACCAGCGACTAAGAGAACTCATTCCCGAGAGCCGGGTTGGGGCGTCACTCTAGAGCTCCACTTGCGGATCTACCACGGGTGGTCGGATCGGATAAATACCGGATGTGTGGCGCATAACAAGCACGGTGCTCCCCGTTCCTCAGACGCGACCAAGCAAGCCTTTTCTCTCAGAGCTACTTCTTACTGTCACGCATCTTGGCGCCATCATGTTTAAGCCCGATTCTCGCTCAAAGATCGACTTACTGCTTGCAAAGGCAGATAAATTACAAGCGACACTTTCGACAATCGAGACATTCATCGAAACCAAAATAAACCCGGGTAGGCGATCCGCGCGGTCTGTGGGTCGAGGTAAACGAAACGAAGACCAGAATGAGCCGCCAGCATGGGCAAAAAGCCTCACAGACCTCCTAAACACAGTCAGGGAAGAGGCACAGGCGATTCAGTCTGATGCACAAGCCATTGCAGCCCAGAGTCACGATGCATCCGGCACCAGTTCAGAAGTCGCTGATGCCTCGGCGAACGGCAACCCTGCCTTAAATTTGACCCTGCCGCCGGATCCTCAATCTGAGAGCCATACGGATAGCGAAGATGGGGATGCAACCACGTCAAGCGAGCAAGAGCAGGCACCACGACACTGCGACCCTGAGCCAGATGATCAGGTGTCACGAGCAAGCCAGCCAGCCATGGAGTCCCGAGCGGGCGGGAATTCACCGAATGAGGACACGCCCATGACAGATGGCGAACAGCTCACTAGAGGCTTGGTTTCAGAGGACGTGGTCATGGTTGACTCCTCCGAAGGGGATGCAACAGGTCAGCCATTGCAAGCTCGCTCAGTCGAGGGCGGAAGTGACGCCAGCCTTGCCGTCGCCAGTCACCAGCCAGCGCAGCTCCTGACTACCCCGGACCCAATCGGGCAAGAGGACACCAGAGCACCAGACGGCACAGCGTCTCGAGATAGCGACACAGTCGAAAGCACAACATCAGCCGCGGACACCACAGATACAAGGATCACAACGCCAGATATTGATTCCGCACAATCACTTGGCTCGGTACAAGAGTTCGTCCTGTCATCCGCCGACATGGGGGAACAACTGATTCAAACTCTTCAAAACATCGTCACTCGGGACGATTTCGACAACGAGATTATAGTTCCTCGCCCCAACATTGATCTAGACTCATTTAAGGCGAAGCTGAATACCAAAGATCGCGATTGCCAATACGCAGGCAACACATTCGAGCCTGGTCCGGAAGGGGAGGGTTATGCGTTTGTCTATATTTCGGAACGCACATCCGATTTCAAGTGGCCAGACTTCTCCAACGAAGTGAAGTTACCGACTATTGCAGAAGCCAGGAAGTGGCTTGACGATGTTGTTAGCCATCCACCAGAGGACACCGTACCGTACTATAGCGGCCATGCATTCGACGTCCCGTATGAAACCCCGTTGAACCCAGGACCCGAGATATTGGCAGACCCAGATCTCGCCGACTTACACCATCCATATTACCATATTGGTGGAGATAAGTCCGCAAACCGATTTCACTTTGAAGACCTAAGCTATCTCGATAACAATATGACTCCAGGAGCTCACGGTCTGCGTTCCGCCAACATGGTGCTGGCAGGGGTCAAGCTCTGGATATTGATTGCGATGCATCACACAAAGAAATTCGAGGAGTTCATCACCACCAACTGGAAGTGCAACGAATGCAGTCAAGGTATTGGCCACCGATGCCTACTGATATCCCCTTCGAGGCTCGAGAAAGAGGGTATCGACTTCGATATTAAGATCGCTGGCCCCGGGCAAATGATCGTCCCCCACCTATGCCAGTACCATGCTGTTGCCAATATGGGTCCTTGTATCGCTCAGTCGATCAACTTCAAGCTGCCCGGAGATAAGCTGATATCTAAAGAACTACGCTGCTGCAGCTGGTGTGGTGTATCTGCATTTACTTCCCGGCATAACGTCCCCCGCGTCCCGTCGCCTGTGCCATCGGAACCTACGGAATCTACGCACTCTGGGGAGGAAAAGAGGACAAAATTGCCGGAGAAGCCACACCGCAAGAGGAAGGCGCGCGAAGAGCTCCCAAGGAGGATTCCCAAGACCCGCACGAGCACTGCAGCTACAGAAAGATGGGCCGAGCTTCGAGAGACTATTCTAGCGGCAGACCCTTGCTGCAACCTTCCCCAGGTCGTCAACGAACCATCCGCACAGCAGCTGGATGTCTTGAAAATGGTGGCCTCGATCCGCAGCTCCGAAGCCATTCAGCAGTTTACTGATCTAGTCCGTGACTGGAGGTGTCGCGATGTACACGTGGTTATTTCAGACGATGCAGGAGACCTTTTACAGCAGCAAGTCAAGCGCTTAAAGGCTGCCATTGGGAGGTCATCACTTAGCAAGTTGGAACTCCGGTATGCTCAACTATGCGTTGCTCGAGAAGTCGATCAAGATAAGCAGGGCCGTTCTCGATTACGACGCAGCAAAGCATCCACTGAGGCGCTCGCTAAGCGGCTAGAGATGGACCATAAAGAACTGAAATCCCATTTGGAGGATGGAAGGATGTGGAATTCGATCTGTGGTTCATACGATGGGCTGTTACCATTTGTGCTTCTCGATTCGAAGAAGTCTTTCTACATCTCCAAAAAGGAGTGGAGGGGGCTTCGAGATGAACAACTAAAGGCATTCCAAGACCTCCTCGATGATGATGACACTGAAAATATGTGCCGAGCCGGAAAGACTTTTCAGGAGATCATGACAAAGGGTTCAAATCAGGTATTCCGATGGGAGGAAGAGAAGCTGGATCCAAAAACGAAGGACCGAACCTCGTTACTCTGGAGGACGATTAGGTAATAAGGCGGCCAGCCGCCTTGTTAGTCAGCAAGCTTTTCTCCCTGGCCACCACTATTGGTTACCCTAGACTTGGGAAATCTCGTTATTTATCTTCTTTATAACTTTTGAAATACCTACCCGGTAGCCGCTTGGCGGAGATTCAGGCCTTTGGTGGATGTCTGGCGTTGCGAACCCCGCTTCAGACGTCATTGTCGTCATGGAAGGCGATCCGGATGTTCCGGGCGGGGGATATCATCGTCCCCTGCGTAAAAGGACCAGAACGACGAGGGCATTAGAGTCCGAGCAGCAAAAAGGCGATATGGAATGGCAGGAGGAGGAGAGCAGCGAGGGAGCTCTGAGTCATACGCGAACTAAGAAAAGAACCACGCCTAAGGCAGCTGGCAGCATGACCGAGGCGATCCAGGGTTTGAAACGACTCCTGGAACAGGATTTCAATCAAAGAATGGAAGCAATGAAGGCAGAGTTTCAGCTCGAGTTTACAAAACTTAGCGACCGCATGGCTGAGGAAGTCACTAGGACCACGGCCCAGATGGCGCAAGAATTGTCACAGGCTCGAGAGCAGCTCACCCTGGTTTGCAGCGAGTTGGAGCAGACCCGGCTACAGCTGGACACCTTGACCAATGCTCATGCAGCAAGATCGCCTAGTCAGACATATGCAGATGCTGCCAGGATGACGCCTATTAGTATTACCACTCAAACCCCATCCACGGTTCGATCGGCAACCCCGGAACCGGTGTTCTGCACGGTAGACACATCCAGGGTGCCCGAGGATCATATCGGAGATACTACACCAGCAGTGCTTCGCAGGACCATTGAACAGGAAATGCGAACATCTAGCGACCAACCTAGTTGGCGATGTGTTGCAGTGACCAGAGATGGACGAAATGCCAACCGCCTGAGGGTCATCGGTAGGAACGAGGAAGAACTGAAGAAGATCAAGACCATTATTGAGGTCAAGAAGGCTCCAGGTGCGAGAGTCCTTCGTGACCAACTGTACCCAGTCAAAGTTGACAATATCAACCGTACCGCCGTTCTCGACCAGGAAGGCAAGGTCCTTCCTGGAGCAATGGAAGCCTTGGGCCAAGAGAATGAAGTCCAGATTGCCAAGATGGCCTGGTTGAGTCGCAGGGATAACGCAAAGGCATATGGATCCATGGTGGTATACCTCACCAAAAACAGTGATGCCAGGAGACTCTTACAGGAACGCTACTTCCTTGCAGCCGGTGAATCGGCTTATACCAGCATGTTCGAGCGGAGAACCGGACCGATACAATGCTATAACTGCCAGGAGCTCGGCCACAAGGCTTTCTCGTGCAGCAAGAATCGGGTATGTGCGAGGTGCGCTGCCGAAGGCCACCATCATAGTGAGTGCCAGACGCAGGTACCCAAGTGCGTACCCTGTGGTGGACCGCACGAGTCGTTCAGTCGAAGCTGCCCGAAACTCTACCCTACTCGGCATGAGTAGGATATTCCAGGTAATTCAACTGAATGTAAGAAAACAGGACACGGTACATGAGAGCCTAATGAACGATACGCGACTCCAAGATTTTGCAGTTGTGGCGGTCCAAGAACCACCAGCATGGAAAAGTGACGGCAAACTATTAACAGTCCCTATGGGGCATCCCAGATGGATTAAAATGGTCCCTACGATTTGGAGAGATGGCAGATGGCCGATCCGGAGCATGTTGTGGGTGAATAGGGACTTGGAGGCCAACCAAGTACCAATACAGTCCCCGGACTTGACAGCAGCAGCCATACGACTTCCGGACCGAATAATGTTGGTTGTGTCAGTGTATGTGCCGGGACGCAAGCCCCAGGCTCTTCGAAATACATGCCATACCCTGCACCAGGTGATCCTCGACCTCAGGAGCAGGACAGGGATGGCGGTGGACGTCATACTGGCCGGAGATTTTAACCAACACGACCGGCTATGGGGAGGAGACGACGTGGCCTTAGCAAGGCAAGGCGAGGCCGAACCGATCATCGACCTCATGAACGAACACGGTCTTTGCAGCCTCCTCCCGAGAGGCACAAAGACATGGCAAGGCCCCGACAAGGAAAGCACAATCGACCTGGTGCTGGCGACGGCGGAGGTGGCAGACGAAATGGTGACGTGCTCCATACACCCGACAGAACACGGATCGGACCACCGGGCGATCCAAACGACGTTCGATCTCGCGAGGCCTGATCGGATTGTCACGGAAAGACTGTTGTTCAAGAATGCACCATGGACAGCAATTAGAACCAAGGTGGAGGACAATCTCCAAGAGCTTCCCTGGGCTGTCGGCGTGCAGGAACAGACAGACCAGTTAATGAGGGTCATCCTCGAGGCGATCCACGAGCTGACGCCCCGAGCACAACCAGTACCGTACGCGAAGTGCTGGTGGACGAAGGATTTGACGAGACTTCGGCGGGTGTACACGTTCTGGCGGAATCAGGCTAGGGCACAGCGGCGAGCAGGTCAGGTGAGGCCCGACCTGGAAGGACGGGCCAAGGAAGCATCCAAGGAGTACCATGATGCCATCCGGAAACAGAAGAAACTGCACTGGGACGAGTTCCTAGCAGAAGATGTCAACATATGGAAGGCAGCCAAGTATTTGAAACCTGGAAAGGACATCATGGACGATAGGGTGCCCCCTTTGAAGAGACAAGACGGCTCCACCACTGTAGATAGGGTGGAGCAGGCAGAGGAGCTATTCAGCACGTTCTTCCCGCCGTTGCCGGCCAAGATTGAAGATGAAGGCGACCGACCGCAACGGACGGAAGTGCACATGCCAGACCTCACCATGGAGGAAGTTGAAGAAAAAGTGATAGCAGCGAAACCTTGGAAAGCGCCTGGAGAGGATGGTCTGCCAGCAATGGTGTGGAAACAGCTTTGGCCAGTGGTTAGATACCGTGTCTTGCACCTCTTCGACACATCCCTCAGGGATGGTGTGGTACCCCACCAGTGGAGGAGCGCGAAGATCATCCCGCTAAAGAAAGCAGACAAGGGAGACTACACAGTGGCCAAGGCATGGAGACCGATATCGCTGCTGTCAACACTGGGCAAGATACTCGAGGCAGTCGTTGCAGAGCGGATATCCTATGTAGTGGAAAGCTATGGATTGCTGCCCGCAAACCACTTCGGGGCAAGGAAGCGAAGGTCAGCCGAACAAGCACTGATACTGCTGCAGGAGCAGATCTATAAGGCATGGAGGGCCGGCAGGGTGCTCAGTCTGATCAGTTTCGACGTCAAAGGCGCTTACAATGGAGTGTTCAAAGAACGACTACTGGAGAGGCTGAAGGCGAGAGGCATACCTGGTGGACTGGTGAGATGGATTGACGCCTTCTGCTCTGGACGAATGGCCACCGTGGTGGTAAATGGGCACACGTCACAGCTACGGGAGTTGCCACAGGCAGGTCTCCCGCAAGGATCACCGCTGTCGCCGGTGTTGTTCCTGTTCTTCAATGCAGATTTGGTGCAGAGAAGAATCAACGCAAGAGGTGGCTCGATGGCATTCGTGGACGACTACTCAGCCTGGGTGGTGGGACCAACAGCGGAGGAGAATCGAGCCGGCATCCAATCAATTATAGACGAAGCACTGGGCTGGGAAAGACGGAGCGGTGCGACGTTTAACGGAGACAAAACGGCCATCGTGCATTTCACGCGAAACGCCGCGCGTACCAGCGACAAACCGTTCATGATCAAAGGAAAAGTAGTCAAGCCCAAGACCAGCGCCAAGATCCTGGGAGTGGTCATGGACGCGAAACTACGATACAAGGAACACATAGCTAAAGCTGCCGCAAAGGGGCTCTCGGCCGCTATGTGTTTGAAAAGACTGAAAACGTTGTCACCGCGGACGGCGAGACAACTGTTCGTAGCAACAGTGGCTCCCACCATGGACTATGCGTCTAGCGTGTGGGCGCACTCATGCGGCATTAGAGAAGCCGCTTGGCTGGACAAAGCACAGATGGTTGGAGCACAGGCGATCACGGGAGCTTTCCGGACCGTGGCAACAGCGGTGGCCGAGGCCGAAGCTAGCATCCAACCGGTGCAAGAACGGCATGCGCAAGCGGCAACAAGGTTTTGGATCAACCTCCGGACCCTTCCCAGGACACACCCGTTGGCGACACTGAAGGTGAAAGTGTGTCGCCGATTCGTATCGCCGATGCAGAGGATTGCTCGGATACAAGGGGAGACAGCCACTGAACGAATGGAGATCATTCGAGAATACGCGCTACCGCCATGGCGAGACCGTATCTTGGTGTCGTGCGACCCTGACCGGGAGAGAGCGGTGGAAGCAGCAAATAGGGTGGACGGCATAGTCATTGCCACCTGCTCCTCACAGAGAAGGGGCATGGTAGGCATGGGAGGTGTCGTACGAGATACGGCGATCAACAATGCTGACGAGGATGTGGCCAGCTACTCTATCACTCTCGGGTCGAGGGAGGAGCTGAACCCATACATAGCCGAGCTGGGAGCTATAGAGATGGCCCTGAGATGCATGCCATTCGGACTGCGTCGACGGAATATCATCGTCATGACGAGCAACCGCTCCGCACTAGAAGCCATACGGCGGCCGCGACAACAGTCCGGTCAACAGACCATTCGGCAAATCTACAAGCATGTCAACCGTCTTGAAGACGAGGGCAACTCTCTCCAGGTGATGTGGGTTCCAGCAGGAGAGGAAGACTTCGCACTAGGACCAAAAGCCAAAGCAGCAGCCCGGAAGGCCACTGAAAGTGAATGCAGACCAGATAAGCCGCCGTATCAAGCAAGATCCACGAGGATAAGACTAGCCATAACCAAGCAGCGGCAACCAACGACATCGCCGGGAAGAATCGGAAAATACTCGAAGATGATAGACACGGCACTACCTGGCAAGCATACCCGTACTCTATATGACCTGCTGAAGAGGAAAGAAGCAGAGGTGCTGGTCCAGCTCCGCACCGGAATGGCAAGACTAAATAGCTTTCTGCACAACATCGGCGCAGTGGAATCGGATATGTGCGAATGTGGTCAAGCATCCGAGACAGTTGCGCATTTTCTATTCAGATGCACAAAGTGGACAAAGCAACGGGAAGGCGTGCTGAAATGCCCACAAACAAAGATGGGAAACCTCTCGTTCTTCTTGGGAGGAAAGGCAGCGTCTGACGATGACAAATGGGCACCAGATATGCGGGCAGTACGGGCAACGATCAAATTTGCCATTGCAACGGGGAGGCTTAACATGGACTAGAAGCCTCAGGCACACTAAGTATGCAGATCAATCCCTACTAACATCATACAGTCTCATTTTGACAGACCGGGCTTCAGCTGCTGAGGATAGGATGCTGAACACTTGGGGAAATTGGCCTTCAAGCAGGCCTGTCACGACATATACACCAGATTGGACCAGTTAGTAAAAGTGAAATTTTGGGGCTTCGGGTGATTATGGAAGAACTGTACGAAACGAAAATAGCTTAGCGCAAAGGCCCTCTGGGGTGTGTCCCCCCGGGCGAAATAAAATCCTTACCTTACCCTAGACTTGACAATATCGTGCATGAAAGATGTCAATGATTCAACTCAATCTGATACTAAATTATACATGGAATTCTTGCCCTCCTTTGAATTTTCTTCCCCAGTTGTGTTATTTATTTGCCTTTGATAGCGAAGTTGAGAGTCACCCGTGGCTCGAGTGCATCAGCAACACTGGAGGGCCAACGTTTTGATGCCATAGCTGCTTCGGCTAGGTCGATATGGCGACTCTCACCTATAACGCAATCTGATGACTGGAGCGATTGATTAGGAAGATTGCACGCTCGATAGAAGAACGAAGCCCAAGAGCCGTTGAATAATGTGACATTGTGTAGGGTAAGTTGTCGTAGCTCGTGTCGTACGATAAAGTCTACAAGCTCGTCTTCCGAGGCCCACAGATGGTGAAAGGTGACTTGCCAAAGATTCGGCCACCATAATGACTGAAGAGGGAGCTTCTGCTCACTGATCCAACCGCCAGCTTCCGTGCCCAACTCAAGATCCTCAAGATTTGGAAAAGAGAGGAGAAAAGTGACCGCCCGATCCTCGCAAGACTCACAAACTACCAAGGACTGGATTTTCAGACGTAGGACGTTTCTGTTGACCGCTGTCCATTCGACCCCTCTCCATTCGACCCCTCTAAGGTCAAGAGAACCCTGAACGCTAAGTTGACTTACTCGTGAAGACGTGTGCAGAATCGGCAATAGCCTTTGGACGAGATCCTTGACCGAGGCTTTGAAGAACGGAACGACACATATCTTCTTGCTGAGCTCGTGGTAGTGAGCATTCCTGAGTTTCCCCCATCGCCGGGCGTGTATGTGAGATATTGTTAAGCTGTTGAGGTTTGGAAATAGTTCCAACATCTCCGTAAGCCTGGAGGCGTCCTTATCAAGGTCTCGAAGCGCCTCTTGATCAACGAACTGTCGATAGGCAGAATACGCTTGCTTCTTCGTTTGATCTGATAAGGTACTCTGTTTGAGCGTCTGGGGGTTTCTGCTCCAAGCGTCAACAGAACCAAGCTCCGGCCAACTTCCGTGATAGAGTGTCAAGTGCCGGGCCGCGGAGGCTGATCTTGAAGGAGAATTCTGAAATTCATGAAGCTGGCTCAAGCATCCCACTGTATTGATAGCATGAAGACGATGGAACAAAATAGGAGACGCAGCATAGGCGAAGGCTCGGCTAACTAATCGAAAGTGTCGAACGTCAGCAGTGGATGCTAGGTTCCAAGCAATCTCAGTCACCAGTTCCAGAGGAAGAGTCTCCATGATGGCTTGAGATAGCAACAAGAGAATGATGTACGACACCCTCCAATATATACCTGGCATTGATATCCAGTATACAGATAGGCTGACGTTTTCCGACTCCAGAAAGATCATTAATGTCTTGTAGAACGAGTAACTCAACCTCGAAACTGAAGACTGGAAACTGGAACTAGGAACTGAACTGACTGGATCAGGGAACAGTGGATCAAACTAAGAATAGAATATAGGATGGAGCAAATAACAAACGCGCTAGAGGATATAACATGGCAGACCGCAACCACTTGCTAATGTTACTGTATGGTCGTAGGTGACAAAGACATCGTGGACTATTAGAAAGTGGTAACATATTGTTCTTCAAGACTCGTGATTTTCTTATCTGTACCTAGCTTATGTATCTTACGACCAATCCTCTTCCGCCTCTGAACTATCCTCTGAACTATACTGGACCGCCTGTCTCCCTTTCCAGTCCTCTAGGGTCTTGGCCATTTCCAACGACCGAATTTCCTCTTCAATTTCAGTAGTTGTAACCGCCCCGTATTGCAAGAGAAGTCCAGCTACAGCGGGAAAGTCTCGTTTGACTGCATGGTACAAAGGAGGTTGATACAAGGGACCGATAGAATGAGGATTGGCTCCGTGTTCCAACAGAACTCTCACACAATCCACATGACCGTGTATCACTGCATTCATCAAGGCTGTATTCCCTTCGCCAGCTTCGAGGGGTATATTGCGAGAGTCGATGCTGGAGATGCACGCGTCACGCGTACTGTCGGATATGAACTCATTGACGTACTTTTCGAGTAAGGCCTTGATGATACCGAACCCGTCGGTATCACTTTGAGTTGGGACCTCCGCAAGGATGTGGAGAGCGGTATTTCCCTGCCGATCCCGCTCCAGAGGGTGGGCGCCGTTCTGAATGAGAAAGGCGATGACATTTATCTTGGTTCCTAGGAATCGATCTGATGGCGTACGCAAAACGAAGTGAAGGGTCCGATCGCCCATCTGCCATGGCATCACTCGATTGAGCTTTGATCTCGGATTCTCAGATAGAGCATGCATCATCTTGACGCCTTGGAGACATGCTTGGTAGACCACCCACGAATCGGCTGCTGGTATACTGAAACCTAGCATAGAAAGACGACGAACGCGAGCAACATCACCCGCCAAAACCCCGTGGACAAGATCATCCGTTGGGCCACGGGGACCACCAGGGCCGCTGTAACAAACGATGGGAAGATCATCAACAAAGGTGTCGCTGGACGACGGGCTGGCGACAGGAGATGTAGCGGGCATGATGAAAACAATGTTGTATGGGATAGTATTGGGGGTTAGATGGCGGAATAAAAATTTATATCGATGGCCTCTTCCCTTTTATCACTGTTAAACCTCGTTGCAGCTTACGTACGTTTCCTGTAAAGCGTTTCTGTTCTCTGTAATTCTGCTTTGTGCTAGTGGAAGCCCCCCACTAAGAGGGTGGCACTGCGCTCGGGTTGTCAAACCAAAAATAACACCTCGGCGCTAACTGTCGTACTACGGTGGCACATTAGGTAGGGTGCGCCACAGTGCGAAAATCCAAAAGTGTCAGTTTTCTAGAAAATTGAATATAGAGCTCCAGCGCCTATAGCCCACTATAACCTATATTTTTTATAGCGGGCTATAGTGACTGCATCTTGATTATGACCCCACTATAATATAGCAAGCTCTAGCAGCTGCAGCCCTCTGTCTTGCAACGGGCTACAGCAGCCGCAGCCTTCTTTAATGCAGCGGGCTATAGATCGTTGCCCGATGGAGGCGATGATTTGATTGACGAGAAGAATACAATGTTAGAGGGAGGAGTAGCCAACAATGTATCAGCTTGAAATGCCAAGTGGATACTTGATGGTGTTAAATCTTGTCGTCATCTGAGACCTTTAAAATCATAGATAAGCCATAAAAGTAATTGTCTTTATATTCAAAACACCTACATAGCGAATAGTATTAACTCATAGAACCAACAAATACTTATATGGAAACCCGGAAAAGACTGATATGAGTTTGAAAATCACCCAAACAACAAAACATCCGGACTACACATCTGCTCAATATAACCCACCAATTAGTCCTTCGGCTCTGGCTTCACCTTCAAACCGTCAAAAGTGAACCTGAAACTAGCCCCCTCGTTCTGGCTCAGGCTTTTCTGTTTCTTACTTGAGCCCCCCGAGCCCTCCCTATCCTCGCGAGACAGCTTTACCCCAGCAGCTGGTCCGAAGGAGGAGAGATCGAACTTGAAAGAACCAACCTCCTTTTGCTTCTTGCTTGGACCCTCTGAGCCCTCTCTATCCTCGCGAGACCGCTTTACCCCAGCAGCTGGTTCGAAGGAGGAGAGATCGAACTTGAAAGAACCAACCTCCTTTTGCTTCTTGCTTGGACCCCCTGAGCCCTCTCTATCCTCACGAGACCGCTTTACCCCAGCAACTGGTTCGAAGGAGGAGAGATCGAACTTGAAAGAACCAACCTCCTTTTGCTTCTTGCTTGGACCCTCTGAGCCCTCTCTATCCTCGCGAGACCGCTTTACCCCAGCAACTGGTTCGAAGGAGGAGAGATCGAACTTGAAAGAACCAACCTCCTTTTGCTTCTTGCTTGGACCCCCTGAGCCCTCTCTATCCTCACGAGACCGCTTTACCCCGGAGGCTGGTTCGAAGAAGGGGATCTCGAACTTGAAAGAACCAGGCCCCTTTTGCTTCTTGCTTGGACCCTCTGAGCCCTCCCTATCCTCGCGAGACCGCTTTACCCCAGCAGCTGGTTCGAAGGAGGAGAGATCGAACTTGAAAGAACCAAACTCCTTTTGCTTCTTGCTTGAACCCTCTGAGCCCTCCTCATCCTCGCGAGACCGCTTTACCCCAGCAGCTGGTTCGAAGAAGGGGATCTCACTTAGGCCATACTCCTCTGCAAGTTCTCTTATAACCTAAGCAGTAACAGTAAGCCTCTGGCGATATTAAGGGCAAAGGGAAACCTGCAGCAAGCGTCAAATTACCAACATCAGGATCAATCCTCATATTTGTAAGCCTCGTATGCATCAGTTGGAAGTTCTTCCAATAAAGTTCAAGAGAATCAAGAGAATTCAGGTTGGATGTATGCCTCAAAAGCCATCTGAAGTAGTTATATGTCGTTTTGGCAGAGATATCATATATAGCATCAAAGGGGTTCTGCTCAGTGAATCTGCAGTACCTGACGCTGTTAGTGGTATAGTATAGAGGGAACAATGGAGGTATATACTCTTTCCACTGCTCCTCGATTCTGTTCAGCTCATCTTCATCAGGCTTGCGAAGTTCTTTCATCATCTTTTTGGGAAAGAAAAGACGGAGTACGTGAGCCACCAGTAAAAAGTCATAGGTGACAAGAGCATTGGGGTTGTAAAAATCTGGCTGCTTCCTGAACCTCTGGGTTGTTTCAATTGCATTACAGGCATCATGAAGCAAAGAAATACCATCTCTGATATCTTGAACAATATCTTTGTCGTCTACCACCTCTTTAAACAGTTCTTCTCTAGCATTGGCGTTTTTGGGTACAGCAGTGGCAGGGCTCTGCTCCCCAGGGAAAAATTCGTTATTCTTCCACAGTAAAATCAGTTGTTGAAGCGAGGCCATTGTGGAAGAGGATATAGATCTCAGAACGTTGCCTTTGAAGCAGGCCTTTGATGACGCTACACTTGATGGATGGGGCTAGTTATTTATAAGATTACTCTCTACTTAAACAACTGCCTGATGTCTTATGTTTCTTGTTTTGTCACTCTGACGCGACGCCCTAGGTCTGCTTCCTGCTCAGGCTTCTTCTTCCTGCCCAGGTTTCTGTTTCCTACCCAGGTTTCTGTTTCCTGCCCAGGTTGCTGTTTCCTGCCCAGGTTTCTGTTTCCTGCCCAGGTTTCAGATCAGAAGGTGAAATACCAGTATTCATAAGAATACTTGATCACTCTATTCGACTCTTTTGAGTCTTTGATTGCTTTATCTAAGATGAGATCTGTCGGCGAACACGAATTCTCATTCACAATGGCCGTCAGAGGTTTCTTCACTCTCGTCAAATCGACATACAGAGCTATCTATAGGAGAAGAACACTATCGACTAAGGTCAAAAAGCTCTCTGAGTGTATGACCAGCGCTTATCAAGACAATGAAATCTCTTGGATGGACTACGATGACTGGATGGAAGAGCTTTGGGTTGCGGCTGACGAAGGAGAACGTGAGTTAGCATGACTTCGCCCTCGACTGCTCATTGACTGATGGAGTTTCCAGTGAGAAAGGTTCACAAGCTAGAGAATCGATTGGACCAGATCTTGCAAAAAAAAAAAAGGCTAAATAATGTCTGGTTGCAATTGATATTAGCTTTAGAAACCATTCTCTACAAATTTTATACCTCAACCCTCATCAGCTGCCTTGATGCAAAGAGTGTCACATGATGGATCAGACAAGTCAGATTCCGTCCTCGTGAATGCCGGTGCGGTGAAAGAAAAAGAACCAGCGAGTTTCATGACATAGTAATATGGAGTCGCCGGATAGGACAGAAAAGAAATAAGATCGATGGGCAAGTTGTTTTTCCACTCGTCCCTGGTTTGCCACCAGCCGGCTTTAAGAAGGGTCGGATCGTACTTAACCCCGGGCACGACTCCTGTTTTTTTCGTACGATTCCGCCCTGGCGCTGGTCAAAGGGCCGGCGCCGAGCGCTAGCAGTTATCACCAACAGCTCGACAGTAACCCAGTAGGAAGCCTGCCGGCCACACCCTCTCCGATTCTGGATGGGTGGGTCCCAACGGCTTGATCCACTGATAAAAGCGTCCCTCTTGTACGATTCTTTCAAGAACCAGATAACAGCAAAATGAATACCGTCCAGAAAAACCAGCACCAGAACAGCACAGACCGAGAGTCCATGCAGGAAGAGATTTACTCTATGCTGGATACTCTTCGCGAGGTGAAAGGCCACTTGAACAACATTCAGTTGAGAACTTTTGAGTTGGAGGACGATATTTCGAGTCTTATATCTTGCAACCTGAGACTTTTGAGGAACTTAAAGCAAGAGGTAAGCTCATGAAGAAGACTGAAAGATGTGTGCTGATCATACAAAGCCCGCGAGTCCTTCTGAAAACGAACCTTCGGCTCCAATCACCTCAAACGCGCCTCCTGTGCCTTGGAAGACGCCCGAGCCGAGCAAGGACTGCAACACCATGGGTTCATCGTACAGGAAGGTTGAAGAGGATGAGAAAGCGCAGGGTGATCGTCACTAGCTAGTCTTAGAACAAATATGGCAATAAATCAACGCCTCTCTCCGTATTTGTACTGCTTAAAGGCGTCCGGACAGTTTTATAACAGCAAGAAGCAAGGTTTTCGTCAGCAGGCTGTACGTTTTAGCCTAGCAACACATAAGGTGATGGAACCGGAACGCTTTAATTGAGGCAAGAAGCACATTAAACCTAGGAAAGACGGAGCTGAGCTATATACAGCGTTGCGACAGGATGAAATCAGAACCAAATAGAACCAAGAGAGCAGATGGAGAGCAGCCAAGGAGTGAATCTTAATGATTCTTAAACATTCTGGCTACACGTTAGGACACGAGCTCGCCTGGGTGGTGACTGTGTGAAGAACTGTGACCGTTGAGAAGATGGTGGTAAGGATAATCGAGTGATCAAAAGCCCTCGTAGCCCCGCTGGTTACCTCTGGGCTCTCGACCTTTTCTTTAGCTGTATTGACTAAACAATGGTGAATGAATGGACGACAAGATGGATCACGAGATTGCTGCTTACCAACAGGTTCCTTCGTAACGTCGCTTGTGACGGCAGTGACGGTCGTTTCGGTCTTCACAGCTGTGTCGGTTGCCGAGGTAGCGTCCGTTGTGACAGAAGTATCAGTCATTGCAGTAGCGTCAGTTGTCACAGTAGTCACATCAGCTGTCGTGGCAATCCCGGTTCTTTCTGGAGTAGAGGTACCGCTGGTCTTCTCGTCACCAAGGAATACTCCCCCAGTTGGTGTGGTAGTAAGTTCAGTTGTGGCGGTTCTTGGCTTCGTAAGGCGCTTAGTGACCACAGTTGTCAGGGTCGAGGAATCGGGATCTGTGGGGGTGGAGTGAGTGGTCAAGGTATAAGTCCTAGCTGAGCTTGTCCCCGAGGACCCCCCCTCACAAATGACCTGTCCGTCATGTCCGTCAACTTGAAGGTTGAGGCTACGATCCGACTGGCCACCCGAGATAAGCGCACGGCTGCACATTAACAATTCACTTGCGCATCGCCTGCAGTGATCGTCAGTCAAGTGCTATTTTCAGAACAACCCCGGCAAAGCTGACCATGTGATATACGCTTCTCCGGTTGGAGCACCGAGGGGCACAGGGAATTGTGCTAGCTCCGGACCATCACAGGAGATCGGCTTGAATGTGTACGTGACAGGAAGGAAGTCCCAGTCATCAAAGTCAATTGTTGCTGTGCAGGGTTCTGACAGGGGATAGGCAGTTCTATCGCTGTCAGCCAACAGGTCAGAACTGGCTTTAGACTGGACGCCCACCTCATCGTAATCAGGTCTAGGCCCGCCACCAATTCAACAGGATTGTAAAGACACTTGAAAGGAAAATTTGCCATGGCGAGTCCGCCGTGAATCAGGAGAGTGATAGAGAGAAGATGCTTCATCTTGAAGAGTGGATAGTCGAGCGTATCTGTCTATGAATCTCATGAGGATCAAGGCAGTCTTATACTCTGGGATAGCCAATCTTGGGATGCTTTGCGAAAGCTGGAAACGGAAGCCGGAAACGTAAAGCAGGAAGCCATGAACGCGATTGAGAGGGCGCTTACGGAGACGGTCCGTTCCTAACATGGCTTGGTGCTTGTCAGGGAGGCTGGCCTCCACACACACACACACACACACACACACACACACCTTCTTGATCATAAAAGCCCAGTCGTCCGACTTCCCCGATGACTGATCAAGCTTTCAATTCAACCATCATGTTTAATCCGCAAAATCAATCGAACATGGAGTGTGGAATCTCTGGAAGTCCTCCCTGGGCGCAAGCTGAGAAAGAGGTTGCCAACTGCGGATTCTTTGACTCCTGGAATCCTGCTTTTGACATGAACACTACCACCCTCCCTCTTCAAAATCAACTTCAATCCAACTCTTTCGGTGGAGAGAGCGCCTACGGCACACCTCCCTTAGCCCGGTTGGGCGCACCATCGTCGTCCATGGCCACTCCCGGCACCGGGACCCCTCAGCCATGCACACTGAACCTTGTTTTACGGCCAGAACAGCTTGAGAATGACAGCCAGGGGTGAGCTTTGTCTGTGATTTCTTCTTGCAAATGCTAACTTATTTGCTTACCAGTTCCGAAATGCAGAAACGGATTGACCGCGTGGAACATCGACTTGAACGCATGGAGCATCGTCTTGAACGTGTAGACCATCTATTGGGGGATCTGCAAATATGCCTTACAAATCTAGGAGAAAAGATGGAACTGCAGCGAATAAGTCACGAAGAGAAGGTGGATTACTCAATCGAAACAATCAAGAAGGGTATGGACAAGTTTTTTACCCGTTTCGCGAGTCAGTTGGAAAATGAGATGACGGACACGGAAGAACGTGGTGGCTGTAAGGCTGAGCTAGCAGTCATGTGAGATAAGCTGAATGCGTGCTCGATCAGGTAGATAGCGTATTCGTATGGCAGGCCCGTTACAAGAGGGGCTGGACCCACTCGGCAGCCTAAATGTAAGTACTTTATAACAATTTAGGCAGCCACTCTCCACGTGTATGCATACCATCATGTCATTGTCGGAAGTCACGGCTTCCTGCCCTCGGAACATTTACTTCATACAGCATCCAGAAACCAACGACCAGTGCACGACGCTTCTTGTTGGGCGGCTCGCGCCCTTTGTGTGAGTCGATGGCAAGGGTCCTGCAATCACATCATCAATCGGACGAGCGGAAACGCAGAAATGATCCTGTGATTGGCCTCTCACCTTCCCTGTTTCGAGTTCCAGCTTGATGGATAATTACGAGTCACAAAGCGGGTTTCGGGGCTTCCGGAGATGGGTGGAATTGTCAACAGTTATCACGGAAGCGATTCGCGTAATGAGCGCAGGTGGTGTGGAGCCACCTGAACTACTGAACTTACCAGACTGTTGGAATTGCCTTTTATTGGCTGTGTCTGTATTGTTGTGGAGAGCTGCTTGCGCTTCGAGCGCTTGCGCTTTGACCGGCAATTACAGTTCAGCTTCACGATTAAAAAAAGGAACTGGGAAGGAACGTGTTCCTTGTTGCACAGTTTTTACAATTCAAGTCTACTAAACTGGCAGGTACTTGCCACCCTCATGCTCCATCAGGCTTAGTGAGTCGGAGTCTTTTGGCTGCCCTCTGTTCATTCGGGCGGATACGAATTTCCATTT
Organism: Ilyonectria destructans; assembly: GCA_020740775.1. Classification (NCBI taxonomy): domain Eukaryota; kingdom Fungi; phylum Ascomycota; class Sordariomycetes; order Hypocreales; family Nectriaceae; genus Ilyonectria; species Ilyonectria destructans. The sequence goes on from JAHEWK010000011.1 coordinate 74,070, forward strand.
CCATCCGTGCATCTCCTCCTGGTTGATGACGTTGTGGCTGCATACCACGGATCGGGATAACCGCATTGTGTCCTCTGACCGTCGATGCTTCTTGATGTTGGGCACTTGTTGGCGAGACAGAGCCTGAATCATGCCCATTTTGAGTATTGGTGCCGGATTCCAACTTACGCTTCAACTCTCTAAGCGGTGGATCTCTAAGCGGTGGATCTCCAAGCGGTGGATCTCTAAGCGCTAGAGGGTATAGTACTGATGTTCTGACGGTGAACCTCCCGGACCGATCTGGCATTTTGAGTCCTCCAGAGGGGCTGGCCTGTGCGGTTTCAGAAGCTCTTGCTTGATCGATAGCCTCTCCCTCTTGCCCAGATTGTCTTGCGGATGCATGGGTCGTGGGAGATCTGTCGGATCTATTTGGCATTGTGGAGATGTGCGACCGCGAAGACCCGGGAGATGTTGGCGATGCGACTTGCTGGTGCTCTCTTGATGACGCGGTCTGCGAAGCCTCACGCACTGGATCTGACCCCTCCGGTGCACCAAACGTAAGAGGGGGATTGCGGCTTGTTTCCCGGAACATTGTTTCCTCTTGCTCCATTGGAGGCTCGCTCTGCAAGGCCACTGGATGTACCATCGACTCGAGCTGCTCTGGGTTCGTAAGGGACCCGGTCTCTGTCTGCATTGTATTTGGCATCTCTGGCTCAGCAGACGTGCGAGGAGTACGGTCATGTTCCCTCAGAATCGTGTGCCCTAGCTCCCTCAAAGATCCAGCCTCTAAAGACCCTGAGGCTGCCGATTCAAACTGTTCGTGCTCAGTTGAGAAAATTGTCTCTGCCTGCATCGTATATAACTCTTCAGTAATACCAGACATTGGAGGAGCTCGGCCAGTGTCTCTGAGGATTGTGTGTTGAGATTCATTTGAGGGTTCGACCTGAGATCCCTCCGTTTGCATCATATCGGCCCTCTGTGGTGTATCTATAGCAGGCCCAGCACGGTGAGTTATCCTGGAAATCGGTTTCCTAGGAGCCTGACTTCTTCTGCGTTCCTTCTCAATACGGCGAGCTCTGAGTCTCACGGTATCTGACCTGTGGGTCTGGTTGCGCTCTTGCATCTGTAACGGATCAACTGATCCACCATTACTGAGTTCCTCCATTATAATGTTCTCGTCTTGATTCAGCCTGCTGCTCCCAGGAGGGGTGAACGCGGTGAAGTCGTTGGAGGCTTCATTGACTGGCAGAGAGTTGAGAGGAGACAACTCATAGGGATCCTCGTACAATATCCTGCTACTCGCGCCAAAGAATGCATTGATAACATCTCGAATGACAAAAAGGGTACTGACTGAGTTCCCTCTTGATACCGAAATGGCCAGCTGCGGAAGAAAAGCTTGCGATCTTAGCTGAATATAGCTCTTTGTAAACGGTATGCCTCCTCTCCAATCAGCGGGACGGCCGTCTTGAGGCTTGTATTGAGCAACCTCTGGGTGACCACTTTGGGTTTCCAATGTTTCTTGAATCTTGAGATTATCGAAGCCAACCTGGAGAGCAAGACGGGCGAGATAATTAATTCGGGGTCCTTCGGGGAATGCGGGCATGGTTTCTCCACGTATGTCTTGTCGGGGGTGCTCAAAAGACAGCCGTGCAAATTCCCTAAGGGCGGCGAGGGAGACAGTTGTGTATGCATGCCATGCTGTTGGCGCTTCACAGGTCTGCGTAAATTTGCCATACTCGTATTCGACGTATCGCGCCCCGGGGCTCTTCCATTTTCCTGCAAGACTTTCGAATAGCGTCGGTTTGTTTCGCTTGCAGGTAGGCACTTCCATCAAGTACTTTCTCACGATCTTGGCCCCTATTGAGATATACTTCATGTTTTCGTGGAACGTTTCAACGCTGGGAATGATGACCTGAACAGAAAGTACTCTTTGTCGAATCCGGTTCCGTAAGTCGAGGTCCTTTATGCCCTCCAACACGGACCCTTGATCAAACATGCGGTTGATTGCCATCCTATCTCCGTGGCTGGTGATCGGGGCGCGGAATTGTAGGTACTTGACAGTACTCAAGTCAACGGCTGCATTGACGCGCGGATCGTCATCGGTAATAAACTCCCAAATCTTGAGGATATTTTGCAAGGGAAAAGATAAATTCTCATCACAATGAAGGGCAAGGTACTTATGGATGTTGCCGAGTTGGAGCCCTCCTATCACTCCAGGGAACTTGATTAAGGCGTCGAGATCGCGAATAAGCTGTGGTCGCTTTAATAGACCTTTCAAGCTAACCTGCTTAGGAGCTGATAGTCGACTCAGACAGTCTTCTACTCTCGCCTTGTCGTGGTTCTTCATATACTTACGGACTAAACGATAGACTTCGGCATCCGAGTAGGGAGCCTCCCGTGAGGTAGCCTCGATTCGATCCTGGATAATCTGGGAGTCGATGGAGGCGAGAGCTATCTTGAGAGGAAACTCTATCCAGCTCCCTTGGACGCACAACAGCTTCACCACCCACCACGAGAGCGGTTTGTATTTGATTGCAGCCCGGATTCTATGCCGTCCGTCAAGGCAGGCTATGGTGTGCCCGGATAAAAGTGGATAAGTCTTCTGCAAAGTGGTGCGCTTGAGGGTGTTTTCAGAGAGCTGCAGAGTCGAGACAATCCGCCTGAGGTCATCGGGCGTGATGATTGCGTAAATGAAGTTCTCTTCTTTTTCCGGTCTGCACTTTGTTTTTTCGAAGCACTTGGCTAGCCGTTTGACCGCATCGGGATTTATTTGCCTGCCTTCTCCGTAGGGAAGTAGCGAGCCGACTGGACAACGGACAATTCCGACAAGTTCCATGATGAGTTGCGAAATGGGTTGAATTGCTGGATATCTCATGATGAGAAGGAATGTCGGTCTTGCCTCCGTAGTGATGCCTTTATTGGTGTCCCGAATTAGAACGGGGGAACGAGGAATGGCGCTAGCAGTAGGATGGTGGACAACCCTCTGCGCTGACGCAAACAGGAAACAGTAACCAGAAAGTGTCGGTACAGTGGCAACGTTCAAATATCGGCGCAGACGCTGATCAACTCAGGCAGGTCAAATAAGCACGAAGCATGGCGTCTCGCAACTGGATTGAACTACGATTTGATGGGCAGGGGGAATTCTCTCCTGTCCTCGTCGAACACCGTCCGGCTTATGAACTCTTCGACGGTCAAGCATTTCAACCGAGAGTGGTCCTTTCAATTGGGAGCGCGGAAAAGCGACATTTTTATCGAAGCATTGAGCTCGATGACGCATCCCCTCACTGTGCCGGCATTCTTTTCCGACCGGCGCAACTCGCGACGCTTATATTGGATTGCGAGCTCCATAACCAAACCCGAGTCGACAAACTCGAGCGGCAGTACTCCAGCGGACAAATGGTGTTACACCACCATCTCCACTGCAATTTAACGCCCTACAGCCCACCGCACAAGGTTGCGCAGTTCGCTCTCGACATGTACTGGCAACTTTTGTTTCCATTTGCTTCAACAGTCTTACTATTCCTTGACGACTTGGGTGGCGTTGGACCTGTCATAGAAATACTGGCGTCCTGGTCTCGTCGAACGAGGTTGAGAACGATCTCAGCGCCGCCAAGAATACTGGTCCTATTCCATTGGCGCAACCGTACTCAGATCGAGTCGTTCGAGAGTCGCCTACGGGCAAGATTGATGTGCACGGTCTCGGATGCCGTGAAGAATGGAGCGGGTTCGACTATATACTTGCAGGGTGAAAAGGCTTTTGAGAGCGTGCGACTGATTCCGACCTGGAAAGCTGCCTCTGAGTTTTGGCCCCAGACAGAAGCGTCATTTGCTGCTCGCGACAACGCGGGGTATGGATTTAGCAGCGAGCACCTCAAACGCCTTCTTCAAACTGCGATCCTTCAATTCGGCCAGTCCACTGGCCATCCCATTGACTTTCAGCGCGCAGTTCGCCTCCGCAATCTACCATCACCGCGACTGGCAGAAACACTTGTTCATTTCATCTTGTCAACGAAGAATGCCAATATCAACCACTTCTCGGTCATGGCCTCGGCCCTTGACCTTGATGCCCATCCTCCGGGCATGCACTGTAAGCCAGCCAGCAACCTCGCTAGCTCATCCACTAACCACAGCACTCAGTCTTCCCCCCACACCTGACGTTTGACAAGAACTACAGGGCTGCGCTGTCCCAAGCGGAGAGGAGCCTGAACGAAGATGGATTGGTAAATCAAGTCCGCGAAAGATTCATTCGGTTCGCTCTGGAGAGGCAATATGGTTCCTCGGCCCGCGCACATCTTTGCTTGCTCCACGAGTTCCAGGCTGCTTGGCGGAACTGCACCGAAGAAGAATTTTGTTTTGTGTGTCTGGCAAGGCTAGCCTCCACAACGCTGGATTGCAGGCACCGACTTTGCGGCGCTTGCGTGACCATCTGTGGTACCCGGGAAGCACCCGACTCACCAAACTTACAAGTCATGCGATGCCCTCTATGCGGGCAGCACCTTGGCAGGTCAATACTGCTACAACCGTCGTCCAGTGGAACCCGGGTTCTTGAGTTGGGTGGGACGTCCCAATCCAAGTGGGTGATGATCAAGTTCCTCAAGGATCTGCAATCCTTTATTGGTCTACCGCTTCCTTTACAGGAGCATTTCGACCTCGTCATTGGATCTGGAATTGGTGGGTTGAGTTTTTTCTTTATAGTTCACCATCTGACCCGATTCAATAGGACTATACTTCGTTCAAACCATCTTCCTGGAAGGATGGAGCTTGTCCGATTGCCAATACCACCTGAAGAACCTCGACGATCCCAAGGTTGACAAGCGACGATCTCTTGTGTCTTTCGGCAAAGGACTCACGTGGAGGATGGAAAGAACGGCGAGCTGCAAGGGCATGAACGCGGTTCTGATCTTCGAAGGCCACCACATGACAGAGAGGCGTGCAGAGTGAGTAATTGTGCAGGGCTCATTCTGATCAGGAGCTGACTCTCTAGAATTCACGCCATTCTGCGCGAAAATGAACCCGACTTTACGGTTCGCTATATGGGCGGACCTTACAATGTCTCGTCTCTCAAATCCAGTACCAAGCGGATGCTTTCATGCTTGTTTTATATCGAACTGATGTCAACTCCCATGCTATATTCTTCGCCCGAAACAGTCTGCGTTCGGCTCCTGTGTCGTTTGCCTCCAAGTCCAGAGATGATGAGCTTGATTAGAGGCTTGCACCTCAGAAGCGCCCGCATCCACTATCGTGGGGCAGAAGCTGAGTGGGCCATAGAAAGCCTAGTGACGCCGGCGATCTTGGCCCGGTGCCGCAGAGGGGAATCGTTCTCCAGGGATTTTGAAGTGCAGGTCTCCGCGATGGACTCGGAAGTAGATGTGAGGCTTCATGACACCTTGATAGGGGAGCAAAGCATCAGCAACTGCCCTTACAAGGTAGAAAAGCTCATAAAAGATCAAGGCCTGGATTGCGCGTTTGGAAGGAGGGATCATCGTTTTTTGGGCGAGACTAAAAGCACTGCTGGTGGCGTTTTAACTGCAGATATCGAGAAGCTGAGCGAGGAGTTGGGTAGATTTCTGCCGTCTGGGAGCAGCGACACCTTGGATTTAGAATGAAAACACAATTCTTGCAAAGTCAAACCTTATAACATACGATGGCAGAACACTCGGGGCAAGCACTGTTGGACGTGAATGTGCATGGGCGCGGGCTAGAGAAAAGCTGGGGCTGCGTAGGGAAGCCGGGACCTTCGGGTGGCTGGGACGGACTAGCTACGCGCTTAATTGGTATACAGCAATGACCAGAACAACAAAACAACGCAGGCAAAGAGTCTATCAATAGGTCAAGAATTTCAGTGTTCATTATAGCTAGACGATCTCTCTAATTTTATGGACGCGTTGTTCAGCAATATCCATCTCTGTCATCTCGAAATCCCCCGAGCTGACCAGTGCGACCTGCGAGTTTGAAGACTTGTCGAATGAGGATTTGCCCGAGCTGACCAGAGTCCCCTGCGGGTCTAAAGACTTGCGGAATGAAGATTTGAACCCCCCTGGCGGCGTACGGTACTCCAAATCAGCGAACTGGATGATTCGGTTCGACGTCGTGTTCTGCACAACTATGCCGCGCATCGTATTCACGAATTTTTCGTCGCCAGAAGCTAAAACGTGTTAGAGGCACGTGGGTCACTCCATTGTCAGTTCGCCACTCACCAACAACCACCGTCTGCCCTGGATATCGTGCTTCTTGTCGTAGTTCCCTTGAGAACTCATTAAAGTCAAAGTTGTATCGTCTTTTCCAATAGTCGTTATTCTGGAAGGGAAGCTTGCGTTCCGGATTCCTTTTCACGGGGTATACACACCAAACTACCAAGAACTTGTGGGTGTCAGCATTGGAGAGAAGGCAGGGAAAGAGCAGCATACCTTGGCATCGACCTGTTGGAGGGACCGAAGCTGGTCCCCGACCCACTTATCTTGATCATCGTGTTCCAGCCACCAGATTAAATCCACATTCCGGCTCAGGTCACTGAAGACGGGCTCGCTCGAGTCACGTAACCTGGCAGACTTGTCACGGACGCGATTATCATGTCGCTTTCGACCAGCTAGATGAAGCGCGAAAGGTAAGACTCCCGAAATACCTAATCCCTTCGCAGTGAGGACAACGGTCTCAAACGTGTGGAGCTGAAGGTCCTTGCCATAAGGGCCGTCGAGGCGAAGGCGTTGGCCTGGCAAGACAGAACCAAGAGATTTACAATGGTGTCCGCCTGTACGGGAGATCAAGAAGGTAAGATCGGAGGTCTTACCGGTCACGTATTGGTCTGGCTTGCTCCACATGGGCATCATGGCGTAGCCATGGAAGAGGTCGTAAAATGGAAGCGGGCCGGTGAAGAATATATAGAAGTAACAGCCTGGAAAGATGGCGACGGGTTTGTTGGTATTGACCTGAAGTCGCATGACATTGCCATCATCCCAAGGCCTATCTAGGATCCCTTCGGTACGACCACTGATGAACATGCGGACCAGCCGGTAGAGGTGAGTGGATCCTAGCAGTCCGCACGACACAAAGATGGGGATCTTGGCTGCTGCCGAACGCTGCAAGCAGATGTGCCAGACAAGACCGCCGAGTGCCGCCATGGAGCACAGCAGGTGGAATAGACCGAAGAATCGCCCAAATAGCCTGCGAAACCAAAGAGCAGAGATGATAACGGCTAATAAGCCAGCCGCAGCCAAATGAGTGTATTAGATTGACACAAACTGGAGGGGCATGCCAGCACTCACTATATATCCGGACTTGGTCGAAGAATCGAGCTTTTGACGTCGGGACAAAGCCAAGCCCGAGTGCAGGAGAGCTTCACAAGTTGCGACGATTCCGATCCAGCGGTGACCAAAATAATAAGAGGCGAGGGGAATCTGGACAAAGTCCGCCAGAGGATTAGTTCTACCCCCCAAAAAGACAAGCATGAGGTTCGTCGAGGCAATTGCTGCCGCTCTCTTCTCCAACTCTGCTATGGTGCTGATGCCGACGCCAAGGAGAAAGCCATTAGCAGCAAGATAGAGTACAAGTATTGACAATTGTAGGCCTGAGATTCCGAGACCAATACCGCCAAGTGCCAGCTTGGAATATCTAAAGTTCGCAGCCCTAACGCGGAGATGTGGCTCAACTGTAAAGTAGAGAAAACGAGTGATGATCAAGACCAAGGGAAGCGCCAAAGCTCCGCAGAGGACGACCAGGTAAATTTGGGCAAAATCCATGGCGGGGGCGAGGTTGGCGAGGGGAGGTGCATCCCCCCTGGAAAATACTGGGTGCATCAAAGCGCTTATGTACCTGCAAAGTGGAGTTGGAGACGCTTAGGCGCGCGGTTCTTGATGGATGGTGAGGACGAGAACTGCAAACGTGTGGCGAGATAAAAATAGCATTCTGCGCGATCCTGTTTTCCGTAGACTTAAGAGCGTTCTAGATTCCCTCTCCCGTTCCACTGAATCCTGTGCCATAAGTCGTCCCTGCAGTCCATGGAAAGGCTCTCCAACTTAGACCATCATTTCTTCCTCGTCTTTTCTCAAAGCATACCTCAGAATCGCGGATAACCACTTTCCGTGCTCTTGATCATGCGTACAAAACCTTGGAAAGAGCCGCAAGACAAAGGCCGCAGCCTCAAGCTTCGGACTGAGGGACTCATGAGAAAATGTATGGACTTGACGAACCTCGGCGTGCGGGTGGCTCTCTACATCGAGAAGGTTGATGATGGAAAGGCATTCCGCTACAAGACACATCCTGGTCTTGAGCCCTATTGGAACGAACCTGGACCTGGAAGCAGAACATCCTCTCAGAGGGCCATGACTCCGCCGCCGGCAAAAAAGCAACGGGTGGCAACTCAGTTCCTGGAGACACGCTCTTCACCCTCCATACCCGACATAGACTCGCTACGGTTAGCTTGGCCGTCGACGGTCGAGATTTCTCCTCTTGTGCCCAACTGGGACGACCTGGAGATCGTTGATATCGGACGCGAATCGGTCAATATTGAGCCTGACCCCGACGTTGGCCCCGCTCCCCGGGTCCAACAAAGCCCCGGAACCTCGGGAGCGACTCGGAAGCGCCCCCGCCCAGCATCTGCGGATGATTTAGAAGAATCACCGCGCAAGAGGGAAAGGAGCACTTCGGTGTGGTTCGATGATTAATGTTGACCAAGTGGATGGAATTATGTGTACGATAAATGATGTATTAATAGTGGGATGGATTGCATTTCAATTTTAGCAGGACTTTTTCTCCATTTTTTGTTCTTTTGTTTCCTTCATTCCTCCTCTCCTTCTCCCGCTCTGAGGAGGGTTTAGGGTAAATCAGCACATTGCGAATTCAATGAGACCAATCATTGCATGGCGGGTGGTAGCATGGTCTTAAAATTTATATCACAATTTTTCAATTCGTCTAACCACTAGCCAAGTGATGACCACAGAGTCTGCATCGAGAAAAGCCATCGTTCCTCATGTTCTCCTCATCATTTTCCAGTCTAAGCCCCTCCATGACTTCCGAGAGATTTCGCTGTCCCGGCTGTACTTCGGCAATCTCCTTCCCTAGCGGACTTGGGTTGGCCGGCCTCGAGTAGTCATCGAAGGGTCGATCGACCTTTGACCGACGCACAGCCGTGGCTCGATGGCTCTTGCGCAAAAGGCGCATTAATTGAATTCTTGATTGGATGTCACGAGGCATGAACCGCTTCAGATAGACTTTTTCCCCCGTGTTTGTTGTAGGGGAGTCTGTCATCGTTAAGTCGAGCTCATCTCTGGCGTGATTGGGTTCGACGAATGGGTGTGGGGTTGGCGGCCGAATGAGGGGCTTCTGGCTCCAAGGTCGCTGAAACTCTTTCAGTTGTTGCTGTTGAGACATTGTACTGCAGGATTTGAAAATCTAACGGATGACGATTAAACATATGTCTATATTCATACTGGCATCGTCCCGGCATTCTGATGCTCTTCAAAGGCTCGTACGTTGTGCGTTTGTGTCCTCCATCAGCCAAAGCTGAATTCGGTTTCCATCAACAGCTTCCAGCTGACCGTGCGCTTCCACCGATTCCCGTCTGCATAATCCCGTTCCTGCTGGTCCGGCTTGAATTTGGTGCGGCCGTCCCAACATAAAAGTGGCTGGACACCCGCATCTCGACCATATCAGCATCCACCAATTCCCCGATTTTCTAACTATACTCAATATCGATCACCGATTTTACGATCTATTCTATTCAAAATGTCTTTGATTACCCCTCAGGCCTCACGAGAGTCAACTCCCGCTCCAGAGCTGAAGGGGACCGTGGAAGACAAGGAGCAAGACCTCTTGAGACAGCTGGCTGCCTTGCGAGGTCAGGGGGACAAAGCCAAGGGGAAATCAGGGAGCAAGACGGATCGTCTTCGTCAGCAGTTCGACACTTCAGCCAAGGGGCCGGAAGAGGACAATGCGTCTGAGAGACCAACTGAAAATGCGCCTGACAACGCACCTGCCAATAACGCACCTGCCACGCCTGTCAACGCACCTGCCAATAACACATCTGCCACGCCTGTCAACACACTTGCCAATAACGCACCTGCAGCACCTGTCAACACACTTGCCAATAACGCACCTGCCACACCTGTCAACGCACTTGCCGCATTAAGTGACGATGACGATATGGACGATCAGCAACAGCTAGAGGTGCCACTGACGGAAGCGGAGCTTAGTTTTCTCACGAAGCATTGTCAATCGTATTTTCCACATCTCAGTAGTCTCAACAAGGAGGCACAGAACACTTTTTTCGGCGAAGTTTGTGCGCAATTTAAAGGGCTACATCCGGATAAGGACGTCTTTCAGTTACTATGCTACGGTGATTTCGCTGTACAAACCCTCGGTGTGGGATCCGGCGAAGCCATAGCTCAGTTTATCCTGGATCCCCCAGCATGGGAATCAATGGAGTGGGGCGACGGGCATGATGCGCTAGTTTTGAAGAAGAGGAGGGAAAAGGCTCAGGAGCTCCTGGAGGAATGCCGAACTGGAAAAGCACCTGTCCAGAGCGACAACACGGATCAAGAATCCAAACCGCTATCAAGTGCCGAACTCGAGTTTCTGGGAAGCAACGCATTCGAGGAACATTTCACAACACTCGCCCATTTAGGGCAGGCAGAGCGAGCTACTTGGGTGAACGAAGCCAGTGAAGGGTTCAAGGGGCGCCACCCACATAGGGATGTTTTTGAGTACTGGTTCTTTGCAGAATTCATTTTGCAGAGCAACAAATCTGAGGACGACAAGGGAAAAGAGATTTTGGAATTTATTCACAGGCCGAAAGAATGGGGCACAATTGACTGGGGCAATGGAGACCAAGATGCAGCCAAGCTATGGAGAGTGCGGCTGGGAGAAGCAAGGAAGGCATTGGCCAAGTTCCGAATCCGAGCGGGCTCGGAAGAAGACTCGGATTCAGAAGCCGCACTATACAATTCCGAACAACGTCGCGCAATGAGGGCCAAGTTTCATGGCAAGGGGATTGCTGAGGCTAATCGCATCGTGATCGAGGATCCAGAAACCGGAAAAGATGTGGTTGCCGAGATCCTAGGTCGACATCCCCTCCGTAAGAGCTGGCTGGCCCTTGCTCTCCCCAGCAACAACGACGAGTACCCGAACTTATCGAGGGGGGCTTACGTCGACGGCGCACAGGGGAAGTATGAGGACGCATTTAACAGATACGTCAACGAAGGTGCGAATATAACCCTCTCGGTTGCGTCTAACAAACAGCAACTTGACGGCTGCAAACCCGAAGAGTTCGAGCTTAACCTCGTGCTGGTGATGCCGTGGGGTAAGGGTTATCGCTATGCTGCCTATGGGATTCCCCACTACAAAAACGAGCGAGACTTTATGGTGTATTCAAAGGCACTCCTGGCTTCGCATAAGGAATGGGGGCTGTCGTCGACGATGGAGGTACTTCATGGCCACATGATCATGGCTGGACAGACAATCAAAGGGACAGGCCCAAAGGCGATCAAGGCCAAGTCTTGGAGGCACTAAGGCTATCGATTCATTGTTGGGGTCGTTTTTTGTTTTCAGTCGTGCGATTAAATAGGCTCTGGTAGTCAATAAGAATGTCCTGTGTCTTCAACATGTCCAATAGTTGCTTCTCGGCGTTCCTCTGAACCTATTTACAACACGCATGGTATAGTGGAGGTAGCGGGCTGCTGACAGTACTAACCCCGCTGGAACGATACTTCAGCGAGCATCTCTCAACCTCCCGCAGGATGATGTAAGCAATAAAATATCTTGGAGGTAGAGACTGTAGCCACCTGTTGTACCCTGCCACGATCTTGATTGCGAATATCAATGGATAGCGAATGGAGAATGAAGAGCATGATGACTGGTGAATTTACAGGTGTCTGCGTACTTTCTGCACCGTAGAGAGCTTTATTGAGGAAAGGGATCAGATACAGCTTTAGTTAGATGAAGGCTCGAATGACTGGTAAATTTCCCGTGCGAAAGGGTACAATGACTGGTAAACTTCCGCTAGCCTGCTAATTGTTTACTAGTCAGCGGCTGGCCGCTTACCAGAAAAGCTTTTTGAAGACGGTTTACCAGTAATGCAATGGCCTGGTACTGGTAATCTGCGCCCATAGAACGCGGTAATTACTGGTAAGCGCCAGTGGACAGAATGCTGTAGACAGGAAGCAGGAAATGGACTAGTCCTACGTTTACTGGTAAGCGCCGAGGATGAATTCATTCAGTGGAAACAGAAAACAGACTCCAAGTCTTCGTCTACGGGTAAAGTGGGAGGACGGAAAGCAGAAAACGGAAAATGCCCTATGGAGCCGCTGGGCGGACGGGATTCGGTTGCTGTCGCGGATTTCTTGGCGTCCCTCCCCGACTGGTATTTTAGTGGCTCACCATCCCAGTTCCAGGCAACATCAACCCCCTTCGAGACCACAGTAGGAACAATGACAGCCACGATGCACCCAGAAACAGTTATTTCATCTGAATCTGCATTCAAAATCACCAAAACCGACCCGCGCAAACTTTCACCTGCTCAATTGCAACGCACCTTAAGGTACAAGAGGTGCAAGACCTTAATTAGCAAGAGCGATCAACTCAGCAAGCTCGGCGCGCGAGTTTACATGGTAGCCGAGGTCAACGGCCGCTACCACGTCTACTCTTCGGAATCTTCTGAATCGTGGCCACCTACAGAGGCGAGTCTTGTAAGTATCAGCTTGCTCGTACGCCGTGGCCACCTACTGATACTATAGCAGGAGAAGAACTACCCCGTCCCGATTCTATATAAGCCTCAAAATAAAGAATCGCAAGATCCCATGGAGAAGAAGGACCAGGGAGTGCTGGTGGAGGAGGAGGTACAGACACCCAAGCCGTGCTCTGTGATGGAAAGCCAAACGGGAGCACGCCTTAGGTAACCAAAGTAGTTTTAGTATGAGGCCACCCTTATTCTGAAGAATTTGTACATTAGTACTGTTAAGAGAGAACCGTCATCCATTGTGAGCTTCCATGGATGGGGAACAAGGACCGCTAGGTCGGAGGAGGCCGTGCAAGGTGAACCCCGGCTGAAGACCCGCTGAGTTAGCGACCTTCACTGTGTTAATAAAAGTTCCAGTGTGAGTTCACAAACTGTGTTGAAGTTTTTTGCCCCAATGTGAACAAGGATGTTGTCCTTGGTGCATGCCACTAATGAACCTTGCGACCCCCCTCTTCGCCAACAGGGTTACTTGCGTTGGGTGATGATCATGTGTCCCGCCGTTGACAGCTAAAATTGGAAATGCGCTCCAGCCTTGAAGATAGGACGCTGTTGGTAGCCAACATGACTTGGTGAAGCACTGCAGGTTGGGTATATAGCAAGGGCGCCCACGAACACGCCAACCTCAACCAAATCACCTCATACTCTGCATCTTATGTCAAGATCTTTTCTTTAAGCGACACGCCCCATCTACTTTCCTCCAAGGCGGCTTTGTCTTTTATAATATTTTCATATTCGTCATGACTGCACGGATTTTACCAACGGGGATGTCAGCTCAAGAGCCTGTTGTAGAACCGAAGCCAGGCTTTGGTGCCCCCAGAGACAGGATCTCGGCAGTGGATGGTCGGATCAGAGATGCTAGGTATGATGGCATGTTGAGTGATCTCCAAGACCAACAAAGAATCATTGCCGAAGATGCGACCATTTATGTGAAGATCGTACGTATCCTTTGTTTGGGGTCCCGTAAGTTCCCATGAACTAATTCTCATTAACTGTCCTATAGGAGCGGAATTGCTCTCCATCACTTCATACGGATCAAAAACGCCGTTGCGATCGGGAACCGACCACGAAGATACGCCCCAAGCCGACTGGGTTTCAACCCAAAAAGCAAGATTGCATTAATGCGCTGGTTGGAGAGTTTCCAGCGATGGCTGCAGGGCAAAACAAAAATGCGAACTATGCCGGCCATGTTATTCAACCCAAAGCAGGGGAGCTGTACCTTGCGTATCGAAAGCAGTCTCAACGCTGGCTTGCGGCGCTCCTACCCTCCCTTGAAGATCTAGATGATCTTGGTATCTCAGGTACTATTGACAGCCTAGGCCATCCGGAAAATGTGTCCAGTTACCACACCTACAACGTGAACACGCGGGGGCTTGCGTGGCGAGACGAGTACGAGGGTGGCGGGCCATCCTCCCACAAGCGCAAGTTTCCCATCTTGTACTTTGCCGGTCCGAGATTCCCGGACAGTGGTGCAGCAGACTGGGTGGCAGCTGAGAATCTGAGATTCCTTGACGAATCATACCTCCAGCCTTCTATTGTTCCGTACTACAGCGTCGTGAGAGCTTTCCTCGAGAGACGTACAGTGTCCCGCGCCTTGAGGGCCAGAATGGGAGACTCTGTTTCCCTATGTGGTACGTCCCAGAATGCTTGGCCAATTCAGGCGAATATATATTGATCCTAGGCTATCAGACGAGCAGAGTGAAGATCTCGATAACACTTCAAGTTCAAGTGACCAGAATACCCCTCCGAGACTGGACGTGTCTAAGACAGACTTCTCCACTGGGATCAAATTTGACAGACTGCAATGCGTTTCAACAGGGAACAGTTGGTCTACTTTCCGTGTTCGATCGCCCGACTCCGGCAGTAGCATCACGCGCGACTTGTTGAACAACTCATCGGCGAATCCACCATGCACACCGGAGCTACTAGAGACCTGGCGTCTACCTCGAATCAAGAAGAAGAAGCAACAACGCAGCTCCATAGTCCTGCCTCGTTTAAGCATGCACCTGAGTGATATGAGCGAACACGGGGTACGGTTCGGATTCTTTGAATGGCCCGAAGACCTCCCACAGCGCATTGTTGACCTTATCGCCGAGAAATCTAAAGTCAAGGGGGTTGAGCCGCTTCCTAGAGACTTCCGCACTTCGCGGCATTTGTTTCGCTGCCCGTTATGCGATGACGGAAGAAAAGAGTTCGTGCGCCTAAAATGGTTTACGAACCACTTATTGGAGAAGCATTAAAAATAGTGATAGACCAAGTTTTGCTGTTACACTTGCTAGTGCATGGACGAAGAAGAGAGGTCTAAATTCTCCTGATTGTGGCATTGGCTGTGGGTTAAGTTATGAAGCTGAGAATTGTACAGAGAATTGGGAGCAATGAATAAAGCCGAGTGTAACGAAATTTAATTTGTTATTCTACTCTTTCAAAGATACAATAGCATAAGTCAACTTTGGAATACACTCCAAGCTTACAATTTTTAAAACATGAGGCTATAGATACTCCAAATATCTATCTAGAATTAAATGCTCCTATTTGCTCAAACGCCTGGAAGAATTCATCCAGCTCATCCCCGATCATACGGCATAGAACTTTAACATCGGGGAAAAGTATATCGCCATCTTCGGGGTCGATGAACTTGTTTTGAGACGCTCGACTTGGGCTGGGGGGTGCGGCTTTGTTTGGTGCATCGGCGTTGGGTCGGGCTGGGTTGGTCGCTGAGTTAATAGTGCACGCTTGACACGATATGGAACGAGACATACCTGCGCAGGATATTCCATGCCCAGTCCGGAGCGTTTTGTGCTTGGCGCTGCGCCTTCGCTTCATTTGAAGCTCCTGGGCCCATGCCGCATTCTCCCTCGCCTTAGTTGATGGCTTTCGGACGCGAGTAGGGCGCGTATTTCGTGTTGGGGCCCCAGCCGGAGGATTCAACGAAGGGTTTGACCGGCGAGGACTGGGTTGCGAGCCTGACTGTGAGGTAGTCTGGGACGAGTGTAGGTTGTAGTCCATGTTTGATAGTTGCGAGGACTTCTCGTATAAGTATCCAACAAAGGAATGCTTTTTCAAAGAGAGCTTCAGACAGTGAGCTGGAGAGGGAAAGGCACAATAGCAAGCCGATATGTCATGGGAAGGGGGAAGTTTGTCCTTGGAAAGAGGAGCGCCATGGCTCCCTTAAGTACTCCTGGCCTTCCATGCGGCCTTGCAAGAGACCTCGGCGAAGAATGCCTCACCTACCCCACCCTTCAGCATGGTTCACTCTCCTGCGAGGCCATGACCACGTACTACGATGGTCCTCGACGCCGAGGGTTAGTCTGTCACATACGAGCTACTACAATAATCTATAAAAAGGGGGCTCGGCTCAGAAGAACGCCTTGCCAGCGCCAACTGTTACGGCTATTGCTTCTGTCGCAATGAGATAATTGGGTAAGGGCGTAGCACGGGGGCCACACGTTGGTCGGTTGGATGCGAATTGTTGTCACAACCTGGAAACTGAGACTTCGATTAGGAGATTGGGCTCGCCCATTGGGTAAAGATGAAGATATTGGGCTGATGAACAGGCCGGCTGCATGCAAGTTGTCGGATGATCTGTGAAAAGGGGGCTTTGACCGAGAGAGGGCCTTATCAGCGCCAACTGCTACATCCAACAACCCTGAAGGGGCAAGATCATTGGAAAAGGGCGGCAGCATCGGGTCATACGTTGGTCAGATGGGCTGAAAGATTCTTCATCCCCATGATTCCTGCCACACCTCGCTTGGAATGACCATGTCGGCGTTGCCCTTCGCCGTCGGTCTCTCCGTGCTGTTGGCCCGCCAGACCGGCACGACAAAGAGTTCGTCTTGTGATCAATGATCTATATCTCAGCTCTGGCGGCCTCCTTTAACAATTCTGCCGGTCAAGGGTGGGAGCTGCTGATGGTAAGGTATACTTTACACCAACACCCACAACTTGCTTAATGTCGTCCAAGATCATTGGTCTTCCTCCTGCCCGTCGGCATGCTGCGCAAGCATCTTGAACAGCTGCGCCCCCTAGGCCTTGGAGTCGATCCGCATCGTCACATCCGGGTCCTTTCCGCATGGGGCAAATAGGATAGGCATAGCCATATAGCCAGGCTAAGACAGCCTCCTTCCAGGTTCACAGCATCACATGCAGGCCGTCCTGCTTGGCTCGGGGGCCCTGTTCATGGGTTCAACTCGACTCAGGAGAATATAAATTCACACCTCCTCCCCGTTGTTTCTGATCCTCCCGTCCTACTGTCTCTCAGACTTCGTCTTCTGAGTTTTATACCTATAAAATGTCTTCTCCTATTCTGGGCGATAGCCCCTCTCTGCACGGGCGTCTTGAGAATGAGCAAATAAACTTAAAACACATCCCTCTCGAAGAGCACAATACTAGTTTTCCGATGAATACTCCCGCCGATCCAAATCCAGTCGCTCCTAGCGATGGAGATAACACAGGTTGGCCCTCAACTGGGTATTTACGAGAAAGCTTCTAACTGAAAGCGCAGGCTATATCGTGCGTGCTCAGGGATCTGGCTGTCACCATCAGCCTCCTAGGCGTGATGATAGCGAGAAAAGATGGGGGCCTGAGTTCTTCCCAAACGGTGAAGACCCTGGGACTCCAACTGAAATGAACAGTCCTACACGCTATGAAGATTTTGCTTCAGCTCCGCAACCCGATCCCCTTCGAGAGCCTAGTCATGGCACCAGTCCAACTCAGAAGCGTGGGGGAAGGCACAATGCGAAGGAACCGGCCAGAATCAAAAAGAAACGGGTAAAGAGGCCGAAAAGGGATGACAACACCTTGGGAACCGCGTCGGGGCGGCCAGTTCCACCAGGGATACAGAGGGGGCTCGAGCTCTTCCAGGAACAACTGGGGCTTCTGGAAGAGCAGAACAAGAGGCGGTTAGAGGCGAGCCAGGGAGAACCGTCTGAGAAGAGCATCTAGATGTTCTAGAAGTTATAAAACTAAGACCAGCTCTACCGTTATATCCGCCAGGGTACTTTGATTTATGATCTTTGACTGTTTTTAGTGACATCCGATAAGACCGAACTCAGAGTGGTTCTCGCCAGCTTTAAAGAATGGCCGCTCGGGAATGCTTCGCTCAAGCGCATATTCTAGAACGGCAAGAAGACTTTTCAGGTACAGTTTGACTAGACTCCTTGTATGCTAGCAGTACCGTTCGGGATCTAGTTGATCTACCCTCGACACAGGCGAGGAGCAGCGTAAAGCTTGCTTCGGGCCTAAGGGTCAAATGCACTTCAAAGGAAGATGATCTTCTTATCGAGTTAAAGGAGGGCAGTGAGATCCTGGCGTGGCCCGAGATTCACCAGCGGTTCAGTGAGGCATATCCAAGGCGGTCCGTCGAGAGTCTACAGGTACATTACTCTACGAAACTCAAGAATCGCCAGGGACGCTAGGGCATTTTGTTGGCAGTGGATGTCAAGTCTGCCTGACGACTTGGTCTCTATGCGCCTTGAAGGAGTTTGATAGGCTGGGAAATGACCCGCAAGCTAAAGGCGGAACGAGGTTAGGTTTATGCAGTTGTCTCTAGGACGGCGTATTATGAGCCTTCAGGTGCATTATTGGGTAAGGATGACGGCACCGGGTTACGAGTTAGTCGGTTGAATGCGGGTTGTTACAACCAGGAAACTGAGACTAAGACCAAGAGACCAGGCTCACCCATTGGGTGAAGACGAACATATTGGGCTGATGAACAGGCCGGCTGGATGCAAGTTGTCGGATGGTTTGTGAAAAGGGGCTTTGACCGAGGGAATGCCTTATCAGCGCCAACTGCTACGTCTAACATCATGAAGGGACAGGATTATTGGACCAGAACGACAGCATCGGGTCATGTGTTGGCCAGATGGATGCAAACTGTTACCACAGCCCGGGTTGGCCATGAGACCGGTTCACCGATTGGATAATCATGATGATAGCGGGCTCATGAATAGGCCGGCTGGAAGCATGGTATCTAGTGATTTGTAACAGGCGCCTTGAAAAAGCCTAACCGGTATTACTGAATAAGGTAATTCCTTGCAGATGATGCTCGCCATTGGGGGAGGATGGCCTCTTTGGGCCGATTAGTAGGTTACCTCAATGCCACCTGTGCTGGCTGTATGTGAAGAGGAGGCCTCAATGAGACATTCAGGGGTATCGATTCAGCCCACCACCAAGCTCATTAATTACCAACCTCTCAGGGTAGCAGCTCAGCAACACAGGCTCTTGTGATCTCCCTTGAATATATAAGGACGCCTCTCCCAGCCTAGAGACTCCCATCGGGGTTTTCCATCATCAATCTCTTATTTATATCAAGAAGAACCTCATCAACACTCCTCAATATGCATTGCATACAGCTCGCTCTCAGCTACATACCCTTTCAAGGGGTCGATTTCATCGTGGACATGCTTCAAGAATTCACCAATGATCTCCAAAATTTCCAAGCCACGGAGGAGCTTGTCACTCTCCCTGCAAACATCTTTCCTCTCAGAGACTTTCAATCCAAAGAGGGCGGCGATCCGGTCTATGCCCCAAAAGACTGCACTCATCTTTTCGTCACACCGCTACATCTCGCAGCCTACCACGGCAAGGATGAGGTTGTCCAACTACTGTCGGCTTTCTGGGAGGCAAACCTGCATCTAACTATCGGCTCGACTACTCCTCTTTTCCTATCTCTCCTTAACGGGCATTACAGCACGTCAAGGTTGTTGCCGGAGCGTGGTGCTACCCTACGTGGCAAGTCTTGGGCAAATAGCCTACATGCTGCAGCGAGACAGGGAATGTTGGCCGAGATCCAGGAATTCGTCCGAGTCTACGACATGGACCCAGATTGCGAAGACGAGGATGGCGCGACACCTGTTGTGTATGCTCTTTATCTGCCGGAGGAGCAAGCTTTGGAGACTATATCCCTCCTTTTTGCTTTGGGAGCGAAGAAAGATGCCCAGTTAGGAGACAATTACTGCTGGACGTATGCTGATCTCGCCAGGGCTATGAATAAGGGGGGGTTGGCGTCTTGGCTTGAGAGCAGAGCAGACGACTCATACGCCTATACGGTCGAATTTGTGCAAGCACAACTTCGAAACATAAATGTGGATTGATAATTTCTCAAAATAGCTACTAGTCTCGTCTCAATTTCCTCAATAACAGCTCACACACTGCAAGCATTGATCCCGTGATGGCCCCCCAAACCCCAATGATACAGACTGTTGCTATTGCTGTTTTCGACCAGTTCCCGTCCTGTGCAGTGTATATGTTGATCAGGCTCATCAGGAATGCCACTACCGCATTGAGTAGTCCAGGTCTGATTGCGTCAGACCAATGCTCGAGAAATTCACGCATAGACTCACAGAAAGATCCGGTCAACCAGCCAGACGTAGTTTCCCCTGAGCTTCCATGAGACCCAACCAATCCCCGCTCCGCCGACCGAGCAACAGAGAATCACCACAGCTAGAAGGGACATGTTGCGGATAAAATCTTGCACTTCCCTACCAGCCTGGGACTTGCTTAGCAAGGCAGCGTGACTTAGTGAAGTAAAGGTTCCCGGCAGTACAACGAAACCAGCAAGAAAGAGCCAATTGGATACGGCTGCGATCATGCAATTGAAGACTGGAACTTCGTGAGCTTCGAGGACCATTGCGCCATATGAAGATGGCCGTTCAGTGCGTAGGCACTGGCTCGGGTTTGAAGACTCCGTGTTATTGGTTTCCAGTTGTTCCTTGTTTTCCATAGTGAGTGACTTTTCGAAAAGGAAGCGTTGTAGTTTTATGTACGAATCATTCAAATGATACATGCCAGTGTATGGTCGAAGCAGGATATGAGGTCTATATAGTCTTGAATATGGCATTTCAAGTGTGTACAACAGTCCTGGAGTCGGAGTCAGAAAACGGCACAGCAATAGAGGGTCGAGCGCTAAAAGCTCGGTTGACGGCAACCGGTAAGGCGAAACGCAAAACTGCTTCACGCCACAGGTAACGCCACAGCCACTGGTTGCAAGCGACATAAAACGCCACAGCTACGCGAAACCGCTTCTCGAAACCGCTTCACGCGAGACGGAAAGCCACAGCCACTGCTCCCAAGCGACACAGATCATCACGGCCACGTGCAGGTTGGCGTAGGATGTTGGGACGCGATATATAAAGCTGCTTTCGCATCAGAAGCTCCTAGCTTGGCCTGTTCTCACGTTCTACCCAGCCTCTGCCAAGCTGGACGAGATGGAAGATCTCGTAGCCCTGGCCAAGCGTCTAGCTATTGCCAACGGTGGTGATCCTATGCAGCTTGATAGCGACAAGCTGTGCGACAAAATAGGCGATGCGCCGATTGCCCTTTCTGAGGCCCTGAGTAGTCATCCACTGAATGACATCGATCCATGGCACCCGCGAGGACTTGAGAGACCCAGCTCCAGAGAAACTCATCGCAGCTGGCGAGGCATATTGGTTGTTGGTGGGGGGTCACACCGTCCAAATGGACGAGCCCGAAGATGGTTAGACGTTGAGGCCTTGCGCGCGAAACAAAAAGCTCATGTCATTCTGCTTTATCATAAACTTCTCGGTACGGATCCTTTGCACTCATTCGCCAAAAACTGCGAGAAGGTAATGGCAGACTGGAACTCGCTTAAAAGCGAGACGGTTCTCCTAAATATTGCCTCAAGTTCCGATCCTCGTATCATCCACGCGTTCAAGGTGGTTGACAATGTGATTTCTGGAAGGCAAGGCTCTACTCTGCTTCGCCGACTAGCCTACGTTCAGCTGATGCGGCTCTTCACTTTCCTGGAGGAAATAATTGGCTTTGAGAGAGAAACGGGGCGAGTAATGCGGGGCCGATATTATCGTGACGCAAGCGTTGCTCTTGATATATACATGAGCGCTCAGGAGAATACATCAAACCCCGATGATCTACGCCGCGAACTCAGAGAACGCAAACGAGCGGGCAGAAGCTGGAAAGACCTATCCAAACCATCTCCCCTCTTAGTTCTCATGTACTCGGAGGCTGCAGAATCAGTTATGTAGGGAAAACCATTCTCGACGAGGTTTATTGATGCTGATTATCCCAATTTCTAGAAAGGACTTTAAAAGGACGGATGCGGCGACCTTGCGATTAGTAGCGTCAAAGATCGTGAAGGAATGTCCAGACAACCTTCTTTCGTGTCTGCGCACATATGACTAGTGGGAGCGAACCCAATGCGGAAGGAACTCAGTTAGAAAGGAACTGAGTGTAGAATGAATAGAAGAAACTTAGTGCGGAAGGAACCCAGTGTGGAATCGATGGAAACTTGATACGGAAGGAACTGGGTGTGTAATAAATGGAAAAAAGCTTAGCGCAGAAGGAACCCAGTGTGGAATGAATGGAAGAAACTTGATGCGGAAGGATCCCAATGTGGAATGAATGGAAGAAACTTAATGCGGAAGGAACCCAGTGTGGAATGAATGGAAGAAACTTGATGCGGAAGGAACCCAGTGTGGAATGAATGGAAGAAACTTGATGCGGAAGGAACCCAGCGTGGGAGGGAGTGTGGAAGGAGCTTATGCCCGTAGCGGTTGTCCGTAGCGGATGCCCCAGCGGTTTGCTGCATCATAATAACTGGTTACTGTCCACTACAGCTTCTACGCGTTATCCTAGCGCTCGTTAGTAGGACAGTGGTGGGCAAAAGAAGGTCGGGAAGATACCTCACGAGTCGAGAATACCTGGTATCTCTGGCACCGTATTCTTGCTCAAATACATTAATAGAGTAAATGTCACCTTAATCATCTAAGCGAAGTACAAGAACAAAGCTACTCCAAGTCCAATGTGTGGCTAGAAGAATCATCTGAGACCTCCTCTAGCTTAGCCGCCAGCCAATCCTTCCCCATAGACTTAGCAAGGTCAGCGTATGACCATGAATTATCCCCAACCTCAAGATCCTTTCTCGCCCCTAGGTAGAAGAGAAGACAAATAGTCGCCCACGCCTCCTCTTCTGGTAGCTGCAGAGCGTATACAATAGGTGTCGCCCCACCCTGATCTTCAATATCGGGATCGATATCAAACTCTTGCACAAACTGTACAATCTCGTTCCTAAGTCCTCTCCTCGCTGCTGCATGGAGGCTCGAGCGTTCCGGCCGGACTCCATGTTCCAAAATCATTCGAGCTAAATGAAGGTGTCCACAGTAAAGGGCGAGGGAAAGGGCGGTAACGCTATGGCCCTGAGGCTGGTGGTTGACATCGGAGACGCTCAATAGGAGGGCGAGGACGTCTTCTTTCCCATAAGCAGCGGCAAGGTGCAGCGGACTGACGGAGAGACGTGTACCATCTTGTGGAAGGTAGATTGGCGTGTTTCCGTATGACTGAAAGTCGTCGAGAGGAAAGATACTGAAGGGAAGGGTTACTTGCTCCTCCGTATTGCTGACACATCGAAGGTCATCGATGAACTTCTGAGCTGAGTAAACAACGAACTCGACACGTCCAAACGATATATAGTTGAGAAGGGATGGCAGTGAAAACATTGTGGCTGGTTGAAAGTGTCGCTGGTGTTGATGAAGAAGGAAGAAAATGGCGATGGAGTTCGGGGG
Organism: Ilyonectria destructans; assembly: GCA_020740775.1. Lineage (NCBI taxonomy): Eukaryota > Fungi > Ascomycota > Sordariomycetes > Hypocreales > Nectriaceae > Ilyonectria > Ilyonectria destructans. The sequence continues at coordinate 97,308 of JAHEWK010000011.1, forward strand.
GGAGAGATCACTTTATATATCTGCTGCCCAGCACAGGTCACATGAGTTCACTTGAAGCAGACAGGATAGCAAACAAGACGGATAACGTGATCAACTTCATTACGGATGCCGCAGCTAGAAAGACAGCTATGGCGAATAACCCAGAAAGACTTCTTGGGCAGGTGGCAGGGTGTACCGGTACGTATGCGGCCCGGTCGGGCCAAGGAGGAGTGTCCCGCTTGAGGCCTCTTGATAGCAAGGCCCCATGGAAGATGAGCACGTGGATCGTGTTAACTGAAGAGTACTTAAGGAAGCAAGACCGCTCGTCTTTCTAGAGCTGGAACTTTCTCCTTTCATCGCACAGTCCCCTTTCATCCCAGTCACTCGACTGCCCTCGTCTCGAATACCCTCACTTCTAACTTGAAGGTCACATCTTTACTTCAGCAATCATGGACTTTACTTATCCTTCAAATGCAGTGGTACGTTAGCGATCGACTCTATTGATGGGTTAGACTAATCTCTGGTAGCGGGTGCTGGTTCTTGAACTTGGGCCAGATTATTATGTGGAAATGGTGCTACCGAGAGATCAAACGCTCTACCACGACAGATTGAGGCAATTTATAGAGTCGAGCTACGGGCTCTTGGTACGATATCTGGCCGCAACGAGCAAGCAGCAGCTGACTCAACCCCTAGCAAAGCCGGATTGTTGAACTCACGCCAAAATTTCGCGTGGTTCTACCTGAGAGAAGAGATCACGGGGACTTGATCACGATTCAGGCGCTTCTGAGAGACACAGACGATACCCGAGAGTCATGGCGGGTAGCCATTCAGGGCCCACCTTACCTCATGTCCGACATCTGCCGCCGCCTTCGCAACGGAGATGAGTCCGCGGAAACCGCCATCATCTGCCATGCCACAGGCGAGAAGATGAACTCTTGGTACCGCTGCGATCAGTGCGAGGACCGTGATCCTCTTCTTGGTGGATGCAGGGTCGTCGAGGGCAGCTTCCGCAGTGCCTGCTCCAACTGCATCTATCGAGGCCGCCAGAAGTCGTGTACCGTACGATATATTGACGACGAGTATCAGCCCTCGAGTGAAAACAGTGTAACGATCAAGAAGAGGAAATCGTGTACTACAGGAGGGGAAGTGGGAGAGGAGCCAGCACAGAAGAGACTGAGGACTAAGGGATGAGCGTATGAGCTAAGGGTGACAAGGTAGATGTAACTATTATACTTGGTAGAATACATGAATGAAGCCATCAATATCTATAAACTTCCTCTCGGGCCGTCGTAGTAATGGCTAGCACTGGCCAGCATAAAGCCTCCTACTGTATATATTTCGCCTAGGTGGGTTCTTTTTCCACGCAAACTGGAAGAGCCAGCGTTACTAATAAGGCGGTCTAAGCTGGCAGAATATAAAGGAAAAACCGGTCGGAAAGCACGGATACAGTACACCACACTTTACCCAGCGACGGTTCCGTGAATTGTAATGGCGTAATTCTGAAGGTGCATTTTGTGATCCAGGGATAAGTTGCATGGATAACAGTGTAGCGCCATCCGGATAGTAGAGCGGCGATGCGTCTGAAATGATGGAGAAGCAAGGTCGACCATCCAATCACGTTATGGGAAGGCATCAGTAATCGCGGACACGCTGCTGCTGCCTCCGGTTTAGCGGCACCGCCCAAACGGGCAAAACGCGCTCGCCGCACACCAACCTTACCTCAGCAAAGCTCAGACCATTTTTCAAGAGGAGTCTAGCGATATTAGGATTAGCGCTGAAGGTCACGTTACTTGGACGACTCCTCGAGTAAATTTGGTCGAGAACCTTACCGATTAGGTATAGTGCGGTTCGTTGCCTCAGGCACGGCCAAATGGCCTGAGCTGCTGAGGTAACACCAACCCGACCGCGCATCACGTGATTCTCTATATATAAGACATCGACCTCCGACCTGTGAACATGTATCTTTGACCTCTGCTTCTTCCCATGCTCCGCCCATTCGTATCCACGGTTTCGCCTCTTCTGCAAGCATCGCTGCCTTCAGCCCAGCTCCCCTCGCCCATCCTGCCGCGTCATCGTTCTGCATTGGAATGAATATCTCCTGCTGCTGGGATTGACCGACCATCGCGACGCTTGCATCTTCCCCAATGCCGGATTGCGGAGTTGTAGCAGACACGGGTATGAGAAGAATTCTACGATTCATGTTCATCCTATCCCTTGACACTATTGCCAGCTCTACTCTGCGTTTCTTAGCCGCTTAGCCCCCTCGTAAACCACACAGTACGGATTTGGAGGGTCGACGTGGGGTGGGTCAGAAAAAAATGGTGTCTCGGAACTTCACCTTCCTCCCTTCATTTTGAGCATGGCAGTGCACACCTCCTTCAAACATTCATCGGTAGTCCTGAAAATATATTGCTCGATGCCACTACAACCCTGCAAGGGAAAAAAGCTGAGAACTCGAAACTTGAACTTCAAAATCCCGAAACTCATGTTTATGAGAACCCTTGGTAAGTTACAGCCAATCGCAATAGTGGATACAGCAGTAGCAGCGTCACGGATCTGTCAGAAGGCAGAAGGAGGGTTATGCATTAATGTACCTGTACCTTAGAGGGCATTTGATACAGTGGTTACAACCTTTGAGAGGAGCCTTGCTTAGCCAACCCACCCACGTAAGTGGCTTTTGTGATCTGGCAGCGGATCGAATTGGTGGCAATGAGGGGTCTTCTATGGATCAGACGCAAGCTGGCTACACCTCATCCTCATCTTCATTCCTCAATCTATCAGTTTGTGCGGGACGGCCTCGTTCACAAGAGAATGCCCTCCCGTGCTGCCAGGGATAGAATCGCCCCGCCGCCGGCCGTCGAGACAACCCAGCTCGTCATGAGCAACTCATCGAACCAGCAGAACCAGCAGAACCACGAAAACCAGCGAGTCCCCGACCTTGTCCGTGACTCCCGGCTGACAACACGCTTCCTCACCAGCGGCGCGACCCAGCACACCGTCTACCACGTCTCCCTCCAGTCCTGCCACCGGCGGCCGTCCCGCATCGATGAGACGTGGTACCGGCAGCAAGTGCTCGGCAACGGCAGCTTCGGATGCGTCTGGTTGGAGAGGTGCGCGTCCGGGCCTGCGGAGGGCAAGCTCCGGGCTGTGAAGGAGATACGCAAGGATCCTTCGCTACCGGTGTCGTACTCGAGAGAACTGGAGGCCATGGCCAAGTTCTCTCACAAGAGGGTGGGGGCTTTCCCCCTGGCCTTTTTTTGGGGGAACGTTGAAGCTGACTCGCCTCTATTGATTAGTATGCCCACTGCTTCGTTGAATGCTATGGCTGGTACGAGTCCGAGAACATGGTCTTCATCGCGATGGAGTACATCGAGTACGGCGACCTCCAAAACTACCTGAACCAGCCTTTCTCAGAGGCCCATGCAAAGGTCATCGCCTCCCAGCTTGTCGAGGGCCTCGGGTACATGCACGAGAACGGTTTCGCTCATCGTGATCTCAAGCCCAAGGTGAGTGGTGCCGGCGACCACATCGTTCGTCTGCTTCGCCTTTCTCTCTCCTCACCCTCTCTTTCGCACAACTAACTTCACTGCTTCTGTCCGCCGCAGAACATCCTCGTCTACCAGCCCGGTCCCGACTGGTGGGTCAAGATCGGCGACCTCGGCATCTCCAAGCGCGCCGAGGAGAAGGGCACGGAGCTCAGGACCAAGATCGGCACGGAGGGCTACTTCGCCCCCGAGGTCCTCGGCTTCGTCCCCGACTGGAGCTCGTCGTCGTCCGAGGCCTTCTCCTACACCTTCGCCGTTGACATGTGGGCCCTCGGCGAGGTGCTGTTCCGGATGATTGCCCAGCGTCCTGTCTTCCCGAACCGGCCCGGCCTCGCCAATCATGTCTTCAAGAAGCACCCGTTCCCCGTACCGACGCTGAAGGCGGCGGGCGCCAGCGAGGACTGCTGCAACTTCGTCACCGAGTGCATGGCAGCAGACCCAAATTGTCGTCTCAAGGCCTCTGAGGCCGCTGCGCACCGTTGGATGCAGCCATCTCGGCCGTCATCGCGATCCAGCGGCCGTAGCTCACCGACAAGGTCAGTAGCCATGGCCACAACTAACCTAGGCCTCGAAGATAGGTAATGCTGACGGCTCGACTCTTCTAGGGGACGCGAAGTGCTACCGCCCGTTCCTGCCAAGGTCCCAATGTGGCCCGCGGCACCATACCCGCAGCCGGTGGTTCATTTCGAGGACACGGCTGAGTGGAGCACCGCTCCCCAGGACACTCAAAAGGCCCAGAATAGATGGTTAACCTCAATTCCAATCACCGCCACACACAAGAAACTTCAACAGCCCCAGGTTGAATGGCCACCTACAAGCATACGAGGCACAATCGCCCATTCCAACGGACCTCAAGAACAGCCCAGGGTTATAAAGCATAGATTTGCCGTTGATACGACCCACGCTCAGCGTGTGAGAGGAGAAACTAGGGAACTTCTGTGGGCCTCGCGGAATGGATATGTCGAGGTCGTTAAGGCGTTTCTGGAGAAGGGAGCTGACGCTATGGCCGCGGACAAGTACGGATGGACGCCGCTTCACTGGGCCTCGCAGAATGGGCAGTGCGAGGTCGTCCAGGCGCTTCTGGAAAAGGGAGCCGACGTTGCTGTTATAACTAATGACGGATCAACGCCGCTTCACTTAGCCTCGGAGAATGGACATGTCAAGGTCGTCCAGGCGCTTCTGGAGAAGGGAGCTGGCGTTGTAGTTGCGGACAAGGACGGATGGACTCCGCTTCACTTGGCCTCGCAGAATGGACATGTCGAAGTCGTTAAGGCGTTTCTGGAGAAGGGAGCTGACGTTGTGGTTGTGGACAAGGATGGATGGACGCCGCTTCACTGGACCTCGCGGAATGGGCAGTGCGAGGTCGTCCAGGCGCTTCTGGAAAAGGGAGCCGACGTTGCTGTTATAACTAATGACGGATCAACGCCGCTCCACTTAGCCTCGGAGAATGGACATGTCGAGGTCGTCAAGGCGCTTCTAGAGAAGGGAGCTGGCGTTGTAGTTGCGGACAAGGACGGATGGACTCCGCTTCACTGGGCCTCGCAGAATGGACATGTCGAAGTCGTTAAGGCGTTTCTGGAGAAGGGAGCTGACGTTGTGGTTGCGGATAAGGATGGATGGACTCCGCTTCACTGGGCCTCGCAGAATGGACATGTCGAAGTCGTTAAGGCGTTTCTGGAGAAGGGAGCTGACGTTGTGGTTGCGGACAAGGATGGATGGACGCCGCTTCACTGGACCTCGCGGAATGGGCAGTGCGAGGTCGTCCAGGCGCTTCTGGAAAAGGGAGCCGACGTTGCTGTTATAACTAATGGCGGATCAACGCCGCTTCACTTAGCCTCGGAGAATGGACATGTCGAGGTCGTCAAGGCGCTCACGGAAAAGGGAGCCAACGTTGCTGTTATAACTAATAACAGATGGACGCCGCTTCACTCGGCCTCGCGGAATGGGCATGTCGAGGTCGTCAAGGCGCTTCTGGAGAAGGGAGCCGACGTTGCTGTTATAACTGATGACAGATGGACGCCGCTTCACTCGGCCTCGCGGAATGGATATGTCGAGGTCGTCAAGGCGCTTCTGGAGAAGGGAGCCGGTATTGCTGTTATAACTAATGACGGATGGACGCCGCTTCACTTGGCCTCGCGGAGTGGACATGTCGAGGTCGTCAAGGCGCTTCTGGAGAAGGGAGCTGGCGTTGCTGTTATAACTAATGACGGACGGACTCCGCTTCACTTAGCCTCGCGGAATGGACATGTCGAGGTCGTCGAGGCGCTTCTGGAGAAGGGAGCCGACGTTATGGTCGCGGACAAGGCCGGAGCAAGGCCGCTTCACTTGGCCTCGCGGAAATGGACACGTCTGGGTCGTCCAGGCGCTTCTGGAGAAGGGAGTCGACGTTAGGGTCGCGGACAAGGCCGGATCGACGACTCATTTTGAGCGGGTATGTTAACCTAAGGGAGAGGAGGCGGAAGGAAGGACTGTAGTACTTTTGAGGAGAAAACGATTACTATCGATCTATCTTGAAATCTTTATTATTTCCTGAATTGGAAGAGTGGTAAGGTGGTGGGCTGGCTTTCATCATGACCTCTCTGGCAAACGCCGAGACCTTGGTGGGGCCAAGCGGCCGCGTCGTCACGCTCAATATTGGTGTTCTCTGTCTATGTTCAAGGAATTGACGTTGAGGCGCTGAGGAAGGCGTGCGACAACCTACGTAAAACTATTGAAGATACGAGGCGAGACGCAGGAAGAGTGGTGGACGTGGTGATTGCGGGCGACTTCAACCGTCACGATCAGCTCTGGGGAGGGGAGGATGTCTCGCTAGAGAGACAGGGCGAGGCAGACCAAATCATCGGTCTGATGAGTGAGTTTGCTCTCAGCAGCCTGCTCCAGAGAGGCACGAAGACTTGGCAAGGTGGAGAACATGAATCAACGATCGACCTGGTCCTCGCATCCGAGGACCTAGCGACCTCAGCTGTCAAATGCGCGATACACGGTACAGAGCATGGCTCCGATCATCGTGCCATTGAGACGGAGTTCGACATTTCGCTTCCGGTGCCGAAGGCCAAGGAACGACTCCTACTCAAAAATGCACCATGGAAGGAAATCAACGTCCGAATCGCCGCTGCACTAGAGACCACTCCGACGGGTGGTACCGTACAGCAGGAGACGGACAGGCTCATGTCAGTGGTGCTAGAGGCGGTTCGCGCTCTGACACCCAGAGCTAAGCCGTCGCCCTACGCAAAGCGCTGGTGGACCTCAGACCTCACGCAACTCCGGCGGATATACGCGTACTGGAGAAATCGCGCCAGAGCATCAAGGCGAGCAGGACAAACGTGTGAGGAGCTCGAAAACACAGCCAAAGGAGCAGCAAAGCAGTACCACGATGCCATCAGACAGCAGAAAAAGACGCACTGGAACGAATTCCTAGCCAATAACGACAACATTTGGAAGGCAGCAAAGTATCTCAAGTCTGGAGATGACACAGTATTTGGCAAGGTGCCCCAGCTTGTAAGGGCTGATGGCACGCGCACAGCCAACAATAGCGAACAGGCCGATGAAATGCTAGCCACCTTCTTCCCCCCTCTACCGGAGCACATCGAGGAGGAAGGGGAGAGACCACAGCGCGGAGCTGCCATCACCATGCCAGACATCACCATGGAAGAGATAGAGCGACAGCTCTTCGCGGCAAAGCCGTGGAAAGCACCCGGTGAAGACGGACTACCCGCTATGGTCTGGAAACAGGTTTGGCCAGTTGTTAAGCAACGAGTCTTATCGTTATTTCGGGCGTCGCTGGAAGAAGGAGTACTGCCTGACCAATGGAGGCGTGCCAACATTATTCCTCTCAAGAAACCAGACAAAGGAGACTATTCGATTGCGAGGGCGTGGAGACCTATATCGCTTCTGTCTACGCTGGGCAAAGTATTGGAGTCGGTCATTGCAGAAAGAATCTCACATGCCGTCGAGACATATGGACTGTTGCCAACAAACCACTTCGGAGCCCGTAAACAGCGGTCTGCTGAGCAAGCGCTGATGCTGCTGCAAGAGCAAATCTACGCTGCCTGGCGAGGCCGACGAATCCTTAGCCTCGTGAGTTTCGACGTCAAGGGGGCATACAATGGAGTGTGCAAAGAGAGACTCGTCCAACGATTGAGAGCAAGGGGGATCCCAGAGGAGCTGCTTCACTGGATTGAGGCCTTTTGCTCGAATCGCACAGCGACCATTCGGGTCAACGGACAGGCATCGGAGGTGCGAAGCTTGCCACAAGCTGGTCTGCCGCAAGGGTCCCCTCTGTCTCCGATTCTGTTTCTATTCTTCAACGCAGACCTCGTGCAGCAGCGAATTGATTGTTACGGAGGAGCAATAGCCTTTGTGGACGACTTCACAGCGTGGGTCACAGGCCCGACAGCAGAGAGCAATCGCGACGGAATTGAAGCAATCATCGACCTGATATGCTGGGCATCGAATATATAAAGTGATCTCTGCCCGACTCGGCGCCACCATCGTTTTCTTTCTCTTTTATCACCATCAAAGACAAACTTGCCGGCACCGCTACAATGTTTTCAATACGATCCATTCTCAACTACATACCTTTTGAGCGAGTCAAGTTCATTGTCGACTTATCTCAGAAGTTAATCGATAATCTCCAGCATATCAACGCCATAGAGGAGGAAGTAACCTTCCCCTTCAGCATCTTTCCTCTTGATGACTTTCAGTCTACTGGGAGCAGCTCCCCATTGTATTTTCCAAGAACTGACACTCGCCTATCTGTCACTCCCCTCCACCTCGCTTCCGCCTATGGTAGAGAGGAGGTCGTTACTCTACTATTGAACTTCTCAGATGTCGACAAACAGCCAGAAAATGGTGGCGTCACCGCTCTTTTCTTGGCTCTCTACTGTGGGCACCTTGGCATAGCTAAGTTGCTTTTGGAACGTGGAGCTCACCCGAATGGTCCGTGCAGCTTTAACGGCCTGCATGCTGCGGCAAGGCGAGGATTGAGAAAGGAGATTATCAAGTTTGTTCAAGATTTTGAGGTTGAAGTTGATATTGAAGATATGGATGGGGCGACGCCTGTTGTATATGCTCTCCAGCTTGCAGAGAAGGAGGCTCTGGAAACCATTTCACTCCTCTTTGACTTAGGAGCAAAAAAGGATGCTGTGGTTGGGGATGGCTGCTGGTCATACGTTGATCTCTCTAGATCGACGGGCAAGGAGGGGTTGGCAACCTGGTTGGAGGGTCAAGTAAGGGCCACATAAGTTAGCCGGCACTATGCAGACAGCGTGGACAGATGAGGAAGATTCCTTTGTGAAATATAATTATCAGATATTCAGCAGCACGCCACATTAGGTTCTAACAGAGTTATGACTATATACATTTACGAGACAGTTCCATGTATTCTCATAGCGTGATTCTGAAGATGCATTTTGTTATCTAAGGATAAGTTACAGAGACGACAGTATAACTCTTCGTCGTCCTGGATGTTGGAGAGGTGATGCCGTCTGAAATGCTTGCTCAGATCGCCGGATGCGTAGAACGGTTTGATGAGATTTTGGATACCTGGATCGGAAGACGGGAGAGAGGTAGCCCTGCCAACACAAATGAAGCATCTGCGGGGTCGTTCTTGCTCATTAATGATGAAGACGGAAGTGATTGTATTTGCCAATTCTTCATGTGTTTGATGGCTCTTGTTCGAGTTCTTGGCCGCCTGAGACGCATCCTCTTTCCTGATCGATTGGTCCTGACGGCAGCGAGTCGTCGGTCCCTCCTGAATGTGGCAGTAGGCCATAACTGCCAGAATTGCTTCATCACGGCGGCGGAATTCGTCCTCGATTGTACTTGCTACAGGAACCTTCAAAGCGTCGAGCAAGCGTTTCTGGGCGGGATGAGAGTCGGTGACGCATAGTGATGGGGGTAGCTCTTCGAAGGATTGCCCAGCCAGCTGTCGCTCTATGTCGACCACGGCCTGCTCCCGAGACCAATCGTTCCGCACCTGCTGCGTGAATTCACGCCGTCGCTTCGCTCTTTCGCTCTGAAGACTCTTGGTGATCGATTCAAGTCTCGTCCGGCCATTAGCGGACCTGCATGTTTCTTGACGAAGCGCCCTCTGACGTTGAAGGAGCTTCTGGATCTGTGGGTGGCCGTCGACTTCGGCGACCTGTTCAGAAGTGAGGTCGATAGGACGTCGTTTGCTTTTGGAGTGTCCGATGCTCGTAGCCTGACGCACCAAAGCTTCTTGCGGATTCGTCTGACGCACAACAGCCATTGTGTCGACTGTAACGACCCGGCTGAGGTAATGGTTCCTGAAAACGTTTGAGTTCTTGTGCCCGAGGACTAGATCGCGCAGTCCGTTGCTGATATTCGCTTTCCTTTATATCAACTGCTGTCCTATCTGACGGTTCAGGGTTTGACGATAGAACGGGGTACTCACGGGATTGATCAAGCGCGTTGGCCGTGGTGTAACGTAGTGTATATAGGATCACTGTATGACCAAAGCCGGCAAGCATGCCTATCCTTTTCGTCCAACCTGAAATCATCGAGTATGTCATCCGCTTGTTTAGTGATATCTCATAACCATTGAAAGCAGTCTTGATGGCCTGCCGAAAGATAAAGGTTTCATCCATGGACTCTTTTAGTGAAAGTGGCAGTTCGTACTCGTCGGGATGGATGTCAAGTTTGCTCAAAAGTTCGGGTGTGGTGAGGCTAGGAGCCTCGAAGGCTCTGTGTCGAAAAAGCAGGCCAAGGAGGAGATTGTGAGGACAGAGCAGAAAGCATGGATCAAACAAGGACTCTGGAATGGTCATCTCGTTTCTGCATTATACCTTAGTGTGAGAAACGTATGGAACATGGCGATAGAGAGCGGTCACTTACGCTGCTTTTGGCCCGAGGAAAGTCTTAGTGAAATGAAGCGTAAACCGGAGCAAGGTTTTATGAGGCCCGCCGTCCGGGTCTCGAGCCAAGACAACTTTGATGTCTCCATAGCGCAGGTGCAGAAGCGCTTCTGGCCTGGATCCACTTGGAGCAATGAGTAAGAGGAAAAGTAGAGCGAGGATGCGATGCTCGCCGATCTGAAACTTCTTCCGGGTAGTACCGATGGTGGTGTCAGCTTGCAGCTCAAGGTCATCCATTGACATGCATCTGTTCTCCCGTCGCTGATAACTTAGGCCATACTCCTCCGCAAGTTCTCTGATAACCTAAGCAGTGACGATGAGCCTCCGGGAATATTAGGGGCGAAGGGAATCTTACATTAAGCATTTTGTCATCCAAGTCGCGATCAATCCTCTTTTTTGTGAGCCTGCGATATACTAGTCGGAAATCTTTCCAATAAAGTTCAAGGGAAGAGAAAGATTTCAGGCCGGGGAGTTTCCGTCCCTTGTATCCAGTTGTCTGCTTCATAATCCATCTGAAGAAGGCACTTGCTGTGTTAATAGAGATGTTGTGCATTGTATGCGTGGGATCCCGCCCAGTGAATTTGCAGTACCTAAAGCTGTTAGTAGAAGAAAAGGGAGGGGGGGCAATAGAGGCACAGACTCGTTCCACCGCCACTCAATCCCGTCGAGTTGTTTGGTCATGCGCGGGGCGTAGCGCTTGTCGGCTACTCGGTCTCCATCGAACTCCTCTTCCATGCGAAGATAATACTCCGGAGAGAAAGGGTTGCCATTGTGAAGTTTCGATCCGTCATCAGCATCTCCGTCAATGTCACTGAGGTCCGTGCCGTCGTCTGAGGGTTGGTTCAAGCCGACATCGAATACGCTATCCCGATCGCTGAAAGAGTCATCAGACTCGGCTAAGGTGGATGGAAAATTTCGTGGCTTCATTGTTGACAATATGTAAAAGTGATGCAGATGTGGGAATAAAAGTGTCCTATTGCTAAGTGGGCAAGCAACCTCTATATGCACTTGCCTGTCCATTGCTCGGCTGGCGTCTAGAGAACCGGCAACCAAAAGCAGAAAACAGAAAACAGTCGTGGTGGAGCTTAGCGTGTAAATGGGCGGCAATGGCGGGGTGTCACGACCAATAGTGAGTGAGTAACATGGAAGGTACATCTGGTCGACTCGACGGTCTGTGCGCTAGGGTGGCGATGTAAAAGCGGCACTGGTTTTCCTGGCAAATGGGCAGCAGGAAATGGCAACAAGAGTTGCTGAAAATGGCAGGCTGAAAGCCGTACAATTGTTTAATAGAGTATATTTTTACCTTTAGGCTTAAATAGACTGACTGACTATTTAGCTATATTATATACAGTATATGTAACGGTCGTGTTCTCTGGACTGCCGTATACGTGGTATAGGGTAGGCGAGAGACGGGTTGCTGGTGGATAAACCGTAGGTTTATGTTAGCAGATCGGTTAGGGCGTCACTTACTGGGTAAATGTTACGTCTGGTAATAGTCAAGCACAGTGATGCGTAGCGAGTCAAGGTGATTGAGGTAACCAAGTTGTATTGATAGCTGAGGTAGCTAAGAGTCTAGGAAAGTGCTAATGAACGTGTGTCTATATACTAGAATGATAGGTGAGGCTCACGGCGGTGAGCCTTGGAATCGCAGGTGAGCCGGAGAGGCTCACGCGTGAGCCGTAGAGGCTCACGGGTGAGTCCTTTAGTACGGCGTGAGCCGCAGTGAGGTGTATTTGATTGGGGGAAATTTGTGGGGTGCACGTGACGCCAGGCGTCTACGCGGCACGGGTCGTAACACGATGTCTCCCCTCCGTTGGTCCTTGTCCCCAAGGCCAGCTACCAGGCCTGTTTCAAATTTCCTTCGTGCGTTCGCACTTAGTCCTGTATTCCCCTCATGGTTTGCTGACGACATGTCTACAGCTAAATCCACGAGAAACCGAAAAGCGCAGGCAGTCTTGATTGCTACTACGGGTTTCGTCGTCATGCCTTGTTCCTACTGTTCGCCGCGGAACTTGAAGTGCGTAATGAAGGAGGGCCACTCGAAGTGTGCCGAGTGCACGCGTCGTGGTCGCCCTTGCGACGGTCAGGGCATCTCCCTGGTGGCAGGTGAGGCTGTTCCGGGTTGTCCTGGGGTTTTGTTCGTTCTGATTTGTGGTGTAGCGGATCGTCTGGCGCTCGAAAAACAGCGTCTGGAAGCTGCCGAGGAGGCTACCGAGGAGGAACTGATCCAGCTACAACAACAACTGAACGAGCGTCTTTCTCGTTTGATGCGACTTCGTCGCCAGAAGCGACAGTTGGTCGAGAAGGGTACTCAGATGTTAAATCGTGGTCTCGCGTCCATGGACGAGTTGGACGAGACCGAACGGTTAGAGTCGGAGGCGGTGGTTTCTGCGCAGTCCGTCCTGGTGACGGACCTTATTGACTGGAACGCCGTAGGTTCTTCGTTTGACTTCTCGTCTGGCGTTATTGGTGAAGGTTCTTCGGAAGGCGTTGCGCATGGTTGAGGTCCTAGAATCTGTCCCAATGCATATTTCCTGGGGTACTTCTTCGTTTGAGGAAGTCCTTTAGTTTGGCTTGACAATGCGTGAGGTGTTCGTAGGGTTCCCATGTATCTTCTGAGGGGTCGCAGTCTTCCCATCTCACAAGATATTTCGTTTTGTTGTTTTCTCTTTTCATGTCGAGGATTGTTTTGACCGTGAATTCCTGGTCATTCTCGACTTCCGTTTCTTGATTGTTGTCCCATGTTTTGACGTGAATGGTGTCTGCTGCTGATTCGAGTAATGAAATGTGAACGATTGGATGGAGCTTGACCTTTGGTGGTAAGTCCAGTTTGTAGTTGTTTTCTGAGATTTTTTCCAAAATTTTGTAAGGTCCGATGAATTTGAAGTCCAATTTGTTGTTCGGCCTTTTTGTCTTGATGTTTTTTGTTGCGAGGTAAACCATGTCTCCTCTCTGGAAGATTGGTCCTTTCAATCTTTTCCTGTCGTAATATTTTTTCATTTGTTTTCTGACGAACTCCAGTTCCGTCTTCATTTCTTCGTGTAGCTGTCGTAGCTGGTCGGTGTTGAGGATTGCCTTAGCGTTCAAGGGTCCTTCTCGTGATGATCTGTAGGCGTCGGGGGTGAATCCGAAGTTGGCGTAAGCTGGTGTGAGCTTCGTTGTTCCTGAGGTGGATGTGTTGTAGGCCAGTTGCGCCGTAGGTAGCTTCTGGACCCAGTTGTCTTGCTCATAGTTGACGTAGCACCGTAGGTACTGTTCGACTATTTGGTTGAGTCTTTCCGTTTGTCCATCCACTTGTGGTCTCCAAGCTGTCGTGAGCTTGTGGTTCAATCCCATTTGGGCCATCAGTCCTTGCCAGAACTTGGATGCGAATGTTGTTCCTCTGTCGGAGACAATCTCCATTGGCAATCCGTGTATGCTGACGATGTTTCTTAAGAATACATAAGAAAGTTGTTCTGCGTCGGTAGACTCTTGGTAGGGTAGGAAGTATGAGAACTTCGTAAGCCTATCCACGATGACGAATATGCTGTCGTAGAGTACTCCGGTTGTCGGGTCTTCAGATAGCGGGAGCTTGGTGATGTGGTCCATGGTGATGGATTCCCAAGGCCGTTGTGCTACTGGTAGTGGTTGTAACTGTCCATAAGGCTTGTGTCGTGGTGATTTTGACTTTTTGCACAAATCACATCCTTTGATGGTGTCTGAGACGGCTTTCTTCATTCGGGGGAATGAGTATGTTGTCCTGAGCCTCTCAAGGGTTCCGTTGATACCCTGGTGTCCGTGTACGGGATGTTCATGAACGTCCTGTACTAGTTGTTGTTGCAGTTCTTCGGGAACCTGCAATCGTTCCGTTCGTTCTTCCTCAGGTAGTGCGTCGTTGTACCCCTGGATTTCTTTTAGTAGTGGGTTGTCTGGTTCCACCGTGTGTGTCGCTGCGAGCGTTCTTCTGTCGAGCTCATCGACGAATCGTACTTTCTTCGCCGGTTCTGGGGGCTGTTGGGGTCCCATTTCTCTTTCTTCACAGATGTCGCATCGTCCAAAGTCTGCTGGGTTGGTGATGAATCTCCAATGAAACCTAGTGTGTGCTTGGTTGAGTGTGAGTCCTTGTTTCTGGTAGTCCTTTATGCGTTCCTGGCCGAATTCAGGCATGCATTCTGGGGGTATGAAGGCTCGTTTCTCGTGGGTAGGTATTCCATGCTGGTAGTCATACTCGTGGGGGTGGATGGCGTCGTTGTTATTCTCGTGACGATGGTACCGTCGTATCTTGTTTCGCCATTCTTCGTTTGGGGTTTCTAGCAGGTCTTCGTGTGCTATTCCGAGTTTCTTGTTGCACTCTGGGCATGCTGTCCGTGGGTAGTCGTCGTTTTTGGGTATCATGTAGTTGCGATGGAATCTTTCGTGGGCTTGGCTTTTTGTGAGCCCCTTGCTTTGGTAGCATTCCATTCTGTCCTTCAGAAAACTAGGTACTAGTCTCCGAGGTATGAATACTTGTTTGTGGTACGTTGGTATCCCACAGTCGTAGTCGAATTCGTTAGGAAACACTTCATCGTTGTTGTCGTAGAATGAGTGTTCCTTGCGGATCTTCGTCTGCCATTTCTTGCTGGGCATTTCGTTCATGTCGTGCCATTTTTCCTTGTACTTGTGGATGTTGGCGATGTATCTCTGTTTGAGATGTCCTTCCGGGGTCAGCTCAAGGAGTTGTTCGTTTTCCTTAGTGATGCCGGTGTCGAAGTCGGGTCGTCGGCTGATGGCGTCTGCTCTGCCATTTTCCGATCCTTTCTTGTGGATGATGACATAGTCAAATTCCGATAGGTATTCCGCGTAGCGAAGTTGCCTGCCACTGAGCTCTTGAGTGGTTGCAAAGTGTGAGATGTTCTTGTGGTCGGTGTAGACCTTGATCTTATGCTTGCTCCCTAAGAGGTAGTGTCGGAATTCTTTGAATGAGTTGACTATTGCGAGGAATTCTTTGTCGTAGATGGGGTAGTTGAGCTCCGCTCCGTGGAGTTTGTGCGAGTAGAAGGCGATTGGGTGCAACTTCCCGTTGATGTCTCTCTGTCCTATTTGGGATCCCAGACCAAAATTAGAGGAGTCTGTCTCCAGCTCAACTTCTTTGTCGGGGTCGAACATGACTAAGACTGGTTCGCTGAGAATTGCCTTTTTGATGTCGTTAAAAGCCTTTTGCGCCTTGGTGTCCCATCTGAAATCCACTCCTTTCTTCGTGAGTTCTGTGAGGGCGTGTCCGATACTTCCGAAATCGCGAATGAACTTTCGGTAGTAGTTGGCGAATCCCAGGAAGCTCTGTACTTCCTTGACGTTTTCGGGTTTCGGCCAATCTTTGACAGCTTCGATTTTCTTGCGATCCATGCGGATCTCATTTGGACGGATGGTGTGTCCAAGGAAGTCCACTTCGTCCGTGTGGAACTTGCTCTTCTCCGGTTCAACGAGGAGGTTCGCGTCCTGTAGTTTCTTGAGTACCGCGTGGACGTGTTCCGTGTGTTCTTCTTCCGTGTCGGAGAAGATGAGGATGTCGTCAAGGTAACATACAACGAAGACGTCGAGGTGTTCCCGTAGCACATTGGTGATCATCCGTTGGAAGGTCGCCGGTGCGTTGGTGAGTCCAAAGGGCATAACTAGGTATTCGAAAAGTCCGTATTTCGTGCGGAAAGCAGTCTTCCATTCGTCTCCTGGTTTGATGCGGATGAGGTTGTAAGCTCCTTTGAGGTCGAGGGCCGTGAACCACTTTTTGCCATGCAGTCGATCCTTCAGTTCGTTGATGAGTGGCAATGGTGTTCGGTCCTTGATGGTGATGTCGTTGAGCTGTCGGTAATCCACAACTAATCGCAGTTTTCCGTTTTTCTTTGGGACGAACATGACTGGGTATCCTGCGGAGGACTTCGATATCCTGATGAATCCCTTTTTCAACATGTCTTCGAGGTATTCTTTCAACGTATGGAGTTGAACTTCGTTGAGGTTGTAAATTTTGTAGAACTTGGCTGTAGTCCCGTCTTTCAGCACTATCTCATGGTCCCATTGACCGTGCTGTGGTAGGCCTGTTTCCGTTTCTTCGGCAAACAGCTTCTCGTAGATTCGATAAGCAAGGGGTACGTTCTTGAGTCTGTCGTCTGCCTCCTTTGCTTTCTTCATTTCTTTCAGTTCTTCGTCGAGCTTTGTGAATTGTGCTCGTACTCGTGCGATGGTGCGGCGTGTCTTGTGTGTGTGGGCGTTGCGGTGTTTGTGTCTGGTGCCTCGGGGTGGCGAAGTATCTGTCGTGTCGTCGCGCGTTGCTTCGCTGGTGCCGTTGCCAGTCGAAGTTTGAGATCTCGTGTCGTCGTCTGAATCCTGTTCATAGGAGGAATGATCGTCGACATCGTCGAAGGTCATTTGGCCAGTCCTCCAATTGATCAGTGGGTTCACTCGTTGCAGCCATGGATAGCCTAGAACCAAATCGTGTTGTGCCGAGGGAATGATATCAAAAGAGATACCTTCGTTGCGTTCGTTCACAAAAACTTTGAGGTGATCAATCTCCCTGGTGATGCGTCCGTTGTCGTAACTGAAACTCGTTCCTTCGAGGTTCTGCACTCGGTACGGGTTCGATTTGTTCCTCCATGGTAGCTCCAACTCGTTCACCACTCTCGGGTGAAGGTAGTTGAGTTCTGCACCGCTGTCTACCAGCGCGGTGTACCAGCGTCCCTTGATTCGTACCTGGATTTCCAAGCAATCCGTTCGTGTGCTTCCTGTAGCACGTAGAGCTCTTACTGGGAGTTCCGCTTCTCCTAGCTCTTGGCCCATCTGTTGCTCCATTACAGAGGGCGAGTGTGGTTTTTTGTCTGTGTTCGAACCACCTCATACCATTCTCGGTCTTCGGCCTGTCCGCCGGTTCTTCGTGGAAAGTTGAATCCATCTTCGTGCATTCTGCGCATTCGTTCGTAGATGGTCCTTTTTTCTTGGCTGTGTTCTGCGCAATCTCTGTTGCTGCAATCCATTGCAAATGTTTCTTCGCAAACGTCGTTGGGCATGGGGACAGGTGTGTGTTTTTTCTTTGTTCTTCGTGCATGGAGAGAACTTTTCTTTGTCTTGTGTTCCTCCTTTATTTCCTGTCTGCTTGACGTTGCGGTAGTTTCGTTTCGTTGGTCGGGTGTAGGTTTTTCTTCCCTGGTCATCCCGAGCCAGTTTTCTATTTCCTTTCGCTGAGTGTCGTCGTCGGATGATCCGTCGTGTCCGGATTCTCCTGGTTGGAAGTATTTTCGTCCTTGCGGGAAATGTCTTCGTTCTTCCCGTGCTTGGTGCCAAAGATGTACCTTGGTTTTCATGTGGATTCGGCATTCCTGGTGTTGGCAATCCTGAGGGTCCTGTGATCCTCTTACGCACTGTTGCGGGAATCTGGTGATTTTGGCCTCTAGGATTGTGACGCGGTACTTCGGGTAACCATTGGTGTTTTCGTAGTACTCCGTGTCGTTCTTCATGTGTGGTTGAGTGATGGGGATTCCTGGTAGTCTCAGGGGGTAACAGTTGTGAGTCCATTTGTCCTTCAAGTGGTGGTGGCATCGTGGGTAGTAGCACGAGATCCATGAGATCTGGTCGTGTCCTTCCACACTGGGGTGGAGAATAGGGTTGTCCCTGAACTCTCCTCTGGGTTCCACCGTGCAGTCTCTTGCTTCATATCTTGTCATTGCATGAAGGTAGATGGGTTCATGTTGTTTGGCGTTTTGTTGTTCCCTCATGAGTTGTTGGTGCATTGCTCCCTTGTTTTCCCATTGTCGGTTGCCTTGCTCATCGAGCGTGGCTTTGTCCCACCATGGCTTTTCTGTTGCCGATTGGCTTGTTTCTTCGGGGGTGCTGGGTACGCGTTCTTCTGCGTAGGGGTCCAGTCTTTCTTCGTCGCTGGGGTCAGGGTATTCGTTCCTGATGTCATAGTCGTCCAGCTGTCTGTCGGGGATGTCGTTCTGGGTGTCCGGTACTTCCAGTGTTCCTCTTCGATAGGTTTCTGGCTGTTTCTCCCGTCGTACCATGGCAATGGTCCTAGGCCTGACTGCCAGTGGTTGAATGGTCGGGGGTTCCGGCACTGGTGTCCACTCCTCCGGTTTCCTCCTCTGGTTGAGTTTCGAGGTAGGTTCCTCCGGGTGGGGTGCTTCTGCTTCTTCTTTGGACAAGTATCGCTCTAGGCTGGGTAGGTACACTGGGCAATTCGTGCCAGTGTGGTCGTATGCGCCTCGTGTCATGGCGATGGTTCGCGTTCGTACCGCTGTTTCGGGTTCCTCCTGCCTCTGGATGGTGTTCAGTGACCGTTGTCCCGTGGGCACAGGTTGGAATTGTCGTTCCCGTTTGGGCTTGCGGCATTCTCGTGCGAAGTGTCCCTTTTTGTCGCAGTTGTAGCATGTGACATCCTTCTTGTCTCGAGGCTGCCTCTGTGCAGCTCCGAGTTCCATGGGTCCGGCGTGCGTTCCCCAAGAGGTGTTTCCGCGAGAGTTGCCCTGTCGGCCACCTCTCTGTCCTCCACCGTTCCCTCGCTGGTTGGGATAGTAGGGATTGTACGGAGTGTCTCGACCTCTCTGGCGTGTCGCAGCCTTCTCCCTGCGTCTTTCGTACTGTCGTTCGTCGATTTTGACGGCCATGGTGATGTATTCCGTGAGGGTGTCGGGTCGGTCAGCTTTGTAGAACTCGTCTTTGACCTCGTCCTTCAGTCCCTGGTAGAATATTTCCATGAGTACCTCATCCTCCCAGTCCAACTTGGAGGCGACTCGTCGGAGTGCGATGGCGTAGGCGGCAGCAGATCGGATTTGTTTGAGCGTGTGAATTTTTGCGGCTGCCTGCCTTTCTTCGTTGACCATTCCGAACGTGTCTTTGAGGGCTACTTCGAAGTTCTCCCAATCCGCGAATAGGTTGACCGTGTCTTGGTCCTGGTCGGCCTCGTCGTTGTCGAGGAAATCTTTGAGGATGGGTTCGAACCAGTTCTTGGCGTCACCGGACATCAGATTGCTTGTGAACAGCAGTCGTGATTCCGCGGATGCCAACCGTCGTGGGTACCATTGGAAGTGTCCTTTCATCCTGGTGATGAAGGGTACGACGTCGCTGGGCGTCCCGTCGAATTTCTCTGGTAGCGGTGGTTTCATCACTTCCCCTGGGTCGCGTTCGTTGTTTCCGGCGACCGGTGCTGGTGCGTTCTGCACTTGCTGCTGCAGAGTGCGGACCAGGTTGCGCAGCTGTTCAACTTCGGCAGCCATGTTGGCATTGTTTGCCGGAGCCGTGTAAGCTGGTGGCGCAGGTGCGTTGCTTGGGGTAGCGGGAGTTCGGTTGGTTCCGGACATCTTGACAGTACGAGATATTGCTCAATGGTTGACGCGAGTAACCGTTCTGAACAAGAGCTATCAACGTGTAACGGTCGTGTTCTCTGGACTGCCGTATACGTGGTATAGGGTAGGCGAGAGACGGGTTGCTGGTGGATAAACCGTAGGTTTATGTTAGCAGATCGGTTAGGGCGTCACTTACTGGGTAAATGTTACGTCTGGTAATAGTCAAGCACAGTGATGCGTAGCGAGTCAAGGTGATTGAGGTAACCAAGTTGTATTGATAGCTGAGGTAGCTAAGAGTCTAGGAAAGTGCTAATGAACGTGTGTCTATATACTAGAATGATAGGTGAGGCTCACGGCGGTGAGCCTTGGAATCGCAGGTGAGCCGGAGAGGCTCACGCGTGAGCCGTAGAGGCTCACGGGTGAGTCCTTTAGTACGGCG
The DNA here is from genome assembly GCA_020740775.1 of Ilyonectria destructans. Taxonomy (NCBI): domain Eukaryota; kingdom Fungi; phylum Ascomycota; class Sordariomycetes; order Hypocreales; family Nectriaceae; genus Ilyonectria; species Ilyonectria destructans. Next base: position 117,433 of record JAHEWK010000011.1, read on the forward strand.
TGAGCCGCAGTGAGGTGTATTTGATTGGGGGAAATTTGTGGGGTGCACGTGACGCCAGGCGTCTACGCGGCACGGGTCGTAACAGTATACTTTTACCTTTAGGCTCTTTCTATTTACTCTTTTTAAATTTAAATTTTAAAAAGTACTATTATAGATAGATAGACTAACTGACTGACTATTTAGCTATACTATATATAGTATACTTTTACCTTTAGGCTCTTTCTATTTATACTTTTTAAATTTAAATTTAAAAAGTGCAGTTATAGATAGATAAACTAACTAATTAACTATCTAACTATATTATATATAGTATACTTTTACCTTTAAGCTTAAATAGACTAACTGACTATTTAGTTATATTATATATAGTATGTTCTTATTAGATAGACTAACTGATAGATAGATTAATCTGGCTATATTATATATAGTATACTCTTACTAGCTATATCTATTAAATAGACTATCTAGCTATACTATACTTAGTATACTCTTACCTTTAGACTCTTTCTATTTACTCTTTTTAAATCTGAATTTAAAAAGTGTAGTTATAGGCAGATAGATAAATAGACTGACTAATAGACTATCTAGCTATATTATATTTAGTATACTCTTACTAGCTATATCTACTAAATAGACTATCTGGCTATATTATATATAGTATACTTTTACCTTTAGGCTCTCTCTATTTACTTTTTTTAAATTTAAGTTTAAAAAGTGTAATTATAAATAGATAAACTAACTAATAGGCTATTTAGCTATATTATACTTAGTATACTCTTACTAGCTATACCTGCTAAATAGACTATCTAACTATATTATATATAGTATACTTTTACCTTTAGGCTCTTTTTATTTACTCTTTTTAAATCTAAGTTTAAAAAGTATAGTTATAGATAGATAGATAGATAGACTGACTAATAGGCTATCTGGCTATATTATATTTAGTATACTCTTACCTTTAGGCTCTCTTACTATCTGCTCTTTTTAAATCTGAATTTAAAAAGAAAAAGAAGAAAAAGAAGAAAAAAAGTAATTTAATAAAAAGATCTTTTAAAAATAAATATAATAAAAAATAATAAAAAATAATAAAAAATAAAAATTAGTACTGGTTTTTTTTTTCTTTTCTTTTTTTCTTTTTTTTTCTCTCTCTCTTTCTTTCTCTCTTTTTTTTTTTTTTTTTTATTTTTTTCTCTACTTTTAACCTTATACTAAATAGCCTATTTGCCTCTTACTATTATTAATATACTACCAATTTAAAAAGCTTAAATCCTTTTTATAAAAGGTAGTAAAATAGTATTTTTCTATAAATTATTTAATTAAATATCTTTATCTATAGATACTTTATAAATAATATATAAGATAAAAAGCTAATTAAATTTTATTTTTATTTTAAATTAAATAATATAGTACCTTTTAATAAGTAATATTTAGGCTTTATATATATCTTATAATATAATAATTAAGTTTTAATAGAAAGATATTATTTAAAAAGTTAATAGAAATTTAAAAAAAAAATTATATAAAGTTAAATAAGAAAGTAATAATTAGAGGAGTATAATAAGTATTAAAAATAAAGTATAAAAATATCAGTAAAAAGTAAAAAGTAATTTAATTTTTAAAGTTTTTTTTTTAATCTATAGAATAAAAATTAAATAGAATTATTTAATTAATTACTATATTAAATATCTATAAAGAATTTTAATTATTAGCTTTTAAATAGTCTTTTTTATAAAAACTAATTTATTATTTATTAAGAGTTTATATAAAACTGTAAAAATTAATATTAAGTTAATTTATTATTATAATAATTTATAAAATTTAAATTAAAAATTCTCTTTCTTTTTTTTCTTTTTTTAATTTTAAAATTATCTTTTTCTTTTTTTTATTTACAGTTAGAAAAATCTCCTCTTTTTACTATTTCTATATATTTCTTTTTAATTATTTTAAGTAGAATAATTTTTTTAATCTATATATAAAGTTATAATTAGTATATACAGTTTTTAAATACTTAAAAATAAGTAGGTATTATATAAAGAGATAGTTAAGTTAGAGTTTTTAATCTTTTAAAAAATTAAATTATTTAATTAAATTCTTACTATAATTAAAGCTAAAATTAATAGCTTTTTTTAATAGAAAATACTATACTAAATAAAGATTAATAGCCTAATTTATTAAGGCTATAAATTAAAAGATTTTATATAGAGTTTATTAATAGCTATTATTATTTTGGTATTTTATTTAATTAATAGTCTTTTAGATTATTTTTTTAAAACTTCTTAAAGATCTATTTAATTAAATAATATTAGTTAAAAAAGTTATTATTTTTACTTAATTAGGCTATTTATTTAAATTTTTTAATTTTAACTTTACTTATATTTTTTATTATAATACTATTATAGTTATTATAGCTTAATTTCTAAGTAGGTTATATATTTTTAATACTCTCTATTTTTACTCTTACTTAAAAGCTTAACTTTATATTATAAAGTTTTTATATAAAAACTCTATAATTAATAAAGCTAATAATAAACTTATCTTTTATTTAATAAAAATAAAAATAATATATTTAGAATTCTTAAACTTTTAGCTTTTATAAGGTATATATTTTACCTTTAAGCTTATCTTTTTTATTTATTAAAATACTAATAAACTTATATAATAAAATATAAAGATAAAAACTGAAATATAATATTTTAATTAAGTTTAAATTTCTTAAGCTTAATAATATATATATACTAAATATATAGCTATAAGCTATTTTTTTCCCCAGTTAGATTAAATATATAGCTAGATAGTAATTTCTTTATAAAGTTAAAGCTTTTTTCTAATTAGTTTTTTAAAATAATTACTATTAATATAAGTATCTCTTAACTAATTATATAAATTCTAATATTATTATAATTACCTTTTTCTACTCTTTTTAAATTTTTAATCTATTTTCTAATTAGTTAATTTCTTAACTTAAAATTACTAAGTTATACTTACTTATTCTATATTCTTATCTTTTTCTACTACTTAAGTTTTTATATATAGAGGTATATAAATAAAAGTACTATTTTAAATATATCTTAAATCTTTCTGCTAAAGTTATTCTATTTAGGTATAATATTAATATTTTTAAGTAGTAAATATTAAAAGTAAAGCCTCTTATTAATATAGAATATTTAATTTAATATAAAAAGAGACTAATAGGTAAATTATATAATTTTATAGTAGCTATCTATATATCTAACTTATTATAAATTAAAAACCTAATATTAAAAACTAAATTATATCTAATTTAGGCAGCTAGTAGTAAAGCAGATAGATATAGCTAGATAACTTAATAAGTAATTAAGTTATTACTTTTCCTTTTACTATAACTAGAAACTATATATAGATATAGGTCAGTTAAAGTACTAGCTGCTACTTAAGCCCTACTGAAGCTAACCTATTATAATAAAGTACTTTCTGCAGCCTTCTAGTAATTATACCCACCCTACTTATATAATAAGCCTTTTTTATTTAAAGCCTCTTTACCCCTACTTATAGTAATTTAGAAGTATACACTCTAAACTTATATTACCTTATTCCGTTAAACTCCGCAGTATACTTTCCCCCAAGATCAGACAGCTGCTGGGCTAAGCCGTCAGATACCCACACCGTCAGGCTAGGTCACTCCGACGGAACTGTTCAAGAGACAGGGGCGCTAATGCAGGTGGCTCCTCGGGGTATGCGATGCTTGGCGAGCCTGGAATTGACGCTTCTCTGTCATTGAGTCCAGATGGACGGGGACAGGGAGAGAGTCGGGGGGCAACTCTGAGGTAGTGTAAATCACCCCACCTAAGGGAGACAGATGAACCGGGGGTCCGGCTGAGGGGGAGTCTGACAAGGGGTATGAGTGTGCCGGTCTACCTGACAGGACTGGGGAGACTCGGAGAAGGAGTAGTCGTGTCGTTAACGCCAAGTACAATCATAAGTCATCATGATACTGGCTGTGGAGGAAGCTTGGGCTAAGCCTTAATGTGGAAGTGATCAACACCGAGGGCATCACCTCGTCCCCTCGCAAGAAAGAGTGCAGAATCTATATAACGCTAGACGATTGCTGCAATTAATGTAGCCCAGGTCGCTTCCACACCTGTGTTCTGACCTTCTTACCTATCCTTATCCCTTTGTCACTCCGAACCAAGTGCGCAGCCCATCAGTTGGTATCTATGCTTGAAGCTTCGAGTCTCATTCAACATGTTGCTCCCCCAAATCACCACGACCCTCTTCTTTGGTGCTGGTATTGCCGTCGCTGCCGCTACCCCAGCGAGTGCTGCGTACAATGTTCCCAAGACACAGCCAAGCAATGCTGCTGAGATCGATGCGACGCCCGTGGGACCTTCGTCAGTCCATCCTTCAGATCCCTTTTGTGTCTTGTCCGAGACACATCTAGCTGACCGCGCATGCCAACAGGTTCGAGTTCTTCATGTGGCCATCATACATGCGCAACATCACCCCTGTGCTCGACTGTCTCGAGCGCTTCGACGAGCTCTACGGCCAGCCGATGCCTATTCGCATCGGTGGCACGACGCAAGATCGCGCTACCTACGACCCCAAACTCAAGGGATACGTCTCTTACCATGTAGACCATCTATCGGATGCACCCATGTCTCTAATTTACGGCCCTAGGTTCTTTAACCTGATCTGTACGCTTCGTCTGCCTGAATGCCTTTATCGTTGCGAGAACGCTTGCTTGCTTGGCTGACTGACTGACTGACCTGTGTGTGATAGCGGAGTATGGGGCTCAAACAACCATTGGTAAGGACGACAATCACTCCTGCAGGCGGCGATGCAGACATAATTTTCTGACTGACGATACTCAGGCTTGAACCGCGCTCTAGACAATCGAACCAACACCTGGGCGGCTGTTATGGAGCTCAACAAGCGCGCTGGCAAGCACGTCGAAGCCATCGAGCTTGGCAACGAGCCTGACCGTGAGCTAATTCCGTCCACCCAGTCCGTCGGATGTGAAGTATAGCTCGACTGACTTTGTTCCCGTCGCGCACAGTGTACCTGGAATTCTGGCAATATCCAATCGCCACGCCTCTGTGGGACGAGGCCCAGGAGGGCGCTGATGCTGCGGATTGGATCCAAGACTTTGCCAAGCGATGGAAGGGAAAGCGTCCTATCTTGGCCGCTGGTGGATATGCCATTCCGTTCCCCTACAAGCCGAACTGGCCCAATCTCCCTTACCTCATTGATCATTCCCTCAATGAGAGCACCAAGGCGGCCGTGAAGGAGTACAACGGCCACATTTACGCCTTCTCAGATGCCGTGGCCACTGGCCTGCAAGGTGAGATGAACCACACTCGGGTAGTCCAGGATCTCACGGCGCTCCCGGTTCAGGCTGCCCTGGACGATGGCAAGCCATACATCATCGGCGAGACTGGGTTCCACGCCACAGATTTTGAGATGGACGAGCAGTTTGGTGGTGCTATCCATATTGCCGATAAGACATTGCGCGCACTATCTCTGGGTGTCAAGCGTCTTTACTACCACCAAGGAACTATCGACTATGGTATGTGTTAACCACCACCACGTAATATACTTGCCATTTACGGCTTTGACTAATCTGAGATCTGAGTAGCCTTCTTCAACTGGTGGTACTATGATCAAGTCAACACCCCCTTCTACGGAGGCTACATGTCCGCTCTCGCCACTGTTGGTGCCGACCACATCACTGCCGATGATGATGGCACTACTCTCTTTGCCCAGTACACTCTCTTCAAGAAGGGCAGGCCTTTCAAGCTGGTCCTGATCAACACCGACTACTACGATGGCAACGGGAAGCGCAACTGGCATACCTATGACTTTACTAATCTCGCTGAGGGTAAGGTGGAGGTTGTACGCATGACAGCTCCGGATAGCCTAACCAAGACCACCAAGACCACCAAGGCCCAGGAGTACCCTTCTCAAGAGGTTACCATTGCCGGTACGTACAACCCTTTGGTACCCACGCGGACTAGGTCATAGCTGACACTGGGGCTTTCTCATCTAGGCCAGTACTTTTCGAACCGTGACTGCTCTATCATGGGCAAGGAGAAGAGAGTGATCATGAAAGTCAAGGGCGGCAAGCTGAGTGTCAAGATCCACGCCTCCGAAGCTGTGATCGTGCACCTCAAGTAGAGAAACCAACACTTGTGTCATTGGTCGAGGCAGTCCCTGGTTCTCTCGAGAGTCCCCTTCGGCGGGGAGGATATGTACAGTAAATAGAGTGGATGGACAAGGGTCTTTGATTTAGCTCTGGGTCTTCCAGCCGAACGAACTTCTGTCTCTCCTCCATCGAAATGCGCTCCCCTTCCCAAACGTGTGAACCTTACCTAACGAATCGACTGCCCTGGTTACTCAAGACGATAGTTTTCGTGTGGATAGCATCGCGCTTTAGGCGAAGAGCATGCCGCGCGCGGTTTCGTCAAGAAGCTCACGCTTCAAAGCGAGTCAAGCAACGAGCCTAGGCGTGTAGGCTTAGATATCAGGTCCAGACATGTCCAGCCGTGGATTCCGTGCTCAAGCTTTGTTGCCGACGTCGCACTGAGCTGATAGTTTAGTGTCAAAGTACCTAGCTGGCAGTGCTTCAGCAAAAACAGGAGGAGAAGTAAACATTTGCTAGGTAGTCTACGATTCTCCATGGCCTTTTTTTCTTTTTTTTTGGGGGTAAGCCCTGGTCACCCTCACGGTCATATCATCTTCGCAGATTTCGCATCTACAAAGGCCTCAACTGATCTGCGCGGGTCATTTGGTCGAGGAACAGCATCCCTACTAACATCGACATTTATGTTCTTCGATAAAATTCCTGGTCTACATCTGAGATATTACATCGCATCGCACAGTGCAGTTCCAATACCAGAGGCGGAACCCTAAACGTCAGAGGCATTTACTTCAGTAGTGTTTTGCGAAGAGCCGAGTCGCCAGGTTGTCTAGCACCACTCAACGATATGTCATCCTTCTCAACCGAGCTGTGAGTCAATTAGGTGGTCGCTTGAATCTGCATCGCGGCTTGTTGCTCTCGGAGAGCGACTTGTGTAGATGTTTCTGTCTTGTGGAACCTCCAGGGTCGAATCTTGCGCTCGAATAGCTCGTCGAGCTCAGCAGCGGAGCGACTTTTGAAGAAAATGAATTAGCAGGATGCAAGAAAACATAAGACTCCATGCAAGAAGTGAGAGGCGAGGAAAGCACGTACCCGGTAGTCTCTGGTATCAACAACCACACAGCTATCACGCAGGGAGCGCCAACACCAACGTAGAACCAACCGACTTTCAGACCCCAGTCCCATTGACCTTTATTGACCATGTAGGGAGTGAGGACGTTCATAACAACCCCAATAGTGGTGTTACAGGCAGATCCGAGGCCGGCTGTGTAGACACGCAGACGTTGGGACGAAGTTTCTCCTAGGTAAGCCCAACCAGCAGCTCCGACCATTGTATTGCCGATGTCTACACTCACAAGGTCAGCTACTACCCTTTCGGTATAAGGACTGTAAGAACTCACTCCAGAGACAGGCAAAGACAATAAGAACGTAATTCGACGCCGCGGTGTCAGGTGACACGCTGAGAATACCGATGGCCAGGCATGTGAGCCAGGAAATGGTCACTCCATAACAGGCAACCCATCGGCGACCCCAACGGTCGGATGTGAGGATCAGGAAGATGACGGTGGCGAGGCCCAAAGACGTGGTGATACAGGTAATGGTGAAGGGGTCGCCGACGCCAGCCTGCTGGAAGAAGTAGGCCGCAAAGGTAGAAAATAGGGTTAAGCCGGTAAATTGCTGGGAGCCCAAGCACAGGACGGAGATGAGCGTCCGCAATCCATCCGTTCCTCGGAAGACGTTGTAGAACTTCTCACGCCGCATTTCCTCGGCGAGTGCTTTTTCGTGCTCCACCGTCATGGCCAACAGCTGGTATGCGCGGTCGACGTCGTAGCCTGGCACGCCTCGGTTGATTCTTAGAAGTTGCTTCTTAGCACTCTTCTCTTTGCCCTTAGCAGCTAACCAGGCAGGCGACTCGGGCAGGACAATGTAGATGATGCTCATGAGCCCGAGTTGACCCCACTGAGTCAGGATGGGGATACGGAAGTTGTAAGGATCAGATTCTGACAAGACCTGGAGAGCTACTGGGGCGAAAAAGACACCCACACTGAACCAGAAGGGGTAGGCCATTAATAGACCACCACGGATGCGGATAGGAGCAAGCTCTGCAATATATGTCGGGAGCGTGATCTGCAGTGAGCCAACGCCGACACCAGCCAGCAATTTGCCCACCAGCCAGACTGGCCATGTCTCTGCAACGGTCTCGCATATAATGCTAGTAGCGAGGATAAACCATAGCCAGTACATGGCAACTTTCCGACCGAAGTTATTAGAGACAAACGGGATGCTACCATGGCCTATCATTTGACCGACTGACATGATAGAGCTCCAGGCGCTGAGGATAGAGGAAGCCAAGACAGGCGTGCCATCCTTGAGGGTTTGGGTGGCAAACTTCTCAACGAAGCCGGGATTGGCAATGACGTTGCCGTTCATGCTGTTCGAATGCGTTTGTCAACATTCCCTCCTTGACTATACGTACAGACGTAAAGACGCCTATATGAAGCAGCGATCACTCACCCAATCTGATATCCATCAGCGGCCGCGCTGATAGCCACGAGAAAACAGATGAAGGTGTTCAGTTTGAAGAGCTTGACGGTCTGCCACGCGCTCAACTCCTCAAAACCCGAAAGGCCTTGACCTTTACTGGCGGCGTCGGCTATAGCAACCTTGGCTCGATCGACGTCGCTGATGTTGTCCATATGCTCGACGTCACTGATGAACTTGTTATCGCGTTCAACAGCAGCGTCAATGGCCGCCATGATTGCTGCGTGTGAGATTCTCGAGGCAGGGAGGAAACGTGGGGATAGGACACGGGGTGGATGAAGGTTTCTGTGCTTCTTTAGCAAGTACAGTATCACAAAGTAGGTCGTCAACGTAGGTTGAGCAGGACCTTATGTAGGTTTTAGAACCCACGATACACCACCGAAACTCGCATTGATCAATCTCAAATGATATCGTCTTAGCCCTTTTAGCCGGGCTGGCTAACATTGCGGAGAAAGTCGGGGGTTCTTACTCCTAACCACATTGAACTCGTTTGTAGTAACTTTACTTACGATGAACCGGAGGTTTCTTTGTTGTGCTATTTGATTCGTCGTACTAGCTAGATTTGAACCAATCATCTAGAATTCTACTACCCGCTTTCCATGGAGTAAACGCTTCGGTCAAAGATTGCCCGCCCGAGTAGTCGCTTCGGACTAACATAGCCCGGGTGGGTTCATCATCGCTCTACCTCCCCGCTGGCGCAACTGACAATACCCAACGCCGCCACACAAAGTCGTCATACGATCCTTACTAGCCTGAATGGCTAGGATACATTAGCCTGAATAGCGAGGAAAAATTAGCCTTAATAGCTAGGATAAAGCGGGAATGAAGTCTTGCACTATCATTGAGTTAACGGTGGGAACGAGTTCCTCGCCCTCGGGGTAATGTCTAGCGAACCGTTCATATTTAAATTCTATGGTCGCCAGCTGTTCGAAATACGAAATACTGCATTGAACAAAGCACATTGCAGGATGAAGTACAGAAACCCAATCATCCCAGGTTTTGCTCCTGATCCATCTATTGTCCTCGTGGACAGCACTTTCTTCCTGGTTACCTCTTCTTTCCATGTGTTTCCAGGTCTGCCAATTTATGCCTCTCATGACCTCCGAGAATGGAAGTTAATAAGTATGGAGTTCGGCCTGGCTTGCTCCTTTTCTCAAAACTAATTCAAGATAGGCAATGCGTACAATCGTCCGGATCAACTATCCCTTACGTTCGCGACGACCGACGTACACGCATTCCAGGATGGGACGACGATCGTAGTCACAGGTGGACTCTATGCGCCAACCATTCGTCATCACGAAGGTCGCTTTTACATTGTTTGCACGAACGTCACCACACAAGACACTGAAGTCAAACAGGAAAATTTCATCTTATCATGCAGCGAAGCTGACATTTGGACAAGCAAGTGGTCTAACCCTGTCTATTTTGAGTTCCCTGGAATCGATCCAGATTTGTTCTTTGAGGATGGCCGATGCTACGTCCAAGGCTCCTGGAGAGAGGGGCCCTCCAAGGCACCGCGATGTGATATCCGCGGCTACGAGATAGACGTCGCAACTGGCACCCGTCTCTCTAACGTCCGTATTTTGTGGAATGGATGGGCCGGAGAAAGCAATGCTGAAGCTCCTCATATCTACAAAAAGGATGGCTGGTTCTGGCTCATGGTCGCCGAAAGAGGGACGTGGGAACGCCACTGTCTGTCTATAGCCCGATCTCGTGATCTACAAGGGCCGTACGAAGCCTGCAACAAGAACCCGATCCTGACGACTTACGGGCAAGATGGTGAAATTGGCCATGCTGGCCACGGTGACCTTATCGAAGATACCAATGGGAGGTAAGCACTATGTACAATCTTTATGCGGCAGCATGCTAGAGCTAATTCGATCAAGATGGTGGTGCGTTTTCCTCGGTGTCCGACGAGGCAATGGGAAACTCTCGACGCCTTTGGGTCGAGAAACATTTATCGCACCAGTCAAGTGGCATAAAGACCAACAGCCTCAGATAGAGGTACCTTGCATGGATTTCGAAATTGAAGATACGCAAGCGTCTTCTGTCTTTCCAATCAAAAGCATCATAGCCGACGAACGCTCTCAATGGATATATGTGCGCACCCCGTCTGTTGCAGACTACACCTTCGTCAACGACCGCAGCCTGCGGCTCAAACCTCGGGGAGCAAGATTATCATGCGAGACGGAGTCACCAACCTTTATTGGTAAGCGCCAGCGCCTTATAGAAACTATCTCAACGGTGCGACTGTCTTCTACAGAATGCAAGTCAGAGGCTGGTCTTGCCGTTTATAAGGATCCGCAACAATTTGCCACAATCTCTTTCGATTCAAACGACGGTACTATATACTTCGAGGTTCAAACGCCGTCACGCAAAGCTAAAAGCATAGCTCAATGGCCTTGGGAAGATGCGAAAGATGTTATGTTCAAGATCCAAGCCACTCAAGAAGCCTACTTGTTCTCGTACGGGTTTCAACTGGAAGGATCAGAGCAAAGGTGGATAGAGGCTGGACAAGTAACAAGTACAGACTTAACTAACAATGACTTTACGGGGACTATATTTGGTATTTATGCCTTTAGCAGTAGTGAGTCCGGAGAGGTGCAGTTTTCCAATATAAACCTCTAATTATCAGTATTCTACCTGAAAGTCTAGCTGCGCTATAATGTAATTTAGTACACTTAATATAACAGGCAATTGGGGATACTTAGGCTAGCTGGTTACTAGTAGGAGTGCCTAAGGAAGGTTTAGATAAGGTTAAAAGGGGAGCTTAGAGACTGTATAAAAAGAGATATTAATTATTACTTCTTTAGAGTTTTTTTCTAGATATTAGAGAGACTATAAGAACTTAACATAGCTAGAAAATCTATTAGATTATTAAAAATATAAATTAAGAAACTTTATATAAAGTTAATAAGTATTAAAATTAACTATTGAATATATTTTTTAATTTATAGATTTTTAATTTAAATTCTTTAAAATATCTTATTTATTTATTTAATATATACTATTTTACCTAAAAAATATTTTATTTATTTATTTAATTAAATATATAACAGTTAGATTATAATAATCCTTAGATTGTAATAATTTAGAATTATAGGTATAATTCTTAGTATAACACTCTATATATAAAAAAGAGATAGATTTTATTTTATTATTAATTAAGCTAGTATGAAAACTTACTATATATTTTAATAACGAAATAGATATAGTGCAATATATCTTAATATAGAATCTGCAATCTATATAAGAGATCTAAATTAGAGTGAATATCTAAGCCTATATCTAATCGCTCTGAGCTTATATCCAGCACGGACGGCAAAATATACCCATACTGCAGTACTTATACAAATCCTAGGCTGTAAAAAGATTCACTTAAAACCGCCTGGACATTGTTAATCTGCAGAGAACCAGTTAGCTCAGTCTTGCAACACTTAAAGACACTCTACATTACTCACAAGAGGGGCTTTCACGATGGAAAAATGATCGCCAGGGACACACCGGCACTCTACCTCCCTGCCCACGAGCCTGTCCCAGCCCGCGGGACCAAAGTCGCTTCTCTTGCCGACCAGCCAGTCCCTAGCGGCCCCGGCAATCTCCTCGTCGCTCAGCACAGCCCTCTTCTTGTCCTCGTCCACCACCCGATCGAGGACACCGTCCTTGGCCCATATGATGACGACCTTGCCTAACGCGGCGTCCCGGGGCGTTTCCGCTGGGTGGAAGTGCTCCAGCGTCCGAACACTAGCGAGGAAGTGCTTCCGCGTGGCGGTCGGTACTCCTCTACCGGCCTTGTCCAGCCCGGAGAACAGTCCCGCCTTGTCCAAGATGTCGAGTGTCGGCGCCGGGAGAGGGGGCAGAGTCCGGGGGCAGGGGCTGTCGATCAGGCAGAGCAGATCGATGACCTCGCCGGCAGCAAGCAGCTGGCGGCTGACCTCGTATGCGAAGATGCCGCCCATGGACCATCCTGCCAGGAGATACGGGCCATGCGGCTGGGTGGTTCGAATGGTTTTGATGAAGATCTCGGCGACAGCCTCAAAGGGGAGGGTGTAGCTGTCTGGGTCTCTGATGAAGGGTGAGTTGAGTGCGTAGACGGGCAGCGAGGTGGTCTTTTCCGTCAGGGGTGGAAGATCAATGTAAGAGAGTGCCGAGCCAGATCCATCAGGGAGAAGGAACAAAGACTGTCTGCCAGGCTTTGGCGTTCCCTGAAGAAGCACAGCCGTGCTGGCGAATTCACGTTCCGGTACTCTGGTTAGAACCGGCTTCTTCTCCGGCTGAAACGGCTTGAGCTCAGCCTCCTTCGTCCTGGCCTGGGATGGCCGCATCGCGACCTCAGCATCACGGAGAGTGGGGCAGTCGTTGAAGAAGGACGAGGGCAAACTCACGCCAGCTTCTTCACGGAAGCTAGCCAGGACCGTGATAGTCAACAACGAGTCCATGCCGAGGTCGGAAAATTGTGTGGTGGGCAGGATCTCCTCCCGACCAACACTCACCTCCCTGGCGATGATGGACGCGAGGACCTCGCAAAGCTTGTCCGATGCCCCATTGTAGCTCATGGAGATACCGCTGTCTGCAGTTGCTGTTGATGCCAAAGTTGAGCTCCGACTTTTCGTCTTCTCGTTAAACGTAGGAGACGACTGCGACAGAGGAGAGCTGCGGTGCTGTCGAGCTGCCTGCGACACGCTGGGACTCCTGCTCATGCTACCTCCACTGCCACGGAAGAATGTCCGCAAGGACTCAACCGTGGGGTACGTGCTAAACAAAGAGCTGGGGAGGTCCATCCCGGTAGATTCGCGCAGCTGCTGCAGGATGGTGATGGTCAGCAGGGAATCGATCCCAAGATCAGACCATTCAGCCAGGCCTTCAGAGAGATCGGCCATTCTCAGCCCGGCGGCCTCTAGAATTGTCGAGAGAGCTGCGTCTTCGACCCCGACCCTGCTCGATTTTGAGGACGCTCTAGATACCGGGGGTGTCAACTGAGCCGAGATGCGGCCCCTGTGGACCGAGACAGAGGACGACGACCGCGAGTGCGACTTGGACATCGAAGCCACCGTGTTGGGTATGGCAGCCCCAAGAAGACTGAACAACACAGTTCGTCGCATCTGCTTGAACTTGAGGCCAGAACACATAGCAACGAGCTCCTCGTTGGTGAAAACGTAAACATCTCCCGACCAAACGCCACTCTCGTCTAGAGAAGGCTGCATGCAGACATACGCGGAGAGTTGCTCGGCGGCGGTCAGACGGCGGAGAATGCGCATGCTCTGCCACCCGTGAGAGATGTACACGTCGTCCTGGCCCGATGGCGGGCTGACGTTGAGCGAGAAGCCTCCGAGCTGCGCCAGGTTGTCGATCCAGAACGGATTGTGGACAAAGTTTTCGGGGTCATCTGGAGATGGGAAGCTCAGCTTGGCGAAGGACTCGGGCCGCTCCGGATTCAGGTGCAGACTTTCCAGCGCCTGATACGGCCTGGAATAGTCCACCACGGTCTTGAAAAGCTTGTACACGGTGCTCTTACTCAGCCGGTCGAGTTCTTCGGCCTGCTCCATGCGGCGCAGGGTGGAGATACGGTCCCGGATGAGATAGAGGTTCTTGTTCGCCTCGGAAAACATCGACTCTGCGCCCCGTAAGACCGAGCATTTCGCGTGCTGGCGGTATGAATCTCCGTCAGGGCAGCTGGCGAAGATGAGCTCAACGGCGCCTGATGGCAAGGCCTGGATCGCCGTGATCGTGAACGGGTGTGACTCAGCGGCGGCGGAAACGATGCAGGGGCTGAATATCTCCATGTCAAAGATGTCCATGGGCGGAACAGAGGAGAGCGAGGCGTCCCTTCTCTGGAAGATGTAGAGCGCCGCGGAGTACGCCATTGAGGAGTACAAGGAACTGGGGCAGAGACCAACGCCGCCGACCATGTGGCCGTGAGCCATGGCGTGGAGCTCTGGGTCGCTGAAGTCGCTCGTGAACTTGACGCAAGCCTCAGTGGGGGTAAAGGACTCTTCTTCTATCTGCTGCCAGCAGCGAGACGTGAACGCAGGTGCTTCTTCGAGTGTAGGTTTCGAGGAGGCTGCCGAGCTGGGATAGTCCAGTCGGCTCGTGTAGTCAAGCCAGTAGTTCTTCAGATCAAACGCGTACGTCGGCAGGCTGACCACGGAGAGGGAGTGTCTGTAAGCGTGATGGAATTCCGTCCACCGGATGTTCACTCCGTTAGTGTACGCAGCAGCCAGAGTGGACGAGGCCGTCTCCCATGTTCCCTTTTTCAGGTCAAGAGTTGGGAGGGTGCAAGACGGGCTGCATCCCAGCGTCTGTTTGACGAACGACAGAGAGGTAGTCCCTGGTCCAATTTCTAGCCATAGTGTCTTGTTGCCAATGAGCTCACTCGCGGAACAGGCGTCCAAGGCCTGGGTGTATCTCACAGGCTGTCTTGCCTGCCGGGCGAGGTAGGACGCAGAAAACACCCCGGATTCCCGAACAATGGAGCCTAGGAGCGTGGAGGCAACTGGTATGGTAGGCGTTGCGAAATGGACTGATCTCGCTTCCTTCTCGTACGGTTCCAAGATGGGGTCCATCTGGGCAGAGTGGAAAGCATAAGGCACCTCGAGGAGGACAGCCGTGACGCCGTGGTCCTCTTGCTGCAGCTTCTGGAATCTCAATATGTCATCTGCCAGCCCGCTCACGACCGTTGATGTCGGCCCGTTGATGCATGCTACCTGAAGGGACGGGAAATCAGCAGACGACTGCCTCAGAGCAGCCTCGACATCCTCAACACCCAGCCGCAGTGACAGCATCTTTCGTGTCCCGGCAGCACATAGCGTCTTCATGAGCTCTGCCCTTTTTGAAATCAGATAGACCATGTCCGAGGCGGATATCACGCCAGCCACGCACAGCGCAGCGTACTCTCCCAGGCTGTGGCCGATGACGAGGTCTGGCTTGACACCCCATGACTGCCAGAGCCTGGCGAGAACGACTTCAACGACGGCGAGGGTCAGTTGGTTCTCGAGAGGCGAGGGGTCGGACGTCTCTCCTAAAAGTGTTGGCAGGAATGACTGCACGCCTTGGGAAGCGCAGAGAGCATCCATTCCGTTGAAATCGCGGCGACAGGCGGGGGACGTCTTGTACAGCTCGGCGCCGGCGCCGAGAATCTTGCTTCCTTGTCCAGGGAAGGCAAAAACTACCGTGGGGGGCTTGTTAGAGCCGAAGCTAATGTCTTCCCAGCTCGGCCGGTCTCGTTCCAGGGCAGCAGATAGCTCAGTTGGTGTCCTGGCCACGTATGCTTTCCTGAGGGGATGATGCAGTCGTCGGGCCGTAGACGTGTACGCAATGCTTGAAATGGAACATGATGTCGAGGCCACAAAGCTGGAGAGACGCTCAAGGTTTTGCTGAAGAGAAGCTGGGGTTTTCGCAGAGATTGTGATGACATGCGTGGTTCGAGGGTCCAAAGACTCGGGTGCAGGCAATACAGATGGCGCATCTTCTATGAGGAGGCTTGTATTGCCGCCCTTTAGACAGGCATGTGTGAGCACTACGCAGGGAGCAAAAGGGGCTATGGTGAAAACATACCGCTGCACTGAAGTTGTTGATCATGATCTTCCTCGTTCTGCCCGGCTCCTTGGCAAATGGACCAGATGTGGCAAGCTCGTAGTTGTTATCCGCAAAAGAGGGCAAGGCCGGGTTCAGCTGTGCTTTCACGCCGATGTGAGGAGGAATAGCCTGATTCTGCATCATCAACAGGGTCTTAATGAGGGAAGATACCCCCGCGGCCTAAGCAGAGCTATGTTAGAGACCAACACCACAAGACGTGCTTTGGAGCATATGGTATCACTCACTGCTTCTCCGTGCCCAATATTTGGCTTGATCGATCCAATAACAAGCGGCCGTTCCCTGCTCCCCCGTGCCAGGACATTGACCACAGAGCTGGACTCTGCGGCATCTCCTGCCTGGGTGCCGGTCCCATGACATTCAACATAATCGACCTGGGTAGGACTCACCCCTCCTTGTGCCAGGACGTCTCTAAACAGACGCTCTTGTGTCTCCACGTGAGGATGCGTAATCGACACGGCTTGTGCTGAGTGGTTTGTTGCAGCGGATTTGATCACTGCCAGAACAGGGTCTCGGTTGGCGAGGGCGTCGTCCAGCCTCTTGAGGACCACGACCCCTACACCCTCACCGCGGCAGTACCCATCAGCACCGCTGTCGAAAGTCTTGCACGAGCCGGTCTGCGACAGGAAGCTGCCCCGGCTCAGTCCCGAGTACATATTGCAGCCGGTAAGAATGTTTGACCCCCCTGCCACAGCCATGTTGCACTCGCGACTTTGGAGGGAGCTGCATGCGAGTTGAATGGCGAGAAGGCTCGACGAGCACGCGCTGTCCACGCTGTATGACGGGCCGTCCCACTTGAAGTGATAATTCACCCGCCCTGCGCTGAACGCCCTGATGCCTCCGGTGACGTAGTACATGTCAACCTTCTCTGCGGCGTTGTACTCTCGCCAGTCGTCGATGGTCTGGCCGAAGAAAGAGCCGACCTTGGTATCTCTCTCTGCCGCTTGCGGTTCTTGGGTATATCCCGCCATCTCCAGTGCCTCGTAGGTCGTCATCAGGAGCAGCCGCTGACCGGGGTCAGTTGAGGCTGCTTCTCGCGGGGACATGTTGAAAAGCCTCGCGTCGAACATGCCAGGGCGGTCGATGAAGCAACCGAATCGCGCCAGGGTTGTGTTGTCCTTCTTGCCGGTGGGGTCATGATGGGACTTGACATCGAACCGCTCTTGCGGAATCTCGCGGCAGAGATCAATACCGGCCTCCAGAACCCGCCAGAAGTCGTCGAGAGATTCCGCTCCTGGAAACCTCCCCGACATGCCCACTATGGCAACGGAGTTGGAGTCTGACGGCGTAGACTCCGGCTTGGTAAATGGCTGACAATCAACCGTGACACCATGCTCGCGCAGGTGATCCTCCAGCTGCTTGGAGACCGCCGTGGCTATAATGGGTGTGATCCTGACATGGCTGTCGCCACATAGGAGTCGAATACCGGTGAATGCATCTTGCTGCCGGATTTGTTTCCAAAGAATGTCGTCAACGATCTGAGGCAACATCTCGTTTAGTGTCGCCCCAACGTACGTTCTGCCAGAGCTTGGCGAAATGATGGCGGCCTTGTCGCGTAGCATTGCCGTGTTGCCAAACTGCTTCTCCGACCTCTCACTGTCCCAGACGCCCAGGTCTGGGAGATGGGATCCATGGAAGGGTGCCGAGAGGGGGAGCGAGACTGATGGAAATTGCCGGGAATTGGACAAAGTTGACCCGAAGAGGGTTTCAAGTGTTGAAGGGGGGCCACTGATGGTGCAGCTAGAAGATCCGACTGTGCTGATATATGCTGCTTTTGGAGCTGGCAGATTCTGGAGAAGCGTCAGTTATGATACCAGGGGTATGGGACTGGGGTTCTAAATTCTGTTCAGAAGAGGCTGTCGGGCAACTACTCACGTTTGTCGCGTTGAACTGGTTCAACATGGCCTCTAATTCGGTTTCCGGGCACCCCTTCACAACCCTTGCCCAACTTCCAGGGAGATCTTCGACTGCTGCGGCTTTGCGATGCGCATCCACGCCGATCTTGATCGAAAGCTCTACAACCCTCGGTGCAAGCTCCAATACTTGAACCATTGAGACCGCTGAAGCAGCGACTGCGGCCGGAAGCAAACCTGTGCACCAACCTACCATGATAGCGCTCTGCAGCAACTCCGGGCATTCCTCTAGTTGTCTGTTATCGTGAGCTTCCAGTCCCTGCTTGAGAACGGATACAGGCAACCCGGGTCTTGTCGTACATTACCAACGTGCCCAGCTGTGCTACACAGAGGAGCATGCTCTGGACGATGATGTCTGGGTGTTTCTGCTGAGCAGACTCCTCGGCAAGGCTCAGAAATGTGTCGAAATACCTCCTCTGGCTCTGGAGAGCAGATAGACTCTCGAAGTAGCGTCGAGCAACATCGTGGGAGACTTGGAGAAAGCGTCGTAGATATAGCGAGTTTGGGACGTGCCTGTACAGCTCTTGGATGGCAGGCAAGATCTTCTCCGTCTGGTCCCCAAACACGAGAATACGAGTCTTGAAAGCAGGAGTTGACATGATGCCAGCGTGTCAACGGGGAATTTTATCAAGAGTTTTACTGCCGTGTCGTCAAGACCAAGGCGTTCTGGTGCGATGTAAGACTTGATACGGGTATAGTTCTCTATATACTCTCCTGGGAGTCAGCCCCGCGACTCGCATCGAGCCGCACAGCGACCAAGTGCTCTCTCTTTCCTTACTCGGTGGCTGGCGTGATGTGTCAATGCTTCTTTGACCATTACACCTAGTGCGCAACATGTTGGCCTCACAATTTGCCCCTTTCGCACAGATGAAAACTATGGCACTCTGATACATTGCGGATCTAGTCATCGTCGTGACAGCCGATCACACGTCGCGAAAACGGTGTTGGCTATTGACACAACTGTATCACGGGAGGATTTGATGCAAACTACCTACAGAATGTTCAGTAACCCATATTTTTCGCATAGACTGGGTAGGTACGTGCTCGAGGAGTGGCTGAAACAGGGGCGATAGCCGGTGGCCGGTATCGACCCGAAACCGCCCTAGGAGATCTCGATGTAAAGAAAACGAGATGACACATCCTATCTTTACTTATTAGAACTTGAACTAGCTAGTTTGAGAATCTCTTGGCCTAATATGGGGACCTTCCTCTTACTGTCTCACCTCGCATAGACGACGATGGCCAGGGTGTCAAACTCCAGGAGCACGTCGCCACGTTTTGCGTCCAAAACGTGTTTGAGGCGATCTCGACCATGAACTAGGGCCACTACCATGTCCATCAACGCTAAACATGCGTCGGCTACTGCGAGGATGGCAGCTTATCATCTTTAAGATGGACGCTATCATCTCAGCTCCTCAGCTGTGAAGTCAAGACAAACAGCTGAGTTACTCTATTGAGAGATTCCTCGCACGCGATGGCTGAAGATACACCAACTCCCACCATTGTATGTCAGAAGTCCACATTCCCCCTTCCTAGCCCATTTCCCACGTAATGAAAGCGCCCAGCTGACTCTAGCTTAGAAAGTCATCATCGTAGGCGCCGGCCCCTCCGGCCTTCTCCTGGCTCTCAACCTCGCCCAGCAGGGTATTGTAGTCCGAGTCCTCGAGTCCGCCTCCAGCCCGGACACCCGGCCGCGAGCAACGCACTACGGCCCCGCTGGTGTGTATGAGCTCCGGCGGTCGGGTGTCCTTGACGCCATCATCCGCCGCGGAGGACTCAGACCCTCGGGCGTCACCTGGCGCTTCCCCAGCGGGGAGGTACTCGCCGAGCTGCCCAAGAACCCCATACCTACCGCAGATGGGGTAGTGAGCCTGCCACTCAACCTCGTGGTCGAGATATTGCTCGAGAAGCTACGTGCGCAGCCGACTGCGGAGGTCAGTTTTGGACATCGCGTCCGGCAGGTATACCAGGACGACAGGGCAGCTTGGGTCGAAATCGGGATGGACACTGGGCCGAATGGGGAGTGTGCAGGAGACAAGTCCACCCTCACGGCTGATTACGTCGTCGGCTGTGACGGCGCCAGCAGCACGGTACGTCGCTGTCTCTTCGGAGATTCGTTCCCCGGCTTCACCTGGGACCTGTGGCTGGTGGCAGTCAACGTACGGCACCCGGGATTCGATGTTATGGGCTGGTCCGACATCAACTTCGTCATCCACCCGACCGAGTGGTGCATGGCCGCCCGCGTAGGCGGCCCGGACGGCCTTTGGCGGGTGACTTTCGGGGAGGACGGCGGCTTGTCACAGGACGAGTGCGTCGCTCGCGTGGCCGAGCGCCTGCGGGCGGCTCTTCCTGGGCAGTCGACTGTCGAAGAACCTGACATCGTCAGCTTCAGTCCGTATCGCATCCATCAGCGCTGTGCCCCCCAGTTCCGCGTTGGCCGTATCCTCCTGGCGGCGGACGCGGCGCACCTGTGCAACCCAATGGGCGGGATGGGATTGACGAGCGGGATGGTCGACGTAGGCGGGCTATCAGACTGCCTCATCGGAATCTATAGTGGGGTTGCCACGGACGAGATTCTAGACAAGTACAACAGTGTCCGCCGAGGGATATACAAGAACGTGGTCGACCGGATCACGACAGCGAACCTCAAACGCTTGATGTCGGAAGCTGGTGCGGCTATTGAAAAGGACGAGTTCTTGAAGGCACTTCGGTCTGCGCCAGGTCCGGAGAGTGCTGCGATGCTCGCTAACGTCTTGAGGGTAAGACAACCCGAATTCACTCTCTTTCATCGATGCTTGCAGACTAACTCGCGGTGTCCCGCATGACAGGCTCCGGGGCTGTTGAAACATGACTTTACGCAATATTATACGGGTCCAAAGGCGTCGATAAAGGATCTGAAGACGGCGGGTAGTGCTGGGGATGTAACTGTTATCTTAGGGCAGCAATGAGGATCGTGTGTCTTCGAAAATATTACAGAAGGCGTAGACGCCGAGCGTTCTCTCTAACATAAGAGGACTGGCAGCTTACTGAAACTATCCAAGCGTTTCCGTACATTGCTTTCTTGCTAGGACTCTCTGAACCCTGTACTGGCAGCTAGCAGTGCATTCGTTTGGAAGAAAGCACAGCTTTGTCGTGTTAGATCTTAGGTGTGGCAACAATACAAGCTAGCAAAATCAGACACAGCAGTGATGTGGTATGTGTTTGCGACGCCCGCGACACTTTTGCTTTAACAAAATGCCTAGCAGTGCTCAAGGCTGGGCTTTCAAGAAGTAAGTACCATCCGCCACAAGGCCGGTTCCTAAATCACTTTGCTTTGGTACGGGGCTCGGAACCAGTCTCGGGTCAAGGTCCCGGGGTTCCACCGAGTCCGATGTCGATAAAACGTCGTCCGGAAACGCTCCACAGGTATGAGCATAACACCTCGGCCGAAATGTGTCAGGTTCCAGGGGCTGAGGTGGTGTGTTGTGTGTGCGGAGTCTTACAACATGGTCGTTGCGCTTTCTGAGCGAGATTCCCTTCGAGCGCGAGTCAGCTTCACTACCTTTAGCGCCTTTCAGCAACGAAACAATAACACGTGTAACAAGAGTTCTATTGGAACCGTCTCATATCGGTCAAGTTTCATAACGGCGCTTACCTTGTCTCGCGCCCGATGGGGTTCGTCTTGATCTGTCTGAGATGCGTTGCGCAGCACAGGGAGTTGGTCACGGCACCGAGAAGGTGGAGAGGGAAGAGGGCGAGGATGCTCGAGTTTCGTATTCTCGCCCTGTCTGAGGCATCTCTTCAAACGACGCGAACACGTCCTCGCCTCCTCAAGTCCTGGGCGTCCACTCCCCCAGGCACCGGCCCCTCAGTCCATGCCGCTCCCTGCCGTCATCACTTGCTCTCTATGGCCACTGCCGTATTCTTTATCGCAGAATACAACATTGTACAGACCCATTGGACCATGTCCTCAGCTACGGTCTTTCCGGCCTTCTATTTCTGATTGATGGAACCCTCTCCCACCGCCCTGGAAGGCGGCGACGAGGAGCCCAATGTACCGCACTGGCGCATCGTGCATGACCCGATCCTCTTGACGCGGGCCGTTATCAGTCACGACTGGATGGGCTCTGGGACGGAGGAAGACCCCTACTATATCGGCTTCATCCCCAACGACCAGCGCAATCCGCTCAACTTCGGCCTTGGCATCAGGTGGATGATCGCCGGCCTCAACGCCCTCGCCACTCTCGCCATGACCTTCTCCTCATCCGCCTACACAGGTGCCATCTCCGACATCTCCCAGCGCCTCTCGGTCGGTTCGGAAACAGCCTTCCTCGGCGTCTCCCTCTTCGTGCTCGGCTTCGCCCTAGGACCGCTCCTCTGGGCGCCGCTCAGTGAGTCTCTCGGTCGCCGCGTAGTCTTCACGACATCTTACGGTGCCTTTGTCGCTTGCAACCTTGTCGCCACCCTGTCTCCCAACATGCCCCTCCTGGCCACGAGCCGCCTGCTCGCCGGCGCCTTCGGATCCTCGGCCCTCGTTCTGTCCGGCAGCATCGTGGTGGACCTCTTCTCGCCCGCCGACCGCGGCCGCGTCAGCGCCGTCTTCTCCGCCGCGCCTTTCCTGGGACCTGTCCTTGGCCCCATCGCAGGCGGGTTCCTGGGCGAGGCGGCTGGCTGGGCGGGCGTCGGCACCATGATCACAGCGGCCACGGGTCTGGTCTGGCTGCTGTATTATTTTCTCGTGCCGGAGACGTACGCCCCGGTGCTGCTCCGGCTGCGGGCGGCGGCGCTCACACGCGACAACCAGCACGGGACCGTGTTCCGGGCACAGATGGACCGAGTTCGGGCCGGCAGCGGTAAGGGGGGGAAGTCCGTAGGTGCCGTGCTGCGGACGGCGATGACGAGGCCGTGGGCGCTGTTGTTCTCGGAGATCATCGTCATCGTCCTCTCGGCGTACATGGCCGTTATCTTCGGGGCCATGTACATGATGTTCGCGGCCTTCCCCATCGTGTTCCAGCGGGGCTATGGCCTCCGGCAGGGCGTGGCCGGGCTCGCGTTCCTCGGCATCGCGGCGGGCATGGTCGCCGCGCTCGTCTTCATGCTCTTCCAGAACCGAGCCTATGTGCGGGAGGCCCAGGCCTCGCCAACCGGACGGCTCGCACCGGAGATGCGGCTGCGGCCAGCGCGGTTCGGGGCCATCATGGCGCCGCTGGGCCTGCTCTTATTTGCGCTGACCAACTCGCCCGAGTTCCACGTCGTACTTCCCGTCGCCGGGACGGCGCCGTTTGGGTTCGGCATGGTGGTCATCTTCCTCAGCCTGCTGAACTACATTATCGACACTTACACAGTCTACGCTGGGTCGGCTATTGCGGCCAGCACACTGCTCCGCTCGCTCTTCGGGGCCGTCTTCCCCCTGTTCACAAAGGTCATGTTTGAGCGCCTGGGCGTGCACTACGGCGCCGGCGTCCCGGCGGCGCTGGCGCTCCTGTGCGTGCCCTGTCCATTCGTGATGTGCCGGTATGGGAAGGGCATCCGAGAGCGGGCGAAATTCGCGCAGGAGGCGAGAGGGATCGCATTACGCATGGCGGGGGCGGCGGCGGACGAGAAGAAAGAGCAGCCATATTCTGAGACGTTAGGGCCGGCCGCTCCGGGTGAGATTCAGTGCTACGGCCAATACTGCCTCGGATGCGATGAGGATAATCTGTTCCACTGCCGGAATAAGGCGCTGTACCATGAGAAGGAGTCGGGGTAATTTAGAAGACTATAGTATACCATACGACCAGGAACGGGACATGGGCGTTATGGATAATTAGATGGCCGTCAGAGACTGAAGGAGCATATCAAGGAGGCTCATTCAGAAGAGTTCTTGGACCTGGACCTGAACCTAGACCTGGGTGTGGATGTGGAGATGTTCCGCTCGAGTCCTTCTGTCCCAACAACCCTACCGCTACTGCTATTACTACTACCAGGTTATGTAACCTTTTACCTCTCAGTAAGAGTAGCAAGCCCGGGTTACCTGTTACACTAGAGCACTTAACCTAAATACAGAGCGAAAAAAGCAGGATTACATAATAAAGGTTATATAATTAGAGATTTGAGGTTGTGCGAATAGTAATACTCTTTAACCATTTCTTAAAACAGATATTTCCTGAGATTGTTGTACGCCCACACCTTGTAACTTAGCTCCCTCGATAAAGCTGACTGGCGGAGTATATACCTTCCTGCCATACGTTACATAGGCAATCGCAGCAATAATCATCACACCGACCCATATCAAGGGCGCCCAATTCGCCGAACCTGTGTCAACAGGCAGATTCAGAGGGAAGCAACAAATAATGACGATGAACAAGCTGTAAAGCACAGAGAACGCATTAATTGCCAGCCCGAAGCGGCCCAGGCTCCACCGAGCGAAAGGTAGCTTCTCGCCCTTAATACGCTTGAGCAGTACGCAGCCAATGCTGAGGAGATAAGTACTCATGATTCCTAGCGTCGAAAGCGACACGAGAACGGTGAAGGCGACATCGGACCCGATTTGAATGAGACTGAGGAGGGCAGCGCCAATAGACACAAGATAGACTGCGTGAAAAGGCATGTGCCACTTCTTGTCCCTGTAAGTACCGTGGCCGTTAGTGCAGAACATAAAGAGCTGATATGAGACTTACACATGACCGATCCACTGTGACCCTGGAAGTCCTCGGTCTCTCGCGAATGCCCATGTCTCGCGAGCGCAGGTTGCAAGCGTGGTGATGTTTCCAAGATATACCAAGAGCCACAAGATCACGTTGAAAAACAGGTTGAGGCCTTGGGATCCGGTTCGATCGAACAAGGTGATGAAAGGCCAATCTGATTCGATGACTGGGTCGAGAGGGCCAATGCAGAAAAGCATGGTGATGAGCATGATGAAGCCGAAAAAGACATTACCTACGTACGACCACCAAATCGCCTGCGGCACGACAATCGACGCGTTCTTGACCTCTTCCGCCAGATGAACGATACTGTCTGAGCCGAAGCAACACCACAGGACATAGATTTGTGATGAGATGAACGCAAAACCCATGTTATTCCACCCGCTCTGGTCCGTAAATTGCAAAAACACATCATGTGCCGGATTCTTATCGCAAAGCACCCACAGCGGTATCATTACCACAAAGAATCCAAGAATATGACCAATCAAACTAGCTGTTTCTAGTTGTGGGAAGAAGGCAGTACCCCAGGTGTTGAAGGCGATTGTAACGACGATGACGGCCCACATGATGAGGGCGATTTGCCAGGTTGTGAAGGCAAAATCAGGCATGGTAACGTTAATGCAGGCCTGAACCTGGAAGGCGATGGTGTAGCAACTGCTGGCGAAACTCGCGAGCCATCCCAAAGTTGTCATCCAGCCAGAGGCGTAGGAGAGGATTTTCTGGTAGCTGGGAGGGGAAAACTCGCTGACCCAATCTGTTCTAGTCAGCCCCAAGCGGCTGGAAAACAATTGTCGCACTTACGATACTGTCCACCGGAAGTTGGGGCCATGGAAGCCATCTCAGCCAGGCTCGCGACGACGGCCGAGTACGCTGTGGTGGTTGTGACGAAACACCAAAACACGCCCGCGTAGCCGCCATTGGTGAACCCTGGGGCCAGTGATATCAGGACAAATTCCCATGTCGCCATGTAGATGGTCACAAAGCCAATTGAAGACCACAGTGAGAAATTCCGCTTGAACTGTTGCTTCTTGCCCAAACGCTGCATGTCCAAGTGGTCCTGATGGTCGTTGTGGAAGCCATCTTGATCATCCACCGCCGTATTACCAAGTAGGGGAGCGACCAGGTGAGGGTTGTTGGCTTCTTTTGATGCGCCACGGATGTCCGCCGAAGGGTCCGAAGACGACGTGGAAGAAATATCGGCCATTCTGGACGGTTGCGCAGTGGTCCGGGAACGGCGCGGCGATAGAAACAGAAAACCTATAGGGTGGCGTTTATCAGTTCTGACGAGAGATGTGTCCTTATTTACGGATGCGCTACCAATTAAAGCCCCGCCCGCATCCACGAAATTAATAAGCGCGAACCCCAAATTTTGTGAAACGATAGCTTGCGTGAATCTGGGGTGGTATTAGGCCTGAGAAATCCTGCTGATCTTGCTTAGACGGCCCTACAACTGTTTCTGTCTTTAGCTTCGGGTATAACCGCGGGTCCCGGCCTAAGTATCTGGATCCTGCTCTAGAAGCCGTAGCTAATACTGCCTTACATTAGAGTTAAACTAGAAGGGCTTAGAGAATTAATGCACGGAGTTATATTTACAGCAATCCAAAGAGTCGTGGCTTTCATTTGCGTTCCCACAACAGATGATACCTCCCTCTGGTAATTAATATTCCAACGGAGATGAAGGTCAAGGTACTTCTCAATATAGTTGAAATCGTCTTTCAGATGATCCTTGAGACCGTCGAATGTGTGATGCAGAAGTTGGATTGTCAAAGCCCTGATGGGGCTCGCCAGGTGTGACGTGCCGTCTATCAAGGCGCCGGTCAAGTTCGCCCACATCGAGCTCGGTATTATTGCTCCTGTCGACCTGGACACAGGCATCCTAAGGGTCGAGCCGCAACTCTCGCCCAACTTATAGATCGTTCACAAGAGCTGCCATCTCACCGGCGGTTTCGCCCTGTACTATTGGTTCGGGGGAGGGCGATCCGACTGGGTCATGACCATCGGCGGCTACCACAGCGCCTTTGTCGTCCCGGAGCACTACCCGCGGCCCGACCGGCTTCACATCAGCTGGGCCATCAACAGCTCGCTCAGCGTCTCGGGCGAGGCCTATTTCGCCATCAACCCTAAAGTGTGCATAGGCGGCCTTCGCATCCGCGCCGCCCTGGAAGTGACTTCTCCAACCTGCTCAACGGCGGAGGCGGCATGGCCCGCCTGTTAATGGGCGTCATCATCGAGGCGCCGGTCCCGCAAGTCTCGCTGGATAAGATGCCCGCGTTCCGCGTCGACGAGGCCATGAAGAAGAACATCTATGAGGACGGCAGCGAGCCTCAGTTCCTCGGCATTGAGTACGAGGGCAACGACTTTGCGCCGCCGCCGAGAAACCCTGTTAGGCCCTCAAGTTGGCCTGAAATGATTCGCCTGCTCCCAAGTCGGCCATCGATCTTTCGCAGGACATCTTCAAGACGACGGGACTTGTTAAGGAGAAGCCGACCATACAATCATCATCTCTGCAGCCGCCTTGCTGGCCGCATAAGGATTAGTTGACGCAAGGATGCTACCCTCGAGCAGGTCGTCGTCATCTCCCTTAACTTCACCGTACACCTCGTCTGTCGAGATGTGAATCAGACGCTTGCTGCCGACTTTCTTCGCACTCTCGAGGAGGACGTGGGTGCCATACGTATTATTGTACGTGAAACCGTACGAGTTGCCGAAACTCAGATCAACATGCGACTGCGCCGCAAAATGAAAAATTGTGTCGATCTGGTACCGCTCGAGACAGTCGACAACCTCGACAGGATTGTGACGTCGCCTTGGTGAAAGTTGAAGTGACGCTTTTCGTTGAGGGCGCGAGTATTGTTCAATGACGCGCATTAATCAAGCTTATCAAAGGACACAATGTTGTAAGCGTCGGGATATATGGTTGTCAAATGCCTCACAAACCACGATGCACTGTTTGCGTGTCAGTAAAGATGATATCTTTGCCATATTTACCAAGGTTCCTCTCATAAAGCCGGCACCGCCAGTGACCATAATGTTCTTCGCATCTGCTCGAGGCTTGAACTTGGTGCTACCCGTCATGATGGGCGCATTTTGCCATACATCGGCGTCTTGGAAAAAGTCGTATTGAATCATCGTTGACAAGATTGATGATGACGCCAACTGCTCGATTGCTGTGCTCAGACTCGAAGTAGAAGGAGCAATACAAGTACTTGAAGACTTGGAAATGCCCAGTGAGCTGGGGGTACGTCGATGCAAAGTAGGCTCCCGTGAACCGGTCGAAGGTATCAAATATTGGTGACAGCCCGTAAGCTTAAGGGTATCTTGTTTTGTCTGCTGAGCACATGACGCTCTCTGACCGGTTTCGTGACAAGGCGTCGATATTCGTGGCTGTTGTGAAGCTTTCTCAAACTCATTAATACACCACTGACCTGAGCATTAGTACCTCGACGACCTGGTTAAGAGCAATATCGATTTTATTCCCACCACACCATACACAGGATGTCGATAGACAGTATTATTATAAATAATGGAAAGAAGTGCCAGATTCATGCCATTATATGTGCTGCTGGCTCCGCCGGGTATCTTCAGTGGTCACCCTTGGCCTTCGACTCGTCACAAAACCACTGACAGGAGAGATGAAAGAGACAAGCAGCACTTCCAAGTCATCAAGAAGGACGGCATAAACGATCATGGTCAGTTGGAGTGGGACATCCGCGAGTCTGATGTAGGACTGGCGCCGGAGAATGTGCCCAACTTCCACGTCTTCCTGGGTCCCAGTGGCAGACCCGTTGTTGGATCCAGGGGCCTTTTCTTAGAGAATGGCGCAAAATTACGTGGTTGCGTACATCTACATCTACTCCAACACGCTAACCATACAATTCAATTGTTGGGTTTTCCAATCAAGATTATCACGAGGGCGACGAGAGTCAGGTTAGCATACCTAACGTTGGAATAAACTAATCCCAGTGTCACCCAGACCATACCAACACCGGCTGCCAAGCGCTCGGCGAGCCATTACCACACAGCGCCCACCTGCGACAGCACTCAAAGGTTTGTAAGGTCATCAAGTTCATTGAAGAGTTTTCTTCAAAATACGAGCTCTTTGAAACTATTGCACGCAAGAACGCGCAACATTAAAAATAAAAATACAGTCTACTCTGGAATAGTAAGGGTTATAGGTAGAGGAGGCTGATGGGCGTTATGTCTGCTATGCATCAGATACGTGCTGGCCCAATATCAGTCATGACAATATCATCCACGCCAATATCAATCGTGACTTTAATCCCAATAGAGCAGCGGAGTCTCAGAGTAAACGTGATATCCTCGTCATCGACGAGGAATTCGGTGTCGTAGGATTTATACCGGTTCAGCACATAGGTATCAATGTTCCACGACTTGAATACGGTGTCGCCCTGTAGAGCATCCAATGAACATGACGCAGCGCCCAGTGAAGGAGAACCAAACACGGCCGCGGAGAAAGATAGGCGGTAGAGCCGAGTTGTGTCGAGGCCATTGATGGTCTGGTTGAGGTTGTTACCGCCGACTGCAAATTCATCGTGGACAAAATAACGACTGCTCCTGTTAGCGGGATATCCTTGACCATTTTACCATTGAGGCAAGCTTACACATAGTGGTCCGGCGAGTGAGCTTTGGCGGCGTCGTCCTCAACCGTCACGGTTCTCAAAGACCAAACCGAGAGATCATCCTCTTCAAAATCCCCGTTGAGGATGAGGTTCTCAGGAGTAGGCACTGGCGTCGCTGAGGGGGTGGACGAAGCTACGGGTGTAGTGGTAACGTCGGGACGACACATGGGGCGGGCGCTTACCGCCGGCAGCAACACCGCACCAAGGACGGCGCAAAGAGAGATCCAGCGCATGTTAGCAATTAACGAGAGTATCAAGCGCAAACGAGTGTAAGGAATGTAAGGAATGTAAGGAGTGGAGGAAGAAAAACACGGAGATCGTAAAGCGATAGTGGAGAAGGGGGACAGGACTCCATTATTACCTCCACAGTCCGAGGTGCGGCCTCTGTAAGCAACTGGGCTCGATGATAACTAATCTGGGGCCTTGGTCGATGTGCGAGTCCTAAGTCCGCAGTGCATTATCAATAGTCTGTCGGGCACAACTCAATAATTCAAGCACTAAGTTAAAAAGTAGTTAATGACTTACGTACTGCAGGTACTGTACCGCCTCGGCTGTTGGCGCCAACTAATGAGATGTCGAGCCGTCGGTTTTTTGTCGACTAATGGGCCGACAAGGGCATGTTTAGCTCCGCGATCTGGACCTAGTGAGGCGCCGGCTTCCCGCGATACCAAATACAGACTGAATTGCAGAACGCCAGCGACGCCACGTCCCTCACGATACGGAGTAAATTAAGATGAGATTCATTCGTCTTGTTTTGATTTGGTTAGTCAGGGGAAATCGACGATCCAGGGGCTTCATCAAGCAGCGCCCACATTCCACATTTGGGTGAGTCGAGATGTTTACGTTTCGATCTCTCAATTGAACATCAGCCATTAAGTTGAGATCCTGATTCTTGATTATTCTCTGATCTTACTATCCATTCGCTTTTGACTGCCTCTCGGCATTCCGAAAGGATATGAGAAAACCGCTAGCCCAACGAGCCATCTTATGGCTTGGAGCGGCATTTGTTGCATACCATCTGGTTACCTTTTTATTCCAAGCTCACCCAGCGTACCCTGGTCCAGCCAGCCAGGACGCGCAGCTAATCCCCGTAAGAACCAAGGGTGATAGCGACAAAGCAGCTGCCATCATTGAGGCCTTTCGATTCTCGTGGAACAATTACGAAACATATGCGGCCCCCCACGACACCTTGCTTCCAGTCAGTCAGACATACGAGGACGATCGGTGAGTTTCTTCACGCTTTTCCCCCCCAAGAGACTCAGTCAAATTGACGACGAGGCTGACATGAGATGACCATGCTAGCAATGGGTGGGGCGCAACTGCTGTTGATGGGCTAAGCACTGCCATCATCATGAACGAAGCCAAGATCGTGGATAAGATTCTGCGACAGATTGCCGCGACCGACTTTAGTGTCACTGCGGTCCCCGACCAGCCTATTTCTCTCTTTGAGACGACGATTCGTTATCTTGGAGGCTTACTCTCAGGTATAGTGTGTTTAGCTCTGTCCCCTGCGAATGTGTTGTACCTCGATGTTCTTGCTGGGTTGACTGACTAACCATGCGTCTGTTGATACAGCCTATGACCTACTCTCTGGCCCATTCAAGCATCTCGTACAAGATCCACGCTTGAGAGATACTCTGCTAGAGACGGCCAAACATCTTGCAGATAGCCTCAGCATTGCCTTTGACACACCGAGTGGAGTTCCAGATGACGAAATCATTTTCAATCCACGCCCGCATCGACTCGGTAACATCGATAACTCAATAACATGTTTCGGCACGCTCGTTCTTGAGTGGACTCGACTAAGTGACTTGACCGGAAATACCACGTACGCTGCTCTCGCACAGAGAGCCCAAGCGCATCTGATTCACCCCAAGCCTGAGGGCTTCAGACTACCTGGCCTCGTGGGCACATATGTTCGGCTGCACAATGGCCACTTTGGGGACTATCAGAGTGGCTGGGGAGGCGGCTCCGATAGTTACTACGAGTACCTCATCAAGATGTATGCATACGACCCTGTGTCATTTGTCGAGTACAAGGACAGTTGGGTCCTAGCGGCCGAGTCATCGATGCAATATCTGGCATCTTCTCCGACAACCCGACCCGACCTAACCTTTCTAGGGGAGTTCCGTGGAAACACAACTGTCCCTATGTCTAGCCACTGTGAGTTCCATCAACCTTGTCCACACTTATACCAAAGTCGTATTGTCTAACAGCCATGCGATGGAACAGTGGCTAGCGTCTGCGGCGGCTCCTTGATTCTTGGTGGTCTGCTCCTCCAAAACCAAACCTTTGTCGATTTTGGGCTCGAGCTTGCCAAGTCATATTACGAGGTATACCGTCAAAGTCCTGCCGGAATCAGCCCCGAGACGTTCCGCTGGGTTGACGATCACCAACCTCTCACCAAACCATCAGCCAACCGCCCGCCACCAAGAAAGTGGCGGTCCTTCTATCACGCCAGCGGCTTCTACCCTACTAACCCCGAGTATATTCTGCGACCCGAGACCATAGAAAGCCTATACTACGCATACCGGGCCACGGGTGACCAGCAGTGGCAGGATTGGGCGTGGGAGGCCTTTGAGGCGCTGAACGAGATGAGTCGCGTCGAGGGAGGTTACGCAGGGCTACGCAGTGTAATGAAGAAAGAAGAGAACAAAGCGGGACAGTGGATCGACAAGATGGAGAGTTTCTGGCTTGCAGAAACACTCAAGTACTTGTATCTAATGTTTGCGGAGGATTCAGAGTTTCAAGTGAGGAGTGACGGCCGAATGAAATACGTGCTTAACACAGAAGCACACCCGTTAAGAATACGGCACCAATAGCATAGAAATGGCAAGTTGGAATGAAACTTAAGCTGTGATTGTACTATTTTTCTTTTGTACAAGCGATAAAAGTTATTAAGAGTAGCCGCCAGGGTACACATAATAAAGATTCACTCCTTTCTCAGATGGTGGCCTTACTCGGGGTTGAGCCATCCCAGAGATCGCCTCAATCGGCATGATGTCCCAGTTGAGCCCAGAAGCTTTGAATATTCGCAGTAGCGTTTCTCAGTATTCGTTCCGGCTCCCATGGGCCTTTCTGCCGCCTCAACATCTCCACCCATTCATTGATAACCTTGTCCTTGTCTTCGCGACCCGCGAAATGTAGAAGAAAGTCCCCTCGTCTAGCATGGTGGTCTTCCAGACCCTCCTCACTGTCCCTCTCCTCAAACTCGGCAGGACTATCCCCAGGATAGGCATTGAACCACACCCAAGGGACGTCTTCCACATGTCTCTGGAACTTGGGCTCATTCATGACAATCTCCATCGCGCTTTGCTCGGCAAACTCCAGCGTTACATTGGGGTTGTAATCTCGAAAGGCAAGAATATCGCTGAACAATTCTATAGCCCACTGATTTACACGGACGAGGAAAATGCCAGCGTTGAGACCATTCCAGTCCTTCGTGACTATCAGATGCGTGTCGTGCTTCGTTTCGTCCTCCCTTCGGCTCCCGTAAGGATGATCTTGGGGACCGTCGAGTGGGAGGAAGCTCGATATGGGACGGCACTGATCAAGGATAAGAGTGTCTCGGTCCACCCAGAATAACCACTCCAACCGCTCCTCCGCCGGCTTCATAAGTTCCACTAGGAGTAGGGACAGGATGAAGGCAGGTTTGTTCCAGGCCGAGTCGTCCATAACTGGGGAGCACAAAACCTCAAGCTGCGTGTCGTGAACCAAGCTGTGTAGTAGGTGTGTTTGTAGCGCTTTCCGATAATGATCCTGGGGCTCGCCGAAATGAGCAGTTACGGTTCCTATCCTGACCCGTGGTAGCGAATACGGCGAGACTTGTTGGCATGATCTGCGTACAAAATCTGACTCCTTGACAATAAGAGAAGAGTCAAACTGCGGTAAACACTCGCTCCCACCATGATGGTGGAGAAGGGTGATGGAAACATTGTTCGAGGCATGGTTGATTAAATCAGGCAGTTCCCGTCTATGATAGAATGAGAATGCCTTGTAGCATAGAATAACAGCAACTAAACTGCCGAAAGCTTTTGAAATGAGCGTTCTAGCTGATGCTGGCAGTGCGTTGCGCTGAAACATGGCGAAGGCTGGAGAGATTTGGGACGCTGGCAGGGAGCCCCTACTGTAAAAAATAAAGTAAACAAAAAACCACCTTCATGGCAAAGTGCAGACTTCGAAACTCACAACTGACCCTTTACTAGCATGCTAGCGCCGCTTACTACTCCTTACGGAGTACAAAGTAACGAGCTATCGAATTCTCCGGGGCGCTATGTCCGAAATGACATTACGAGCGTCCAAATATGATCTAGCGTAATACTTCTATTGTCAGTAAGCTCAATCTATTGATTCAACCCCTGATGGTAGCGCCCCTTTTTTCTTTAGTTTTGTCGCGCTATTGCCCCTTGCTTATTCCTGCGCTCTAATTACCATGTCTGAGATCCTTGTTGGCGAGTATCTCTTCCGTCGGCCGAGAGAGATCGGCATCGAGACTAGCTTCGGTGTCCCTGGAGGTATGTTTTCTTCTAGCCCGGCGCTAAGACGGAACGCTCGTGGGTTCAAGAGCCAACATGAATCACACTATGAAATCACACTTCTAGATCTCGTCCCCAACGAAGCCTCTCTCACTCCCTCTCACTCCCTCTCACTCTGTCCCTAACAACTGAACTTCGCCATCCCTCGATAGCCATCAAGCACTTTCCTCTGACACAGCCCTGTCGCCACCTATTGCCACAGCCTCAAACGACCAACTATCCTTATCTAGTAGTAAATGACTATTTCGTTCTACGGCCTTGCAGCTGTCGCCTGCATAAAGGGACGTGGCATCTTCAGAGCTCATTGATTTATTGCCATACAAATGAAGGACCGTGTAGAGCAGGTAAGGAAATCAATCCACGACTTCAACGTAATTGATCAACATATTGTTCTACGTAAACTCGCCTCGTTAGACATTGTTTGGGGTGTAGCTTGGGAATATTTTAGGGGTGAGTGCATGAGTGACTGCCCCGACATCGATGTAGGGTGGGGAACCGACCGGCTGATTCAGAGCGGCTTAGTCCGCTTTGTTGACTCGCTGAACTCCGATTCAAGTTTCGCAATATGAAAACAGGCTAGCTAGATTCGTCTTCCCTCTAGCACAAGGCGACCTTCCTCAAGGGCGATTGGCTTTATGCCGCTTATCGCTGGCAGCAACTTCGCCGAAAGCCGCCTTCGCCGAAATGAACTGTTTTTCTCCAGTGGAGTCTGGTCTCGTGGAAGTTTGACCGATGCCCTATCAAAGGACTAAGTGATGTATGAAAAGATCCAATTGTGTCTCCGCGCCTACGTTGTAGCCTGCTCCGATGTGCTGTCTAAGTGATTTCTCCACGTCCGATATAGGAACGAC
Source organism: Ilyonectria destructans (assembly GCA_020740775.1). NCBI lineage: Eukaryota > Fungi > Ascomycota > Sordariomycetes > Hypocreales > Nectriaceae > Ilyonectria > Ilyonectria destructans. The sequence goes on from JAHEWK010000011.1 coordinate 152,280, forward strand.
CAGTCGTACATGTGACATCTTTCCGGCTAAATATCAGGTTGATTCATGACGATCACGCTTCAAACAAGCTCCTTAGTATGCTAGAATCTTTATCGTTGCCAATTTGCGGTTCGAGAGTACTCTTGCAATCACTAGCAATGGATGAACTACGGGAAGACAGGTTAGCACCCCTGGAGAGAGCCAGAGCACCCGACAGCAACGCCAATGCCGTCAAGCTCGAGACTTGGCAGAGATATCTCATATTATTTATTGTCAGCTGGAACTGTTTGGTCGTCACCTCGACGAGTACCTCTCTGCTTGTGGCCACTCCCGAAATCGCAGTTTCCTTCTCGACCACAGCCGAAATTCTCAACGTCACTAATTCTGCGGTCTTGGTCGCTATGGGTTGTTCTTCCTTGATCTGGTCACCCCTAGGTCAAGTATTCAGCAGACAAATTAGCTATAATGCTGCTATCATCGTTTTATTTCTAACCTCTACTGGAACCGCGGTCGCCCCGAATCTTGCCTGTTTTACCGCCATGAGGATTCTTACTGGATTGACGGGAACATATTTCATGGTTGCAGGACAGACCATCATTGCAGATTTGTTTGCCCCTCTTGTTAGAGGTAGAGCAGTTGGCTGCTTGATGGTTGGAGGTGTTGCGGGCACAGCTGTGGGTGAGTTGAATGGCTTCAGAAAAGCGCGCACTCCTAGATTGGCATGCTAATGCTCGTATTTAGGGCCTTGTATCGGTGGCATAATCATAACATACAATGATTGGCGAACCATTTACTGGCTACAATTAGGACAGGCAGGGCTCGGATTGATCCTATCTCTGCTGTTTATACCCGGGATTGAAAGCGAGGTTCGACAACTTTCGGACAAGAATCTGAGCACTACACTTTCGCACATTGACATACTCTGAAGATTCAATCCAGTCAATGTTTTCAGGCTCTTTCAATTACAACAGGTTTTTCTTGCAGACCTTGCCTGCGGACTGCTGGCAGTAACACAATATGCGTTACTTACTTCAGTAAGGCTTGCTATCAACCCAAGATTCAATCTTACAACGCCCTTGATCAGTGGTCTTTTCTATATTTCCCCCGGGGTTGGATTTATAGTTGGGAGCCTTGTCGGAGGCCGATTATCAGACCGGACAGTCAAACGCTGGATTGCAAAACGCAATGGCTTACGCCTGCCAAAAGACCGCTTAAATAGCGGAATAGCCTACCTATTTTTTATCCTACCTATATCAGTGCTCCTGTATGGGTGGGGTTTGGATAAAGAATTTGGAGGGCTTACATTAGCGATCATTATGACATTTTGGATTGGAGTTGGTCTGATGGGAGCTTGGAATGGTTTAAACACCTATACGTCTGGTAAGATCTTCAACCTCCTCTTTTTATACTAATTAGAAGAAAGATGACTGACTTGGAATTTGTATTATAGAAGTGTTTCCAGATCAGAGGTCGGAAGTAGTTTGTAGCAAGTATATTATGCAATACTTCTTCGGAGCGGTTACTACTGGTACAACTGTTCCTTTAATCAATACCCTTGGCATTGGATGGTATTTTACAATTTGTACGCATTTCCCTTCAGTGTTGGATGAAATCAATGCCTGGTGGCTAACTTTAAATACAGTGGCATTTACGAATTTACTAGGAGGCACTATAGTTCTATATATTGCAAGATTTCATCTGGATAGAAGTAGATAAGGGTCTTTATTGACGAGGTTCCAGCCTTGTTCAGCACCATTAAATAGATCAAAGAGGTACAGAAAAGATAGGCAGAACAACCGTAGACATAACACTGCTAGGATATACAGTAGTGAGAGTAGCAGAGATATTGTACACTTGCCTTAGACGCCAGTTCCGAGCGGGCTGTGTAAACTTTCCCGGAAAGCGTTTGAATCATATCTACTTCGACATCAAACAATCTTTGATACGTGACTAGACTTGAACATCTGTTGTATACAATTCACGAGCCCAGCCATACTCTGGTCGCCGGTATGCTGTAAAGAAGCCAGCATCTCGAGACCTGCCTGGAATAGGCGCTGTACCTCCCCATCTGTAACCGACGCGTTGTGCATATGCTGCAGTAGAATTGTCGTAGCAGTGAAAATTGCATGTGTACGGGTCCAAGTCAATGGAAATACGAATTCCAATGTGTAAGGTAGCGACACTCCCGTGGGAAGAGCTGAGGTTTCACGAAGCTTGTTCACTGCTTGTAGCAGCTGCGTGCATATTGCGAGTTCCTCTTCGCTTGAAATGAGGAGTTGGCCGCGGCGGTCTGTTGCTGTCTTTGCGAGTAGTAGAGCTTCGCACTGCAAGAATTCGCCATAAGATCTAAGGGGCATGTTCATGTCATCTTCTCTCTGCGGCGCAGGAGACTGATCGAAGAGAGTATCAATTCGAGCGTTCCAATCATCGAGCCATATCTTGATATCATGAACACAGGTTGCCATCCACGGGGCACTGTCAATTGCAGGGTCAACAAATTCCTGAACTGGAGATACCCAATCGGTTCCAATAACATCTCTGTGGAAGCGATTTTGAAGTCGTGCCAGGTTGTACACCATCGTTGAAAGTTCACCTGTGGCCACCGAACTGAGGTCGGGCGAGTACGCGAGGACCTCATGTCCATCAGGTAATTGATGTGGCCTGCCAAAGGAAATGGAAACTTGGGTTTCAAGGGTATAAAGCGTACGATAGAGTACACCTGCGTAGGCGGAATCAGTCTTGTCGGACCCATGTACTTCGATGATGTCGAGACACATTCGAGATGCATGACCTAGAAGTCTCCAGACATCCATGGCACTGGGACGGATCCAGGCATATATGCATAACAAGAGAATCATTTGTAATGACTGGTTTGTTGGATGAATGAACAAATCGCTCGAAAGGCCACCAGAGACTGCGTCACGAAAATAGGTGTCCGCAAAAACTTGCAACCTTTGGTCTTGCAGGCCCAGTGACGCCAAGGATATCGCAAGTATCAAATTTAAGCGTGTTTGCACCACGTTGTCGTCACTTTCCACAGAGCTACCACTGTAGATGTGATCCAGAGTCTGACTGATCAGGGTTTGGCCAAGTATAGGATAGGTTATTTCGATAGATCGGTAGTAGTGCCATGCTAGGTTTTGCGCCTCCGACTGGGATATATTCACCGCCATATTGAGCATGAGAGAACTGCATAACGTCTCCAGAAGAATTGGTGGTCGCGACTCAGGTGTTGAGGCTTCCCTAGGGAGGGGAATCGACCTTCCGAGGCTATTTGCGAGGAGAGAAAATGAGCTTGTAGCGCCAAAGAACATTAGGTTGGGTGAGCTGGTCGAATTGGATGGTGCTGGGCATAGAATATTTGATAGAATATGCCTCTGAACTCGCTCATTGATCCCTGTCCCTGAGCGTGCTACATTGGATGGCGAGGTGTCGGCGAGCAGATCTGAGACGGTGGCAGCAGGCTCAAAAGGGTGAGAAAGTCCGTCAACTTCCGTCATCAGGCTCTCGACATGTTGTTTCAAGGCGTGGACGTGCCTGCATCCATGTTAGTCATGATACCTATTTCCATATTCGAACAGACAGAGTGGCCTCATACCTGCGCGATGTTTCTTCGGCTAATGCGTTATCCCAATAGCAACAGTCCCGGCGAAGCTTTGCACAATTATAACATGCAGGAAGACTCATATCGCACCTTATCCTTCTCTTTTTACAGTGTGAGCAAACTGGGAGATTTTGCATAACTGTCTGCAACTGAGCTTCTTCGATCACAACTTTTGCTTGCTGATTCGGTACTGTAGAGTTCTCGCTCTCAGCAACTAGCGGAGTCCCTGGCAAATCAGACTGTTCAGATTCGCCCTGAATTATTGTTTGGCCAAAGCCCTCCAAGTCAGGGGCTTCAGATAGATTGAAAAGTCCAAGGAAGTCCATGTCAGTATCCAGTGATAGCTGATCTATCTCGAATTCCGGAAACATGGTTTCAAATGTTGATTGGCCGATCGTAGCTGATGGTTGCTCACGGGCGTATAGCACGTCTGCGTTTTCTCTAAAGACTAGTTCCTTTAACTGTCTGGCTTCAAGACATGGTTCGGAGTCGGAAGATTCTTCTTCTCTAAAGAAGCTCAAAGCCCCCTTTCGCAGCTGATCGAATAAGGCGCCACATCGCTGGGCGGCTGGCCATTGCTTGACGATAAGAATCTATCAAATGTCAGTAAATGATATCAGACGTGGCATTTGATGCGCTTGACGTACGAAAAACCCGGATATCCGGTGAACAACTTCAAAGACTTGCGCTAAAGAATAGTATCTCCGAATGAGGGCGCGATAGTGCCATAGTCCGTACAGGATCAGATTTCCTGCTTCGTAGCAATGGTGAGTTGCATGCCAGGGATGGTCTAGGTTATTTGCCTCTACCAACTCCCAATATCCGTCCGTGATTCGGATTGCCGCGTCAAAGTATTTGAGCACAGAGGCTTCGTCTGGACTGGGATTGAGCGCACAAGGCATATGAAGCAGCAGAATAGCATGCCATTCCATGAAATCACACCATTTGGGGGTCGCAGAGTTGACTTTTGCCTCGGAAATTTGCCTCTCAACGTCAACTAACCAGCCGCCATGTGTCAACTGGGGGTTCGAGATCGGCCGCATTCCGATGTTAACAGAGCAGATTTCTGATTGAAGGCGAAGAAATCGAAGGCGGTCAATGGACCGGATATAAGATACCTGGTCAAATCTCTGGTCCGAATTCTGATCTGGACTCTGATTTGAAAAGTTTGGGTCATCTTGAAAAAGCGGAAAAGGTAGGTGAACTTGATCCCCGGCGACTGCGAATGGTCGATGGGACGTGATGGCGACCGATCTCTCGATGGAATACAGCTGTAGGTGGTGTTAGTCTAGTCGCTAGATAAGACCTCATTCATCAGGGACTCACTGTCCAATAGAGTCGTTTGCGAAAATCAGCAGCTCTTTGGTCTATGCCACTTGCTACTGGAGTTTCCTGGTGAAGACCGAGTTCTAAAGCTATTCTCGCTGCGTCACCGACGACTTGCCAAAGGTTCGTGGAAGATGGAAACAGGTAGCCGTATTGAGCAAGTAGCAAGAGTTGCTGGATGGTGGTGGTTGTGGCATTATTAGAGCTGAGTCCGAAGTCAAGATGGGTGAAAGCATCTCGGCGTAATGACTCAGCCACCGAGACCAATTTTCGGTAGTCTCTGGCCCCTGACGAGAGTGCAGCTATCGCCATGATCATGGATATTATGAATTGCTCGTCCGCTGTCACAGTTTCAAGGCTGCCGCCAGACATTTTGAACCGCTCGAACATGTCGCTTATGTCGTCCTTTAGGAATAGAGGGTACTGGGGCAAGATTTGTCCGATGTAGACGGCCATTAGCTTTTCTGCAACTTCTTCCGGAAGCTGAGTGGGGTGTCCACCTCCATGACTGCTTGGGACGTTCATCGGACGTTGCTCCTGGAACGCAAGAGGGAAGGGGAGCTCGGCACTGAGGAAGAATGCGCGACAGTATGGCAGCGGATATCGAGAAACACTGTCGAAGGATGCAGCCGGTGCGCTATTCTTTGCCGTTATGGCTGCAAAACTATATGCAGCAGCTACCTCTTCAGGCGACGCAACTACAGGCGCGAGGGGTGAGATGGCGGTGTAGACTTGCTCGCGTTGTGGGATGGTGACACCGGAACTCTCCCGATCTTTAAGAAGGCTCTCACGCTCCAGCTCCAGTTGAGCCACCAATTCTTCCAGGTAAGAGACAAGACTGGGTTCCAAGTAATTTAGTCAGGGAGGCGACATCAAGATGATGGATGAGCATCACGGCTTGGCACTTACCTTCGAGGAAGCTCTGCCTCGGAACCTCGATCCAAACCAATACATCGAGCCTTTGCGCTTGTGCATTGAGAACATGACGGGTAGCCACGATCACACTGCGAAATTAGAAAATCAGCGCCAGGTTAGGTTGTGCTATAGCAATAATGCACTTACTTTTTTCTTCCGCCTGTAACACCGAGCGCAGGCATAGGAAGACCGGGTACTTCTAACCATTGCCTCCTCAGTCGGCTTCAACGTATCAATGTAGAAGGGCAATTATTTTGCAGCGAAACAGGCAGATAAGGAATATCAGGAAGTTGGGGGAATGATGCCACGAAAAGATGCGGGGTGCGATTAAGTCACCGTTGGATTGTGACCCTTTATTACGAAACCTCTGATAGATCGATATCCTGACCGTATTTAGAGGCGCTTTGGAGAAAAGAGGGGGTCGGATGCATGCTAGGTCAAGACGATAATTAGCTTCTTGATCCACACTCTATTGAACATTATCCCTTAGATTGAATGCGCCGTACGCTATCCAACAGTTAGCGCTCAAAGCTGGACTCCGGTATAGCGATATCGTGGCTTTCGGCTGCTGTGGATTGTGGATGAGAGACTCTCCGTCACGATATCGGATGATGAAGATTAAAGAATAGAACGAACAGTCTGGAGCTCATTATTAACTACGTTCACTCTATCGCATATATAAAACATGAACTGCGTCTTTAACAATGCTGACAAAGCACCAGCATCAACCTGGTAGCAACCCTCCCATCTTAATCAACGTGGGAGAAAATATGGCCATAATCTGTGGATGGTTTATTATCTTAAGAGGTTCAAACTCAAACTTCATTGCGTTGTTGGATGTTTAAAAGGCCCTCATTGATTAACAGATCACAAAGATCGACCGCTAAGGTTCAGTAGCCTACTTGTTATTATTCTGGTACAAATCCTTCAGGGTCCAAGCAATCATTGTATGGGGAGCCAATAGTATACGGTTTCCTATCTTCGATCTACTCCTTAGCAAAGTTGGTTCCAAGCTCAGTATCGTTGTCGCCCTTTTCATCTTTGCCAACGATGGAGGATTCAGGAATGCCATCGTGGAGTTCCATCCTCTTTCGGTCTCGTTTCTGTAGATACCAGACGCCAATTGTCATGATGAAGAAAGCTGTTCCCATGCAAATCATAGCGATGCTGCCCTTTCTCCAGTCCGGAGCCTGCGTGGCACTATAGAAGAGAAGTGACCAGAACATGTAGACGGCAATGGCAAACATGTTCATGCCTCCAAGAATTATTCCCCGCTTGGCGTCATCGTCCCGAGTAACCGTGTTGGCCCAGGCGAAAAGAACAGTCTGGCTAGCGTACTGGCAACCATTGAGAAATAGTGCAAAGAACTTGGCTCCTGTGGAAGGAGGATTCAACATGATTGCACCGGAGATAATGGCTGTGAAGGACAAGAAAACCCCCACGTGCCACTGTTTCTTAGTGAAGTCCGAATACCAGCCAAGGAAGAGTGTAGCAACAATTCCTACACCCGCTACAGCGGTCGGGATGTAGTTTACTTGCTCCACAGTGTAGTCGCCGGTCGAGGAGAGCCACAGGTTCATGACTGCGTTGGTAGAGAACATCTCAGTGTTGCTGGCAAATACCCAGAGGAGGACGAAACCCAGCCAATGCCAGGTTCGCAGGACGCGGGAGATGAGGTTCCAGCCAAGTACACCCCGATGTTTCTCGACCTCGGGAAGGCGGTCAACGGCGAGCTTCTTCTCCTCTTCGCTGAGCCACCAAGCACGCGTCGACCCTGGAGTGTCCGGGAACGCGAAGTATCCGTAGATCGCAACAGGCACAGTGATGCAGAAGTCTATGATGAACAACCATCTCCAGCCGGGAAGACCCCGAACACCGTCTGGTAATAATTAGCATCTAACTTGAAAACATCATCAGTGGGTAGCGTCCTTACCCAGATTTTTATGCACTCCTCCTTGTAAGAACCCCGAGAACATTGTTCCGGCCAAGCCACTGCTAGTGAAGATTGCAGTCCTCTTACCGAGTTCGTCCTCCTTGTACCAGCTTCCGAGAATATAATGGCAGCCAACAAAGGTAGACGACTCGAAGATGGCTTGGAAAAATCGAATGACCATGATCTGCCACGGGTGATGGACGAAGCCAGTCCCCAAGGTCAGCAGACCCCAGGCAATCATGCAGCTTGGGAAGTAGATGCGCGGTGCAAGCTTCTGAAGCGCAAGGTTATTCGGAACCTGTCCCAGCACATAGCCGCCGTAGAAGACTGCCAATAGTTAGGTACAGAATTGGAGGGGCGATCGCCGTATAGGGTGGGATAGTAACTTACTGGTGTTGATGACGTTCAATTGGTTGCCCTGAAAGTTCAGGTCTTCCTTCATTCCACTCACGTATGCATTGTTCAAGTTCATGCGATCGAGATAGTTGACCCAATACATCAGGCAGCAGAAAGAGAGGATTGCAATGTCGAGCTTGACCAACAGCCTCCGTTCTGTCTTGGTTGCTGCGGGCTTCCCCCAAACAACTTCTCGAAGCTTCGACGGTGTAAACATGGCGAATGGTCGATAGTATGCGGGTTCGTTGAGCAAGGCCGTCTCCTTCAGGCCCACTCGAAGGCCTTTTATTCGTCTGCGGCGTGCTTTTACCAACCCCTCATGATCATGATCCGGTATCTTCAGGTTATCTGGATCTTTTTTCTATCTCCCACCGACACGCTAGCAATTACCGAGGATCATCTGTCGGGATAAAGCGCGCGAGTCTCCACACCCCCACCGCATTGTGCTAGCGATAAGATGGGATTAGCCGTGATGTGAATGTCGGAGATCGGCATTGTCCATCCATACATCCGTCGGGTCAAGTAATCCGGAAAAGTTGCTTCTGTGTACGGTGTAGGAATGGTCCCTCTTCCATATTACATATAACAACTCGGCCATTCACGCGCATCCCGGACGTCATTCATTCACTACGTTCTTTCACTACTCAATCATCGATACTGGGCCAAGAAAGAATGCTCGACATCACAGTAACAGGAAACCACCGAGAGGTAAGTGAAACCGGTGATGTTCAATTTGACATCTATGAAAGAGAAGCTGACAAGCACTTATAGATTGGTCTCGCAGTGGGTCAACAGGCCGCAGCGCAGGTTGCCGGATCGATTGACTTTTATCGTGTCTTATTCAAGGCCTTTAATGACTTGCAATGGACCACGGTGCGCGAGCGGACCGCTGAGTTCCAGCCATTTCTCAAGGCCAAGTTCCCACGGTACTATGAGGAAATAGAAGCGATTGCCGAGGGTGCCCAAGTGGACGTTCTGGACGTACTCGCTCTGAACATTCGCAGTGAAATTGCCTTTGGGCTTTTTGACGAAAACTCAAGACGACCAATGGCTCTTGAGGGGATTGATGGTTGTACCACTCTGGGCTGGAAAACCTCCAGTGGCGCAACTTTCCTGGCGCAAAACTGGGATTGGAAGAGCAAACAGAAGCCTAATTTGATTATTCTGCGCGTCAATCCTAAGGGAGTCCCCGGTATGGACCTGCCGTCTTTTCAGATGATAACGGAAGCCGGAATCATCGGCAAAATCGGATTCAATGAACACGGTGTCGGCTGCCTCCTCAACGGTATCCGCGCCAAGGGTGTGAATCCGGAACGCATGCCTATTCACTTTGCACTTCGTACTGTATTGGAATCCAAGACGAAAAGAGAAGCTTTGGATAAGATCGAATCTTTTGGGTTGGCCGGGAGCAGCCATATACTCTTGGGTGACGATACCGGTCCAACGGGCCTTGAATGCACTAGTATTGGATTCCAGGAGCTACCAGCTGATGATCTCGGCCGTGTTGTTCATGCCAACAATCTCATACTAAAGCACGAAGGAGTTTTCGAGCCTCTATGGCTTGAGGATTCGCCTAAGCGTACCGCTCGACTCCAGGAGCTCGCGACTAAGGAAGTCGGCGAAAAAGCGAGTCACGACACGCTTCTTGAGCTGTTTAAGGACGAGCAAAATTTCCCCGCTTCTATCAACCGGCGCCAGCACGGTAACAATGATTCAAATACGCTATTCAATGTTGTATATAATATCACTGAGAGAAAGGGAGTAATCTCCATGGGTAGACCAACAGAGATAGAGGAGCAGATAGAGATAGGGTTCTAATTTTCAGCAACAATAAAATCGGATTATATAGTAACAATGGTTATTTCTGTGAGCAATAGGAATTCACTTTTATGATTAGACTCGACGATACTGTGCAGCTCATGCTCTACCAAGTCTAAAATCTCCTAACACCAAAACACCCTGCGCACACTCAAATCCTCCAAATTGTATGCAAGGGCCCAATTGAAAGTCCTTAACTGGAGAAAAATATATATGTGTGACGTAGCATCAAACTTCGCTTGGCGGCCAGTATCTTTGAAGTTTTCCTCCGTTGAATCATAGGGAGTTGCTCACAGGGAAGCATACGCCCGAGAATTGGTCGCGTAAATATCTCGCATCGATATTGAATTCATGTGTTAATCTAAGTTATTGTCGACATTTGCCTAACTAGAAACTCCTGCCTTGATGGTTACTCCTTGCAACGTTCCTGCCTTGAATTCGTCGCACACCTGAGCCATTGTAACGAACTCCACACCCTCTTTCGATTTCAGATACTCAATCAAGCGCTCATGCATCAACATGACGTTCGACTTTCCACTAACCTGGGGATGGCAACTGATGCAAAACACGAACGTCTCATACTCCCGGTAGAAGAAGTCAAATTGATCCCGCCATTGCACTTCGACGTCTCGTGGGTTGACAAAGCCGTGCGTTCCGGGGCGCCTAGTGTAGTTCATAGGGGCTGGAGAAGGCATTAGCATGTATGCAAGTTTTAAGGCTTGCTCGGAAGCGACTTACGCCAATCATCCACATTCCATGATCCTGGGATCTCAACCACCTTGGTCGGCTTGTGTTCCGCCATAGGCTTCATCCAGGTATCGGGGTCTTTGGAGTAGTCCGTATGCACATTTGAATCCGCGGGGACATCTGCCACATAGTACGGCTGGCAATCGTGGTGCAGCATTGAGTGGTCGTATTCGATTCCAAAATCTTCCAAGATGGACATGGTCTTTGGGCCAACCTCCCAGGCTGGGGCAACCCATCCCTTGGGATATTTGCCTGTAAACTTTTGGTACACCTCGATAGATTTGGCCATGACCTTTCGCTCTTGCTCCTCGGTGAGGAAACGGACGAATTCGTGCGTATAGCCGTGTAAACCTCTGGTAAATATTTGTTAATCTACCATAGCTGTAGTTGAAGGACACTAGAAGAGCGCATACATCTCATGTCCGGCATCCCGGACCTTGGCCATCTGCTCCGGAAAGGAGAGAATTGTGTGGCTTGGCATGTACCATGAGGCCTTAATACCGTTGTCCTCAAACAGCTTGAGCATGCGATCAGTGCCAGTATTGGCTCCGAAGATACCCCTTGAGACGTCGGTGGCACCGATGGATGAACCGTCACGAGTGTTGATCCTGCACAAAAATGTTAGCCAAATTTGTTGCAAGGTCGGGAATGTGTAGTTGGTGACGCACCAGTTGGCGCAGGCGTCAACATCGACGGCGTACGTCACAAGTGCGCGTTTTGTCATGATGCGATGATAATTAATTGATTGCAAGGTTCTTTGTTTCAAGAAACCGAGAGACGAGGAATTTCCGAGTATAACTTGAGATTTGGCAGTTGTATTCTAAGCCATAAACTTATATAATTCTTTAGACGCACTTCCCCTCCGACCTCCGAGAGGCCATACGTGCTAGGAATTGCCTGCCGTCTTGGCGAAGGGTCGGAGAACCGCGTCAGTTGGTGGAGCCATGTATCGGACAAGCGTATCCGTTGGTGGAGCCACCTCGTCTTAATCCGACATCTGCTATCAGTCGACCACCATCCCAGTATTATTCCTCGCTAGACCCGGCTACGGGCAAGCGGCACTCGTGGGCGACCTGATAAGTATCCCCGATTTTCGGAAACTACTTTGCAGATGGTACAATGCTGTACGTCTGAGATTCTGTGGATTTCTGTAAGCTCTTCACTCGAACGACGGTGGCGATGCAAACCTTACTTCCTTTTGCTGGACGGAAAGTTGCTATTACTGTTGGTTCAATCATTCCTTCCGAACTGGTTCCATGACTGAGTTTAGTAGGGAGGATGTTCCGGTATTGGGCTCGCTGTGGCGAAGACACTCCTTGCACTCGGTGCAATTGTCTACGTTGCGGATATCGCTTCCCAGGCCTCAGAGGAACTCGCCAACCAAGAACATTGTTATGTTACACTTCGATGTGATGTAACCCAACGTGAGGACTGTCAAGCTTTTCTGCATTCCATACCGGGGCGGCTAGATGGCCTTGTGAATTGTGCGGGCATTTCAGGTTGGGAAGGCAAAATCGGCACCGACAAAGTGTACCAGAGAACGATGGACATTAATGTTACGGGGACCTGGAACATGGCAACCGAGGCTCTGTGTCGAATGTCAACCCAGGAAGACATTGAAACGCCGGGCATTGTTCCTGGATCGGTACGCAGTATAGGTCAAGGGTCAGTCGTTAATGTCGGAAGCGGTGCTTCTCTTCGCGGAGTAGCTGGATTGGCAGCGTACACGGCTTCGAAACATGCTGTTCTAGGCCTGACACGATCTTGGGCTCGCGATTTCCCTAAGATGCGCGTAAATCTAGTCGCCCCAGGTATGTGATCAGACGTCCTCCGCCATGCCGATGCAAGACTGTTAACCCGGATGTAGGCGCAACAGAGACCCCTTTAGCGGAAGCCACCGTCGCCAGTGCACCTCAAGGGGACCCAAATGTTGTTGTTGGAAAGGCGCAGATTGCTTCGATACCAAAGGGGAGGATGGCTTATGCGACAGATATCGCAGATGCTATCGTTTTTCTTCTTTCAGATTGGTCTAGTTTTATTACTGGCCAATGTTTACCGGTGAATGGTGGAAATTTCTAGGGACGTCCCAACCAGTTTCTAATGCCACTGCTACTAGATGCACGAGGTGGTGGATAGAGGTGGATGCTTTTCATGTGGCAACCACTGACTCAATCGTTGAGATTCGGGCCCGTGTATCCCCATAGGAAATAAACAGTCTACTTCGTTTTCATTCACAAACGCGATTCATGTATCTGAAGTTATCCGTGGCGATTCAGCGAGCCCCGCGTCGCGCAATGGGGATCCACTGGGCGGCATTGCCCGTCCTAATGAAGAGGGGCAAGTCGGAGTTGACCGCGGTGCTTATCTTTAAACCGGGGGTGTCCCCATGCTCGCTCGGGTTAAGCCGCTTACCATATCACTAGATAGGTACATTTAGGTTGTGTTGAGTGTTTATGCCATGGATGTCGACAGTTTCTCTTCTCTGTTTTTGTCCCCAATTGATAACTCATTTGTACAGGCCTCATTGATCAACTTCACTCCCCCCTAAAGCCTCAAATATCCTCTTAAGAACTATGGAGAATAACGACAAGACACCGAAGGTTGCTATTGTTACTGGCGCTGCGGTAAGTATATTTATTAATAATGGCCCAAAACATATAATAATGACCCGGGTGTAAGTCCGGTATTGGAAAAGCGCTTGCAACGAACCTGGTAAATGAGGGTTGGCGGGTGGCGTGCTGCGATATCCAGCAGGAAGGCGGGAGTGCCGTGGCAACGGAGCTTGGAACCAATGCAGCCTTTTTCCAACTCGACGTCTGCGACTATGATGATCAAGCCAAAGTTTTCAGCCAGGTGTGGGAGAAATGGGGCCAAATAGATGCCCTGCTAGCCAATGCAGGCCACTCAGACCGCGGCTCTATCTACATTTTCAACCATCGAGGCAAGACCGAGATCCCACCCAAGCCAGCTCTGAAGTCTATTAAAGCCTGCTACGAGAGCTTTCTCTACGGGGTTCAACTTGCGATTCATTTCATGAGGAAGAACAAAACACCAGGAGGCCAGATCATCGCAACATCAACTATCGCCTCGGTCCACCCGCACCAGACATTTCCCGAGTACTGCGGAGCTAAGGCCGCGGTCAGTAATATGCTCTATGTTCTTGAGCTTCGTCGTGCTTCAGCTAACGCGCAACAGATTAATCAATTTGTGCGAACGGCAGCGCCGATTCTCAAATTAGTCAGATATTCCGCTCCAATACTGACCTCTACTGACTTCTCCTAGAAAGAGAACATTACCCTTAACGCTGTTTTACCGGGTATTGTAGTAACCGGGGCCGTACCCCAGGCATCTATTGATGCAACGAAGCCAGAGCAGTAAGTTTACTTGTTTGCATGACAAAGACTTGTTAGCTGACATATTACACAGCCTTACGCCTATTGAAACTGTTGTGGAAGCATACAATTTGTGCCTGACGCAACCCAATCTAAATGGTCAACTCATTGAGTGCTCAGGTAATAAACAGTTCTTCCTATCTCCACCTGAAATGGCCAATGGTGCAGCAACAAAGAGGGCCTGTACAGTCTGGGAGCCACTGTTTGAGGCAAAGCACCAGGAGAAGTCGGGCTTACCAGATGCCATCATATAGCCCAGCTGAAATAGACAGATTGAGAAGAAAGGAAGTGTTAAAATAACGCCGAAAAGTCCGTAGTGATAGTTTGAAGTACATATCCTCCCAGTAACTACCTACCTACCCTACGGTGATGTACATCATTCGGCCATCACTACCATCACTATACTTATATTGCAATTGTTCAATTATATCTGTAGGTTCTCATGATGTAATGATGCCTGCCTGAAAAGTAAATTCAAGGGGTGGGGGAACGCCTAGTCAGGAATCAAAGAAACAAAATAAAAATAACTGACAAGTTAACATAGCCGAAACAACTCAGTTTTGTTTCCGCAAACCTTAGATACCGACTGAATTTCATTGGAAGCTTAAAGGCTCTCTAATTCACTAAATCATTCCTTAATCAAGCTCCCAACAGCGAAATGCCCATTTCCATCGGCCATTTTATCGCGCTTTCAACACTCTCCCGATTGTCGCCGCCACGACTGGCGCCATAATCGAGAAATAGCTAGACCATGCCAAGCCTGCCGTTCTCTGCTGCTTCTTCCAGGGCAGTTCTTCCATGTTTTGTAGACTTCGCATTTACATCAGCGCCATGTCTTATCAAGAATCCGGATATGATAAAAATCCCATCCTTGGCTGCAAATTGCAAGGCTGTTAAGTGGTACTCTCGTTGGCCGGGCTGCATATCTGACTTCGTTGAGCACTTGAGCGGCAGTTGATTTGAAGCACTCGGTGACTCTAGAGCGATGAGAGGTGTGAAAATTTAGTCAGATTCCTACTCCGCACTGAGGGTTTTGGGGCTGCGTGATATTCGGCTGGCAGATACAGGCCGCATCATGCAGCCTCCGCTAAAATCAATTGGTTGGTTGATTTATCTGCATGTGACCAGGTGATGACGCAACACTTTATCAGCTTCTGGTAGTGTTATTCTGCCGGTCAGCGGCGGAAGTGATAAGAAGGTTAGGTCGGTCCACCTGCACCCGTTATTCGTTTGAGGCTCTGAATTTCGCCGTCCCACCTACTGTAGGACATTCGATAGAGAAGTGTTTTACTGTTTCTGGTTGGTCGCGTCGAGCAGTAGCCCAGAATGGGCAGGGATTACCTTGAACTGCTTGACGTCATCCTTATATCCTTGCCACTACAATACTACATGCAATCAGATGAGATGTAATTACCACCACTTGTTCACTGTCTGCAGGTCAAGAGGTTTTGCACTATTTATTCCTCAAAAACTATCCTCAGAATGACACAGAGATTTGACGAGGTGATGACAGATTCAGTACCATATTTAATTGTGCTCTCTCACTTCTTGCATTAGCGGCCAAATAAGTATTTAGTTGCCACCTTCATCCTGACCTTAACTTGCCCCTAAGAAACATTAACAGGCCAGACGCGACTCTGCTGAGACGGAGCTTCCCGAGTGTGGAAAGCCTAACCTAAAGCCTATCGCTAGGCTGACTTGGCTAAGCCGTTGGTGCCTAAAACCCTTCCGTCGACCGTCGGGCGAGCATGTCACAGGCCACGCCTGGAAGGTGGGGTTGACATCTTAAGAGATACCGGCTCGCCCCGGGATAGAGGGTGTGAATTACGGACTACTTGAAGCGTTAACAAGCAGGATGGAATCTTCTTGCGTTTGGAATGAGGGAAAGGCCCAAACATTGATGCCCCAAAGCAAATGCCTATGAAGAGCAGTGGGCTGGCCTAGACTGACTTGACCAATGCAGGAATCCTCTATCCCCAAGCTAGCAAAAGGGGCACAAGTTTTAAGTCTGTTTTCAATGCAGACCCTGGAATATAATGATTACGAATTGCTTGTATATGATACTATTCATGCACCGCCCTGTGTGGCGAATACACTTACGAGATAATGAGGCAACATTTACCAGCGAATTTGTATTGGGCTGTCACCGAAATATCATGACTGGAGTGATTGCAAGGGAGGATGTTGGAGGAGGCCGCCACAACGGTCTTTTGGGATACCTAACTGGAGGTTTGTCAAGGAGCTGAAATTTGGCGACATATGATATCACAACCAGCTGGAATGGATGCCACCTGATTTAGATAAAAATATTGAAACGAAGGACGTTATATATCGACCGACTTTTCACATGAGAATTTGTCTTCCTTGAGACTACTCTCCTCTCAAATATTCGACAAACTCAAGCATCGAAGGCCAGCCCGATCAAGCATGAACAATACAGCCAGTGGCATCTACTCCAGTGACCAAGTGAGACGATGGAACGCCATAGCTCGCTATGGGTGGCCGATCGTCATCAGCAGCAGCACCTGGGCAATCACCGTTGCTTTAATAACTCTCCTTTACCAAGCAGTCGCGGTGCGACTCTTTGTGCCATACACCATGGCTCTCTTCTCGCGTCTTTCTGAAGATCACCGAGAGTGGTATGTCGACCAGTTCAGAGTGGCCATGGCGAACACGAAGAGCCCTCTTGGTGCACTGGCCAGTACGCCAGCCCAACGAAGCCTACTTAGCAGTTGGCGCAAAGGGCGCCGCCAGGCCTGGGGTATTGCTTTTCTTTGGCTCCTCGGCGCCATAGTATTGACTGTATTCCCCTTCCTTCTGCCTCTGGTTCTGGCCAGGGGAATTCCTGTGGTCCAAGGGGTTCCTGGCTCAGTTGAGTTTTGCAGTCCGATGCTTAATTTCAGCACTTGGATGGCTTCAGCCCATTACGACAAATTGCTTTCTCTAGACATGATGCGGTCTGTCGACGCGCATGGATACAATTTTAGCGCCACGAATGCCACGTCTGTCGGCCTCCCCCATGACAAAGACCGGGTCGTGATCTCTTCCGACTGTCCAAACTGGGCGCCCGTCTGCGAGCGGAATAATTCACTCCGAGTTGATATCGACTTCTGGGTAAAGCAATCCGATTCGGGGGTTGCCAGCGAAACACCGTCCGAAAATGCCGAATTCGGCGTGCTGAACACCTGCTATAAGCTGCAAGGTCGCAGCAAACTCCTTCAGAAGAGGGCAGACGGGGCGGATACATATGGACTGCTCTATGGTACAACGAATACCGCTAGCGGAACTCCGTATGTGACCGAGGAGTTCACCCTTGCGGAGCGGTTTGGATATGGCTACAATTTATTCACCTACTCCAATACGACTAGGAAGTCGCGACAACCCGTCTGGGAGCCCAATAGTACATTGGCCCACGACGGTGATCTGACAATTCTCTTCTACCATATTGGCAACATTTTGAGCCCAGGTCCAAGCGATGATCCGGTCTTTGGGACCACCAGCGCACCTATCAATGGCAGTAAGACGTATATCTACACCCACGGAATCATACCAATTATATGCAACACGAGCTATGCCTACTGCCCCGGCCAAGACGGAGATTGCGTTTCGCTAAGAGGCAATGATGCGGTTAGTGAATATGTGTACAAGCATGAGAATTCCAGTAACAGGGCAAGTCTGGGCTTCCTCGAACTGATGTGGATTAATACATGGATCCCACTGTTTCACGTCATCACTGGCAGCAGCGAGTCGGTCTATGCCAGCCGCACTCTATCCCTCGGATCGACGCAGCTGGCTCCACGGGATATAAGCGGGCACGCTGAACTTGTCCGTCTAGCCCTCACGAGTCGTATGCTGCTCCTCACTTCTGCCAACCGAGCCGTATCTGGCTGGCTCAAGTATGTCTCACCCGGTCTCCCAGTGTGGACTGTGGACGTGATGGAGGAGCAGCTAGCCACGTGCCGGCTGACACTAATTGAGCAGCGGGAGAAGATTACAACATCAGCATGGGTGATCCTCATCATTGTCCTCATTGGTGGCGTACTCCTGCTTCTGTCTTTCACGGGTCCCTTGCTTCGTTATTTTCTTTGGAAGCGGTTGTGCGTCTTCACGATTCGATGGAGGCTACGAACGGCACCGCATTTGCACCGAATAGCACTCGAGCGCGGAGACCCGAGTCTGTTCTGGCCAGGCGATGCAACGGACGAATGGCCGACTGGAAGGGGCTTTGCGGATAGGGTGGGATTGGTCGAGACTTTCACGGGATACCATGCCGTCTATGCACCTGACGCACAGTTGAGATATGCGCCGAAGCATACCTCTAGGCGTGCAGATGAAATGGGCTTGACAAGGAGTTCGTAGTAGTAGTGTATTTAACGCCAGGGGGGAACACGAAGTGCTCCAGCCCTCCCTCGAGGTATGTGGCGTGCGAGAGTCTACCTAGCTATCCAGTTACTACTATATACGAGACAATGACACCTCCCCAACATGCGGTTTACACCAACACCCCTGAGGACAGATAACACAACTACTATACAACGTAAAGGGGCTTGGACCCCAGTCTTTCAAGGATTATAGAAGAATGGAGTCTACCATTTTTGTGGGTATGGAGAGCGCCTCTGCCTCTGTCTCTGGAACGTCCAAGTGATTGTGCGGTCAAGAAGGTGATGGTACGTGATAACTTGCACGTGACAAGTGACGATACGAGAATGAGAAGCCGCAAGTAAATTAGCTCGCAGCTTGACTGGGTGGCAGGAGGGCCCTTGATTAGTAGTTTTGCTACCGGTACTTTTGCTTGGGCGCTGATGGTCACCTGGCTTGGCGGGAAACGACCCCCAGAGAGCACAAGTTACAACGCTCAACTGCGCAACCACACCTGCGTGCCCAATTCCGCCACGACCACGCTGGAGGCGGTGGCTGAGGGAGGCGCATATACGCCACCAATTCTGCGTTGATTTAACTTGATGATGGATCCGATACGGTCAATTCGATCAGGGCAATAGTGTTCAATACCATGTGGAGACTAAGAATGATGATTGTATTGATCAAGAATTCCTCCGGCCCCCTCTTTTCTCGAGAGGGGTTTTCTAGTCATCTCTCGGCCGCTAACAACGACATTTAAGTCGACCAAAAAACCATTTGCGACGACCGCTATGTAACGGACAGTCAACATTGGGGAATCGCTGAACCCATGTAGGCACCATAGAGGTTGGAGGAGGCGATCCTTGCGATCCTGCCTGAGTGGTTAGAGTGATGCCTATGTCTCTTATGCGCTTGTCAAGTGAGTGAATATCTGTACCAGTATCATAGACAATAGTTGTCGGTGGTGGTATAGCTCCTAAATTGGTCCCGCTGGAAAATCGACTGTGTTTGTTAATTCGTAAGAATTTACAATGGGGTAGGACAATATCACGCACCTATCGGTAGCCTTGACGTCAGACACGGGAGAGACATTATCGGCCGGGGGTGTCGAGGGCGTCGGAGTGCCTTCAAGTTCTACAGGGTCGTTCTCTTCCAGATCCTGTTTGAACTTGCATCCCCCAGACGCGCAGGCGTACCATTCCGTCCGGCTAGGTCCGTTCTTTCGGTTTCGGCGGCTGAGATGACCGCACCAGCACTGAGGGTTGTCAGAGATTATACCACGAGCATCGTCCCAAGTTATGAAGTTGAACTTGTGGAAGCGGTTGCAGAAGTAGAAAGGGCGGCCGGCATGCCCATGGGGGTTGTTATCGCTGGTCACGCGTCGATCCGAGAAGTGGCTGCAGTCCAAGCAGATGGGAGCTCGAGAAAGCGGGAATCTTTGAGTCATCGTTTTCGTCTGTTGAAAGACTGACGGAGCTCAGTCTGTGCGAATCTTCCTAGTTTGAAGGTTTAGAGAGGAAATTTGTATCGAGAACGAGATACTACGTCGTATAAGAAATGGACATGCCTGGGCGCAACTGCGACTTTAATAGCCGGCGTGAGGCCTCTCTAGATAAAAATAGAATTCAACGCACTTTGGTGCCAGGTGTCTTGGCTCTACTGCCCTGTTACCAGACAATTCCTAGGCAGCATGCGGTAGCTTGCCATCCAGGCAGACTTGCTGGGCTGCAGAAGACGTCGGTTTGATGAAAGAGACGGCGCCAGTAGTCAGACCCTACTGGTAGGTTATACCCTGCCCCTGTGAAGGGACAAAATAGTCTATCGTCTTTGTAAACTCTATACTTAAGCGAGAAGTTAGGGCGTGGGGGAGTGGAGTTCTGCGAGGCTGTTTTTAAGCGCCAGCTAAAAAAAAAAAAAAAAAGGTGACATTCAAGCGGTATATGAGATGGCAGACAGAAAAAGACCATTGCTGCACAGAAATTCGCTCTTCTAGGACGGCCAGGAATTCGTGTCACTCACTTTTACACTTTTAGTGTGCGATTCTTTCCGCCCGGCGCTTAGCTGTCACATTCCACTCTGCTGGAGCTGAGCACATGGCCCCGTTGGTAAGAAGGCCTGTGGGCCGCGGCCCATCGCGAAGTGAGGTAACTGGCCACCTCGAGGTGCCAAGTCCGAGCTGAATACCCCTTGCCTTTTGGGCTGAGGGCCTACGCACCCACGGGTGCGCCACGGCGCGTTGAATTGATCAAGACAACCAATCTTGAGGGCGATCCGTGGGCACAGTTGTTGTGATAGCAGGCGACTGGAAGTGCTTAACCGAGAACACCGATGTAGGTAGTCGGCAGAGCCCGCGACCCTTGCCGAAACAGCTTGCAGTTCGGTTGCCAAGCATTGTTGGCGGCTGTGAAGCACCCGGCATCTGGGGAGTCAGATACTCACGCATTACAAGAGAGGCCTCCTGGCTGTTCAGGACTTACAGCTATTTCCACATGCGACCAGGTCTGCATGACTGCCTATTACTACAGGCTTAGCAAGCAGCTTTCAGTTGATTCTATAGAGTACAGAAACAGTATATAGGGCTTGATCTAAAAACCCTAAGTAGCAAGCAGGATTCAGAAGTTACAGAATAACATAAATAACACACAATTCACCCCAATATCTGACAGTTATTGTACAGTAGTAGGGGTTAGGTCCTGGACCACTTTCTTAAGTTCTTTCTTTGGAGCCTTATTTTTGATACCCTTATCAGTGGTTCTGATCCAGACACTGGGTCACACTTCGATATGTGTTTAGTTGTGATGCCAAGGACCTGCTATTCGTAACTCGTACGTATACAGCGTCACTGAACCTGAGCCTAGGGATTTTCTGACACTAGAGTTTCATATGCACTCCAGCTCTGGCTCAAGCTTGCTTTGGGTTTTCTTCGCCCTTTCAACATAATCCTTGTATCGAGTGTCCGTGTCCCAGTGACGGTTGGAGAACCACACATTATTTACTAAGCACGAGATGCCTCTTGCCTCGAGAGACTGGGAAAAGACCAATGGGAGAACCCGGAAGCGATACTTGGTAGCACGGTGACAAAAGATTACAAGTGTCATGCTTGTTGCTTGTGCCAGTTCATAATGCATCAATGCTCCATCTCCACTCTTGGGGTAAGCTCACCACGGCCCGCATCAACGCAGGTTGCCCTGCCAACTCTTGGTAAACTAAGCAAAGCCACGGGTCAGCGTTATCACAGTGTGAAATTTACCCTCAAGTCTTTACATCTCCCCCACTCCTGCATGGGCAAACTCTCGTCGCACTTCTTCATTCGATTTCTGTCAAGTAGTCCTAGAACTTCATCATTCATTGTTTATACTATCTCTGCATCTTTATACGAGGAACATATGGTTGCTAACAGCGTATCAAAATTAGCCAACTGGCTGTCATCTCCCATACTGTCCCATGACTCAGAATCCAAGATGCTAGACATGTCAGCGAGGTAGTCAGGTTGTTGACCCATCGCCTCCTCCTGGAGCGGGATGTTCGCTGCAAGGTTCCAAGGGGACGGAACCACGTCGATGGCTCGGGCACTGTACTGGAAAGAATGTGATCCCATCGCCACACCGCTGTCCGCACTAGATGCCGTTGAAGTCTCCTCCGGTGCTATATAGTCAGGACTCATCTCCGGTAAATCGCCAACCGACGTCGGAGAGCCAGAGGTTCGGTTCAGGTGGAAGCGCTCGAAGATGGCGTCTATCCCCCTGCGCAGCGTCTCCTGCAACTCGCGCTCCGAGACGCCCAGTCTCGGGCTCAGTCCGTCGCTGCGAAGCTGTTCCAGCAGGATAGGCACCCCGTGGCGCTGGCTGAACTCGCGCAGCAAGCAAAAGTCCTCGGACAGGTCCGAGTCGACGTAGATGGACGAGGGTTGCGGGCGGTCCGGGAACAAGACTCTCCAGATGGCGAGCCACTGCTCCTGGACTGGCCCAGGCTTAGACTTGCGCCGGAGCTGCTTGTTCTTGTCGTGCGAGATCCCTTCCAGCTTGACCGTCGGGATCCGCTGGCACGTCCTCTCCACAGCGTGGCGGTCGTACGAAGAGAAGTCCTCAAACACCATGAAGCAGGTGGCGCAGTAAAAGGCGGGCGTGTGTTGTCTAACCAGGTGTTGCTTTACGTAGCTGATGGCAGTCAGCCTTTTGAACAAGCATATACGGTGCTTGTCCGGGTCAAGCTTCCAGAAGGGGCAGGCAAGGTATTTCGACCTCACGGGGCAGCTGGGCTGGTGCGCTTTAGGCCTCTTGGGCTGACGTCGATCGCCTCCATCCTCGTTGTTGTCTTCATCACCAGAGTTCCCATTATTTTCCCGTGGGCGCTTTCGCCGGGGTTCTAACGTGGTCAGGCTCGAGGCGGCCGGAGACACGCTCGGTGCCCCTTGGGTCGAGGATGCGGTCGCTTTATCCCCTGCGCCAGCTCTGTTCTTTGTCTTGGCCTCTGTATCAGCCTGCAATGCTAGAACCAAGCGAGATAGAAGACGTTTGAAGAAGCGAAATCCAATACTGTTCTGCTCTCGATAATCCACGTCTTCGGAGTCACTAGGTATGGAAAGGATGTCATCGGTTAAAGGCGTCTCCACGACGGATACGGTATGTGTGGAGATAGAATCGGCATCTATAAATGCGTCAGGGATGATGAAGGAATGGAATTTTGGAGGTGACACTTACTATCTGCGATATAAGAAGAGGTTGACTTGCCACCGCAGACAATGTGCCGACCTGTCTCGAGATCGGCCTTGCTGACGGTGACAAGATTCACCCAGTCAGGCCTGTGTCCCAAAGAATTGCTTGTGCCATGAGTTGATCCCGTTGCATCGTAGACCTCATGCCAGTAAAAGACACTGTGGAGCCTTTTGGCCATCTTCAAATGGAACCTGGACCCCTTCAGAAAGTGGAATCCATCCAAGACTGTGGTACCAGAAGCCGCCGCGGCTTTTAGAAGCAGGCCAAAAGGAAGTTCGAGTCCTGGGCAGGACTCGGGCCGACGTGCGGTTGCGAAGCCGTGCACGATTACTGGCATCAGCATATCTCCCAGTAGCTTGTGCCAGCTAGGTTCCTGTTTGGAATGCATAGCAGTCACGCCTTCTTCGATCACGTTGATGTCAAATTCTAGTACACGCGGGCTTTGGGTCGGCGGATTCGGGGACTTCCCTGCGTGGTTGGCTGGGTAGTGCATCCTCTGCACGGGATCTGAAATGCTCGTCAGTCACACATGCGTCGTGAAGTCGAAATCTAATGCAAGAGGAGCTGACCACGTTCACCAGGAGCCGAAGGCTTAGTTATCCAATGGGATTGCCTAGACCTGACGTCGCCATCGTTTAGTGCTTGCCCTCCACCAAGACTTGTCTGTGATAAGTTGCCGTCTCTGAAGATCTGTACATCTAAGCTGAGGTCGAGCATGGGAATGGGCGGGCTCGTAATGACAGGTCTGCAGCTGGTGACGGAGTTGTTTCGAGGGGGGTGAATCGCAGAAGCCAGCCAGGCCAGCTGCTCAGCACACTCCACGATTGAGTAAGCCCGCCCATCAACAGTTACAAAAAGATGAGACCCATCGGTCTGTGCGGCAATACTGGTGTCATCGGAAAGCATGGCTTGACGATGATCAGCAGTCGAAGTATAAAGCTGTGTACAGAAGTATTGGATGAACTTACCTTTAGACCTGACTCTATCACTACTTCCCAACACTTCTTCAAGGACTTTCAGGAGCACTGTACCCGCAGAAGGCCACATCTGGGCAAAGTATTCCCGGACTGTTATTGCTTGTGCCTCATCCGACGAGCAGGTCACCGTAACTACCTCTGATATACTCGTTGGCGAAGCCCATCTCGATTGAACCACACCGTATGTGGGGTATATACGGGCTCTCAAGGGCGCCAACAAGAGGCGGAACGTGCAGTGGTGCCTGGGCGGGACTATCCGCTTGCTGATTCTCTCCGAGGGAAGCTTGTCCAGAATTGTCTGACGGATGTCGTCGATTGCAAGGCGTAATTCTGTTACACCCCGTTGCAGTGAGCATTCTTTACAGAGATTCGTAATCAACCAACTGTAGGCGGAGCTGTCAAGTATAATCTTGTTGTACCTGGGGACCTCTTCCGGGAAAATAATTTCTTCCTCCTGGTCCTCTACTCCGTCAAATAACTCACCCTGATCATTGTCTGGCTTATCCACTCTGGCATTGTTTTCCCACATGTTCATCTTGTCGAGGAGAGACATGCCATCTGGGTCCGCTTTACGGGCGTCTCCAGAGGCATCATCGTCGGTATCAAACAAGAGCCTTTCGATCTCCGTGGCAATTTCTCTGGGCCATTGGGTGAGCCTCGTCCTTACTTCTCTTGGGGTTATTCGTAACGAGTTACAGAAAGCTTACCTGTGGTGCTTGTGGATAAAGTACATGACGTCTCGGTTGAGTTGTGAGGGCTTCTCGCAGCCAATCTTGATCGCAAAGGCCTTGATGAGCTCGGGGAGCGACCTGCGAAGTTCCGGCCTACCCGCGGAGTCTATGTGATGCTGGAGGTTGTTGTGGATGTTGTGGGAAAGCTCAAATATGTAGTTCTGGGTATTGGCCGGGTCCACAGAAGTCGCCGCCGAGTAGGTAGTCCGCGCATCTTCCTCGTCCTCATCTTGCCGTATAGCTGAGACGAGCTCATGGGGTTTCGACAGAGCATTCGGATTTCCACCCGGGTTGGTGCATGAGGCGTATCCAGAGTCTGTATAGGATATTTCATCGTCCACAAAGCCTTTTGCAGGTACCTCAAGGACTTTGGCTTCTTCATGCTTGATATCAGCAGGAGCAGATTCGGGGTTGCCAACGTTCAAGTCTGGCCAGTCAATGTTCTCCAGGCCTATTATTTGCGTGGGCGGTACTGTGAGGCTTTCATCTTCGCCAACGGCACTCGGAAAACCATCTACGCTGTACATGTCCTCCTCGGTCGGGTGGTCCAAATTCGAAGGGCTTTTCTTCTCGACCATGGGGTCCAGGAATGCCTCAGCGCGCCTGAGAGTCTGTACATCTAGGTCCGTCACGTAGCTCTGCCCGTCCTGGAGCTTGATGAGGATCTCGTCATCAGTCGACAGCATTGTGCCGTCTTCGGCTAGACGCCTGGGACTGTCAAACCCGACCATGGCGCGCTTCTTCATCGTCATCTGACTCTTGTCAAACCCCCAGGACGAAGGATAGTCGCGCCGGTGCTTACCCAAAAGGGACACGCCGCTACGCGAGTGTGTGAGTCCGCACGAGTTTTGCACCCCTCCCGCCGGGTTGGCCTCGACCGGTTCCTCCTGCTGCACGATGCGCAAGACACATGCATCTAGATGCTCGTAGAAGTCCTGGGCATTGGTGAAGGTCTGCGAGCAAGTGCTGCACTTTCCGGTGGCGTCTGAGGCGTAGCCGGTAAGCTTTTTATTAGTATCGGCGGCCGACTTCTTACGCCTACTAGGAGGAGTCTGCTCAACATCGTGAATAGCGGTCAAGTGGCGCTTGAAGACGTCGGCGCGGTTAAACGACTTCTCAGCCGCGGAACCAGAGCCGGGGCAGAAGCCGCATACCATGGTGCCCTTATAGTGGGTTAGAGTGTGACGGATCTTGTCATACTTGCGAGCAAAGCCCTTGACGTGATACTCGCATGTTACGATGGGGCACTTCTCAGGGCGCTCTTTTTGGTGGGCAAGCATGTGCGACTGGAACGAGACGCTGCTGCGCTTCTGTTCTCTCGGGTCGACTGGAGGCTGGAAGTAGGAGGGCGCGAAACTTGTACCATACCGGAGGAATCCGGGGCTGTGCGTGCTCGTCTGAGGTGAGGGAGTTGTCGTAGGAGACGCAGAGTAAAGGCTTGGTGTGGGGCACTCTTGTGGGTGCATTGTCATGCTTGTGAAGCTCGGATGTATGAGGGAAGGGTCTAGAGGCGAACGTGACTTGGTGAGTCGCGGGTGAGGAGAAATACTAGACGGAGGATTCAGGAATACGTGACAACTTACCGACGAATCCTGGCGGCATGGGGATGTTAAGCCAATCGTCGTAGGCTTTCATATCTGGCGCGAACGAAAACGAATACTCATCGGAAACATACTCATCGGGAGGGTACTCGTCGTTGACCCCGTCGAAGACCCTAACGCTGGACTTCACGTCGAGGTTCTGGGGTGCCCACTCTGGAACCGAGTGGAGCTGGCCATGTTTCGACGAGGGCGGTCCCTAGGTTCATCGGACCTGTTAGCAACCGACAGGCACATGAACAAGACCAAATGAGATGAGAGCCTACCTCGTTGCTCTCAGCCTGGTGGCCATCAGCACTGACCGCGTTCATCGTGGGATTCGTTGATAGAGTCGGCGATGCTGAATCAGCCATGGTCGGCGTGGTGAATGGCTCAGAGCTGGGCTGAAGGACGAGGTGATATCCCGGCGTGTTCGCATCCGCCATCTCTCAGCCGCGCCTCTAATCCCAAGCTAATTAACCTCTGTTATGTCTCTCAACGGGAGACTGTGGACAAAGTTGGATTCGCGCGTAAGTGTGGTGCCTCACTTCACGTCACGTGGCCCAGCACAACTAGCTGCAAGCACAACTTTGTGATGCCACCAATGTGTCTTCCACCTTCATTGGTCCGGAACTTGCCCCTATCCCACATGTGATAACGGACTATCCAATCACAGCGAAACGCACCTACGTGGTCACCAGCCAATCCGCTGCGGCTGGTGTGATTGTCTTGTGTCTCGGCTGCTGTGAGAAAGCTCAATTGTGGTGAATACTCCAGCGCGACGTTCCGTGCACTGAGAGACATCGCGGCATCAATAAACCGTGTAGATTATGTCTAATCTGTGTAGGGGTCTGCTTCGGAATTAGACACTATACTTATAGACGAATCACCTTCACATTGAAAATTAGTATTCAAGAGACATGTTTCCTCATCACGGTGGTTCAGCAGAAGCATCAAGAAGCGCCATCTTACGCGCCTATAAACGATATCCACTGCAAAGCGTTAAAACAAATATCCTTTCCCTTTTTATGAAGATTTCAACTTCTTGCTATGTCTACCAGATTGAATCTCTCAGCTTCGGCGACCAGTGATGGCAGGTGAGTGGCTCCTAACGACCCTGGATACTTCATGACTACAGAATTAATGCGGAATCAGACCTATAAAATACAAGTGTCATGTGATTCTTGGCAGATACCTCTCTAGCTCACCTACCATTACTGAGAAGCTAGCGTTTCCCCAGGTCACCACGGCAGGACTCAGCAACATTACCCAGAGACAAGAGGAAGCAGAACTTTTTCTAAATGCTTGGCAGCTCACGTGGGATCAGAAGCAAAACCGCAGTTAGATGGTTCCAGAACGTATTGATGGGGGGATTCAAAAATTCCAGACGTCAAGAGGCGGCATTCAAGTCCTAGGATGAACGCAGCGGCTAGCTGTTGTCACGAGCGCAAGGAGGTAGCCGACATCCTTTGGTCGGTTCGATGGACTCAGGTATATGGCAGGAAAACTGACGTATATAGTGAGATATATCCGGAATAGTAGCGACTCCAGGTCAAACGAATCGACTGCTGGCTTTATTCTTTGTCAACTCGATTACCCAGGTACAAGTCCTTCGAGTTGCTTTATGTAGAATGTTACATTTTGGGGTCATTTCCTAGATAACACGACTTTCCTCTCCTTCTCAGACCACATAGTCGGCCCTGTGACCACGATCCCGGTCCCCGGGACCCACAGGGCCCCGGCCCCTGTGCGGCGGCGACGGACTGCCGCCTCCGGCAGCAGCCGTCTTCATCATGTATAAAGACGGGCTCTAGGCCCGTCCTTTAGCTAGAAATCAAGAGCTTTCATCATCATCAGTGTGATCCTATCCACTCAGTGTGACAGTTATGCGCCCGGTTTGCCCTCGCTATTGAATTAGCCCTCCTATGAGCCCTCCTTCTAGCTCGATTCTTTGAGCCCTCTTTTTTTCCCTCTTTTTGGCTCCTAGCTTAGCCCTCCTTTTCCTTCCTTTAGAGACCGATCTGTTATCTCTCTTTAGGTTAGATCAAAAGCTTCCGCTGCCGCCCTCTCCCACCTGTTGGACCCAATGGATCCATAAAGTTCTTCCCGGGTCACCTTGCAAAAACCCGGTGATTGGAATAGATGGGTTTCCGTCATTCGAAAGGAGGCTAAAGCTGCAGACGTCTGGCAATTTATTGACCCTTCTAAGATAGATAAGGAGCCCCTAAAAGCCCCTCCTACTCCCACAGCACAAGATGCCGACCCCAGCGTGACCCTAGTCAAGGACCTAAGCCCGGAAAAGGTCAAGATTCTAGATGCCCTCTTGCAACAACACTCAACGGAATTCAAGCTCTATCGGGATAAGGTTAAGGCCCTAGGAGCTATCCAGCGGCTGATCTCAAAGACCGTTGGCAACTATGAGTCTACAATCGAAGGCGAGGATGAGGACGATATCGCTAAGCAGCTATTGCTTCTTAAAAATAAGACTCATTCTACGGACTGGAACAAGGAAGACACAATCCTGACCCAATTCCAGGGCATCCTGAAGAGCCCGGAAAGAACCAATCTATCCCAATGGGTTATCAGATGGCAGAAGGTCCTTACGGAAGCCCAGAAAATCAACCTTCCGGATGTTCAAGGCATCAGACCAACCCGACTTTTCCTTAAAGCCGTCTCCGATATCAACCCTGACTTTACGGGCTATTGGTTTGCAAAAATAGAGGATCTTGCCTCTAATGACGGACTGGATTGGAAGAAGGAAATCCCTGACGGCATCAAGATCAGCAATATGTTCGAAAGGCACACCTCACAGCTAGCTGCTAGCAAGGCTGCTTTTTCTAGCTTCCAAGGGATACAGCCTCCAGCTACAGCTGCAGCCCCGACTCCAGCTTCAAAGCCAGCAAAATCAGGATCTTCAAACAAGCCCGTCTGTCTCTGCAGAAAACAGCATTTCTATTGGGAATGTTTTTACTTGATCACGTGGATCAGACCGGCCGGATGGACTGCAAAAGAAGACATCAAGGCTAAGATCAACAAGCGGCTCGAGGAGCCCAAGATGAAGGAAAAGATTGATAGGGCTATCGAGAAAGCCCAGAGGAAGGAAGCTAGGCCCGAGGAACAGGCAGGGACCCCCGAAGACCGGCAGATCAGAGGATCTGCGTTTGCCGGCATTTCCCTTGGCCTAGAACCACAGCAACAGCTGGTCCAGCAGCCCGGTCAGCAACTGACTCAACAGATGGCTCAGCAGCCCGGTCATCGGCCGGGACAGCAGCCCACACAACGGCTCGTCCAGCAGCCCGGTCAACAGACGGCTCAGCAGACGGCCCCGCAGACGGCTCAGCAGCCCGGTCATCGGCCGGGACAGCAGCCCACACAACGGCCCGGTCAGCAGCCCGGGCAGTCATCCTTTTCAGCGATGAAGGTGTATCCATTGAAGGATTCCTTTATCCTAGATTCTGGGTCAGACACCCACATCTGCAACAACCTATCCCGTTTCCTAGGATATCAACCCTCTAGGGAGCCCCAAGTCCTCTACGCAGGCGGCTTCCAGATGGAAATACTAGGCTACGGCAAGGTTCATCTTCAGGTCCAAGACGGGCTGTTCCAGCTGAACGAAGTGGCCTACATCCCAGCTTTCCACACGAACATCGTCTCCCTAGACCTTCTTATTAGGAAGGGATACAATTGAAACCCGGCTACAGGGACCGTTTTCAAAGGAACAGAGACAATCTTTTCAACTAGACGACTGCATCGTCAATGGGTCATTGAATTCAACGAGGTCATACAGTCAGACCAGCCGGCATCATCATTTCAATCGTCTAAGGACCCAAAGCAGCCTCAAACAGCTGAAGCTGCCCTTTGGCATCTTAGGCTAGGTCATTTGAACGCCCCTGCCCTCGAGCACCTAGTCTTTCAGACCACAGGGACCCGGATCAAGGGCCCTATTCAAATTGACTGCGAAAGCTGCTCCCTTGGCAAGGCAGAAAGGAAGGTCTCGAGACGGAGCCCTCAAGCTAGGGCCCCAAGGCCATTTTGGCGCGTCTACATTGACATTTTCTCCCTGACCACAAGCTATAACGGGAAAACAGCCGCCCTTCTGATCAAGGATGAATACACAGGCATGATATTCCTGTATCTGTTATCAGAGGCGACCCAAGAAGCAGCCCTAGCAGCCCTGAAGACCTTCGAAGCTTCCATCCAAAGGCAGTATGGCCTAGGGATCTGTAGGATCCACAGGGACAACGATAGGGCTCTGCGGTCTCAATACGACAGCTGGATAGCTCTCAAAGGCATTGAGGACGAGCCCACTTCCATCCACACTCCTGCTCAAAATGGCCCTGCCGAGCGATCTGGGGGGGTAATAGGGACCAAGGCTAGGACTATAGGTCTTGGAGCCCACCTTCCAGACGACCTCTGGCCCGAGACTTGGAAAACAGCTATCTATCTGCACAACAGATCGCCCCAGCAGTCCAGCAACTGGAAGACCCCCTTTGAGCAGCTCCACAACTGGCTGGAAGCCCACGGAAGGGATACCGGCTACGCAGGCAAAACGCAGCCTGATCTTGGCCATCTCAAGGCCTATGGATGCAGAGCTTACCCCTTGACTAAGGAAGCTCTGCAGGGCACCCAAAAACGGGCTCTCAAGACAGCAGCCCACGCAGAAATCGGATACCTTGTTGGATACGATTCCAGCAACATCTACAGGATCTGGGTCCCTAGCAGACTAGAGGTCCGAAGGATCAGGGATGTGACCTTCAATGAACATATATTCTATGATCCAAAGGACAATCCCGGCCCCATTCAACAGCAGCTACAGCAGCAGCTTCCTGACCACATTGAATCCGACTCAGAGGAAGAGACAGTCTTCCTAGCAGCCGGGACCGCAGCCCAAGACCTAGATGACGAAGAGATCAGGTCAACGATTGAGGTCTCACTTGAACACCAGAGCCCAGATGACTCTGACTTTGACGACCCTGAGGATGACGAAGATCCTGACTTCGATGAAGACCGCGGCCTCGAGCCCACTCAATCCAAGGACCAAGAAACCTCTGACCTTGATGACTTCGATGACTTCGATAACGAAGGCCCCTACCTGACCCCAAGGGCAACCAGCTCTCCAACTAGCCCGGAAGCTAGTCCGGTCAGTCTGACAGCTAGTCCGGCAGCGAGCCCGGCAGTCAGTCTGACAGCTAGTCCGGCAGCTAGCCCAGCAGTCAGTAGGGAGCCTAGCCCACAGCCTCGGCAGCGCCGTCGCCGCCGCAGACCTGATGAAATATACGGACCAGCTTCGAGAAGCTCCCAACGGCAACAGGGCCGGCAGCCGGCTAGCTTTTCCACTGCATTTTACACCGGAAGAGAGGAAAAGGTCCACAGACGGACCCTTCCTCCGGAGCCTAGGACCTTCAAGGACCTGGAAAATCATCCTCTAGGGCCCCAATTCAAACAGGCTTGTCATCTAGAGATTGACAACCTTCAAGCCCAAGGGACCTTCGAGCCTGTTCCTAAGGAAGAAGCTGAAGGGAAAGCCCTGCCCGTGGCCTGGGTCTTCAAATATAAATTCAACAAGCACGGATTCCTCATCAAATGCAAGGCCCGACTAGTTGTTAGAGGGGATCTTCAGCCGTATGACGATAAAGAGACCTATGCAGCAACCTTAGCAGGGAAGTCATTCAGGGTCCTGATGGCCATTGCCGCCAAATTCGACCTCGAGGCTCGGCAGCTAGACGCCATCAACGCCTTTACCAACAGCCGCCTTGACGAAATCGTCTATATCCGCTATCCTGATGGATTTCATCGTCCTGGTTGGCTGCTATTGCTAAAGAAAGCCCTGTACGGGCTCCGCAGATCCCCCTTACTTTGGCAACGAGACCTCTTGCAGACCTTCCAGCAGCTAGGTCTGACTCAAGTCAACGAAGACCCCTGTATCTGCAACAACAGCTGGATCACAGTCTTCTTCTTCGTGGATGACATCGTCTTGCTGTACCGGACTGCAGACCAGCTAGCCGCCGAGCAGCTGATCCAGCAGCTGAAAACGCGGTATCGAATGCAGGATTTGGGCAACCTGACCTGGTTCCTAGGGATCCGGATCCTAAGGGACAGACCGGCTAGAAAGCTGTGGCTCTGTCAGGACTCTTTCATCGAGAAAATAGCAGCCAAATTCAACATCGTCCTTAAGGAAAGCTTCAAAGGAAATCCTCTGCCGACTAACAACCTGTCCGCAAGCCCGATTCAGGCTACGCTAGCCCAGATCCTCTTCTTCCAGCAAAAGGTCGGCTCAATCAACTATATCGCGGTCATCACTAGGCCCGACATAGCAAAGGCTGCCTCAAAGCTGGCTGAGTATCTGAACAACCCCTCAGACCATCACCAACGGATCGCAGCCGGCGTCATCAGTTACCTCTACGCAACGCGATATCTAGCGATCCAATTTGACGGCAGGGACCTTCCTAGCAACCCTGACTTTCCTAGCTCTTCCAAGACAACGGTTACGGCCCAAATCAGCAGCGACCTTCGAATCGCATCAGACGCAAGCTTCGCGGATGATCGGATAAGCCGGAAATCGTCCCAGGGATCAATCTTATCCCTCTTTGGCGGACCTATCAGCTGGAAAGCCGGGAAACAGGATACAGTCACAACCTCCTCAACAGAAGCCGAACTCCTTGCCTTCACACACACGGCTAAGGAAGCCCTAGCTACCCAACGGCTGTTCCAACAGCTAGGACTTCAGCTAGACCAGCAGCTGGAAATTGAGTGTGATAACCAACAGACTATCCGGCTCGTGACCCTCGAGACCCCTAGGATCAAGACCGCCCTCAGGCATGTTGACATCCACAGCTGCTGGGCTAGACAGGGATATCTAAAGCGGCTCTTCAAGATCAAATACACACCAACAGCTCAAATGCTAGCTGACGGGCTGACCAAAGCCTTGCCGGGCCAGAAATTCGAAGACTTCGTCCGGCAGCTAGGCCTCGTTGACATCAGGGCTGTAATCGACTCACAGATTGATTCAGATGCCGAAGACTAGCCCTATTTTCCTATCTTAACTATCTCTACTGTTTCTGCTATTTCCAAGCTATCTAACAGTCCCTCTCAACAGGGCAAAATTTAGCTATTTCAGCTATCCCTCCAACAGGGATTCTTTTCAGGATAACAGCTTGAATACCTTCAAGCTGGGGGGGTATGTTACATTTTGGGGTCATTTCCTAGATAACACGACTTTCCTCTCCTTCTCAGACCACATAGTCGGCCCTGTGACCACGATCCCGGTCCCCGGGACCCACAGGGCCCCGGCCCCTGTGCGGCGGCGACGGACTGCCGCCTCCGGCAGCAGCCGTCTTCATCATGTATAAAGACGGGCTCTAGGCCCGTCCTTTAGCTAGAAATCAAGAGCTTTCATCATCATCAGTGTGATCCTATCCACTCAGTGTGACATAGAACTACCAGAATATTAGATTGCTATCAAGGAGTGTAAATAAACCACGTACACCCATAAGAGTCAGATAGATTCCTTGACTGAACTACCTGATAATCTTCAGTCTATTCCAATCCGATCACAGAGATAAATGGTAATTTTCTGCCAAACAGTGTGAAACTCCAACCGTGGGCTCTCACCAGGCATTGAACCAACGGACGGCCTGCCAGAACGCTTCTTCCTTGCCAAATTTCTGTTCCGGGTCAGATACGTTTGCCCGGACGCCAAAGCCATGAGTTGTTCCAGAGTACAGGTTGACTTGGAATGGCTGTCCAGCCTGGCCAAGCAGGCCCTCAATCTCCAAACGTCGCGCTGGCTCAAGTAGAGAATCAACCTCTAAAGAAATTTGTAAGCATAATCTCTCCTTAAAAAGAAATAACGGTCTCTCTCCATGGTCAATGACTCACCAGCAGCAGCAACACTGGCCGGCCTTTTAATGGCGAGAACCTCATCATCTTGGAGTAAGCTGGGGTGGGCTGCGAATCCGACATCCGCTCCCCTCCCCTCCGCCAGGAAACGGAAGGCGTATCTACCGCCAAAGCAGTACCCAGTCACAGCAACCCGCTTCACGCCCAGCTTGGTACGGATGTACTCGATAGACTTCTCGATAATGGGGTCAGTTACGTTCACATTGTGCTTGCTCAAGAAATCTGCGGCGTCAAAGGTGATGTCGTGAGGGGCGGGAACACCATCAAAGAGGTCAGGCGTGATGGTAAGAAATCCGGCACGAGCGAAACTGTCGGCAAGACTGCGCAAATAAATTGGATTAGTACAAGTTTGAGGCAGTCGAGGGCTTGGAGGTAGCATACAGTCGGTTTTGGAGTAGCGGAATCCCGAATACATCCGTCAGGTACAAGACAGCTGTATCACTTTGTTGAGGCCATCTGGGTTGACTGATGTATAGGGTAACTGTCGCGCAACACAAGGTAAGTGATGAGCTTTTTGGTAAATCCTGGAATATTTATATGGCGTACGCCCATCGTAAACCTCTTCCTTGCCAATTGGCTTTCCATCGTGCTTAATAATCCCTGGAGGTTGTTTGCCGTACAAAGCCGCAACAGCGAGAAAATTACAAAAACCGACAAATAATCGCGTGAAGTGCATGTTGAGTCAGCCTTTTCAGTGAAAAAGAGAAGATGGGAGGTAGAGATTGATCATTTCGGAGGGGGCGGTGAGTTAATATCTCTAATGGAACCGGCCAGTCCTACTCCGTGTAGTCGTGGCCTTGTTTAATGACGCCATGCCAAGATGCGGCGTTAACGGGGCTTACCACCTCACCCATGTTGTTTATGATGCTGGAACTAACCATATCGATCGAACGTAGAGCGCGGACGGCGTTTACTGCTATATCCGGCACTTCTCAGTCCTGGATCATTCTGCCGGCGTTCCCGCAAAGATTACCAATCAAGTCGATCAATCCTACATCTGGAGGAATATCCGGAAGACCTAGGCATCTTGGCATGCAAGACAAAAGTTAAACGGCCTCTGCCAAATACTGCAATTGATCCCTGTTTCCTTCATCGACATAAAACCCCTCTCTGGAAAAGAGGGGGCCGGAAGCATCCTAGATCAAGATAATCATCATCTTTGGTCTCCACACCACTCGATTAAGCAGTCATCCCCGGGATTAAATATGCCGTACGCTATCCAACAATAATTAATCATAGTTATAAGCTAGTAACCTTAATCACTCCCGCCGAACATCTGCTGAACATCCGATGGCGTTCGTTAGCTGCTGTGCCTCACGCTCACTCACCTAAATAGTCAACGGCTATCTGGGGCTTGGCATTCGAGGACTGGGGCACGTTAGTGGCGGAAATCAAGTGGCCCATCGCCACTACTTGCCCTGATCTGTAACACCGCAATCACGGAAGGACGGGATCTCCAGTCTCGCCGATCTCTTCTACTTGCTATATACAGAGCTTATCAATTGCCACGGCAATCTCTGGGGATAGTTCGCCTACGCCGACGGCACTGCCCTTATATATGTCAGACTAAATCTAGAGGCAGATGACGCACAAAGTCACAAAGTACGTCGAAGAGCTCATGGTCCAGGGTGCAGAAAACGGAATATCGTACGACCTTGAGAATCAGACATTTCTCCCTGGCTACTGCGAAACAGCGCCGCATGTACGCCACGACGACGTGCTAAAGTGACTCGAGAAAGCGATGAGATAGCTCGGCATTTGGCCTGACAGTTGTCTCACTTTCGAAACACGCCAGAAAATGGACGGGTAACGCGGAGCCCGTCCCTTTCCATATACAAGGATTAAAGAACACTAAACATGGACTCTGCCCAAACAATTCAGAGAGCGGTAAGAGTTTATGTCAAGCCAATCCTACTAAATGGATCCGAGTCATGGTTCACATAAGCCAACTGTCCGCGATGGCGAGAGCTATCTGAAGAAGGCCCATCGAAAACGCAACACGTGGCAAATGGTATGAGCAAGAGCTTGAACCGATCTATACGGAGGATTTTACTAATATGGAGAATAACGCACATTTCTATCCTTCACAAAGAAATCGGCGCACCGCCAGCGTTGCAACGATTGGAAGCCTGTTGCACGTTTCGCCGAGCGCCTTTAGTCTCTGCACGATGCTTACCCACATTTGAAGCGCATAGTAGAGCACAATCTCATCCAGCCATCCAAGCGATGAACTTCAACTACTAGCTAGTACCCAAATTTGTTTCAACCCGGCTCCAGCGAACCAATCAACTGCTCCTGAATTGCTCTCGACCTGCCTCACTTCTGCGACTGTACACAGCTAGCAAATAGCTCGTCTCCAGATAGCTTCAAAGGAAGACTCGGCGACATAATTTCCGCATTGACTGGAGTGGAAATCTCCAAATACACGAGGTTAAAGCCTGGTAGCTGTAGTATGGTTGTTGTTCAGCGTTTTACTCGATTAGCTGTTTCACCCACTTGTGATGCATATCATAGGCTACTACAGATATCATACACTATAGCTAAAGTGCTAATTACTTATATCAACTGTGGTGGTAACTGTCTTGACGATTCCTGTTTCACTCGTGCCTGAACATGAATCATTATACGACTCCCCTCTCTCTATCGACGAAGACAACGATGCGCAACCCCGAGGAGTAATGCGCGTGACACGAATTGATTGGGTGTTCCTTCGAGATTCTGTCAGTGCCATTGATGGCAGTGGTAAATTATCTGTCGAGGAAAGCCGCTCGCCGCGGATTGCTCTCCTGTTCGAAAGGTGGTAGGAATTGCTTTGCGTCTGTTGAGAGAATGCTACCTTAGAAGCCAGCATATCGATGCTGTTGAGCACTTAATTAGTCTTCCTAGATCGTAATAACAAGTGGGCAAGGTACTGACAAAAGAATAACCGGAAAGAGGCATTCGAGTGAGTACAGAAAGACGTCAATTTGACTTGAAGTGCTAACTGCTCCACTGATTGGAGGTTGAAAAAGAAAGGTGATCGCTCTCGCCACACCAATGAGTGCCAGTAATGCGAGTCGCATTTCTGTACTTCGCATGAGATGTTTCATGAAATCTGATCCGAGTGAAGCTTGTTCCCTTTTATTTTTAGCTGCTGCAAACGTGTGTAGCAGGAAAAAAGCACTGAGACACTCCACAGTCGCCAACGACATGAAGTAGCCGACGTGTGCTCCATTTACGATGGTCTTAAATATCTGGTCGCCTTGAAGGATGGACTTGATCCGGTAGGCCAACAAGATCAATCTTGCCATCAAAACGCACAGCATAAAGACCCAGAAGAGGGCCAAGAAAACCAGTCGCTTCCGGTTCCTCAAGACTTGAGAGAGAATAGCGTAACTATAAAAAGACAGCCCAGCCTCTTGGACCTTTGATGGGTGTGTCAGTCCGAGGGGTGCGGCACCAAGAAGATCGACTTACCATCCACAAGATGTCCGCAACAGCGTACGCGCTTGCCGTGCTCGCTTTGCCGGAGTCCATGTACCAAGCATAGTAGCATAGACCATTAGCGACTGCACTCGCGGCAGAGACGACGATAGGAACCGCGGAGAGGAATGTCAGCTTTGTAACGCCAACGACAATCCAGGCAAAGAAGAAATTTGCCAGGCCGATGGTGCTCAGGATCGACCAGCTGGTTTCGTAATAAACGGCCATGATGAAGACATCAGTGACCTGGCATCATTGCTACGATCTAGATCAGGAAAACGGAGTGGATTTCTGGAGTGGGCCGGTCCTGTATATTATCTAAGTTCAAATAGCACCTGATGGCTAAAAGGATTTGCTCTGCAAGGTACCTGGGGCCCCGCGTTTTCCGACCCCAGGTTTCAGCTCTTATCCCTCCCTGTCCGCAATGTCGATCTTCGGAGCGTCTGTTGGAGCTAGTTGTTGTCCCATGGAAAGTGTAAATACGGGTTGCCCAAGAAAGTGTCTAAGAATGGGAAACGAGCGGTTGGGCTTTTACAGAAAGTATGGTATCCACCGGAGTAATCTCACACGTGTGTCCTTTAGGTGAAACAGTATGGTGTTTTCGGAATCGAGCGGCGCTACCACTTCTTCCAGTGGGAGGGAGCAAGTATTCAACCCTGATTTAGCCGCCTTTCCTTTCAGAGTAAGAGAAGTATCAAAAGCTTGGCTTAATTGGGCTGGCTAGTGGGGCCGGCGCGGTGGGTGAATACCAATTGCCTCCTCCTGTAGGTTAGCAAGTCGCAGCGCCTTGACTTTCAATCAATGCGAGTCCGCAGGCAGGCCAAATGAATGCTATGTACACGCTCGTTACCTACTAAAGCGTCCAAGATCTTACGCTTAGTCCCTGTCTATTGCCACGGGGTCTATGATCATTATCTGTCTCGTCATGCACAGTTAGTGACAAAGATTGTAACTGAGTCACAGGGGTACGGTCAAGTCCCAAAGAAAAGGGCAAGTATCGAGACCTTCAAGCTGACGAAGCAGTCATTCAAAATCTAAAGGTATCTCGGCTGCGGAGCACGGAGTACGTGATGGCTTGTTGTTCTGGGTGGCTGGAGTTACGACGCAACTTGGAGCCCCTGACACGAGTCCGGTGGATCGAGTCCGGTGGGAGGCCACCAAGTCGAGCATGAGGCTTGCGCTTATGTACAAGGGCGCTACATGATCCCGGTGGGAGAAGACATTGTTTGTGCTCGTATGACCGCCACCAGTAAACACCGGTGGGATAATTAACTCTCATTTGCCAGTCAAGCCCGGCTCCAAGTGCCCCTTTCATCGGGAAATGCACTACACATTGAGAGGGCAAAGTCAACTGACATGTTCCGGAGCGGTAGATGAAGCGCCACTTGATCGCATTGGAGCGCTTCTGATGCTTTCCCCGCGCGACTCAAGGATTTGGCCACCATCTCCAAATCTAGCCCTTGAATCCCCGTGGGGTCAGCACATGTTTGAGGGGATGCCGCCTTGACGAGCCACGAGTACATATATCCTATGTCGCAGACTGATCAACATGGTTCTTATTGCAGTCACGTTCGACAACGCCAACCACCCATTGTCCTCCTCACCAACTTCCAACCATGACGAGCGACAAAGTGATTGCGACCGAGCACGAGCTCGAAGATTTTGATCTCAATGATCCAAGAACTCTTGAGCTCATCCAACGCGCTCAAGATGCCGACGCTGCTGACAAGCAGCTCACCATTCGCCAAGCTCTGAAGAAGTACAAGAAGGCTGTTTTGTGGGCTGCGTTGCTCTCTGTCAGCTTAATCATGGAAGGCTACGATCTAGTCATGGTACGTCGATGCGATCAGATGCATCAATTGAAACCACGGCGGGATTTCTAACCAACGCCTGCGTCTCTTAGATCGGCTCCTTCTACGGCCAAGAACAGTTTCAGCAGCATTTCGGCACATACAGCGCAGTCGAAGGGAAAAAGGTCATCACTCCCGCCTGGCAGTCAGGTCTTTCGAACTCGGCCCAAGTCGGACAACTAGCTGGTCTTTTGATCAATGCATACTCGCAGGACCGCTTCGGTGCTCGGTTGACTATGATGGTTTTTATGGCCTGGCTAGTCGGTACGATTTTTATTGTTGCCTTCGCTCCTTCACTGTCCGTTCTGGCATTCGGCGAGGCTTTATGCGGCATTGCTTGGGGAGTTTTCCAGGTAAGTTATCCATCCCCAGCTCTAGAGTGCGGGCATTGCAACTAACGGATTATGACTTAGACTCTGTCTACTACATACGCCTGCGAAGTTGTTCCCACGATTCTTCGTCCTTATGTTACCGCTTGGGTCTGTATGTGTTGGGGATTTGGAATTCTCCTCTCATCTGGCGTTGTTCGGGCGACTTTGAGTATCGAAGGCAATCTTGCATGGAAATTGCCATTTTATTTCCAATGGATATGGCCAGTACCGTTGTTCTTTGTGGCCTATTTTGCCCCAGAATCGCCTTGGAATGCCGTCCGGCGCGGCAAGATCGACCTTGCAAAACAAAGCCTGAGAAGGCTCGCGTCAGATTCACCAGACAAGGAGGGCGTGGTCGAGGCGAGCTTGGCTTATATCAGGCATACGACAGCCCTTGAGAAAGCCGAGACTGGAGGAGCGTCACTGTTGGAGTGCTTCAGGGGAACCAATCTGCGCCGGACAGAGATCGTAAGAACCCATTGGCATTCAACGGGAGTCGAGTAACGCTAACCTTCATACGCCAGAACTGTGTTGTATGGGCCGCGCAAATCCTTTGCGGCAATGCCATCCTCGGCTTCGTCATTGTCTTCCTTCAGGCAGCAGGTTGGTCCGCGGTCCAATCATTCAACTTGAACATCTCCCTTTCCGCATGCTACATCATTGGTGGTATGATCTGCTGGGCTCTTTTCCCTCATTTTGGACGAGCGACAATCTACATGTCCGGCCTGGCGTTCATGTTCTGTTGCCTCTTAGCCATCGGTGGCCTCGGGTGGTCAACAAGCAAAGATGCATACCTTGCTATCGGCCTGCTGTTCGTTGTTTCGACTCTTTGCAACATGATTACCATTGGACCGGTTTGCTATCCGATCGTGGCCGAGACACCATCTGGAAGACTTAGGTACAAGACGATTGTCATCGGCAGATTCGTGTATAACCTTACGGCCATCTTCAATAACGCTGTTACACCACGCATGATCTCTGCTTCTGGTATGTCCCCTTTTATTGGATCATGACATCTCACAGACAGCGCCGCATGCTAATCAATGATTTAGGCTGGGGCTGGGGTGCAAAGACCGGTCTCTTCTATGCTGGAACAAACCTACTCTGCTTCATCTGGTGTTGGTTTCGCCTCCCGGAAACAAAGGATCGCACTTTTGGAGAGATTGATATCTTATTCGAAAACCGCGTGCCAGCAAGAAAATTCAAGCATACCCAAGTCGACCGTAAGCACATGATCTCGCCTAACATGTTTACCCAGAACGCTAACTAACTTGCTCTATTAGAATTTGCCCAGTATAGTAATTATATTCAGGAAAAGGTAGGCCCAACGGTGGAAGAAGTTCAGTAACGCAGTGGCTCGCATCATGACGAGATACTCACTGGCGACGACTCGGGAGATGTGGCCTGGCAATACGGCTACCCGCGCCGCAATAGGGTAGAGCGTCGTTTCGAGGGCCGGCAGTCCCCATGGAATGATGTATTCCCAAGAGCCCCTAATAAACACACCTAGTATATGTACACGTTCATTCAGCACTGTCATAGACGCTTAGTTGCCTCAGCTATTACTACACTTGGTTACCTAGAGCTGCCGTTTTCACATCTTACCAAACATATCCGGAGTGCATGCTTATTGTGTTATTACACTTCTCTGTTACCGGCTCTAATATCTAGAGGCGCAGCATTCATAATCTAAAACGCATAATTCAGGAGTTTTATAAAAACCCAGGACTCAACACCACTGCTGGTCAATAGGCGTGACAACCTCGCTGCCTTAAATAACGCCTCTCCCATTTGTGTGGTGGCCGTAGAGCTAACACGCAAGTCTGGGACGGATCTCCCTATCTTCGCTGTCAGTTACTTCTGCAACGAGCACCGGCCTGCGCCAAAATATAATCATCCCGCAGCACATCGTTCGTCGGCGGTCAGAATAATCATTGACAAGATATCCCTCTACGAGACGTAACGGCTAAGTGATGTCACGGACTTGGTGATGGGCAAGCTTATGCGGCTAGCCAGGCTGGTAGGTGACAAGGGACAGGCCTTCAAATGCTAGTAACTTACCAAAACCGCGCTTTAAGAGTATTCAAGCACTTCACAGGCCACTGTCTGGATTTGCCGGAGCACATTATGCTGAATGACTTCGCGGTGAGGACAATCTCAACGATGGGGGACTAAATAGCCTTGAGGCTGAATCCATTCGCCGTATTCTATTTGCGTCTGATTTCTCGCGCGACATAACAACGGACGTGAGGTGGCCGGATGACGCATAAAAAACGCCGAAGCGATATCCAGTACTTCAGACTAAAACAAACCACTCACTGTCCGCATCCGATCCTGGATTCCCGAGCTCCATGTCCATTATACCATCCACATAAGCGGGACCAACATATCTAAAACCATTAGTTAACGGCCGGATAACCCCTGCAACATCGCAGCCCTCGAACAAGACGACTATGTCACCATCCGTCAGAGTGTGTGTCCCCATGCCCATGTAACCGCTCTCCGTACGAAACATGGTCTGCCAGATCGAGCCGAAGATTCGCGTAATGGCCAGGTTGCATCCTGCCATGAGGCTAAGGAACTCATCCTGCTGACGGTTGAGAGAGCCGTTTGGCAGGCTTGCTAATGTAGTAAAACGCGTGCGGTTTTCCGATGCAGACATATCAACCAGAACAGCTAGATAGCGTACCATGTCTTCAAATGGCACTGGGGGAAATTTGTCCGAGATCTTGTTTGTCAGAACCCGTGTCATGTGCTCCATAGCTGCCTCGCGGCCAGAAGCTTTGGGGAGGCCCTCGACAACCGCAAGCCAGCTGCTGATACAGTCGATGAGGCTGTCAGCGTACTGCATTGTATTTGTCTCTGATCCCCCGAGAAGGCTGGTATAGGAGTCCGTTATCCAGGGCTTTCCAACAGCAGATATCGTGTTAAGGCGGCGGCCTCTCACCGTGAGTCCCATGTCACCTGGCCCAAGACGGTATTGACACTGGGTCGAATCCGAGATCTTGATGCTTTCCCTCGCACCCACAGGACAAATTGTAGGCGGGCTCGACAGGGACCATTTGCTCATGCAGCCCGAGAAGTTGGGTACCCAGGATGGGAGCCCATCGGCCCAGGCAGAAGTTTCTGTAGTCACCGACAAGAATTCAAGACTTTTATCGTAATGCAGAATAGCCTTGGCTGCTTCAGTGTAGACGACGGCTAGCGACTTTTGATAGTCTGGTGCTGGCAACTCGTAGCCGAGCCTCTTGCATATACCGTACATCCCGAAGACCTTGTCCTCTGGTCTCGTGGCCTCAAGGAGCATGCCTGGTACCACTAGCAGGCTTAGAAGGGAAGTGAATTTCTCTGTGGGATCATGCTCTTCTCTCCAGCTGATCAATTCCTTGACGCGGCTATGAAATTCGAGATATGATCGCCAGTGCCGCGCCAAAGGGTTGACGTCGAGCTTCGAGTAAGGAATCTTAGTGAAGTCGGCGCCCAGCACAATAAGTTCAAATCGTATGAGATGAGTACCACAGTAGAACATGACCTGTTTGGCGAGGGCAACCTCTTGCACCACCTAGACGGGCTGTTGTTAGTCGAGTATGTCCTGTTAGATGATCATTTTGAGTCTCCTTACCCAAGTGCGCCTGAACCACTGCAGGCGAAAGACACCATGCAATTTCCCATATGGAAATTCGGGAGTCGCCACTATTAACTCTCATTTAGTCACCACGTTTTAACAAGGTCTAGGGTACTT
Organism: Ilyonectria destructans; assembly: GCA_020740775.1. NCBI lineage: Eukaryota > Fungi > Ascomycota > Sordariomycetes > Hypocreales > Nectriaceae > Ilyonectria > Ilyonectria destructans. Next base: position 196,073 of record JAHEWK010000011.1, read on the forward strand.
ACTCAACGCATTATCAGCCAGCCTGTCGTACTTCTTTCGGAATACCTCCCCGACACTTGCTCCAATCATGGCCAGTGATAGACTTTTCAGAGACTTGCAAGCTGCATCGGAGGCTGCATCGCCCTCGCCCAAGTGCACATTTACCTGGGTGGCGTTCCTGTAAATCTGGTCCATCATGGCTACTTGCAAGCCCCGCTCCTTGAGTGCGTCGGGAGCATTAGACTGGTTGATACAGATTGAGTCAACCCAGATATGCCTTCCAAGCTTGCCACGCAGCATGCGACGCAGCGCAGAGGCGCAGTTGGCTGTGATGTTGAGCGACTGGCCGTCGATGATGATTTCCTCGGAGAGCGTCGAGTCGCCCCAGCAATACGACAGCGCAAAATACTCCGGGGGGCTGTGGATAGAGGCTTCAATGAGAGATCCACGCAGCTGAATTTGGCTGTAGTCCCCGTTGGCATCTCTGAAACTGTTCTGGAGGCGAAGGATCCGGAAGTTGGACGCGTTTTGGAGCGGTGTGTACTCAAAAGGACCGCCGCTGCTCTCGCCGATATCTGGCGTCTTGGAGCGCCCAAGGAGGCGCCTGAGCCGGTTCATGACGAGGCTACTTTTCCAGACACTGAGGTGAAGGGGGCCACTGATAGTTGCAGTTGGAGAGAGACGCGGGCAGCAAAAAGTTCAAAGTCGTTCGGGATAATTGATGACCCATGCTAAGTTATCCCCACCTACAGTCACGTCAGCTGATGGCGCAAGGGGCTTGGCAGACAGATTCCCCGCATAATGCAAGGCGAATGTACAAATTGAAGACTGATGAAGCTCCACCACTTGTTTTTATTATTATACTGTTGTAAAACGTAACGTGGATATAATATTGAATCTTTATAATAAAGTTATTATATACTAATCTTTAATTGACCAATAGGGATAGGATTGAGTCAGACTAGGACCCCAGGCTTTATGTGTTTTAGAACCTCTAGCCTAGCAAATACACACAATTACAATATACTAATCTTTACTATAAGCTTTAATTTAACTCCTCTATCATTAACTCTTCTATCTATAGTTAGCGACCTTGCCATCTGCAGGTAATAACCTTAAGACAATAATCTTATTCTGGGCAATGTAATATAAGAGGGACTGATATCTCTTCATAGAGAGGCCAACTTCCCTTCCAATCGTTATTTAATCCATCAAACATATAAGATAACAATTATCCGCGAAGCTCTTTACAAGAACAGCTATGTATACCAGGCAAATATGGGCGTTGGGGATCTTGGGGCGTTCTGGAAATTGAGTTGTCGGATCTATGACTCTTAGTTGATAAAGGCTAGATTGGTTGCAGGGTGAAAAGGTTAGACATGATTCTGGCAGACGGAAAAAGATGAGCTTGAAATCCAAACGTGAGCCTTGGCAATTGTAAAATATACATTAAAAATGTAGTAAATTCAAACATGAGTTTCCCTCATCGAGAGATTTATAGATACCATATAACTTTTATTTATTTAATTATATTGAGTAAAGCAATAGAAAAAACCAAATATATTCTCCCTACTATGAATTTGCCCTTGTTAACATTTCTGCAATCTGTTTAGCTAATAAGTCATGGATAGGATATGTTGGATGCAGATTGTTCAGCCATAGATACTGGTTAACAGAATACAGGCAGCCTGGCAGTTGTGTATCCACCGCTTCAGTGCCCATCCCATAGGCCTTGCAAAATCCCGTTGTGTTACAATAGATTGCCGTTTCTGGGAACATCGCCGCGTCATCCATAACGCTAGAGAACAGCGCGTGCGTGTTGAACACAAAAACGGACGCATCTGGCCTGTTGTGCCTGAAGTCATTCGCCAGCTTGGACAGACCATCATTCCAGGCTTGTATGTGGATACTCTCCCGTGCAGAGGAGGACCGGCCCTGGCGCGTTGTCAAGGGGGAGCGGTCGATTGGGGGCACCAGCAGGAAGAGAAAATGTCGGCCATTGGCAGCGTAAATCGTGTCGATGAGGGAGGCGTAGATGGCGAGGTACTCATCATAAATTGATGGACTCTCCTTGGTGTAGGAGAGGCCCACATCGTTGATTCCCAAAAAGAAAGTGAAAAGTGTCGAACATGTTTCCCAAGAGTCGTGCTCTGGAGTCGGTCCTCCAGAGGCGGATAAATCCAGGATAGATTTCTCCACCCCAACGCGACTGGACCTCGGAGCTCTCTCGTCGTGGAGAGACTGGACTCGGGGTTCTATGCGCAGTCCCGCGTAAAGAGGCACGAATAAGTCATTCACCTGTTGTTCGAGGCTGAGATACTCTGGGTGAATTGGGTGTATTAGGGAGCTTGCAACAGTGGCTCCCCCACAAGCGAGGTTGAAGGTCTTGATGAAAGATTGGTTGTATTTTGTGGTCAATTGCCTGATCCAGTTGGGTCCGTTGGAGGATGTGTGACCGTAGTATGGCTTGTTCGGATTGCCTAGAGGGTTCACAGCGTTGGGTTGGGGCCCTGATATTGCGTCAAAGCCTGTGGTTGTGTACGAATCCCCACTTTGTTTCGCCACAGACGCAGATTGTCAATATCTTGGTCTCCAAAAAGGTACTTGAGTGCAAATCTTACAAGGAAAATATTGTCTTCATAGACTTCCACCCTGGCCAACACCGCATATCGAGAGCCGATGGCACGACAGTGGAATGTTGAGCTGGCATCACTTTTTCGAGGCGAAAAGTTTGAGAAATACCTCAGAGGCTAGCACCAATCTCGGGTCAAGGGAAGTCTGCCAGTCTTGGTTGAGGTGATTCATCATCTTATTGACAACCAATCACCCAATGACGGCTTGCCGATAGAACATCAAGCCATACCACGTAGTAAGCCCGGGATCGGTTAGTCGGCATGTTTGTAGATATCCACGAATTTTCGGATAGTCGGCACGTTTACAGATATCCACGAATTCTTGACTAATCCTAGGGTGTCCAATGGCCAGACTCTGCTGGATCACACTGCGACCATCAGCCTAACCCTTCATGCAAGAATCATGACGAAGGTTTATCAATAGGGCTGGTGGGCGAGTCAGGTCGTGCGCATGCACTAGATATCGCCTATAAGACACGGAAGAAGGCCTCCCGTGATTCTCTTCGGAACTAGTGCGGCTACCTCATCCGTGGCCTAACCCTCAATGAACGCGGGGCCCCACGGCGGGACCCCACGGCGGCCTAGTGTTGGGATTGTCCATCTCAAACCAAGCCGTTTCTGGAGCGGGAGACATCCCTCCGCACCTTTACCACTTCCTTTCCTGTGAATTGTATGATGCTGGGCGGTTCCGAATATGTTTGTTATTATCCAATCACTTATATGGACTCTCTCTATTGAACAGCATCCCACCAGGTGATGAATGCTTCTTGCTATTAATATGTGAGCCGTTCTGCGGATATCTTGTCTGGCTCGCAGCGATTATTAGCAATCAATTGTTACGTGAAAGCTCACTCACATTGACCAGCTAGAACCTTCTTGTTCACCTGATAACTTGGTGTTAGTCAATTGTCATGGCTAAGACGGAGGCCGATGGAGAAGTTGGCCCTGCTGTTGTCCATGTTGACGACAACAACCACGAGGTCAAGACGCAGAATGTCTTCAGCGTCGAGCTTGTCGATGCCATTGCCAAGGACAACCCGTCCGCCTGGTCGCCGCACATGATCAGGCTGTACATGGTCATAGTTTTGGTCACACTTGGTATGTGCTTCCTCCCACTCGATCACCGTCGGCGCTACAGTTACTAACTAGTCACTTGTTCCCTCAACTTATAGCCAACTGCATGAATGGCTACGACGGCTCCGTTATGAGCTCGCTCAACGCCATGGCCCCCTTTCATGCCTTCTTTAACGTCGGCATGGATGGATCCGACATTGGCCTCATCTTCGCCATGTATAGTGTCGGCCAGATCTTGGGCTGTCTCTTCTCAGCACCAGCGGCTGACATTCTCGGCCGCCGCTTCGGCATGTGCTGCGGCAGCACCGTCATCGTCATCGGCACCATCATCCAGGCGACGACCAGCACGATCGGCGGCTTCATGGGCGGCCGTCTGTTGGTGGGCCTAGGCGTCACCATCGTCACTACAGCGGCTCCCGTCTACCTAATCGAGATGGCATACCCCAGTTGGCGCGGCATTGGTGGCGGACTGTTCAATGTGTGTGGCTGGTATATTGGGGCGCTGACGGCGTCGTGGACGACTTACGGCACCGGCTACATCTCCAGCAACTGGAGCTGGCGAATCCCCGTCATAATCCAAGCGGTGCCGGCCGCGGCGGCCATGATAATTGTGTGGGTGCTACCGGAGAGTCCACGTTGGCTCATGATGCACGGCAAGCCAGAAGAGGCGCGCCGGGTGCTGGTCAAGTACCACGGCGAAGGCCGCGAGGACTCGGCTGTCGTCCTGCTCGAGATGAACGAGATCCAGGCGTCCATCGACTACGCACGCGAGCTCAAGGGCAGCCAGGTATGGTACGACTTCCGCATCCTGGTCAACTCGCGGCAGTCGCTGTACCGCATGTGGTTGGTCCTGCTCGTCACTGTCTTCTCGCAGTTCATCGGCGGTTCCATCAGCTACTTTATGCCCGTCATCTACGAGAAGCTTGGCATCACCAGCTCGCGCCAGCAGTTGCTACTCAACGCCATCAGCACCGTCGTGTCCTTTGTTAGTGGCCTCGCCGGTTCCTGCACCGTCGACTGGTTTGGCCGCCGCCAGCTCTTTCTCTGGGGTACCTTTCTGACGGGGTGCGCATACCTGGCAATGAATGTAATTGCAGCCCGTTCCGAGGGTAGCGTCTCGACGGCGATGGGCTACACCTTCATCGTATTCAGCTTTCTTTACGGTGTCTTCTGGTCCTTCTGCTGGACACCACTGCAGTGTCTGTACCCGACCGAGGTGCTACGCAACGACATGCGTGTCAAGGGCATGTCCGCTCAGGGCCTTCTGGCCGGTTTGGCCGGCTTTATCAACATGTATGCTACTCCTGTCGCGCTTGCCAACATCGGCTTCTGGACCCTGACCATCTTCTTGGTCTTACACTTTATCGAGCTGCTGGCTATGTACCTCACCGTCGTCGAGACCAAGGGTCGCTCGCTCGAGGAGATCGAGTCCATTTTCCTCGCGCCTAACCCGGTCAAGGTGTCACTGGAAAAGAAGGAGGTTATTGTGAGGAGGGGCGTTGGCGTTAAGGGCGAGGCTGTTCTCGGTGGCGAGAATGCGTAAATTACAAGTGTCAACTTGGAACAATAGTAGTCGCAGAGTTACTATAGGGTGTGTATCCTGAACCTAGTGATTGTATTGATCTCGGATACCTCCAGCCCCCTTTTTTTCTCGAGAGTGGTTTTATGTCATCTAAGAACAGCCTCCAACCACACTCGGCACGTTCTGGCAGCTCGCGTACGTCTTGCCTCCAGTGACTTTCACGTTAGACCACGTCCAGTTGGAGCACGATCCACTGCCACAGACAACAACGACATCGTACCCAGAGCTAGCGACAGCACCGGTTCCGGCAATGTTCTCGACGATGAGGCCGGTGATGGGAATGCCAGTCGTTGGGTCTCCGTGGAGGTCACCGCCGTCGTAGTTCTGCTCGATCAGAATGCCATATCTGCGCTCAATGTTAGCATCGAAACCTAAGACATGGGTTGAATTAGAGGAAGCCATACTTGGAGATGGACTGGAGCGTGATCCCGGAGTATGTCACCCCGGAGATGGTGCCGGTATCACCCGCGCTGGCCTTGATGCGGATCCCTAGGATGATATCAGATGAGTTTGCCTGTGTTAGATAGATATTGTTCATACCGTTGACAGAGTTCTTCACCACGTTGTTGGAGAACGTGACAGAGCTGACGGTGTTGTCGGAACGACCTCCCACGCTGCCGATGGATAGACCGTGACCACCGGAGCATGTGCCTCCGGAGAATGTGATATCCTAAACAAGTCAGAACATGAAGAAACCAAATTGTTGAACTGGAATGATGCTCGTACAGTTCCCGAGTTGACAGCCACGCAGTCATCCTGGTTGTAGACATTGGCCCCAGTGATTGTCACACCTGTGCTAGTGCCAATGTCGAAGCCGTCGGTGTTATGGCCGAGGGCACCAGTATCACCAGCGCTGTTATCAATCGTCATGCCCGTGATGGTCAAGTCCGTGCATCCACTGATGCTGACAGCCTGCACGGGGGTGTTCTGGATGTGAAGGTTGGTGATGGTCGAGGACGTTAGGCTATGCGCGTAGAAAAACTTGGGCTTGGTCTTTCCGCCGTTGCCGCCCTGGCCATCCCAGTACTGAGCACCGCCACCTTCAAGGTACGCGCCGCTGGCGCCCTCGATGGTGATCTTGTTGCCCTTGATTTGGAGCAGGGGACCAGCCCATTCCGAGTAACCCCAAGACGTCTTGCCTTGGAAGATGACCTAATTTTCTTGATTAGTATCGGTTTTGGGCTGAGCACAAGACGGCATCTTACATGGGTGTTGTCTTCCAAGTTAGAGAGGTCCAAGGTGGTTCCAGACGGGACAGTGATGCCCGAGAGCACAATAGTGGCGCAGGACGCCTGTGACTTGCTCGCGGAGGCATATCCAGACGAGCCGGAGAACGTGCAGCTCGTCGCTCTCTTGTCGAGGGTAGCGTCAGGAGCAGCAGTAACCAGAGGCGCAGCCACGGCTTCAGCTATAGGAGAAGCTGTCGCAATCGCCGCGAAGGCGAGCACTAGGGTGGAGGTTAGGGAAACCATTGTCAAGTTTGAAAATGCGAAGTCTCTTGTGATGCAGTGGAATTGAGATCCCATAGAGTCGGTGATGACTTCGTCTATTATATACTGCGTTTTCTACCTTTACCCCGATCGTTTGGTACAGGCGTTCTGTTCCCGGTGCCCATTCAATACGGGAGTCTTGAATTCCTCCAATGGTTCATGAACATACTGAGGGGCAAGGTGAAAACAGTAAAGGAAGGGATAGTACGCCGTGCCGAGACTGCCGGAACCACGCCAGAACTAGGACGGAATTATAGAAAAGGCACCAATGCAATACGCCGAAATTACCGAAGTTATGACAAGGCGGGAGTATAACGGGATAGGACTCTTGATGGGTCGTCATCAGCCCTGGCCGGAACACTGCTCCTCTGTTTAGACTCTATGAGTCGTATAAGTAACCTGGACTTGTGTGTAGTCATTGAGGCTCTGGGTCTTGGCAATATGGCGATCTGACAACCGATTTAACCGACTTGGCACGATGCGGAAGTAACACAATCAATCAAAGTCGCACAACCCGAACAAAGATTGAATCGCGTGGTGAGATGAAAGGGGACGGTAAATGCCTATTCGGGGTACTGGGGTACGGATGGCGGTTCCTCATTGGTGGTAAAATAATACCCCGGCGTTACGCGTAAGTTAATTTAGGAGCCTCACTATCCGTTCTCAGATTGGAGATAGATGTGACGATCCATGTCAGTCCTAGGGGTACAGGGTAGGTAAGGGGGTGTTCTTCGGTACTTGATCGAAGTGTGATCAAGGCTGTCAGCTGGTGAGCAATATAGGTCAAGCGTTGGACACCATTTATACCGAACAACTGGGACTGGGTTCTCGATTGTATTGAAAGACATTGGAATTCATTTCGGTCCAGACTTACAAAAGTAATCACTAAGGACCGATTCGTCACCTTGATATGCCCGGTGTCAGACGGAGATATAGACTACAATAACGCTACCGGCAGGGGGAGTGATCATTCCCTTTTGCCGTAGCGGGATTGCGACACCCGGACTGTATTCGACCGAACTGCCCTGTTCTATGGCATGCCTGGAACTGCGAGGCAATCGTCGTCAGTGACGTTAATCAGCCCACAGATTTCGCATCTATCAATCACCACCCAAGACCGTTCCATTTCTGTGATGCTTGAACAGAGGTTTTGGAGCGAAGATACACTGAATTCTTATATTATAGAGCAAGTGGCCTTGGGTGGAGATTTGTCGTCACTCGCGCCACACATGAGAGACACCTGCCAGACTCCAGAATGCAGCTCGAAGGGTCAAGGCTAATGGGTGCTTGTGCCGGATTATCTCACTCGTAAGAAAATGAATATCCGAAGGATGTTAGTTGTCGACCTAAACGCCGTGAGCACTTGCGAGTAATGTAACGCGCCAGAGCAAACGCTGCGGCTTTTTTATTCCAGCGAAAAGATAGTGCAAACAAGCTCCACACAGATTCGTCGTATCCTCAAACATATAGTTGACAGTGATTGCCTTGAGAGTGTGCAGAAGGACCTTGAAAACCTGGCCATTTGCCCCGAGCAGCTAGTTGGTGCCCCACCTAGGTCCTCATATAACCTACCATATTGAGACTAAAAGTTATATAGGTACAATATTACTTGATACAATCCGGTCATGTCAATGGGCGAGGGGCATAGTCAGTATGATAAGGTTCGCCTTGATAGATATCGAGGGGTCATGAGGAGGTTTTTTTGTCTACAGCGAAATTACTTTTTGCCCAAACAACCATGTTTCGCACTGCAACTGGAAGAATGAGTGTGATGGTAGTTGAAGATTTTGACCACCAATACCGCTGCCTGCAATGATTATCACACACATAGGAGATGAGATCGTGTGGGAGCATACCAACAAGACGGATGTTCCTGTAGCATGGCCAACTTCGAAAATCACGTCATCTGTTCATGCCAAGCTTTTCAGCCCACCAGAATTTAGCCAGATTGCAAACAGCTCACAGAGTGCAGTATGAGACAAGGCTTGGAATGGTTGTTATTTAAAGCTGTAAATTAAATCTATATTGATAAATGAATTAAGCCTAATGTTTGAAATTTCGTATTGTAGCTCTAGTCACATTCGCACGCCATGTTGTTCTTGACGAATTACGAAGGTGGAATCACTGGAATGTTACTCTCTCATTGCGGATCACCTGACGCAAACGACTCAGCCTCAGTGGGGCGAAATACGAATACTTAGACCACCATGCGGACGCTCTTCTCTCCAGCCCCGCGCGTGCTGGCATCCTACTTACTCTGAAGCTCATTCATCATGTCTGCCCAAGCTCTCCCCATCAATGAACAGACTAACCCACAGAAGCCCTGGGTCCCGGCCGTGGGAACATCATGGCAGATTGTGCTCAACTCACCGCTCGATATCGACCCGAGACATCCGTCCGTCACTCCCGACGTAGAGGTCTTCAACATCGACCTCTTCGACAACTCGGCCCAGACTATCGCTGCACTGCACAGCCTGAATAAAAAGGTCATCTGCTACTTTAGCGCAGGAACATTTGAGGAATGGCGTCCTGATGCCAGCGAATTTGCCAAGTCGGATCTCGGCAAGGCCATGGACGACTGGCCGGGCGAGAAGTGGCTGGACCTGAGGAGCGAGAACGTCCGCGGCATCATGGCCAGGAGAATCAAGCTCGCGGCGGAAAAGGGCTGCGACGGCATCGATCCAGACAATGTGGACGGTTATGTAAGTTCATCCTTTGCCCTACATGCCTCCTGGCGGCGCACCATGTGGATCTGCCGACTAAAGTCTCCGTAGTCTAATAACAACGGCGTCGGCCTGAGGAAAGCCGACTCGATTGATTTCATCAAGTTCCTGTCACGCGAGGCGCGCAAGTATGGACTTAGTATTGGACTTAAGAACGCAGGCGAGATCATCCCCGACGTTATCGACGATGTCGACTTCCAGGTCAACGAGGAGTGTGTCAAGTACAACGAGGGTCAGACGTTTGGGGCTTTCATCAATGCTGGCAAGGCCGTCTTCCACATCGAATATCCCCGTGGTGCCCCAGGTTCAGTGAGCGCAAAGTCGAGGGCGAAGATCTCTGGCGCTAAAGGGACGGAGGGGTTTAGCACCCTGCTGAAGACGATGGATCTGGATGGGTGGGTGCAGTTCTGTGACGGGCAGCAGTTCACGACGAAGACAGATTCCTCATAGGAGATAATCCTGAGGATTGAATCGGGGGTACACCAGTTGTGAGAAGCTATCTTGCGAGTTTGTTGCCTATCTTTACCTGTAAGGATTTCACGTTGTGTCTATATGCGCGGCTTGCAATGCGTATAAAATAAACAACGTCAACGGACTATTAAACCGGTAGCGTTTACAGTTTAGCAGTCGAAGGGATGCTATTGTATAGATCCATGACAAAGTTCTCGGTGTTTGACAACCGTTCCGAGGTCTCTTCAAACACTGTTGGCAGCCCCGTCTCCTTGAAGCCGCACCCGCTCAGCACCATTTGACTGATTCCCTTGGCGCTCAAGAAGATCTGAGGCATCCCATGGCCCGTGAAGCCTCCCATAATGAACATATTATCCCGACCTGGAATGCGTCCAATCCTTGGAAGCCTGTCTGACGAGTATCCCATGACTACAAGGAAAAGTTAACTGAGGTACATGTGTGAATTAAAGGAGGGGAGCTCAACGCACTTCCGGTCCAGACCTGATCTGTTCTTGCACCACTGGATTCCCATCCTCTGAAATGACGCTGCATATAGCCATCGAAGTAGTGCTTAGCACCTTCAATGAGCCCACTATCATCAACGTTACCATACCAATCTTCAAGGCGCTGCAAATATGCTCTCCGAGCTCCCCCCACAACGATACTCCCATCTTTGCGAGGAATGAGGTAGTCGAAGTCCCATTCATTGAATCGGAGCGTATAGGTGTTGGGTAGGAGAGGCGGGCTGTTAGGGGCCACGATGCGGCTGCATATCGCGCGATAGGGTATGATTTTATCATGATACTCTGGTAACAAGGCTGCTGTGTATGCATTCGTTGCCATAATGACTTGCTTCGCACGGACGGTGCCTCGCTGAGTGTTAATCACCCAGTATCCCTGGCTATCTTGGGTAGAAGATATTGATTGGACCGGTGTATTGGTCTGCAGATTGATGCCATTTGTAACTGCGTGAGAAAACATGTGGTGAATCATCTTATACGGCCAAACATGGCCTGCAGTGTAGCTAAATGCTCCCTTGGCACCCTTAACACCAGAAATCTGGGACATATATCAAATATCAGCGCCATTCATTTATAGAATTGTGGAGAATGGACAGATGCTATTACTTACCATCTCGGCATCCTTGCCATGCATATAAAATGCGGTGCGAGTGACGTCGACACCTGCCGCAAGAAGGCTATCATAGCCTGCCTTGATGGATGCATTGTGTGGCTCGGATAGCTGAACGTCGACAGCCCTCGTGACGAAGTATTCGCAATCGGCGCCGGACTCCTTTGCAAATGTTTCTACAGCCTGGGCATTGGCCAACTCGAATTCCGCTACCTCTGTAGCAGCCGCGATACCAAATTTTGACGCCAAAAAGGCAGTCATGTTGTACACGTCTGGTTTCATATGCCCACCTACACACAAAGGATTAGGAGGTTTGAGTGAATGAAATGAACGTTAATCTACCATTTCGTCCTGTGGCGCCAGAACAGAGCTCTCGTGCCTCGAGGACAAGTACACTCTTACTCCGGCCTTGCTCTGACGCGAGGATGTGACTGACCAACGACCCGCCCGAGAACCCGGCTCCAATGATGGCGATATCTGTCGTCTGAGGAATGCCTTCTGGGGAGCGATAGGTGTCAAGTTTGCCAGGCGATGACCTCCAAAAGGATGGCATCCCGTTGGGATGCGGGTATGGTCTTGATGGCATGATAGAGGAGAGAGCGACGATAGCTGTGAAATGAAAGATACGAAGCCAAGATTTAGACTCGGTTGATTAGCCTAATCAAATTGCTATCAATGCCTCCGGAAAATACGTCTCATATATGTCTTATCAAAGGGATCGCTTGCAGAGTCTTCGATATCTGGCTGTCGGGACACATGCCTAGTGGACCCATCTTCAATGTATCAGTAAGAACGACGAGATATCTGGCCAAGGCAGTAAAACGAGACTCTTGCTAAATATGGGCAAGTAAACGAAGATGTGGACCTGAGTCTCTTGGCAGTGGCGGCTAATGCGGTGGCCGACACCGGACTTTATCGGTGGCTACATTGTTTCCAAAATGCCGCCTCTCATTGGAATAAAAATCTGGGGTTGCGAGTTCAACATGAAGCCATTGTGGAGTTGGAACTTGACTGAATCAGGCAAGGCAGAGAGAGGTGCATGTATGCTAAACCTCTAACGGAAATAGTCCCTATCACTAACCATGGTGGATTTGGACTTGCTAAGAGCGACCCTGCCATTCGTCGAAACAAGCAGGGGCCGATAAACCGACTGGCCCCCCGGCCAACTTGGGAAAAATAGAATGTTCATCTACTCGAGTCGTTTTACGAAGCTCAAGCTCTAGAATCGACATCAGAAAAAAGCACGTCTCCCCAGATTCTCGAGAAGGGTGGAGAACCCCGCAGATAAGCTACTCATCTACGCCCCAGTTATGATATGTGATGACCTACTTATAGGCCTGATCATCCCTTCACTTCCTTCAACCTCCAACCACCACTCAACTAAAGACGTTTGTCTTTGCAAAGTTACATTTACGCCGATTCTCACAGACTGGGGACTCCAACTTTCCAGTTGTTCCACGCTTGGCAGCAATGGCGACGGTCTCCCTTTTCCCGGACAAGGAATTGGCGGGTGACGATGTCAGGAAGTCGGCCGAGTTTGGTGTCCACGAGGCTACTCAGCAACACCAAACACGTCGTGGTCTATCCCCTCGCCATGTCCAGCTCATGACCATTGCGGGAGGTATTGGAGTCGGTCTGTTTGTGGGCGTAGGCACCGTTCTACGCGACGCAGGGCCACTCCCACTCTTCATCGGCTACTTCATCTATGGTGTCTTCTTCATCTGGCCTACATGTCTGAACGTCGCTGAGATGGTGGCATGGCTTCCTGTCCGTGGTTCCATCTACGAGCTTGCGAATCGCTTCGTTGATCCTGCTCTCGGTTTCGCAATGGGCTGGACCTACTTTTTTGCCGGCACTATGCTCGTTTGCACAGAGTACTCAGCTGTCGCAACTGTCATGGAATATTGGAATACGTCTATCAATCCGGCCGTGTGGGTTGCCATGTCCATGGTCATCTGCTACTTTCTCAACATGGTTGCAGTCAAGTAAGTACATGCTCCCCGGGGCCATGATCCTCTCTGGTTTGATATCACTAACAGGTTGAAACAACAGGTGGTACGGTGAAACAGAGTTCATCATGTCTTCAACAAAGGTACTCTTGCTCATCGGTTTGGTCATGGCAACTATCATTACGATGGCTGGTGGCAACCCACAAAACGACGCGTACGGCTTCCGCAACTGGTCCAACGGCGATTTTATACACTCGTATTATGCCGATGGCGCTACTGGCATGTTTCTGAGCATCTGCATTTCCGTCCGGTACGCCGTCTTTACTATGCCTGGGCCCGACATGATCGCCCTCGCCGCTGGAGAGATCCGAAACCCTCGCAAGACCATTCCCAACGTGGCCAGGATGGTGCTGGCTCGCGTCTTTGGAATCTATCTGATCGGTGTCCTTGCAGTGGGAATTCTCTGTAACTCGCGAGACGCCCGGCTCTTGGGAGCCATTGCATCGGGGCAGTCTGGTGCAGCAGCATCACCTTGGGTAGTGGGCCTTCTCAATCTGGGGATCGAAGGCTTTCTCCCCGGCTTCATCAACTTCCTCATTCTACTTTCGGGGTTATCATGTGGCAATGCCTTCCTCTACAGTTCAAGCAGAACGCTCTACTCCCTGGCCCAAGATGGACAAGCGCCAAAGATTTTCCTCAAGTGCACTAGAGCCGGCGTGCCATGGGTTGCAGTAACTACCATCACCGCCATCTCATGTCTTTCTTTTCTCGTGGCTTCAAACGGCTCCTACGTCGTCTTTAGCTGGTTCGTTGGACTGACGACGGTGTCCCTGTGTGCCAACTTCACGGCAAAAGCCTGGGTCTTCATTGGGTGGCGCCGAGCACTCAAAGCTCAGGGATACGCCCTCGTCGGAAAGAACAATATCAACCAACGTCCCTGGCTTTCCAAGCTGGTCCACTCCAAGCCACCGGCGAGTGAAATCACCGAGGACACCGTTATTTTCCCCTACATTGCTCCCTGTGGTACCTGGACACCTTATATGAACTTGTTTCTGGGTAGCACGGTGTGTATTTTTATCGGCTTCGATGTATTCTCTCCATTCTCATATCGTGGCTTGATTACAAACTACTTTGGGCTACTCTGGTTCTGCTTTATGTTTCTATTTTGGAAGGTATACAAGAAAACCAAGTTTGTCGTCGCAGCAAACGTGGACATTTACGCCGCAGGACGTAAGCAGGCGGTTGACGAAGAGTGCCGCCACTGGGAAGATGGGTCCTCCGCCGAGAGCGAGTACGAACAACTTAAGCGGGTTAATGTTTTCGTCCGTGGATGGAAGAAGTTTTGGGGAAACTGAGCGAATTGTAGTACTAGACTGCTCATCTACTAGTATACCTAGGTCACTGTTTTCAGTGAATTCAATCGTATTTATCATATTTTCCCTCATCTACGCTTCACGGACATAATCGTCATAGATCGGGTTCAACCAGGATGCACCGATATCGGATAACCGGAAATACTGTAATCGCGGCTATCTTTATCACCGACTCCTCCCACTGCCATTTAGCGACTGCTTATCTGTGAAGCTAAGGATTCCAGTGTGAGATTTTAGTGACTTATTTCTCTCCAACTTCTTGCCCGTCCTCTCAATTACAAACCTGCTGTGTCCTCCCTCAAACACGCGACTGACTCCATCACGCCTTGTTTCGACAATTCCCATCCTTGGCTTCACCAACACCATGCCATGCTCCACACCGTAAATCGCGCAACGGTTGTCTCCGTTGCAAAGCCAGGAGAGTGCGTCGATGCTCTAATCCACTCTCCTTCCAGGGTCCCCTACCTTGGTCAATTGAAAGAAGGCTAACGCCTTCCTACAGGTCAAATGCGATCAAAGAACCCCGACATGCGCTCGTTGTGCGGATCGTGGCCTCCACTGCCCGGGTTATGTGCTAAACCTGCGATGGGCGCCACAAAACCAACTTCAGGCACAATCGTCTACCATTTCCGACGCTCATCATGATCACCCAAGACCGGTCAATAGCGGCAGGGCTCAAAATCAAGCTGGTGCTTTAGATCCCAACTTGAATACCCACATGTCAACGGGGTCTTGGTATAGTGATTCAACTCCGAGCCAAACACACGCATCTCCCACGTCGGAGCTACCCTATCCACTTGGCCACTGGAACTTTACGACGCCGTTAGACTCTTTCTTCACACAGCCCTCCTACAGCCCGTTCTTCGGAGAGCAGATGATATCTCTCCTTCCCACAACTCCTACAGCTTTCTCAGCCATGAGCAGCACGCCATTCGAAGATCTCATATGGGATAACTTGCAGGAGCAACCACTCACCGAAACCGATCGCCAACAAGCTCATCAGGATCAAAATTGCAGTATGGAGCCCCCAGGTGTGCAAGTGACGCGACCACTCGTCAACTTGGAAACAGAGCCGAGAGGAGAACCGTCTTTGGAAAGTACCTCTGCAGTTACTCGGTTCACTGAGATTGTTGATACCCCTTCCATCCTATCGGACTATTTCTTCAAAGAGGTCATCTCACTTTATTCCGTGTGGGATGGTCAAATGAATTCGTTAAGAGTCCTCACTGCATCGATGTGGCAGTCGTCGGGGATCCTCTATCACACCATGCAAAGCATGGCGGCTGCGTGCTTAACTAGGACGTTTCCGGAAATGCACGCCGTTGCAACCAGAGAACGCCAGCTAGGTCTTCAATGTCTCAAGAGTGGTAAAGATGAAGATGAGGATAAGATGCTGGGAGCTATACTACTTGGTCACACAGCAAGCTGGGTCAACCCCCATGATTTAGCACACGAGAACTTCGACAATGCGCTTGTCATGCTGCACACCTGGGCTTCCAACACTCGGGACCATTCTCGCCTCTCTTTCTTCGGTGGTGCATTTGACTACTGGGCCATGCTTCTCTCTTTTGTGTCTGAGACGAGGCTAGATAGGAATTACCTGCGGCACTCCATCACTGAAGCTGGTCCTCCCAACGCTCATGAGTCGACCACACCACACTCATTCATTGGCACATCGGGAAAGATAGTTCAGATTCTCACCGATGTCGGCATGCTTATTTTCAAGCATCGGAAGAGAGTATCGGAGATCGACTTCTTCTGCGAGGAGGACCTGGACTATTTCCAGAACTCGATTCGGAAAGCCCGCCAGCTGGAGCGCCGCCTCCTGGCATTTAAACCGCTGATCCCGACGAACATCTACGATCCCGGTGACCTAAATACTCGCCCTCTACACTTTGTCAAAATTGACGAGGCCCTTCATTGCACTGGCTTGCTACAGCTGTACCGAGTTTTTCCAGATTTGCTCAACGATCGTTACCAGCCCTTGGACCGAAACACCCTGCTTCAGCCACAACCAACCTTGAAGAAACCATCTCAGGAAGAGAGGAGTATGTGGCTAACCAACCTAGGTCTATATATAGTCGAAATACTGCGAGACATCCCATTTGAGTCTCGAACGCGCTGCATGCAGCCATTCATGCTTGTAGCTGTCTCGTGTGAACTCCGCATGCCGTCGGATATCGTGCAAGGCTATCGTGAGGGAGGGAATGCATGCAATGCAATCGAGATGGCTCAGGCACGCGACTTTTTGCGATCTCGAATGTCCGCCTATATGCATGCCTTTCCTCTCCGTAAGATTGAGAAGGTGTTTGAGCTCATTACACATATCTGGTCCGCTATGGATAGGGAGGAGAAGGATGTCTACTGGCTGGATGTATGCAAACGAATGCGGCTGGGTACACTTATGGGATAACGAAATTGTTCCTGGGCATGCGGCACAGGCTATCGCCACCGGATCAAAGGACATCGCTGCCGGCTTCAAGCCGGCCTTGGCAGCCGGGCAAGCGGGTTCGGCAGGAGGCCCGACCTCGGTTAGGGAATGCCACCACTGCAAGTAGGTGGCCAGACTCTTAGCTAGATCTGCCTTCCTCACGTGTGTAACAATTGATCTGTGCTGAACGTTCCCTGTGTCCTAAGAATCGACTTATGCCGCGTGACCTGAATTGCTTCAGAAATACACTTATGTATGCCTAAAGCTCCTATTTGTTAGATTGAATGGAAAGTCTTTTGGGTTTTTTTTAGCTTTACTCAATATTATCAGATAGATCAAATAGAAAGTATAAACCGGGACTTGGTCGTTTCCACCCGAATAGTCAAAAATTACTGGAATTGGTGTGCCGCCATGATAAATTTGGGTCCAATTGGATCTTCTCGATGCTTTCATTTTATCATATGCGTCTGGATCTTACGATTGGTGCTATAGGTTTCCTTTCAACATACAACCGAGTACTGGATGTCGAGATTCTGACAGGACCTAGCTTTATGACTGACTCCAGGTAGGCTCTAAGCCAATATTGTAAGCTTACTCCTGGGTCATGATAAGATCTCTGTCAGCATCACCCATTTTAGGAAAAGATCAGCCTCCGTCAGCAGCATTGAGCTCTTCATTTAAAGTGATGTTGCCCCGTAAGCAGATACCCCTCACAGTCTCCTCTCTCCTCACACATTTGACAAGGTCAACATGAACGAAGACAAACAGAAGCCTGCGATTCTGCTCGTGCATGGGGCATGGCATCGGCCCGTCCATTACCGTTCTCTCATCGACGCACTCAACGCCAAAGGTTTCGCAGTTCTTGTCCCGCCTCTCGCCAGCTCCGGTTATGATGACTCCGTTGACGGAAAAACGTACCACGACGATGTGAAGCGCATTCATGAGGTACTCTTGCCAGTCTTGGACTCTGGTAGAACTGTCATTGGTGTCGGCCATAGCTATGGTGGAGTGCCTCTCACTGCGGCGATTCAAGGCCACACTATTGCTGAGCGAACTGCTGAAGGTCTCAATGGAGGTATTACGTCGGCCATATATATCTCGCCAACGCCTATTTTCCAGAGGGGAATTTCCATGTATGAAGCTGGAGGTCATCAATGGACGACGAGTTGGTTTCATAATGTGTCTGTACGTTCAAATATCCTTGCCACTTATGCTTTTGACAGATACTCATTATGGTCTAGAATACGCACCTCCCTCTGATATCGGACAAGGCAAAGGATGCTTTCTACTCAGATATTGATCAACCTGCCAAGGACGAGGCCTGGGCGCATATCTGCCACCAGAGCAGAGCTCCATTCGAGGTCCCCATCGTTTGCACGCCCATAGAATTGAATATCCCCAAAACTTACATCGTTTGCGCAAACGACAAGATTTTTGCGAAGGAGGTGCAGCCTTTCACTGCCGAGAAATGGGGAGCCACGCCACTCGAGATTAAGTCAGGTCATAGTCCGTGGCTAGTGGATTCTCATAGAGACTGGCTAGTCGAGGTCATTGCTGAAGAAGCAGCCAAATTATAGATATTAGTAGATAGGGTCGGTATAAATCTGTCACACTGAGTGGATAGGATTAGGATGATGATGATGAAAGCTCTTGATTTCCTATCTAATGAAGGGCTAGGCTTTTTGCACGAAATGCAAGACAACACTATAAACAACACCACTTAATTATCTAGTATCTCTCTATTGGACAGAGCTGCTGGAGGGCTTCATCGAGAGCTCGCTTGAAATTTTGGCACAGATACGTGGCTTGGAGAATGTGGACCTGATCTATTCGAGGGGCCAGTTCAAGATATACTCCCGGATTTGTGTGGCTGCCCTGCAAATAATCCTGGGGCCGACAACGCCGCTTGGGAACTCAACCGTACAGCCACCGAGCCCAAGGCATTTCGATTGTCAGTCCGTTGCAACGACGGATGCGGAGGGTGACTGTGACAATCAGCCACACTCGCCATGCTCGTCATGCTTCAGTCATGGCTTCATCGGGTGACATGGGGAACGATAGCGGGGTCAAAATCCTGCTTGCATTCCGCTTTGCATCAGCCCGACGAACTCTAAGATCCACCCATCAGATCACATATAACCGGTGCTGCCAGAATTAAAACGGCGAGGTTCGTTAGCGGCTATTCCTCGCTGAAGCCAAAATACAACTTCATCCTGTGCACGTGTCACCTGCCAAACTCATCGCCAGCGAGAGACGTCCTCTTACTCTAAGCAATGCCTGTGAAGGCGACTATTCGATAAGGGAGGAGAGGGTTTTCATCCTCAAACTTCGAGTGATCACTCCTATTCCTCTCAACTCGCCTCCCCTGCAATTTTTGGATGAGAAGCTTGACATTCACCTTCTTCAGCTTCGGCGAGGTCCCCAATGGGACGAGACAAGATGCCCGCTCTGGACGATGCAGATTTGGGTAAAAGCATCGATCCAGTAGCCCAAGTCTTCGAAAGCTGTGCCTCTCGCGAGAAGTGGTTTCAAAATGACGATGCGCATCTAGAACCCAGGTAAGCCACAAGGAACATGAACACTCATTCTCAGGAGGATGCCTCAGCCGTTAAACTAGCGCTAACACGATGCCCCTTCGCCGTATCGCAGCCGTCGGTGGTTCCTCTCATTGGCATTCCCCATGATCGCAGGGACTCTCGGCCCTGTGGCTTCAGCGTTTAGTGTATGTGCACTAGCTCAGCCCTGGCGACAGCATCTTGTTCCCGGGGCAAATGTCCAGGAAGCCCCTTTCGTCGCCAACCCGTCTTGGTATGCCATCACAGAATTACTCCGACCAATGCCGAGGCCGTCTCTTCTCTGATATATGCTACTATAGGTTAACGATAGTCAATGCCATCCAGCTTGCTGTCGCCATCACCTCGAACTTGTTTCTACTCCTCAACATGGCAAGAAGAGTCCGCTTTAGTCTTGCACAACCCATCACAATAGTCGGATGGTACTACGCAAAAACTCCATGCAATGAGGGTATGCTCTTAACATGAGATTAACAGGTACATCTCAGCTATATGCCGCACCGCTCTGAGCGCTACTGCCGCTGGACCGCTCCTCACAGACATCAAGTTCCCCGAAAACGAACTCATCTGGTCCCAAGCATTTTACTATGGCATATGGGCGGCCATCCTCTACTTCTTCGATGCTTCTCTCATGGCCGTGACGTTCTGGGGTGCTTCATCCGGTTACTGTGGGAACGACTTTATGCTAACCTCCAGTCATCGCACTCTAATGTTGCAGACCATCACGTTCCTTATGTACCTCCTCCTTGGAGCCCGTGTTTTCTCCATAGTCGAAGACTGGAACTACCTCGATGCCGTGTACTGGGCAGATGTTACTCTCCTCACAGTCGGCTTTGGCGACTACGCCCCTACAACTACCCTTGGAAGAGCTCTCCTTATCCCATACGTCCTCTTTGGTATTATCAGTCTTGGCTTGATCATCGACTCAATTAGGAGCCTAATCCTTGAGCGTGGAGGACGCCGCTTCGCGGTCCGGATGGAGGAGAAGACGCGACGTAGGATAATCCGGACCATGACACGCAGGGGTGATGATGAAATCCTTAAGCCCATTCGCAGAGAGTCCAAAGTCTCTCGCCCACAATCAGACACGATCCCAGTAACCGAGTTTGAACGCCGCAGGGCCGAGTTTGCTCTAATGCGAAAGATACAAGACCAATCTTTATCTCGCAGAAGATGGATGGCTATGGCCGCCTCTACTAGCTCATGGGTCGTTCTATGGCTAGTGGGCGCGGTTATCTTTAAGAAGTTTGAGAAGCCCTATCAGAACTGGTCCTACTTTGACTCTTTCTATTTCTGCTTCGAGGCCTGGACTACCATCGGATATGGTGATCTCTCCCCTATATCCAATGGAGGCAAATCTTTCTTTGTGATTTGGTCCCTTTTAGCCTTGCCCACTATGACGATGCTTGTCTCACATGCCAGTGATACTATTGTCAAGTTCATCCGATATAGTACCATTCAATTAGGAAATGTCACGATCCTGCCGGGCGACGAAGGCTATATCAGAAATATAAAGCACATCATCAGCAACATTACATTTGGTTGGGTCTTCCCAGGCAATCTGGACTCTGCATCTCCAGATCTGGCAGTGTCCCCAAAGAGCGCCGATCAACGATTGGACGAGAACATGACCGAGCCCGACGGACAAACTCTCCAGGACGATAACAGAGGCGGGCCCAGTACCTCAGTTGTCGATCGAAGGGTTTCGCAGAGCCGTCGCCAACAATGCACTCGCACACCGTCCCGACGCTCGCTCTCCTGCCTCCGCAATCCCAACGATGAGCTTCCCACAGGCACCAACTTCCACTTTCTCCTTATCTCCGAAATTCAGGTCATCGCCACCCACCTCAAAGAATCCAAACCCCATCGCTACACTTTCGACCAATGGGCCTGGTATCTCAAGCTCATCGGAGAAGATGAACACAACGCACAGACACACTGCAAGGCCAAGCCAAAGGAAAATCGCCGGAATCCTAACGATGAGTACTCAGATAAGGAGCTGACGTGGTCGTGGGTCGGGAATCGAAATCCTTTAATAGGTAGCCAGGAGGAGAGTGAGTGGATTTTTAACAGGCTAATGGATAGACTCCAGCAGTCGTTATTGTCAGAGATGAGGCGGCAGCTGGGTAGCGGTGCCAGGAGGGCGTATCAGGAGGCGCCGGAGGTTTATAATTTGGATCGAGATGGTAGCGTTGAGAAGAAAAAAGGATAATGGCTGTGCATTGGCAACTTGACCATTCACACATGCGACGAGGTGAAGGACTGTTTCACAATCTTGTTTACTTGGTGCGTGAATAGGATGAGATTGAATACGGTCAAACGGGAAGAGTTGTGCTATTTCAATAACCCCTTATTGCTACCCGTTGGTATAAATGTATGGTCGGGCTACGAGGCCAGCAAGCTATTGCTACTCTCGATAGCCGCTGGGGAAGCCGGTGGCTGGCTGGCCGGCAGAGCGAGGTGCAGTGGTACTCCCTACGGCTCGAGATTATTAAAGAGATTCGCCGTATGGCGCAGGCTCAGCGTATAAGCGAGGAGGCTGCAATGTATGCTATAAGCCTGCAGCTGCAGCAGATAGGCTACTCAATTGACCAGCTCTGCAAGTTCCTCCGAGCTAATAGAAAGACCCAGCTAACTATACGGAAGAAAAAGAAATAAAAAAAGGGGTTGGCAGTATCTATAGGGTTTATAAGTAATTCATAATCTACAATCTCTATCTTCCTCTTGTGGGCTGTGAATAATACCTCTTCTATCCGCAGGCCGCCTCGGGCTAGGCAAGCAGTTTGCGGCCCTCCGGGCTGTCTGATGGATCCGGAATCGGGGGGCCCTGCTCGATAGCTCCAAGCAGGTTCCCGGTTATTGCGCAAAGATAGAGACCCTCGATTACGTAGAAATTGCATTACGCCGTTCAGGCCGGGCGACTGTGGAGAGGGGGGTAATATTCGAAGTTGCTGAGGCCACGGACGTGATTTGGCAGTGTTGTGGCGCTAAGCCGCTGAATCAGCCACCAAGAGGCCGCCGTGGATATCCTATTGGATTATGTCAAGCGGCCAGTGGATTGAGTGGAGTGACTTTCAACCCTGGCAGCAACTCAGCCATCCTCATCTTACCCATCGCTCCAAGCAGTAATCGCTGAAGCATTATGCCGGCGAATGTTGGTTGACCCCTGCCGCGAATATTACTGAGGGCTTTTGTGCTGAGCTGTCAGTGGTGATAATAGTTTATATGCCGCATCGCTCTGTGAAGGCGCAGCAGCAGCTCGTGCCGAATTGCCGGCTAAAGCGCTGTGTCGAAAGATTTGCCGCATCAACCGGCAACTGTGTTCCGAAATAGAGTTTAGAATCGTCACATAGGTACAGGCGGCGCTTAACCAAAGATTCCAAATAGGTTAAAGTTTGGGGGATTTCGCTTCTCCCTGTAGACTGCGGAAATAGCATGCTTCATTATAAGCTTGTTTACCGCTATGGTAATGGTAGATGTGGGCGCTTAGTTACTGATTGATCTATATAAGAAACCTGATTGTTTGTAAGTTGGAAAGAATAAATAGCGGACTCAAACCTATAAAAGTAGTTGATGCATGAGCTAATAATGATCATATGCGACTCGCACATTATTCCGTGCGATCCGGTCTCCCGCATGAAACCCTTGTATATATACCTAAGCTAACGGCCAACAACCAACAACTAAGTCCACCAACTTTCATCATCCTTCCCACGTCCCAAATTTGTCGGCTAAAATTACGAATGCGTGAGAGTTCCGAGCAACGAGTAAGCCTTAATCGCGAAGACCTCCAGATATAAAAGGCACGCTTTATCCGCTCAGTGGATAAATTCCTCATCAGCTCTTCACCTCGTGTCCTCTTTCTACTCTCTTCCCTTCAATCTTGACTATGGGAGATACCAAGCTCCTATTGCTTGTATTGCTCTTAGATCTTGGCGCCATTGTTATTCGCATATCATCAGGAAGATGGTTAACCCAAGCAAAGCTCTCGCTGCTTGCCTCGCATTTGGTCTTGTTGACCCGAGTGCTGCAATCTACGACAAGCCAGGTCAGCGCGTAGGCTACCATCCTGGCTGCTGAGGCAGGTCTCTACATCTACAAGGAGATCTCTGACATGATTAAGAGCAAGTCAAACGATAACTCTTGCTCTATGACCATCGGCACGGAGTGGAACGGATATATGGTTGAGGGCTATGCGTACTTGGCCACTACCAGTGGCCACAATTGCAAGACTACCGCCGAGACAAAGACTATTCTGGCCGCAGTCAAGGAGTGCGCCAACTTTCAGCATAAACATGGTGCCATCAGTGGCTGTTGCAAGTTGTCTCACGGGGGAACTTGGACAGGCCATCTGCGTCTCACTTCTCAGCCATCTAAGTATCCAGCACATGCAGTCGATTGTTGCGGAGCCATTAGGTTATGTTGATGTGGCGAGAGATGATTTCGTCGGGTTTACTTTCATTATGTATGCTTGTGGTCTGTGATGTGGAGGGTTGCTTGCAGATGATGCTCATATCAGGTCATTTATTTGATAGCTTCCGAGGCACTTAACCTACCTCTACTACACTCCTTTCTACTTTGTTTTATATTAGGTCGATAGTGTCGCTCAAGTCTTTAAATCAAATATGGATTGCGAAATATCGTGTACAGGGTCCCACTCGCTTCAATTTCCAGTGTACTCTGTAGTAATGCGAAATTCGGTCTGTTCCGAATACAGCTTCGGGCCGCGCTCTCCCTGTAAATCTCTGGGTCCCTCCATCAAAATTCATAGATTAGCATCATGTGACAACCAGCAACCAACATGACAACCAACAGACCCCGGCTCCTTCTTCGGGGCAGACTTGGAGACTGCCTGGGACGATGCCTCGGCATCGTCCCATGTTCGAGAACTCTATGCCTTGGCCTACAACGAGCGGGGTCGAAGATGGCGACGCTGACCACTCAACATGGCTGGATTAGCTTGTCAACCAAGAATTATGCATGATTGCCGATATCGGTTATCTGGAGCTACAGCACCCCCCCAAACTTCATTTGTGGCGTTTCCTATATGAACCCCTGGCACGGTCATCGGCAAGTAAGCTCGGGATTTAGAGTAGGGTAGTGTGGAGTGATTAGTGCAAGGCGGCGGGCCAAAGGAGTCGAGATGTCAGGGATCTCCTGATTCAATGATCTTATGGGGCCAATCTGGGGTAAAAGAGGGGACCTTCTTGGCGTGGCGTCCTCCAGGACCTCGGACTGCGGGGTTGGATGAGGCGCCGAGGGATGGCTATAATTGGCTCTTACTATGACAACATGAGTGTTGTACTTTGTATCAAGTCCAGAATCTGGGAACATATAACCTGGAGTCATGTTGAAAATCCCACCTGCCTCCTCATTACCTTCACTCCGACTTCTGAGGACAGCAGCAGACCTCCGTACTTGTTTCTAATCGCCAGACGAACATCGCAACTATTGCCCGAAAGAGCGGACCATCCGGCCTCGACTACACAATGGCTCAGAAGGTCGACGGCAGTGCCGTTCAGCAATTTGAACATGCATCAGACGCTTTCCCAAAAGACGAGCTCAAAGACTACGACTTGTGAGTCAACTTGGGTAACTGTTGGTCCAATCATCAATGATGTGCTCACGCTCTCGATTTACAGAAATTCGGGCCTACAATTCGACAAGAACGCCGAAAAAAGACTTCGAAGAAAGATCGATCTGCACATCGTGCCTTTGGTTGCCATACTATACCTCTTCTGCTTCATCGATCGAACCAATATTGGTAGCCATCTGTTCCCAAATCACCAGTTAGTCAAGTCTAATATGCATCATTTAGGTAACGCCCGTCTCGCAAACTTCGAGCAAGACCTTGGCCTCCAAGGTAACGACTACAACTTGGTTCTCTCTGTGTTTTACATATCATACGCTCTCTTTGAGATCCCAGCTACACTCCTGTGCAAGATCATGGGACCGGGCTGGTTTATCCCCCTCACGACCTTCTTGTTTGGGATCTGTACGATTGGCACCGCTTTCGCCAACACAAAAGGCCAGATAATTGCCTGTCGCATTCTCCTCGGCATTTTCGAATCCGGCATGCTGCCTGGAATTGCCTACTATCTGTCTCGATGGTACCGCAGAGCTGAACTTTCGTTCCGTTTGGGTATGTATATCGTCATGGCGCCACTTTCGGGGGCTTTTGGAGGCCTCTTGGCGTCTGGGATCCTCAGTCTCGACCACTTTGGGTCTCTCAAAGAGTGGCGAATGATATTCGGCATCGAGGGTATCATTACGATTGGACTATCCCTCATTACTTTGGCTCTCCTTACAGACAACCCCAATACTGCCCGTTGGCTTAACGAAGAAGAAAAGACACTAGCTCTTGATCGAGTTAAGTCAGAGCGTGTGGCTCAAGACAGGGTACTCGACAAGGTGAACGCGACTAAGCTCAAGCGCGGAATTATCAATCCTATTACCCTTTCAACCGCCTTCATTTTCCTCCTCAGTAACATTGTCGTTCTCGGAATCTCTTTTTTCCTACCTACGATTATCCGCACCATTTATCCGGAACAGACTAGAGTTCACCAGCAACTGCTAACAGTGCCCCCTTACATTGTTGGGAGCTTTTTCCTCCTCCTGGTCTCGTGGCTTGCAACGGTCTACGATACTCGGCAGATCTTCCTTTTTCTCAGCGGTCCGCTGGTCATGGTCGGCTACGCAATGCTCCTCAAGAGTACAGATCCCACCGTACGATATGCTGCAATCTTCTTGACTGCAAGCTGTGCCTTTTTTGGTGGTTCTCTATCAAATGCCCAAGTCAGCGCCAACACCGTCTCTGATACAGCTCGCAATATCGCCATTAGCACTAACGGTAAGTCATATAAACTATCATCAATAGTGAACCTATACTTATATGCTGGGTTTACAGGCGTGTTTGGATATCTTGGAGGTCTTATTGCGACTTGGACTTATCTTCCATGGGATGGGCCCATGTACCCGATTGGAAACGGGATCAACCTGGCGGTCTCAGCGGTCATCTCCATAACTTCGGTGACCTTCCTTTGGTGGATGAAGATGGACAACAAACGACGTGATGAAAAGACCCAAGCAGAGAAGGAGGAGGAATTGTCCGGCCTAACTCGAGAGCAGATCTCTGATCTCGATTGGAAGCATCCTGACTTCAGGTGGCGACCATAAAAGTCTGAATGTCATCTGTTTCAATTCTAGTACTTACATTAGAGTTAGAGCACCGGCCCCTTCTCATCGCATGATTAAGTGGAAATAGGATTGTAGAAGCAATCTAAGTTAAAAGGGAGTTGAATTCTGTAAAATTACTCTCAACTACATTTAAACCATAGGCTCTAGAGTTCATTGTGAGGTTTCTTTTTGCAGGCTGACTTGACAGCTACCACGTGCTTCGTAAGTTACTTGGTACTCCGGACCGAGACGGGAGAGCGTAGTTCGACGTCATCGAGCATTGCCGTTCCTTGCTGCCGTTCATCTACGGTGGGAGTTCACTTTCTCCCCAGCTACAGGCATGCTATCCTTGAGACGTACTAGTTAAACCTCGGCAACCTTCCCGCTTAGGTATTCCGACGTGGGATCAGGAGAACTCTTGGACAAAACTGCGGCAGATTCGTTGGAATATCCACTAACTTGGTAGCTAAGGAGCTGAGGACTTCCGTCAGCACCAAGAGCTATCTAAAGACCATAAACACTGTAAACATTGTCACCAGCGCAGAATCCGTGGAACTGCATTTCGGAGGTCGAATTTATCTGCGACTGATTTTATAAAACAAATAAATCTTTGGTTTTGTGACAAGAAAAATTATGAAGAAACCCAAGTGTTTTAACATTTTATTAGAGTGCTTCAGCGATATATAATTATCACAAGTACATGTGCAAGAGACTGCTCCACCTCTGGTTGTAATTCAGTACAGTCAGTAGCTCATGCGCACCTTCGACTGCTTAATCAAAATCATCTGGCCTGCCTTCACACTGAAGCTTGTGCTGCTGGTGGCCTTGCCATTTACTTTAAGAACTGTCTTGGAAAGAGGAATAAGCAACGGTTGAGGCAAGTGAACGACGCCAACGGAGCTCCCGTTCTTTGGGCTCTTGACTTCCATCTGCAGGAGGCCGTCTACAAATTTCCATTCAACGCTGATGTCACCGCGAGGAGTTCGCTGACGGCCCTTGGCCCACTTCAGATCAAGAGTTTGCGGTGCGATCTTCCACTCCTCGAAACCAGGCTTCGTGGGCTGAATTCCGAGGACGTATCGGCTCAGCTCAGCTGTAGGACCGGCGCTCCAGCCGTGGCAAAGGGAGGTTGCAACGCCGAGGCCGGGAGTGCCGTCTGCATTAAGTGTTTCCCAGAAGCAGTTGGTATAGTTGGCGTGGGAGGGGTTGGCCATTGGTGCCCAGAGGCTCTTGAGGAGAGTCTTCGCAGATTTGGTATCGCCAGAGTCGAAGGCAGCGCGTAGATGGTATGACGAAGCATACGGGCTGATCTTTTGAGCCCAGCCAGCCTTAGCAGTAGCTTTAGAGAAGGCGAGGGGGCCTGCCGGAAGGAAAAGCTCCTGGCCCATTGTCGAGAGGATTTCCAATGCTGAGATGTTGCCACTTGGTACCCCGGCTAATATTGCGAGAGCGTTTGCGTCCTGAGCAAATCCGCTTCGCATACTCTCAGAGAGGACATACGCACCCATAGCCGCGTCCCATAGCTGATTGTTCATAGCAACTCTAAGATTTTCAAGGCGCTGTTGGTAAATCGAAACATCAATGCCGGCGGCCTTCAGCAGAGGGGCTGTCTGAAGTAGCGAGTAGGCATATACGGCATTAAACTTCCCAACAACGCCAGTCTGCGCAGGATCATAATAGTTCCAATCGCCACCGAAGGAAGCCTGAGCTACAGAGAACAGGCCGTCTTCAAGCTGCGAGTGCGCCCAGTCTAGCATCAGAGCAATCTGAGGGGCCCACCGGTTAGCGAAAGCGACATCGCCTGTCATCTCGTAGTTTTGCGCCAAGGCAGTGATGATGTTGAACGAGTAGCCTATGAGACCGGTAACATTGATTGGCAGGAGTTGCGTCAATGGCTCCTGTTGAATCTTGGCAACGGGGATGAAAAATCCAGGAGTGGTTTGATAGGACCCAAGAAGATCGAGGCTCCCATCAATAAACGATCGGGCATATGTGCTTGCGAAGGACGCCCTGACAGCGATGTCTAGGTCGCCGCTATAGGCAATCCTATCTCGCCTCGATCCATCCACGATAGAATCGGCGGGATTGGTGCCCATAAGGAAGTCATCGAGGAAGCTTTTATCCGTGAGAGACGAGGAGTAGATCTCGTCGCCTGTGGGCGTCGCAGCCTTCAAGTTGCGGAATACAGCTGAGTGTGTAAAGGCTGCACCGAGGCCAAAGGAGCCGTAAAACACAGAAGACTGACTGAAGGAGAAGACCGTCTTATTGTCGATAGAGATGCTGATGTCAGTCATGTCGACATTAGCCCGAACCGTGTGCCATTCGTTAAGAGCGAGAGTCTTAGGAAGCTTGGCAGAGTCAAGGAGCGTATTTAGGTTAGTTGGTCCAGCATATGCAGAGATAGAACCGCCGAGGACATCGCACGAGATGTATATGCCAGAATTCAATGTGTCGGCCAGGACTGAGAACCCAAATTCGCCAGTCAGAGGCTTGACCTCAAATTCAAGAACGTAGCTGGTATACTGAACGGCGCTGGTGAGAATCTGAGGCACGGCACTCTCTACTAGAGCGCCCTCATCGGTGACCTCCCAAAAGTCGGGGATAGATCCTTTGGGGATTTCGGTCAGCTGGATAGTTCTTGCGCCAGCGTGCCAGATCCGGGTCAGGTCTTTATCGGAGCATTCGAAACTACCCGCAAGTTTGGTCAGAGGTGTAGTATCGACAGTATGCTTAACGCCAATCTTCTTGAGAGTGAGAGTTCCGGGAGAAGTGAGGTTCAGCTTCTGGTAGCGAAATGCGCCTTGGATTAGGCGATTCGTGACCGTTGATCTCTTGGTGATGTTGTATTGATTCACGCGATAATTGTCCATCGCAGCAGCTAGGGGGAGGGGTCCATCGCTCTAAAGAAAAGGATGTGAGTCTCGACGAGATTGGTGTGACGGCGGGCCATGAAAGTTGATGAGATTTCTTACCATGAAGATATCGAGTGCAGCTCTTGACTCTGCATACGTGATTTGGAACATGGAGGTGTCTCCCTTGACGGAGACGACCTCAAATGTCGGGAAACCCTCCACATTGTAGTCATAGTCAAGGACTAATATAGCAGGCGATTTGCCATCGGAGGTGAGAGTAGTGGAACCTTTTGATCCAAATGTGACTTTGGCATCCGCATCTCGAGCAACGTGATCAAGTTGAGCAGGTCGGGCGGCAACCAGTGCAGTCCAGCTTGTGATAGTAAACACATATAGAAGGGGCCTGAATATCATTTTTCGGGAAAATTACGACAAGATGAGCGATGGGATAGAGAATTATGAGGCAGAATGGCAAAGGGAGTAAGAATAGCAGAAGTATGAAGGCTTTGTTTGGCGATATGAGAAAGAATCGGTGAGGTGGGAGCTCTAGGCTTCAAGAGGCTTCCAATTTAGCTCTCTTTATAACCTATGACTGCACTGAAGCCATGCCCACCTGTCTGGGGCTTTTGCCAAGATATATAAAGGACATTATCAGCTCTATTGTGGACCGTTCCCTTTTGCTAGCTGACTTGGCAGTTTCGCTCCCCAGGCCTCCTCGGAAATGAACTGCGGGGAAACCGAGAGAGCGGATAGACCTACTCCGGGCGCTAGTAATTATGATGCAATCATTCCTCAGGATGTGGGCAAACCTGAAGAGCTTTGACACGGACTCGGTCGTTTGGGGGCTTGACTACTTGTGAGGTCCTCGGTGTGCACGAGCCGAAGAGTACGAGATTGGTATGAACAGCAAGGTTCCAGGGTAGACAGTTCTTCTCCCACGAGGCAATCACCAGCGATGTGTCGTCCAAAGATATGCTTGCTGTAGCTAGGCGTGGGAAATGATATTATATTCATCGTTTGCCTCATGAAATCCTCGCTCGAAATCCGCCTGCAACCTCCGACACCATTCATGTAGGAGGTACTTGCTGTAAGTCTAGGATCCTCTTTCTCTCTCCGTATTGCCTTCCGGGCTCTCCATGAACTGGAAGATTCGATGCGTTCTACTCGGTATTCGGGTAAATATTCCAGGGGGGGCCATACCGAATGACCGGTACAGGTCAGTAAATACGCTAGCATCCTGAACACGTACCACAGTGGATTCGGCTACCCGATCCTTATAACCGTAATAAGCAGAGACTTCTGGGTGCCCGAATCCCCGGTAGATACAAGAATACGAGAGTGCGAGGCGAAGTACGAGAAACTCGGGTTATCAAGAACATCTTAGCGACTGCGCGCAGGCATCAGTGAACCACTACTAAATACCCTGTCTAGTCCGTTCCACCTTGGATGAGGTTGAGATCACCGTACCTCGTGTAAAGTTGAGATCACTGTTGAACTCCATCCTCTCATTTATCATCTTCAGGGTAATTACGCGGTATTGGCCATAGGGATACGAGCCAGGGAACACCTGCTCCTGGAGGGTAGCATAAGAGAGACATCTGTACCCGGGACCCTGACAGTAATGCAATTCACGCTGCGGTGTAAACTGTGCTTTCCCAGCCTCTGCAGATCAACTGATCCACTGATCAGATGATACACTCCATCTGCGAGCGGGACTACAAGTCGGATTTCCCCAGTCTGTAGCTTCTTCCGAGGTGCCGGGACAATCTAGAACTGCGGGGTACCCAGAACTGCGGAGTACCCCAGATCGGATTGAGATACCCCAGATCGGACTGACATACTCCGATGTATTGGTCAACGTCTCCGTGCAAACAAGGCGGAGTATATTGTGCCGAACCGGAAACCATCTCAAGGTTCTCACGTGTCTAAACTCGCTCATATTTGCCGCGAGTATGATCTTTTCGGGTCATGTCAGCTAGTCATGCCAGCTAGCGTTCGTCCCGACCCATGTTTCCTTTGTATTTATGGAGAAAATCTTGATCTGCGTAGCGTTAGAAGAACGTACATAAGACCTCGGCTCCCTGGCCTCATATCAATCGACACCGACACAGGCTTTTCTGATCACCTATATGGTCGACATTGAACTATCGCCATGTTTAAACGTTTTGCCATTGCTACGGCCTTGGGTGTCGCTGGTGCCAGTGCTGCTGGGGTGACGTATCCCGTCCCTTCAAAGGTACCGTCCAGCGCCGTGAAGCTAGATTCTACCCCATTGGGCGTTTCGTGAGTCATATTCGGGCACAAAGATGTCCCAGTTCCTTTAGCGCGATCCAGGGTTTTGACTTTTATAGTTTCGAGTTCTTCATGTGGCCATCATACATGACCAACGTCACACCACCTCTACAATGCCTCGACCACTTCTCCACGCTCTATGGCAAAAAGATTCCTATCAGGATCGGCGGCACAACTCAGGATAGAGCAACATACGATCCAAACTTTGAGGGCTACGTCTCTTACCATGTCGACAACCCTTTAGACGCCCCAATGAACTTGACTTATGGACCCAAGTTCTTTGATTTGATCCGTAAGTGGCATGATAACTGAGATGAAGAATAAATTGTGCTAACACAAATTCAGCCGAATTTGGTGCTGAAACCATGCTAGGTATGCTCTTATTGTCTCTGCTAGCTTATTGAGGGAAGGAAATGACTAAATCTTTAGGTTTCAATCGCGGTGACGACAACATTACCAATACACTTGAAGCAGTGATGGAGGCTAAGGCTCGGGCTGGACACAATCTGGGGGCCATTGAACTCGGAAATGAGCCTGATCGTAAGTGGAATATCAATGTGTCGAAATAGCAACCTTCTAATTCAGAGTCCAGTCTACTACGCATTCTGGAATAAACCAATAGCTGTTGCTCCCTGGAACAACTCTCAGGAAGGCAGCAGCGCAGCAGAATGGGCTCAGGCTTTCATCAATCGCTGGAAGAGCCCTCTCCCTATCCTATCCGCCGGTGCATACGCTGTGCCAATTCCTCTCTACGACAACTATCCTGATACAAACTACTTGATAAACGAGGCTTACAATGCCAGCGTCAAGGCTGGGACCAAGTCGTACTGCACGCATCTCTATGCTCTATCCGGTGGTACTACCTTGGACACTGAGATGAACCATTTGAGAACGGTTGCCGATTTGTCACACTTTGTCGACAAGATCGCAACAGCCAAGTCCATTAACCGGCCTTATATAATTGGTAAGGTCATTCTTTCATACACACAGTTATCCATTTGTTCAAGCTGCTTTGCCGATTTGCATCAAGTTGTACTAATATCGAATAATGTTTTGTAGGTGAGACTGGCTTTCATGGGTCCGATGAGGAGATGGATGCTACCTTTGGTGGTGCCCTTCAGGTCCTTGACAAGACCCTCCTAGCTCTATCGATTGGCATCGAGAGACTTTACTACCATCAAGGTACTATTAACCAAGGTAAATTATACAAGCTGCCCTCATTTAAGCAACCAATAACTAATGTTTGGGCAAGCATTCTTCAATTGGTGGTCAGACAATCAGGTCGAGGCGCCATTTTACGGTGCTTGGATGGTTGGTTTAGCTGTTCAAGGTGCTGACCACATCGTTGCTAGCGATGATGGCACCGACTCCTTTGCGCAGTACATCCTCTACAAGCGCGGCAAGCCCTTCAAGGCCGTGCTTATTAACACTGACTACTACTCTGGCACTGGCAAGCGAAACAGCACAACCTTTACTCTTAAAGGCTTGAAGAGCGCGAAGGTCAAGGCTCTGCGAATGGCTGCGCCATCCAGTGATGTTACTACCACCCTGAAACAGGCGAATCCGTTTAATGAACTTACAATTGGAGGTAAGAATACTGCTCCGACGATATGAACCAATCTTGCGAATCCACATCGCCCTCTAAAGGGATCTTACTGCAGGGATGCTGATTTTTTGGTGATTAGGTCAATACTTTAAGAACTCAGATTGTTCAATCAAAGGCAAAAAGAAGTTGGAGGTTTCTATTGTACAAAAGGGACAAGTTACATTTAAGCTAGCAGCCTCTGAAGCTATCTTGGTGTATTTCTAAGTACTAGATACTACGAGGTCTAGGGCAGCGTACCTAGCTCACGACATACCAAGGCAATAGTATCTGTGATGCTCAAAGTTGCTATTGGACGGGCAACGTTTCCGTATTAAATGGGAACAGCCTGTTCAATTGTTAGTCTGGTTAGCTGCGTTAGGAAATAAATAAGCTATTGTCTGTCGGGATATTTTGAAAGTCATCCAGGTCCAGAATTGTTGTGCTGGGTACTTTCTAGAGACATGCCCGAGGGGGATGTTTAGCGTCGGCTTCGTCGGCATATCCAGCTGCTCCGAAACGCCATTATCTTCTCGTCCTTCCCTTCCTCCCTCCTCCATATCACGAACTCAGCCTCTAGGCACTAGTTTCCTAAGTCTAGAATATTAGGTAGCAAAATGAGGTAGTTGGTAGCACATGCTGAATATGTCGCTGCCCAACCTGCAGCCACAATGGAGCCCCGGAGGACAAAGAGTCCACAAGAGCCAATCGCTAAGGCAGTTAAGGGGAAGGAAACTGTGCCTAACGCTAGGTACTTGTAAGCACAAGGATGACACATTTTATAGGTTGGCACCACGCAAGCCACAAGCACTGCTAAACCCTGTAGATGCAGATTGCGGCCAACCGCGTATCAGTTCAACCTTCAGCTCTGCGCCTCCATTAAAAAATTGGCTCGTTTGCAAAGGGCCTGGTGTCGTCCCCGTGGTGTGATTCGCCGTTGTCCTTGGTTGAACCAGGCCACCACTATGACCGGGGGCCGTTGCTGTATGATGGGCAATGTGTGGGGAGGAATCGCAGTCTATATGTACCATGCTTCAGCCATCCTATATTATTATCTCAGCTTATGCTGTTCCTCCAAATTACCGGCCGGGTTGGTCATAGAACAACCACTGCCCCCGACCCCCTACAGAACGGATCTGTATAGCCTGCTGTCTATTCCCGAGCCACATCTTTATGATTGCTTTGATGAAGATAAAGACCACAAATCCATATCGTGCTTCTGAGTACCGTCAAATTAGTAACATCAAATAGCCATGACGTCCAGCTCTGATAGCTGGGAAACCGACGAGTCGGGTGACCAACATGCATCTCCGACGGGCGCGGGCGCAGAGACCCTTCCGTTGCTTTCTGTTCCCGACCATATGTCGCGTCCCAACGACAAGCTATGCGGCGTCTGCGAAAGCCTCCACCTCAACCCCAGGCGTTTCGTCGTCCTACCTGGTGACAAGGAATCGAGCAAGTCGAACAAGCTGGACATTCACCTCGGCAAGGTGGAGGATATGAAGAATAAGATGGACTGCCCGCTATGCCGCCTCGTGCTGGTGGCTTTGGGCGGAGACGAGGTCCCGACACACGAAGATAACGAGCCAATTAAGGTCGGCATGAGCTGGAATACCAAAGGCCCATCCCCAGATCCCAGGGCGCCGTGGAACCACCTACCCGAAGTTCGCGTCCTGAGCCCGTACGTACGCAAGCAGAGCAGGGGCTCTGTATCCAAGAGACTCAACCTCTTCCCTGAGATCACCCTCCTAGCCAACGACTCGCCGACGAATTCCATTGCGTACTTCATACGCCCTATCCGTCAGGACATGATCGACTTTGCCCTAGTGCGGAGATGGCTGGCTCTCTGCCATACGCACCACGGTAAGGGCTGCCGTAGGAACCCTATCCTAAAGGAGTTGAGCAGATCCCATCCCGCCAAGGAAGTGCCTGACTTCCGGTGCATCGACGTAGAACAAGACTGCTTGGTTACCTTGCCGGTCGGATGCCGATATGCGGCGTTGAGCTACGTCTGGGGCCGGCAAAGGTTCTTCTCGACAGTCATATCCAATGTCAAGTCCCTCGAAGAGCCCCACGCTCTTAATAAGCCTGAGTATCTGGTCCAGATTCCGCCCACCGTCAAGGACGCCATCCATGTTACGAAGAATATCGGCATGAGATACCTGTGGGTTGACACCCTGTGTATCGTCCAGGATGACTTTGAGAAAAAGCCGGCAACAATCAAGAAGATGGACCTGATCTACGGCGCGGCAGACTTAGTGATAGTCGCCGCAGGCAGCGAGAATGCGTATTCCGGCATCGCTGGCGTTCTTCCCGGCTCCCGAAGGTCACGACAGCCGATGGAAGAGATAGCGCCAGATTTTCGACTGGCGTTTAGATCCAGATATGCAGACTCCATGCAAAATGTACCATACTCCTCCCGCGGCTGGACGTAAGTTCGAACCCAATCACATTCCGCATGTTCTAACCCCAAAGCTAATGAGCTCGCATGTAGATTCCAGGAGACGGACTTTGCCCTACGATCTCTCGTCTTCGTTGACGGCAAGGTCGCCTTTCGCTGCCAGGGCAACGACGCGTGGGAGGAGCACGTATTCGAACCTCCACACGAGATCAGGGGACAAGGGGGTAGTCACGGCCGCACATCCGAGGTCGACGATATCGGCCAATACGAAGGCCTTATTCAGGCCTATTCGAAACGCGTGCTGTCGTACGAGGCGGACGTATACAACGCCTTCGCCGGCGTAGCGCGGAAAATGATGTGCCAGCTTGATAGCGACCTCTGTCATGGAATGCCGACCGTCTACTTCGATTGGTTCCTCCTTTGGGGCCCCGTCTCCGACCAGGTCCGGCGGCTCTCCGACCAGGTCCGGCAGCTCTCGGAGGGACCCGGGCTACCCATCGGCCCGAGTTGGTCTTGGTCCGGCTGGGTCGGCTGCTCGTGGCCGCATTTGTGGGATTGGTACAATAGGAGCATCGCGCGTGTTAAGAAAGCGATCCGGAAGCGGACCTGGATTATCTGGTACCAGCGGGAGCGACACGAGTCGACGGACTGTAAGCGCCTCCTGAGGCGCAACAACGTCAACGGCAGAGTCGGCTCCAGTTTCAAGGCCAACCGAAACTTCTACGGTTCACGGCCTCAGCGACGTTTTGGCGGCTTGGACTGCTCACGGGTCGAGCCCACCAAGCTGGTGCTGACGGATATCAACCCCCCGACCTACGTGGATGACACTCTCAGTAATCACAGCGGCTCGGGCTTCCTCCAGTTCTGGACCGTGTCGCTCACCCTACGACTCGCTGAGCCGATCAGCCCTGACACATATAGAGGGCCAGTGCATAGGCGCAAGAGGCTGGGAATCTTTGGCCGCAGCGGACGGGAACTCGGCACCATCACGGTGCAGCCGCCCTGGTTGGAGGACAACCCGGTTCCAGAGGAAAGAGAATTCATCCTCCTTTGCGAGGGGAGGGATAAACGAGCAGAGAACGGCATGTGTGACAACGAGGAGGGGTGGAGGTACATGGCCATGCTAATCGAGTGGCGGGACAAGGAAGGTGGGAAGACTACGATGGGGTCGATTATCTGCGATAACAAGCCTAGTATGTATGCTGAGCGGGTTTCTATCGGGTCCATTGGGAAGATGGACTTGAAGGAGGCACTTGGGGATGGCCCGGTTTGGAAGGAGATTATTCTCGGCTAATGACCCCATAGTCATGATATTTAACATGTAGAGTATTCGATATAAACTTATCTCTTATTCTCTAATGAGTACGTGGGCGTATATAACTTAACTTAGCCCCAAAAAGCTCAAGGTCCATGGCTGTAAGAACTGGCGTGTCAGCAATCTTTATAGACAAGATTCATTCTTACGTTCAGCTAAAGTAGTTGCCTTTATTCAAAATGTGGGATTGCTAAATTAAGTCACGCTTGTAGTGTTGCGTCGGGGTATATGGATAGAGAAGTATATTTTGACGGTCAGGTCTGTTCTGTTCTCGCCATAGTCTAAAGTACAAGAAGATGGATTTTTCGTGACGGCAATACTTCTTCCATACCGAGTTCCCCCATACGATGCAGTTTTCCCTTTCGGCTTTCTGGTTCTGAGAGAGCATATTTACAATGGCTCAGTTTGCGATATGTATAAAATATCACTCCATCTACGCGTTCTCCGGGTCCTGGAATGTCATCGTAGCGTTGTGTGCTAGTTACTTTAGTATCTGAAGTCGGCATCTAGACAATTGAGATTTGACGTCTTGTTCACAGCCATTACAGCCGAGGACAACCATTAGTCTGATCCTGCAATCAGACCCAACTCGCTGCGCAGGTTTACTGCAACTCTGGTCAACTTGAGCAGAGAAATTGCAGGAGCCCCATTGACCTTACAGGCAACTCTGGATCGGTGCAACCCGAGGGGGGTGGATGCGCGGCTTCAAAACGTCCTGCGGAAGCCACGGCGCAGCTAAAAGGCCTCGAGCCACAGACCAGTGTTGTTCCATCTGGTCATGGTTGTGAAACTGTGCATCGTGTGCTGATTGAGCGGACGTCCTATTGGAACACTCTCAACACCAGCATCAGACATTAGTCAACAACGACCATGCTGCCAGCGCCCCATAGATGCCAATCAAAGCTGAGATGGAGGAACTTTGAATAGAGTTCGCCGATGAGAGCGTGGTGACTGTCGGCAATTCCGAAGTGGTGGTAGTATCGGACTCGTTGACCATAGAGACCGGGACCTGAATAAACAAGGATACGTCGTGGATTAAAAACTCGGCCGGGAGGTTAGGGCATTTCTGCTCGACCGATAGATATATGCCTTCGAGTCCGTCGGTGTAGTTGAAAGCCTTCTTGGAATCGATTTCCAGGACGGAAAAGGTGGGCAAGAGCTTTCCGACCCAGACAATGGTGTTGTTCAGGGCCACGCTCATCTGACAGAGCTGGGATTTTTTCAGATCGGAACGCGGAGCTTTGCCAGAACGTGGGTCAAAGCTTTCGTTGGGATTCGAAATCTCGAGGTCGACAGCGACCAGGATGACGTCTCCATCTTCGGCGTCTTTGGGGAACGTGGCGGGGATCGTGAAGTTGGCGACATCCGTCGGCGAAGCAATCATTCGGCTGTTCAATCCCCGGGTCAATAATCCGCTCGGGGCCATGAGAAGGCATCGACTTACATTAAAGTTTTATTGTAAAATACCGCATTACTGCTTAATGCGGCGCCAGTAAGATTCTGCGTCGCACTTTTCTGGGTGGCTCCCAGGGTGGACAAGAAGCCCACGCACAGGAGGAGGGCGCTGAGTTGTGGCTTCATGATGATGACGATCTGTGATGGCGTGGATGCAACAACGATCGACAGAAAACAAGCCAGACGTGTGGGAGACGCGGCATATTATGGTGTTGACCTCATCGCAAGGGTATTCCATTTGACTTCGGCGTCATCTCCCAATCTTGGTGGGCTTCAATGCTCATTATTGCAGGGTCTCTCACAACACGGCTCAAAGCAGCTTAGGGGTTCATCTTAAATTTCGTCGTGCCATCCTCTGACCCCGGCGCAGGTGTCATCCGGTCTCTAGATTGGTCCTCATTTCCCTGCCCCTTGATTAAGCCGTTTCAGCCACATGCTGTGGAGAAACCCACGCCAAGCTGTTTGGGCAAGACGGAGAAATTTAGCAAAGTCTTGGTCGCCAAATATCCGGTTGCGCATTAACAAGCATCTCGCCACAGAACATGTCCGCTTCATTTTGTCCACTATCATGATAGCTAGCCCAATTCGCAGTAGCGCCGCCGTCTCCACATAAGGTTGTAATTGGAGGGTGGCACACTGAACTGTTGGCTTCTCGTTTGGCCTCGTCTCTTCTCGCTTTTAACACACTCAGCCCACTGACTGTACCAACTCTATTGCCGACTATATGATTCCCTGTTGGACAATACGACAGAGGCGAATGACGCGGTAGAGCTTCCTAGCAAGGAAAGGCCGTTCAGCATGACGCCCTTAATTCAGGCTAAACAAGCGGCAATAAACCGTGGCTCGGTTACTCATCCAGCTAAGCACTGATAAAGACGCCAAGGCCAACAACCACTGCCAAGTCGCACTCCAATTTGCTCTTGAGGGGAGCATCGTATACTTGAGACGGACGGCCGGAGCTACAATCCGTGCCCAAGGCCGTCGCTCACATTTCGCATTTGGCCGCGTGAATGGGAAAAAAAGGACCTCCTGGGTTATTTCCGTTTGAAAATTCGCTCGTGTCGCATGGGGGCATTCTCTATTTGTCGAGATTACAAGGACAGATGAATCTGTGACTGCTCCATTTTGTTGGTGGGAGATGCACTTATGGGCCGGAGACCGAGAGTATATGAGACCCCGAACAGATAACGGAAAAACACGTGCGCGAGGCACACCAGTCCTTTTCCGATTTGACGACACAAGCGACAAGGCACATGGTAATGTTGTGTTCGCCTGGCAGAGTGGCCACGGTCCCCCCCAGCAAGGTATAACGCCCAGTCTAGATGGAGCCCCCCCACCGAAACTACAGCTATAGCTACTGGATTTCTAGAAGTGGACATTCACAAAGTGGCATGAATTTCTGCCCCAGTGTGACGACCGTGTCTATTCAATACAGAAGGTATAGGGTAGGAAGGGCGTACTGAAGTTCAGGTTCAGTGGTTCTACCCCGCCCAGGCGATTGCCTATATAGACGCCAACCTTGATTAGATTAACTGCTAAGCCTTTTGTCTACTTATTATTAAGTCTTAGTGGCGGATCCGGCGGATCCGGCCCTGGTCCCTTATCTTACCCAACAACTTTCACGCTATGAAAGCATCAACCAAATTGCGCCGAGACTCAGGACGGGTTGTTGTTGCACATGATGACGGCAGCAACATATACGAGCTGCTTTCATTTCATAGCCCATGATTAAATTGGCGTAGCGAATAACTACTGGCGTAACTCCACCTAATCCAGGCTCTTCATTCTCCAAGGCCCTCCGAATTTGAAATATCACCAAGCACAACAGCCCACATCAGGTACCTGTCACAGCATGAGCTCATATGCTTCGAATCCAGGGCCCGCCGCCAAAGCAACCCGCGCAAAGTATGCTTGCCGGGAGTGCTACTACCGAAGGGTGCGGTGTAATGTGAATGAGGTCCGTCCTTGTTCTAATTGCAAGGAATCTGATGCAAAATACGATATACTACCGTCTCAGCGAGGCAGGTAAGTCTCCAGAACAGACGGCGAGGAGTGATTTCTAAACTGAATCAATCCTTCAAAAGGTACATGCGCAAGCTCCGGCTTCAAACTGTAGTGGCAACTTCGGTCTCACGGAGTCCTAGTTTAGCCAGCAACTGCGGTGCCCAGGCCGTTGCTTCCACTTCTGGACTCCTGGCGGAAAGGAGCAATCCCCAGACAGGCTTCGTCCAGGCCAGCACCCAAGCATCATATAATACCTCAGTTTCGGGAACGGTCTTCTTCGGAGACTCCAACCTCCTCACATTGGTTCCTGAAGCATTGCAGCATGGTGACGAACAAGGCGCAGATACCGGCGGAAGCCAAATGTCGTGGTTCCTGTTTCCCATTCCCAGAACGCCCCAGACGCAGGGCGATGGTCTGTTTCTAGCCAGCATCAGCCACCTGAGCGCTGGTAGCGCC
This sequence comes from Ilyonectria destructans, assembly GCA_020740775.1. Classification (NCBI taxonomy): domain Eukaryota; kingdom Fungi; phylum Ascomycota; class Sordariomycetes; order Hypocreales; family Nectriaceae; genus Ilyonectria; species Ilyonectria destructans. The sequence goes on from JAHEWK010000011.1 coordinate 236,994, forward strand.
CAGTATCTCCGTGATGAAGGAGCATTGTCAGTTCCAGACCTGCAGAGCTGCCTGCCAGTACTGCAGGTGTATTTGACAGGATTCCATCCTTGCTTCCCCGTGCTTGACCGCACTGAGATTGCCCGCTGCCTGTCCGAGATGAATATATCGCCCATATTGTTACCTGGACGAGTCTATCGCCAAGCGCTTACAAGGGACAGACGCGGATACATCACACAGCCAGGTGGTGAGGAACGCGGCGCCAAGTGATGCTGTTTCATCGTCTGGCACTGAACCACTTTAGAGATCTCTATATTAAAACATCATGGTCAGCAGTCTTAAGCTTGTTTAAAGACCGGCCGCTACCATATAGGTTGTCGACCTAGCTCCGTGGGCGGAATTTCCGCTCCGCTTCTTCGGCAATTTGGTAGCCGGAGCGACGAGGCATATGACTTTCCAGGAGCTCGCCTGGGAACCGGTGATCGGCAAATGCATATCGCACTTACAAGCGGCCAATGAAGAGGCTTTTAGTCCTGGTTAAGCTGTAGGTGGCTGTAATCATCGCCTCGTCATGCTCGGCTGTGGTCCTTGGCGGAGCTACATTAGTCCTTCGAATCGGTGTTCGCCATCTACCCTGCCACCCTGATCATAGCGATGTGCCCTTCATGCAGGGCGTACATGGTAAGTTCGTAGCAGAATGCAGCCCCGTGAGCGAACCTCTCCCTTCGTGTCCATCCTTCTCAGACTCATTTTGGCAACTTGCACCGAGCTACCGTGCATCATCAGTTGTGGTGTCTGGGCTCGGCAGGCAGCTGACCCCTGCGGCTTAGGAAGTCATATGAAAGCTCTTGTTTCTTCGATCTCACGAGTGGCTTGGAGCCCTATTTTCTATCTGTTCGGTGTGCCTAGCTAAGGGGTTGTTACAGTATTAAAACAGCTCTCTGACCGGAAGTCAAGACCTCCGGGCAGCTGGCTTGATCAATCGTATGACCCTCGTGACAGAGACTAACCAAAAACCCCAGAAGATATGAACGATCCTCATGATTTTCTGTACTTTGACTAGGGGAGCGGAAGGCGACGGTACGGATCTCGCAAGGCCATCTGACCCGTTTTCAAAGAATCGATCTCCCTAAGTATTTACATGGGCGTGTTCCTGGATGTAGAATCACCAAGTAACACTCAAGCAGGTTGTTGTAGGTTAGAGGATGTAAAACGACATGGGACAGATCATGTTGAGGTATGAGGTAGCGCTTAGGCTTGAGTCTGATAAACTTGTACTTGACGGCTCCTCCTGCAGCATTGGTTTAAAGAAAACATGCGAATGAAGCCCAGGTGGCGCGTCCCTTTAATTGGGCGCCCAGGTAATTTCCCCGTCAAATCTTCAGGCAACATGCTCAACTGCTAAGGCCTTGGAATCTATTTTCTCGTCGTGGATCGGATTGTCCAAGATGGTTGCTGGGAAACGTGGTCAGTAACTCGGCGAAATGGACTCTCAGAAGGGCCCAAGGTGAACTCACAGGAAAATTTTCGGGCCGGAACGCGCTGCTCAAACAATTCATCGATGTCTTCCAGCGATCTTTGAGCAGTCTCCGGTAAGAGAAAGTACACCCAAACGGTCGCAAGCACCATAAGAGACCCAAAGATGAATCCGATCTTCGTCTTGAGATCCGCCGCATCTGCGTTGAAGAGGTAGGGGAAGGTGAAGCTCACCAGCCAGTTGAAGAACCAGTTGCTACAGGTGGAGATGGTCATGAGTTTCGACCGGTTTCGACCAGTGGAGATCTCAGAACAAACCACCCATACGGTTGGACCCCAGCCTAGACTAAATGAGATCATATAAATAAAGACCAAGGCCACAATTCCTTGACTGACGGAGTATGAGGGGTTCGGGTTAAGTCCCAAGGCTCCCATAGCCATGGTAGCTGCCATCATAAGCAATCCGGAAACAAGAAGCATTGGACGCCGTCCTAGCTTCTCGATCCCAACTTGGCTGGCCCACATGGCAGGCATTCCCACCAAGTAAAGGGTTACCTGAATCATAAAAGCATTCTAACATCGATAAGCGAGGGGTATGTGATGCAGCGAGTTTATAATGGACAAACCTGTATTCCAATTACAGTAAAGAAATAAACACCGTAACCAGTGATAAAATTAATACCGGAGCCCTGTTGCAACGCTGCAATGAAAGGGACTAGGTTAGCTGCGAGTCCAAGGGGATGCTGCACGAGTGTTCTGAAGGGGAAGAACTAGATGTAGGAATTGGAAAGGAAAAGATAAAGAGAGGCGGTACCTTGCAATGCCCATCCAAGGTAGGCCTTGCGCATTTCAGACGGGTTTTTAATGATGCCACGCCACGAGGTACCCTCTTGAGCAATTGATTCCTCATGCAGAATCCGAGTAATGCGCTGCAGGTCATCAGTGACATCGGCATGCGGCCCTTTCAGCTTTTTCAACGACTTCTCGCAGTCCTCAATTCGATTCTTTGCTGCCAGCCATCGAGGGGATTCAGGGCAGAAGAGAAACAACCCCGAGCCGAGGAGGATGGGGAAGATATTCTGCACAGCAATAGGGATGCGGAAACTACCAGTGTCGGTACGGTGAGCCGTGGCGTAATCAACGCAAACGCCTAGAATCAATCCAATACCGATATTGAACTGGTACATGCTCACCGCCGCACCGCGAACTTTGGTTGGGGCACAGTCGGCAATGTAGAGGGGGACAAAACAGGAGATTAACCCCACCGCATAACCTGTCACTGAGTGTTAGCACTTCAATACTAGGTTGGGTCAAATGAGTAACCAGCACATACCAAGAACCAGTCGGCCCGCAATCATGAGGCCGATGCCTGTTCCAGCAGCCTGCAGAGTGGTGCCGACCATGACGATAACGCAAGCCACCATTAAGCCACCGCGCAGCCCAGCTCGCTGGCCGAGCCAAGAAGCAGTAAGGGCGCCTACAAACTCGCCCACATTAATGATGGATGTGACGAGAGACTGCCTGGAGGCGGAAACGACCATCTTCCCGGTTGCTGTATCATAGGTGCCATAAGACTGGACAAATTGTTCCATGACCAATATGCCTGATACAGCAAAGTTAACTGCGGGCTCTCGAAACACGTCAGGATCGCATGCGGGTTCAAACCTGAGAAGTAGCTTTGGTCATAACCGAACTGCAACGCTCCTACAGAAGCGAAGAGGCAAATAAGGATAGCCCTCCATTGTTGATAGAGCTCAGTCGCAAACGCCATGACGGGCAGACGGCGTGAGAAAGCGTTGTTGAGGATAAATTGATGTAACGTGAAGAATCCAGTGCCACAGGTAGAATAAAGAAGTTTCCCTTGAGGCCAGGCCGCGAAACAACAGCACCGGATGAAGCAGGTCTTTCGCCTCTTATTTTATATTCAAGCAGGAGCCGGCCAATAGCGCCAGGACCATCTTTGCTTCCCAGTTTCTGAGGGCTGTGGTGTCAACATCCCCAGCTCTAAACCCTGCATTTGCGGGGGAGACGACTAGCCTCAGCCCGCCTCCACGTAGGTGGGCGCCCGTGCCGCATAAGCGGTGAGATCCAGACGAGCGATGTTCCGGCGTCATGTTCTAGACCAATTAAATGACTCAGATACGTATCATCTCAGGATATGAGCCGTATGGCGGTGGGGAAAATGTGCCGACCTGCTCATTTCTGCGCGTGTCCGTACATGGAAGAGCGTGATTCCGGTAGCCTTGGCGTCGATTACGTGCTCTGAAAGCTGAGGGGGTGTGCTGCGCTTAGCCTGCCTGATACGGCTACTTGAGAATTGAGCCGATCGTCCATTGAGTAATGTGCCGACTTTAGCAACCAATCATTCCGAGTTCGTTGTTCGCATCTAGCCTGACAAACAAAGAGGATCCCTTTTTGTTCGGCAAAACGTCACGGTCTGGGAATGGGCCTAGAAGGGTCTATCAACCGAAGAACAGCTAGCAGCAGACGACAGCGGACATGACAAAATCCACAATAATCGGCACGACAAGGCCGGGCTCACTTCTTTCGATCGAGCTTACAACTGGATATTGCGTGTTCCTGGAGGGTTCTGGCCGAGCAGGCCAGATGTGGGGCCAATCTCCATAGCATAAATATCAGCTGCGATTTGTGTGATTGAGTTGTGCCAAAGACCCTCTTAAGACAGAAAAACAGCAATACCGCGTCCCAATGACTTCGCCTACTCCCCCAAGGAAGCCCGAGATGACTGCAATCGTGAGGTTGCCCACATGTGAACCCCACAGCTATCTACAGACGGTCGTTGGTAAGGCGTCGTCGGTGTCTTCTGATCTAGAAGAGTTCCGAGGGATTCCTTATGGAACAGTCAGCGGGCGTTGGGAACACTCTCAGCTGCGGACGCACCTTCCACAGGATGTTTTTATCGCTACAAGAAATGGGTACGCTCAGGCCACAGTATTCCGACCTCTGCTCCCCTCTCCCCATGGCCCTGGTCTCTGATACTTCTGTTAAACGAGCCATGCTCACAAGAACTCCCCAGGCCGAAGTGTCCGCAACCCTCTGCGCCGAACAACTCGAGGACCTACCAGTCTTATCTACCGTTTCCTGACGATGTGGCCGAATCTGAGTTCGACTGCCTAAATCTGTTCATCATCCGACCTAGTCAAGCGGCGCTGGAGCGACAGGGTTTCGATGCGGCCAAGACTCGGCTTCCAGTCTTGATATGGATTCACGGCGGTGGCTGGGCATTTGGGGCAGCAACGGACCCGATGTGGGGTGAGTGATATGGCCATGCAGCCTCGACTTTGTCGCTTGATCCATTGTAGTAGTACACGGCCAAGCTAACCGTCCGTCTCGTCCAAGACCCGTCCCGCATTGTATTGCGCGCTCTTCACAGAGGGAGTCCAATCGTCGCAGTTTGCATAAATTATCGGCTGAACATATTTGGATTTGCGGCCTCGACAGACATCCTTCGATCGCAAGATCCGACTCGTATGCAGGGCTTGAATTTTGGTCTCCGGGACCAGAAGGTGGCATTGGAATGGATCTCTCGAAATATTGCCACGTTTGGTGGTGACCCGGATAGGCTTACTCTAGGGGGTCAATCCGCTGGGTCGGCTTCCGTTCATTGCCATCTTCTGGAGGCAGAGCTGGGTTCGGAGAAACCTCTCTTCAGGCGAGCCATCATGCAATCCGGAGCATTAGGAACGCTGGGTCCGGATTCTCTGGAAGTTGCTAACAAGACTTGGGCAGACTTGTGTAAGCACTGGGGGGTGGAGGCTGAGGCCAGTGAGCGCGAGAGGGTTGACCTTCTTCGGAGAATTCAACCACAAGCGTTGGTGGAGTCTGTGGAAGCGCTTCAGCTTGGATCATTTTCTGCAGTGTTCGACGATATTACTTTCCTATCAGGCACTCCTGTTGACGCAAACATCGCCATCAACCTTGGTCCGATAGATGTTCGAAATGGGTTCAAGCCATCATGCCAAACACGCATAGACGTACTCATGGGAGTCACCGATTGGGAGGTAAGCTTTTTTTCAGTGTCTCCCCTATTCTTCACCGGGAGGAAAACTCCTTTCCTGACACCGTCATAGGCGGGTATCTTCCTATCGTCGCCTGCGAGTTGGGAACAGATTCGACGCATTTTCGACCAGTCATACAGCGACTCGTTCCAGCGAGCCGAGGTCATGCAAGCGTATAATTTGGTGGAGTCCGCATCACATGAAGACCTCCAAAATGCACTGATCCTATTCCTCAACGACTCGATGTTTGAGATACCCGTCCACCGAGCTAGGACGCTCTTAAACAAGCGCCGTTGCATGACCGGCAATCCCGAGGCGACTGGTGTCCACTCTTTCCATGTTGAATTCGGTAATCCGTTTTCCGGGCCTAACCAGAGCGCTGCCCATCATTGCGTGGAGTTAGTGTACCTCTTTGAAGCCTTTCACGACGCTCTCGTCAAAGCGGACCGAGGCATTCTAGGTCCCTACAACGAACCGAGCGATCTAGGAACTGTGGATAACACATCTATCGACGGCGCCGGGCCTGATGCTGAAGTTGACTCTTCTAGTGGAAAGGACAAACATCCTCTAGAACCATCCAAGGGCTACCTTTATATACGTACAAACATTGAGCTGTGCCACGCTCTGCAAGACCGCTGGCTGGATTTCATCGTACTTGATGAGTACTTACCCGGAAGCAGTTCAGATAGCATAACAGTCTATGGTAGAGACCGAGGCACGAGGACTGAGAGCCTTAGCGATGACGCTCATTGGCAGAGAAAACGCCAGCGCTGGGGTTTGGCTGAGAGAGACTTGGACGCGATGACTCGTGCTGCAAGGGCTGTCCGAGCACTTTAAACATGCAACGCTCTACTGGTATCATTGAAGAATAAAACTGTACCTAGTGCGTAAAGGATCATCTCTTAGATTTCTATTCTACGGGTGTCGTGGTGTCTGTCTTTTCGAACCTCCGCATCTTGGCTTCTTTTGGGCGACCCATATCCTCGGTCCACAGGCCGTTGTAGCCTGCTGTCCATCGATATTTCAACAATTCCGGGTCAAGCACGTCCTCAGAAGCAGGTTCTGATGCATCATTGTTTCCATGCTCTCCAGGTCTGAGGCACTTGGATAGTGTTTCCCGCAGAACCCTTGCAAAAGTCTTTTGGTAGCTTATGTTCACAGTGGCTACAAAAGCGTCCAGACTACGCAGATTGGTCTGGCAGCAGTTGAGGATGTGCTCGTCTGCCGAGCGCCTGAGCTTCTTCGCGAGAATTAGGAAGATGAAAGAAGAATGAAGGAGGTATGTGCCAAAAAGACGGTAGCACACGTGTAACTTGGGATCAAAGGCCAGAATTTGGTCGGTGATCTGTTTATCTGTAAGTATTAGTCATGTTACACGTGGAAAGGGTACGTCGGGAGAATGGCCTGCCTTTGCACACTGCCCGGCATGCTCCGCGGCAAGAAGAAAGTCGTTCGACAATAGCCACTCTGTGTTACGAAACATTTGGATAAGATCCAACTTTCCATACAGCACGATATGCAAACAGTGAAATATGTGCCATCCATATAGGAGCAATTTCGGCTCAGATGGAAAGTCATCATCATGTCTCCATTGTTGACCTGGGGCGCGGACCATGAAGGGGGCTTCACCACTTGTACTGCTAGAAGTGCTTTGCCCATGGAGACGGCGAACGGATGACTCCCAGGTTGCAATGTTCTGTTCGATACATTTGCGCAGAAATGATTGGAAATCCGTGTTCGCTCCAAAGCTGCGATGTTGAAGAATAAAATGATACTCTAAAACATCGCCAAGGATGCTACGGGATCTATTACCACTGGATGCTCGGTAAAGGAATTTGAAATACTTACGCAAATAGAGGAACTGATATCCCCAGGTAATCGAGCGAATGTACTTCGTAGTCCACTCCTTTTTGCTGCACTTGACTCTCTAGACGGTTTGAAAGTGCCACATCGCTCTCCCATATGGAATCTGGACAAGCCCGGTAGAGATTCTGGCAGTCTGAGTCTAGTAATGCCGGTCTCATGTTGAACGAAAAAGCGCTGTGCCTGTCTACTATGTATGCTGACCACCAAAGTCTGCAACGGTTAATCTTGAGATTGCTGATAAAAGAAGGGGCGGCATCCCGTCTGAGCTCACCTTCTCCGCTCTTCCTTGGATTCTTCGTCAAATCCTTCTGGCTCGACATTCAAGTTGAGCTGCTTGACCATGAATTTCAGATGGGATAGCCACTGAGGGAGGTATCCGTGCTTTTCGTTATCGCTCGTGGCAATGGAACAGAGTAAAAAAGCGGCAACTGCGTCGTCGAACGATGGCTCGATCTCGGCGAGGAATACGGGCCCGAGCAGTTTGAGGGCGCCGGACTGGAGCGAGTTCTTCATCCGCGCTTTCTCGCCGTGGTTGAGGTGAGCTAGTGGCATCTTGCCCAACTGTGCTGGCATGTAACAAGATAGACCTATAGTCTGGTCAGGCTATTACTCCGCCAACCGAATTCGAGAGTAAGGGATGATTGGTTTACAGAGAATGCAGAAGAGGAGTGCGGCGCTTGTCTCTCGATATCCTTCTGAACGCAAGAAGCTTACTCTGCGCAAGATGTAACCATGGCTGTCTCTATTTGGTGAAGAGAAAAAGTTCTCCAAGAGTTGGCATGCATCGTGAGTGGAACATAGATGAGGAAATCCAACCCTATCAAGTAACGTAACAGTTAATCTCTGCATATAGTCAATCGTCCCTTCAAACCTACCGTTCTGATGTTGAGACATCTCTGTCGCCGACCCCGTACGGCTGCAAACGCTGTAGAATAGGGTAGAGTGGAGTGTCAGTGAGCTGATTTTCACCACCCTGTCATTAGCGGGCATTTTACTGGGCAGAGCTGTAGAGACTGGGACTCACCTGGGCCGGGGAGTTGGAGCCAACTGTCGGTTTCCGTCCTGGTTTAAGGATTATTCGTTGGCATGTGCACGAGAGATCGAGCCCTGAGATTCGGGTCAGTGAATGGTGCTACGTATGTGCTGTGAGATAGTCCGTACTCCTGCATCGCCGACATCCTTGAAGAGAATTGAAGCACTTAACCTTCCTGTCAACCCATTCGTCAGCTTCCGTAGTGGTTAGCCACCTCATCAGAGACTCTAACAATTCATGACACCTATCGCAGGCTACTCGTGTTCTGTCCATTTTCAATGCGGTCTTTATTTAGAAAAAAAAAAATAGCAGGTAACAGGAATTGTCAAAATCTCGACGCGTTTGCGGTTCCACTCCCACAATGGTCTTGGTAATGGGAGGGGAGGCGGCAGCCTATATAAAGCCTGGACCACTGATTCGCTCAGTGGAGATTAGCGCGATAAACTAGTACCAGTTAGTTAGTGGCTAGAGTTTAGATCCACTTCTGTTACAACCCATCGGAAAGTCACAAGGTCTGACGAAGACAAACGAACCAGCGGACCAAGTAGTAAGCCAAGAGAGAGTCATGGCTGGATCACAAAGGATCGACGAGGAGAAAGATTGAGCTAGGATGTGAGCCAAGAAACAGCCCTATAGATATAGACGAGACCTGGGTATACAAACTTGTTGCCGCCTACCCCGTACGTGCGCTAGAGTTCCGATTCATGGGGCATTCGCCACAGTGTTTGCGGGGTTGGCGGGGAAGCGGAACTTGGGCCGTATGTATCAGCCTCCTTTTGAGGGCCATGGTGCTTGCTTTAGTTGCATTCGTCTCAAGCGCTCATGCACATTCGACTTTGCTAAGAGACATATCTACCATAAAAACAAGCGATTCGAGCTGCTCTCAAGGTCTCGGCAACCGTCGACAGAACAGCAGGAGCAGTACACACAGGAGGCGACCAACCTCAGCCCGGAACAAGAGCATACAAACACGGCACCCACTCTTCCCCTAGACGGTGACCTGAGCACTGCTAACCTAAGCCCCGGTCAAGAGCCGACAGACACGCCGCTCACTCTTACACTGGACGATGATCCATGTGCCGCCCTATCAATAGGCTACGACATTCTTCCAGCCAATTGGTTTCGATTGTTTCGACCTATCCTCATACAAACTGGATCATGCAAGCGCCGATATTCTCGACTCCCCTTTACAACAGGCATCATCCGAGACCAGAGATAGCCATTCTGATTTTAGTGCCTCTCGCCGTCATCTGGAAGCGGACTTGCGACGTCAGCGCTTCGCTTGACCCCTTTAATCTCGAATCAAGGTGGTGGATACTGGAAAGGTAGCCCCATCAGGCTTCTCAATTCTGGCTTGACAATAACCATACTCAACGAATCCCTGAAAGAGATGTATTTGTCAATGATCACTGGCCTTGCAGCTAGATATCTATTACATGGTTGCAACCCCTTTGTGAGCGGGCGAAACTATGGTTTCCAATATGCAGATCAGCCCCCTCGGACCACAAATGCTTCATCACACTCAAGCCATCCCACTTCCAAAACGTGGGACTTGGTGCCTTGTGGACAGACATTCGATACCGAGTTAGACACAGCGCCTTGGTCAAGGTGATTCCGAATTGCTGACATGGTTGCAATGATGAATTGTATAGATGTAGATGATATGGTAATGAGAGGGAGGGAGACTTTCAGCACCAAGGGAAGCAAACCGGCGGGACTCCTAGGAAATATAACCTAAGCACTCAGCTCCCCTCATGCACACTGTTGGATCAGGAAATATAACCTGAGCACTCAGCTTCTCTCATACACACTGTTGGACCATACGTTGAGAATATGGCCAAGAAGAACTAGATCATCCACGTGCGGGGTTGCGGGGAACGAGGCGCGGGGCTGGTTCCACTGCCGGAGTTTCCCTTTATCCAAATCGGCATGTCAGTTGCCGAACCTCTTCCAATAGCCGACCCTCTTCAAATAGCCGACCCTCTTCAACTAGCCGACTCGTTTCAAATAGCCGACATAAGATATCGTTTCTTTGCGCCGGCCGTCGTACAATGACCAGCGTATTTATTGTAGGAACCGTTGTGTTCACGAAGCCTGCTTTGGATCCCCCACTGCTCCTACGACCTTCAGCCTCTAGAAAGCTTCAGCAGCTTCAAAACTCAACCAGAATTTGCAACCAAGTACGAAAATCATTACATTTGTAACCAAAGACCAGCTTTGTGTCAATCCGTTATCAATGGTGCCCGTCAGTCTCTCTGACCTCAAGAGGAAGGATCTCTTTCAGCAGAAGGGATTCATCGCAGAATCATGGGTTTCTTCCGCGAGCGGTTCTGTATTCGATGTCCGCAACCCAGCTACACTCGAAACCATCGCCACTCTGCCAGAGATGACCACTGGTGATACTGACAGGGCCGTGGCCGCTGCGCACGAAGCATTTAAAACATATAAGAAAACAGCGGCACGCCAGCGTGCTCGCTGGTTACGGCGATGGAGCGAGCTTTGTCTCGAGAATGTAGACGACCTGGCTCTCATTCTGACGTTGGAAAACGGCAAGCCACTTACAGAGGCAAGGGGAGAAGTGGTGTACGCGGCTTCATTTCTTGAGTGGTTTGCTGGAGAAGCAGAAAGAACATATGGAGAAGTTGTTCCTACTGCTAACCTTAACCAGCGCGTTCTTACTGTTAAAGAGCCTGTTGGGGTAGCGGCATGTCTCACACCGTGGAACTTTCCTATTGCAATGATCACTCGCAAGGCTGGCGCCGCCTTAGCTGCTGGGTGCACGACAGTCTGGAAACCTGCGGGTGAGACGCCCCTGAGCGCTCTTGCCCAGGCTGTGTTGGCTCAGGAGGCTGGGTTTCCAAAAGGATCTATTAATGTTATCACCACGCTAAAGGGCGTAGCAGAAGTTGGGGAGGCACTCTGCAACTCCAAGCTGGTCCGAAAACTTAGCTTTACCGGTTCAACACGAGTAGGCAAGCTTCTCGTTCAACAGTCCACCAGCAATCTGAAAAAGCTCTCTCTTGAGCTCGGCGGTAACAGCCCATTCATCGTGTTTGATGATGCCAAATTGGATACTGCTGTTGAAGCTTGTATTCTTGCCAAATTTCGGAACTCAGGGCAGACTTGTGTGACAGCAAACAGGATTTTTGTCCAGGATGGCATCTACGATAAGTTTGCCACCGCATTGGTGGAAAGGGTCAAGACTCTGAAAGTGGGCAAAGGCACTGACAATGACGTTTTTATTGGCCCTCTCACCCACGAGCGTGCGGTTGAGAAAGCCATGATCCACATAAATGGTATGTGAACAGTTTTTCTGTGAATCAGTCATTGAGCACATTCGTTGTGTGCTCTGTTGGCCCTGATAGAAGACCTGCTAACATTGTGATCACTTATTAGATGCCAAAGCTCGAGGTGCTTCCGTTCTAGTCGGTGGATCGTCCTTCCAACCGGATAATCTCCCAGGATACTTCCTACAGCCAACCGTCTTAAGCAACATGTCTATGAGTTCAATTACCACACGTGAGGAGACTTTTGCTCCGGTTATTGCTCTCTACTCTTTCAAAACAGAAGATGAGGTGCTTGAAAAGGCCAATGACTGCGATGTCGGTCTAGGCAGCTTTATTATGACCGAGTCGATATCACGCATGTGGCGAGTTGCAGAAAACCTTGAAGTCGGCATGGTTGGGGTGAATTTGGGTATTCTAAGTGCATGTGAGAGTCCATTTGGGGGTAAGTCCAAATTCGCAATGTCTACCAATCCCGACCTGATGGGGAGAAATTTAAGTCTTAATGATCTTGAAGTGACTAACTGTTTTCATGTTCAGGGGTGAAGGAATCCGGTTGTGGACGTGAAGGAGGTCGACATGGAATAGACGAGTACCTTACTGTTAAGAGCATTTTGATCAGTATGACACCTTAGACGTATTAGCTTCAACGAGAAGGAAAAGGTTTTAGTACAACGCTTGACGGGTACAGCTGATTCTTACGTGCTTGCTCGCTTGGTTGCCTCGTCTTTCTTCAATTGTCCTTTCCCGGCGGTTTCCCCGAGCGGGAAATGGGCTGATGTGGGGAAGTGGGGGACTATAGCCGAGGACGAAACTGTATTTGTAATTGTATGACTCAAATCTATTGATGATATGGATGCGGGTTGCGAAGAAGGCTTTTCGGGGATCTCCTGGTTTTGTTTGCGGCTGTGTCGGGAGTTCGGCAACTGTATAGCCATCAATGTAGCCTAATGGCTCGGGAGAGGGCTCTTCACAACTCGCTGTGCATTCCCTGATACTTAGTCTCAAGAAAAAGGGATTACTTCAAGAAATATTAGATATATAAGGATCTAGAACGCAATTTCATGAAGCAAGAAAAGTAAGACCTCTCATCCAAACTGTTTCAAGGTTTTCTCCCATACAACATGCCTCCCGAGAAAATGCGCGCCGTGGTTTTTCAAGGGCCTTACCAGGTATGAAAGAATGCATCCTCTTGCGACAAAATGTACTAACATTTTATGTTCCTAGATCACGGTCGAGGACCGGCCATATCCCGTGGTCTAAAACCCCACTGATGCTGTTATGAAGGTGTCACATACGGCGTTATGTGTGAGTCTTTACAATCCAGGAGCACCTATTTCTCTGTTTCGTCCAAAAGCTCACACTGAAACAGGGATCGGATCTACATTTCTACCGCGGCCACTTGAAATGTCCCACAAATTTTATCTGTGGGCATGAGTTTGTTGGTACTGTCGTAGAGAAAGGAGGTGTTGTGAAGAACTTGGAGATTGGTGATCGGGTGGTTGTGCCCTTTTACACTTCCTGCCAGGAATGTTACTACTGCGTGCGTGGCCAAGCAAGTCGATGCTTGAGAGGTGAACTGTTTGGAAATTCAGCACCCGCCAACACAATAGATGGTGGCCAGGCAGAATATGTCAGGGTTCCTTTGGCGGATACGACCTGTGTAAAGACTCCCAACGGTTAGTCTGGACTTCCAACTGCAAAATGACATATGTTTGCGTGAATGTCGCTAATTGACAGACACAGACGTCCCTGAAGAAATGCTCGTTCTGATGGCTGATATATTCCCGACTGGCTATTTTGCGGCGGCACGCTTCTTGGGGACTCAGAGTGGGGATCATATGCAACTCATAATAAATACACACCCAATCAGACGCCTCACAGAATCAGAGTTCGTAACATTAAGTCGCCGAGGCAGACCTATAGGAGAGAGTGCGGGGTTGGCCGGCGGCACTTCGCCAGACTAGTCGGTTACTGATCACAAATACATTCCCAACCACCGACGGTTCACGAAGGATGATGCCCGTCATTGAGCCATGTCTCTGGTAAGATCACCCGACCAGGTGTACCGTCAATCCATCCTCATCTAATCAAAACTGCGGCAACTGCCAGCGGGATGCGTCCTGTATCTAGTCAGACCTCTGCACCTGTTATAACTAAAGGGACTTGACATACAAAGTAACCCTGCTGACTCAGAAGCTGTTCCTCATCCTCATCGCTAAACGTGTTGTGCTCGACCCATTTATTATGCATCTCTGTGTTGAAGTCTGGAGGCACCATGCCCTGCAACCTCCAGTTGTCACGCGGAGTCTCGTAGATATTGGACTCCCACCGGATGCCCTTGGGCTTCAGCACCGGCCGCACAACGTCATCCAGCGCCTTTAGGAACATCTCGGCCTCTTGCTCGTTGCGGGCGTTGGCCGCGGCGTGGTAGATGGAGATAGTAGTGAACTTGTTAGAAGGCTTGCCGCCGGACCAAATACTCCCCGGGGCCAGCTCGATGAAGTGCACGTGGGCGTAGAATGCGGGCAGCCCGAAGGTCGTATAGATGTTGCACATGCCTTGTGCAAGCTTCTCCTTATCCTCGAGGGTAAAAGCGCCCTCGGTGTGATGGAAAACCCACTTAGGCATGGTTAAGGATCGATTTTACTGAGGGTCTCGTGGTAGGATTGGAAGCACAGACTGAAGTTGGACTGATGAATTTTGGGTTGCACAACAACACGTTGTATGGACTTCACTATATATACCTTAGTTATGTCCACCCAGGGGGGAGAGGGGGAAGGTGATGCCTCGGTTCATCCCCAGCCAACATAACCCCGCTAGCATCGGGTTTTATTACGTATGGTGAACCATACGTTGGATTGCTTCCGGAATAGGTTATAGCTGGTAGCATCAGGGGGAAGAATTGGTCAGCCTGCTGAAGCCGGGATACTAAGATTTGATGGATGAACAGACATATCCCGTCCCGTTGACAACACCGCTTCATGGGATACATTAAGTGTATCATTGGAGGCCATGACGACGGTCAAAACTCCGTTGGCGTTTATAAGCTGATCCTCAACTCACAATTCTGGCAAGAACCTATCGGCGGGACTAAAAAGACTCAGTAGGTATAGCCTACAATCGTAAAAGTCCGAAGGAGTTTAAATGTAGAGGGTAGGAATTGGGTATGCTAAGCGTTGAGTTAGGTACCTTCCATACCCTCTTTTACGCCCTAGAATCCCATGAGGCAAGGCTGTAAAACATCGACCTATTCAGACCAGCAGATGTAAAGGGACGTGCAACCCCACGCGACTAAATTTAGCTATTGGCTACTGTCAGGCTTTCTCCGCATGCGTTCCTCTCACCACCCCCGCACTTCTGGAGACCCATATAGAACCTCGGCATAAATTTTACCAGTCTGGCTGAAACGTAACGCTTCTCGGGGTTTTGATGTAAAGGAGCCGGTTGCCATTAAGTGGCCTCGGGGGTTGCAGTCCAAAGATCGGCATGCAGAGGAAGCCGTTTACCTTAACCGAAGTGAGGAAAAATCGTCAACGTTAAACTAGAGAACGAGAAGGGGTCAGGTAATGTAGTTATAGTAAAGGTGGCATCAGGAATTTTGCAAAAGGGCATACTGGTATAAGTATTCATTTCAGAACTCGATTCAAGGTTTCTCGCGAAGGTTCATTTCCACAGATGTAACTGACCATATGTGCGGCTAAAGGTACTTGTTCAAGAAAGCAATATGCACAAAGGATCATGAGCAGCGGTCAGTCACGTCGGCTAAATTCGGTATGTCAACGCCGCGGGCTCGAACCTGTGTATGGTGGCGTGGTTGGCGGCCGAGAAGAGGGGAAGACTTGAATGAATTAGTGATCACAAAACGGAGATAACCCTGTCTTACATAAACCCCCGACGGAGTTTAACAACGAATGTTGTATTTCTGTGTAATGTATCAGGGAGGAAGAGAGTACTCCCATGATGCCATCATCCAAATATAAATAGACGATAATGTCAGAGGCATAAAACGACTTAGGGGTTAACGCTTGATAACAGTGACACACACTCAATCCGGCCGACTCCGAAGACATCGCATAAGCAGGACTCTTTAAGTACACTGTCGTACGTCTCGTTCCTCTCACCGACTTCTAAGGGTATTGACGTACATCGCAGGATATTCAAGAAACCATGGCCGAACTCCGCTCCGCCGCTTACATTGCTCCTCCAATTCCTGCTATCAGACCACCCCCCGGTCCCGCTACCGGGAATTGGTCCCCAATTTCATGCACTTTGATCTACTCAGCTGAAGAAGCTGTGCTCGTCGACACTCCCATCACGATCAAGCAGACCGAAGACCTCATAGAATGGATCGAGAAGATTGCACCTAATCGCAAATTATCCTATATCTATATTACTCACGGCCATGGCGATCACTTTTTTGGCATCCCTCTCCTTTGCAAGCGCTTTCCCGAGGCAATTCCTGTAGCCACTAGCGGGACGGTAAACCACATGGAACAGCAGATTCAGGAGCCTTATTTCACCGAGACGTGGGAGTATCGGTTCCCAGGGCAAATCCACCGGCCTTTCGAGCTAGCGAAGCCCTTATCGGAGGAGTCTGGTCTACAGTTCAAGCTCCAAGACCGTTGGGTCTTTCAGGCGATTGAGTGTGGCCATTCTGACACACACGACTCTACCGTTCTGTGGGTGCCAGATCTCAAGCTCGCTGTTTGCGGCGATGTAGTCTACGGGCAAGTCCACCAGATGCTTTTCGAGGCAAACACGAAGGCCAAGCGCGAGGAATGGATCCGGGCCATTGAGAAGGTGGAGGCGTTGGATCCGGCGTATGTCGTTCCCGGCCATCGCCAGGCGGAGGAGATCGATGGAATCTGGCATCTGGCATCAACCAAGAAGTACATAGAGGACTTTGGGCGTGTATTGGAAAAGAACCCGAAGGATGCGAAGGAGGTTATTGCCGAGATGATCAAATTGTATCCGGATCGATACAACCCCAACGCCCTGGCGTTGAGCGCCGTGGGGGTTTTCTTAGTGCCCAGGGAGGCGCGAATCTGATGAGAACAGAGCGTCAGAGGCGTATTGAACCAATTCAGAGGGTTTAGGGGGTTTGCGAAAATAGGCGAAGTAGACCTGCATACGGGGAATGCCTCACGGGCAAATCTGTTTAAGCAGTAAAACCGGATTGCAAAATCGCTACCTACTTTCTGGCCAACCTATGCTACACCCTTCCATTAAACACCTCGTGCCATAGACAGCAGGCACCGCTTCAGCCGCCGTAGATAGGACGCAGAACACTTGGAGAATAGCCTTCAAGCTCGCTTGCTAATTGTAACGGTCCAACTAAGTATATTGACAACTAGCTGAGCGACTGCCACAAGTATCCTAAAGCTGAAGAGGAAAGAAGGAAAATAAGAAAGGGGGCGCTAGCGAGATAGCTCCTTGATCTTCCAACTAATATGGGTTAACGCTGGGTTGAGAGTGTTGGCCGAGACCTCCTTATGGGCCTAGCCCGTTACAATACCCCCCTCCCCCCTCCTTTTAGGGTTAAGAAGCCATAGTTTAATACATAAGCTGAGAATTACGAAAGAAAAGATGTCTGGTGGTTAGAGGTTGCAGAATCCTTTAAGAAGGGAGCGCTGTTCTTGTTAGACAGAGTAGCCTGGAACAAGCCGGCCTGGCTAGGTAAAAATACGGCCGTGCAATAAGTGGCAAAGGCCCTAGCTGCTGCGTTCCTGCTGACACGCTTTGCGACTACCCTGTACCTCCATAATGAACACCAACGTCCGTCGCATCTAGTGAAGGGCCAGGAGTAGCCCGCGTCCATTCTACTCGTTTATCCTCGACATATGGCATATATTAGACAATATACGTGTTTCCAGCCCTAAAAGTTATGGCGTATGGATGGAGGGGAATATCTGTTTGTATTCCAATTCACAATAATGCGTTAGTAGCGACCCTTCGTTCCCCTCATCCTTGGCTTGAGTACAATGTAGTCTGTGGGAATAGGGTGCGCTGTTGAGAAAGTATTGCTAGGAAACTGATACAGTACCGAAATAGTAAATGGGCGGGTTGTTATTCATGGGGCGTCAATTCTAAACTGTGGGTAATTTCACTACTTGTCATTACCCAAGTTAGCTGGCCGACTGGCGTGAATACGTAAATTATGGAGAATATTGTGCGGATTCTTATTAGCTAAGCCATCTTGACATCCGCGGATGCCGCGGTAATCTGATTGACCTCCTGAGTCACCTCTTGCCCATTGAACTTATTGCCTAGTTCTCCTTCTGAGATAGGCTTGCTTCCATCGTAAACTTCCATGATGTCCACTAGCTGATCGCGAGGAACACCATTGAAGCGCTGGTCAATCTGCTCCAGAGTGAGGCCACTCGTCTCTAAATACGTGAAGAATATAACGACAGCGACAAAAATGTTCCAGCAAGCGCCGACGATGTAAAACCTTTCGAATCGTTAGTCTTTGTGTATTAAGTAGACGGACATTGAAGATTACTTACCGCCATCCGATTCCTGCAAGGCCGATTGGGATAACATATTGATTGAAAAAGCCCGCAGTGGAGGTGAACATGGAATAGACGCTGTGGATGCATGTTAGTCACATATTCCATTAAATAGGCAGTAAAATCCACGTACCCCATGCCCTTTGCGCGGATAGTGAAATTCAGAATCTCCGCACAGTATGAGAAAGATAGAGGAGTCCAAGTAGACGAGTATCCAATTTGGAATAGGAAGACCATGGCGATGATGCCATTCCGTCCGAGCGCATTGTCCGTTTGATCCGCTGTAAGGCCTGCCATTGTCGCGAGAACAGCGGCACAGAAAGATGTTCCACAGACCAACATGGGAACTCGGCCGACTTTGTCGATAATGCAAATTCCGCAAAGGGCAGCGGCGAAAGCGACACAGTTCTGACTGACATTGATGGCGAACTGCTCTTTCTCGGACGTGATGCCGGCCAGGGTTAGAACACTGCTAAGATAGAAAGTGATGATACTCGAGCCAATAGTCTGCTCAAAGACACCAAGGGTCAAGAGAATGAAGCCCCGGTAGAGATTCGACTTTTCCGAGACAAAGGCTTTCCACCAGGCTCTGTAGGAGTCAAACCCGTTTGCCTGCTCGAAGGCGATGGTTTCTCGAATCTCTCTGAATTCAGTAACGACCAGGGGATTGGTCTCGTCTCCTTTGCCATGGAACCTGGCAAGCACCTGAAGGCCTTCTCGTTCCCGGCCGCGAGAGATCAGCCATCGTGGGGATTCAGGAATAAATGGAAGCGAGCAGATGCATAGTAAGGCAGGGGCCGCCATGCACACGCAAATCAGTCGCCATGCCCAGTCTCCAGAAAGGCTTCGTGCGCCATAACCGATAGCCGAAGATATGATGGCACCAAGAAGCCAACATGCCCAGTATAAACCAGCGACAAAGCCACGACGTGAAGGTGGTGCCAGCTCCACGAGGTAGGTTGGTACAGCAGCAATATCTACTGACTTGGCGAAGCCGACGAGAATTCGACCAACAAAGAGTTGGGCCTTGTGCGTCGCAGTAGAATGCAGAATGCAAGATAGGAGCACAATGCTTGCGGACAACAGGATTCCTCCCTTTCGACCTAATCTGTCCACAATGGCGCCAGCAAATAAGCCTGCGACAATGCCACCGAGATTTTGCGCAGCCGTCAAAAGACCTTTTAGGTTCGTATCTATCTCGAACTGGACTTGGAATGATGACTGTGGAAAACGTTTAGGAATTGAGCAGTCGATAGGAAGAGCAAACAAACCAGGATGTTGAGAGAAGACATCATGCTGGCATCGTAGCCAACACTCGCGCAGTTGAGTGCTGCCACGAGGCAGATGAGCAACATGGATTTGTTGAGGCCAAACATGGTGGTGGCGCTGTTGGTGAGCTTTGCGTTAACAAGTATTTGCTTCAATTTGCGATACTTCGCAGCAATTGGTCAGCGACCGTTTCCACTGAGCGGTGGAGTGTCAGCAGATGGTGGAAGAAGCAATTCTGGAGACGGGAATACCATTTATAGATATTGTGGATTGGTGCATAGCCAGGCATGATGGTGTGGTGGAGAAAGATGGGATCAGGGAAGACGGCGTTTCGGTAGAAGACAACCGGTAGGCGTGATGGGGCGGTCTAGTGAAGGTGATTTAGATATGGTTATCTGGTGATAGTCTGATAGATAACACTAAATACAACCTTAGTTATCTAGTCGTAAGACTCCACCACACGAATGCGCGCGCTGACGCGGCGGGTCCGTCTACAACTTTACATAACCCCTCCGATAGAGTCAATAGAGTCCGATAAAGTCCGATAGGCTCTGGTATATCCAGGTTGGGTATCCACAAATTTGTCGGCCTGTCCGACCCAGCCAAGTCACTTCGCTGATTGTGCTCCGCGCAGATATAACGCACATGGTAAAACAAAGATAGCGAACTAATCCACACGCATCAACCTGCACCGACCTTCAGTGGTTCACACTCAACATCATTTCGGCTTCGCATTGTCTGAACATCACGGCCACAAAATGCCTGGGAAACTTGTTAGTTGGCCGGCCTGGCAAGAGTTTGAAACTCCCCCGAAGGGCGTTTCCGAAGACACCTTCACATTCTCCTCCAAGGCTAAAGCGGACGTCATCGCGCACTATGGCGAAGAAGCACTCCGCAAAAGTTGGCTTAAGGTCTGCAAAGATCTCGAGGCTGTTACTGAGAGGCTGAGCTCACTTGGGAGCGAGGCTGTTCCCGTTTTGGACATGCAGGAGATCCGTGATGCCGGACTTTCGGATACCCGACGATCGGAGCTAAAATCCAGTGGTTGCTGTATCGTGAGAGGTGTGATCGAAGAAGGGGAGGCGACGTCAATGTTCCAGAACCTCAAGGGCTTTGTGGCCGCAAACAAGGACAGCATCAGTGGCTGGCCTATAGAGTCTCCTGCGATGCTCAGGCTATACAATTCCCCGACCCAGATCGCAGTCAGGACGCACCCTAACCACATCCTGTTGCAAAGAACCTTGAACTCCCTCTTCCACGACGAGTCTGGAGAGACAAGCCCCGAACCACTCAGCTATACAGATGCAGCGCGGATTCGCCCTCCCGGACAAGCCTTTTTGGGTCTCGGACCGCATATTGACGCCGGAAGTCTGTGCCGTTGGGCAGATCCGCAATACCGCCAAGTATATGACAACATCTTCTCTGGTAGTCCTGAACTTCATGACGCCTACGACCTCAACGTCCGCAAGGATGCCGATCAATTTCTGTTCAAGGCCAACGCCCACTCTGTCGTTTTTCGTGCCTTTCAGGGTTGGACGGCATTGACACCAACGTCGGCTGGTTGTGGCACGTTGATGCTTTACCCCGAAGTCTCGACGGTCATTGCCTATGTGATCCTGAGACCCTTCTTTGCTCCACCAGAAAACCGAGATGATATCATGGATGCCAGCAAGTGGACATTTGACCCCAAGGCTAGCTGGCTTCCTGGCACTATGACGGACCAAAGCCAGCGACTGAGTACAAGCTCCCATCCCCATCTTCGGCTGCAAGATTGTCTTGCGCACATTCCGCCAATGAACCCCGGCGATACAGTCTGGTGGCATACAGATGTGAGTTTTTGTTTGCGCTACTCGCTGTAGTGGCTGAAGCTGATTTTGAATAGATGTGCCATGCTGTCGATCCCGAGCATCAGGGTGATCAAGATGCCAGTGTAGTTTATGTGGCCGCATGCCCAACTACCCCTCGAAACAAGGAGTATATCAAAGAGCAGCTGCAGGCGGCGCTAACTGGACAAGGTCCTCCAGATTGTCCGAATCTCGTCGTTGATGAGTCCAAATTTAAAGGATACACGGGATTTGCTGGTGTTTCAGAAGAAGGAAAGATTGTGTTGGGATTTCCACTGCTTTAAAAATTTGAACATGACGGGGAGGAACACACATACTGTTCGATGATGAACCAAACCAACCAGATTGCGAGAAGAGAGCAACATCAACATTGGTCACCGGATTTTTAATGATGCTTGAGAAATACAATCGGTTCTATAATCCCCAGTTTCAGTCAAGTCATAGGACGTAATGTCTATAGCTGGTCGAGGACTGAGTCGGGGCTCACGAGATGCTGGACTACATACAATACCTACGCGACGAAGAACAAATGTGGAATATTCACTAAAAGCAACTCTAGTTATCTGCAATTATATTACATGTGGATGCGTATGTGCGTCTAGAGTTTTCGTAGGTAGCCAAGTTTCTTTTCCTCCTGCGAATTCCCTCTATCCGCCGATGGTACCATATGGTTATAGGTTTCTTTTACAACGCGCTCGACATGAATCAAGGAGGCCATGTCTGCTCGGATTCAGGAAAAATTGGTTGTGTTGTCGGGGTTCGACCCATACCGTCCTAAAAACAGGCTTGCTGTGCGGTCAGCGTTCGCATTGTTATTAAGGCTAACGCGAAACCCATTCTGCGCAAGAGTCGGGCAACAGCAGTATCCAAACTTACAGTCACGGTAGTGGCGATGATGAGAGGCGCCGATAGCATGGTTGGACTGTGAAGTTGTGGCGGCGGGATGACAATTACAATCCTGGTCATTGAAGACATACCGAGATGGCCCAACCAGACCGGCAACGAACTGACAGATTAAACTTAGAAGTGATAGCTACCCTGTATCTCTGTTATTCATTGCATATTCCATTTCTCAACCCTTTTATCCCTGTTTCGGCACTTGCGAAATACCACCACACCATGGACCCGAACTAGCCAACCCCTGCTTTCCCCACGTCGGATAGTCCGACAAACGGTCGATCCGATCCTTTAGTTTGCACCCGGTCGTGGGAAATCACGGTTTTGGACTCCGTAAATTCAGCTTAGAAATACGGGAGTGGTCCTCGTTAACTACTTTGGCGATTGCAAGAAAAGATTTCTTGGGAATCAGAATGCCGTCATCAACTGCTAGACACTCTAAATATTCAACAGCATCATCAGCATTGCAGAACCTGGGGATTCAAAACTGCTCCTCCCCTTACAGTGAATCTGATAAGGAGAAGCGAGGAGCTACTGATATAGCGCTGAATAATTCGGTGCTGAGACACTACTGCCCTTGCTCGATCTAAAAAAGCTCATCTGTTGTCAAATTTGCTCGAGGACAGTCGCGATAATGAGGTTAAAATTAATATGTAACTGCAAGTTGAGTGGTTTACTCTAACTCTACCTTAATACTATGTTGTGGATCAAAATGAACACGCTCTACAATGAAATATTGCGCAAGGTTTTGCATTTCAGCTTGTCGCATGTCGGGATTAACCTGTTTCTTCAACGTCAGAGGCGCCTATGGCTGAAGGCCTAAACCTAGGATTATCTTTTCCTTGATTCAGCTCTGTAGCTAGTGAAAATTACAGATCTATTGGCTCAGAAAGTATCCGGAGATGGTCGGAAGTCCGAGGTGATTAAGGGAATTCTTTATAGAAGCTACCTTTTAACAGTAAAGAGTGAGCAATACAGATGAGTTACACAAAATATAAACAAAAGTGTTTGAATTACTACATAGTTTTACCTCCAATTTAGGCGCAGAATCCTCCATCAACTCCAATCACTGAACCAGTCATATATGGGGAATCCAGAATGTAACTGACGGTTCGTGCAATATCATCAGGAACTCCCATACGGTTGGCAGGGAACATAGTTGTAATACTTTCCTCACTGTACTTTCCCGCCTTGATGGCATCGTGGAGAATATTTGTTTTAATTGCTCCCGGGGACCGTAATGCCCTTGGTTGCATACTCGATAGCGGCCGTCTCTGTCATTTTCACAACCTAATAGGACATTATTAGAGCTGATATTTACAAGAGAACTGGGTGATGCATAAATTTTACAGCATGTTTCGTGGCCACATATGACCCTTGATAGAGAATACCACGTCTGCCTGCGATGGATGCCAAGTTGATGATGCGACCAGTACCTCTGGATTCCATGTGCCTCAGCTGGTGCTGCATGGACCAAAAGACGCCCAAGACGTTGACCTCAAACATTTGGCGAAAGTTTCCGTTTTGAGATCAGCGAACAAAGCTGCATCGTTTGAGACGCCAACATTGTTGACTGCGGCATCCAGGTATCCCCAGGCGTTAATGGCCTTGTCATGGAATTCCTTGACAGATGCTTCGCTCGTCATTTCGCTGTGAATATAGACGGCCTCGCCCCTTTTAGCTTTGATTGATCCCACTTGCTGTGATTTGAAGTGGTTAGTTATGTGTGCAATGGTTCTTGTGACTAATAAAATGAGACTGCACCTTTTCGCCCTCCTCATCGCGGCGACCTGAGAGAATGACACGCCATCCTTGTCCAGCGAGTAATTCTGCCGTTGCTAAACCAATTCCAGACGTAGCTCCAGTGATCAAAACTGTTTTCTTCGACGACGGTTCCATGTTCATTGTGCACGTGACGATGCAAGATGCTGGAAGGTGTAAGAGTGTAGAAATTGCGCAGGTAGGGGACCGAAAAGCTAGGTTTTGTGGCAGTATAATGGCGAACTATTGCTTGTTTGAGGAACTCTTAGGATGTATGATAATGTTTGCGCAAGCGGATGATTGAGCCTCTTATACTCATTTGGGGTCCTTTAGTCTTTGCAAACTCAAATCTCAACTCAATGCGATGTCTGCGTCACTATGTGGATCTCATGCACGATGACCGGAGGTAGGCGTTTAGTACTACTGAGGTCCGATCAATGTGGCAGAGCGGATATTTCGAATTTAGAGACGGATTCTGTCCGTCCGCCCGCCCGCATTTCCGCATGTCCGCCTGTTTGTACATAATTACGTCCGCCCGTAGGTTCCCGCATTGAGTGCAGTGCGACGCTAAGTCTTCTCAACACACTAAGGTGTCTCACACTAGATTCTCAGATATCCCATGGTCAAACTCAACGGTACCAAAGTTGGCGTCATATGAACTCTGTTTGTCCGTCTCTATGAGTAGCAAATATCATGTGTCTACGTGGCTGAATCAACACCAATTTCCAATAGATGCCTCAAAGTGTGCTGGTGTGACAGTATGAGTGCTAAATATGACACATGCATGCCTGGAAGCGACTTTGCCTTGATGCATTGGCATGGACCATATCGGAACTTTTGTTATAATTTCACCGGCCAGTTATTATCGTTTCATCAAAGAGTTCCGTTAATCGACTACCACAAAGTTCTGTACAATATGAACGCAATTACTGTGTATCTTTAACAATCTGGGCAAGAACAACTACGATTCAACATCTTGAAGAACCGTAGCCTGAGAATCCTTGATAGAAATATCCCAAATGTAACCATAATTTCAACCGAAATGTTTACTAGACTCTATTAATTCAGCACCTCTGATGCGTTTGTAACAAGGCCAAAAGTATAATGCATAATTGGCATTATTCTCAGATCCATCCATATGGATCACCTCCTCATTCTTGGGCGTTGTGCTGAACTTGGTGGGAACGTTGTAAGATGTGGTCATCACCACTTTCGGACATGCCTATTTCTAAGGCGGTCAAACTCCTTTCAGACTCGAATTTGTTGTTTCTTATATCTGAGTGGAGTGCCTAATTGCTGGTCTCCTCAGACACAGGGGGAGGTGTTGACAGGTTGACTAGGTGCTGCGTATTCGATACTATGATGCACCGAGAGAGATTAAACTGTTGTACGGTATTGTTAGCTTCCAGTGTAGATAGTTTGGCACTAGGGCCATAACAGCGAGACCTCTGACATGTTCCAAAGTAGGAACAACCTCACAGGTAACATAATTAGTTCTGACATCCTATGATTGTGTTTGCATAAAGCGGATATTAGTGACTGTATGGTCATGCAGTAAAGCGCATACGTAATATATTGAACACAAGTACCGGATTATCAGGCCGCTTTTGGATTAACCCATCTACTTAGGGCCACCCACAGAGTACTTAATTAATCTCAAAGGACAAATGAGCTAAGTAAAAAGATGTATAAGCTTTAGTTTAAAAAGCTCTTATATTATTCAGAGGTAGTGTATATAATAGCCAGCTACATTACTCACTAAAGGTCGGATTGATAACTTTAATAGGTTAATATAGATACTGGAAATCTTGGTGTATTCTAAAGGTTAAAAATAAAACATAAAATAAAAAGCCTTCTTAGTGAGAAAATTCTTAATACTGATATAATTATAAGGCTAGCTAAGCTGCTAATTTATCTAATATTATACTACTTTCTATAATTAGAAGATAGAAATCAGTATGTTTGTTATTTTAGGGGTAAAGTGCAACAGCCAGCTAGTTATTCTAATTACTGTAGACGCTATTAAAGATTAACAACATCTTAGTAATAACCAATTGCATCACGGACTGGAGCGTAATTATAATCCAATATGCCCACTCTACCCGCCTCCGAATTTGTTCCCCCAGGTTCGTGCCATCACGGAGCTTTGGGACATTCTCGTTAAGTGTCGGGATCGTAGAATGTGTTTCCATATGTCTCCTCTCCGCTTGCTTAGTATGCTGTTCGAACTGACGGCTCAGATCTAATACGTAACCGCCAACAGTATCAAAACTAGACTGCATCTCGCGTATGTCTTCAGCTATGTTAATGGTGTATCTTTCGATAGCACTGACTGTGGCTCTAGGGGAGTGGTGTTGAGTCAGCTCGAGTGCTACGGGACACCCCCCCAAAAAAACTCAGTCTCGGGTCGGGTCATGTCTTTTTAGCCCTCCAAAATTCGTTTTCGGTAGGTATGGGTGACTTGCCTTTGGTCTGCTAGCAGCACTATCTCGAACAAACCTCGTCCGCTCTTTAAGACATCTAATGATTTGTTGAGCTTTCTGTCAAAACTCTTGCCTACAACCTTCCGATCCATGAATGTGGTGCTGGCAAGTTGCTTCTCTAATAAAAACAGTGCATCATTGCAGTTCTTGAGGGAACTTTCCAGGAAGGCGAAAGTGTTTAATCTGGCCTCGTCTTTCTCGTAAGTTTCAAGGAGATGAGCATGCAGGATCGTCATCGCGTCGTTGAAGCAGTATAGCTCCTGTAAGAGAGCGGTGAGGTTTGCGGTAGTATGCTGGGAAGGGCCGAGATGTCTTTTGCCCAGCCTTAGACAAGCTTGAGTGAGCTGCAGGAGGCCGACGATGGCCCCAGTGACGCTAAGGGGATCCATAGGCAAGGAGTTGACGCGGAACTAACAGTTGTACTAGAAACGAGCGGGACTAGGGTGAGTCAAAAGGCAGGTTGGGTAGCCAGAGCGAATGGCGCAGAGCTCCAGGACCTGGTTCTCATTGCAACTTTTGGCAGCGGTTTTGGACCAGTAGGACAACTTGTGTGTAAATTGACCGATGGCTCTTGAGAAGTCTCTGAAACATATATAGGACTTCAAGATCGATGCGGCAGTGACAAGTTAAGCACCTCTGTGGTGCTTTCACTTGCTCCAACGGGCCCTTGAAGCTGATATTGATTGGATTCAGGGGGGGGCTCCCCCACTCAGTCAGATTCGGGCCAGCGGAGTTAAGTTAGCGGACCCGGAGTGAATGGAGTGATAAAATTGCCCGGCATATTCCCCACTGAACTCGGGCCATGGGTGCTCCGGTGCGGGGCCGGTGCCTTCTCGCCTTCTCACCTTCTCACCTTCTCACAACTTCTATAAATCTGCTGGGGCAAGAGCAACGTCGACGCAGTTGTCCCACCGCATCCTTCTCTTTCTCCTTTGTATCCCAACTTCACTTGTCACATTCTCAACTCAGATTTCTCAACTTCATCAACTTCATCACCTGTCTCGGTTGTTCTCCAACTGCACCACCTTCCACCCTCCACACATCATTCCAACCTCAATCCAACCTGTTCATCAGTCCTCGCAGCCATGTCTCTCGACCGTGAGTTCACCCCATGCTCTTCCTATCCCAACATCACAACTAACTCGTCTGTGATCTAGACGCCCAAGTTCCCAAGACCATTCCCCGCCCCGTCGATGACGGCCTTGCCTCTCACCTCCTGGGTTCCACTATCCCCGCCGACCTGAGCCTTGTCTCTACCCAAGGAACATCTGTCAAGCTGGCCGAGCTGCCAGGTCTCACCGTTCTCTTCTGCTACCCTCGCACCGGCGCGCCCGGAGAGGCAGTCAAGCCAGAGTGGAACAACACGCCTGGTGCCCGCGGCTGCACCGCCGAAGCATGCAGCTATCGTGACAACTTTCCCCGGCTGACGGAGCTGGGTGCCAACGCCGTCTTCGGCCTGAGCGTTCAGGACTCCGCCTACCAGCAGGAGGCCAAAGAACGCCTGGGTCTGCCCTACGACCTGCTGAGCGATGAGAAGCTGGAGTTTGTCAAGGCCATGAAGATGCCGGTCTTCGAGTGGGAAGGCAAGCCGCTGACCAAGCGAATCACCCTCGCCCTCAGAGACGGAAAGGTGGAGCATGCGTGGTACCCGGTTTTCCCTCCTGATGAGAATTCCGCCCAAGTTGCAGCATGGTTGGGAGCCAAGTAGACGGGGGGATTAAATTCCCCAGGAGCACGCAGTCTTGCGAAACCTGTTGCTGGATTATCCTCGTGGGCCTCTTCATCAAACCGCAGTGATTATCTCCTTGTTCCTCTCTCTGTTCAGTTTTCCACAGAAATGCGAGAGAGTATTTGCTCTGTCAGGCACTGGCTGGCACTGATATCCCGAAATTGACAGACATTGTGTCACGCTCCCCAAGACTTGATATGCGGTGCAAAGATAGAACTCGAGCTTTGTGAAACTCCATTTAGATTATCTGTCCAAACACGACTGCTACATTTTGCGAACGCTGCTCTCGTACCTTGACATCCGGCGAATTACTTTCCTCCTTTGAAAACAAAAATACGTTACTCTTCAAAGCACTAGACCGTAGTTGTGAGTTTTAGACCGTCAGACTTTGCGGCTCATTCACTAGTCCTACTCCCATCAGCTCCACGAGAACCAGGGCACACACTGTGTGCTCGCGTACTCCTTGTAGCCTGGCGACGGCACTGTAGTAAGTCGACAGTGCGGTGTGGGATGAAATCTGACTGGTGTAAATACGTATGGCAGTGTGTGCGGCCAGACTTTGCTTCGTGATTGTACGTCAGCCCTGACAAGCATGGAGAGTTCTAGCCTTTCGCTCGGTCCTTGCCGGAGTTCGCCGACTGCTTTGTTTGGCAACAATCCGTCATCTTCAAAAGTGAGTCTACAAAATTGCGGAATATCGTGGGGGTCATTGTGTGCTTTGTGCAGTATATTGGCTACAACTCCCACCAATTAGCTAAAGTGAGGCTATAAAAGTGTACAATGTCGCAGAAAGAATTTACGTGCGGACAAGAAGATCATTTGGGTGCTAGTTCTTATCTGGCCACCTAGAAGAGCCTCATTTCGTATGGGCTAGATAATGCAGCTTTGGGTCTGATAAATCTGAGTCTGGCTGTAAATAATCTGCCTCGCTCAATAATAAACATCACCCCTTATCTGTCTTGCCTCGGATCAATCAATCAAGCATGTCGACGACCATCTCCCAGGTTGTCCTACTCATCATCGCAGCCGTTGCCGGATTTTCCTTGGTCAGGGCAGGTCTCCGGCCATGGAGGCGAAGGAGTTCTCGATACTCAACAAACCCAGAAGGTCGAGACGGAAGGCCATACCAACAGTCGGAAGACACGCTCAATCTCGGACAACTGAAGGATCTGTACTACAAGCTGCAGAACCTCGAGAAATACCCAGAGATTCTTCCACACGCTAGAGACACTCTACTCGTGCTTCTTTCTGAATCACTCGACTCCGTACCAGCTAGAATCTCTGCTGCATCGGGGATATTGTCCATTGACCAGTATAGCAAGCAGAAATTGAGTCGCTTCGTGCACGACGAGCAAGAGCAGGTCACCAAGTACCGGGAGGAATACGTAGCAAGAAGAAGAGCAGGTCGCCCTAGAGAACTATTCAAAACGCACGACGATGCCGGAATGTGGATAGAGCAAGCTTGCCCCCTCAAGTACGTTTGACGGCGCGTGGCTGGGCCATCTCAATAAAGTATCAACTCCCTTTGCCTTGCGATTTATCACCAAAAAGGCCTGGCAAGTCCTATCCGAGGAATACGGAGATGGAGACCTCGAAAAGCACCATGTCCATATCTACAAAGAGCTTGTCTACGAGGTTGACCCGGAACTGCCTGGAGGGGATACGAGGGATTTCATCCACCCGCGGCATGGGCTCACCGACTTGTCGATCTGGAAGGCTGCCGTTGCTCAGCTACTCATCTCTATCTTTCCCCATGAGTTTCTGCCCGAGATACTTGGCTTCAATCTACACTTCGAAGGAGTTTCGAAGGAAACTTTGATCGCGAGCCGAGAACTCCGCGAGCTGGGTTTCAATCCTTTCTACTTCCTACTCCACATATGCATCGACAATGCCGACTCGGGCCACACCGCAATGGCGCTTCACGTTGTTCTGGATTATATGGAGCACCTGCGGATCACAAATGATGGGCATGCCATGCAGAGAGCGTGGAAGGGGGTACAGGCAGGTTTCATCTTATCGCAGACTCTCTCCTCGAGAGCGTCCAAGATACCGCAAGATGATGTCGGCGCGAGAGTCATACCGCAGAACAAGTTCGAGTCAGCCCTGGATGGGATACTTTTGTCAAAGTCTATGGCATCCAATCGCATCCATTGCAATCTAAGGACCGAAATTGGACCTCGGACCCTGAGCGAATGGCTTGACCCAGACGCCATGGCATCACAGCGGTGGAGGATGGAATTCCTCAACATCGTGAGCCTTACCAGGAAGCTCGTGTACAGGGGCGATAACACGAAGAGCAGGATGGTACAAGACCTGTCCTGGCACGGCAAGATGTTCGGCGCTTTTACGCAGAGCGAGGTCCAGGCCCTCTGCGATTGGATTGACTCTCTGCCACCACTGCGTCAGGTATACTGGAACTTCGTCGGTCGACCTCAAAGACTCTCGGGCGACATGTTTTTTGATCAAAACATATCAGCAGATTACCCCGTGTTCCCGTCGCGTACCGCTCTCGAAGCCGCTACGGTCCCAGCAAACTCCCAGTTGAGGCTGGAAACTACCATACGCGCCGAGATACCAGCTTGGAGGGTGGACTTTGAGCGATTGCTTCCTCTCTGGTTTGCGCACCCCGCCCTTTTGGAAGGCTATGTCGTCATTCCATCCAAGACAGCCACCGCTTTTGGTTACTCTGTCCTTCGTTTCATTCGGGCCCAGAGCGATTTCAGTGTTGAGGGTCCTGGCGTAGCTGGAAAGGACGATTTTCGCCGATCCCCCATAGGACTCCATGATATAGGGCTGGAAATGGCGCGAAGCCAGTGTCTCAATGAGCTAACTTCTCTTAAAGATGCTTTGGAGAAGTGGCCTTCCGACTTTGCACTGGAGATGCTGAAGCTCTCCATGTACCCGACTGACAACATGGCAATCCTGCTGGGACTCGCCAAGGCATTTGTACGTCTACACGGCATCGTTGTGTCGTCACCCATTCTCTCCGACGCGAGTCGGAACTCGTTGGGCCAGATAGCGAAGAGAGAAGACGAGAGCTTAAGGGCTTGTCTTGAAGAGATACGGCGTGAAGGTTTCAGCACATCCGACTTTGACAGGGCATTTCATTGGGGAATTATGGAGATTGAGAGCTGTTTTCTACCAGAATCTTAAGAAGAGGTTTTCTACCAAGTTCACTTTATTCTACAGGTTTGAAGGGACGCTTGGAGATTTCGCGGCGTAAGAGGCTTCAAGGCTTGGGCCAAATACAGTCAAATTCGTCGACCTGGCTGTTAAGGGCTGATGAACCTAGCTGTGACTGTCCATTCGACACTGGCCTGGGGAATAGTGCTTGACTGTGGCCGGAATGGCACATCTAGTGACCGTCCTGGACTACCCGCTACGTTTTGCCTAAGAGTTTCACCTGTCTTCGACTCTGAATCTGTTTTCACCCATCCATGTGTCCTGCAGGCGGCTTTATGGAGTTGAAAATCCTGTGATAACGGCGCCTGGTTTTCGTCCTCACTACGGACAGCCTGCCATGATGCATCAATCTGGAGCCAATGCTGAAGTACAAAGCGAGCCCCCGTCCCGTGACTCGTATTCCGATCTAAGTTGAAAACGACACCATGTAGGATCTCCGATAGCCCTACTAGGTTCAAGGGGCTTCAGCAAGGCTTACCCCACATCAATGTCTGCATAAGATATATTGGTACTTGGCAGGTGTGGCGTTAACTTTCGTAATATCTTAGGGGCTGATCATTTGGCCGAGGATAAGTAAATGAATTGCTACATCAGCAGTTGGACCGTAAGCCTCAAAGTCTCGGAGAAAAAAATGAATCTTGTTGGATGAAGCATACGGGCTGTCCGGTCCTGGTATATTGGCAAAGGAAGCGTTTGTATTTTCCGGGATGTTTGCCGAGTGACAATTATTTACCTCGGGCATACTAACTAACGGCTCGGGAAGGCAGCAACTATCAGAGAAGCAGCAGCAAAGACAAAACAACGTCCCCAAGAAGAGATATCGCTAGTAACAGTGGCGACCAACAAGGGGCTCAAAACTGTCTCAGAAAGCATCGAGAACCTAGATAGGCTTAGCGACGAGGCTTGACAACTGTTAAAGACGACGACACAACACTCCCCTGGGCCTGAACAACCACCATTGTCTCTGATGTACGTATGGTAAAGGCGGATTCAGTCATCTGTTCGCCATCGCGATACTAAGAAATGGATCCTGATCGCTCGGCTATACGCTATTGGCCATGAGATTGTGAAAATTTCGCAGAGGAAGCTTGGTAAGCTGAAATGGCTTATGACTAGCGCCAAGGGCGAGGCGGAGGAGAGAAGGAACGCTATATAGTCTAATGCACGCTTGGCGGGCTGGGCCGAGGAGGCTGGTTGCTAAGACCTATACCATTTCCCATGTGAGATCTCGTACACCCTTCCATCTCTAGTTCGGCATGGTCTGCACTAAGTGCATAGCCCACCAACGAACTGTGCGCCACTGCGCCTGTGCATAAGTCCACCCTGCAGCCAAAGAGTAGTTTGCCGCTACAATGCAGCTCCCGCCTTATTGAAAGGAACTGCAGCTATTCCTTGCTCGCCATTTAGTAGGCAGCAGAAATCCCGTATTAGAGACCGTGCGCATTGATCACACTAGATAGTACTTATGATATCATCACGGTACTTTTGTTATCCGGCAATATCGGCAGCTTAGTTTCGCTGATAAGGGAACACGAGCCCCACACTACTTGGCTACTCACTGTGTTGCCGTGCCGTATTTCCCGCTAAGTACGATCATTACCCAATGGATAACTGCCTGCTGACAGGAATTGATGGACGCGTGTTAGGTAAAGATTGGGTAGTCGGCATTCATCTGCCCGTGTTTGGTCCTTTGGTAGGACAGGATGTTCGGGGAAAGTGTCCGGCACCTCCGGGCTTACATTCAGACTGCTGCTCTTGAGGTGGTTGAAGTGGATTAAGTTGGTAATATTGTTTCAAATAAAGTTATAGTCCCAATGAGTTTACTCACCGCGCGTATTACCGTTCCACATTAACTCGCACATCTTTCCTACTATAGTTGTTTGAGCAGGCAACGATCTTACATGCATCGTACCCCCGCACTTCCCCGCTTCCATTATTTCCTAACAGGCTTCGCCGACGATGGTGCAAGCATTGATTACGAAAGAAGATCTCTCTGGTATGCAGCATTGTCAAGAAGGAATTACAATGGTTTTAATTGACTGGCAGAGGTTCATCGTATATCCTCGGCAACGGATGTTGCAAGACACATGTTTGCATTTTCTTAATTGTCACATGGAACTGGTGTTCGTTTGTAGCGCCCCTTGATGTTTAACATGTTATGTTTCGTTACGCTGTCTAAAGCCCCAGAGATGAATGAGACATAGGTGGCTAGTAAAAGCTTAGGGATCAGACTGAACCTGAACATCGGAAACGAAATTCTTAATTCGACCATTAAAAATAGTCAACTACACTCTTCAACTTAAGGGTACGACCAAATTTTGATCCAAGTGCCGAGATGGGTTACGGCCAAGGACCAAGCTTTCCGAAGCATCAACGTGCGAATTGAAATCGCTTATCTAGCTTCGGGCATTGCTGGTTTTGTCAAAGCTACTCTGAATGACGAGTGTAACGATTAATAAATCTGCCTTCGCGAGTGCTGAGTTGCCCGAACTTTTGTTTCCCCACTAGGCCTCAAGAGGCAGCTAGGACAAGGATACAGCCGCAGACCCCATAGGCACTGCCGACGTTACCGACACAGACGCCCGAAAGTGGCATGTTGATGGAAATCATCCACTTCTAGAAGTACCATGATTCGTTGACTGTGTGCTATGATCTCAACCTGGAATGACGTGAGTGACATTGGTAACATGCGCATTGATGTGATCATCCGCCTTGTTTGTGATAAATACTGCAGAGTGCCGAGACTTTGCCCATTCGAAATACATGCCAAGCCGTTTTCACAATGCAGTTCAAAGTGGTCGGGCTTCTTCTAGCCTTTGGGGCTTTGTCCCAAGCAGCATTCAACCAAGGGGCACTCAACGCGTTTAACCACAAGAACCTTCGCCATCACGACGAAAAGCGTGATTTTGCTCCTCTAGAGAGCCCTACGCTCAGTAAGAGGAAGCACTCCAGGTTCCTCAACAAACACACCAAGAAATTTGTTGTCAATGGCACCGGCATCCCAGACGTTCCTTTCGATATTGGCGAGTCTTATGCTGGCTTGCTTCCCATCTCACAGTCAAAACATGAAAAGAGAGAGCTGTATTTCTGGTTTTTCCCGAGTACCAACCCTCATGCTGGCGACGAAGTTGTCATCTGGTAGGTCTTGACCCAGTTACTGGCTAAATCTAAGCCTCTTTGCTGACAACGCTCTATCAGGTTGAACGGAGGACCGGGCTGCAGCTCTCTTAGTGGCATGTTGACCGAGAATGGCCCTTTCTTGTGGCAAGATGGTACTCTTGCTCCAGTCCCAAACTCTTATAGCTGGACAAATCTGTGAGTTGTCTCGATTCCTCTGCCCCCCGACACATGCTCACAACTTCCGACAGTACCAATGTTATCTGGATTGAACAGCCAGTTGGAGTAGGCTTCAGCCAGGGCACACCCAATATCACAAATGAAGTAGAGCTTGGCCTCGAGTTCATTGGTTTCTGGCGTAATTTCATTGATGCATTTGAGCTGCACGGTGCAACGACGTACATCACCGGTGAATCGTACGCGGGATATTACATCCCCTACATTGCTGATGCCTTCATCACCGCAAAAGACGATACTTACTACAAGCTCGGCGGCGTTGCTATCAATGATCCCATCATTGGAGATGGTACATTGCAGCAACAGGCAGTCATCTTTCCTTTCATCGAGTACTGGTCAAACCTGCTCAATCTGAACGAGTCTTACACAAACGCCCTACGCTGGACTCACGAGCACTGCAACTACTCAACCTATCTCGAGCAGTACGGAACTTTCCCACCACCACCGGGACCTTTCCCGACACTCCCGGATCCCTACGCAGATCCGTCTGGCAACTACACTTGCGATATATTCGACTATGCCTACTCCGCCGCCGTCGCGGCCAACCCATGCTTCAACATCTACCACATCACTGATACCTGTCCTTTCACTTACTCGCAAATGGGAATTGTTAACCCGGTACGTCCCCCAATCTTGCCCAACATCCAGGGTTCAAGGGTGCTAATTATTTTACCAGGGCGACTACTCCCCGCCTAATGCTCAAGTCTACTTCAATCGCACAGATGTCCAAGATGCAATCAACGCGCCTCACGTTGACTGGTACCAATGTACGCCATTGAATGTGTTTGGTGATGGCAAAGCCAATTCAAATGCCTCCGACACCTCCAATGCACCTGCACAAACCGACGTGGTCCGCCGTGTTATCGAACATACTAACAACACCATCATCGGCGTCGGCCGTCTTGATTTTCTCCTGCCCCCTAACGGCACACTTTTCGCGCTACAGAACACCACCTGGAATGGTGCCCAAGGTTTCCAGAAATACCCACAGGACCATGACTTTTACGTGCCTTATCACCCGGAGTACAACGGCGGAAGACTAAGCGAAGCTGGCATTGTTGGAAATTGGGGCCGTGAGCGTGGGCTTACGTACTACGAGGTTCAGTTGGCTGGTCATGAGCTGCCTGGATACACTGCGGGAGCTGGATATCGGGTGTTGGAGCTTCTTTTGAAACGCATCAAGAACTTGGGAGCTATTGAGGATTTCACAACCCAGAAGGGAGATTTCCAGGGAAACAGCTCGGTGACGTACCATCCCGAATTTTAGGTCGAGCTTGATAAGTTAGTAGACCAAAAAGCAAACTGTATGATCTGCTTATAGTAGTAAATTACATCATTACCAAAGTTTTCAGAGCCCTAGACTGAATCTGGCGAGCAGCGTAGAAAGTATCACTCCACTGGACGGATGAGTTAATGATTAGGTAGCTACATTTCAGTATAGCCTACATAGTCTATATTCTTGTTATGAGCAATATTGGGATGTTTCAAAGTGTCTCACACCTGTTCTAACTTCTAAGTTCCTAGTTTACTAACGGGTCTTGCACACTGTCTGGGGGTTTCTTTGGGACTCGCATTCCGACAGGTGCAAGTCTCATTTAGTGACTCTGGTGTGACTTAATATCCTTAAAAGTCGAAGTAGAACCAATTGAGTTCCGTCTTCGACTACCATTTCGTATTTATCAAAGGCACCGTTAGATAGGGCGATGTGCATTAGGTAACTCAATTACAATTCACCCCTTGTTCTTCCTAAGAATTTCGGTTCGCATCTGTTGAACTATTAAGCTAGCAGGCAAAAGAGGAGCTCCATACCTATGGCTTGTATGGATGTAATATATACGCCTGGTTCTTTTAACAACGTCACGTGGGGAAATTTTACTGATTCGGAGATTACACCCGACTCAGAAGGGAAATAATTATAACTGTCAATTCTAGCTATGGTTGCATTTTCTCTACTAGGTCTCATTGCACCCTACACGTCGCTGTCGCTTCAAAGCCTGGTGTGGGGTTCGACTTATTGTGCCTGAAGAACGACACCAAAAGTTACAGCGGAGGTTGATTAATTGCCTACTCAGTTTGACCAACATTGTCAGTACAGATTTTCAGCTACTCATCAGGTCACTCTACGCGTGGGGATAGTAGACACAGCAAACAAAGTGGAACCTCCTAAGTTCTATTACTTAAAATCTTAATGAATAGTCAGTGTTGACTGGTCAGATCGCAACATTGATATGTCTTGGAGAAGATGAAACTCGATTGGTTCGTTTTAATAGTTGTCGTGCACAATGGCGAGTCGATCATGAAATCCCCGCAATTCCCATCACAATGGATAGCAAGATCTGCCGCCACAGTTAAGAGTGATGATTAGCTCTAAGTCTTCCTCCTAAGGTGAATCAGGATTTTCTCCGACGCTAATCGACCATTATGGCCATGATTTTCTTGTGCCTTGGTGTGGCTGACCTGAACTGCATCTAGCCTATCTGCATCTGGCACATCTTCCGGCCATCCCTGCTTTCCCCTCATAGTCTGTGCCATAACGAGCTAGTTTTGTAGCTTGATAAGATATTGACATAATTAAGACACGTCAGAGTAAACAGAGAGTAACAATTTTCCTCACGTTGGAAGATGGGTCAAATTCGGCCTCCTAAGTGTCTCAGATAATGCTGGCTAGTTAATGATTCAGTGTTGACTAAAGTCTCGATTGTCGCAATTGTCTAGCTAGCCTCTGTTGACCACCTCAAGTCCTGTACCCCCAAAACAACCATCCGCTATCGTGTGAACCATGCTGACTGTTTTATCAGGACGAATATGCCGCAATTGCGTCATCAAAAGCATCAAGAATAGGTTGAACCAGGCTTTCGGCAGTGTCCTGCAAAACTGCGGGCACTTTCGCAATGACGGCATCGGAAAATGTCTCTGTAGCAGCCTTCTGCGACTGAAGCGTCTGCAAGATCACGGAGCTCACGCCCAAGGCGTCAAACTTGGACTTTGCATCAACGATGGTGTCCAGAGCGGCTTCAACGACAGCGCCGAGGGAGTTCGTCGCAGTCGCAACATCGATAGCCTCACTGAGGCTAAGCTCGTCCGAGGCCTCGGCGACGGAAGTGCCATCTCCAGTGTCGGAAAGAAGCTGGTCTGAAAGGACGACAATAGCAGTCGTTCCGTCAAGGCTCCCATCCCAAGCTGTAACAGCGTCGCCGAGGGCCGTAGTGGTATCAGAAATGACGCCCATGGCCGCGATGATGGTAGCACCCGACGCAAGAGCGGTCGAGGTCAGAAGAGAAAGAGTGAAGAGCTTAGTGAGAATCATGCTGGGCTTGCTGGTAGTGTGTGACTGGAGATGTTTGAGTTCGATTGAGATTGAGTCTGGGGAATGAAACTCGTTCCATAGAATTGAAGCGTTCTTTATATAGTCATCTCTCATCATATTCACATGAATTGTATCATTCGGCCATAATCTCAAAATCATTCATCGAGTCCATCGGCATGCGTCCAAAAGAGTAAGAGCAACAATTGCCTCCGCAATTATACTGCATATGGTTGTGCAGCCGAAGTGAGGGTAGGATCCCAATGCAAAATGACAACAAGGCGGCCCTCGTGAAAGTATATCGGACATAAACACCCCATAATCGACTATATAGCGTGGATGATATAGCAAGGCTAGGTCCAATGGAATGCTGACCTCTGAATGGGGTAAAGTGGAGAGGGGAACCTGACGGAGATGACAGGGGGCATGAAAAATCCGGGGAAGCAGTGCCGCGGCTTGAACGATGTGAGGTTGCACGTGGGATCCATGACTTTGTGGTGCAGAGAATGTGAGTAGAAGTAGAGGGTTATTGGGACTGAACTTTTGGGAGTGAGGACATGTTTATCGCGTTGATAGGTCTTGATTCATTTCACCATTTGCTTGCCTGTCTCCAATCAGGACTAAATGATGACTGGTTAAAAGAAAGCGTGCTATATTAAGAATCTATTCACTTCTTGGTGGCCATTTTAGCCTCCTCTCAGCTCTTACGTACAGATTATTCGGCCGAATCAACTGGAACATAGGATCGTAGTCAACCGGGCCGTCCTGCGCAAGGCTAAATTTGTATCGATACACAAGCTTGGGTAAAAAGACCTTGACTTCTTGCAATGCAAAATTGAACCCAACGCACATGCGAGGTCCAGTGGCGAAGGGAATGTACGATGCGTTTGGTCGGTTCTTGACGCGCTCGGTATCCCAGCGGTCTGGATCGAAAAGCGTGGGATTATCCCAGATCCTAGTGTTGTTGTGAATGTGGTGTAGGGCGGGTATGACAATGGCGTCTTGGGGAATTTTATAACCTCCTGGTAGGATCATGTCTACCGCCGCCGTTCGTGCAGGTTGGTAAGATGGGTTATGTCGACGCTGCGTCTCCTTGATGTATTTGTCGAGAAACGTCAGCTTGTTGGTCAAGTCGGAAGTGATTTGCGTGTCCTCTTCAAATCCGTTATCGACCAATTCTTGTAGAATGCGTTCTTGCATGCCCGGGTACACGACAAGTCCGTAGATAAGCCATGACAAAAGCGAGCTTGTTGTTGTGAAGCCCGCGCCAGTAGCAACCACAAGTGGCTCCATGATCCGGTGACGAGGAAGCTTGTTGCCTTTGCTGTCGCTGGCGCGTAGCACATAGTC
This sequence comes from Ilyonectria destructans, assembly GCA_020740775.1. NCBI lineage: Eukaryota > Fungi > Ascomycota > Sordariomycetes > Hypocreales > Nectriaceae > Ilyonectria > Ilyonectria destructans. The sequence continues at coordinate 276,337 of JAHEWK010000011.1, forward strand.
GACCATGTTTTCCGCTTGGAGAGCAGCGTCTTGCAGGTCCAGGTCTTCAACACCTTTGGACGCATTTGCTACGGACTGCTCCATCATTGTCTCGATACGAGCTCGTGCCTCACGAAGGCGCTGAGGGTCTCCAAACGGTAAATTGCGGTACCAACTTCCCATGGCAGTGATCTTCTTGTTCAATTCGAGCGACTGGGCAATCCTTAGCACCATTTCATGAGGACGCGAATCGACAGAAGAGAAGTGTTGAAAATCCATGCCAAGCACTAATTTCCCAACAGCCTGAGAGCCGAGTTTGAGCATGTATGGATACACATTCCATGCTTCATCACGTTCATCAAGTTGGTCAAAGACCTTGAACGCATCCTCGACTGTTTGCTGCATTGTTGGCGCGTAGTGTCGCACTGCCTTAGGGCCTAACGCTGGCGGTAAAAACTTGTGCACTTCTTTCCATTCTGGCGTGTTGGTGTCACCGAGAAAGACGCCAGATTCTTGGTTTTTGATGGGATAAAGGGGATGTCCTTCAATGATTCGCTTGGAGAAAAAGTCGGACTCGCCAAAAACGATGCTGGCTAAAGCAGGGTCATTTGTGTGGTATACCGTGCTACCCATGTTGGTGGTTTTGAAAATAGGTCCGTACTTCTCGAAGAGCCGCTGGTGGTTACCAAGATGGTCTGGGTACACCTCAAAGTAGTTTCCAATGAAAGGGAGGCCTTTAGGGCCGGGGACTTCGTGGACAGCCTTGCCGTCAACGGTGATGGCAACGTCATCCTCAACTGCGACGACGTCTGTGACAGTCATCAAAGCCTCGGATTGAGTGACGAAACCGATGCCTGGTTATTGTGTCAGCGCGGCTCTCGCAAGGATCGGTGAGTTTTAATACCATTTGGGTCAACGATGGCAAAGTGAGAGGCTACCAGATGCTGCAAGCTCTGGTAATCTAATGATGAAGGCAGTTCAATATCTTGGGCAGTTGAAGGGTCTTCGCCCAGAAGGTGAAATCGTTTGATAGCCATGATGGGAGGGATTCGTTTGACACAGGATATGCCGCACGGGGAAAAAGATTACACTCTCAACACTCTTCGTCTTAAATTCTCCGCAGAGTTCCGCACTGGTGAATATGTAACAAGCCTGGGATGATCGCGGTGTGGACTCTGCAAGATGGACCGAGGCATAACAGGGATGACTTAGTGACTAATGACTGAAAGGGTCACCCTGGCTTTAACCACTGCCGCAAATTGAAGATTGCAGATAGATAAATGTGAAATGGTGGAGCCATTGCTAATACCGCGTAAGTCCTTCGTCGGCCAGTTCGTGTCGCGAGACAGAGTGCTTTTTGGGCCAGTAACAATCTCTTGATACAGAAACTTAACAGGGCTGCGGGCCTTAGTGCCGGCATTAGACGGAAGAAATACATGGGGCGCAGGGCGGTCGGCGCTTGGAAAGAAAGGGGACTGTGTGTTGAGAGATGAGAAATCTCCACTATGGGGCTCTAGAAGAAAGAAAGAACGCTTCCTAGCCACTAATATACGATGAAGCAAGGAGCATAAATGGGCCTAAATCTTACGTGCCTCGGCTGAAAGCCAGCGGCGAAACCGCTACGTCACATTTCGCGACTCCCGAAATCTCGCATTGACCAAACCCGATAGCCATTGCAAGTAATTAGATGCGAAATGATTAATGATGAGATCGACATGAAATTTTCAAAACTGATTGACCCGCTCCTTGCACATTTTCCGCCGAAGAAGGACCTTGAACCTCGGCACAGATCAAATTGGCAATCATGTCAACGGCCACAGCTATCGGTATTACGGATAGAACTCATCCTAGTTGACAAAACATGCCGGTCTGCACTCCCAAAGCCGTTATATTGCGCGTCTTGATCGTTTTCGGTGATCTCCTTCCCTGACAATATCCTCCGAATTCTGCCAAACCGGCCTGAACCAGATCGTTGCTCAAGATGACTTCACCATCCGTACAAACATTCACCGAAAAGGAAGTGGCAGCCCACAAAACTCGCGATGACTGTTGGATGATCATTCAAGGACAAGGTAATTTAACAAATCCCCAACATCCACATGGGTGCATGCCTAATCTTTGAATAGTCTACGATGTCGCCAAGTACGTCGATGATCATCCTGGTGGCGCCGATATTCTGATCGATGTTGCGGGCAAAGATGCGACAGTAGAATTTGACAACGCGGGCCACTCTGAAGATGCATTTGAAATCATGGCAGAGTATTGTGTTGGAAAGTATAATGGCGCTCCAAAAGCAACATCCCAAAAGCGAGTCACTCTCCAAGCCCGAAATATGTCGTCCAAGTCGAACAGCTCAGACCGAAGCCTAGCTTCACACGTCACTACCGCCGTGGCAGCCATGTCTGTTGGCACAGCGGCTCTATATGGAGCCTCCAGATTCATCAATCCCAAGACATTGGTTGGGCTACCTCGCTTCAACATTCCGTCGCTGAAATCGGGCCGCCCGGATGTAGGGTTCTTTGAAGGTTTCCTTCTAGCCTCTGCTCTATTCACCATATCTAGCACTGTGGTGGTTAGCAGACTCTCCAGACTCCTTCTCTTTGAGGAGGGTGGCTTCATGAGCTACGCTCCTCATAAGAAGTTGCCCAGAACCATTAAGGCTAACCCTCTAATTACTCGAGGTTGGCTTGATGCTTCAACCTATCACGCATTGCCACTTACTCACAAGGAACTTATCGCTCCTGGAGTCTACCGATTCGTTTTCGCATTGCCCACGCCCACAACAGTTCTAGGGCTACCAATTGGCCAGCATCTGGCGATCAAGGCGGAAATTGATGGCAAGGCAGTTAGCCGGTCATACACGCCCATTTCCAACAACTCTGATGTTGGCACCTTGGATTTGATCATCAAGTGCTATCCGGACGGAAAATTAACCGGACAGTACCTCGCCAACCTCCAAGTTGGTGATGACGTGTTATTCCGAGGTCCCAAAGGCTCAATGCGATATCAACGTGGTCTCTGCAAGCAAATAGGCATGTTGGCTGGTGGTACTGGTATTACTCCCATGTACCAGATCATCCGCGCTATCTGTGAAGACGACCGCGACCTCACCCAAGTCAGTCTCATCTACGCCAACCGATCAGAAGAAGACATTCTTCTACGAGGACAACTTGAGACATTTTCTCGTCGCTACCCGCAGAACCTCAAGATATACTATCTCCTCGAGAATGCGCCGAGTGATTGGGCGTATGGCGTTGGATATGTAACGCAGGACATGATGGCAGAAATGTTCCCTTCCCCTAGCGTGGATTCCAAGGTCATGCTCTGCGGTCCACCAGGTCTGGTAAACGCGGCGAAAGCGTCACTAGGCAATCTGGGCTTCGAACAACCCGGAGCATCTTCGAAGATGACAGACCAGATCTTCTGCTTTTAAGAGGATAAAACTCATATTGCAAGAGTGAAGTATTCTTGGTCCTATGTTGTGCCCCACCATTTGCTGCAACTTTGTTGGCGGGTAGATTTATTCGAGAGCCGGCCTCGAACGGTGGAAGGCGGGAAACAGACCCATGGCCATATCAAACGACTTGAAGTGGGAGTTCAGGGCCTAGGAATGAGGCTACTGGTAGTCACAGGATGAGGAAATGTTTCCAGAAAGGACAATAGTGTGAGATCCAAGCGGGCCTGACGGCTTGTCGGAAATTCACCCTATCCTCCTCCCAAGTGCATGCGCTGTGTAATTCAGTTTCACAAAAAGAGCGAGAAATCCCCTAAGAATCAATGTTCTTGTTCATTGCAGCACACTTGACTTTTCTACCGGTCTAGGCTAAGGCGGTCTTCAACATGAGCAATGCTTCGGACAGGTAGTTCCAAGCTTTAGCAGGAACTGGGAGGTTAAAACGCCCTTTTAATATTCCTATTAAGAGGTAACTCTAATTAATTTATGATTGCTTCTTTGATGTTGAGAATTCCGATAAGAGCCCTGCTGCGAAAGGGACTGGCCAAGCGAAAAGAGCGATTGGATCTTGATCAACCTCGCCCGACGTTATCAGATCAACGATTGCGACACCAATGTAGCCACCAAGGGCAGTAAAGATATGCCACCTATTCCTTGTTAGTTGAACGTCAACCAAGAAGATTGCAACGTGGGGCGAGCGTACCATCCATGTAGTTCGAATAGGAACGCAATAGGCAAACCGACCAGGTGCCTCATATCAGTCAACATGCGGCATGCCCATTCATCAATTAACCAAAGAGTGTAGCCAAAGACAAAACTCACTATCAACAAAATTAGTCATGGTTTGCAGAGCGATCAAATTTGGAACTTACAGCAACCCAATCTTGCTGTACTTTGCAAAGTTTTCCGAACTACGGGATCGGAAAATTGTTGAGGAATAAGTTGTGTTATCCGAACGGTGATGATAACAACCGACAATCCAAACGTTATTGCATGAAGGACAAACTCATCCATTACCATGTGAGTGACCATGGTAATAGTAAAAAGTATCAGAGTGATGGCTCCCACCAACTTGGTCCGCTGCGGACTGGTGTTGAAGGTAAGGACGCGATACACAAGTGGCGTGGTCAGGAGATGCATAGACAGTTCATCCGCTACGGATTTAAAAGGTTAGAAGAATCGAAACGCAAGGTGCATGCAAGAACATACACATTTGAGTGTGGTATTTCAACGTCATATGATATGCGCCCGAACAAACACCTACCCCGATCAAACCACAGTATGACACCAAACGGGGACCGGTTGGGGAATTTTGGCGGCCGTTGAACAAGCCATATAAGCCATATACAACTAGTTGGGGTTAATTCCAGTTGTAAAACAGTTGCCATTCCAATAGACAGACCATACACCAAACTGCTTAATGTGTTGATGAATTCAGCAATGTACTTGGTGACGACATAGTCCTATATTCGGCGAGATAATATGTTAGGCCGTCTTCTGGTTGGTAGGCAGTGTAAATATTGGTTCACAGTACCTGTTCGCAAAAGCTGTAATGTGCTAGTAGTTAGCGTACACGCGTTCTCAAGAAAGCAGGAGGCGCATTACTTCAAGTAAGAGGTCTGGGCACCCCAGAATCGCGGTGTTGGAGCATCCATCGCGTTAAAGGTCTTGGCGGGTCGAAGTTGAGTGGGATCAAGATACGTGGGGAATGGAAAATTTGGCGATGACACGGTTTTTAAACCAACCATCACCGCCCAGCCGACTCTCGTGTTATGCGCGACGACGGGGCTGGGGCTGAGCGGGGGTGCCTCGGCGAGAATGACCGATAAGCCTTATAACAGCCTAGACCAATTAGAATCCGATGTGGCTTCAGAATGGAGTCTGATTCTCAAGCGTCGGGAGAGACGGCAGAAGTTGAGGGCCCACTTTCAATCCGAACTTCCGCAAGGTCAAACTTATTATGATCAAGTGTGTCGTCATTCCTCCGTCTTGAACTTATCACGCAGTAGAATTCACGTGATATTTGGAAACTAGAAATAGTGCAAGTAAATTCCATAGTGTTGCACAGACAGTCTAGTTCCGGTCGAATCTGGTTAGGGCGGATATCTCTGACTAACAAACAGAATTGATAGATTCACTACTATGCATGGCATTGGACCCGTTCGAGGCGCATAGCATGCGTCAGATGCGTGTAACTTGGGGAACTGTAAATTTGTTGTTCAAATGGAGCAGTTGGGCGATCAAGACTATCCGGAACGATCCATTCAACAGAAGGGAGCAAGCCTTGTCTCCTGGCACTTTTCTGGATACGACTTCTAGGAGTGAACGTGGGGCTGACAATTGTGGAAAGCTTATCGAAGTGGATGGCCAGCCTACTCGGCGTGTTGTCAAATAATCCAGAGCATATATTCTTTGAACTTTTCAGAAACGGATATGAGCTGTATGAATAACTTACCGCCATGGTTCTCTTGTGCAGCTCATGTATGAGTTCACCAGTGCTCACAAGTGATAGTTTCTAGCAGCTCTGGGATCTTGAATGTACACCGTTCGTAAAAACTTGGGGAAATGTGAAAATTGACCATCATCCTGAGATGCCAAGTCGCCATTTGTCAACTCGGCTAAAAGCTCCAGCTGCTCCCTTCCTATCACCGACCTTCCAAGTAACCCAACGAGGTGTGCGGTTCAACGAGATCCGAAGCGTAGAATTCTTCTATGTTTACGTTGGTTCTGCGGAATGCACTCTCTGTTGACCCAGAGAAGACCCATCCTAACGTGGTCGATGTATTTTGTGATTAGCGCCAACACAGTCTCAGTCTTCGGACAGGGGAACATGATCATTTTTGTCGTTGGCGTGACAGCACCCACTGTACTTGTTCCGTGATCGGAAGGGATCCAAGTCCAGGAAGGTGCATCCTATTTTTCTTTATCAGATCTATCCATTCGACACCGAATAAAAAGTTGCCTTCTATTAGTGTCGCTGTGATCCACAGTGGATTGTTGTCTTGATTTCCGGGCCTACCAGGGAGCCATAAGCACTCCAACTGCACAGCATCTTACTTCAAAATGCCCGGTCGCAATCAAAGACTCCATGACGAAGTGATTGCTCAATACACAAGTTGCAAATATCAATTCTCTTTGTACCATGCCATAAGAATATTGATTTGGGGATGCGGGTGATGTGAAGAGGTCACGGTTTGGGGCTGAGCAACAAAACTTAAGCCGAGTTGAGCAACCTTTGCGATCGCTGGCTTGGAATTTGGCTGAGCACACGTGTCAAAGAGTGACTCGCACCCGTAGGGCTGGTGGTGGAACATGATGAGCTATTCTGAGAATACGAGCAGGGATTTCCGGACTTTTTCATAACCTCCGGCTGCATCCCCGGCATCCCTGCAGTGCCCATACATCCTTTCCTTTCTTGGGGAAGACCTCCCGCGAGCGTCTTTCTGTAGGTGCGTGTCTACCAATTCATGAGTGTGTGCGCTGTGTGCATGGATCTATTTAACACTCAAGCACTGGTTTTCACGCTTCAATTTTAATTGCCAATATGTTTTGCACTGCCACCAAAAGAAGATTCCATGCCTATTACGCTGAGCCAAGTATTTGGAGGTATATAAGCTTTACTATTGACATTGCACAGAAGGACGGTGTGGGGGGGAATAATCTTACTCTACAGGGATGTTTTACCCGACTCCGTAAGCCCTCCAGTAGAAACGGAGGAACTCAAAGAACTGGAGTAGAGTTGAATACGTAATAAAGGCCCGTGTTTTAATGCCGCCCGAGCTGCTGCCTACCGTCGATAATCTCTTCCTTGCAACCGCTGGACGCCTCAAGGACCGGACTAGACCATGGACCGCACCACCTGGCTTGATGGCCTCCGTGGCATCGCAGCGGCAATCGTCGCTACAGACCATTACTTCATGGGCGGCGTCTTGGACTTTGCCTTTCGGTCGTACTGGGCCGACCCGCCCGAGGAAAATAGGAGGCTTCTTCAGCTGCCTCCTATCCGTCTTGTGTTCGCTGCTCATGCGATGGTGCCGCTGTTTTTGGTCATCTCCGGCTATGCCATATCCATCACGCTTCTTCGAGTGCGAAACACCAACAGTGTCGAATTTCTGCGCCGTCTCTCTTCGGCAGCCACTCGCCGCATCTTGCGCATCTATCTGCCCGTCTTCTGCATTACAGCAATTTCGCAACTTCTTTTCTTTTGCAATCTTTATCATTGGGAGTTTGGCGACGATGTTGTCTGGGGCCGGAAGCCCTGGACTGCGCCCTGGTTGCACATCACCTTTGTCTTTCGCTACATGCTCGACAGTATAAACATCCTGTCGTTTCAAGCCAACGGTGGTCTTAACGGCCAACTCTGGACTATGGCGCTCGAGTTCCGCGGCTCTTGTATTGTCTATCTTGTTATACTAGGGTTGGCATCCTGGCGGCCGCAGCCTCGACGTATAGCCATAGCAGTCCTGATAGCATACTGGTTCTATTTTGGCCAGTGGGATACCTTTGCCTTCTTGGCGGGTCTCTACCTGGCTGAGATGCAGGTCTTGTCAGAGTCAGGGACCACGAACGAAGAGCCAAAGTTACCCCGTCACGTCAGGTTGTGTTTGCGGACAAACGCACGATTCATCAACTTTAGCACCATCGGAACGTACTTTTGCTTTATTTTTGGAATCTGGTTAGTCTGCCTCAGCGACGACGGCTTTCTACCACCCGGGTACCAATTCTTGAAGCTTGTTGAATCCTCACGCTGGGAAAACGACTGGGGGATTCTGAGCAAGGCCTGGAAGACGGCTGGCTCAGTACTTGTTGTCTACGGAATCAGCAAGTCGGCCTATCTCCAACGCCCGCTGAATTCTGTGCCGATACAATACCTCGGCAAGATCTCCTTCTCGCTATACTTGGTGCACCAATCTATCTACCACCTTATTCGCGACCCCGTGCGGAACCTCATGTGGTATATTGCGACTCGGGAATCATACCCTGGGCCAGAGGCTGTCAACCACACTTTCCCATTTGCGTTTTCGTGGCTTAGCGCTTTTGTGATCCTGACGGTGATCAATTTGTATGCGGCGCACTTATACACAAGGTTTATCGACGAGCGATGCGTCGAGTTGGCGAAGAAGTTTGATAGATGGATTACTCGGTTACCTTGAGTGAGGTGGTGAATTAGAGGTTCCTTATTTACAGCATTGTTAGGTCTGTGATCAAAACCAATGCTGCTACAGGTATTACAGAATATGTTTAGAGGATTCTAAACAATGGCTCAATCAAACTGACCATAAACCTTACATTGACGTGCTACCTCATCTCTTCACCAGATGACCCATTCTTACCTCATTATTCAATGTCCTGACTTTGCAATCCCCTGTTTTCCTTTTCCGTCTTTTTTATCAACCTTAGACAGACCGACCGATTTTACCTTGGCTGCTCTCTCCCCCTTATTGTTTTTGCTTGCTGCAGCAATAATCACTATCCCCTTATTTGCTGACTTCGTTGAACCTGCTGCGACATTCTCCTTCTCTTTGCTACTGTGTGCAGTCTTCTGTTTCTTGTTTTTCTTGTTTTTCTTCTGCTTTTCATTGGCTCCGTTTGTGATTTTTCCTTCCTTATTTGCTGACTTCTTGTTTTCAGTTAAACCTGCTGCAATGGTCTCCTTCTCCTTACTACTTTGTGTAGTCTTCTTCTTCTTTTTCTTTTTCTTTTTCTTCTGCTTTTCGTTAGCTCCGCTTGTGATATTTACTTCCTTATTTGCCCCATCTGATTTCGCTATCGGCGCTTTGTCAAGTTTCGGCATTGTTTGCTGTCTGCTAGTCAGTTTACAGGTCAGTGTGTTCAGCCATTATCACCCGTATACCTTTGGGATACTATTATACTGTTGAGGTTTCTTTGCTTTGACTTGTCGCCAGTATATCACAATATCTGGTATCCCAAAGTTCATTGTCCACAATGAAGGCTCGTCATGCGGCCACATTTCATATGTGAAATCAGCAGCGCCCCCAATGGTGGGATGAACCACGACGATTTTACTCACGGCCCTATTACCCAGCTTGCCCTTGATTATCGGCTCTTCCACCATTTGGTAGAATGTCTGCCCGGAAGGGTGAAACCGCTGCGGCGGAGGCTGCGATAGGACAGTGACCAGGTCTGTTTGGGAGATATACCAAGCAAACAAAACTGAAGCTCCATGAATATATTTGGCCCACCCTCCCGATGATTTTCGGTCATGGGGACAATCTGGATGGGAAGGATTCAGAAGAGGGCCCAAGGCAGTTGTCAATGTCTGAAAGTCGCGTTCATCTGCCCACCGCTGTGCGGTTTTACGAAGCATGCCACTCCATAGGACCTGGCGGTTTTGGATGCAGGATCTTTGAAACTGCCTATAAATACCTTCAGCTTCTTTGACAGTTACCCAGTGGCTGGCGAGTTTCCGAATTTGAGATGGCGGTTGCTGCGTATCGAACTCGTCGCCACGGAGTTGCGATGGGTTACCAGTCCCTGGTGATACGGCCATTCATCTGGATTCGAGCGATTTAAAATTGTTGAGAATGAAGTGACAGGTTTGATCGTGTTCAACTGTAGAGGAGAGAATGTGATGTAGGATATTCGTCATATCAGCAGCAAAGTCCGCTGCCAGGCGGGGTCAAGTTGAGGTACTTGACGCCATGGCTAGTGAGTGCTACATTGACCCATTGCAAAATTGGAAGATTGAAACTGCTCAGAAATTCACCATGAGAATACACAGAGTGAAAGGTAGCACATAAGATAGTAGGAACCATGGTAAATCTAACACACAAAGATATTGCTTTTCAAATTTGGAGGTAAGATGATGCATGTCATGTCGCAGCTCGGGATAGGGTATCATGCTTCGTGTATGTGTACAAGTATCACGGGTGGAATAAGCCGTGGCCAGCCATAAAACGTGATGAGTTAGTCCTAATAAGGCTTAACTTAGATGGAAGATCAAACGGGGAGAACCAATGAATGGCTGCGTCATGCTCGGCCAAGTTGCTGCGTCGGTAAAGCCTCACCATGTGCGTACTCAGTTACCTTGCAGGGCGACTCAATCATCAATCGCGCCATGGTCATCGCCCAAATCTGAATCATGCGAGTCGCATTGTCTAACCTTATAAATACTATACCGTCAAGAATTGGCTGCACTATAAGAAGCCGGCGTGCGGATATGGAGGCATCTAACCGCCGATCTTACCGGGGATACCGGTAACGGCTGTGAGTGAAAAAAACAGCGGGTTTTCGTACCGTTCATGCTTAACCTTTGCCTTGGTAAGCTAATGCGGAACCAGAAGAAGTCGCTGTAGTACTTGGCGGTCATTCTCATCATCACCTCGTCGCTGCCATTCAGAACCTTCACCGCAACTAATATCAAGCTGCTGGATGACTTTTCAGCGTATCTTACTACGAGTGTACAAAGTGCATGTCTCAATTGGCTTCTGCTCTATTACGCCTAAGCCGCAATGTTTGGGTACAATAGCCGAGATACCACTACTCACAAGAGCTATACCCGGAATCAAAAGCTTCTATCCTTATGGCTTTCCCCATCTGTTGAAACATGCATTAGCTTTGCCCGGTGTAACTCTAGTCCTCTGAAAGAACTCTTTACGTATCATTAGTGATATTTAAATACTTATATTGAATATCATTGTCTCAGCCATGGACGCATTCACATACATGTCGCGAGACTTCAAAAGTCCGAAGCCGACATTGAGCACAAGATGATATTTCGAAAGCTACAATTATTCAGCACTTTATTCCTGATTAATCCTGCATCATATTCAAGAGCATCGGGAACGACTATAGTCTACCTGCTAATGCCCAGTCATGGCCTTTGGCTGGTAGGCCTTCTCAAGCGTCGCCACCTCTTCCTCTGTTAAAGCAGTCTTCGCAGCGAGCACTGCCTCATCGATGCGTTCCTTGGTGTTCAGGCCAACTATCGGATTAACCCCTTTGTGCAAACACCAGGCTGTTGCGATGACTGCCATCGGCAATTGTCTAGCCTTGGCGATCTCTTCGACAGCATCAACGATGGCCTTGTCGGTTTGGCTTTCCCGGCCGTAAAGACGTGGAATTGCGACATCATATTGCGACCTCAAGGATGTGTTAACATCCAGAGCGTTCCATGGGCGAGTCAGAATACCACGTGCATTAGGTGACCACTATGGTGAAGATGTCAATGCTATGGAACATGGTATGATAGAAAGAGGGCTCTTACAGGAATGCATCCGACACCAGTGTCCCGGCAGTACGGTATCATTTCTCGCTCTTCCTCTCGGTAGAGGAGGTTGTAATAGTTCTGCATGGAAATAAACTGGTGCCAGCCATGCTTCTGCGCTATGTTCTGGAGTGTTTGAAACTCCCAGGCAGGCATCTTTACACCACGGATTAGCTCAAGTTCACTTGATGGCTATGACAAGATGGGCAACTTACAGAGCAAGCACCGAGATACCGTGCAAGGCCCATTTCGACAACATCGTTCAATGCCTTCATTATCTCTTCTCTTGGGACATCTGGATCCATACGATGAATTTGGAGGACATCGATGTACGTGCCCAGTCTCTTGACGCTCGATTGTACAGCATCAAAAATGTGCTTGCGGGACAGTCCAACTCGATTCACCATCCTGCCATCGTTGATCGTGGATGCAAAGACGGACAGCTGTGGTTCGCCGGGGGCACTCGTTCCCCACCGACATTTAGTGATGATGACAACGCCTTCTCGAGGGATGTTGTAGGTGGAAAGGGCTTTGGCAATGATCTGCTCCGAAACGCCATTTGAGTAAAGATCGGACTACAGACGAGATTATTAGCTGCACGTAATCGAAGCATCAAGGAACAAGCAAAAAGTAACAAAAAAGTCTACGTGTAACTCACAGTGTCCCACGTGTTGATGCCGACGTCGTAAGCATGCTTCAGGAGAGGCAGAGCTTCGTCTTCCTCCAAGACCCATTTTTGCCACTCTTTGCTCCCATAAGACATGGCTCCCAGAATGATCTTGGAGACTTTCAAGCCGGATCGCCCCAATCTGTTGTATGCCATTTCCGTTGGAGGCGGCCCAGTGATTAGGTCACTGACATAATGCTTGTGCGTAGAGGCCATGGTGAAAGTGGGAGAAATGAATCGATGTAGTGGCTTGATGTTTGTAGATAGAGGGTATTCTACTTTTGACTGCAGCTCATTTCTCCTGCTATATATATGGCGAAGCAGACAAGCGTTCCTCCCAAGCCATGACCCTGTCAGTACGTGTGGTCGAGAACACCGATAATCCGAACAGTGATCCGCTGACAGAATTCACTGCATATCCGCAGCATCCGCGGCACCAGGCCTGATATGGTTCCATGGCACGAACTTTAGCGTCTCAGCGTCTCTACAATATCATTTCTAGCCATATGGCCCGAACTGAGAGTAATCCAGTTCCAAGCCTGATACAGTTGCATGGCACGAATTTCAACGTCGCTAGACCATATTCAGCTGCATGACCCGAACTAAGCCTGATCCAGTTCTAAGCCACGAATTTTAGCTCCGGAACAGATCACTATCTCCGAACCCGCCCACTAACTTAAATGCTGACACTGAAAGACCAAGACAGGAAATGCCCAGCTTTCGTATTGTGGATATTATGGCCGCGCTCTTATTTATCATTATATCCATGCACTACAATATATAAAATGCTAGGTGGAATGGCTAATTAATTCTGGCCGTTCTTCATCCGGCTCAATTGTAGCTACTCTCTTTATATATCTCTTTATGAAAAACTGAAGCAAAGATGGTGTCACTCACGGAGGGTCAGAAGGCCACCATCAGTCCTGAAGCCGTCAGATTCCTAAACAATATTCGCAACATTCCTTTCGCCAACACCATTTCACCATTCCTTGCATCTTCTCGTCGAGTTCCTGGGCTCCGTCAAGGGTTTGACGAGAAAACGGCTCCCGGTGAGGCGGACTTGATCGAGAAGCATGGTCTCCGGATAAAGGAAATTACTGTTGCCGGGATCCCAGTCGTCGTCACTGAACCTCCTCATATTAAACCTGAGAAGGAGAACAAGATCTTGTTCAATGTATTTGGAGGGGCCTTTATCATGGGCAGCCCTAAGGATCGCACCACGCTGACTATGGCGGTGGAGCTGGGCGTCCGTGTCTATTCGACAAACTACACCAAATCGCCAGAAGCAAAGTACCCTGTGGCTCGTGATCAGATCTTAACGGTATACCGTGAGCTCATTCGAAATGGTCCTCCCGGTGGTGCACCTATCGATCCTGCTGATATGTATACGATGGGCAGCTCGTCTGGCGCTCAGTTACTTGTCTCTGCGCTCCTTGTAGCGCAGAAAGAGGGTCTTCCAATGCCAACCGCAGGGTGTTATCTGTGTACACCCGCGCTGGACCTCAGCGGCGCTGGCGACTCGATGGTCACGAATGCTCTTGATCGGGACATTATGCCAGTTGGTCTCTTGACAGCCATGGTAGGGCAGAATTACACTCCCGACGGTATTGACCCGAAGGATCCTCTCTACTCACCCATGTATGCCAACTACGACATATCCTTCCCGCCGACTGTTATTACTGTCGGCACACGCGACTTTGCTCTCAGTAATGGTATCCGGTTCTACTGGAAACTAAGAGAGGTCGGTGTCAAGGTGGAACTACTGGTATCAGAAGGAATGTGGCACGGATTTAACTGGGATCCTGTAATTCCAGAGGCTCTTCGTGCTCGTGCCGCAGTTGTTCAATTCTTGGAAAGCCATTCATAGAGTATTTCTTTTCTTGATAGCATGACTCCTTGATCAATACCGGGTAACTTTGTTCATGCATTACTTCAAAAGACCTGTGTGACGCGTTGCTCATTTAACCACATCAGCAAAGAGGTGATTTGCCCTAAATGCTACACTGCATACCGTTAACAGCCTCTCGATCTTGAGAAATGTTCATACTCTTGCCACACAGAGCGACTCTCTAGTGCTAACCGCCTCCCTCATGCTACTGGCTGAACACGCGGATGGAAAAGCGAATCGGATCATCAATCGGCCCGGCTGCTCTATCCCCCTTATCTCCGCTATTAGGCTGCCGTTTTCAGTGGTGACATCCATGGCTGACCTCAGTGCAGTCATAAGCATGACACGAATATTCCACGCCTGCGAGACTATCTAGCGCCTCTAAGAAGCTACGAATCTGTTTATTAGAATAACCTGGCTTTGAAGCATCCTCAACAACCGCAATGGTCGGTGTGCCGACGAGCAAGGGGTGTTCCTTGTGTCTAAAGCGCAGCGTCAAGGTTTGCATCTACATTCCATCTCTTCGTCTCCAGGAACGCTAATGTAGTTGAGAAAAGTGCGATGAGGCACGACCAAGCTGTTCACAATGCCGAAGGGGTGGCCGGACTTGTCCTGGTTACACGCGAGGCATGAAGTTTGTGGATGAAGGGCCTAAATTGCGTCGCTCATCTCGGAAACCTACTATTCGCGTCTCCGCAGGGTTTTCTAGTGAAAGCTCCAACTCATCTTTAGCGGTTGACAAACTTGATACTGTTCATCGCCAGTTCGTCCGCTCTCTCACAACGCGAGGCCATACTATATACCATCAACCCAACTCTTCGACTCTCGAGCGCCAACAAATTCTGTCTTCCTTTGTGAGTGCCATGTTTCCTCTGGGAGTTACTTCAGTACAGAAGTCGTTCCTTGGAAGTTGGCTCTGGCATGTACCCCCTCGGTTGAACTGCTGTGCATCTCTAGATCACGCGGCACTTTCAGTTGCCTTGGCATATTTCGCACGCGTGTCAGGGGATCAACTCGTGCTGTGCAATGCCGACCTTTCATACACTTTTGCTTTGAAGAGTTTAGCGATAGCTATTGGAGACGCGACCGGGGGTTTGGATGCAAACGTGCTTTGTGCGACCTTGCTTCTTGAACTTTTCGAGGTGAGTGCCATTCCCAGTCCGTATGCGGACGTACTAGTACTCAATATGACCTTTTAGAACATGGTTAACAGACACCACTCTTGGATCCGTCACGCCGGTGGCGCGGCACGCTTAATGCAGCTAAGGGGCGCTCGGCGATGTTACGAGTCCGCGTTTGAGTATTCCATGTTCCTCGCATGTCGCGGAGCAATTGTTAGTCTGCAGGCTCTATATTATCGAAGACCAATCACTGACTTTGCGATCTTAGATTTATGAAGCAGTGGCTTCCGGAGAGCCTTGTTTTCTGGATACCCAGGATTGGCAGTCTATCCCTGGTGGGCTCATTGAGTTTCCATTGTTACCCGACTCGCCCGAACTGCATCACACCATTTTTCGTTATTTTGCAGCCATTCCTGGACTGCTGAACCAAGTAAAACGAGTGACAAATGACACCCCCGAGAGTGTTCACATGTCCATACTTTCCAGCGCTCAGAAACTACGTCAAGACATCAGAAATTGGCACAACCAATATATCTCAATTGATGGCGGCCTGAGAAACCCTGTCCTTGAGACGCTACACGCAGTTTCAGACAGCGACGATCTGTTTAGTTCCAATTATGTCTACAGAGACGTTATGTCTGCAACCATCATTACGACATGCTATGCGTGTCTCATTGTTCTCAACAAGGGAATAGATTGCCTTCAATCTGAGGATAGCCTAATGAGAGAGAACAACGAACTGGCGCGGGAAATCTGCATGTCAGCTAATTATTGCTCACATGCAGGATATTGTGGAACCCAAGCAATGATGTTTTCATTGCCAATTGCTTATTCGGTATTGCCGGTCAAGTACCATGAATGGACTGGAGCATGGATGGCCAAGTTTTCAAGTAGTTTAGAAGCCACAAGAATTCAGCTAAAGCGGTCCTGACAGCTCTAAAATCACTATCAAGAGGATGTGTTTCGACTATGACCTGCCTGCTTGTCAATCCAATTGTAACGCAGCATGATGATGAATGCGGGACGCAGAAGAAGTGGCAACTTTATGCATAGGCTAAATCTCGTGGCTTGGAACTGGATTTGGCTTGGCTCGCGTCATGGAGCTAGATAGGGCTTAGCGGATGACTGAGCACTAAAGTTGGTGGTATGGAATCACATCAAGTGCAGCGCCAATCCATGGCCAGACGATATCTTTACGGCTTATGTTGCATGGATAAGACAAAAAGTTCCATTCTTGACGGGTATCCTCCGGTCAGCAACATGCCTTACTTACTATATAACCTACCACCCCTTTGCTAAATTAATTTACTTACACTGTACCTGTTCCCCTGTGCGACTTTCTTCAACACCATCCCCTTGGCTACAACCCCCCCATTGCCAGACTTGCTTCTCTTCACGCAAAACGACTTACCTGTCTCCTCCCCAATCACGCCAAAATGCCTTCATCAAAACCAGCCGCCTCCGATCCAGTCGCCACAATGGTAATCCGAGACATCTCGCCTTCCATCACCATACTAAGTGTACCATTCGCTTTCGCTGGAGGGCGTGTGAAGGCGGGTGGCCGTGCAACCGTCATCCGCCTAGCCACTGGATCTCTAGCAGTGTTTTCACCGGTCGCTCTCACGTCGCCTGTCCTCGAGAAGCTCGCCTCCCTCGGCACGGTGCGGTATATCATCGCACCGAACATGACGCATCACATCCATATATCCGCGTGGGTGACAGCCTTTCCCGACGCCAATGTAATATGCGTCGAGGGATTACCAGAGAAGCGCGAGAAGGACGACTCCACCAGAGGCATCGCTTTCAGCCATGTCTTCACGGCCCAGAATAAAACCACGCTGCGCATCACGGACGAGTTCGATGGCGAATTCGGCTTTGAATATGTTGATGCAGCAGCTAATAAGGACCTCGTTTTCTTGCACAAGCCAACGAAAACGTTGATTGAGGCGGATTTACTCTTCAGTCTACCTGCCAATGAACAGTACTCAAAGGTGCCAGAGGGAGTCTCCTCCGGTATACTTGGCAGGGGAGTCAGCTCGGCATTCAGCTTGCAGGGGAACATGATCTGGCAGAAGAGGGCTTTGTGGTATGGCGTGGGATCTAAGAATCGCCAGAGCTTTGCCGAGTCTTTGAGGAGGGTCTTTGAGTGGGATTTCGAAAGAATCATCCCTTGCCATGGAGATGTGATTGAGACTGATGCCAAGGCTATCTTGGAACGGGCCACGGATTTCTTTTTCAATGACAAAAACTGACCATCGGGAGTAATTTTCATCTTCAGAACCGCCGTCAATTCACTTTAGTTATGCATACCATTTTCTTTATACTTCCAAACTAGGAGCACAGCGTTCATAACCAGTTTCCGGGTGCTCACCCGTCCGTCTCCAGAAGTTCAGTGAAACATTTGTTATTCTACCCGCCACACTACCCAACCAAGAAATAACGGACGATCCATAATAGAGCGAGCCTCCTGTGGTGCCTTTGCAGGATCTGAATACAGCCCCATGCATACCGAAATATTCCACAGTGGCATATTTCATCCGTGGGCCGTCTTGAATACTCTGCAATCCTTTGATTGCTGCAAAAGTTAAATACATTGTTTGAGATCGTCAATCAATATGCCATTTCGGTACAAGCGTAAGAAGAGTTTGAATTACAACCCAGCTCTTTAGGCTGTAACTGGTTTTACGACCAGAACAGATGACTCGGCCTTGTGTTCGCGATATTCACTGTTAACGCGATTATGGACCTTGGATAATTATTAGGGCCAAAGGAGTGGAGGTATCCCTCTGCTTGATAGGTAGCCAAAAAAAATATTTAAAGGCCAATTCCTCCTCTTCTCCATCTCCCGCCATTAACTGCAATTCCATCATAGTACTTCGACCTTGTTTGAAACATACTCGTCTACAACTCGTTCCTCGCTCTGCTTTTGCTGTGTGCCAGTGCGTCAGCTATGCCGTCACTGATACGGAAGCCCTCGCCTCCGTCTTGGACCTCTTTTGCAGATGTGCAAAAGATCTTTTTCTTGTAAGTTGAGCTTTTCTTCCTTACTATTAGACATACTAAATACCCAACAGCGGAGACTCATATTGCATGACAGGCTTCAACGTTGAGAGCGTCCAACCCTCCTCGTCGAACCCTTCTTACCCTGGAAGAACCAGTGCCAACGGTCCAAATTGGGTGGATTACCGAACCGTGCGATACAATGACTCTCATGTCCTCTCATATGACCTGGCCGCCGGTGGCTCCACGGTAGATAATTCTTTAATCAACAACGGCGACGACCTTGTCAACTAGCTGTATGAAGATTTCAGTCCAAACTATGGCGATGTTGACACCTGGTCATCCGAGTCTTTGAAATCGATGCGCACAGTCTGTTAAATCGGGTTATAGACGACTGGGAAAGCTTTGACCAGGCAAAGATGTATAAGACACTTCCAGCTTCTGTTCAGCTTATAAAAAGTAAGAAGTACTCCCATTGTGTGGCGGCCGAGTCGACTAATGGTAATAGTGGTACGCCTCTTCCCGATACCAAGTGGGACAACCGTACCTATGCAGCGAACGAATACTTGTGAATTAATAACCTGCATCCTACATGACCTATTCACGATTATCTGGTGAGTGAAATTGCCAACGAAATAAGAGCCTAGTGCAGACGGATACTATGTTTGGTGGAAATAAGGAAGATGGCTATTGCGTAGCACACCATCTCCTCAATAATAGCCTCTTACAGTGGTTCCGAAGTTAGAAATAAGCCGGCATCGACCTTATTGTCATAGGGCAAGCTGCCGTTATTTATTCAGTTTTCCGCCAATTGAACCTGTTTTTCTCCGGTTTTGTCACTCAGGCAGAGCTGGATATCTCATCAGGTTTGCAAATTATAAACAAATTGGAGTGATTAAACTCTGGTGTAATATTCATCTAATAAAGGATTGTAATGATCTTCAAAATGTAATCTAAAGCGCCGATGAATGCAAATGTAGCCGTTTCTGGGTTCCAACCCATAATTCCCATTATTAATTCGTAATTAAAGCCCGGTCATTTACAGACCACAGAACTTCTTGTCGACGTTAGTGACGGTAGCGTCAATGCGACCAAGGGCAGAGGCTTGGTTGTTGGTAAGAGCGTCCATAGCCTGCTTGCCGACGTTGAGACCGTTGGCGGCATGGTCGATAGCGAGGACATAGATGGTCTTGCCCTTGTAGGTGGCCTTCTTGCAGAGGCCGCAGTTGGGCGAGTTCCAACCAGCAATGGATGCAGCACCGCCAATGTAGGGGAATCGAGGGATGTCGCTCTGCTTCTTCCAGCTGGGGTACTTGGTCATAAGACCGTTGGCACCGTCGGAGCAAGAAACAGCAGTGAGGGAGCGGGTGGGATCATCGTAGCCAGTGTCGTAGGAGACTAATATTTGTATGTTAGTGGAATTGGCAGTGTTGATGCTTTATTTGCGGTACTAACCAGAGACGGCCGAGGCGGCGGTGGCGAGGGTGAAGATGGAGAGGATGTTGGACAGCTGCATGTTTGCGGTTTGAGTTGGTGAAGAGTTGAAGAGGAGGGAGATGTTATTATTATTGATGTTGTTGATGTAGTGGTTGTTGTAGAGTGTGTGATGTGAAGCGAGTGATGAGACAGAATTGGAGAGAGGCTTGACGGTTCCCTTTATACTCAAAGAATTGCCGGGCTTGATACGCGGATGGCTACTCATAAACTCAACCTAGCATACTGCCGAGAGATGCTTCTCCTCCGTTACGAGCTCGTGGTGGGTCATTTCCCCACATGACATCAGATGTCACGGTTGAATGCCGTCGAGCATTCGGTCAGGCCGCGCGAAAAAGGACGGGCGAAGATCTATTTGCGTCCCGTCCCCACCTGTGGAGAGCCCTACTTCGTATAGAGCCGGCACCATTCGCCACTTCCCGTGTCACGTCGTATTCCGGGGTCCACCTTGGTATTAGGTAGCTTCGGGGTAGTATTTCTGGCTTCTCCGGGGAGCCGTCGGATGATTTTATTAACTTGTTTGGGAACATCTAGTCTCGCTTAGGCCTAGCTTTCAAGCGACAGCTCGTATCCCGCCTCGTTTATGGATAATCTACACAGTGCTCACGGCCCGAGCTGGCGAGGTCCTTATGGCCGGAAAATTGACTTGCGGATGCGATCGTCAGTTGCATTGAATAGTCGCTGCCCAAGGTCGGTTAGTCCAACGTTGCATCTCGGAAAGTACTCTCCGATCACCATCATGGCCGAATCAAGCATGTAGAATTGAACGTTCAACAGAGATTAATGGTGCATCGCTGCTTTGTCCTCTGTGAATGACATAATAAGGTCTATCTGAGGCTAGGCGATGAACTTAAAAGACGGAGGCGAGCCGAATATTACACCGCTTATGGGACGGGGAAGGCTTGCAGGTCGCTAGTGGGTGAGTGTGTGGATCGAGCTTAGACGGACACGAAGTTATTGCTATGTGCGGTGTAGGAAGCTTCATTTTATTGTACATTGTCACGAGTCGCGATGAAGGAATCCAATCCGTAATTTACCGCTTTTCGTTGTATATGCCACAATTCCTAGAACCACGTCGAAGTTTTGGGTTTATTTGCGTCGATCTATTTACATCCGATCTGACTTTTGGCCGCATTCCAACATTTATGGACTAACTAATCCGGTGATCCAGTCCACATCCCACCTATCATCGGATGTTTCGGCCACATCCGGCCATCTTCAGCGCCCTAGTGAGCCGTCACGGCCCAGCTCCACACAAAGCCGCAGCTTCCTTGGACCAGGGCTTGGATTAGCTCTACCAATATTGACGACAAAGGATTCTTCATTCAGATGTATCTATTCCTTAACTTGCAAGTATTTCGCCAGTTTTAGAAACGCTCCTTATTTAGCTCGCTGCCGGACATGCAGTAAGAACTGCGCCAGTGGCAGGACTAGTGGCTTGTTTCGCTGCGGCCGGTGTTCTAGACACAACGCCACCTAAACATCGCCACGATCTCACCTAAGCCAACGCCAATTTACTCTGTAGCGATGTCATAGCTATCTTACAATTTTTTTATCTTCTCCATCTCTGCCTCCTGCCATCCGTTGATCGTGCTTCTATCCAAGAGTCCAGCATCCCCCAACACATCTAGGATCGTTCCCAAACGCCTCGGGGCACACAATGAGACACTTGAGGCACCCTTTTGACACTATGCGACCATCTGAGCCTGACTATCTAAGCCCCCATAGAATCACGCTTCAACAGCGAATGCTGCGGAATGCGCGCTATGATTTTTCCGGAACAAGAGATACAGCTAGTATTGACCGTATATAGCAGCCCAAGACTGCGACACATGAAGTCTAATTTCACTTCTTGACGGACACCCTATTGGGGACACCATATCGGATTACCCGTCTCCTCACATCGGCATCGAGCCTCGGTTGGGTGATTACCAGCATCTACTCATCTTTGACACGGAGAAGCTCGAGAATGAGGTATTGAACGAGAAATTGAGCTTCATGCCTTGTCGACGTGTGTTTCCGCCAAATATAGTCTACGGACGTATTCAAGGGCGGTGGGCACCTGGAGCACTTCCCCTCGATCTTGCGATTTCTAAGAGCGGTGGGAAAGGTCATGTGCGGAATTTTTACTGACATTGTCCGCGAGATTGACAGAATGGCAGTTACAAACCAAATCTCGACAAAAAAGTGCAAGAACTTCTGAAGAACCGTAGATAATTGAAGAAGCCTTGTCCAACGTCCCTTTTCGGCATCATGTGTGTAAGATCGCGATTGAAGTTCGAATGGGAAAACCCTTTTCTTAATTCTAATTTCCCGACCTTTCATCCTCGACCTCGAGATATCAGACTGCAAGCGGCCAGCTCCATACCTTTGGACAATCCAGTCCCAGCTATACTCAGTCGACACTGTAACTTATGATATTTCGTCCGAGGGCAGTAGGGTAGGCTGGTTGGGGATGGCTGGTAAGAGTGGATCAGAATGTTGATCCACAATCTACATTATGTCATTAGTGAAGGGAAGTGGGACGACATGGTCATGCCAGCTGTCACGTTCTCCTATCTCGGACCCCATCATATGTATGACGTCAAGTATCAGCTGGATCTAATCTGCTCGAGGTGTTTACAGTTAAATGCCCTTGGTGATGCTAACGTCTGCATGGGCCGAATTGCTTGAGTTTACAATATTGACCCTTCTCCGCAACAGATTGTATAGCCCATCGACAGGTGATAGCTATCTTCCCTTGTCAATGGAAGCGACCAAGTAGAAATCGAATGTCAGGCAAAGTGCCCCCTTGGATGTGCGCAGTTTCAAGTCCATACCTTGCCCCACATAAGATTGGATGGCAATAGCAGTCGTAGTGCGTTTCCAAGCTGATTATCTGGGGTAGGCTTTTGTAACATAATGAATTGGTAAGACTTCTGTTGTAGCTTAATTGGGGGGGGTACTGTTGTACCTGTCGCCTATTCTGCTTGAACATCCCTGGAGCAACAGCCTCCCTCAGTTGTTGTCAAAGGCTAAGCCACCACAAATTGGTGGCGCATTTCGTCCCCAATGATATAGTGACACACTCTGCTTGTCGACTTGTCAATTATTCTCGAAGATTGCCTCGTGGGGCCGTGGGGCACAGCAATCGAACGTAACACCAAGTGAAAAATCAACGAGTCAACATTGAGGGGTCGGTCGAACACTCATGCCACTTTTAATAATTATAACTCTACTGATCCATCACGCGGAAGAGAACTTTCCTATCCGAGTTCATATCGCTCAATTTGGATAATGGATCCTCTATCTGACGTGGGCCTTGCCTCAGCTGTTGTGCAATTTGCTCGATTTGCATCCTCCCTCATCTCCGCTAGTGACATTTATCATTCCAAACCCCATGATTTCTTCCACATTGCCCTCATTCTTTGAGAACAGAGATGAAGTTCCCGCGCTCTGCGTGATTTTAGAGTCCTCAAAGTCGAAAGCCAAAGATCACTCATCGGAAATACCTGCGATATCTCAAAAGATGGGGTTATGAACTTGGAAATCATAAATACCAATAAAAAACTTCAATAAGAACGAGACAAACTAGACTTAACTATTTGAATAGCTGAATTGGTAAAAAAAAGTCTTGCACATGCTTTGTTTATCCAAGGAACAAGCAATTTTATCTAGCTTGAACTTTAGCGAAAAGCCACCCGGCAAGAGACAATTTGAGAGGTTTACACCGACACGTTTCAATGGATCTTCGAGTTTCAATTTGCACAATGCTTGGAGTTGAATAATGGAAGATTTTGGATTACTGGGAAGACCGATTCCGGAAAACCAACCCTCATCAAATTTCTCACCGATATCCTGATGTTCTTTCGGCTTGGGCCAGTCTAAAGAGAACCGCAATGGCGGTATTTTATTTCTGGGGCTCAGGCACAAGCATGTAGAAGTCATTTCAAGCCCTTCTATAATCTTGTCTCTCCAATCTTCGGGTATTGTCTAGCTTGTATTACTGCAGCCTGCCCGCATCAATAAATTCATGTGATCAAGGTCCTTTTCCAAGCGACAATAGGCCATGGGGCATTCCAGAGCTCAAAGAACAAATCCGGAATTTAGCTAGGGAGGTAAGTCTCTCTGTAAATTATTG
Organism: Ilyonectria destructans; assembly: GCA_020740775.1. NCBI lineage: Eukaryota > Fungi > Ascomycota > Sordariomycetes > Hypocreales > Nectriaceae > Ilyonectria > Ilyonectria destructans. The sequence goes on from JAHEWK010000011.1 coordinate 300,287, forward strand.
ATTCTTTATCGATGCTATAGACGAGTTCAGCGTGCTATGTCAATCATGTGGGCCTACATGGCGTGCTGGAGGACTTCTCGAAATCGTTAAATCTCAAACTGTGCTTCTCCAGCCATCCTTGGACTGAATCTCAGGATGCCTTTAAGCTTGGTGTTTATTAGTTAACACAGAGAATCATTATCTAGTTCAAGAGATAAGTAGGCTTCAGGACCATCCTAAATTGGCAACCGGGATCGGGACTAATGATCTGAAATCAGCTTTGATAGAAACCATTAGCAACAGAGCCGAGGGAGTGTTCCGTTCCGTATTTCCTTTACCCGAGATCTCAGAAATGGCAACGCTCAAGGTGGCGCCATATCACAGCTCAACAGAAAGCTGAGGAAACTTCCAACTGGTTTGTTGTCTATTTTTCAGGACATACTTGAGAAAGTTTCGACCGATCACGAGAGAATGGTCGGAACTTGAGAAATAACTCTCCACGAAAAGAAACTCCTGAGGTTGGATGTCTATGGCTATGACGCTAAAGAGTATGACGATGCACACTATGCGATCAATTGCTGGAGCCTGCTCCGAGGGGGAGATTTCGAATCTCCACGACAAAGTACGCCGACAAATTCATGGAATAGAGAGCCTTTACGTTGAACTTTTGCACAAGATAGGCCGCGACTTTATAGATCGGGAGATGGGGACTACGCAGCTTCGAAAAGGACTAGGCTTCAATTTCTCGTCAGGAGCTGATGGGTCTCCTGTAAAAGACTATCGTGTGGTTGTCGCAAGCAAGCGGCATGCTCCTTACATCTCCCGAACACAGATTCAGTCATATGGGCAATGTTAATATATGTATATTGTCGAGGATCAAAGTTGCAGGGACTGGTGTTTCCACTGCCCAGCATGGAATTGTCATTTATTGTGATTCGTTGTGACTTTAAATGCAGGTTGGAAAGCTAAATTGAACTGTTTTTACGAGACTATTAACTACTAGGGTAGAATGTCTTCTCTAAAGGTCTTATGGAATTACTGTAAGTTGAAGTGCCATTTTCCCTGGCTCTTGCTCGCGGACTACCTCGCTTCACTCTAAACGCCTTCGGGACTTGCTGTACTTGAATAAGAGCCGGACTGGCAACGAAGCCCTGGATTCGATGTTCTGGATGAAGTCTTTATGGTTCCCCTCGTTGTGACTTCTTTATCGTGAAGGTACGGGCGGAGAGATGGTAGGCAGGCGATAATGACGCCCATGCCACATTCAAGGGTATTCCAAAGCACTAGAAGACACATGCCGTAGATTAGCGTACGGCCCGAGGATAATTCCATCGTTGTTGCTGGCGTTGAATATCAACTGGACATGAGAAAACTTACCCATCAAACTTAAGGAGAGATTGTTTCGAACCTCTGAAGTCTCGAGTGTGACGATCCGGACGATGCAAATTATCATGGTAATGCCTCCAAGGAGAAATGTGCAGTATACTCCCACTTTCAATGACGTCTTCAACCCCATACTTGGCACAATGAGCCAAGGAAGCGCAAATACTATTCACAGTCAGTCTTTATTTGTTTCATTGGGGGCTGGTAGGTTTCTGTCCAGGCTCACCCAGAAGGTCCCCGAAGAAGTGGAGGGCCCAGGATATGATAAAGATACTTTCACCATAGTTTATAGCACATGATCCGGGAAGGCTTAGACTCCTAATTCGAGTTCGTCAGTAAAATCGGACAATCGCTTTTGGGGGAATAATATTCACCAATCGTCTTCAGGCTCACAGACGCAGAGTAGCACAATGACGCTCGCAAGGTAAGCTGCCCCGTTGTAGGCCATTGTCGCCCACAGAAGGATTTTTCGTTTCTTCATGAATTCCAGGAATAATTGCAAGTAGGCTGCAAGTAGTGCTGCTTTGCAAAGGTAAAAAGTTGACCAAAGCGGAATATGTGACAGCACGAGCAACTAATCAAGACAACCTGTCAGCTAATTTTCTTTCAGGAAGTTGAGCGATCGACTCTGGTTTGCGACAGTCTTTTACTCGCCTTGATTATCATGTCAATGTTATCGGGATCTCCATGATACCCATCCAGTGTCATCATGACGTGTTTGTCAAACGCACCTAGGTGTGCTAACTCGGTATTCATCACATTCGTTATGGTGGCACATATCCACGATGCGCAAATGAACCAATCACTGTACATCAACTTTCTTTTCTGAATTATGATGCGAAGATAAAGTCGTGCAATGATGGCCACAGCAGCGATGCCCGTGAGAAGCCATCCCGAAACCTGTTGGGCTTTGGCGTTAGAGCACGCGGAGAATATTCGACCTCTCGACCACATGGACCTGATATTCTTACGAGGAGGGGAAGTGGCCCCGGGGAACTTGCGCCCATGGCTCTTGGTCGGTATTTTCGGTGCTCGTGAAATCGTATTTCGTTCCGTTGGATTAGAAGGTTCCTCGAGCGGCACAATTAGACATGCTGTGGGGTCTCGTCGTTTTGGGGGTATTGAGACATGAAGCCACGATTGAGCACGAGGGAAAAAAACTCGTCTTTCCATTCCCCTTACGGGAGCAGACTTCCAGCTATATAGTTTTAGCCAAGCAGTCCAGACTTGAAAGCGACCCATCGGGATTTGCCATGAGCCATTAGCGGAGCTAACCCGGAGCAAAGACAGACAAGCTGTTTAGGCTTTCCCAAGACAGCTCCATTCTTGGGATAACGCCACACTGGAGAATATTGCATTCCAGTCGAGATTTCGATGCCGAGTGAAGCGAACAAGATGAGTTGTTTGATGAAATCTTTGCCAACCATGGTACTTCGAATTGAAAGATATGGGAAGTGAATCAAGGCACTGATATTCCTGACGTAATTCGGTTGTTACATGAGCAACAAAATTAGTAATGGGATCAATATGAGTCGATATGAATCCGGACCGTCCCCAAGGTAACAATGGTGGCGTTTTGCTAAATCTTCTGAGTTTGGAGATGATCCATGGGTCTGGGCAGCCAAATGCGTAAGGTATGGAAGATCATTTGCAGAGTTCTAACCCACCAAGTCACTAATTAACGCCGCGTAGCGCCACTGGGCCTATTGGGAATCATCCAGAATACGCGTAAGACGTTTTCACTCCTCGTCCGCAATTCTTGCTACCGATTACATCCAAGGATGTTGCATCCGGGCGCCACCCGGGCCGAAGTCGTTGCATGGAAATACCCCCGGTGATAAGACTAAGGAGCTTTTGCTCCGTTAAGTCGGCTGCATTTAAGAGATGCGTTAACCCAAGCGCAATGCCTGTGAGGCTCGAGACTGAAGCAGTTGATCTTAACAGCAAGGCTCCGTTTGTAAGGGTCATCGCATCCACTTTGAAGTTCGGACTGAACTGAACGTACTGTGTTTGGGCATGCTCGGCTTATTCATACTTGATATGCATTGTGAGAAGTCGTTTCTGTTCGCATTTGTGTAGTAAAGCTTTGCACAGAAGACGCAGCTCTGTCGAGACGAATCTGGGGGCTGCGTGAGGAATTGGGTTCCCATGACTAGTGCCGAAATTAACCGCACAGTAGTTCAAGAACATTTAATATATTAATTCCGTATGGTCATATGACAAATAATTTGATTGATCAATGGGCCATTATTAAAAGGACGCGTGTTTAAGTAATTGGGGCTATTCTGTATTTATGAAATATGTCATGGTACTGAGAGTGACTTGGACGGCGAGGCCGGGTTTAGTTGCAATGCGTGATTGTTAGGCAGTTTACCTCGCAACTGGCAAAGATTGTTTTCTATCTATGTGCAGCACATGTAATCGAATACCGAAAGGATGGGCGAATACAGAAACTCAGAGATTCGGAAATCCAGTTACCATACGTATCGTTTATTGTAATTAGGCGGCGAAGGGTTCTCACGCAGTAATAGAAATCATTGACAACGAAATATTTTGACCACCATAACCCGAATGAGGCCCGATTACATATTAAACCCGACTAAATCCAATCCATCCACGGTGTATTTCGACGTTTCTAAAACACATCCTGCAAGAGATATGAGATCTCTGACTTTCTATAATCATCCTCCGCAACGTATGATAAACCAGTACGATTGACATCAAATACAAGGTTGTCAGGCTGTGCAAGCGTGTACTGCGGCCATGCGACAACTCCCGAAGAGCCTTTGCCGAGGTTGGGATTGGTGTCGTGAATGAAGGCCACCCACATCTTGCTCATCAAGTTGGCCAACTGAATGTATGTCACAGGTTTGTTCTCAAACGGACTAGTCGCGTATCCAGCCGCCTGGATGTTGTTGAAAACAAAGGCAACTTCCTGGAAATGCGTTGCTCCGTAAATAGGTCCAAGGCCATTGACGTAGACATTCCACATGTAAGAGTACACAGGTAGATCAACACCAGCGTATGACTCTGCCAGTAGTCTCCTGCCACTATGTTGTTGATAGTCTCCAGCGAAAGCGGCCACTCGTTTCCACTGCAGGCCCCATGGGTTCGCGGCAGGTCGACCAACGTAGGAGGCGGGAATACCTACGTCAGGGTCATCTGGGTACAGCTCCGTAATGCTTGCGACTTGAGTGCTGTCTAGGCCCAGGCTAGTAAGCCAGGCTTGGAACTGTGCCGTGGTGTTGATACCCTGTTTAGCGTATGCTGTGCCCTCGTCGAAGTTGTTGCCAAGTAGGAGCGGGACGTGGGCAAATTTACCCTCACTCAGGAGCTGAGTTGCTTGATCTGTCATGAAGTCGCCGTCGATTACAGCACTGAGCGTGGGTGAAGTGACGCCCAACGAAGTGGTGCCGTTGAAGATCTTGTTGAGTGTCTGCCAGGGAAGCTCTCTCAGGCAGTCCAATCGATCAGCAGCCGCAGCACATCCTGTCTGCTCAACTAGAGCATCAAAGTATGACTGCCAGGCCTTGGTACCGACGAACTTGGCGACGGGGCTGCCACTTTCGAGTATCGCGCTGCGAAACAAGCCATCGGACTTTCCATCATAGGCGACGAGTTGCATTCCTAGAGATCGAGCGCCAGCCGACTCTCCCCAGATTGTGACCTTGTCGGGGCTGCCACCAAACGCGCCGATGTTGTCCTGAAGCCATCCCAGCGCCATACGCTGGTCCTTGAAGGCAATGTTGCCAGCTCCTGCGTCTTGCATCTCCTTTCCGAACAGGAAGCCCCAGTAGGAGAGGCGGTAGTTGATTGAAACGGCCACGATCGGCTTCTTCTCTTTCACGGATTGATCGACGATGTAACTGAGGTTATACCTTGGGTCGCGCGAACCTCCCATCACGTAGCTCTGTCACACCATAGTTAGCAACAGCCGAGAATCAAGTGTCTTGACCATGAGAACTCACCCCGCCATGCACCCAGACACCGACTGGGAGATCATCTCCTGCTCCTGTACCTGCGGGACGGACAACGTTGACAGTCAAGCAGTCCTCGGAAACGGGATTGCCCAGGTTCGCAGTATCTGAACCGTATCCGATACACATCAACCCATATTCGGTAGCGGATCGGGGCTCGTCGAAGGATTCCTTAAGTGGTTGAGGCGATGCGAAGCGGAGAGGACCAACGGGAGGTTGCGCGTATGGGATGCCGAGGAAAAAGTCCTGCGCATATTGCTCGTTGTGTACGCCTATATAGGTGCCGTTGTCAAGATGGACGGAGGGAGCTGAACCACACAGGCCGGCGGAGGACTCGGCCGATGTCAAGCCTGTCAGAATTGCCAAGAGAAGGTTTCGTCCGTACGAATGCATCTTGAGCGTCAGACGAGATGTGGCTTACCAGAGTTTCGAAAGGGAGGGAGATTCTTCACATTAGCGGCATGTCTCCTGTAGATCGCAAAGGCACGCTTATAACGAGACTGGTTCAAGCTGGTAGTGGGCCAATCATTTCATGAACTCGAGAGATTATTTCGTCATATCCATGTCTGAATGAAATCCTGATGCACCGCCCGGAAAACTGGGTTACGGACCGCAGCCAGAGATCCCGTAGACTCCCATGCTTTCCCACATGAGGGATGGTTTCGGTGTTGACACCACCGACTTGTGTTAGTGACTCTGTCGATCACTGCCAAATGTATCCGGCCTTTGGCAGATCAGTGACGATTCATGCCCTTGCCCGTGTTGTGGATCATGCTTTTCAGCTTATCCACATGGTTCGCTTGTTCTGGAAGTGAGCTTGTGGTTGTGGCCGACCGTTGCCATTACTTCAAAGTTTCTCTGCATCTTTCATTGGAATTGCAAAATATGATATGGCTACTGTCATTCTACATGCTGGTTAATGGCATTCCCCTTTGTCCGGATGCCGGAAGTGTCACGGAACAAGCGGCCGCTATTCCCAGATTCAGTTAGGATCTCAGCTTGCCATACCCTCGGTAGCGTGACTCGTGGGAACCTGATATGGCTAGCGATGGTCTAAGTGGCTTGAAAAACGCACGAATAGAAAGTCATATCATCAGAAGGTTTAACGCTAGCTCGGCATGAGAATACGCGAAGATGATAGCGTGGCTAGAAACCATACTACTTGAATCAGGGGTAAGCAGCCCAATTCCCGGGTTTTATTTGCTTCCGAGAGTGGGTTTCTGCGTGATGTAATGAGTAAGATCCAAGGCGTGAGGCTTGGGTGGTCAACATGTACTGACTCGTGCTCGTCGCACCGTCAACAGTCAAACCAGCCCCTTGTCATACTTGAGTCAGGCAAGTCAGACTGTCAGTGATGCCCGTCAGCTCGTCAGGGTATTTTTAAGGCAGGCAATGATGAATTTCTTGATGTTTGTTATTCCATGTGAATCGAACAGCTCATCATTAAAGTTGTGCGAAGTTCAATATATGACAAGCAATTATTTCCAACAAGTAAAATGAAAACAACTCAATACAAAACCCCGTCAACATGCAACAGGAAAGGAAACTGTGGCTGAGACTGCCTGAGAATGGTGTGAAGGGAACATGACTGAGGGACAAAAGGGGCATGCCTTCCCTCCATCAGCTCATTGGGCCCAAGAGCTGAGAGTGTAGTGTTAACTCTAATCCCCGGTGTGCTAGTGAAACGGCACGGCGCCTCGTGTGTGTGTCTAGCGTTGTTGATCCTTGCCCAAATATGTTGCCGATGAGCGCACTTGACAGAACTTTTGCGCCACGGCGTCCGGGAAGCTCCAGTCAGGGACGGACAATGAAGAGACGATCAATGGAGGGACTAATAAATATAAGGTCGAGAGGGGCCGGAAAGCCAGGATGTGGGTGGGATTGCCATTGATGCATGTCACTGCTGTGCACTCTGCAGCTGTTGCTTTTGATCATCGCCTCATTGCAATTTGGTGCGTGCAGCGAGTTTCACAATGGCGGAAAGCAGGGGCGCCCGGCTTATTGCCTCCTGTTGGTCTCTGACAGCGGCGGCTGCCATATTGCTCTTCCTGCGCTTATACTGCAAATTGTGGCGCGGTAGAGGCCTGTGGTGGGACGACCATTTGTTGATCATTGCCTGGGTATGTCGGGTGAATCTCTGTCACATATGACTGCCCCAACCGTTTGGTAACTCATGTTCTCGTCTTTAGGTAGCACTGGCGATCGCCGTGTCGATCAATACCTACATCGTGTCTCTTGGGTTTGGTAGTCACATCTGGACCATCAGTGACGAGAATCTGAAGACTATCAACCTCAATACGATCCTTGTTGCGACATTCGGAATTATAGCAACAACCACGAGCAAGACGTCGTTTGCCATGACATTGTACCGGATCGCTACGAATGCGTGGATGAAATACTTCCTTATCTTTGTCATTGTTACCATCAACGTATCAATGAATCTGGTGTGGATTTTCGGCTTCGCCAAATGCACGCCGTTGAAAAAGGTGTGGGATAGTGATGTGCCGGGGACTTGCTGGGACAGGAGGCGTCTCGTCAAATTCCAGCTATTTGCGGCTTGTAAGACCAAGAGAACGGATCCGATCTCCAATCTTCCAATGGACTAACAAGTTGTTATAGACTACTCCGCGATCCTGGACTTCGTGTTGGCATTCCTTCCTTGGCAGATCATCATGGGCATGTCGATGCGGCGTCGCGAGAGGCTTGGAGTCGCCGTAGCAATGAGCTTAGGTGCCATGTACGAACCCCCAAGAGAACCTTATTGCACCCGAGGTCATTGACTAATGCTGAAATAGTGCCGGAGTGACGGGAATTGTGAAAGCAGTGCTGGTGGTCAACATGACCAGCCCCGACCTTACTTATGCCCGCGTTGATCTAACCATCTGGACACTGACGGAGCCAGCAGCCTCAATCATGGCAATCTCGATCCCTATTCTGTAAGTTTTAGTGTTCAGTTCCCTTACCTGCTGTGAAACCAGATGACTAACGCGACATAGGAGGATGCTGTATCGGGAGCTCAAGTCAAGTCAAAAAAGTTATCCTCGAAATAAATCGCAGACGAATCCACTTGAACCGGGAATGGGAAGCCACGCTCAAGCTGGCTCGGACCAGAGAAAATCGAATCGATTTGGCTTTGGTTCTAAATACGGCCGGAACTCTGTTCTCATTATGTCAACTGCGGGGTGGCAGGAGTCTCAAGAAGCTCTGCAGGATGCAGAAGGCAGCGAATCCAAACCATCGCTGAGACAGGGTGGCGTCTTGAAAACGGAAGAAGTGAGGGTACACCACGAACGGGTAAGCTTGAGCGACGAGAACTCAATAGAGCTCAAACCTTTGAGCGTGGCCCATGTGAATAATGGAAAGGGTGCCGACCGTTAGGTATTCGAAATAAAATAATTAAAAGTGACTAATGTGCATAATTGAGACAATTACTACGCATGACCCAAGGATGTAACTACAGTCATCAACCTGGGGGTCTTGTATTGCTTTTATGGGTTCGCAAGTCTTCACCTAGGCCGGTTGGCTTCCACAGACCAGCAGTATAGTAGAGACTTTGTTGCCATGTATCCAACTATACTGAATATCTCATTTTATTCCATTGCCATAATCAACACTCAATCAGTGAACCTACCCTGGAGCCCAAGGAAAAGTGGAATTTACTGACTTTTCCTAAAATTAACCTATCCCTCAAATCGACTCTATACTTGAGACATTACTTCCCTCACTCCTTCTACTTTAATTATAGTCTTATGCATTAACGGGGGAATGCAAAATAGCACGCATATCTTGACTGTTCGATACTACGCTTAGGCCACGATGTGATGCTCATACGACAGCTTAGATGAATTGTAAAAGCCGAAACTTTTGAAGATAATTTATAACGCGTGCCATTATATGTCAAATATTCTTCCTAGCATAGAATTATTCATTGCCAGAGCGTGCAAATTGTTGAAGAACGGAGTAGATGTCGCAGAATTTAAGGTAGATAGAGGCGATATGGATGGTACGCCAAGACTACATCCAGGGCCTCTGGGATCGATGCCGCATATGGTGATTCTGCCGTAAAGCCAAGGCTTGGTATAGGCCTCGCCTTTCGGTATACGAAAATACAGTTACCTTTACTATTCCTAGTCTATTCTCTACATGATTGGTATCTTTGTGTGTGAATTCCGGTTAGGGTGGCGGTGCAAGTGGGGATCTCGGAGGACTTTTGAAACCCCGCTGGACTTTCGCATGGAGAGATGGCTAAAGCTAGAAGGTAGCTAGAGTCTATCGCCGACACTAACCCTTATCGAGCAGTTCCCAAGCCAGTGCAACCTTATCTTTTGTCAACTTCCTAATATAGAGGGCTTTCTGTACTATCAGTGGTAGATATAGGGTTATTGACTTAACACTTAGAGTCATGCGTTAAAGTTGCGCGCTGGGCAAGGCAGTGGCTATTGGTGCTAATAGGTATATAAGATCATGGATGCGTCATGATTTCCTAAGTGGAGAGCAGCAACTTTTGTCTCTATTTGTTTCCCTCGGGCTTGACCGTGACAATGAAAGCCTCTCTTCTCAGTACGCTGCTTGCGCTCTCTTCAGTGACATCGGGATGCCTTCTCCCCGAAGAGCGCGAGGGCGGTGAAATGAGGACAGTTGTCCGCCGCCAAACGAGCAATGGAACGCCAATTGGCACTGGCGATAGATTCAGTGCCGGAGCAACAGCGCCAAGAGGACTGGGAACGCAATCCACCACATTTAGCACGCTGCTGAACGTCAACGAGATCAAGAGCGGTCTGCAAGGCCTCGCGAGTACGTACGGAATCACAACGTTTGAGACCCCGTACAAGACCTACCAAGGCGCCACTGTGCTTGGAGCCAAGGTTGGAGGCACCGGAGGCACCTGCAACAACGCCTATCGTGTCTTCTTCAATGGCAACATCCACGCTCGAGAGCGCGGATCTATGGACAGCGTGCTGTACTTCATCTCGGATCTGCTGTACGCCAACAAGAACAACGTCGGCCTCACATACGGATCCAAGACATACACCAGCGCGCAAGTCAAGACGGCCTTGTCCGCCGGAATTGTCTTCATTCCGCTGAGCAACCCCGACGGAGTTGCCTACGATCAGTCGACCAACAGCTGCTGGCGAAAGAACCGCAACCCCAACTCGGGCGGATCCGTCGGAGTGGATCTGAACCGCAACTTCGACTTCCTCTGGGACTTTAAGAATCTCTTCGCGTCCAGCGTGCAGTCAAGTGTGGCCTCGACCTCGACCAGCTCTGAGGTGTACCACGGAACCAGCGCCTTCTCCGAGCCGGAGACCAAGAACATCAAGTGGGTGTTTGATACATACTCCAAGGTCCGTTGGTTCGTTGACCTGCACTCGTACGCAGGCGACGTGCTCTACAGCTGGGGCAGTGACGAGAACCAGTCCAAGTATTCGTACATGAGCTTTCTCAACAGCACTTACAGCAGTGTCCGCGGTGTCCTTACCGATACACCTGGTTCGGGCAAAGGCTACGGCGAGTATACGCCTCAAGCCGAGGACGACGCCAATGTCGCCGCAGCCGATCGCATGGTTTCCGCCATGACTGCGGGCGGCGGCCGTTCTTACACGGCCATGCAAGCAGCCGCTCTGTATCCCACGTCCGGTGCTAGCGACGATTATGCCTACTCGCGACACTTTGCGGACACCAGCAAGAATCTTGTTCACGCCTACACAGTCGAGTTTGGGTTCGGCAATAGCGCGGCGTCCTGCCCGTTCTATCCCACTGTTGCTCAGTACAACTCAAACCTCAAAGCAACCAGTGCTGGTTTCATGGAGTTGTTGTTGTCTGCCGTTGACCTGGGACTTGGTGATGCGCAGACATGTTAAGTTGTGATGACCGAAAGAGCATGCATTCGTGAGGATTTACGTATGAGATAGAATTATGACGGGATGAGGTCAAGAGTGGACCACAGGACGTTGAGCTGCAAGACATTTGGTGCTTCAGCCTTCAAGGACGATCTTGCTACCTGTAAATAAGAGTGCATTCTGAACCTGAAAGGTAATGAGGCGAGTAAATACAACGAAAGCAGAAATGAATCGTTTACTGGGTGTCGACCCTTGTTCCTTTGATAAATCTAGTGAATCCGTTCCATTAGAAATAGGGTGCAACCACTACATCCTACCATGTTGTACTCGCGCTCCTTCTTTCTCACATAAATATACTCCGAAAGTCAATCGAGAATAGAGCTACAGCCCTAGTCATTTTCAGTGAAAGGTCCGCGTCGTTTTGCAGCATATAATCCAGCGAGATTTGATTCTCTGCTCAAATATCGAGAAGGCTCTTGCTCTACGAAATCTCTGAACCTTGCTTGATCTGTGGCGCGGATGTGACCTTGCTGGCTGTTGTCGATTATGTCTATCAAGAGATAAACCATAATCTAAGAGATATCTGTAAAGGGTACAAGCAGTGTAAATTTGGTGTTTAATGACATGCACTGTGGTAGCAAGCATCTGTACCCTTTTAAACATCGTAAAGCAAGGACTTAATACGAAACTCCAGATGAGTCCTGTGGAGTGGAAGACGAAAATGATGATTGTAATTGTAAGTAGCGTAGGGTACCTAACCTTGATCATGAGGCAGTCCTGGGCGGATGTATTTGATTCATTCATGCCTGGCCTGCAACATACAAACACGACGATCTGTCCCTGGGCGGACGCAACACTACCTCGTCGAATCTCGTCGTGCCCGGCATCTGACACCCTCTACCTCAAGGAAGTCGGATAACGGGCATTTCCGGTATGGTTACGGTTAAGGTTACTCCTGCTGGGCGGGTCCGAGCAAGTGCCGAGATGTGATGAATCCGTTCAACTCCACTTTGTCCCTCAATGAATCTAACTATGATTCGAGCAGAGGTCGGGGAAAAGCCCCGACATGCCGTCCGTGGATCGCCTGCAGAGCCGAAACAACGTCTCTTGGTAGCGGTCCCTGCTCGGGGGTATCAAAATGGGCGATAGAATCAATCGTAGTATCTCCGACCTAGTCACATCATGTTTGCTTACCCTGACCCATGGGATCGTCGCTGCCGATCGACCTCTCCGCGACGAAACAGGTTTAATGCCAACTTGCCTACATGCCGGATGTAGCGGATGCACTCCGTAGCGCGAAATTAACCTCTCACCGCTGATGCTATCCGGCATAAGGCATCTGCCTCGTCTTTATGTTTCGCCTCGCGCTGGCTAGAACCGATTAGTAAGCGGGATCCGGAATGATTTGTTGTCTCGGGATTCGGAATAATGTGTTGTCGCGAGCAGCAACCTGTCAGCCCAGCAAAGTGTTAGGTTGCTCGCGGCTCGCCGAAGGGTATAAAAGAGCATGTATGCTGGGTATGAATCAGGACTTCTTCCAGGCTCAAGGATAAAAGAAAAACTCTTCACTCCGATCCCTACCACGCAAGGCATTCTCTGTGAAACCCCGGCCTAGAATAAAGATCAACACACTCCAGACATGTCTATTATCACCGTCTTTGGTGCCACTGGCGCCCAGGGAGGCTCCGTCGTCAGGCAACTCCTCAAGGACCCAAGGTGGAAAGTTCGAGGCATCACTCGTGATGTGAATTCGGAGAAATCTAGGGAGTTGGCATCTCAAGTAAGTCGTTTATAACTCCTGCAGACACGGCTGTCTGATATGGCTGCCCATTTACCCTTCGGCTTATGCAAGTCTTTTACCTTTTAGGGTGTCGAGGTTGTGGCTGCAGATCTCTTTGACGTGAAAAGTCTCGAGAGAGCCGTTGAGGGCGCCTACGGAATCTTCCTTGTGACTCTCTTCTGGGAATTCATCCCAGATCACGGCTTGGACGGTGCCGGTGAGCAAGAGATGATTCAATTCAAAAACCTGGCTGTTGCAGCTTCAAAGTCCCCAACTCTGGAGCATCTCGTCCTCAGCACTCTACCGCCCGCGGACAAGAGCTCAGGTGGAAAGTTCAAAGTGCCGCACACTGATTACAAGGATAAAGGCGTGGAGTGGATCCGACAGAACACTCCCAATCTTTGGGCAAAGTCGTCTGAGTACTGGGCTGGCTTTTACACATCGAACCTCTGGACCCTTCCTTTCACTAAACCAGTCAAACCAGTGAGTGATACATTTCGAAGTTCCATCTCAATGTATAGAAATGGGCACAGGCTAATACTTTCCGCGGCAGCCTGGCTCTGGAGCCTACCTACTCCTTCTCCCCTCAAAGCCTTTGGCAACAGTTTCCCTCGCGGGCGACTTGGACACCAACACTGGCATCATTGTTGAGGCCATTTTCAAGCTTGGTCCCAAAGCATTTGACCGCATCGCCATGGGTACCACCGACCTGAAGCCCATTCGGGATCTCGCTATCTATTATGAGAAGGTCACGGGTAAACCCACTCACTATGTTGAGGTCTCTGATGAAGCATTTGAAGCGCTCTATGGAGCCTACGGGAAGGAATTAGCGGCCCAGCTCCGCTGGAGCGAGTCCGTGACTGACTGGGAGAACCTAGCCCCTGGAAGGGTCATAAGCCATCAGGAGCTCGGAGTAGACGGCAGGCTCATCGGCTTTGAGGAGGCCCTTGTCGCGGCTAAGGATAAGTTGGAATGATGGTTTAAGTTCCAAGCTTTCATGTAACCCGCAAGAGTATGGAACAGCTGAATATAGGTTTGTGGAAGGAAGGAGACAATTTGTGCGTGGCTAGCATTGGTTGTGTTTCCCGATGGTGTCATGCAGTACTTTGCCTTTTCTAGATGACTGGCAGTGGGACGTTGAATTCCTCAATGTCATAAATCTGAGTAGAAACTTTCTGCGTTCACTGGTTGCAGAAAGACAGCGAGGGAGACGCAGCCGAGGGCATTCAACCAAGCTCCATGATTGAACTTCGTCGGTATGACCTCTCCGAGTGCGACGCTAATTCAACGTGAACAAGAACTGTTGCGAGGATACATAGAATCATCTACTGCTACTGAATTGACAGTCCAACTTTTACTTCGCAGCAAACGGATAACTCCTAGGTCGTCCACAACTGGCCTTCAAAAACAGGATAAGCTAGCCGCACAACAGTGTTTGACCCTTCAAACTCGTAGTTCCACGTCCCCGGAAACAGGTCACCCACGCCGCCAGAATTGTCAGAGGCGATGGCGTACTTATTGGTGCAGAATGGCTGGTTCAACCGGAGAATGTCACGGCCGTTTGGCATGCACAAGTTTCTATTGAATTTCAATCGAATTTATTGACGGCCTTGGCTTTCTACCCTCTGCGTTTCCCCTGCCTACCCCTTGCGCGGCTCTGGCCAGCGCTTCTCGCCGGTTGCCAGTGCCAAACGCCTGGAACTAGCACAGGGACCTCTTCCTTCCGGCTCTCCTCGATGTACTTGTTCGTCGTCTTCGCATCGAGATGTCTGGGTTCTTCGATCTCTTCTTTCGCAAAGGCCTTGTCTTCGCGCCTATGCTTCTTCATGAGCTTGAGCCCGAAGATGATCGATTTATCAGGTACATGGGCGGCGTGCCTAGCTTCCTCCCTTTGCCGCTGCGTTCAATGCACCTCCTAGGATGTCCGATAAGATCGACAACCAATGGCTTATACTGCACTCTCTGGTTTGGCAAGATCATCACGAATGATCAACTGAAGTAACATGCTCTCTCGTTGTAGAAACAAACGTGGGCTCACTTTCCGAGCCCGCTCCGCGTAGATGGCTTAGAGCCGATAGATGGCTCAGAGCCGACTAGATAATCTGTGTTAGCTTTCACCCTCAAAGATAAAAACTTGCTGCTGCATTGCAGGGGTTTGACGTTACGCTTCCTGTTTTGCCTCACACAACACGAAGACCCATGAGTTGCCTGTGCACCGGCAGGCAAGCCGGATAAAACCGACAAGATGCGGTATTTTCTCAACCGATATTGCCGGAAATGCATTGACTGATTGCTGACTGATGCTC
Organism: Ilyonectria destructans; assembly: GCA_020740775.1. NCBI lineage: Eukaryota > Fungi > Ascomycota > Sordariomycetes > Hypocreales > Nectriaceae > Ilyonectria > Ilyonectria destructans. The sequence goes on from JAHEWK010000011.1 coordinate 315,552, forward strand.
AAACCTGCAGCAACATTGAAACAGTCATGCACTTTGCCGCGCGAACTGCACATTGCCTTGGTCGAGCTGAGGTGGCCAACTGGAAGGGTGCAGGGACACCTATCAACTACAGCACGTTTCAATGAGGCCGGAGCGGTGGTCGGTGACCATATGACCCTCCTTGTGTTGTTCAAGACGTGCATCCTGACGTGACATTGGGGGACCTCATTCCATCGTTGCAACCTGGCGGTTCCCGGTATTGTGGATGGCTGTTGCACATCATTCTCGCCCATTTAAGCTCGCAGAGCCTAGTTGGTCCACCTGAGGCTTGCCTCCCTCCATTGTTCCACTTTAGGGTGGCCATGGAGCAAGTTACCCTGCATTTTTCTAGCTGTTAAGTCAGACAGGATCAAGCTTAAAAATAGAGTAATAAATAAGACATAATGAGTTTATTTCAAACAAGGCACTCCATGATACAGGCTGTTGTCCCTGCCTCGTGCCCTCGTTCACCAGGTCATGTCGAGAAAAGTATGGGGCTAATACGAGACAATTCTAGCCGTTTGCATCCTGTACTTGTCCTACCACTAATGCATTGCTACAAGTGGAGATCCTCATTTTTGTGGTGTGTGGTGTAGTTGGTAAAATCTAACAGGATGCGACTCTAAGAGGTGCATAATTTGCCTCCGTTTGCCAATAGAATTCCAACACTGGTCGATATAGCCCTATTCAGTCCTTCGGCACGATTTAAATGATGCGCTAAGGCCAACTGAATCTTGCAGGAATGGTGAGCCGAACGGACGGCCAAAAGTACATGGAGTTTGCTCATGCGATACTACCTGCCTATTCGGAAGCTTATGCGGACCAGTCTCTGTTCTGGCGGGCGCTGAGGTGCAAAGCATCATCATGCCGTCTGTACCTCTCGTCAACAAGCCTTCAGAAGCTGCAGACCGAGAATCGTCGTAGGGCTTGAGAATTTGGGTTCGTCCCAGGGTGTAGGACTGAGCGTGTCGGAGAACCTCGTGTCTAACATGGGCCGCTTAATCATGAATAAACAGAAAACCTGACACGTCGCATTACGGGTAAAGTCGAAAGATTGGCACGGCAAAGAGTGGAGAAACTAAAATGCTTGTTTGTCTTAGCCACATACGAACGAGGCACATATCCCAGAGTTAGGAGTTAGATCAGGTGCAAAAGTTCCCAGTCATATGTGTTAAACCTCGCCCACGCTCACGAGCTGGAACACTCATCGGAGTCTTTCTGCGCCTCTCGGCTATAGCCGATCGCCTCGTATAGCTACTTCTGGAGAATATCACCGTGCGTCACGGGTGGGTGTCAGACAGAGTTGAATGACCTGCCGTTTACGGCCTGGAGATCGTGGGATGCTGACGGCTTAACCATCACGAGTTTTGCAAAGCTAACTTCATTTGCTACTATCCCTAGCTTACAAAATTTAAGCTTATGAAATCAAATAAGGAAGGAACTAAGCGGCAATTAAACGACATGCTCGAGAAAATAAGTATACAAAGTGATGCCATCGCTCTCCTATTCCAACTCTCACCACCAACCGTCTCCCAGTCTTCAGCCCTCACTCACTTCGAATCTCGGTTAGCACCTTTCTCCCTCCATTCAGGAGCCCAAACTCACCAGTGAATCAGTCAAAATCAAACTCCAGCCAACATGCGTTTCGACATCCTCGCCACTCTTGCCGCCCTGGCTTCCGGTGCTGTCGCCGACAGAATGGAGGTCTTCACCGAGTGCGCCGCCTTCGGACAGTGCAGCAGTGCGAACGCTTTCTTCTACACCGACTATGGAACCTATAGGGTCGACGCCAACACTGGTTGCCGAGGCACCAGCGTTCCCGGCATGATCGAGTTCTGCGTCGACTGGGACAACCGCCGCGCCCACTTCGTGTACAACGGCCAGAACAAGCGCTGCCTCATCCAGCGATCCGAGACTGTCTACGGCTGCGCGGCTCAGCAGTGCTGGAAGACTACCTGGGAGGAGGTCGGCTGCAGCTGGAGGAAGGCCCTTGAGGAGGGGGAGGATCTTGCTAGCGTCTCTGCCACTACAGCTGCTGCGATTGAGACTGAGGAGCCTAAGAACTCTGCTATTGATGTTATGATTTTATAAAGCTGTTAATAGAAGTAACAGTTTGTTGACTAGTTGTGTTGGTTTTAATGTAACATATTAAACCACCTGTGATTTTCTAAGGGTGGGTGGCTTCGCCTTGTCACATTTCAATCTGTAGCTCCGCTGCTAAACTGCACTCGTGGAACAAATCATCCAGTTGTAGCTGTACGCAGAGTTTCCCGAGAATGATTGGTTATGGGCTGTGCCACGTTCTATACAACCTCCTGCTGACATAGCCACCTGCAGGAGATTGTGGTTGAGTGGGAAGCGGGCGCAGCAAGTCTTTTTGCTGGTAGACCAATCCGCCTCACACCCTCATGAACACACCGAGAGAAGAAACGTTTACCCAAAGAAAAATGTGGTAAATTCTGAAATGTATATAAATTACGGTAGTATTCGAGAGCAAGTAGACCATAGAAGGCTCAATAAGAGCCGGAGTGTCATGTTCGTTACTTAGCCTGCTATCAATGACCGACCTTTGTATTGTGGCGCAGTAGTTGCGAGGCTTCCCGTTCTATGAGCGCTCCATGTCTTGCACTTTGTAGGCACTTTGTAGGGTAGGCTCAGCAATCGCCTTGCATAAGGCCTAATCTTGCGTGGTGGTTGCCTTTCGTCGGTGTCGTTCTACGTGGGTGGTTGTCATTGGCGTCTTGATTTTCAGGCAGAATTTCAGAGTGGGGTAGTGTCGAGCTCGCCAGGTTCGACGAAAGATAAAAGATTCGTGCCGTATTGCTTTTTAGATTTATTCCCCTGTAGAACCCACGCCCTTGGTTATCCATGGTGATACCCGTATTGCATTCCACCCGATTACTCTATACGTCACCTTTTCGCAGCTGCAGCCTATCCACGCCATGATCGAGGTGTTACTCGCTATTGCCGGGCTTATCCCGCCGTTGGTCCAGTTTGCCACAGTTTTGACCCGGAAGGTCAAGAGATTTCTCGATACGAAGAAATATATCAAACAAAGGAAGAGTCTGGCTTTTATACATCGTGAGATCAAGTCATGGACAGCAATGCTCTGCATGATCAGAAACAGTAACGCACCAGAAGGAAGTGCTACAGCTAAACTTTTCCGATCATGCAAGACTAAGATCAAAGAGTACAGATCTGTGCTGAAGCAAATCAGGAATCGGCTTTGGAAATATCCCAATTCTGAGAAACAGTTGCTGATAGTGACTGAGGTCCTTGATCTCTTAAAAGCCCTGAAGAACTTCAGTGAGGGGGGTGAAGTGGAGAGATTGCTGACAGCCGTCAACACGTACGATGAATTTCCCCTCCCAAAACCGTAAGTGTATGTGGAGGTACTAACACAGACCCTTGACAGTGCAATCAGTTCAGACAGCAATTCCGTCATCAAATCAGTGCACGATCAGAATATAGTCATTTTTGAGCAGATATCCGATATGCGGGCACAATTCAATGGACTGATTGAGGAACTCAATAAGAGCCAGGGGACTACGAGTCTGCAACCGCAGCAGTCCCAACTCCAAATCGAGCAGTTCGATCAGAAACTCGAAAGACTGACAGATTCCATGCTAGGCTATGGTGGTTCTTCTACTGAAACAGACTCCAGTGATTCTGAGGCCTCGTTGCTGGCGGAGGATCGAGAGGTTGACACATCAGACACAACCCTGCACAGTGAGGTTTCTAATGACTCACCAAGTATGTGACCAAGCATGACCAGAGAATGGATGTTTCCTATCTGACTGTGAATACAATACTGACCTTTTCAGGGAGTCACTGTGGCCGATCGAGACCCGCTTGCATGTACTGTGATCGAAGCACCATGACTAACATGGTTCGAGTGGATCCCCCATTGAGAAATGTGTACGCAAGTTATTTCTTAATTCTTCATGTCGCCTTGCAATCATATCTAATAGATCTTAAGCCCCCAAGTCACTTGCGATGGCGATAATCTCACAGCTCGTATTGCAAAGCTATATGAAGAGATTGCTGAAAACCAAGGTTGTCTGGAAGTTGTCGCTGGCTCCTTCGATCAAACAGCGCCGACTGGCTTCGAGGTCATGAAAGTGGATAAAAAGGACTGGCAAGAAGACCGTAATTTTGCCACCTGCGGCTGGGGAAGTGACGATTCTATCACGCTTTACATTGCTCTCCCAGAAGGGCGTTTGAAGGACCTTGTTGAGATATACGACAAGGACTTTGAATCTGTTTTAAGGACCAAATCGACTACCCGGAGAGTTTCTGCCATATTACTGCCGGCGGATCACATCGTGCCTCTAATTCTAGCTTCTAGGTTTAACTTCCGGCACATCTTGAACTTACACTACCCCCAACCCCAGCTAGCTATACATTGGGATATGGCATCCATGACCACAAAAGGCAAAGTTTACGTCCGCCTCGGTAATCTCAAGGAGCTCTACAAGAACATCGAGACGAAACGCCAGGGGGATTCTGGATGTGCGCTGCCTAAAATTCGCAACATCGTCATATGCATTACCATTCCTTGGGAAAAGTATTCCCAGTGGGCCCAGGGGGAGAAAAAAGACCATGGTCTGGACGCGCTGTGGGAGCAGGGAATTGTTGCCACTCTCCCGGTGCTGGTGGAGCTCGCAGATGGTATGGAGGAGCCCCATATGTGGTGCCCTAAGAAAACGAAACCAAGTGCAGAACCCCGTTCAAGTGGGAAGACCGTCCATGCAATTTTTCAAGAGGTGAGAGTTGAAGGACGGCACCGACTACTTCCCTTGTTCTTAGTTTCGCTGACCTTTACGCCAGTATGTGCATCCAGATCTTCCTCCGGAAACACCTTCAAGGAAAGAAACGAGATTTTTCGTTGTAATCCACAAAACAGGAGGAAGGGATGAATGGGTCAAGGTTGTACAATCTATTCTCTCCAAGGATCAGGAGCGTGTACTGGAGCCGTATCGGCTTAGCGATGATGTCATGCCCATCGATATAGCGGACCTCACACGGCACTGCCGGCAAGAGACGAGTATTGTTGACTAGTTGTGTTGGTTCGTCTTTGATGGTCGATGGATCTCTTTCTTCTTGATGGATGATGACGTTGAATGGAATTTGTTCTCCACTATGAATTCTCAAGTTCCTTCTCATAATACCTAAATATTGAACACCCCGTTGCTAAGCTTTGTGCTTCAACCTCCCTCTCACGGAAAACATGTTGACTTGATCACTAGGTATTACTTCAATTAAACAAAGCCAAATACAAGACACTATCTGCCTATTGTCCACCTTGTCTCTCAGCCCTAAACTCATAATATCGATCCCCTGGACTCTCTTCAACTGGCCAGCACCTGATTTTGGTCACCCTCCCGTCACCCTGCTCCATATTTACCACCCTAGTTGCTCCCGCGATGGAAGAGAATGTCATCTCGCGCTGCTTGTTTATCCCGTCCTTCTGCATTGCAAAGATGCCGTACGCTACGGCCATCGCGGCAATGGCGAACGATGCAAAGTAGACTGAGACAAGGACTGGCCAATGATAAAAGAAGAAGGCGCCTGTTTTTTGTCGTACACATTTGTATCGTGTGTCTTCGCCGCCAACCCCTGTACCTGAGCGTCTGGTTGAGTTCGCGGCCCACGCCACGACAGCAAATTGAGGATCTGAGAGTAGAGATATAATCAAATCCTCGTAGAGACGGCGCACCTCGTGCTGTAAGTTGGGAACAGGGAGAGATTCATGTCGATCGATGAGCTTTGACGTTGTGATGAGGCCGTCTACTATAGCAGCTGGCCATGTGATTTGTCCGGCGAGTAGGTCGCGCAGCTTCTTCCCAAGGCTATGATATGCGGCAACTTGACGATACCAGCCGTAGTCTGACTTGGGAGTGACATAATTGCCGTCCGGTTTCGCATAAGTTCTATCCAGAGTCCCATCATCGCTGAGGTTTCCTGCAAACATCGTGTTGATAATCTTTCGCTTGTAATCCCGCTTGGTCACATTGAATGTCTGAATTCCCCCCGTATAGTTGAAATCAACCGTGTAGTTGGTCTCCCGGTGCTCACAGGAGAACATAACCGCAGTATAATTGCTGTTCCATGCCTTCACGCTCCTGTTGAGCTCATGTTTCTGAGTCGTGTCTTGAACGGCTGCATACCCAATCCAGATCATCGGCTCTGTTCTGAACGCACCTAAATCTGCAGGGAACGGCGGCGATTTTACAATGGCACTACCATTATGCGTTGCGATCTGCGGTCGAGCATACTCTCCCTGCTGTGTGATCGCCCGATAGCTAAAGTTTCCAGTGGGAACAATACTGTCCAGGTGAAAAGGGTCCGAGGGATCGGCTTCTTGATGCTCTTTGCAATAATATCCTGGCGCGACAAAATGAACCGTGGTTGAACAGTCCCAACCTTCGCCACAGATTTCCGCGGAAACATTTTCCTTTTGAGTTGCTCGGTTTCTAGAGATAACGCCAGAGGCAATAGCCCCAAGATAGTTGGAGGGTTGGTCCCAATACTCAAAAATGTCCAAGTAGGCTGGATTTTTGTCTTTGTCCCGATTCCCACCTTGATAGGTCTCATTGTATTGCGAAAGCGAAAGACCCTTCAGTGTGTTATTTTCCGTTATCCAAGGAGTTCGCCAGCTGTCTTTGGACTCATGGGAGAAGTTTAGAGTCCGGACTGATGGGCACGTAGCGTTAGGGTCGTGAATAGTACCCGGGACAACATCAAGCGTTGCTGACGTAAAGATGACGACGAAAGGGCTTGCCCACATATACATGGCGAGAAACATGACCAAACGAGACTTGAGCCATGCTTCTCTGTTGAAGATTTCCATGAAATTGTGAGCAGACCCGAACAGAGAGTCAATAGCTTCGACGGAGCAGCCCTTTTGGCCAACTACCCTCCAGGCTACCTGCTGGTGGGCCATCATGACAGTGATGACGAAGTTTGCTTTGGCAACGAAGGAGATGAACTGGCCTAGACGAAGCCACCATTGTTGGTCCGTGGCCTCGCGACCATGGAGGTAATCGTAAAGAAAATGGTGACCCAGAGCACCGCTAACTCCAAGTACAAGGCCGATAATCATGGACCATTTGCTCTTGAGCGCCTTCTTCCACCAGGGTTCCGACCGGAGGAGCTTGTTTGTGCTGGAGTGAAAGACACCTAGGGTAGGGCTAGGTTCGGCCCTGTTGAAACCCATAAGGCCCATTTGGCTGTCATGTCTCGAGGTGAAGACAGGAGAGTCTCGGAGATTGGGACTCAACGGGTCAAGCCATGGGGAATGTAAATTCGAAACTGCTTCGCTCGATTGATATGGCGACCGGGGCGATACTGGTTGCCAGTGTCGGCCGGCCGAGGGATCGGAAGGAGACAGGGGAATTTCAGACTCCATTTCAAGGTATCACCAAGATTGGCTGGATAGTATTAAGTTGTTCAAGCAAAGGGCTTTGTCCGGACTTACAAAAGCTTCTAGGCTTAGGGATTTGAAACGAAAGAAAGCCATAAATCTATCACAGAATCTGGCGGCTCTACTCTCGTTGCCCACGTAGCAATCGCGAAATAAGCACTAGATTTTCAGCTTCTGCGGCTAATGGTGCGGCTGTCTGTGGTGGAACGCCAGTGAAAGTCCAGACCGCACGCCAGAGCCGCACTTTTGGCCAGGAAAGCCTTGCCGCTTGCCAAGCTGAGCAGTGTTTGGCCAGTAGACTCGTATCTCGTGATTGAGCTGCTGAGGGATGGACGAAATATAGTAGACACCATGATTCATCATCTCAGCTAATTCGTATGTATCAGCCCTTCCCAAAGCTGGACTGTTGGGCTGAAGGCGTTTCCTCCTCCACCATTTCGTGCCAAGGAAAGTCAGGCTGTGAGTGCCGGGTCCCGAGAAATAAGGCTCTAAACCTATGCAAGCTGGGAAAGGTTACGCGGCCAAAACTGCACTTGGCGAGAAAGGGAGGCAAGATAACGGATCAACAGATGGCGTTTATGTGGCTTTATCTTTCCTGTGTTTTGGTGGTCAGCTACTTGCTCATTCGCGTCCAGCAGGTAAAACAACAAAAGCGGCGAAAGCCTGGTCTCAGAGTGCGCCTAACCGCCCGATACCACCCGAGAGCGGTGTACATCCGATGGCACCAGACCGGCGTCCAGCTTAAATTTCAACCTTAAGTCAACTTTGACGATTGCTCTCTTCCTAATTGTCGAAGGGATCGAATATAAGGAGACGTACTCTCTCCTAAAGGCTACATATTACTTTAAGACTAGTACATCTGAGTCAAGCTTAACAATACCCAGCTCGGCTGAGCTACACCAATAATGCATTTTCGGTGGTCTTGTTTGGCGTACACGTTGACTCTGAACTAACCACCAAACATCACTCGGGTGTTGGCCCCCAACAAGTGCACGCTCTGTCGCACCTGAGCTGGCCACCAAGGTGGAAGGCGTTCTCCTGATAGTGCAGCCTGTAATATGCCTCGAATATTGAATGTGACACACCCTCGGGTCCAGATCAGATTGGTGGCTGTCTTTTGTAATTTTGATTCTCACCGCATTTACCAGCCGCATTGAGAGTGGGGTTGAGGACTACAGCTTACTGCATCTGCTTGCTACCAACAAAAGCAATGTGAATCGCCCTTGTTGTTCTCTGTTGCTCCTTACCGTTTTAGAGGTATGTGGCGGTCCAACTGGTGCTCACATGAGACACGGGCGAGTAATTACTTCGCGCACATCAGTCATGCCGTCCGCGGACTAGAGTGGCTTGCGTCAAATATGAAAAATGGCATTTGAGCCATTGTGAGAGACCTGATTCTTTGTTGTGATCCTACCTGCACTATCTTCCAAGTTAATCCACCAAGTTCCCGTGAAAGAGAACGCCCAAATGCGCCCAGGTAGTACAATTGATCCGCTCGCCGGTTCGGAAGCCGATAATCCAGAAGAGGGAGCATGGGAGGCTCCACGGAAGCGACAACCGCTCCAACAGAGATGTAATAATCGTTGCCATCTCCTGCTGCGACTGCAGTGATAGGCACTAGCTGATCACCTAATGACTTTTCGAGCAGCTGGCTACGAGTCGGCTACACACCTGGCATGGGCTATCTTTGTGTTCACCCTCCAATCTAAAAAAAATACTCTGAGAGGAAATAAGTGTCTATCTCCAGAATCCATCAGTATCAGTATCGTCGTCAATAGGTACCAATAGTCTCGGCTATCCTTGATGCCTGTATGCCATATCTTAATATATACCGTCTGGAAGTCGCTCGCTACCCCTCTCTCATCTCGTTCGCGATGAGAGGCAGTCAGTGATATCATAATTGCTCAGACCCTGATTCTTGACGGGACAAATATTACTCCCACATCACTGGCTACAAACCGCACTTCTCCTTCCGGAGCTTCAACGTCCGAATTTTAACCTATACCTGATTTTTCAGTCCCGGAGTCAAGACGTTAGCAGAGGAGGCAGTTGAGTTGAGTAGACTTGCCACCCTACGACCGCTTTAATATGACGTTGAACTAGAGGCTGTTGAGCTTTAGATGGGTGGGATTCAATGTTACGAGAGGAGCCACAGCAAGGCTAGCCAAAGGGGTTGTAGTGAAAGCTAGGGATATTAGTGGGGTTTAGTGGGAGAGGAATTACCTCGAGCAATGTTGATGTAAATGCTGCGCTCAATAGGAGTAAAAAATGTGGATAAAAGCCTTGGTTGCTTATCTAATAAATGTCCAAGGGTCAGTATTTAAGAGATGACGATGACGGCGGCGACTGGATGACCGGGGTCCCCGACCTACACCGGAAGTTCCAGGTCCCGGCTCCTTCGGGTTCGATGTTTGGCGATGCCTACTGGTTACTGCTAGAGATGGAGGCGTGGAGACTGACACGCTCCATCCATATTCCATTAGATCTTTAGCCGCGAGCCGAGGCAAGTCATTCCTACCCGGCCAGGCCTCACCAGAATAACCGAAGGAGATCAGCGCTTGAAGTGACTTCCAACCGTCCAGAAAAATAAGACAACAGATCATCCTTCAGAATATTCTATCATATTTAGAGATTTATTCCAATCCTATCAGCGAGCGCACCATGGCATCAGTCGAAAATCACCACGTCTACCCAGCTAACCCGCTAGGGCCGAAACCGTTGGTGTCGTACGGCATACCGTTTCACGAAGCATGCGCATATCATGCTCAGTCCTTCGAAGCGACGCGAATTTACATCGTGGTGTCTACATCAATCAGTAAGACCAATGCATTTCAAGACCTCAAATCTAGTTTAGACCCCGGAAAGATTATAGGCATACGCTATGGAGTAGCCCAACACACCCCCTGGGAAGACGTGTTCGCGTTGGCACAGGATCTTCGGTCAACAGAAGCAGATCTCATTATTACCCTTGGAGGAGGTTCCATAACCGACGCCGTGAAGCTGGCCAGGATCTTCGTATCCAACAACGTTTTGACAATCGAGGCCGTCGATGATTTGTTTAAAAACTGCGACCCGGTCAACCCAGGCCCAGGAGAGGTCAACCCGGCGACAATCCCCGTCATCAATGTGCCGACTACGTTATCCGGCGGCGAGTTCACACTTGTAGCTGGTGCGACCGATACGCAAACAGGTCACAAGCGCGTTATGATGCATCAGTCCATGTGCGCCGATTTCGTTGTACTGGATCCCACGCTATCTATCAGTACGCCGGCTCGATTCTGGCTCTCGACGGGTGTTAGGGCTCTCGATCACTTTATAGAGGGCATTTATGGCAACGTGGGGGCCTTTAGGAAAGGAGTCAGTGGTGTCAGCCAGAGAGATATCGAGGGCAGCATCACCAGCGCCATCCGAAGTCTTCTTGTAAGCCTACTCGAGACCAAAGAGAATTGGGATGGCTATAACGCCAGACTGCGTGCGTTTCTCGCCATCAAGGACTGCCCGCTTGCTGGAAATAATGGGACCGGGGCCAGTCATGGTATTGGGCACCAGCTCGGCCCTCTTGGCGTCGGGCACGGCGAAACAAGCTGCGTGATGCTGCCCTGGGTTCTCAAGTACAACTGGAAGCATGGAGATGACGAGCTGAGAGGGAAATTGCAGTTAGTGATGGACGTGTTTTGGGAAGATGAGAGACTGGCGGAGGAGCTTCGGGCACGTTGTCTCTCGCGAGAAGACGTAGACCTTGGCGACGTCGTTGGGACCTATATTAATGCTCTGGGGCTACCAAGAACGTTGGACGAGTTTGGCGTTGGAGAAGCGCAATTTAACCATCTAGCAGAAAACGCGATGCAGGACTTTTGTACTAAAGTGAATCCTGTAAAGCTGGATAAAGCGAAGGTGATTGAGATTTTACAGATGGCGGCATAGCAAGGTGTTATTGTATTGACCCAGTATGTGGTGTGTTGTTACTATCATCAGACATCATAGGCATTTAGCAGTGGCAAACAATGGGGACACTTGGCACTACACCTAGCGCCGGGAGATATAGTAATTCACACAAGTATGCATCTTCAATGTTCAAGCTATTTCGAGCCCTCCAACTATATCCGATGAGCATCGGTATTCCTTGATGAAGCCTTACAGAATAGCTGCTACGGCAAATGGATTGGCAGTGAAGGTCCCGTTAGGATCAGCCGCACCCCTTGCCTTGCCCAATCTCTGGTACTTTTCTGCATCGTCGTAATAAGCCTTCCAAATCTCCTGCTTACCCATGTCCCAGTCACCGTACGAGCCCCAGAGCAAACGTCTGTCTTGCTTACTGAAGGAGCTCGTGGGACCAACCATGACCGAGTCGTTCTTGGACTGCCATGCTTGAGCATACTTCTTGGATTGTTCATCGGCGTTATGAAAACAGTCCAACGTCTGTACCACCGTGGAATCCCTCCAACTGTAGGATGTTCCATTACCCTTGTTTGCATAGAATTGCGATTCGTTACCTCCAAAGCATTGGATCTGGACAGAAAGCTTGCAGTTGAGATAGACTTCGTAGTCCTTCTCTCCTGGGTTACCCTTGAGCAGCTGGTCCGGGTTGAAGATCAAGTCAATGCGCTTAGCCACAGAGACAACCCAGTTATCCTTTACGAGAGTCTTGGAGCTCGTAGCGTAGGTTCGCTTGACATAAGGGAGATCAAACTCTCGTTCTTTGGGGAAGATCCACTCTCCAGTCATTTTAGACATGTCCTCTTCGAATTCAGTGATAACGAGGGTCTGGTTCTTGAAGGAGCGCTTGAGATCGCGGAACTTGTTGAACCAGGCATCAACACTCGCGTCGTACTTGTCTTCTTTGCTGGTAGGGCACCATTGCGCATAGACTACAATGACGGCGGGGAAGCGGCCATTGAGCCAGTCCAGAAACTCATCCGCAAGATCGTTCTTGATCTTGTCTTGAATCTTTTCCCAAATACTAGCATCCTTCAACGAGGGAAACAACGTGGTGATGGGAAAGTCCGTGCTGAGGACGCTGACGCAGAGGTCGAAGCCTCGCGGGACGATATGATCGTCTGCCATTTGTGCGACATTGGTAAGAAGCTTCCTGAAGACTTCGTCGGAGTATACCCAGAGCCCTTTGATGCCATGCGGTCCCTTGAATCCGTTTGGACCCGCAACAGTTCCCATGTAACTCTTGGCCCGGTAAACCTCGACGATATAATGTGTGATGATGCCGAAATTGCCCGGACTGCCCCCAAGGATGCCGTAGAAAAGTTCGGCGTTGTTTTGCTTGGTGATGTCCCGGATCACGCCGTCGTGACAGACCATGCGAATGGTCCTGATATTGTCACCAAAGAGGCCAAAGCTACGGCCAAGCTGACCATAACCACCAGTCTGACCGTGGCCACCCACACACACGGAGGCACATTGTCCGTGTGGAACAAACAGTTGGTTGTGCCTCAGATATGTGTTCAGCTCACTCATTGTGTTGCTGACACCGACATACACCAATGCTCTGTCCTGGTCGATGGGGTCACGGGGGTTCAGGATCATCAAGTCCTTGTATGTGTTGCCAAGGTCGATCTGGATGTTTTTGCCGCCGGTGGATGATGCACCACTGTACTGGTGGCCACCGCTCTTGACAGCGACGGACACTTTCTGCTCTCTGGCCCAGTTCACAGCTTTGATGACGTCGTCGTCTTGCTTCGGCTGGACAATGAGATCAGGGTACATATCATGGTCCTTTTGGTGGGAAGAGGTTGCATATTGCTCGTTGAAAAAGGAGTAGTCTTGTTGCTCGTCTGCAGTGCCATCGCGGGAGTATTGCATCCCCTCAAAATCTTGAATTCTGACCATGATTGCTTTCTGAAGGAAGTCGAATACAGTTCGGCTGCAGTCTGTGAGGATCAGGATTTAGCTGTGAGAGCGATCCAGTCTTATACTTTTCTTAACAGCTCGCGGATCAACCTGCGTGGCAGTGCTAGTCTACATAATGGGTTTCAACTCGGCATGCGTAAGCTCAAGTGAGATACTGGTATTGATTTGGTCTTCTGCATTTGGCAACGATGACTGAGACATGGCTTGAGTTGAATGATCAGACCCTCCGTCACATGCAGCTGACAGCCACCGCCTTTTTTAGGCAGGCTTCTACAGTTGCGAGCTTACGAGCATTGAAGTGCATAACGTCTTGTGATTAAAGGAATCGGAGTGGGGAATTTAAGCAAGGACTTATTACGAAATGGATACATTCTTGGGGCGTTCGGACAGATTGTCCTGTACAGAAGTGGAAGTTTACGTTGGGTAATAAGTCTTTGAATGGATATGTCGCAATTTTTTAAACTCGTGACAATACAAACTGTCGAGCTCGCGTTTAGTTACTGAACTCGCAGTACCCAACAAGTGTTGCTCAATTTCATGTTCATTCTTTTGGCAAGGCGAAAAGCAAGAGAAGTGCTGCGGCCATAACTCACATTGGTCATGGGAGAAGTAGCTTGTGTGCTTACCACACACACGGCTGAACCGGTCGGCGGCTGATGCGAGACATCGTATAGATCACCACCGCAATAACCCCATTCGCCACACCGAGTCATCATTGGCACGACAAAAGGACTTACCCCATCAGCCAAGGTCATGGCGTAAGCACGGCAGAGACACGGGACAGCGCGGAAGTGTCCGATACGCTGGAATAGGGTCCGCATAGCAGCGATGATGCCAGGACGTCGACGCTGACGTCGCCATGAAGTGTGTCCTCGACCTGACACAGAGATTGACGAGAATGGGATAACAGTGCTGGCAGCTTTCTTATTCTGTCACCACATCCACCATTAGAGATTGAGGGTTCTGCAATTTTGGTGGGTCTCACTCAGACTCTTCTACACGGGATAGATCATCGATACTCTTTTTTGTAGGCGAACCGGTGAAAACCGATGTACCATTAATAGGACTCCCTATCTCATTCGCTGATACGCCCGTCCGATACAAAAGCTGCCCTAACACTGTTAATGAGATGGAGAGGCTTCGGTTGTAGCTGGCACCACAACGCGTGGCAGTGGATGCAGCGGCACAAGACCTGGAGAGATCACGGCGGTGATGCGGCGGCGGCGGCGCAGTGCTTAGTGGCGGATGACTGCAGCAGCAACAAGGAGGAAGCTGCACGGTTTGAGACATAATGAGAGAAGTGTACACGCGCGCAGTGGAGCCTCTGTTGGTTTATATGGGCAATACAACCAGGTAACGCTGAGCAATGCACATCGGTCTGGTATTAATCGCATGTCATTCTAGGTCGGAATTGCATTTACTTATACTGCAAAGCAAACTGCACGAGCCCAGAAATCTATATCAAGTCTTATATAGCTCCTCCTATCAGGCACACAGTTTATTCTCGATGTACAGATGATAGCATTCATGAGTTCATTGCACGCGCTGGCTATTCAACTGCTGCATGATGCTAGAGTTATAGCGCGCTCCAGCGGGACAGAATTTCTACAGGGGTTTTCGGCTCGTTACAGAGAGCGTCCAGCTCCCGGGCAATTCCGGTACGAAATACACTGGGCGATTTGTTGAGACCCTAGTAGCATGGCTTGGTGTATTGGAGCGTTTGAGAACTAGCTATAGGGGCTTGTGGCATGCAACAATAGCACCAGCCTTCCAACGCGAGGAACTTTCACAGTGAACCCTTAACTCAACCATCATACCAAGACAGGAAGAGCCGTCTTAGGTCCAGTGTAACTCTGACCTTGGACCCTAAAAGATAATTCCTTGCCAGTCGTGGTGCTTGAGGTCCTTCGTCTCAGAAAGAAGCTTGATCGGATCTTCAAAATCGACATATTCTAGGTAACACTGGCTCACTGAGTAGCCTATAAGAGCCTGAGCCTCAGGATCATAAGTGCCCGTAATCTCATGGGGAATCGCCAAGAATTGGTTCTCGTCCAAACAGTACGTTCCCCTGACCATATGCATCAAGTAAATGTCGCGTCGTTCATCGGATATGTTGTTTCCAACTTCATGCCAGATGCTGCCTTTATCGATCAAGGCGTCTCCAACATTCAATTCCCCCGTCGATCAAAGAGCAGAGTTAGCAGGCCCTCGCTCATCTCCCCAAGGTTGGGAGCCAACGATGTCTTGCGTAGCTCCGTTCTCGTATATACACTGCTATGGCTTGAGACACGCAAAATGCTCCGAGAATTACCCCACCACGAGTGACTGAGCAGGACAGTGTTAGATATTGCGATAATACGATATCGCGCCGCTTACATTACATCTCGCAGAAGCTTCTTCGCCGTTTCTCGATACAAGAATGGTTGAGTATCTCATGCGGGACGGTTTATGGACTGCTTGGTTAGACCACACACAATAGATCGAAAGGCGTGAACCTTAAGCCTGGGCGTATGTCTTGACGTTGGGGAGGTTGCGCGGAAGAAACTGAGCGCAAAGACCACGGACGGGACGTGAGTGAATGAATTGAACTGTCCGTTACATGGCGCTTCACAGTGATTTTTATCTTCTATACGGTATTTTTCCAGGGTTTCTTGCATCTACAGATGAGTGATTCTATAATAGCATCCCTATTTGAGTACCGGCTGACATCCAGCTGGACTAACTAATCACTTCCAGGACGCCAGAAACCGAAGGTGATTAATGCGAGTGGTTGGGTTTCGAGACTAGAAACTAAATAAACCACTTCGTCGCTTTCCCAGCGGATAGACCAGCAGTGCACTAATGAAGAGCCCAACGGCGATACCAATAGCGATCTGAATCATTGAAGCCGCAACATCGAAAACCACAGTGTTCAGTGACTCAGTCTCATCAGTTGTAGTTGTTGAATTGTCCGAACTGGACGAATTCGTGAGCATATTGGCCGTTTGCAACCCAGTAAGCAAGCCGCCAGTTGAAGCTAACCCACCGGGCACTTGGGTAAAGATTGCAGGAATCAAAGTCGCCGCCGCGACGCCGTGCCGGATTCGAGAATAAAGATTGGCGAGTACACCAACGGCCAGAGCGCCGAATGTGTTGGAAATTTGGGGGCTAGCGGCGAATTTGATACTGCTGAAATAGTTGACAATATACCCAGCGGAGGCAATCAAAACCATGACGGGCATTTGGCGCCATTTGGCTTGGTAGAGAATGCTGATGCAAATAACAAACAACGGTACGAATATGAAGCCCCAGAAGCTTGGGAGGGGGTCTTCACAAGTAGTCGCCGACGTTGCATTATTGTCAATCAGTCCGTAGAGAGCCGCACCGACAGTAATGCCGAAACCGAGTAGGAGGGAGTAGATGATTGCATAGACGATACGGATTGAGCCCGGGATAATGGCGCGAGATTGCAGCTCCAGAGCAGAGCACACTATGATGCCACGGTTAGTTCATCTCGTTTCCGAAACAATTAGAAGGATCGGGTACTCACAAACCAAGTAGCCGGGGAGGAGCATAACAATGCCTCCTTGAGCAAGGGCCGAGAAGCAAAATAGAGATCCACCTCTTATGCTCCCGAATGCTCTTGCTAAGAAGCTCACCAACACGGTGGCGGATACCTCCAAGACATTGTTGTAAAGATTCGACTTTGGGGCAACAATAAGCTGCAGCAGTCCGACGAGACACCCGAGAAAGAAACAGAGCGGGAGATCGATGAGGCGAGCCTTGAAAGAGAATGGGGCCGCCGTCGCGCTCGTCAAACCGAAGATGAGGACTCTAAACCAAGCATGGAACTTGTTTTTGGAGCTGATCAACTCGTCCAACTTTCGAGTGCCTTCCTCAACACCTATAACGTCGTGCATCACCTCTTTGTAGACGAGATGCAAATCCTTCAACTTTCCGAGATCGATGCCCTGGGCGGTGCGGACAATTCTGACCTCGGTCGTGTGCGTTGATCTGTCGTCAAACGAGATGATCATGCATCCTGGAAGATACAAGAACTGGCCGTCAATCTCGAGAACCCTGGCTGTCATTTGAAGATACTCCTCGAGCCGGTGGGTGGGAGCTCCAAACATCATCAGCGCCCGACAAAGCCTGATAATGTACTCCTGTCGAGCCAGGGTCTCAGCGATGTGCACGGTGATACGGACTTCCTCCTGATGCAAGAATGCGCTGAGACGCGAGCTGCTTCCTGTCCGCTTGTGCGCGTGCTTCTTCTTCCCGTTGCCCTTTTGGTCGTCGTTGGCCATGTTGGGGTTTGCAAGCCGTGCTGAAGCTCCTACGAGAGTAACCAGCGTGTCTTGCGATCGGTTTTGATTGTACCATTTCTTGCGTGGAGTGGCGGCGCCTGACCCAGTACCTGGCGTGCTCTGCTCCCCGCTGAACGAGGCCACTGAATCTCGGTTGCGATGTTGGCCAGATTCTGGAGGTTTGTAAAGCGTCAAGAGCTGAGAGAGTACACCGCCTCGGTAATGTTGCGGCGGTGGTACACTATACAACCCACCATAGATGCCATCGTTCACCTCTGTCGGAACAACGTGTCCACCGCCGGGCGTTTGATGACTTGGTACTTCATTCTGCGCCCCCCTCCCAAAGCGCTGAGTGTGTGCTTGCACGAGATGGTGCGCTTCTTGCTGCAAGGGCTGATGCTGGTCCTCTTGGTGCTGGCCCTCCTGGTGCTGGCTCTGATGGAGGTCATCGCGAGCATGAGTAGCATATCCCAAGTCCCGAAGGGGGATGAGCTCGCCCTCACTGGTCGCCGTCTCAGCTTCGGAGTCGAGAGAGTGTCTGGAATGTGCCACAGGTACATCGTTCCAGACTTTGGCGGCGACTTGTCTAGCGCGTTCTTGCGCAGCAGCAGCAGAGCTGGCCTTTTCAGAATAGGGATCCAACTCATCACTAATGTCCGGGACAGTGTGTATGGAGTTTGAGGAGTTGCCACGCAGCACGGATGGTCTCGGCTTCGGTATCGGGACGTCTCCATGTTCCAATAGAGGCCCAAACACATTCGCCGTTGGCGGGGGTCCAGTGACGGCCGCAGTGCTGTTGAATCGTACACGACCCTTCTCTTTCTTCAGTGCGGCGCTTGATTCGCCATTTTTGGGGCTTGGCGACCCTTCCGAGGAGGTGAAGCCATATCCTTCCTTGGCCTTAGAGCTGGACCCGGGATCAGGGTCGTCTGGAGAGGGAGAAGAATTTGATGAAGCTTGCATGGGATCTGAGGGGCTTGTTAACGAGCGACGTAATAAAGAGAATCGAGGTAGTAATCAAGTCGAATCTCGAAAATGCTTCCAATGGTCTATAAATGTGTGCTTTTGTTAGAAAATAGTTTTCAAGGTATGTGACAACCGGCTCGTAGTCGCGACACGTGGTAAAAAATTCTATGTTGGAAGTGACACCTAAAGATCGTGACTGGATCTCCGGACCGACCGGCATTACGACACAGCCAAGGGGCAACTCTCCACTTCGGCCGGTACTAACAAGGTGGCATGACGTCAAAGTGGATGTTTTGGTTGCGTTTGGTAAAGCGAGACGAAGAATTTGTCTGGGGTCCTTACTACGCGGAAGAAGCTTGCGAAGCTGGTGATTTTTATTATGTAAAAGTGGCGAGGATCGCACACAGACCGGGCCAAGTGTGGAGGTGTGCCCTAATTTAGATATTTAGATCGCCCCTCAAATGAACCAGTACTGGGTGGAGTTGGCCATTTCCCCGCGGATCCCGAAGTGAAGAATTGGGAGAAGTGTCTTTGTGTGTTTATGCTGGCAGATGCAATCAGGGACATTGGGTCAGTAAAGGGCAGCCAAGCCTTTATTACAGCTGGGAAATGATGGGCCTGTGATGATTTACGTCGAGTGTTCTATTGGCGGTCTAGCGCAATTGCATGACGGTTCGCGATCAGGATCATCCCAGTTCAAGGACTAAAGAGCGGGTCCCTAGTCTCCCAAGTCGATTCTGACACAACTGAAATAGGAAACCGAACGACACGTTGTGCAGCTGATGTTCGGGGACCTGCATTGTTCGCCTTCATCCGGCGGCCAAGGTCTGGCCTTGGAGTCCGCGGAAGCTTATCCCACCGAGTTTGCTCCAAGCTAGCATCGCCATGGACCTCCAGGATCTCCAACATGGCTGCATTCAATCGTCCATCCAGAGGTGACACAATCGCTCGATCAGGAAATCGGCTTTCGCTCGGCGCGGCTCGGGGACTTGCCGACCCTCCCGCCGGAGTGCTAGTCCGTCGCGCGCTTCTGACCGAGCCCTTGTGATCGACTCAGACCACGTCAGTCTGGTGGAGCCAGTAGAGAACAAGGTGATCATGTGCCGAGAGGGGCGATCTCGATTGCATCGATGAGCACTGAAGTTGATCATCTTTTCTGTCGAGAGGGGTAGGAACTTTACTGGTGATTATTTCCACAAGACATCCCTGCCTGTACTGTTTTCACTGTGTCTTATTCAATAAATATAAGAAGGAAGTTCTCTCTCTACACCCTAAACCTGAAGCAGCCTCTTAGGTGGATACTTTTATATAGCTTACAGATACTACAGGCTTATTCTGCTTCTGTAGCTGTATAGCCTCTTTTATCTTATAAATATAAGCTTAAAGCTTCCCTCGATGAGGGAACCTAATGTTTGGATTTACTGCATTTTCGTTGTGCACGTCACATTGCTAAGGCCTAAGTTTGGGTTTCAAGCTGCTTTTTTTCCATCTGCCGGAATCCTGTCTAACCTTTTTGCCCTGCAGCCATTCTAATCTATATTGCTCACCCCGACGTTCTAATCAAACTAGATCTTTCCCTGCATATAAGGTGTCTCTGTATACTCTACCAGAATTAGCCTTACGTTCTGGTTCAGTCTCCAGAGGTAGAGTTGGCTCCCTAGTACGGCTTCGGCTCTGTTTACGTTGGGTTGACTTGTTCCTTGCCTCGCGATTCTCCTGGCTGGGACGTTGCTGTATCTGGCTTGGGCGGGTAGAAGACTCTGGTCTGGCTTCCTCTGGTTTCGGCGTGCCGCAGACCGACGTAGCCCCCCCGCTCTGTTCCGCAACGGGGGCGGTTTTCTCTACCTTACTACCACTCCTGACTTTGCGGATTACCGGCGTAGCGGTCGAACGCTGAGGGGCGTTGTGTGTCTTCTGGGCCGACCCCGTCCCCTGGGATGAACCGGTCTTGCCGAGCTTGTTGTTGGTAGCTCCACCCTTGGTCGTCGCTTCTTCACCACCTTCTTTTCCACCGTGATGGTTGCCCTGTACGCTCTGAAGTCGGTCCGCGGATATACTTTGAGGGCTTTTAGTGTGGCTGTCGGCAGTCCCAAGATGCCCGACTCCAGTCTCGAGATAGGGATGGGAAAGAGCGTCACGGATACGGTGAAGTTATCACATAACCATATCTTGTTCGGCATGAACCGGGACGACTCGCCTGCCAGTTACGGCGCCAACGCCGCCGACTCCCCGGTCTTACCAGTCGCGTCCTCGGACCTGGCAGTCATCTTTGAGTGGGTGGCACTTCTCCCACTCGCCATCTATCTCGCCAGCAGCCAACTATCGCACCAACTAGTAAGCCAGACAGCTCTAGTTGGGTTCATCTGCGTCGGCCTGTTTCCCCGGCTGGCCGTCTTGAGTGCCCTCTCCGACTTTCTCCGCCAGGGCACTGACTGTACTGTGACTGCTCTCCTTGGTCTCTACGGCACGGCAACTTCTATCTTTTTGTGTCTTGTTTTCCGCATCTGCAGGCAGCTCGTTCGTGTCAGACGGGCCAACGGATATCTTCGTAACAACGAGGACGACGACCCAGGGTGCATGCTTGTCGTTCTCCACGAGAATGCTTCAACCTGGTACCTTTATCGAGGATCCCGCGGCGTCATCGACGGCTTGCTCAACAAAACCATGATCCAGGCCATCAACTCGCCATTCGGCACGAGTACTTGGATGGGCTACTTCTTCAGTTTCTTCGAGGTCGTACAACTCGTCGCAATGACGTATGTTGCTGCTCAGAAAGGCCGGGACGGCGTTGCCCTACTAGCTCTTGTAGTTGTTGCCTGGGCGTTTGACTCTGTGGTCTACACCGACGACAAGATGGCTGCTTTGTGGTTGCGCCGTGAAGGCGTTACCATGAAGGCGCGAAGCTTCAGGTTTAGCGGCCGCACGCCACTGCTTGGTGCGATTCAGCTGCTAAGTAGAAGCAGGATTATATCCTAGATAGATGGTAGAGGGTTTCTGAGTTGAAAGTTTAAGATAAAGGGTTTTAGAGGGGGGGGGGGCGTTATTATATATCAAGGTTACTCTTTAATTCACTTCGTTAAGCAATACTCAAACGTGAGATTCATCCATCACCTCACTGTCCTCACAGCTTGCCAAGGTACATCTGCAGCCACAGCCAAAACAGCCAACCTTGAGCCCCATAAAATACCGGTTGTCCCAATCGGATCAGCGTCAGTGAAAGTGCAAAGGGGGAGTTCGCGAAAGAGGAGGCGGGTCTCTATCACAGTTTTGGTGGGTTTCTGCATCCCCCAGCTCTGTGTTTCCGTCGGATCTCGTCTGTTCTACATCCGGCTGCGAAACGTTCCCAGCTCTCGCACTGCGGTCTTGGGGGGAGGTCATTCTAAAGTTCCGGGCACCTGGACCTACGAAGTAGTCGTGAGATGGATTCGGGGTCCACTTAACTCTAGACGCTACAGTGGACGCGATCACTGTGGATGGTGGTAGAGCGGGTTGGATTTGCCCTCTAGTTGGACATCTTTGGGCAGGCACTTGGATTCTTCTGGGCTATGCAGTAGTAGAACTGTCATTAAGAGCTACATGATGCCACTTATGAATTCTCCTGTGATAAGATAATGGCTCGGTGAAAGAACATTGTTGTCGTCTGATTGTCCCGCCGCTCGATTTGATAATTCCTAAAGGTGAACAGGGGGGGTGCGGCTCAGGCATCCTAACGCCTAACACCAATGCAAGGCTTCTGCACTGCCAACCCGGCTCTGGGTGCCCGACCCTCTATTGCCATAAGTCAGGCTCTGCTGATCCCTTATTTATAGCGCGGATTAGCAAAATCAGCTGGCTGAAACCTTCTCCACTCGCAGTCAATTCTCCCATTCAAATGATCTGACCCTCCTGGATACACCCAGCAGTGCGTGCCATACTGTCCCCGACTGTCCCCGCAAGACCATGGAAAATCTCCCCAATGAGATTCTATTGTCAGTCTTCAATATCTTCAAGATCGACGCCGCAGCCAGCGATGGTGGTTCGATGCTTGGAAGCCCGTCTGATACGCCGTACACAAAGGAGGTGCGTCAGAAGGCCGCCTCGCTTTGCAGCCTCGCCCGTGTGTCGAGGCGATTCCACGAAATTGCCGATCCAATTCTCTACGATACATTGATTATTGATCGCCAGAGGGCATGGTCGCTTCTTAAGTCAATGAGTCGAACGCGTCGGCTGGGAAAGCTAGTCAACACCTTGCACTTGCACCGTCTTGAGCTTGAGGTCTCAGAGCACTGGGTACGAAAGCTCTTCCTGTCGGTCGCCACGCATCTCGGACTCTCAACCACGACTCAGTACAATATCTCTGAGGGAATCAATGGCCAGCATGTGACCGAAGTTCAGGACGCCGTGGCATCATTCTGGCTAGCTTTGACACCCAACATCAAGGCCGCTGTTTTCAACCTTCCGCGAGGCCCGAAATTAATCTCGGCCATGTTTTCGGATGCTGCTTGGGAATATTCAGCTTTATCCCCCGAAAGACCGTTCCCGTTTCTGGAAGACGTGCGGCTCAAAATGGGATATGTGACTCGAACCCCTGCTCATCGTTTTCACATGGCTGCTTTCGAAGACATCTTCCAGATCCCCACAATCAGGTCTCTGGATGTCTACAACCTATCCTGGACCAGATCAGTCAGTACAGGGCCTGAGACATTTATTATGCCAACCGTCAGCTGTAGCATCCAGCACCTCCGCATCGAAAAGGCAGAAGCCAGCCTCGACGCTATTGAGAACATACTCTCCCGCTGTACACTCTTGCGCACTCTGCGGCTTACTCTGGGTGCTATACCGTCGGCTCTCTTGTCTTGCAATCGCCTAGGAGATATTCTTCGAACTCATGGTGGCAACCTTGAGGGGCTACATATCGGCTTCTTCGACTCAGGCGGCGATATTGGCGCTCAGCCGCACTGGCTCCGTTCGGGCAGAATTGGTTCCCTCCAGACCTTGAGGCGCCTCAAATTTCTGTCCACATCGCCGATCCTCTTGACTACTAAGTGCAATCCTGTTGGAGATGGTACAGAGCACGATGATCTTCCCCTAACTCTCGCAGAGGTTCTCCCCGACTCGATTGAAATACTGCATTTCACTCATGATGTATGGGGCGGTCAAGATCTGGAAACAGAGGCACGTGTCTTGAAGCAGGACTCACGACTATCTCGCCTTCGTGATATCAAACTTCCCCATGATGTCGAAGATTCTTCGGGTGATGGTTGTTCTTATTATGTCTAGGTTGATTTATTGTCAGGAGCCTATTTTTACTTCTAAAATAACGCAAGACCTACACAAGATAGGTACTTGATAAATCAATCGGGCGACTAGGAAGATAAGGAAACTCGTGTGAAATGGATGAGGCTAAATTGCTCCAAGTAAAAGTATGATGGGCGATGAGTTGTGGTGTTTGGCAAATCAAGCGAAGATCAGAGCCTCAAATGGGCGGTGACAGTAATCTATGAACTTCGAAAGCGCCCCGAAATGACACGGCTTATCCGAGGCATTAACGCGATTGAGCGGTCAGACATTTACGGAGTACTCGGTAGACAAGGCAGAATTGCTTCTTCGGAGGGCCGTCGTGATCTCGGGAACTGTCGCTGACCCCGTACACCCTGTCAGCATCAAGTGCAATGAGTACAATTCATTGGCTGTGGAGGTACTGAGATGAGACTTGGCCAACGCCCAGGGCAGCCACAGCGGCTATTGACGCTTTCTCGGTGACCTGCGTCTGCCAGCAGAACAAGCTACAGGCGTCCAAGGTACGTGGCCCAGCCTGCCCATTTAAAGACACACATTGCCGACTCAGGTCACGAGCCCAGGAAAGCCCAGCTTCATCATCGTCCCGAGGATGCGCGACTCCGACCCATATCCGCTATGGAAGGTGGTGGACCAGCATTTTGATGTCACAGCTACCGAGCCGGAATTCACTCCCATGTTCGGCAGGCTGTATCTCATCGCTTCCGCCATAGGAGCATATGACGAAGCATTCGCAACTCGGGTCGCTACCACGCTCCCGATGAAAACACTTCATCCTGTGCAAGAAAAGTCATTTTGGATTATTTGGCATTGGTGGGCTGAAAATGCCTCCTTCTTCCGTGATAGACCGGGCAAGGGTCCCGTCGAGCTCGTCAATGGCACCCGCCACGTTCTGGACACCATCTACCCTCCTTCCATCCTGATCAGACAACTCATGAATTTTGAGCTGTTGGGCAATGACGATTCATTACGGCCCGGGTCTCTGACGCAGCCACGCGAACAGGCAGCGATTGCCAGAGCCTGCCATGAGCTTGCTCTTCCCAGCTACTTTGAAACGTTGGCCTCTGGTGAATTCACAGGCCTAGGACCGCTACCACCCGGTATGCCAGCCATTCCGCCTCCACACGTCAGTCATCCAGGACCTAGGATACTGGACGAGGCCGAGTTAGCCGGATCCGATCCCAAATGCCCTTTGGGGGTCGATGCGAACCCCTGCCCTTGGCTGCCAAAAGAACAAGGGCTTCCATTCTTCCTGTGGGATAGACGCACTCAACGCACTGTCGATGTGCCATCTCTCCCATCACGGCCTGCTTATACCGCCATCAGTCACACCTGGGACGCTGGGAGAAGGTGGAGGCCGGGCAAAGAAGGAAGACGGTGATCCCCGGTGTCGATGGATGGGAAGTACCCGAGAATACCATCTTCGACGTCAGATTTCTTCCTGACTTGCTCGCCAAGGTTCCTACCTCTACCCGATTCATCTGGTTCGACCTCGTATGCATTCCCCAGGACCGCTCGCCCCGAGCTCAGGACGAAATCGCGCGTCAGGCCGAGATTTTCAGAAATGCATCCCATTCAATTATTTGGCTTAGCAAGCTTCAGTCATGGGAGGGAGTACGCTCAGCAGTGGCCTGGATGTCTCTGGTGTTTTTGAACGTCTACCCAGATCCAAGGTACAGGACCCGTGAATACGCTTGCGGCCCATCCGTTCGAAGAACCTTTACCGGGCTATTCGAGCCGTATGATTTCAGCCCCAGCATTCGTCGACAGGAAATGACCGTGTGTGGATGGTTTGACTCACTCTGGACTTTACAAGAGGTCTGTCTGCGGCCTGACATGTGGCTCTGCAACCAGGATTGGGAGCTGTTGACTGTCGGAGTTCAGCGCGTGCCTGTGGCGATCAATGCCCTCGTCGCTCTAACAAATGCGTGCGCACACTTCCACAACAGTAGAATGGCCTTCTTTAAGATCGACAACTTCCCGGGCCATTCTTCCAAACCTTCCTTCGACCCCACGATGAACGAAACACTAGCTGACGGCATGTTCGGCGGCCTTATCAGCTATGGGGTTTTTCACCCAGGATTCCTGGAACTATTCGAGCTTTTCGAACGATCTGGACTTGAACAATTGTTGATCATACAACCGAAAAACATCTTGGATCTCGGCTCCAAGCGATTTTGCAAGTCGCGGCGCGCCGAGGCCATTATGTCAGTGCTTGGAGTTAAGAACTAGTACCAAGCACTTGGGAACGCGACGGAACCTGCGGAAAACAACCTCGTGCTTGGCCAGTACCCCGTTGAATTCGTTCAGGAGGTAGCCACGTCCTTGGGTGCAGCCTTTTACGATACCCTAAGCTGCACTGAGGTCGTCTTGCACGATTCTCCATCCTCATCGCAACGAGGGTCTCTAATGCCGTTTGCTCCAAAAGCTAGCCTGTTGGATTCAAACTCCTCAGTACATGGTGTTACAATGCGCCAGGTGCTTGGGGGATGGACCGGAGAAGCGCAGCATCCATCCGTGGCTGGCTGGACCATCCGACAAGATGGATCCGTCCAAATGTCTAGTGTCGGCCTTATAGCGTCATCCTCAGACCATCTAGCGGGAGGGAGCGAGGATATTGTTGGCGTAATCTGGCTGCGGTATAATTTCGAGTCCGAGTCCAACACCGGATTTCCGCTACCTGAAAAGATGAGAACCCACAGCGTGGAACTTCGTTCATGGTTGGCATCACATCTTGTCGAGGACGGCCCGAACTATGCCATTGAGCTCTTCTCTCTGTTCTCCTCTCCTTATCGGATGAAACGGGGAATACTTCTGAAAGAGTTTAAAAACTCTCCTGGATTATTGATCAAGATTGGAAACTGGGCTGTAAACTTTAACAGGGGTATTCCCGAGACTGTGCACAAGGTTGTCAGTTGGCAAGTGTATTAAATATATTCGAATTCTATCTGTTGGGTCGTTAAAAAACGGGAACATGTACATTCGTTGGGATTTAGCTGTACTACTTCCAGTTGTATTATACTCTCTATCCACTGTACGGTAAGATTGTCCTACTATATACAGAGTATGCATTATTGTAATTGTACTTAGTGTAATCTCCCGGGTTACCTTTAGGATTCTATAGAGAATTATTAGCCTTATTATTCAGCTACTATTTCTTCTAGTGCTAGATGTAATACTTTCTATTTATCTCTACTTTTGAAGAATACTATATAGCTTTAATCTATCCGATAATATAAAATAAGGTAAAAGGTTTTTAAATAATTTTCTTAAATAAAAGAAAATTTAAAATAAATTAAAAAGATTTATTAAAATATTATAATAATAATTATTATTTAAAATAATAATTATTTTAAAATATAAATAAAAACTATATTAAGAGTTTAGGGTGCCCTAGTATACATATACCCAGAGGCAGAACTAGAAGCTTAACAGTAAAAAAAACACCAACAATAGTATCAACAATACAAACTATATACCCAGTCTATTTAAAGGTTAACAGTTACTCAAACAGACTAAGGTTTCTAGTCCAGCTGGTTATCTTTCCCAATACCTCAATAAGCTGCAGGAACAGCCGCATCTTGGCTTCAGTTATAATAGTAGCTATTTTAATAGCTAAAAAAGAGAAAAATACTACCTTACTTACTTAACTTATCCTAAGAAAGATACATAAAGGATTATTATATAGATATCTTAGCTGATCAGCTTGACGCTATATTAGATAATATATATAAGATTAAATAGATCTATAACTTATATCTCCTGATAGAGAAGTATCTTATAAGAAAGGATATCGAATCGATCGTAGGAAATCTCGTTAGTAAGGCATCAATAGGGCTTATAGCAGCCTGATATCTAGAGTAGTTAAAGATAGAGGTTAAATAAAGAATAGAGTGACTATCAAAAATAGACTCAAATAAATCTCTTAAAAAATAAAAGATAACAAATGAATAGATTCTCTAGCTGTCTCGAGACCTTATAGTCCCTCTGACTTCTAGGAAAAATCTCTGAAGAAGTGAAAATCGATATCTTCCTCTGTACAGTCCCTGACCTTCCCTTTTAACCTCATCCGGACCTCCTTTGGGCATCCCTGCTAGCGACCAGCTAGCCCAAGCGTTCCTAACCGCCTGTCACACTGTTATTACACCCTTTTCTAGTTCAACAAAACATAAATCCTCCGGCAAATCCAACTCCGTGACCTGGTCTCTGGGAAAAGGCGATGTTTCACCCGTCTTTTCATAGCCGCGGCGCATGTACCACATGATAAGCTCTCGGCGCGTCGAAAGGGCGTTTAACCCCAGCTTGTTAACACCCCAAGTCTTCTGACAGTAGTCTTCAGCATAAGCGAGAACCTGACGCCCAATACCGCCACGTTGACAAGTCTGGTCAACGGCCAACATGGAAATGCGGGCGAGGTCATCGCTGCGCTTGAAAACCTCAACGGAGCCCACGAGAGCGTTGTTGTTGTCGGTGGCCATCAGGATCGCACCGTCGGGCTTGTTGATTTGTGTGATGATTTCTTTGACATCCAGACGGAAGCTCTCCCCGAGTTTCATGTCCCCTGTCCAGTCTTGTCGGCTGTCTTCAGCGCGGAACGCTGATTCCACCATTACTTGAAGCTGAGACGCATCGTCAAGAGTTGCGATGCGGAAATGGAGGTCGTCGTTGGCCATTTTGGTCGAGGTTGTCTAATAGGGCAGGCAGTGCGAGGTTATGATGCAAATTTGAGGATTTGATGCGCAATATTGTAAAGTTCAATAGGAAGAAGGCAGTATTTATGTATGAAACAGATTGGAATATCACCTGCTATTCTGCGCCGGCGAGATATCACGAGGGAATAAATCAGCTCAAAATGTCGTGGGGACGCCTTTTCTCTCAGGTGGCTCACAACAACGCTCCATTTTAGGTCAGGTCATGTCACAGGAAGGGCGTTATTGACACGATAATGCTTGTTGCATTGCAGCCTATTCCCAGCTCCTTCGAATCCTACAGGGCTATGCTTCGGCTAATTAGATTTATTGCTTAATAAGCGAGCAGAGGCAGCAGTTCCATCATACTGCCGGTTTAGACCGCCTAGCCTAGTCCTGCAAACAATTGCGAGAAGTTCGATGCATGTGTTAATTTTAAAAAGAGAAACCCTCCCGATTTTTAACCCATCTTCTATCAAGACAGGCACATGCTATAATCGTACGACTTGCTATAACAACATCAGTACTAGTCGTGCACGTCATATCGGAAACATCTCTCCGCTGGTGCACGTCATATACGATACATTACTTCGACCACCATATCTCCATGACAGCATAGCTGAGAAAATTAAATGCTGGACCCGATCGTCCTATTTGAGTATGTGCCCTATGAAGGTTTTCAGTACCGTGACGTCGTAACAAGATGCGGGGCGACCCACGAATCGGGAAACGGGATTATTCCATTGTTTGTAAAGTAGGGCTGAATCAAGAACGAACAGGTGGATAACCCAAGGCGTCATAGTAAGCCTGAGTAGGCCTGCAGTGCGACTGACCCCAATCACCAACGCTTCCACCCTCTTTGTCATCGAGGAGCTGGTTGAGTCTATGATAAATGGACTCGTCATGATGAATCCTTGACATGGTGTTGCATTCTGCCTCTGTGAGATACCCCGCCCGGCAAGCTTCAGCCAGGTATGCCGTGAGGGGTACCAAATGTCATTTTGAACTCATACATGCGCATTTATGTCGTATTGAGGACAGTGCAATGAAATCTAGGCTGCGATACTAAATCTATGACCGCATAGAGGGCTGGGAGATAAGAAAAGAAGCTCATCCGAGATATTTCACCCCCTATCTGCCCGGCCACCCACAGCCGTAATGCTCAAAGCAGAAGGAAGTTGCCTCCATTCACCACTATGTCACGAAAGATTTGCATCACGGCCGTTGATGGCCAAACTGGATTCCTCATTGCCGAGCTCATTCTCAAAAATGAAAATTTTGCTAGCAAGATGGATTCGGTTGTTGGGCTCACTCTTGATCCCAAGTCCGACCGTGCGCAGGAGCTCAAGGATCTTGGAGCAACCATCATTCCCCATGTCGTTGGGCGCGTTCGCACCGTGACAAAAGCGCTCAAGGACACAGGCTGTGATACTCTCTGTCTTGTCCCTCCAGCTCATGAGGAAAAATTTAACATATGTGTAGAGCTGGCCCATGCGGCCAAAAAGGCAAACATCGTCAATATTTGTCTCATTAGCTCAGCAGGTTGTGATTACGCGGATCCCCAGAAACACCCACATCTTCGTGAATTCATCGATTTGGAAAGCCTTGTTCTTGAGGCCAAGGGCGATGCTAGTACTGCGGCAGGATGCTCGCCTTGCGTTATCCGGTAAGTCAACCTCAAGATCGCTCCAAAACGACCAGGTGGTGACGGCTTATAGCGCAGGTTTCTATGCTGAAAACCTCCTCCTGTATGCGCCTCAAGCTAAGGAGGAGGGCATTCTCCCTTTACCTATTGGTGACAAGCACAGATTTGCCCCAGTCGCTCTAGGCGTAAGATGCTCACATTTGTTCATCTTGATGCAAAGCTGACTCAATGAGCAGGATGTTGCCCAAGTTGCGGCTCATGTTCTCACGGGCAAAGGAAAACATGGGTTCAGCGATAAACACCGTGGACAGATGATGATTGTTACGGGTAACGTTTTTATTCTAGTTGAGAAAGGTTTGCAACTGGTCTGATCGATGCCAGGTCCAATGCTTTGTGCAGGAAATGAGCTCGCTACCGCAGCGAGCACAGCACTGGGAACCGAACTGAAGTTCGAAAACATTTCCGAGTAAGTCTTGATTGCAAGACCCCATATAATGCGTAAGAAAATGACGCACAAGAGGCTAAATCCCCTTTTCAGAGCGGAAGCCAGGAAGGTTTTGAAGGCTCAATCAGAAAGTGATCAATCTGAACAAAAGTATGTCCTCGAGTACTATCGCCTGGTACGCGAGGGCAAGACAAACTATATTGCAACTACTGCTTTTCATGACGTCACTGGGGAACATCCAACTGAGCCCGAGGCCTTCTTTCAGATGTATAGTGCTGAGATGCGTCCGCATAAGAAGGTCAAGCGCCATCGTTAGCCGGAATCACAATTTAGACTACATTTTCAATGTTAGGATTATTTATCCATAGCTATCGCTTAAATACGGTAACATATTGCTGAGTTTCGAATTGAATGGTCTCAAAGGTCATGAAATGGAATATTGCTCGTGTCCCTGTTTCGACCTGACAAAGTAATTACAGAGGCGGCAACCCACAGGCGCGGAAAACACCCCGGCCAGTGCAAGCAGCCAGCAGCCACAGCGCAGGACTGCTTCCAGACGCAGACTGCTTTTCAGCGAGAAGATAGTCATTGGATGATTCGTGATCCAAAGATTGAGTAACCATTCACGATTGAGAGTAAATCGGCGAAAAGAAGCAGTGTGATATTGCTTCCCTTCAATTTTACACTGAACATTATAGCAGAATAGAGTTTTGAGTAGTACACCAAGAGGTAAGCCTCCATGTAAGATTAACCGGTTCACTATCGCCTGATCTTTGAATTTACGATGCAAGGTTGCGTTGCCTAGAAACAGCCAGCCCTCATACTGTCAACCCATAGCTATTGTTTCCTTTACAGCAGTCCGACATAACATTGATGAATTTCCAGTCAAATTTATTTCGTGATTCCATCTGGGAGGACGGTTGTCCTACTCGGCACCCCAAATGTACGATGTGTACCCTATACTAACTACCAAGCTAAGCTGGAATATCACTTATTCAAGAAGAATCTATAGATATTACTATCACTACACATAGAGTAGGTGGGAATCTTATAACTACCCATATCACGGTCAAAAGTATCTACAAGATCTAACCCCCATCAACGCCGCAATTATTATTAACACACCTTCTGGGAACAGCGGCATACCTGGAACATGCTGTCGTAACCAACCAATGTCAGATTACTAATTATACACACAAGTAATGAATTTGCATAAGGCCCAGGCTCCTTGGCCAGCAACGCACATTAGTTTCCCGAATAAATTATTCGCACATCACTGGCCGTGACATGGATTGCTCACTGGGATCCTGGTTACCTTACTGACGATAACCTGTCAACATAGAAGCTGATCATCACAAAGCTGAGGTTCATAGATCGAATAATTGCCCGGGCTTAATTTCAAGTTTCAACTAATTAAATAAGACTAATGAGCGACGAAAACACTTTGAAGTGGCCACTTCCTCAGATGCAACTCATTCCCGCTGCATCTTTCCATTGCAATCTCAGGCAGCAACCTAAAAGTTGTGGAGATAGTCACCGATGAAGTTGCTACCAAGCTTAGACACGGCTTGAGCAATCTCACCAGCACCGAAGGCCTTGGCGAGAGTCTTGGCCCACTCAGCAATGTTGCCCTGGATGGTGGTGATCATGAAACGATGCTACCATCTGGATCAGTAAACGTGAAACGTGTAGGCCGATAAAGCTCTTACCTGGTAGGGCTTGTTGTCCTTGTCATGGAGGGCGACCCAGCGACCTTCTCCATTCTTGTTCTTCTGACCATACTGGAAACGGTCGTTGATGTTGACAACGAAGGAGTCTACCAGGGCGTTAAAAACATTCTTTCGGCTGATTTGCGAATTTGTGACTTACTGCCCTCCTTCCTGGCGCCAGGGATATTGCCAATGTAGTCGGCGCTGCGTTCATCTTTGTAGAAGCGGTCCTGGATGTAGAGAAGAACATCTACATTTCCCTTGGACTGGTTCGTGGCTCTGACGATGTAGTACCGCGCAGTCCTGGTCCTGAAAGACTGCGACCACTGGAGCTCCTGAACAGCCTGTTCAGACTCCGCGCTATAAGCGGGAACGATGAGGGTGTTGCCGGACTCGGGGAAAGACATGGTGAAATTGGGTGGTAAATGAGGTTACTGGGTAAAGTAGTAGGTAGGGTGCTGGAAGTTGATTGCTGAGTTGGTGTTGTAATTCGAGAAAACTGATGAGAGCAGCAAGATCGTGGCCCTTAAGTACTTTCTTATGGTGAACTTGGAAACAATCCCCAGCTGCACTGCACAGCATGTCTCTCATCGCCGTCACCAGAGTGCCGAGTCTGTAGCTTCCCTCGCACGCTTGGTGATGCCATCCGTCAACACTACGCAAATCTCTCCACGCAGGCTGCGCCAGTGAGTAATCCAGCCATAGCGATGGATCCAAACTATTGATTCACATACCTGAACAAACGTTGCTTTGTGGGGTTGCGCCATGTGACGGCACAGACGTTACTCAGCTCGCCACATGGATAAGAGGCGTTCGCCGAGGATGGCTGAGCACGCCCAGGCGGCTACGCATGTCTCAGTTGCCTCTTTGCCGC
Source organism: Ilyonectria destructans (assembly GCA_020740775.1). NCBI lineage: Eukaryota > Fungi > Ascomycota > Sordariomycetes > Hypocreales > Nectriaceae > Ilyonectria > Ilyonectria destructans. Next base: position 348,748 of record JAHEWK010000011.1, read on the forward strand.
ATTAGTTGATCTTCCCGTTGCCGCTAGCGGTGCAAATGACCAGGCTTGGACGCCACATCGTATTTGATGGCGGCCGACTGTGTTTGGAGTGAAAGGCACCTGGACCACTTAGTTTTTGTCTATTCATGGCGTGTGAGGCTCTACAAACAATAGGAGAGCGATTTGATACTTTCTTGGCCCAGCCATCCTTCTTGCCAGCCAAGTATATTTACCTCGGCTATTGTCACCCCATGAGCTCATTCATTTCTTTTCTGTGGAGTGGTCCACGAGTAGCTAGCGCAGCCGGGAGTCTGTGACACAAAGCGCTAGTGTAGATGCACGCCGCAATAGTTCAAGTTTGAACCCCACAGACCCTCTTTACGAACACGCAATGGCTCTGAGGGAAGTATTACTCCGAAAAGAATGTCGTGATCCAATCTGGCGCTCCAAGGCCTGATCACATTTCAATATAACTGCTGTGGCTGGCTGTTACCCACTCATATATTGGCCCACTTACGAGATATGTCGGCCATCTGCTTGACCGGTGACGCGAGCAACTCCTGCTATCCCCACATTGAACAAGGGTGCTGTGGCTAGCAAAAGCAAGATCCGGAATTTTTATTGTGGTCTGGACTTTCTAGATCGATCGTCACTGATCATTGATATGCTGTACTGTAAAGAGCTCAAATGTTTGTGATTGTGGCTAGCTGATAATGTCGAATATGGTTTGAAGTGCATCTCTCCTGCATCAGCTTGTCGTGTGATTAATACTACCAGGACACCGCAAAACCCCCCATTCCTCGCTCTCAGTGACAAATCCATGGTTTTCGAACCACGGCAGTGTCTAGTTAGTCTTGAGACGTCCAGAATTGGCAGCCGAGTGTCAATGTGACCTACCGGATCCACCAGCACAGGGTGATGAGCGCATCGACCGAGCCGCTATGAAAGCACCCACCACTGGAACAAATTCTAATAGTTTGAACACAAATAGGCAAGCGCTGTTAATTCAGCTGCCATTCTCCCTTACATGTCAAGGAGTATACTTTGCCCTCGATTCTACCGTAAAAGGATCTTCTCTTGCAAGCCCCGGTACCCAGGGAGTGGCTCGTTTAGCGATAATGTTCTCACTCGCGTCATTAACTAGGTCTCTGGCCTGACCATCATGGAAGATTCTAGGTCGATACGTCTTAGGAACGTTTGGTGCAAAAGCTCAGAAAGTATCATTATTCTAAGGAACGTGATGACGAGTCTAGACTCTCCTACCCATGTTTATTAGATTGAGGCGTGTCATCGTACATTGACTCTGGTTGACCAAGGAAAACCCGTGAGATGGTTTAGGCTAATTCTCACCAGTGTTCGTCACATATCATCTGGATTATGCTCGGGCCCTCCGTAGTACGACAATCTCGCCCATTCCGCCCGCTTTCACCGCACCGCCAAGTGCGTTAAAACACTCACAAGATCGACGAGCTGATCTTGGTTTCTTCTTTTACAGTTCAATGAAACATGGCTAGTCAATAGCGTGGATGGTTGATCCAAATGGGGAATCGTCCCTATTGCCACGATCCTAAACAGCTCCCACTAACAATGCAGGTGGGTGCCTAGAACTTCCAGCTGCAGCGAGGACGGGACGGCTAGGTTTTCCGGTCCATCTCCGATAAGGCTAACGCAGGGGTGTTGTGAAAGAAGAAAAGAGGTACAGGCTGGGCAGCAAGGATGGCACAGACTAAGGATGGGTTGATTGCAAATCCTGAGTGAACGAGACAGGCTTGGCGCGACCACAGCGAAACACCTGGAACCGTACTCTTTCTTTTTAGAATTGACGGAATGCCCGGGGCAAACTGAGGCTGGCTGTATTGGAGCTGAATACCAATTTAGGCAAAGTTTACACGCGAGAGGGGGTGACGCATCATTATCCAGAGACAAAAATCGAAAGTGGCTGGCTGCGAACATGTTTCCAATGAGAAAGTGGATTGACCTCAGAGTTAATGTGTAAATTACGCGTTCTGGGTTCCTTGTTACATTGCAAACAATCAAGGCCTTCCTCTTATGAACAAGCCATCGGCTAAGTGGCACAAGTATAAGAGGACAAGGCTCCTCTTCTCGAATAAGCCCAGTAGCTCACTCACATCAGCAGTCAGCTCTCTTCAGCTACTCTCCGTATTTGACTATCACTTCATCATCACTGCACATTCCACAAGATGGATTCTGCCCCGTTTGCGAATCTCCCCAACAAGCCCGATGCTTGGAGGCTTGATCTGCCAACCTACACTGGACAAACGGAGGCAACATTCTTTGCCGCTGACGGATTCCAGAAAGAATCTGAATCTGTCGTCGAGCAAGAAGTCCCTCCAGTCGCTGTGGTCGATCATCAAGCTCCCGGCATGAACCGCTGTAAGTAAACCAAAGTTTGTACCACTACAGTGACCTGACTAACCATTACAGACATCGTCAAGATCGAGTCACGTTTCAAAAACAAGAAGACAGGCCTCGATATTTGGAAGATTGGTGCCGGATGGCTTATCAGTCCTGATCTTCTCGTCACCGGCGGTGATGTTGTGTATGATACCGAGTACCAGCTCGGTGCGGCTACGCAGCTCAAGTGCTACATTGGCTATCGCGGACGCGACTCGCCGGAGAACTCGCAGATTCAGTCGCGGTACGGTCGAAGTGTTGTCACCTCGGCTGAGTGGACTGATCAATTGGATGCGCGCTCACGAGACATTGCCTTTATTCAGGTTACCGAGCCGTTTGCGATTGATATTTGCACTTGCAACTCCCTCGAGGATGTCAAGATCGACGTGCCTGAGCTTGTTGATCCTGTCCCCCAACCCGAAGGTAAGTAAAAGACCCTTTGAATAAAAACCTATGCTAACTGCGGATGTGAATCAGAGGAACCCGTCATCCCGGTCATCGCTGAGATTGAAGAGAAGCTCAATCTTACTGTGACCCACTGCAATGGCTGCGGCGGCTCTTGCGACAACACTGATGTTACCCCGGTCGAGCAACCTCAGATCCAAGAGGAGCCCAAGCCTGAAGAAACCACTGAGGTTGTTCCTTCAGGTAACACGGAGACTGATTTCGAGATCGTTGAGGAAAACACCCCGACAACATCGGAGGAGGACGCGAGCAACGACACCGACATCTTTTACGAGGTGCTCAAGGCCGTCGCCAGTCTCGAGTCTCTCAATAGCACTTCTCCCTTGCTCGAATCGGCCAGCAATTCCGTCAGTATCACAGCTGGAGCTTTGGTCAGCTACATCGTAGGGGCTGAGACCATCTCCAGTGGTGCGGCCACAAAGATCTCCGGCGCCTCAGAGCGCGCATTGCTTGCCGAGGCGTCTCTCGAGGCGGTCCTGGCAATTGAGGAGTCTCCCGAGCTGGATGAGATTCTCGAACACATGCGAAAGAACTGGACCGAAAACGCACCCAAGGTTGACGAAGTTGCGGGCCTTCTCGCTTCTTACCTCAAGGAGGCTGCCCGCGATATTGCCACGTACCGCGAGACGGACAATAATGAAGTTGGACAGTCCACCAAGCGCAAGCGTCGCGCCCTGGCTATTAGACACTTTCCAGGAACCAACGCCAATGACACCGGTAAGGACTTTATCAAGGGCCTATTTGGGCCAACACTTCCCCTCGCTGGCCGCGAAGACGGCTTTTCTTCTCTCGGGCCTGTCTTGAGGAGTGCCATCTCTGCAGTTGAGCAGCTTGTCTCCCAGGCTGGTAAGACTGTTGTAGCTGAACGTGGGCCCAAGTTGCTTGAGAAGGCGACGAGCCGCGGCACTGAGCTGGCCTCTGAGATTGACGAGGAAGCATCCCGAATCCTCCTTCAGCGTGCCATTATGGCAGATGCCGCCTTGCAGGCAATTTTCAGCTTGTCTAAGGAGAAGCTTGACGCTTTGAAGCTCATCCCCCTTGATGAGGTCTCCATTGAGGAGAACATCTTTGACTTCCTCAAGAGGGTAGTTCAAGATCTCGGACCTTTTGCCCTGTACCCTGCCAAGCACGGAGTCAAGAAATTTACCTCACTTCTCATCGACGCTCCTATCAAGTCTCAAACTCAGACAGTTCAGCAAGTTACTGTCAAGACTACCACACAGAGACTTGTGTTGCGAGAAATGCTCCGTGGAGCAAAAGGCTCTGTCATAGTGAGTGATTTTTGCAACAAGACATATTTACCCATACTAACTGTTATTGACAGGCTCTGTAATGCCTAAAGCCGCTTGACGTGGTTGATATGACGAAATCTGTATGGGACGTCATGAGACGTACGACTGGAAACCAACAGGGGCCCCTGAATGGTGATATGTGTATGGTACCGGCCACCTCCGGACATTCCCTTTGTTTGCATTTTTGTTTTGTACTCACCATGTTTTCTTGTTCACCGTTTCTTCTTTTAGTAGTAGCTGAAATTGAATTAATACAATCATGTTTTGTTTTGTTTTGCCGTAAAGCAACTTGGTTAATTATCATCGGAACTTTTCGCGTCCAGTCTATCAGCATCAGTATCTAGACTGATGCTTCAGGTATCTGCTAGTGATGGACTTTTGGGTACAAGCATCCATGGCGATTATTTCGCGTGGTTGATCTCGGGGGTTGGAGACATGGCTAGAGCTTCTTTTACGATCGATCTCAAAGTATTTGAAGGGAAAGTTCGAGACTAGAACGAGGTCACACGAAGCCAGACCAGACTTGTGAAGAAATTGTGTATTTGCCAGGTGGGAAATTGATCCTGGCCGCTCCTGTAGGTCTATTTAGGCCCCATTCCTGCCATAGACTTGATCACAGGTACATGCCATCTTTAATTGCGCCATCATGGCGTTCCGCTACAATTGTCCAACAAGGTAGCCTGAAATCGTCTTTGATAGAGGCTATGGAATGTTCACCTCTCATCCACCTATAGCCAGAGCAAAACACAACCAGCAATAACGAGAAATGGAACACTAGCGATAGTACGCGCGCCGCTGGTTTTGCTGCTATTGCTGGCGCAATCTTGGCTGAAGGATGTTGCTTTGCAGTCGGCTGCATCAACTGATGAGCTGGCAGTGGAGCTGGCACTAGCGCTAGCACTGGAACTGGAATCGTCGCTGTGGTCATTCCCCGAAGAACTGCTACCGGGGACTGTATCAGAACTTGAGGATGACTTCTCTCCTTTGTTAGGGTTGAGTCCCGTGGCTTGGAAAGAGGCGAGAATCGTATCCTCGCTGCCATCAACGACGGTATCATTGGTGGCACGGGTGCTATCATACGTGTAACTCTTGCCAGAGTTCGTGCCCGGGGCCGTAGAAGTATTGTAGCACTCGATAACAACCTCACTGAAGGTAGCAAAATAGTATCCGTAATTCTCGATATCAGCGGCGTCCCAGTCAATCTCACCCCCAGCCCAGGCGATTGTTCCAGCGGCATTGGTGGAAAGACCGCCTGGCCAGAGGGATAGTTGAACACGCGCAGGAGTCTGCGGGAAATCGAAATTTTGGCTCGTCTCGTTCCAGGTGTCATTCTTGTTCAACGTGCGGCCCAGCGTGTCGTCGATGTACCACTCAACCGTGTCCGGAGTCCAGCGAACTTCGTAGTCGTGGAAGTTGTCAAAGCTGTCACTCATGGTGAGATTCGCTGCGTGTGTCGGGTCTAACTACCTGTTAGTACGGTTCTCGTGCCCGGATCACACAATGACAGTGCAAGTGTGGCAAGGAAGCCTTACAGGTCGTTATGCCTTGAAAGTAATAATTTGTCTGGGCTGTTTCAAGGTCCACACCGATGAACTCGAAATCGATCTCGTCCTTGACATCGGAGAAAAGAATGAATGCTGTCACAACGCCAGCACCTCGACTCGTTTTCAAGCGAGCCTTGACGTTGCCGTACCACATATATACGGTAGAGGATAAAACAGTCCCGGAGCTGTCTTTCGCCATGGTTAGAAGAGTGTTTCCCTTGTACAAAAGAGGGTCTCCGGACGACATCCAATCCGCTTCGGTGGAGTTTCCAAGGTAATCGCTAATATCAGAAACACGGTCCAGTGAGTCCATGGTGAGAGTGAGGTCCTGGCAGACAGGAGCGGGCATGCAAGAGTCAAGAGAGTACGACATGGTGGGATCGCAACCACCAAGGCAGTATGCTCCAACACCACACTCGCCATACGCTAAAATAGTACGTGAGTAAACTTCCATCACGCCAGGATATTGACCTACTGGAACAACATGGGGTGCTCTTTGGGCACTTGCTGTCAGCGGAACATGACACAGTTGCCAGGACCGAACCAATCCCAAGCAGAGCGCCCAATACCAGAGAGCGTAGCATTATGAATAGATATTAATTGATGCAAATATGAGCCACAAGATTCGGGGGCCGAATTGTCAATAGTTAGTCGCCAGAATCGAAGAGCGCAGAATATTAGATGGCGCCGTAGTTCGGTCGTTGTATAATCGCAAAGGCACTTGAGGAGGGCTCGAGTCTATTGATGACCAGGTTTCAAGCAGAGGAATCGAAGTGTGTATAACGGACGGCAGCTTCGTGGTAGGAAGCGTTGAACGAATGTGGAAAGTTTGATCGCTTGACAAGTCGTCGGTAGCGAGAGTGTCGTAATGAGGCACACTGTCGAGGCCTTCTTCGGGAGGGATCACAGGCAAAAAGTGCCTGCAAGGACGCAAATCAAAATAGAACTAAGATATTCGACATTAATGCCAGTATAAGGGCAGCAGAAAAGATGACAACGAGTGGGTGAAGGAGAAAAGAGCAAGCAGCACGCGCAAGCCTAGGATATGGCCACAGTTAATCTACCGCGCAAGAACGCGAGTGGGCTCACTGCTTATCCGGAACCCGGCATTATGGATAGGTAATAGAGGAGGGCAACGCCACTGCAACAAAGGGGTTAGAAGGATATACTGAGGGATGTGACAAACTCTGGGGGGTGCACCACCTCATTTGATCGGCTTGTTGCCCGAATAATTGCAGCAATGGTTCCCTAGACTCTGCTAGTCTGGGACTGAGACCCACGCAAATCCGTGATGCCGGAAAGACGGCATATTGAAGTGGAGTCATTTGCCCAATAGGGTCAGGACCGCGTCATCCAAGCTGACGACGACGTACACAAAACGACAACCAGAAAGACGAGGCCACGACGAACTAATTTCCTTTAATTCTCGACACCATTTTTGTATTGGCTGATTCCGCGGCGTGCCTTTCCATCTTAGGTCGAACGTCGTAGACTAGTCTCATTCTGGCTCTCCCCTCTCTAACAACGGATGCCACAGCCGAGTCGCTCTCCGCCGGTCCTGATATCAATTCCACCCGGTTAAAGCTAGTGGGGTTAGATAAATGTTCCCATCATTATTACGTAGAGCTAAAGGAACACGAACGGGTTTACCACATAAATACGTATGGGATGTCCATGCTCACAGAACCCGAAGATGATCCAGCGTGGGAGATGGATAATATGAATGCAATGGCATACCTTGAAACGCGAGCAGAAGTAGCCCCGCCTATCATGAAACAAGCAGCTGTGTCATTCCCGACGCCCTCTCAGTCGCGATATGCCAATGATACGAAAGACGGAGGAAGTCGAGGTCAGGAAGGAAGACAGAGAAGGAGAACAAGCTGACACGAAGTGTATTTTCTCACGCGAATTAGCCTGGCGGACATCGGATAGGCATCGTGTTCTGAATGAGCTGATGAATGTTCTGTTAGCTGGTCGTGATACTACCGCTAGTCTACTCAACAGTTTGTTCTTCATGATGGCTAAAAGTCGGGCGATATGGGACAAGTTGCATGAGGAAGTAGTTTGCCTACAGGGTCGCCCACTAACATATGAGGAGCTTCGCAGCCTTAGTCATGTCCGTTGTTGTATGAATGAATGTAAGATAAAGCTCTCTATTGCCTCTACCTCACCAACTGCCTTAGCGCTACGCTTACATCCGGTTGTACCACTCAATGAGCGCGGGCGTTACGAGATACTGTCCTACCGCTTGGTGGAGGTAAAGATGGTCTCTCGCCAGCATTTGTGCCCGAAGGTACTATAGTGGCCTACAACATGTACGCAATGCATTGACGGACAGACTTTTGTGGGCCAGACGCAGAAGGATTCGGCCTAGAACGCTGGGAGGATGGAAAGCTGCAACCACGCTGGGGTTTTTTGCCCTTTGATGGCGGCCCACGCATCTGCATAGCCGACGATATGCTTTGGCTGGGCTTAAAGTTAAGAACTTTCGGGGAAACTACAGAGGTTTTGTCTTTCGAATAATCTGCCTACAGCTGGACTTATAGGTTGATGCATTATGTTGATAGCTATAGAATTTGTTGGAAAGAGACCCTGTATTACGAAACCTCTGATAGATTGATATTATGACCTTAGTCAGAAGGGGGGTCTGATAACCCCTCTTCCGACCGGTCCGGATGACCGGCACAGGGAATCATCAACATCATCATTGCTTTGAGACTATCCAATTGATCAATTTGACCGTAAGGATCTGACACCTAGCAAGGTCGGAAAGTCTATCCTTTGAGAAGAACGCCCTTGGCACAGACTTCGGTGCATACTCGGATACTCGCTCGGAACCCATCAAACCCCGCGCAGGGGTTCGAAGTAGACCTTAAAGTCGAATCCCAAGCCAAGACTCAGCTTGGCTTTGAAGCGCCAAGATACCAGCAAGACAACATGGCTGATCTCAGAGATGCTGAGTATACCCTGTACTCGTCTCCTTTCTCCTTGTATTCTATGATGGCCCGCCACACTGTCCAACTGGGCCCACTCACCGATCACACGACACCACCCCGCAACATCGACTTGAGCTTTATAAACCATGGCAAAAACAACAACCTCAAAGAGGAATATCTCAGGATTAATCCGAAAGGACAGGTCCCTTCTCTGATGGGAAATGTCCTGAAGCAGCCTCTAACCGATAGTATTTCTATATCTCTCTACTTGGCGGAGAAGCACTACCCGGCGTTATTGCCCACGGCGCACGCTGGTATCATAAAGCAGCTTCTGGAGAAGATCCATCAAGTCAATGGCCTGTCCATCAACAACAAGAAGGCGACACCCGAGATGCAAAAGTATAACCCTTCACCGGCAGCGGATATCCTCAAGAGGACGGACATCAGTCCCGAGTATCGCGAGGCTCTTGAATTTAAGCTCAGATTGTACGTTCCTATCCGATGTCGTAGGCGCGCCTGCCCGTATGCCAGCTAATACTAACTATTATACAGCCATGATAAGACAAATGCCGTAGCGTTCCAACCAGAGAAAATTGCTCAGTCTCTCGCAGACCTTCGGACGATCCTAGCCGAGATTACAGACCACGGCAAGCAAAGTGGTGCTTTTGGGGATAAGGTAGAATGGATCTTTGGCGCTCAAGTCGGCCCGACCGTGCTAGACAGCCATCTGCTCCCGCTCTTGCTGCGCATGCTTGAGGTCGGCAATGCCGATGTTGTCCCTCAAGAGCTGCAGCGCTGGGCCGAGGATAAATCCAATAGCCCTTCATGGCAAATGGTGATGCATGGCAGGCCGACAAGATACGATCCTTCCATGGGGCCAGTGGAAGACATGACGGATATGTTGACTCTATGATGCTAGTTATGCGCTCACCTTGGTTGAGAATAGTAGAGAAATGTTGTACGATCTTCTTGATGACCTTTTCGAAATTGATAAGGAACCCAACCCGGGCCGTGACAGTGAAAAATGATGGGGACATTGGGACTATCAATGACATTTTCGACGTGAGAGCTGAACCTGTATAGCTCGACCAGAACTTCTTCCGCAGTTAGCAACGGTGCGCATCAGAATAATTTAATGTGTTCTGGTAAAGTAGGGGAAGGAAATTTAAAAACTTTTACGGCTTCGCCGAGTTCTTCACCATAAGGAGGGCGAGGAATTATTGAAGCCATATTGCCATGCCTCACCCGCGTCAAGTCCAGAGAGTGACTTCGAACATCGCATTGAGATTTAGGCAAGAATTTTGTTCCCTCTCGGTAAATATGTTGAATAAAGGTACCCGGTATTTTGAGCCCAATAACTGTTGACATGGATCATCCCTCAGTGGAACCCTGAAGTGTTGGGGTAGACACTTCCCGCGCTAACATGGATGCATGTCAGAATTCTCTGAGTCCGGCAGCCATCCTGAATCACGAACCAACACAAGCTTGCACACTAGCCTGATTCGTGAATCAGCAAGTCTGGAGGTCCCAAGGTATAATTAATTTTATAAATAATCAGGGGAATGTTGCTTTGCTCACCCTTGCATCTCTCACCAAACACCAGTCTCGATTCCTTACATCCAGCTCTTCCCTCCTCCTACCCGAACATTTGGGCCTTGATGAACAAACATGAAGGCATTCCAGTATCAGAATGCGCAAACGGGCTTGGAGCTCCGGGACATCCCCGTCCCTGAACCTGGTATCGGACAGGTTCAGCTCGAGGTCAAGGCCGCGGGCATGTGTCACTCAGACTGCCACATTGTATCCGGCTCGAGCGACGCATGGCTGATCAAAAAGCCCGTTACTCTCGGTCACGAAGTCGCCGGGATCATCACCCAAGTCGGACCCGGGGTCATAGGATTCAACGTGGGAGACAGAGTTGCCGTGTCTCAAGTCTGCCACCCAGTTGAAGAACGTGACTGGTCGCTCGGCATCGGACTTGGCTTCGATGGTGGCTATGCCCAGTATGCCGTTGCTCCTGTACGCCGGCTGATGCACATTCCGGACGGCGTTTCCTTCGCTCAGGCCGCTGTGGCTACTGATGCGTTGGCCACGTCGTATCACGCTGTGGTGGCTGAGGCTGGGGCGAAGCCTGGCTTGACGGTTGGCGTAGTCGGTCTCGGCGGTTTAGGAATGTCGGGCCTTACGTTTGGAGCTCTCCAAGGAGCTGTTGTGTATGGCTTTGACATTGCTGAGGATAAATTTGACGAGGCGAAGCAGCTTGGTGCTCATGGATGTTTCAAGAGCTTGGACGAGGCCAAGGACGTGTCTTTTGATGTCATTGTTGACTTTGCTGGCACCGGGTCTAGCACTGTGGCCGCCTTGAGCGCGGTAAAGCAAGGGGGAAAAGTAGTCGTGGTCGGCTTGGCTGCCAAAACGGTAACGGTGCCAACTGACGTACTGGTTCTACGTACGGTGGCGCTCGTCGGATCGCTGGGGGCCAGTGTCGATGATCTGGCCAACGTTTTGAAGCTTCTGGAAGGGGGTGTTATAAATCCGTTGCTCGTGGAGGTGCCATTCGCTGAAATACCCGCCAGCATCGATGCTTTGGCTAAAGGGGGTGTCAAGGGAAGACTATGGGCGGATCCAAGTAAGTAGTAGAATAAGTGCGTGAAAATAATTCTACTCTGATGCATGCTTGTTTTTGGTCGGTCCCTGTTGGTCCATATAGATGCAAACTCGTAGATTCCCTCTAACTTTAGACTACGATCTGAACAACCACAAAGAACTTGAAGGCGTTGGATTTCTACTGCAATAGTTGCCAACCTAATAGCGAATGAAGGTTCCTCTCTTTGTATTCTACTCCTAGCTATGTACAAGCTCAAGGCTTATCATTACTCCCCGATCATCCATTTTATCGCCTCTGTCAGGTCCTGGTCGCTCTTGACTGAAGTAGCTAAAGGCAACATCATGAAGCCGTGCGGCAAGCCAGGATAGACACTGACTTTGATAGGGACCCTAATTAAAGATGGTTAGCATGTGGATTAGGGATAGGGAGCCATCATACCCAGCCTGCTTCAGCTTCTCGGCGTAGGCAAAGCCATCGTCTCGCAGGGGATCAGCTCCAGCGATCTGTATATACGTGCGAGGCAACCCGGACAAGTCCGATGCTAGAAGGGGCGACACTCGGATGTCCTCGGGAGGGGCGCTGTAGTAGTCGAGGAACTGCGTGACCGCCGCAGATGGAAGAATCGGGGCGTTGGCATTGTCGTCGTAGCTAGCGAAGTCAAGATCTGCGGGTTGTGCTTTGGGGTGCACGACAAGAGGGATCCTCAGGATTTGTCCGCAAAACGAGACATGCTTAGTATCTCGTGCTCGCTGGGCTAGAACAGCTGTCTGAAAGATGTTGAGCAGTTGTCTCTAGTCAAAACACGGCGGGGAGACTTACTATATTTCCTCCTGCACTGAGGCCGCCTAGAATAACATGACCTGGATCTCCCCCTAGGGACTCAATATTATCAAACACCTTGGAATCTCAGTAAATTGCATTTCTTCACCCACTCGAGTGTAGAGAACTTACCCAAAGTACTCCCGCCCAGACATCTTCGAGGCCGATTGGGAAGGGATTCTCGGGTGCCCTATAGTCAGCATTTAGCGAAGAACCTACAGTAGATACCTTCCTTGGCGGATAAATAAGACTTGGGTTACCTACTTTCGGTAGTCCACACTGACGACGACTGCCCCGGTAGACTTGCACATGGTTCTACAGGCCCCGTCTTCCGAGTCCAGATCGCCAATAGTCCAGCCCCCGCCGTGTACACTAAGCAACCCTTTTAGCAAAAGTCCACCCATACGGGGATCATGTTAATGTCATACTAAGCAATGACTGCGCGCTCCGCGCATTGCACGTCTGGGGTGTAGATGCGAACCTGGTTCGTCCATCCTTGATAGCCCGGTATGGGAATCTGCTTGATGGAGAAACCGACAGGAGGGCTGTCATCCCGCGGAAACTTCATCTGGCGAAGTTCCTCAGGGGTGCCTACTAGCGGAGGAATCGGAACATGCTTGGCGAGCTGCGGAACGCCTGGTAAGCCTCAAGCGTGGTAGGGCACTCGAGCGTGACACGTACCTCGGTCCATTCTGGACTGATTTCGGCAAGGCCAGGCTGACGGACGACGGATGATTGCATTTTGAGGCTACAGGGGTTGAATTATGGATGAAAGATGAGTGAAAAGATGGCTTAGTGTATGGAGCAGTCATCGCTTGACTCGCCCTGCGACTACTTATAGCGATGATTTATCTTGGTAAGAGGATGAGGGTGTCCGAGACTCAACTATTGAGGTCGTCAGCTAAAACTAGTCCGGTTTAGTTACAAATACGGAAAGCAATAGAATTTAATTGATGGGCATCACGCGAACTGCCGATTGCGTTTTTCTTGAGTCAGAAAGACGCGGTCCGGTTTGGTCCACACTTTGAAAAACGCATGTCAGAAATTTATGCGTCAACTTGCAGATGGCTTCGCAGATCCTTTACTAAGTCGCAAACGCCACCAAAATCACGGACCGACCCGGAAATAATCCTATTAGGATGTTGATGCATTTGCAACAATCTTAATCGGTTCTATTTAGTTAATATCTCCCATCCTTCAGCTCCCCTAAGGTGCACAGCTGTTTTCAAGCATAACACATTCTCATCTCATCAAGCTACGCCCAAGAACACACCCCTTGAATCAAAATGGCTACTCTCAATGGCTCAGATGACAATGCGTCGCCTTTCCTCATTCCGGGTCTCAAGTTCTTCTCAGACCCCAAAGCCGCCACGCGTCCGGGAAACCTGTACACGGAGAAGCTGAATGCAGACTTCCACAATGATGCCAAGTCGGGTTATCACATCCCCTTCGTCCCTGTCGGTGTGCCCGAGAACAGGAAGCTCAAGGTCATAACAATTGGTGCTGGACTATGCGGCGTCATGTTGGCGTACAACATCGAGAAGCATACCCCAAACGTGGAGCACGTCATCTATGAGAAGAACCCCGAGGTTGGCGGAACATGGGTGAGTCGCTCTCTTTACGAGACCACGGAGTTTCGACCCAGACACTTACAAAATGGCGCGCAGTATCAGAATCGATACCCCATGGCCGGTTGTGACTCGCCAACATGCACGTATCAGTTCAACTTTGCCATTTCTCCTGGTAAGTGTTATTCCACCTGTAGAAACGTAAGATGATACGTGAGCCTTGCTAACAATGACATCGTCAGACTGGGAAGATTTCTACTCGTCCGCTGAGTACCTACGCCAATACATAAACAAGGTCGTTGATAAACTCGATCTGAAGAAATACATGACCTTCAACTCGAAAGTTATTGAGGCTCGCTTCGATGACCAGAAGGGCATATGGGAGCTGAAGATTGAGCAGACGCTGGCTGATGGAACCAAGAAGATTATAACTGACGACTGCGATCTGCTTCTCGGTGCTGTGGGCATTCTAGATCGATGGGAGCTGCCCAAGATTACCGGCCTGGACACCTTCCGCGGTCGAGTCATCCATTCAGCCGACAGAGCCCAGTGAGTTTAAACGCATGGCCAGTCTTGAAGTGAAAGTTTAGCTGAAATCACACCCTCTCAGATGGCAAGAGTATACCCAGGATAAATGGGCAAAGGAAAACGTCGTTGTCATCGGCTCCGGGGCGAGCAGTATTCAGGCCGTACCGGGCATGCAGCCCCATACCAAAAAGCTGGATGTCTTTGTCCGCACTCCCCCGTGGTTTTTTGCCCAGCCCGACAACATCAAGGGTGAGACGAGGCCTCAAGGGTACAAGTGTGAGTAATCCCTTTCTGCTCGTTTTGGATACTGCTGACGATGCCATGTGGAAAGACACAGAAGAGGAGAGAGCCGTCTTCCGTAAGGATCACAAGGCAATGATGAAGCATTCCAAGGCTAATGAGAACACACTCATGATGGTAAAGAATTTAGACTTCTTTCCGAGGGGGCCAAAAACTGAAATATTCCTAGTTGCACCACCTTATGGTCAAGCATAATCCGCTCCATCACCAGGCTCGAGAGGTAGCTGTCATAACGGACCCATTGAGTATCCGGTCGTGCTGCTAATGATGACCTGGTAGCAAATCACGAAGCGAACGCGCGAGTGGATCAAGGACGACTACATTTTTGACAACATAATTCCCAATTTTAGTGTTGGATGTCGCCGCATCGCCCCGGGAGATCCATACATGCTGGCGTGAGTAGAAAGAAGCTCGAATCTGCGCTTATAACCATTGACCAATCCCTCGCAGCATCCAGAAGCCAAACGTCGAGATGCACTTCTGCGGCATAGCGGAGGTTGTCGAGGATGGAGTGATTGACGACGACGGCCAAAAGGTCGTCTGCGACACTATTGTCTGCGCAACCGGATTTGGTAGGTACATGCACATGCGGAACTGGCTTGGCTAACACTTGTGCTACAGACGTTTCATACCGACCTCCGTTTCCGCTCCTTGGTTTGGGTGGTGTTGATCTACGCAAGGAATGGGAGGAGATTCCCGCAAGCTACCTAGGTGTAGGTCTGCTGGTCAAGCATTCGAAACTTGACGGCTAACGCTCACTTTACAGGTTATGGCACCTCGGATTCCGAATTACTTGAGTAAGGGCACTCTCATGGATGAAACGAAGACGGAATATTGCTAAGCATGACATACAGTGTTCCTGGGTCCCAACTCTCCAGTCGAAAGCGGCAGTATCACGGGCAAGTCAACGTCTACTGTTGAGCTGAGCCATGAGCTAATGGATTTGCAATAGGCGAACTCGAGGCCCTCGTATCATACACTCTCAAGGTCATCACGAAAATGCAGACCAACAATATCAAATACTTTGTCCCCAAGCAAGATGTCTCTGACGAGTTTAACAAGCATACTCAGAGCTGGTTCAAGGGCACTGTGTGGGAAGAAGACTGCAATGCCTGGTGTAAGTGATGCAGAGCAGATGCTTCCCGGAACAGCAAATCTGACCAAAACATAGACAAGAACAGAAAGACTGGACGTGTGGATGCTATTTGGCCCGGTAGCGCCCTTCATTACCGAGTTGCGCTGGAGGAGCCTCGTTGGGAAGACATGGAGATTAAGTATCATGGCCCGGTAGGTCTATTAACAGTGTCCAATTATTTCGGGTTGGCTGACTCCCGTGCGGCAGAACCGATTCCAATTCCTCGGATATGGCTACTCAGCTGTGGACCTGAGCACCGATCCTGACGCGGATCGGTCCCCTTACCTGAACGAAGACGCTCTTGATCCTCGGTTCTACCAGTAGGATCTGCGAGGGCACCAGGGAGAGGATTCCACCTCTCTTTCTGTATCTGATGTGCCACGAGTTGACGGGAGAAGGGCTTAAGGTTGCGTAGAGTTGTTAGGCAGTCCAGGGTTGCAGACTGAGTACGGAGGCATGCGGGAGGCAATACGCATTATCAATTTCCAGCAAAATATTTGACTTGTCTCCGATGTGTTGTTCTATCAGGGTCTACGCTCCCTAGGTTTCGCGGTTCACGGTCCGGTATTTTCGCCATATCAGTCGAGATGATCAAGGTGATAACCCCGCCCTTCTCATGCCGAGGCACTTGGCGCCCTATCCCCACATCAAACTATTACGCGTGACCTAACTTAAGTAACTACTTACATTAGTCTCGAAATAATTCGCCTCTAAAAAGCAGCGTTTATCTCTAAATAGCTAGATCGGACCCGGCGAACCGGACCGTAGTCTTCCCCGCGTTTCGGCGAGTCTCCGTCCTTGCAGATTCCGAGCACCCCGTGCCTCCGAGGGATATGTTTCCCGGACACGACGTTGCTCGTTTATGCTCAATCTCTGTTCCATCATTTTCGAGAGGGATTGCAAGGATGGGATCCTCCCGATCAGACAAGACCCCGGTATGCGAGGACGTGAACGACAATGTTATTAGGGATCACCGCCATAAGAAGCGGGAAAACGACCGCAAGGCGCAGCGCATGGCGCGTGAACGGACCAAGAACCGCATCAAGCAGCTCGAGGCCATGGTGGCGCATCTCAAGAAGGATGATACCAACTCCCGGGTTCTCTCTCTGATGGATCATCTCTCGCAGGCGACGAGCGAGAGGGATAAGATGATGAATGCCCTGGAGTCGCTGGCCTTTACCGTCAGTGGCCACATCCAGGATGCCAAGAGAAGAGAGGGTCGATCTCCAACAGTCGAGGCTATTCCAGCATTGCCACCACAGAGTCATCATGTCGCAGACCCAGCGCTGTATTTGGGTGCTCATGCTGCATCTATTTCAACCGCCGATGCATCCGACGACTTGATTGATCCTCAACTGTGGCTGGACCAGGAACTCGGAGTGCCAAATGCTTGCGGGGGACTTCCCAATGGCGATCTTTTTGGCGACTTTGTGACCAACTCAGCCCCTTTCCAAGATATCACTCTCTTACCGACATTGTTGGACCCTCTCCCATGCCATGTCTACCCCCTAGAAGACATCATCATACCAACAGCTCCCCCGAAATGCCCGTGTGCTATGCCGGCGTCGGGAGACTCGCCCCCCGACATCAACCTCTGGCGAGCAGCCAACGAGGCTCTAACACGACCCACCGCGCAATCGCAGTCTGAAGTAGCGACGAATGATGTAGACTGTGAGGATACAGTTATTCGCGCGGTAGTAGAAGGATGGGGCAGCGTTGAAAATAAAGGCGCCATGATAGAGTCGTGGTGCAAGCTCCGAAAGCTTGATGAGATGGCCTGGCACAAATGCCGGCCGACAGAAAGGCTGGCCGTGTTGAGCTTGATCCGTTTAATGATTGAGTATCACAGCGACCCGAGCCCGAGGAGACAAGCTGCTCTGCCACGCTGGCTCTGGACAAGGTGAGTTTCAGAACCAAAGAAGCCGAATGGACTAACTGAACTCATTTCAAGACCATCTCAAACTCTGCCACATTCGCGTGCCATCGATTTCTTCATCTGGTAAGGCAGGACTCCCAAGATGAATGCAATTCTGTAGCTCATTATCTTTTAGGCCGGCGGTGCGGGAACGTTTCGTCTTCTTCCAGCACCAATATTGTGGAAACCTCTTCTGGCACCTCGTCCTGTCCAACCTGAGGATTCTCTGGCCGTTTGACTTTCGGGACACTTATATGCAGAATTCCGAGACTGGGAAGTTTCATCTGTCGCCTCATTTTAAGCATTGCATTGGCGAGCTTGGGTCCTGGACCATGGAGGCTGGTTTCTTTGAGCAGTTTCCTGAATTGTATGACGACATCGCGGTGTATTCAGGGGGCTAGGTAAGGGAGTGGAGAGTATCGTGTTTGGCATTGGCGGCGTTGAACGAGTCGCCGTTTCATGTACTATGTCTTTCGAAAATTTGTAAGTTGATTTATCCTCAGGTGGACATTGTTGCTGGTCTATATGTCTAGTCGTTGCTGCTACCTGCGATGCCAAGAAGGAAGCTGGTTCAGTGGCTTTCCAGGCCAAGTTTATTACGCCCGAATTGGTCATTTTACTAGCGGCAGCATAAAATAAAAAGAATGGAAAAAGGAATGAAGCTTTGGTGGTTGAAAGGGCGGACAGAAACTTATCTCGCTCAAGGTGTGTAGGGTACTCTCATTTTCAACAACAAGGGCTTATACTCACAGCAGCTAACTAACATCCTTTCACTGGCATCAAACTGGGCCGGATGCGTTAGAGGAGAAAAAAAGGGCCAGAAATACCTCATGCTCACTTCCACTTAACGACAAATTTACTCGCGTTTCTCACATAATCCGCGCCGTGTGCTAAGACGGTGCTGATTGGCTAGGAGCAAGACAATTCTACCCTGCAACATGAAGCTGAAACACCAGCTTCGCTCTTGTGCATTGATTGCGACGTTTCCCGATCAACGCGTAATTGTAAGCCACGTATGAATAAATGCAAATAATAATCCTTCTTGTCGATCAATCTCCGAAGACCTACTGAGTCTCCACTGTACATTATCGTGCTGCATATTGTCTCAAGACCATTTCCTTGCCGTGGAGGTCGACAACGCTATAAACAAACATTTACGTGCATTTTTTGCCACGCTTGCACGCATATGCAGGTGATGTGTTGGCCATCTCCCCCACATCCACGCAACCATTCGGAGATCTGCGGGTGGCGATCCGCTGACTGCTAATTTTAACGAGGTCAGGATTTACGGCTTCAATAGAGTGAAGGGCAAAAGTGAGTATATTCTTATAAAGCGCCGTCTGTCAGCTGGACGAGATAGAATCAACCAAACAATTCAATCAACACTCCCAATCCCTTTCATTCACAACTCCTCTCAATCTTCGATCTTTCAATCCCAACGACGATCAAAATGTCTTCTCCCAGCACGTAAGACTCCCACCGCCCACAATCCCCCATCACATCCCTTAACATCCATGCATAGTCCTGCCACGAGCCCCAAGACCGAGACTGCTCCTGCTCTCCCTGCCCCCCCCGCCCGTGTCCCTCCTGCTCGTGCCCCCGTGGAGTGAGCATCACCACTCGAATTAATGATCAAAGCTGACCTGAGACAGCACTCTTGAGTCCTACCAGACTGAGAACAACCGCCAGTTTGTTGTTCCCCTGCCTACCTCCACTGGCCTCTCTGCGCCTGCTGGCGAGTTACATCACAGACCTGGAACACTTGGGCACTTCTGACGTCTTCTACAGGCCAGCTCCTCCGGGGTGCCACCGACGACGAGGGCAAGAACAAGTCTGCCGCTCTGCTTGTTGGTATCAAGCTCGACCTTGAGGCTGAGGTGCACCTGACTGCTCGCGTTAAGGGTGATGTCTGCGTTGGTCTTTACTAAATGAGCGGATTTGTGTTATGGTGATTGGATCTAAGCAAAACGAACACATTCCTTTATACATAGCAATAGCTGAAAATTCCCTGACTTGCCACAAGCATAGCTCATAAAATAAACCCCACTTACGCTGCATATTTAAGAGTGGTCTTTTCTGCTTTAGAATTTCACATTTGCAGGTATATGGCACCAACCTCTAATCTACTGGATGAGGCGGAATTGATCAAATCCTTGAGTTGAGTAACCTAACACACACCTGGATCTCCCGTCAAGGGGTGGGTGCTCCCTTGGGTGATGCTGATTCCGACCGCATTCTACGAGGATCTGAAAGCGGGAGCGCGCCCTGCGGGTTCAGAAGTCAGATGGATGATCCGGCTCACAGGCCGGTATTCCGGGTCCCGCTACAATTCAACAGACAGTGGGATTCAGATGAGAGTCTATGCTAATTGAGGAAAGAGGCTCAACAGACGAATAGATTGCAGTGGGATGAAGTGGAATACGAGAGGGCATAACCTAGCTGGACAATTATGCATCGCATTATGAATCCGACTCAAAACTCTTCCCGGCAAATTGTTGAGGGTCACTGATCACACTCCTTCAGTTAGACTTGAGGTCGATGGTTTGCGAGGGGACTGGTGCTTTAGGAAATCCCCCGCGCTTGGGATGCGCTTGGGCTGTCCTCCTCCATTCAGTGCTAACCATCCTTCACAGGAAATGTGCAGTGCGAACTGGTGCCATATTTTTAGGTAACGAGCACTTCATTAATGCATCATATCTCTAACTCCGGAAGTCAAGTTGAAGAGAGTCTAGGTCTAATTGTAGAATATCCTTGGACGTGTAACCTTTACAAAGACAGGAATTCATCCACAGCACAAATGACCTTACGCGACTACCTCCCATTCGGTAGATTTGAAACAAGCCGGTGTGAAACACGGCATATCATAGGAACCTTGTGCGTATATCGCAAAATGAGCACCGGTGTTTGGGGACTCCCGACCTGGGACGCGATGTGTCAATGATTCAGACGTGATCGACCCCATCTTAACGAAAGCTGCCTCTGATTCCGAGGACGTCCGTGTCATATAGCCAAGGTCGTAGTGTAGTGCCCTCGCTTTTATAACAAATTGCACGTCGGCTTCTTGTTGCTTCAGCGGTGATGTGTTTTGCTAGCCATGTTAGCATTTGTACGGCCCGAGAAGCAGAGATTCTTACCTGGAATTCGTTCTTTTCATCCAAATATCGACAAATAATCTCCAACCCTTCTCCACTACTCATCCTTCGAAGGCCAATCGATGCGTAGGCAAACTGGGACCACCAAATCGCTGTGCCCGCTTCCTCCTCGGCAATCGTGGGGGAGAAGTTCATCTCGACCCGCCAATCCAAGGAAAAATGTACTTGTTTCTGCAACAGCATACTTGGGCATTCGAAATCCCAGATTTTGTTGGCACCACCGTATAAAAGCAGTGAATTCTGGTGAGTGTCGAATTTGTATGCTTGCTTCAAGGGCGTTCGTAGATGGTACCACCCAGGCTGCAATTCAGGGCCTTCAAAATCATCCCGCCAGGATTGCGGCTTTGTAAGACGATGCATTCCCAGTGCATTCATTTCAAGGCTGATGTTCTTTCGTTCATTGACCACAGGCCAGCCGTCGATCCATTGAACAGGCGCGAGGAACGTCTCTCGCCCCAGCTGCGACTTGAATTGAGCCTTATCTCCCTGTGGTCGGACTCCAAGGAACACTGCCCACCAACGCCCATCACTGGTCTCAATGAAATCCAGATGTCCAGTGTTGCGAACTTGCGTGTCCATGTCGTTGAAGATGATTGGGTTGACATCGTTTCCAGGCGTTTCCCATGGGCCAAATGGCCCGACTTTGCTGCGATGTATCCACTGCTGGTGACCCTCATCAGTACCTCCTTCGGCGGTAGACAGATAGTAGTATCCGTCTTTTCTGAAAATGTGAGGTCCTTCTGCAATGCCGAATCCAAAGTTCGACATGCGATTCCACCTGATAGGCCCCACACAACTTCCCGTGTTTAGATCAATTTCGGCAGTGAAGGTTGCAAGTCCAAGACCATGCTTGGTGATTTTCGGGTCCTTTATTTGATTGACGGCAGAAAAGTAAACCTTGCCGTCATCATCGAAAAACAACTAGATACATGTCAGAGCTTGTCAAAAGAGTCCCTGGGAATGTGGGCATACATCTTGGTCGATTCCTGGGACATCGAAATAAATCGGATCAGACCAAGAGTCCTTAATCCGGATGTCTGTAGTGGTTACATAGAAACCACGGGGTATCGTAATATCCTAAAGGGTTCTGTCAGAATTGGCCTCAATGAAGTTGAAGAGGATGACCCAAGACTCACCCACTCTTTAGGTCGAAACCTCTGGGTACACCCGACAGACACGTAAAATGTGCCCTGGTGATATCGCAATGTTGGTGCCCAAACTCCTCCGGAGGGTTCCGTCGTGCGCATCTCAAGCTGGGATCGACGTGTCAAGACATGCCCAATTAGCGTCCAAGCCAACAGGTCTTTGCTGTGATAAATCGGAATACCGGGGAAGTATTCGAAAGTTGAGGTAACAAGGAAGAAGTCATCGCCCACACGACAGATTGAAGGATCAGGGTTGAATCCCGGAATAATGGGATTGACAAAGCCCTCGTTAGTGGACATGATGAGGTGATTGGAATGATGTTGCGGCTCTATGGTTATGCACAAGAGTGGCGAGTAGTGAATATGAAAAGAGAGAATTGAGACGTGGGGGTTTAATAATGAAATCCAGTCCTACTGAGTGAGTTATATTGACAGTTCTCGTTCTTGTTTTGCTTTAGGCATTTTTAGCTTGCCAGACACTTGGTGATGCACCGGGTTTTCCGATATTAAAGTGGACTGTCCCGGAATCCGGAACGTGGGCGTCAAGAGATTTAGTCGGGCGACTCCACATTGTGGACACAATGAAATTCAGGCTAAAGAGGATAAAACCAGTATTGTGTGCCCGCGAAGGTCGTCTTTCAGCCTCAACAGACTGGGCCAATCAACTATACCGAACCGTAGAGCACATGGAGTACTTTAGGACCCGCCCGAAACAGTTCGAGTAGAAAAATGCCGATGATCAGTCCCGGAAGCACATAATCAACCCAGTTCAAATTATTCGGGTTATCCGGTGACATGCCATGTGGCCCATCCGGGAACGACACGGTGATTAAACTCTTTCGATAGTGAGATATTGATTCCCCGGGTCCAGTCTTTTCTCCGGCTTATCGACTGGTCGAGATATTTATCTTCCCCAGACAACCCCGGATTTTCAAAGTGCTTTCACTATCCAGCTCCTGCAACTCAAGGCAACACTCCAAAGCCTACAGGTTATTCACAGCTTTCGAGATGTCGATAAACGTCAACGACAGTGACGCGAAAGATGGCGACAGCAAACACTGGGAGACGTTGAAGGTGGTTGAAGACTCAACGCAGCGATACATGTCGGCCTGGGAGTCGGCCAAGGCGAATCCTAAAATTATCCTCTACAGCATTTGCGCCTGCATGAGCTCGATCCTCTGGGGTTTCGATATCGGTACGAGTTGCTCTGTGATTCACCAAGAGGTTGATACTGACGATGGCTTAAAGGCGTCAACTCTATTAGTTCTGCCTTGCCTGGGTTTAAGCTGGTGTTTGGTTATGAGTACCAAGGACAACTTCTCCTTTCTGCCACCTGGAACGCATTATGGACCGCTATGAGTTCTTTGGGCATGCTTTTAGGTATGATATCCTTGAGATTTGGGATGCGTAACAGCCGATAATAACCTTCAATAGGCAGTGTCGCTTGTGGTTGGCTTGCGGATACCTGGGGTAGACGCGCAGGTTTTGTCCTAGGCTCAGCGCTGTCTGTACTCGGCGTGGGAATCGAATATGCCTCCAACAGCGCTGGGGCCCTGCTTGCGGGCAAAATTGCAAGTTCATCTCTGGCTCTTTTTGTTGTAATGCTAATGAATTTCTCTGGCAGGTCAACGGCTTAGCCCTTGGCTTCTTCTTGACTCTTGGGCCATTGTATGCCTCGGAGATCGCCCCTCTGCCTCTGCGCCCAACCCTGACGGCGGCGGTGAATTTCTTCATCAACGCAGGCCAGATGGCAGCAATTGGCATCGGAAACACGCGCTTTACAATCCTCACCCCCGACTCGTACAAGGTGTTGTTTGCCGCTCAATGGGCATTTCCCTGCTTCATTATGCTTTTTGCCTTGTTCATGCCAGAGAGCCCTTGGTATCTCTGCAGAAAAGGTAAAGACGAGGCCGCTGCAAAAAGTTTGCAAAGACTATACAGTAAGACGTCAGACTCAGACCCAGCTGCCAATGCCCTGCTGGAGATTCAGAGCGCCATCCAGCAAGAGCGGTTATTAAATAACCTACATGAAAACTCCACCTATGCCGACTGCTTCAAAGGCACAAACTTCCGACGCACGAGGATTTCTTGTGGCATGTTCGTTGTCCAACAATCTGCCGGCATTGCACTCTATGCTCAAGCACTTTATTTCCTCGGTATAATTGGGTTGCCGACTGGCCTGACATTCAAGTTGGCACTTGGTGGTTTTGGTGTTGCCATGGTCGGCAACATGCTGTCTTGGGGCATCATGTCATATGTTGGTTCGTTTTACTTACTCCTTTATGTGTTTGTTGCTAACCACGTCACCACAGGGCGGAGAAAGTTGATCCTTGTCGGCATTGTTCTAAACGGTCTTGTCCTAATGTCCACTGGCATTGCAGGATGTTTCACGTCCACAGCAGCGCTGTACTTTATCGGTTATGTCATGAACTTTGCCCAAGCTGTATATGCCCCGACAATTGGTGCAGCGAGCTGGGTTATCTGTGCCGAAGTCAGCTCCCTCGAGTTGCGAGCTCACACTCAAAGTCTGGCTACTATTACCAATGCCATGACAAGTTGGATCCTCAATTTCATCACACCATACCTAATCAACACAGACGACGGTAAGTTTTTAATGCAATGTTAATTTGATGCTACAAGCCTTGGCTAACCTACTTCTCAGCCAACTTGGGTGGAAAAGCCGCGTTTGTTTGGGTCGGCCTTTGTCTACTCTGCTTAATCTGGGCATGGTTTGAGGTTCCGGAATTTAAAGGCCTCTCGTCAGCGGATATGGACAGTCTTTTCGCTGCTAAGAAGCCTACTCGACGCTTCAAGCATTCTTCAGACTAAGTCTGGATCTGTTCTATACTTGGAGGATCCTTGGCTCGTCACGTCTGCCTTGTAGCGGGCCACTAGTCTTGTCGAGCATTGAGACATTCATATTCAGAATCCAAGTCAATTGTTGTATTGTATCACTTCAGATGTCGCTATTTCCAATGCACGTATCGGAGTTGGCCGAATGCATCTCGGGTCTGATTGGGTTCGGTTCTGATCCGGTATCAACGCTCGGCCGACCCAGCTCATTGGGCAAGGCTTATCTTGTCTCACTTCCCCGCCTTCATGGTATCCGTATGCATCACCGTAGAGGCGGACATGTTTTAATCTTGCAATTGTTACGTCAAGGGAAACGATCCATTCAAATCGGTCGTAGTCCGCGAAAGTCAGTCTCCGGATAACTCGAACGGAACATACGAGATCCTCCCCATTCAACACCAAGCATCCAACAATGACGACTAAATACGCTGAACGCGTGATCCCCCAGGTTTGCCTCAATTCAATTTCCTCCACGACAAAGCTGATCTATTCCATGCAGATCTCCCTCGCCAACTTTGACAAACGTATCGACGAAATCACCGAGCAAATATGCGCGGCTGCCGAGAATGTCGGCTTCTTCGCCATTGTCGATCATGGTATTCCCCCAGCCGAGGTCGACGCCATGTTTGCCACCTCTGAAGCCTTCTTTTCGCTGTCCGAAGAGGCCAAGCGCAGTGTCCCTTGGAACCCCCAGAATGTGGGATACGAGTGTCGCTCCCAGATCCGACCTTCAACTGGTGCACCTGACCAGAAAGAGTCGTACCAGCTCCAGTTTGGAGAAAATATGCAGGGCATGTGGATCTCGGATGACCACGCCCCGGGTTTCGAAACGAAGGCTCTCCAATTCATGCATACTCTCCAGCATGTGTCTGAGAAATTGATGCTTTGTTTTGCAAGAGGATTAGGGTTCCCAGATGATTTCTTCATCGAAGCACACGACATCACCAAACCCAACTGCCAGTCAGTCCTTCGGCTGCTACACTACTTCGAAACCCCCAAGCAAAATGACGGCACAACCTACCATCGTGCCGGAGCCCATGCAGACTGGGACTTTTTGACACTGCTTTTACAGCGAGGAGAGCAGTGCGGACTAGAAATATGCCCTGGTCGGGAGGTGGTCACAGATTGGGCGTCTGGTGATGCTTGGACAAAGGTTGTATTTGAACCAGGCAGTATTATCTGTAATATTGGGGACCTTCTAATGAGTTGGTCGGATGACCGATTCAAGAGCACTTTCCACCGCGTCAAGGCTCCCGAAGAAGACGGAGATTACTACGGCGAGAGGTACAGTATTGCCTTTTTTAACCAGCCGTGTAAAGACGCATTGATTCAAGGACCCAAGAAGAAGTATCCCATGGTGACGGGGGAGCAGTTCACGGCGAATGCTATGGAATTGCATTTCAAAAGATTGAAGCAGACACTAGAGGAGAAGCAAGGTTGAATCAGGGATCAGCAAATGGAGCTGGAAAGGGTAGTAACAGTAGAAGCTTGAATCGCCTATAATAGCTCATTTAATTAGGACGCTGAATGAATAGGTTTTTAATTTGTATGGAAGTAAATAACAGTCACGTATGTAATGATTGGGTGTTTATTCAGGCATTGGCGTAGTTGTAAATGGTTGCTGCTGTATTTCGGGGGAAATCGCAGAGGCCACACCATGCGATTGCTGTGCAGGAACATCTATTCCCGGATGAATAAAGCCCCGCCGATGCACCAATCATGATTGAACAAGAATAAAACTGATTGATTGGCCAGTTATTCACTGTGTGATTGTCGTCCGGTAGGTTCCAGTCGTTACCGAGCCCATATCGACAGTTCATCTGGCTGAAAGTAATGGCCGGTTCCTTGCTAAGCTGTGCTCATTCACTCGGACCGAGGTCAAGAAAATCGGCCGATAAAGGTGATCGATGCTCTACTCCCTAGGTCATGTTCCAAAGACCCGACAAAGATATGGGAGGTTATCAAGCCTCGGCCGAGCTCTCGTCCGAGGCGGGGAAGGTTATCACAGATGCGCCTAGCTGCAAGTGACGATGACGTCGAATAATTCAGCCGAACAATTCATTACCAAAGATTCACTAAATCAGAAAGATATCGTCATATACATAGTATCGCCATCAGTCTCGCAAGGGCATCGTCTCCATACAACCCATCTCATCGCCATGCCTTCAAGGATTGAGCCAGCTAGCGCTAGTTTCACGGTGAAGCCTCTCCCCCTGGAAGAAGGCAAGAAGGCCAACTTTGGAGCAATTGTCGAAGGCTTAAACCTGAATAACATCAGCGGTAATTCATCTCATGTATGCATTCAAGTTCGTCACTAATGATATCCATTCAGATGCCGATGTGAATGAGTTGAAGAACACCATTTGGGATAAGAAAGTCATCATTGTGAAAGGACAAAAGGACCTCCTACCGATTAAACAGTGGGAGCTCGTTACTCGCTTTGACCCAGACGCACCTCAGGTCCACTCTCATGGAACAGTCAAGGCATTTAACAAACACGGAGGGATCTTGTCGGTAGGTTGAGCACGAATGCTTCTTCCCAGTCCCTTACAACTGGTCTGCCCATGCTAAAGTTGTTGTGCAGTCCAGTCGTGATGTCCTCGCGATCCCGGGTGCTGATAATGTGCGGCTTATCGGCAAGGGATACCAAGGGGCCGATCACTATGGCATCAAAGACAAAACTATCTCCAAACCTTTGAGCCACGACTGGCATGCCACAAAACTTTCCCAAAAAGACTTTGAAACTGGCCACACCAGGTTTCAGCGATGGCACATCGACGCACCGTTATACGAGCGCGATCCCGCATGGTTCACTACACTACGATGTATCAAGCGACCTACGTTCCCAAAGGTTACTGTCCACTGGGATGACAGATCGGGCCACACCATGGAAGTCGAACCAGGGTTGACGGCATTCTTCAGCAATGTGCAGACCTATGATCTCATGACTCCGGAAGAGAAGACTATTGCAGATCATAGTTGGGTTGAGTATGCACCACACCCGTACCAATGGATTGGAGACTGCCGCAGCAACCCGAACGGCCTAGGTATTGTTTCCCAAGGTCGCGAAAAGTCTCTCAAGGAGCTTGGCGACTGGAATCCGGCCTTTGTGAAGCGATATCCCATGGCATGGGTCAACCCAGTCACAGGGGAAAAGGCATTCATGGTGCACGGTATCTGCGCTCGCAGGCTATTTTTGCGATCGTCACCGGATGAGGAGCCCAAGGTTATTGACGACGTTGTCGAAATCCGAAAGTGGCTCAAGCCGATTCAGGACCGTATTCTTCGTCCTGAATACATCATTGTCCCGAAAGTGGAAGAGGGGGATGTTGTCATGTGGGCTAATTGGCAGTGTTTTCATACCGCGATTGACTACCCTGATTCTTATGGCCCACGGACAATGCACCAGGCCAACATTGGAGCCTCCACGGCACCTGTTGGCCCTACTCCAGTGCCAGCAATTGTTTAGTGTAGTTTATCTAGTCAAAGTAGTCCTCTCACAGCAATCAACTATTATAGTCTTTCGTATCAAACCCGTTAGGCCCTTGTATAGTGTCTCAGATGTGTTCGGATCTCTATTGTATTGCCCGCCATGAGGTTGGCATCCCCAAGATTGCGTTTTCAAAACACTGGGCGCGAATATTAATTGCAGGTTCGTGATGTGCAGTCTTGAAGTACTGAGATACATCTATTTGACGACGCGGTGGCTGAAATGTACGATTTGTTTGAGTTTGCGATCTTCATAAATGTTACCTGAAGTATGGGTAGGAAATGCTTGAATTGTGGAAAAAACTGTGATTTTGACCTTGTGCCGGCAACTTGCTCACCTTGAGGGAGCAGACAGAAGTTAGATTAGTTACCTGAAGTATGGTAGCCATGGCACTTACACTTCAATTACGTACTGAGAATAGGGCAGGACGTTAAGAAGCGATGGAATGGAGTCTTGAAATGACCAATCTTAATCCGGTACGTTTAAATTAATATCTAACGCCTCTCTTGCAATACCGCGAGTTAGTCACAAAGTAGGGTACTCAATCGTACCAGCCAAGGTAACGCATCTTCACACATCATCCTGAAGGATGGTCACTAGCCGCAACATTGCACTGGTGCATGATTCTTGGGCCATAGGATTTGGGAAACTCCGTCTAAACATGCGTCAGTAAAGTAGCCAGAGCTTCTTTAAGCAAAGGTTACTTACAATTGTGTGCCACAAGGCTCTGTTGTACCACAAGATGACGTCTTGCTCCTCGTGTCGATGGGCATAGATGTTCTCAGGCTCCAATGCGGGCCTCATGAGCCTGATCGATTATCAGTAACTGGATTTTGAGGTTGAAACAATAATCGGAACTTACTTGTGCATAAATTCCCGCACTTGTTTGAGATCATCGACGACCCTTTCCTCGGCGTTCGGCGCATCCTTCAGGTACAGCTTTCGTACTCCCTGACCGTGAATCTGCAGCGACTTTTCTCCCGTAACTGGGTTAGTCCAGACCATAGGGTAAACACAGACGTGCTTGCGATCCCAAGAAGGAAGCTGGTTCAGTGGTTTTTCTAGGCCTTCTGTCTCAATCAGATGCCCCAAGCGCGAGCTGTGTGCGGTGGACATCCATAAAAAAGCATGCGGTGCGTACTCAATCCAGCTATTCATGACAATGTTTCGAGTTTCCTCATCGAGCAATTCCAACGCGCGGGAACCTGCGACCATGGCCGTTGAGCCTGGTGCAATAGTCATTTCTGTATCTGTACCATCGTCCCAGCGCACCGTCACGTCGGGACCTTTGGGCGTACGCACAGCCAACAAACAGCCCACCCGCGGAGGGGGGATTTTGTACAGTGCTCCATCGAAATGCCACTGATAGAAGCGACTTGCTCCATTTTCCCGTTCCTCGGGAGGGATATGGGGAGGAAGATGAAATTCCTCATGATCGATGCCCTGGATTTCAAAGCCCGGAGGGAACGAGTAATGGTCGTTAGGGACGGCACCACGACCGAGGATGTGGACTTGTGGCTGCACGGGAATAGCTGGACGCTTGGGAATGCCATAGATGTTGACGCCGTTATGCGTAGCAAGGAGGGGATCGACGCCGTGAGCAAACCCGCCTGTCGTTTCTTCTGGATCAAAACTATGCAACTTAGCTTTTCCTGCTTGTCAATCTGAAGAGTGCAACATGCATACCTCGATGTAAGCATGTACTGTTGCTGAGGCTTTAGCATCTCGGGCTGCTCCTTAAACACAAGTAGCTTATGACGATGCAACGCATCATGGATAAAGTCAAAGTCGGCATCGGTGAAGTTGTTTAGGTCAATGCCGTAAATTTCAGCTCCAAAGCCGACTTTTTTGTCAGGGCTGTGCTGTATAGCCACGAGCCTGCCATTTGTGGATTCAGCATGGGGAAGACTGAATGCGGTCTTCTGGGTCGTGAGGTGAAGATCTTCAATTTCTTCCGTGATGACTGCTGTGATGACCATGATGTAACGTGGCGTGAGGGCTAAGTTGCCGAAGCCGCGCAAATGCATGCTTTAGTACGGTTATTTGTAGCTATTATTGGTGTGTATAATGTGGATTGTCATTCTCCACGCGTCATTCTCCACGCGATTTGTCCATCTCGGCCGAGGTAGATAGTAATCAATGCTTCGGCCGAGGTTTTTGTGGATAGCGCAAGGTCGGCCGAAGCACAGCCACCAACTTTGAGGATCCTGGTGAGTTTATCTTTCTGGTCCAACATGTCTTTAATGATTCAGACTCTGCAATTAATCTTCCAAGCACACAGTAACCGTAATGGCGTCCAACGTTATCGAAACCGGAAACGGAACAAAACTCCATTACCTCCAGAGCGGCAATTCCCACGGACCTTTACTCATCTGCCTTCACGGGCTTGGGGGCTCTACAAACACGTTTAAGCCTCTGGTGTCTCAATTGACCCAGTCTTACAACATCGTCTTGGTGGATTTCCCTGGGTTTGGAAAAAGCCCCGTGCCGACTCAGCGCCCGACAGTCCCAGGCTATGTCTCCGACTTACACGATGTCATCGCATCTTTGCAAGCAGTTCAAGCCCAAGACAAGAGCAAAAAGGTACAGAATGGAGAGTTGTAGCGAGAGCAAGCATTTGGCTAACTCTAGAAACAGGTCATCATCTTCGGACACTCCCTCGGAACCGCCATCGCTCTGCACTTTGCCTCCGAAAATCCCTCCCTCGTTGCTGGGCTTGTCCTCATCGGATCAGCACGGTCAGCCTCGCATATAGCCGCCGTTCGGCAGAGAATGCTTGACATGGCGGCTAATACACGTAAGATGGGGACGACATGGGCGGCGGAATTAGCAATGAAGTCCAACTTCCCTCCGATAGAAAAGCGTCAGGTGGATGAAAGCTTGCGCAAGGAGGTTTATGACTCTGTCGTTGCATCAGATCCAGAGGGCTATGCGCTCACGTGCGAAATGATGGTGGACGAGTCGCACAAGGATCCAGATTACAGCAAGATCAAGTGCCCTACTTTGTTAATTGCTGGTGATCTTGATGTGATAAGCCCGGTACAAAGGTCCCAAGACCTTATTCAGCTCATTGGATCCGATGCATGTTGGCTGGAGATAGTGAAGGCCGGACACCAACCTATCCTAGAGGAGCCTAAAGCTGTAGCTACGGCCATTGGAAAGCTGATTGGAAAGACAGACATTTAGATTAAGAGTAGAAGTCCTGACTAGCTAAATGAAAGAGATTCTCAATGCTTCCTTCATCGAATGGCCCCGATTCAAAGAAATAGTCTGCAAGAACGGCAGGGTGTGTTGACGCCTGTGGCCGAGAAGCCTGTGGAACTGGGGATTTCTGGTCTTCGCAAAACGTCTTGACAAAAGCGGGCACATTGAACAATCGAGATCGCTTTTGTGGTTGGGGATTTGCATCTTTGTCGCCCGATGCTCTCTTCCTGCCTTGGCGCATGGTTGCGGATGCCTCGTCACGGAGAGCCGTCAGTATTTTCACTCCTCTGGAAGCAATCGTACTGTTTCGGCACTTGCTTAAAATCTCGATGATGTCGTGGACAAGTTGAAAATGTTCCGTGTTGTGTGGCTCATTTGACTCAGAATGGAGCAAGTCGAGTATGAGGATTATCGAGGCAGCGACAGCAAAGGCTTGGTATATCCAGAGTACCGGCCCATCTTCACTGACTACGCATTTGTATTCTTTGATTATCGTCTTGGAGGCAGCTAAACAAGTTTTCCTCGTGAATGCAAATGCTGGGTTCGAGAAGCTCTTGGAGAGAAACGATCGATGAATCATTATGATCTTGTGAGACGACGAGATTGCCAGTGATCGTCTTGCCCAGTGCACCCAGATTGGCCAGTCCGGATTCAGTGGTCCACTGGACAGATATTTCGGGCGAGTTGCTGTAGCGATGGTTCTTAGTTGCTTGTCCCACTTTAAGACTTGCTCATACTTGGTGAATAGCGTGTTGCAAGACATCAAACCATCTTGTAGGCGTGGCATTATACTAGCAATCGACCCGAGAAACCTAGAATAGCCAGCCACTGTAGGCTCGGAGTCTGGCAAGCTCACAAGACTCTCATCGTGGCAATTGAGGGGCAGCTCGGACTTTGAGTATGTCGGATTAATGAGATATGTATCGGAAAATGGCAGACTGAACCAATCTTGGCAACAAATCTGTAACCAGACGCGGCGCCCTGCTTCCTTCTCCACAATACCGCCCGAGACGCTCTCGGTGAGACGATGAAATCCGAGACTCTGCGCTATGCGGACGGAAGCGGCGAGGTATGTGGATTGAAGATTCGAGAAGCCAAGCATGTGGGCTGATAGGGTAAGTGTAGCGATGGCCTGAAGAGAAAGGATTGAATGGTTGGAAGCAAAATCAGCCTTGTTGAGGCAAGTTATAGCTGCCTGGAACCATCTTTTTGAGAGCGTGGCCCTTTCAGCGTCGCCGAAGCCCCATTTCTCGGCAGTAGATGCTGGTAAAGACGTAATACTTCCAGCTAGAACGGCGAATAGGAAAGCCACCCATTGCAGATTGACCTCAGGATGCTCAATAGAGCCATCATATGTGTCGTAGAAATTCTCCAGTTGATTCCTCAAAGAAGGTGCATGGTAGGAGCAGTGATACCATAGGAGGTACTGCTCATGCCACAATATCAGATCCCAGGTTCGGCGGCGGTCTGGGAGCAAGAGCTGGAGAATTGACATTTGAGACACATCATCCAAAGTCCCGATGTCATTGGGAGAAAGATCGGATTGCGCCTGGGGGATCATAACGTCTCCAACCGGAGAGACGTGAATAACTGCTTCGGGAGAGGCTACCAGCAAATCGGGATTCTTTCTCCGGCCCCAAGCCAGGAATTCGAGTATAGACGCGGCATCTTCAGCGACAGTGTCGCAGGATGGAGTACGGTGTCTGTTTACGGCCTCTCCAGGTCCGGGTTCAGTGCCGCTTCCGGGTCGATGAGAGATAATTACAGGGCCTTGTTCGGTCGGAGACGGCGACGGGTTCGGGACGTGGTGCAGTTCGTTTTCAAGTTCGACGACGCGGCGTCGAAGCATCGACAGCTCGCTTTCATTTCGAGGCTCGGCCGGTGACAGTGTTGACAGTGGCGATGAGGCAGAAGATGCTGCTTGCTCAGCGATCGTGGTCGTTGTAGCGTCATTGCCATCTTGTGAAGTTCGACAGGTATTTTGTTCGCCTCTAAGCACCTTGTTTGAGCCTCGGGTCGGCAAGCCGAACCTCCATCGAGGAGTCCGGGGGTCACATCAACTCACCTCCGAATGCAATTGGAGCATGGCACCGTCTTGGAGCATTTCACTTTGCGCCGTGTACACGAAATACAGGCGAGACGACTTCGTGTGGTATTCATGGAGTTGACATGAACTGGCAATGAACCAGTGACCGAAGCAACGGACGACGCAGTAAGCTCGGGTGTAGGCTCGGGGGGGGAGAGTAAGCTATCAGAACAATCCCTTATCATGACCCCGGAGCTAAT
This sequence comes from Ilyonectria destructans, assembly GCA_020740775.1. Taxonomy (NCBI): domain Eukaryota; kingdom Fungi; phylum Ascomycota; class Sordariomycetes; order Hypocreales; family Nectriaceae; genus Ilyonectria; species Ilyonectria destructans. The sequence goes on from JAHEWK010000011.1 coordinate 382,382, forward strand.
CTGGATTGAACAAATCAACGGCTTCATGATTACTTACACCCAGATTTAACAGCTATCAAGTGGGGCTTCTCCGCACGTTATCTTTGCTGTAAGGTGATTGATCCCGATGCAACCTGATCCACATTCCCCAGTTGTATTGTATTGGGTGCAGAAGTCATTCTCATATCAATTATGCATGGGTGAATTGCCGATGGATGGGCAAGGCGGTTATCTCTCTGCGACCCTACAGGGTGAATATATTTGACCGCCCTCCGCAAACGATGATTGAAACACTTCTTTGTTAGGCTCAACAGCATCGCCTGTAAATACCCGTGGCTCTAATGGACATTTCAAACTTTCGCAGGGGCGCATCGGCCAAGATATCCGCAGCCAACCAAAAGATCAAACATCGTCTGACAGAACCTGGTAGTTGGAAACTCCCCAAGCAACAAAGCAGCATTGCGCCTCCAGACGTCTGGACCAACGCGGATCAAGATCCCGTACCGCCAGAGAAGCAAACATGGACAGAAGTGACGTTTCTCACGTACTGGTTTAGTGATCTTGTTACAATCAGCGGTTGGTCGGCTGCTGGTTCGATTTTGACGACTGGTCTCTCTGCCACGGATGCCATCCTCATTACCCTGATGGCAGGTATCTGCAACGCCATCCCAACCGTCTTGAACGGCGCTATTGGGGCAGATCTACATGTTCCGTTCCCCATCGCAGTTCGTGCCAGCTATGGCTACTGGTTGAGTTATTTCTGTGTCATCAGTCGGGCTGTTCTTGCCATGTTCTGGTTTGGAGTCCAGAGCGTTGGCGGAGGGCAATGTGTCAGCGCAGTAAGTTGAATCAACATGTTAATGATCACAAGCTTAAAATCATTAGATGATCACGGCAATCTGGCCGAGCTACCAAAACATTGAAAACACCCTGCCGGAGTCCATTGGCATAACCAGTCAAGGGATGCTGTCATATTTCATTTACTGGCTCATACAAACGCCGCTCCTTCTCATTCCTACGCACAAGCTTCAGTATCTCTTCAACGCCAAAGCCATTCTCGTCACCCCCATGGCTCTTGCTATGGTTATTTGGGTCTCTGTTAAGGCCAGAGGACAATCTTCCAATTTCTTCTATGCACCTGCGACCGTTTCTGGCTCCACAAGAGCATGGCTTTGGCTATCCAACCTGGTATGTTAAGCTGTTCACCAATCCTGCCCAATCATGTCGTGCTGACCCGTACCCAGACTTCTGTTACTGGCGGATACACCACTTTAACTGTGAACATTCCCGATTTTTCGAGATTCAGCAAGAGAAGAGGGGCGAACCTCTGGCAACTACCCGCGATTCCATTTTTCAAGGTCATTGTTGGTATCTTTGGCATCATCGCCGCGGGTGCCTCCAAGGAAATCTACGGAGAAGCACTCTGGAATCCCATTGATCTTGTGAACAAATGGCAAGACTCTCCTAGAGGCCGAGCCGCTGCGTTCTTTTGCGGATTCATCTGGCTGCTTGCACAAATTAGCGTCAACATCAGCGCCAACGGTATATCTTTTGCGAATGATATTACGACCATAGCACCCAAGTATTTGAACATTCGACGTGGAGTCATCGTTGTCTCCTTTCTTGGTGGCTGGGCGCTATGTCCCTGGATTATCATGGCGTCCGCTCAAGCCTTTATGAGTTTCATGTCCGCCTACGCCATCTTTATGGCCCCCATCGCCGGCATTCTCACGACAGATTATTGGCTCGTTAAGCGCCGAAAGTATGACGTTCCGGCACTTTACGATCCCCAGGGAATCTATCGTTTTGGCTGGGGTGGTAACTGGAGGGCTTTGGTCACGACAGTGGTCATTATCACGCCTCTGCTTCCCGCCCTCGGCCATAAAGTTACCCCCGAAAATGTACCCATTCCCATCGGGCTGCAGCATTTATTTGATTTTAACTGGATCTACGGATTTGTGACCTCAATCGTGCTTTACTACAGTCTCAATATCATTTCCCCTCACTCAGAAACGCTCATTAGCCAAGTGGTTCACGCGGATCAGTTTTCAATTGACGGGATTGTGTCGGATATTGAGGCTTCCAAGATGGCTTCAAACGGCGAACTTGACAAGTCTAGATTCTCTTCGAGCTTTGGCAAGGAACTTTAAGGAGCCATAACACATATCCGGTATCATATACACCTACGGTTTCTCATAAGAGAGTCAGTATTTAAACAATTACATATGCTCAAACAGGGCGCAGTCAAAGTATAGTCTGTGAAATCCGTTCTTATTCGACTACAATCCTTACCAATGTTTAAATGCCACAAGGGCTAGTCTTATCATGTATTCTATCCTTACGAGATATAATTGTGAACCATTCGCACCGTGGCTCTCTTGCTACCCTTCGTGGCCAACATGCGTCGGCAATACCTCCTCTCCCCGTTCACCATCTCAAACCCCCACACCTGCGTAAGAGTCCACCCATTGGCCTTGCTCTCTGTGTGACTAAATATGAGGGCATTGTCTTCACCCTCGGCAAGCCAACCATCCTTCAGAAACTCGTCGTCGATTTCCTCAACCTTTGCCCATCTGGATTGACATTGCGTAGTACCGAAAATCCAGTCACTGGACTGACGAAAAACATTATCCATACACCGGTCCTCTTGAACTCCCTTAAGACCGGCCGCTAATTGGACCATGTCGACATGTGTCACCTGGCCCGTTGCCGTACTTGGCGAATTCGGTGCCGCCTCATACTGCTTCATCTCAAGTGTGACTGGTGCCAAACCAATGGCCTTACGAGTAAGATAACCGATTCCTTGAAGGGCGAAAATCGAATCAGGGTTCTCGGACAGATCTTTATTCTGGGAAATCGTGTTAGCCAGAAGTAGCCGACCGAGACAACAATGTTTTACCAAAGTCCATTTTCCGTTGAGATTGTTGATTGTCTTTTCAGCTGGGGCTGCCATGGTTATTATTTCTTTCTTTAGACAGGAGTCAATTTCTGTACGATGAGAACGTCGGAGGTAGAAATAAGATGGGCGTTGGAATGATTTCAGGAAGCCTGCTTTAAATACTTGAGTTCTCAATACACCGGGTGACCGGAAACTATTGTGCCACACCATGGGGTACGATTTGATCTCATCGGTGCACCTAATATCTTGAATCCAGGCTGATTCAAACCCTTTTCCGCCTGAAAATTCCTTCTATTCAGTCTAAATCACCCGACCGGAAATCGGGTTTAACTTGCCGGGACCCATGGTAGACACGCAACACCATAAACTGTCATGCCTCGGCCCGTCACCGGCTACTTCCATATTTGGAACAGCTTAGTTGGTAGTTAGAGGCAGTCATGCTAAAAATGGTTTGACTCGGTAAATTAGCATCACTCACAATAGACTAAAACAGCCGAAACAACACACCGTAGCTAAGTTGGGAATATGGACCTCGGCTGTAATGTATATATTCACACATCTTCGGGGCTTCCCCGCAACGCTCTCGGCTAGTTTGAGGGTCGAATGACTTAACACACATTGAGATGTCCCCGGATTATGAACTGATCTGCGTGACTACCGCGCCGGGCCCACCATACCGGATGAATGACATAGTGTTCCCCGGAATCTGGGGTTCCACTACCGCGGAGATGGTGAACAATCCGTCCCGGTTGGAGCGTTCCGAAGTCAAGACCAGACTTCAAAGGTGGCTCGGACTCTGCCACGAGGAATAGTTTTCCCTAAGGCAGTGGCTCAGGTCTGCTCTGATCAAGAAGACGTTACAGATATGAATTAGTGTGAGTGTCAAACGTCCCGGATGTCTGGTCAACATAAGCCAGTAAATTTAAATATTAGATTCTCTTATTAAAGATATTATTAAGTACTATACTATAATACTTGATAACTAAATTATTGAATTTCTATCAGTTAGAATATGAAACAGTTAATTATACTGTTAAATTAACTGACTTACTCAAGTAGTATTACTGCCGCTAATAGAATTATCCTATTACTTCTGTCTGTATCGCACACCCTTTACCTTCAGCGCCTCTTCCCTGCGCTTTCTCCTTTTAAGGATGTTCTGGTCCTGAACTTATAATTTTGCACCCGGAGTTAGTGCCCAGGGTGAAGGATCTTAGCCGAAACTAAGGGTTTCTTCCGTCCTCGCTGAATTGCCTTGCTCCATGTTCCTCAGACGCTCGGTCTCGTTTCTGGGCCTCCCACAGTTTCGGTTGCGCCATTGTACGTTTTCCGGGCCAGTGGGGGAGAGGCCTATTTTGTAGCAGACCAGTCGATAGAGCGGTCGGAGGGTGGCGATGCAGGCTGCAATGATTCCGACTCCAGGCTCGACAACGCTCCAGACTGAGAACCTAGTCGTCTTGTCTAACGGCAAGAGAGATCGGTTAGTAAGTTTGCAGTGCAATCTTAGGCCTCGGATATACTAACACAGAAAATCCTCCCTTTCTAGGAGTGTAGGAATATATAGCGCCCGAATGATCGTCGCTGTGCTCCCACTATATACTTATTTAGTTCCTATTAATACTCCTATTGGGGAGAGGGTAGTTACTAACATAGCAGCGAAGCCAAGAATACATGCGACTACAATCTTTGTTGTCGTAGGTAAACTCATTGAGTGGACAATAAAAAAGGGAAGAGTACCAAAACACCAGTCAGCCGCAGTGTTGAGGCATTGTGCCATAATGACAAGGATATACATAATCTTATCCTCCCAACATTTTCCTGGTGTTCTTGGTCCTTCTTCCCAGTATATTTCAATAGGAAAGCATTGAAACATAATCATGAATAAGTAAACGAGACCGAGTAGGCCTGTTCCGGCCATAAGGATGCGAAGGAACCATATATGCCACGCAGTGGTAGCTACACGTAATAGAAAGAAACCGACGGATAATTTCAGAATGGAAATTGCTGTTATGTTAAACATCTCACATAGGAACCACATCTGTTTTGCACGCCGTGAGTAACTCGGCGGCGCCACTGGGGATTGGGCTGGCGCAGCGACGGGCACATACCTTTAAGGCGACCCTTTTGTTTCCTGGTGTGATATCTTCATCGCGTTGTCCCATGCCGTACGCTATTCCGACTACATGGCCTATGAGGAAACCGGTGCATGCGAACTGCACATTGTCAATAAAACAAAGAGATTGGCGGTACAATGGCGCTAAACGCCCGGATGAGATGCATACAAGTGACAAGATAATCAGTTTGTCATCGATACCAAAGGATCGTACGATAATTGCTCGGCAGTAGATTCGCAGGCCAACAGCGATCCAAGTGAGGACCAGGAACGCGATCGTGACGTTGAAGAGGAGTGGATCTTGCTTTTCCATCCTGCCAACCGAACTCCTGCGCTGGCTAATGGACCTATCCGCACTGAAATGAAGGCAAGATTTGTCTCTCACTCTCCTCTAGAGAGCGTGGAGGGATGGCTAGCCACCTCAGCTTCTTGGCGTCTGCTTGACTGGGAATGCAGAGGAAACTTGTCGAGTGGCGAAAGTGTTTTTTTAAGGGAGGAGAAGTGCGGACTCGCGAAGTCTAGTCGGGCTAGCCCAAGATGACCGTGCGACTAAATAATCTGTTACGGGGGCAGCAGCAAATATGATAGGCAACTATTGATCCTGGCTGAGACAAATGTCGTAAGAGGCTGTCGTATTCCTCGCTCGCGCCACTCGCTAACAGCAAGATGCGAAAAAGGACTATAGTATCGAGTGCTATAGCCAATCTAACATCACTCGCCGGAGTGCTTATGTGCTTAACACGCTCGCTTGAACTAAACCCTGATCAGTTTCATATCTTTCATTTGCTTTACACTTACTGATCAGTACTAATTATTAATGTAGCTCAACTACATAACGAAAGTTGATGGCCCAAGATTCTCATCAGTGCTTGAAACACTGTCTTCTGGCATCCAGCGGGGGAGCGGACAGTAGCGCAAACCCAAACTTCACCGGGGCGATGTACCGGCCTTCCGCAAGCCACAAAATGGCATCCAAAATGCATCATGTACTCGAGCGTCGATCATAATCTAATTCCCCGCACCGGCCGATGAAGCGACCGTGATTCGCGACATTGCGACTCATGGACTCACCCGCAAGGGTTTCGTCTCTCAAGCGCTAACAGCAGCAGGTGTCACGCATTGTATGGCGTGTGGAGATTGCACATTGGGTGCTAATTGTACAGAGGAGGGACCCAACGAGATATTACGCTAACTTGAAGGTATAATCAGATCTACAGTACTAGGAATCGCATCGTGACACTCAACCACTTCAGCTTCCAACCCTGGAGCGCTACTCCTATTGTGATGTTCAACCTGAAAGTCGTTCAGCATTCTACTATACTATCAGACAAAAGTAAGGGCACTGGGGCAGATTCTGACAGGGGCCTATTAAAGTCACGATTTTCTAACCCCCCTCTGAGGGGCTCTGAAATTTAGTGACTGAAGGCCCCTGAGGTGCTGGAGCACAGCGACTGACGCGCTATAATCTAGTGGTCTTGCTAATAATTTATCACTATTGCTCAGTGAATCTTCAGAAGGCCGTGACTTGTTAAACCCCCGGAACCTGCCCCAGTGCCTAGTATGTGGATCACTTCCCTTCCTGAAGTTGACCAGAAATACAAGTTAGCTTTGGCGTGGCGCTAAATGCTACGCTACGCTACAAGCAATGTCTGTGCGCAGTCCAGACCAGTCTTCAGTAAGGCTGTACTCTGAAAACTTTCCTGAAGCTCTTAAAGCTTTCTAACTGGAGTCGCCTTCAGGTACTAAAGCCTGCTAGGCTGTTAATAGTGGGCGATTTTTCGGCAGAGAAGGAAGGCTTAAATTCCAGCTATTATTCTAAAGTTCTTCTTATAATTATATAATTATTAGTTAAAAATAAAATTAATAGTATACCTATCTTAAGTAGGCAAAAATGTGATTCCGCCCGGGCTCGAACCGGGGACCTTCTCGGTGTTAACGAGATGCCATAACCAGCTAGACCACGGAACCATGATGTGCTTTGATTGGACAACTAGCTCCCAAATTCGATTGATACCTTGGTGGATGTGTGGTTGTGATACAAGCGGGAAAATCTGCCGGCATCTCGTCCCCTCAAAGGAACCTACTTCGCAGTCTCACTCCAAGGTTTCTCCTCACTTTTTCAAAGAATGCAACCCTTTCTAGCCTTGTTTATTCGGCCCGATGTTTGTTCCACACTCATCTTCCAATCAACGGATGGTACTTCCATGTCGTAATTGAGACATCATCAGCTTTGTTTACCGCTCTGCTTAAGCTGCGGAAAGGTTGCCCCATCATCATCAGCACGAACCTGCTCAATCACCCTGAAAGAACGTAAAAAATGTCATTTTCAAGTTTCCAACCGGGGGATCTCGACGACGGCTCACTCAACGAGTTTGGCGAAGAAATTCGACGTCGATTCGATCCACTGTACAGCCCGATGCACCGAGATGTTCCCGAGAGCAAGCTTGTCATTTACACGCCTTCCAAGAAGGTCTCTCAGCTTCAGGTGAAGCATCCCCGAACTGGTGCTATCGAGTTGGATATACCCACTGTCGTCATCTCCATCGGCGGAGCCTGTCGTGGGAACGGAACTCCTTCGGCGCGAGGTGCTTGGGGTGTGTATTTCGGGCCGCAATCCCCTCACAACGCAAATGGCCTGCTGGATCCCAGTCTTCCGCAGACGAGTAACCGTGCCGAGGTCGAAGCCGTATTGCAGGCCCTGCACATTATCCAAAGGGATATTTCGAAAGACATGTCTTTACTAGAAATACACATTAAATCAGACTCACTCTATCTTGTGAGATCAATGTCGGAGTGGATCGAAGGCTGGATTGAGAACCATGGGCGCAACGATGAAGGACGGCCAGTGAAGCATTATACTGCTCTTAAAGGAATTCATGAGAGACTTGACGAGATGGAATACGGTGGTGATGGGGGCCTGGACTTTAAGTTCTGGCATGTCCCGCCAGAGCAAAACAGGGAGGCTGACGCCCTTGCGAACCAAGCTCTTGATAGCTGAAGTGCAATTGAGTCTTATTATGAGCTAGCAACACCTTACACTTTCTCTACTCCAGGATTCTTCTCGTCCCCATGAATGGACAGAGAGGGTGAGGGGAAATCCTCGACGATGACCGGAGGGTCTCCAAAAGTACCAAAGTAGTCCAGGTCATCAACTGCAAGCTTGTCGGCAATAGGCCACATATAGTCCAAGGCAAGGTACAAAATCCCCGACACGAAGCAACCAGCGAACCAAGCAATCTGATAGAGTCTTGTCCATCCACCCCAAAAGCCACCAGGGGCAACGGCCCTCTGAGCCAGTCCTGGTAGAAGGAACCATACCCCAAGAATCCACGCAACAGGTGCGCGCCAGTTCCAACCTTTGGAGTACCAGTAGATACTCTGAGCAGAGTTGCCGTACAAATCCGTCAGCTTTATCGTTCGCTTCCGCAAGAGGAAATAGTCGGCAAACATGATGCCCATAAGCGGACCAAGGAACACGTTGAAGCTCCCTACAACGGTCAAAAAGTTGGTGGCACTATTGAGGAGTGACCAAGGTTGCATGACAAAAGCACAGAGTAACGTTGCGTAGCCACCTCGTCGTATCGTGAACCAGCGAGGCAGTAGTGCAGCCAAGTCGATACCAGCAACAACCAAGTTTGACGCAACAACCATGCCAAATTGAGAGAACATGAAAGCAATACTAGCAAAGGCAACACCGGCTCGAGTACCTCGATTGCCTTCGTGCTCGCGAATTGCGTTGAGAAATGCATACGGCTGCCACAACAGTTTTTCCTCGTCGGGATATAGAGACGCAGCGCACGAGGTGCAAATAATTCCGATACATGCCACGACAATCGTTCCTAGAGGCACCATGACAATTTGAGCCAATATTTGATCCCCAGGTTTGCGGGCGTAGCGTGTATAGTCAGACTGAGACCACATGTGCGTCGCAATGCCACCAATATTGGCCGTCACTGCGGCGACAAAGGCCCAACCGAGAGCACCACCTTTGGCTGGCTCAACACCAGACACTCTGCCGACATCTGAAATCATAGCACCGCCACCTCCCGCTCGAACGGTGGACCATATGAGCAGAGCGAAGACTGTGGTGGCGACGGTGGTGGAAGCAAAAAGGAAGGGCTTGCGATAGTTTTCAGGACTGAACCAGGCAAGAGGCGCACAGAGTAGGATGTAGATGACAAACGACACCAAGTCGCAAGCTTGCATGGCACCTCCTCCCAGTTCCTGATCTAGTTTGAGGAACGAAGGCCAGATACAAGTGAGCAAGACTTTGAGGCATTGACTTCCATACCAGGTATTTGTGGAGGTCCAGACGAACGAAAGGAACACACGGATTGCCTGAGATGATTAAAATCCACATTTTCATCGGTAGGTAATGTCATACCATTGGAAAGAGATAGCCCCAAATGCCCCAGTTTTGCTTCATCCACAGCGGAAATCCGACGTGCCATTTAGCACCCGGGTGTCCTCCAGCTATGCAAATGAACCCCGCAAAGGTGTGAGCTATAACGATGGCCAGCATGGCTTGCTATCATGTATCAGTATTCGTATCGCACAGCCAGGATTTTGTAGCACTTACCCAAACATTGAGTCCCAGGGAAATCAACGCAGAAGCAGTGGTCCATCCTCCAACGTTGAATGATCCCGTCACCATCCAAAGGCCGACGAATTCCCATGGACCATAAGTGCGTCGTGAGGGGGGCAGTGGGCGTGTGTCTTTGTTCACGTAAATCTCCACATCTGTGTCCACGTCTCGGTTGACCTCGAGACGTCTAATTAGACGGCGGGAGAAAGTAGTAGTCGTCACCATAGTTGGTTCAATACGACGCTTTCAAATGTTGAAGAGCAAAGATGTCTGCAACCACAATATCGCATTCGGTGTTTACTTATAAGTTGGATATTCTAATGCAACAATGCGTCTGATAACAATACCCTAGGCGGTGTTAGTAGCACGGCGAAGTGGGTCGATCGCCCCGTTCCAACTGCAAGACGCTTTGCGTATGCTGGTAGATGTACGTGTCTACGTACTTATCGGAAGATTGAGATAACAAATACCTAAGAATGCAACCCAACTTATCTACCTCGAGATACGGGTGGGTCCGAGCGGGTACTCCGACGATGACGACGTATCGGAGTTTAGCAGTTTAACAGTTCAGCAGTTCAAAGGTTTAGCAGTTATCGCTGTATCAATAATACCCTGATCATGAGTGTCAATTTTTTAGTCCATGCATACTCAAATAGCCCCGACATTATAAAGTGCGTTGATAGTGTATTCTTTTGCTTTGAGCAGACGCCTCCGCTAGCACATTATCCTCGACTCCTGCAAAATGTCGCAGATTGAGACGATTTCCCAGCCGACAAGCACAGCCACGACTGTCAAATTACACAATGGCACAACTTTCAGTTTTGAATCTAACGTGTCAATGGAATTGGATCTAATTCCTGTCATTGATGCGTCAAGAATCTGGAGTAAGAACTCCGAGGATCGCCAGGCTGTGGCTGACGAGATCCGCGATGCGTCAACAAAGATTGGGTTCTTTTATTTGATCAACCACGTAAGTCCTCGCCAGATTACAATATCTCGTCCAATCATAAATTAAAGGGAATTGATCCAAAATATGCCGACGAGACGATAATGCAAGCCAAGCGCTTTTTTTCGTTGCCGGAAGAGAAAAAGATGGAGGTCTTCACTGGCCTGGTCCCAAATGAGTACGTTGGGTACCATCCGATGGAATGCTACAACCGAAACGGATGGAAACGCCAGGGTAAGATTCAATTCCGCATCGTAAATCGTGTACTTACCTTTAGTGTAGACTTGAGCGAGGCCTTTAATTGGGCATATGATCCCATCGAAGACCCAGATGCAGTGGATGATGCAGACCCATCTGTCAGTATTTGGCCTTCTAACCTCTCAGGATTTCGCAAAGGTCTCTACGCATACCATACACAGTTATTGCGCCTATCCCGTCAGTTGACGCGAATATTTGCACTGGCTCTGCACTTACCCGAAAACTACTTTGACCCATACGTTCGAAAGCCTGAAGCTGGCATGCGAATTTTACGCTACCCGGAGCAGAAGTATTCTATTGACGAACAAAACGGCATTGGGGCACACACTGACGTTGAGTGTTTCACCATTGTTACACAGGATTCTTCTGGGGGGCTTGAAGTACTCAGCAAGGCCGGCGTATGGGTCAAGGCGAAGCCAATCCCTGGGTCTCTTGTGGTCAACATTGCCGACTGCTTCATGAGGCAGACCAACGACTTGTTTGTTTCAACGATTCATCGGGTCATCAACCTGAGCGGAAATGAGAGGTACTCTGCTCCATTCTTCTTCGGGTTTGATAGAACAAAGCTCTTAGAGCCAGTGCCCACGTGTATCAGTGATGATCACCCAATGAAGTACCCAATCATGACGGGGGGAGAATATTACGCTTGGAGGACAAACAAGCAAAAAGGAACCAGCACAAGAAGTACATAGTATACAGGTATTTAATTGGACTTTATTCGGCGAAGTAATCATGCAATTGGAGATGGACGTCAATAGCACATGCCATGGGCAAATAAGCTCATGTTCACATCGGATTGCTGGCCACTTCTCAAACCTAGTGCACTATTTCATGTTTTGGCAAATGTAAAGTCGCAGAAACTGATCGTGCTATACGCTATTCTTCTATTCAAGGCTTCTAGAGTTGCTTGGCCAAGCCAAAGGCGGCAGTAGGCTTGCAACAAAGAAACCATTGTCGGTCTCATAATCCAAAGTGAACAAGTTAAAGTCCAAGCACCTAGTGCCACAATTGTCAAGCGTAGGACAGTCATCGCCAGGTAAGCCCTCCAACATCTTCCCCGCCGTATGCTTATCAAAGTCGTCCAACTGAGCAGAGAGTTTTCGTTGAGCAACCGCTGCCAGCTTACTGTATTCGCCAAAACGGGTTAGAAAGCCGATGATGGAATTCGATACGTCTCTCAATATCAAGTATTCTTCATGAGATGGCATCTGCTTCTTTGCGACAACCAGCAGCATGTGGCCGACGCCGGCTAATTGCTGCAATAGAGGAGACCCTGTAGCGCGTATGTACTCGAGAGGAATTGAGTTCATATTATCCATCATATCTCGAGCGGTTTGGCACGCCGTTTCCAAGCTGTCCTCGCCCGTAAGTGACGTGATCATGCGGGCGAGATGGATTGTGCACAAGATGTTGCAGGCCTGGAATCCGCAACGGTTTCGACCGTTGTCTGATGATCGTGAAAACACGGCTCCAAATTGAGGCAGGAGTTGTTCTTGTATCTTGCCAAGGCTCTCCATGACCAATCGTGTAGGTACATCATTTGAGCCCCGCACTATGGAATTGTGCCTGCGGTGCTTTGATCGGAAGTTGGAGACGGCATGCTCGAGCACGCGATATAGATCTGTAGTGGAGTTCCAACCAGAAAACCAGTCTTCAAATTGGCCGTCTCTTCCGGGTATAAACGCTGGATGGTGAGGTCCGGATGGGTAACCCACATCACATTGAGTCTCGGAACATCGTATCAGGCTCCCGAGAACACAGGCGGTATGAACTTCAAGTCGGTACATGGTCCACCACAGACGCCGTCGCACTTCCTTCTCGCACGTAGTAATCTCTCCTGGCCACCTTGACTCATCGTGAAAGTTGAAGTGTCCCGAAAGCCCATGGTATAGGCCCAGGTACTGGTTCAGCATGACGCTGTTGCCATTTTGAGCTCCTAGGAGAGCCAGGAATCCGTATGAGCGGATTAAATTGAGGAGACTTGGGCTTTCAAAATCCACTGGAACAAGGGCCATTGCCTCATTCAAATAATCTTGAGCAAATGTCGCGGGCTCTGTTGAGGCATCCTCGGTAAATAAAGCGCCGTTGCCGACGTGTTGGGCACTCAGCGCACACATGCACATGAGGCTCATGTAGTCTGAAGCATCGCCAGGGAATGATCCGTCTCTCCAACCTACCCAAATCTCACGTTCGCAGAAGAAAGGGAACCTGCAAAGTGTCAGAGGCAGTCAAATCGAATTCTGCTTTCCTCACATTGGATGAATGGTGTCGAGGTAAACATCAAGCAGCGCCGTGATAATCTTTCGGCTCCTCAAAGCTCGAGACCCTGACACGCCACCGACAGTTGCAAATTCTTCAAGTCCGCTCGAGGGATCCAAGGTCTTTGTCTGGGCAGTTCTAGTCAAGGATCCTCGAGGCTTCGTGCCCCGCTTCTTGGGCTGCCGATTTCGCGTACATTCCTGGCCATAGTCAAGGCATGTGAGGCACGGCGATTCGGTTCCATTTGTGTTCGTACTTTCCTCTCTACACTTGAGGCCACGGCGATTACAGAAGTCGCATGCTCGAGTAATGCGCTTTGCTTTCATACGATAAGACGGCATTGGGGGCTGGAAGTAGTGTAGGAGTAGAGATAAGGGTAAGTGGGTGAATCCATAAAATACGACGGAGCGGGAGTTATTACCGAGAGTGGCCCACCTATCTCCGCGCCAAGCGTCAGAGCAGCGAGGAGTAGAAGACAAATATGAAGAATTTGTTGGTCGCAAACAAGCAGAGGGTAAGTTATTTCTTGTCATATGCAGTTGTGTCGAGATTCCTTGGCGTACCTTTGCGATTGAGACATGGATTAGAAATTCAAACATATCTGAATAAGCTCACCCGATCCGATTTAATTCCTATTGCTTCTTAAATGACATCCATGTACCAGTTCAATATCCACATCCTGCTGGAACCCAAGAAGCATCTAACGCTCACTCGGTTACAGGGCATATCGTTCCCAGATGCTGCATCAGGAGACACATTGCTGTTACTCAGATGGAAGTCATTAACAAACTCGAATACATAGCCCATGGAATTGAGTGTCATTACATTCTAGCTAACACCTTGTTCCCTACCCAAGAATGTCGCGTCTAACTTGTTGGTGGGAGATGCATTTAGCGCAACACACACCAAGACACAGAAGAGGCCATCACCAATAGCAAGGCAAGGAGGATTAAGTCAAGTTAGGCAGCGCTGAAGGGTGCAGTCTCTTGCGAACACTTGACACAGTGCTTCTTCATGAGCACAGTTCGCAAATAGAATAATAACACAAGATCTGCGGCGACAGTAGGGCAAGGAAACAAGGCGAGATAAAATGTGGCCTTGAGATTAAAGAAGGGAAAAAGCATGCCCTGCGAAAGTCTTGACAGACCTACTTTGTAATTAGAGCCCTGGTTAACAGATATGGCCTAACTATACTAAAACCCCGGATGCCTATCAGTCCCATCCAAATACCTGGAACTCTAAGTGCTTAGCTCCAGCCTTAACTTGATCGGCACAGTGGGCCCGAGGGCATTCTGGAATGCAGTCAAGTCACCTGTTATCGTCACTATGCCTACGGTGAGTCCCACGTAGACAGCAGGAGTCGCTGTAAGCTGTTGTTAGCATGCTTGTAGAACAATCTCATATGCAAGGAAATCGGTATATGGAGTAACTTACATCCATCCGTATTAACCCATTGAGGGGTTAATTCAAGAGTGTCTAGGTCAATTTTCCACTATGCCAGTAAGCATCACCCTGTCGCTTTGCCAATACGATAGACTGAACTTACTAGTGCAGACTCGACGTCTCTCGGAATGGTTGTTGCTCTGGTGAAGCTATTGTCGATACCGCTTTGCGGGGTGCTTCCTGGTGATGCTGGAAATTATTAGCATGGCAAGGACGACACAACTAGGGCAGTAGATCGAGTGTGAATACGAGATCTAGAGAACTTCAAGCATTCCCACTCTCTAGCAGTGCAGGTCGTGTGCCAACTAGGCAACTCTGATGCCGCAATCTTGTGCGATGGCGATCTGATAGTAGGGGAAAAGCTGGATACTTACTCGCATGTGATGCACCCAAGTACAGGTAACTATATATGCAATTAGTACCATAAAGGGGATCAGCAAGGAAATCCTTACTTGAATGAGCCCGGTCCAAGATTGGAGTTGGTACTCGAAAACCCCACAATGGCGGATAAATACTCAAGGTCGACATAGGCAGCAGAGTTGGTCGGAACAAGGTTCAACTGGGAAGCTACGGATTTGGTCACGTCATAATTAACTTTTAACGCGCCGGCTAAGTCTGAATTCGTGCGTTCTCCGAAAGAATTGAATGTGTTAGACATGTAACCGTGTAGCGAACCGTCCAGGTTTTCCAAACGGATGACAGCGCCCCTAGCGGAGCAAGCCTTGTCATAGAACGTGAGCGGCGAATTGGCATCAAGTTGGAAGTTCCCAGCAACAACTGCCGAGTACAAGTAGCAGCCGCTGCTGCTGATAGCATAGCTCTTGCAATCGGACTTGCTGCGGCAGAGAGCCAGGCAATCAGTCACACTGCATTTGGAGCTCTTAAAGCAGAACGGCGCTGGGTTGTCCAGGTCGTATCCAACAAGGCCGCAGGATAGTTCCGTGGAAGTGGAAACTACCCGCTTTGCAAGGGATTCGAGGGGAGGATTCAACGAGAGTGGGGGATCTGTTGGCAGAGAATAAACGAGCGGCAACGCAGTAGCGAGGAGTGCGAGGAAACGCATGTTGGGCAATCGGAAACGAAAGGCTGACAGTAAGGGTAATGACAGTGGAGAATCCGGGGTGAGTGCCTGGCGACCGGGTTTACTAAATACCCTTCGGACAATTCGATAAACTTTGCTGAGTTAAAGCCATTTAAGCAAGCTGCATGAGTTGAAGCCATCTGTGAGATTGGAAATGAGTGGAACACATAATAGCGCACTATAAGCGCTCATTAGACCTTACTTGGTATTAGTACGGAGTGCGGAGGTTAAGTTACACGCCACTCCAAGCCATCTGGACCAACTAACCAACTTAATCTCCACATCTTGTCAGCCCATCAGCCGTTCTCGCGCCGGCTTTCCGCTCCAACCCCTGAGCACATGGAATTTCTCCGAATGATAGTTCGGGGATGACATTTCCCGGGGAATTTCTGTACTACAAAGTAGATGGCGACAGGGCGGGAGACCCTGTACCTGCGATGCACCAGAAGTCGCATTCACATTTCCCATTGTGCCTCTGCCCATCCTTTCTCCTCGCATTGGGTTTCACAAGCACATTAGATTCCGAAAATTAGAAGCAGTGCAAACCCAAGGCGGTACATGCTCTACTAAAAAGCCGTCTTGCTTCCACCTCGCAGTCTCAACAAAGCTTCCGCCCTCAGAGAGGTTATCCCTACGTGACAGCACATGCATGCATCTGCACATTCGTGGTGAATTCTATCATCGTTACGAAACGTCTCTCCAACAGACCCAACCTCAGTCCACGGAAGACAGGACTAATGATGACATGACACTCCTCTCTTTCCCCCGCATTCGTACTCGCCTCTCCCTGGTAACACTCGTTCGTCCAGTAATATGCCTCTTGAACACGATTTGATGGCTTGGGTGGCTGGAATTGAAATTCCGCAGTGGAAATAAGCCACCGATTGATCAATCAATACAGTGCATGTAGTGTGAAGAATGTGATGCAACATAAATAAGCGAATTACTACAGTCATCTGTCATGCGACGCAACTATCGAAACCTTTCTTGCGGCTTGAAGATTTAAAGATATTTGAAATATTAAATTGAACACTAAACACATTGCATTGTTTATACTATCAGCGTTAAGTCATCGCGCCTTGATCTCCAGGGCTACTACCAGCCCAAACTCTCATTTATAACCCAAAAATACCCTTTATCAGACAGGATGGGTTGGTTGACACAGTTTGGTGACGAGGGACGATCTTGGTTTGAAGTCTCTCTCTAGGTTTGATCGGATCCGTGGTACGGATTCGAGCCTATGCAGGCTTGACTTTACTATCGGACCTATTCGTCTGACACCCTAACGCCCATGAATCACTCCTTACAGCGCACGTCGTTCCCCCTTGGCTGCTTCAAGAGATATCTGGCTATTATCCGCCTTAAAGTCACTCGCAAACTCCGAGACATGGGCCGGAACATCAACTCGGTTATACGGACTCGGCACCGGATCCCCCATTGTCTGATAGATCGGCAGGACTCCGGTCCATGTTGAATCGAGATTGGCCTCGTTACTCATATCGGTCTTGTCGTCACTGGCCTGACCAGCGCTGATTTTGGCGCTGCCCGAGGCAATTCTGACCTTGAGGATGCCAGTGCTCCGGATCTCTGCCTTGGTAGGTGGTAGACGGGTATGGCGCCAACGGTCGGGCACAACACTGTTCGTGATGAGTTCCATGGCATACAGCTTCTCGGCTTCGTCTTTGACGTGAGTGGCGTATCCAAACAGGACGGTTGAGCGATAATTGTAGTTGTGTGAATACGAGGCGAGAGTGAGGACCAGTCCATCCACATGAGAGGCGGCGATACAAACTGGCATGCCCTGAGATTCTTCGCTTTCCGCATCGCCGCTTTCGTTGTTTTTGCACGTGTTCATCATGCGGGAGGAAACATAACCATGGAGGTAAAGCTCCAGAACATCCCCAAGATCAGCACTTGGTCGCTCAAAGGAACCCATTTGTCCAATCATTGGCAGAGTCACCGGGAATGGTTGAGAGGGCACATTGAAGGAGACGTGCAGAATTTGGCAGGAATTGACAATTCGATGGATCGTCTCCAGTGCATAAACGGCGTGGGCATTATATCGTTTGATGGTGTTGGTGGCATCCTTGGGATACTCAAGGTCATGACGTCCCATGGTGACTGCGTATAGCTTAGTGTGAGGGATGGTATGTAAAATGTCCGTATGAAGCAAGATGCGTGATTACAAGATAATCTATCTGAATAGCTCGGGAGTGGTCTTATTTATACAAACTCCAAGAGCTTCGTATCGGAGTGCTGGACAAGATCTAAACTAGCCCGACTCATCAACAGATAACCGAAGCGCTACGATAGCCCATGCGATAAGGAAGCGCAGCAGACGATGAGTGCTAAACTGCACGCTTGCATTTCATTACCCCCATTGGGTCTTCAGCTGAAGTCGTTGCAAGCCCATTGGCCCATTCCAAGGCCTTTAATTAGTAATAGTTAAGCAGCCAACAGGTTTGGTTGGAAGAACAGTGTGGTTTGGATGACGTGGGCGCGCGCCCTTCTGCAGGTGAATGAGCGGGGAAGCTGTTCGCGATAACAGCCGACACCTCGTGGTCCTAGAAGACGCCACTGGTAAAAATTGCCTCGTAGGGTTAGACTCGGCATTACAAATTCCCGACTTTTGATTCGCTGTTCAATGCTTGCTGTGAAGATGGTCAGGACCAGATTCTGTGAGCCTGCGAGCATATGGGTGAAGAGTGCTTGCATAATGAGCTCTCAAGACAGGCTCGGGACTGCATTCGCTCTTAGAACAGCTAGTTTTTATGCACTTTGTACGCAGGCTTAACTGGACTGCTAATTACTGTGCAAGCGGAACAGTAGCTGAATTGACAAGTCCCCATTCCACAAGCCGGATCCGGATTCACTACCAGCAGAACACCGCTATTGCAACCCTGTTGGTGAATGAGACTTAAATAAACGATCAATTCCAGCGTTTGAAACTACTTCTCTAAGATATCTGCTTGCTACTTCTTGTAATTGCCTAAAACGCCCTGATTCTGCTACTTATCTGCCGGCTAGTTCCTCACCCTTGCCGATCCCATTTCCACTTGTCAGTAAGTAGAAATAACGTTGAGGTGCCGGCCGTGAATAGAAAAATGCGACAGTAACTCCTATGGAAGCCCAAATATCGCTGAATAATGAGTCGCTTTGAATGAGGTGAAGCGACAGCTGAGTAACTCCACTATACTCGAATGAAACCATTGTTCCTCTTCTCCCCTAAGCGCTTTCCGTAGTAGCCATCTCAATTCCAGCCTCCGAGTTCTCCCTCCTCACCAGTTGGCTCGGGTATCGCAGGAAAAACCACGTCATGGTAAAGGTCATCAGTGACGCATCAAAAACATACGTTCCCCACTCATGACCGAGCAAATACCCATCACTGCCCATGGCATACTCTGCCACTCTGAAAATATTTCGGATCATGATGAATGCAGACGTAACGTAGAGCATGTTGAGCAATCCCTGCCACGGCACGTCCACCACGTTCTTTGACGCCTCATGCCGCTTAAAGTTCATCTGAAAACGCACTGCTGTGAGGACGTAGATGGCAAAGACAAGGATCTGGAAGATCAAACCGCCGACAATGATATTCGACCCCATGTTTGGGTTGCTGTTGTCGTCCCCACTTCCAGCTTTAACGCGAAGGCCAGCACCACTGGACTGGATCAGAAAGCTGAAGGCGTCGCCGAAGACAAAGATGCGAGTAAGCCATCGAGGTGCAATCATTGAGGAAGCTTCGCCGTGGACGGCACTAATGACTCGGCTGAGTGTCATGTAGAGGGTCGCGGCAAAGAGAATCGGGGCGAGTAGGAGGAAGATTGACTGCAGAATGTAGGGAATGAGGACGCCAGTGGAGTTGTACGCTGCTGCTCGACCGATGTAGCCTATCACTTCGACTAATTTTATGTTAGTATCGTTCACGCGCAGGGGATTGGAGGACTCACACAACCCTCCGACTACAAACGGGATGCAGAACCACATCCTATGTCGGAAGAGCTTCCAGCAGTGCGCTGCCGTCAAGATGCCGAAAATAACGGTAAATAGAATGGCAGCCGGCAAAGACGGAATATACCGCCATAGCGGGTAGCCATTGTATGTCTCGAGGGTCGGCATAGCTTATCGGAGACGTAGAGATGCTGAGGAATGGGAGATGTCGAAATGAAACAGAGAGGTTTAAGTGTGTTTGACTGCCAAGCACTTCGATGCCTTGAGGAGCGGGCAACGGCCGTCTTTATGTTCACAAGATCAGTACGCGGAAGGGGACTTGACTCGGATACGATCTGGCGATACTGTCTCAAATACGACTAGGAAAAATGCGCACTGGATTGAAGCATTGAAGTGGCCTGTAAAATACGACATTATTCGCATGCGCCTCGCTCCTTTCCCCTTCGGGTTTTCGGGTCCTTGCAAATGCAAAAAGTCTCTCGGATTTGCTCTGATACCAGGGCCGAGTACGGCAGCGATGGGAGAGCAAACTGGGATCTTGATTGGCCGTCATATCCGTACGCGTATATATTGGTAGGTCTGCCCTAACTTGGTTAGATCCTATTTCTATACGCTACTTCCGCGTACAGGACGCGTCGAGTTCCTACCCGGTCCGATTAGCCGTACGGAATCGTCTTCTCGCTCCTTCATCGCTTGTTAATGTTATTGGCTATGGACGTTGAAAGCAAGACAAAAAGAGAATCGCCTCTCCAATCTGTCTTCTGACACGACGCGCGTCCTCACCACCAAACCGCGTGTCCACATTCAGTGGGGAAATTCCCCAGATCTACCCCAGCCAAGGCTCCAGTCCAGCTCTCCAGTCCGGCTCTGATCAACTGGTGACACCCTGGAAGATGGAACAAGTTTTCCTCAACTTGACAACCAAGGGTGAAAGTTGCCGATCACTTAATCGAGTTGCTTTGTTGGTAACAGTGTTTGGCTCTAGGGTAAGTCACATTGACTAGGGGGCAAAAAGGCGGCCCTTGCGTGCGAATAGCAACACTCTACTCAATCCTACTGCGGCAGTGAGGTGGTAATTGTGCATCTAAACTGGAACGGACATGATAAAAACGTGTTAGATTCACCCACATTATCCTAAGATTGGCGCCAGATATGTGAATTGTCAAGTCGTGACTCCAACAACTTGTTTTGTCTCTTTTCTCTGCGCTGCTCCACAAGACTCGCCATCTCAATTCCCGTTTCTGTCGCGAGAGCCCGATAGCCCTTGACAACACCGTCCACATCTCCGTCCCACATCTTGCTAGGATATTGGTAGTATCGCCTGAGGCACTCTTCAGATTCACCTCCTCGATAATGGCTTTGCTTTGAGGATTCTGTCGGCTTCAACTGTTATTATCAATGTAACATTAGTTAGTCTAATTGGGCAGATCAGCTGCATTCTATGGATACACTAAATACATGGGTGCAAATGAAGAATTACTGATGAAGTCGACTAACCTCGCCCCACTTGGCATGTAATCATCATCGACCTGACAGTTGGAATCAAATAACCCACATGAGACTAGTGTCAATTGTTTGCGGCCCCTTTGTCGACTCACATCGGTTCCAAGTAGAGACCATAGCTGAATACACGCTCAACACGCCTGTGGAGTCTATTATGGTAGATTAGTTGGCCAAGAATACGTGAGTTATGTCATCTGCCAAGACCAAGGTCTTGCATGTTTTGATCCTGTGTGTAGTACGACAATGGGAATACGGTACATAAGTTGGATGTCTCCATGTTACTGAATTCTGTCCCGGCCGCCATCCCCTAGTTATAAATCCCGTTCTAAATTATTCACTCAGTAGGGTTCTATCAAATTTCAAGCCCGTATATCCTAGACTCTGTACTCAGAAGCCTATCCACCAATCCATCCGAGTCTGCCAGTTCGTTAGCACCGAGGTTATACTACTTAGGGGACAGATCACACGAGAAGTCCTTGATTTACTCTGATATCTGAACTCTCTTGCTATACGCCTGCCGATTACATCATAAAATACTCTAATCCTCTATATCTAGATCAAAGCTATCGAGGTCAAATTCAACCCGACCATTATGACTAGCACCATAGGACGACACTGCATCATCACTGTCCACGTCTTGTTGTGGATTTCCTTGTCCTTCATCTCCAGACCCCTCTTGCGACCCTTCTTCAGTATCGCTTCGTGAGCTGCCGGTCGACGGCTTATAATCCTCATCATACATCGGCTCAATTTCCTCAAAGCAGTGTTTTGGATCATGCATGTCAGATCTGTGGCCGTAACATTTGAAGCAGAGCGAGAAGTCGCGAGTGCACGGCTGACACTTCCACTGTATACCTATGATGCCCTGGATTTAATAGTGATTGTTAGCATTGACGTTTCAGAGTCGGTAGAAGGTGATACTAACCACAAAACAGCCGCTACAAAAGTCTCTCTTCTCATGACCACACTTGATCTTGGGGAAGAATTCGTCCCACTTCTCCTCCTGACCATTCGAGTTGACCATTGTGTGGTCCTTGGGCTCAAGCCTGGCTTTTAACCACTCAGGCTGACCCGCAAAGTTCGCCAACTTCAATGGCGACCACTCATCCTTGTCGTCGGGAACGCGGCTTCGAACCCACACATCGGCGTTTAGCTCTACCAGCTGCTTGATAGTGTTGTCGGGACCTGAGCGTGCTGCCCACATCAGCGGAGTCCAGTTGTCGTGGTCCAACACGTTGACGTCCATTTGGAACTTTTCCAAGAGGTAGCTGATGCAGGAATTGTCTACAGCGGATGCCGCAAAGTGAATCGGCATGCGGCCAAAATAGTCCTTTACATTGATTTCCGCTCCGGCCTCAACTAAGGCTTCGATGGCCTTGTGGGAGTATGATCTACACGCGAGGTGCACGGCGCGGCGCCCTTGACTGTCGGCAACATTCAACTGAGCCTTGCGCCGAATAAGAAACTTGAGTATTCTGACCTTCATTTCGTCGGCAAAAGCCATGTGAGCAGCTCGAATAGTCGGGTACCCGAACTCGCCGCCCAGTTTGTCAATTGGCACCTTCGCTTCGTCAACGAGATATCGCACCATGCTGCCATCGGGGATCGGATGGCTAACGCGGTGTACAGTAGCGATTCACCATACTCACGATGGACCAACTCGAGATCCGCGCCCGACTCGACAAGCAACTTGACGAGAGTCAAGTAGCCCATGCTAACGGCAATATGGAGTATGCTTCCAAAACCGGGACCGATCACGTTGACGTTGGCACCTTGCTCGATGAGGTACCTGGAAACACCCTCGTTGCGTACCCTTACGGCGATAGCGAGGGGAGTGTGTCCTTCCTTATCCCGGATATTCAAAGGTGTATTGGCCTCTACCAGGAGCCGGACTGTAGATGGGACTGTTCTCCAGCGTATTTTATGAAGTCGGGTCTGGCCTCTCTTATCGACTTGATCAACAGCCACCTTGTACCGCTTAGACAGTAGCAATTTGAGGATTTCATCAGCGTCGCCCGAGTCTCCTGCCTCATCGAGTAGGATATCAACGGCGTCCTGGTTGTTCTTGTTCCTGAAATTTGGGTCGGCACCAGCTTTCAGAAGGAGTTTGACGCATTTAATCGCCTTGTACATGCAGGCCAGCTGTAAAGGCGTGCACCCGATCTCCTTTTGGATCGTACCATCGTCACCAAGCGCAAACTCCAGGTCGGGCTTGGGATCGCTTTCAAGGAGTACTTTAACAGACTCCGAGGACTTGCCATCACGTGCAGCCATGTGCAGCGCCGTTCCGAAGATGCTGTGGCTATCTATAGGGACGCCCCTTTTGAGGAGCTCCGTAATCATACCTGGGTCATTGTAACCCCCGTGAAGGGAGCCCCTTCTATCAGATCCTGTCCACATGGGGTCGGCACCATTCTCCAGTAAATACTTTGCCACTTTAGTACGATCTCCATAGAGAGCGCTGAACAATGGTTGGTCTGAGACGCCGCCTGTGTAGTTGATGTCGGCCTTGTTCTTCAGGAGGAGCTTCGCCATCTCCAGGTTCCCTTCGAAGCAAGCCCTTGAGAGCGGCGTCTTGCAGCTCCCATTAGTGATTTCCTCAATAAAGTTAAGTTTGGCATCGTGTTCGATCAGCAATGATGCAAGCTGGGTGTTGCCTGTGCTTATGGCGCAGGTCAAGAGCGTGGGTTTTCCCTCGGGAATCACATCCATGTCTGGCTTGGGGTCGTGATCGAGCAACAATCGAGCGACATCCAAATGGTTTTCGAAAACGGCGTTGAAAAGTACAGTCCCGCTAGCGCACTCGACATTCGGATCCGCCTTGTGATGAAGTAAGACACGGACACACTCCAGAAAGCCTTCGTCGCCTGCAACGATAAGCGGCGGCCTGCTGTACATGAGGGCATCTTTATCCTGCTCGCCGGTCTCGCAATCGGCACCAGACTTGATCAGCAAGTCAACCACCTTGTACCGACCTTCGCTGACTGCCAATTGTACTAATCCTCGGCCATCGCGGTTTCTTGTACCAATACTTGCACCCGCTTGTAGAAGGAGCTCGATTAAGCGCATGTCTCCTCTCATGACAGCATTTGAAATTGGTCCGTCACCTCTATCGTCCGTAATCGTCAAGTCTGGTTTGGACTCTGAGTTTAAAAGAACCTTCATTGTAGAGAACTGGTTTCGCCATGCCACAATACCTGCTGGAGAGGCTCCCCAGTAACTGCTAACCTCATTAATGTCGAAGCCAGACCACAGGATGGTTGCAATGAGGTCATCCTGTCCGGTAGCAGCAGCTCGAGACATGACTTGCTGAGGCCACTGGAATGTTGCAAAGTTCGGTATCTTGTCAATAAGCATCTTCAAAACGTCGGTGCTGTCTTGCGCAGCTGCCCAGAGCAAGGCGGTTCGAAGCTCCTCTTCATCTACTCGGACTTGGTTCAGTAGCTTCTGCACCATTTCCTTGTTGCCTGCCCGAACACACTCCGTGACGGCCAACCAGCAGTCTTTCTCAAACCAAGGCTGGTCATTTTCGGACTTGACCTTGTCGTCGACCAAATCTTCTAGCCCCAGCATGGCAAAGATTGGGAGTGTTGAGATGTAGTGACGTTGTATCCGGGTGAATGGATTGGAGAAAAGCCAGAAAGAGACCTCCCAGCCAGCTCGGGCCTGCTTGGAAGAAAACAGCTCATGAACAAGTTGACTAGGCTTGAACTGTCCACTAGCCTTGTAGTGTTGAGGCCAAAATCGAACGGCATACTCAGCTAGAGAGGTTCTGGGGTGAGAAATCACCATTGCATCCAATGACGTCTCCCATGGGCCTCCCTCGAGGTTCTCCGAAGAAAACTTGTCAAGCGCCGCTTGTGTGCTTTTTAGTTGCAAGTAACGCAAGCACGTCTCTGCCAAAATACTGTTGACTTTGGCCGCCCGCTCCTCCGCGCTCCCCTCCACACCTATTTCGGGCACCTGGTAGAACGAAGGGTGGCTGAACTTGACATCGCAGTCCTTGACAGTGATGATTCCACCCAGCGCCTCTTCTATTTCAGTCATCGTGCCTTCTGTGTCGACGTCGTCCAAGCACTGTTCTTTGTTGGGGAACTCGTAGATGGTGAGTGCTTCAACAAGTGAATCAGGCGACCATGGCTCTGAAGCGTGCTTGACCCAGTTGAAGATGTTCGTAGCTCTTGCTTCGAGTTGGGGTGGCAAAGAGGAGATGAAGACCTGGACGATGTTCTCTGCCGTGAGGGGGAATAGTTTTTCGATGTTGCCCGTAAGTTCAGCATTTGGTTTGCCTCGATGGTTTTTTCCAAGCCAATTCAAAATGATATGACCCAGAAATGGTGCGTCGTTGCATTCCTCGAGTAGCTTCTGGAGCTGGGGTCGGAAATCCTTATAGATCGGCCGATTTATCATTAAGCCAGCCAAGCCCAACTGGAGTTCTTCGGCCAACCTATCGCCTAATCCACCAACCGCGGGACAATGATTGAGGTTGACCCGTGCTTCATCAGGAAAAGATTGAACGGCCAGGCCGCCCGGGGTTGAAGTTGATAGAATCATGCGATATGTTTGGTCGCTGTAGCCCTGTTCCTCCAGAACACGCTCTAGAAACCATCGCCGCTGGTCTTCCGGGCATTGATCGAAGCAGCCAATGAATATGGTGAGTCGAAGAACACTGCTGGAAAAGAATCCGAGTGCGGAATACAGATGGTATAGGTCTTTGAGTGACCACGATCGTGTGTCATTCAAGAAACCCAGCTCCTCGGGTATATAACGACCGAGGAGGGTCCAGAAGTGCCCAGAGATGACGTTGATCAAGTACGTCAACATTGATGAAAGATCACCGTATCGAGAATCCCACTGATCAAACTCAAAGTATATCACAGTATTTTCAGGCTTCCCGCTGCCGTCACGAATAGCGAAATTGGCGTCATAATCGACATAGAAGAGACGGGACACCTCCGAGATGTCAACCAGGGAATTTCCAT
Source organism: Ilyonectria destructans (assembly GCA_020740775.1). Classification (NCBI taxonomy): domain Eukaryota; kingdom Fungi; phylum Ascomycota; class Sordariomycetes; order Hypocreales; family Nectriaceae; genus Ilyonectria; species Ilyonectria destructans. Next base: position 408,381 of record JAHEWK010000011.1, read on the forward strand.
CGCCATGGAGGTGCAAGAGTCTTGGCCCCGCACCCGGTTTGTCAAAGGTGGTGTATGCCTCTTGTGTGTGAATCCATTTTACAATGGGAGGTTCTGGTAGCACCGGATCGTAGGGGACACCCAGAGCCCGAGTTGGAGGTGCGAGGGAGAGCAGACGTGCTTGGAGGTGGATGAAACGATAGTCGACCTCGATAACTAACATTTTGTTCATGGTCAGACAATCATCTCACTTTACGTGCTCGATAGTTCAGGACTTACTACACCCGGGCACGTTGAACATTCCAGACACGGCCAAGTTCCAACCGTCATCTGCATCGCCTTGAACGTGCTTCATATGGTCGATATCTGCACATGGAAATCTTCCAATTGCTTCAAATGAATGCCCAATCAAGTGTGCGTATCGCGGGAATGGAGTCACCGGGTCTTGCAGATTCTCTTCTTTCGTGCGGTCTGTGCCAACAGCTCCAATTGTGTCATCGCCGATGGGCTTTTGAGCGAGGACATCACGAACACTCTCTGTGAAGATGTTGAAAGTGGCAGCACGATCCAAAATCTTGGTTCCCAGAAACCTCTGGTTAATCATGTTGACCTGACTTGCCAGGTTTCTGACCTTGGGCAACACTCGATACTTGATCTCGGGGCCTGGGAGGAGAATAAGCTTGTGTATTTGATCCTCGAGGTCGCCAGTGGATTGGAATCGGTGAGGTGTCCCCAAAAAAATCTAATAATGCAATTAGCGGATGTTGAGGCAGGATAGATGTGATACTCACGAGCCCCGTGGTAAGAATAGATATCTTCCCATACTTGGCAGGGTTGTTGATAGCTATGGAAAGAGCCTATACCGTTAGCCGATGCCACTCCAACCGTTATTGCGCAGTACCTCTTTCACGATTGTTCCCCCAAGATCATGGCAGATCCAAATGATGGGACGGTCGACTTCAGTCTGCAAGAGGTAATTAACAGGGCGCATTCCAGTAAAATAAGGAAGCCTACCTCCTCAAGCTCTTTGCGGATTTCGGCGTATTCCGTGACGAGCCTTTCTGCATGTAACTTGATGCCATTTGGTTGGTAGAGTAAGGATTCTTGATCAATCTCATACGAATAGTCGATGTGTCTGCTCAGGAGGCCTTTAAATAGCTTGTGTCTCACCCACCAGCTGCCATCTGGAGCAATCCAGGCCGTCTTGTAATCGTCACGTATACCGTGAACGGTGATGATACTGTACACCTGTGAGCTTGCTGTTCTACTGTCAAATTGAACCATCGTCTTCATACTCATAATCATCATATGCTGAACCAGACCAGCCCCAACCGCGGGTGTAATGGAGGCCAAGCTCTCGTTGCCCAAGGTTTTGGGGCGCACAGATTGTTGGCAAGTCTTTTGTGAATAAATCATCCGTTGTTGTAGTGTGGACACTGCCTGAATCATCATCCTCGTCTTCCTTAGTGTCGGGCAGTTTTGAGCCTGCGTCCAACGCTGGCATTGCTGCCTCCTTCTCCGACCCTAGAGGTGAAGCCTTACGCATGATTGTGTTAGAGTCTGCCATTTTGGTTAGACTTTAGTCATCAAAACACAGTCTCAGCTCTTGTCGAGGGAGTTGATCGAAATAAAGATTCGGTTGAAGAGTCCCAACTCTCCATCAAGGGCTGGCATTGAAGCCGGGAATGTGGAGACAATCTGAAATGGCAAATTTAGCCGACGTAGCCTCAAACCCGAATGGTTTTGTAGTTTGATTGGCGGCGTGTTGGTTGTCATACGACCCCCTATATTCTGTGTCACTGAGCAGGGGAAGCTATGCTGTCTGACCTATTTGGCCGCACCGTGAGCCATTTAATTCGCACACTCTATTGGGCGGTTGTCAGCTCATTTCCGCGTGGTGATTCAACCTATTTTTAACTGTCCGGTGAAGGCCGAAACCGGGTCGACGTACAGGCAAAGGGGAGGGGGAAACAAGACTCGAGGTCGGGTCGAGACTTACCTTGAAGGAGGTGGTGAGGAAGAAAGAAAAAAAGGATATTATATACCATGTTGACAGTGATTCAAGCCTAGGACGAAGCCAGCCGGGCTTCTGGGTATGATTCACGGCGAAATTGGTGGCATCTATTCACTACGGTGAGAGAGAGGGTGCAGAGAAGGACTTGAGGCGATCCCGCCTCGAGATGGCATAGGCCTATGGTGAATGTAGGCATCAGTCAGCTGGGGAGCCGCTTTTGGTTTGATGGCGTGTGAATTTTTCCTGGAGGAGAGAGGTTTTATCTGGCTAGAGATAGAAGATATCGACTCAATATGGACTGGATCTATATATTTCCTACTCTAGATACTGTTAATAATCTAGATACTCAGTACAGGTTAAAGAGAGTAAGAAGGATAAATGAATAAACTGTCCGGTGATTTTTCGAATAACGCTGGGTTGTGGCACATAGTGAGTGCCAGGCAGAATCCTTCTAGCCGACGGATCAACTTTGAGACTGCGATTCAGTAGTTGTCAAAGAATGTCAATATCAATTTGTATGAAACAACAGCAGAGAATCACCGCAAAATGAGCAGCGATGTTGCTGCTTCCATGTCTTCTGACCATTTTTTATGACAGTTCTGAACGTGACATCGCAAAGATCGTTGGGATCAATGCTTCCCAACTCCTCATCACCATATGTAACGTTCTTGTTCGGACGTGTCCCTTTGTCTTCAGGGTCTGGCTGGAAAACAATGGCGTCGTCCTTGGGAATCTTCTTGAAAAGGCGCTGAAAGGAGGTTTTAATATCCGTCTTGCACGTAAAAGCCAGTTTGCATAAGAACTTTTCCTCGTCGTTTCTTGAGACAAGCACTGCAACCTTCAGTGAGGCGGGGATCCCAGCTGGTTGTGACTCATTCTCAGAGAGTGTCCATGTCGCGATGCGGTTGGGGGGCTTATTGTCGACAAGACGCTTTCCGCCGCTCAGCGTAATAGCGTCTGAAGTGGTTGAAGAGACCGTCTTCTCCCACTTGCCCGTCAAACTGAGATTTGCAATTTGCTCAACCCCGATGGTGGCCTCTCCTCCCTTGGTGACAGATTCCTCTTGGGTTGCCGACATCAGACTGTACACGTCGGCAAACGAGATTTTCTCAACCTCCACCTCTCCATCGTCCGAGCCAGCCTCAAAAGTCAGCGTGATGGTGGCTTCGGAAATCCGACGCGAGCCCTTCGGTTGGAAGTGCCATTGCATCACTATCAGAGTCGCATAGAAGTCGCTATCGGCAGACATGGCCCCGTGGACGACCTTTTCGAGGTTGCAGGTGATATCTATGGCACCTGTACGCTGGAGGGCTTCAGCTCGGTGGTATTGATCTGCTGCAACGTTGAAGACGTGGAAGGCACTTTCTTCATCCATCCCAGCCTCGTACATTCCGAGATCGGTCTCTTCGGCACCACCATGGTGTCGGAATAGGTCCTGGTCGAGTTCGGACATTTTCGATCAAGAGGGCACTTTCAAGCGGCGTACGAGGTGGATAGTGTCGCAGTCGCGATACCAGGAGTACCAGGGTGGATATACCTGCCCCCTGTCACACCACGAACGGGGATTTCCAGGGGCTGAACAAGACCCATGTCGAAAAGGTTTCAAGGAGTAACACCTGCATACCGCAGGTTCGCCTTTCAGCTCGGGCGGGGTACCTGCATGTAAGAATAGCCGAAATGAGCGGCTCTGCCTCGTTTGGAGTTCTCGTCCAAGTTCTCTAGATCTTACCACTCAGACTTGCATCAGCAGTAAGACAGAAATCAATCCGCACCAGATGGCACCCGACTCAGAATACGACATTGACTATGAGTCGGATGACGCCTTCGCCTTTGACCATGAGGTGCTCGAAGATGACAATGACGCCCACGCACAACGGGAAGAAACTCTGGAGGATGGTTTGGAGAAGGCACGTGGAGCCATAAAGAAGAAGAGAAGATTCATCACTGAGGACGACGTTGACGAGTTCCTGGATGAATTTCACGAAATTGCTGGCAAGTCATCGTCCAAAGCTGTGGGCAACCTGCTCCACGTGTTAGTCGAGGTAGTCAAGCATAACGACGTCGAGCCGGATGGCGTAGAACTTCTCGTTCGGGAATTGGTCAAGAGATGTCCAGATCTGCTCAGGTGCACGGACAATCATGGGCAGAATCCCATTTTCATGGCCATCATGAACCTCCAGGATCAACTCATCAACTACATGATCTCTGCTTGTGTCGAGGGCAAAGGAGATAAAAGGGCTGCGATTTGTCTCCGGGACGCGCTGAGCATGAAAGAAGGCGGCAAAACATGTCTCCATGCCGCTCTCCGCGAGAAAGTCAAAGCGAGAACAATCAGTATGCTGTTTGAAAACGCCCCCAACGGGGCCTTGGAGGTTCAAGATGAACTCCAAAAGACTCCGATGCACCATGCCGTGGCGTTTTCGAAATGCACAGATACCAGGACAGAGCTTATTCAATTTCTTATTCAGAGAGATTTGAGCGCGAGATCCACCAAGGCGAGATCGGAAAAGACTTTTCTTGACCTGCTCGATAAGAGTGGCTTCTCAGTGTTTCGAGACCATCAAAGGACGAGGATAAGCACCACTTCGCGGTGGGAGAAAGAAACCCAACTCCCCGAAGGCAACAAACGAGATCAAGTCGATCCTTCGAAAACGTGTGACAGACCTACTACCAAGGATCCCGGATCTATGGGAAGCGGAAGAGACTCGAAACTCGCCGCATCAACCAAAGTTGCAGCAGACCGCAAGGCAGGGACAAATGGCGGTGGTGGCGATGCACTCAACGGGCCAGACGGACGTCAAAGGTTGCGCCAGCAGAAGAAAAAAGACGAGGAGTGCGCGAGGCTGGCGGAAGGTGAAGGGCACCCCAAGGGGGGGGATCTCATTTGGCGAGACGGAAGCCGGAATCTGCATTTTCGGATCCCTTCGCCCAATTTAAACATCGCGGTCCGAAGAAGCAATGAAACCCGGAATCCGCCTTTTCGGATCCCTTCGCCTGATTCAAACATTGCGGTCCGAACAAGCAATGAAACCCGGATCCTGGAACCAACGCCTAACAGTGGGATTAAACGCAGCAGCACAGCGCGTTTAGACGATAAACCAGACCAAGAGAAGGAGAAGCAACCAACAAAACCGGAGCAAACTAATCGAAGCAAAGCCATGGCTACCTACATCAAGAATTCGAACAAGATCCTGGAGTCTCTCAAGTTGCACTACATGAGAACAAGAAACGCCGAGATGGTAATCTCTTTCTTGTATGGTACTAACATGAATGGTGAGTCGATATGAAACTGATCCAACTCGTACTAACAGACCTCAGATATCCAGATCAGCTTTGACTATGACTGTCTACCTCGCGATATGATATGGAAGGATTTTATCGGGCGGTTCGGGGCAGACGCCGACTCCAAACTCCGATTCGACCCCGTGCTGCAGTACGTGACGTTTCCACGCGTTGAAGTTCGATCAAAGGGTCGCCTGGCCGACCGCAAGCAGAGGGCCGACCTCCAGTTTGGGAAACAACAACATGGAGCCAACGGCCGTAAAGACATGAAGTACTTTCTCGACTGGTTGTATGACAAGGGTGTACGTCACATCATCAGGTTGTCTGTTGAAGACTCCGGGGAGTCTGGTCAAAAGGTCCATAGCGACCAAGCTATACAAGAGTCTCTCGAGCGATTTGTCGTCGAGCATCTCGATTGGCGGAAGGCAGACTTGGATCCAGGGACTATCCTTCATATCAGCAGCAAGGTCTGCGCGAATCAGACTGTCAATTCTGAGGACCCAAAGCAGACCGAGTCAGTCCCGGATCGGCAGTTGACGAAACTCTCATTGATGTGGAGTGGAAGCAATGCTGTACTTCGAGCTTGGAGCGAGCCTGATGCCTTGCCGTTGCTACCTCAACTCCAAAAAGTAGAAATCATCCAGCCTCCTGCTGACAAGGTATGTGATTTATGCTCATCCTCGTTTTACTTGCGCTAACAGTGAAAGATGTACGAGAGCCCGCAGTGGATCAGGCACAAGATTAAGGATTTCGAGACCAGACTCAATGACAGCCGAAAGATTATCCAGGCCGAAGAGCTAGCAGCCTCTGGAAACAAAAGTGTCTCTGATACCAATACAGCATTTGGCCATGTTGAGGTCACCGCTATCGACTCAGGCACGTATGAGGAGCGCAAGGTGGCGTCTGGTGACGTGCCTCACCTATCTACTTTGAGTCCTAGCCAGGGCGTCAACGCGCATCAGTGGTTAAAGTCGACCGCTAAATTTGCTGGCTTAATGAATGACTTCTGGAAGAGCACAGTCGAGGAATTTCTTCAATCGAAACAAAAGCAGAACACACCGGAGCGGGTGCAGGATGATGTGGTTGTGGCGTTGATCGACGACGGTGTCGACATGTTCGATACAGCTTTATCAAATCAAATCCTCGAAGGCAAGAGTTTTGACTTTTACGACGAAAAGGTCCGGCCGCCGTTCTCGTCGGCAAAGGGCCATGGTACAGTCATGGCGAGTATGATCCTACGCGTTTGCCCTATGGCCAAGGTCTACCCGATACGACTGAAGACGTATGACAATGCGAACGGGAAGAATAACATCGATGCAAATTACGCAGCACAGGTACGCATCTGCCAGTACTACAAGGCAGCACAATCTAACCATGAAACTACTTCAGGCTATCCAAGCGGCTCTCGACAAGAAGGCTACAATCATTTCCATGTCGTGGACACTCCCAATTGCAAGGGGCAAGGACGAGTCAAAAGATAGATGTGAGTCTCCCAGGTAATTTGATGAGGTCCAGCTTTCAGATGGACCATTAAAATAGAGTGAATGTGTTGAATTGACTTTTGTGCTAACGTCTTTACAGTGCATACCGTCCTACAAAAGGCCGTCAACAACAACGTCCTAATGTTTTGCTCCGCACCTGACGAAGGCAAATTCACTGAGCTTGACTGTCCCAGCGGCCCATGGCGGGATCGCTTTTTCCGTATCGGCGCCGCGCGTGCTGACGGGACCGTCTTTGGATGGACACCTGAAGATGGAATCACGTACGTGTTTCCCGGTGTTGACGTGATACTTGACCAGGTAAAGGGCGTCTCTTCAAGGACGGGCTTGGGTAAAAACGTCACGGATCGCGTAAATGACTTCAAGTACGAGACCGGCTCGAGTGTCGCTACGGCGCTGGCAGCTGGCCTTGCGGCCATGATCATATATTGCATCAAGACGAGTATCCTTGCTGTCAAGACGGCGAACCAGGAAGCTGTCCTTAATCCGATTCCGGATAACCGCGCGATGCTGGTTGCGGACCCTGATGCTATGAAGCGGGCTTTTGCTAGCTTGGGAAAGCTTACGCCGAACCGCTTCATCCAAGTTTGGGAGGAGTTGGACAAGGTCAGCGAGATTTTGGAGACTAGGCAGTTGCAAGGTTCAAATCCAGAAGTGAACCTCAAATGCACTCAGGGGTTTATGGAGTTTGGACTCAAGCTTGCGAGTTCAGTTAAGCAGTGATATGGAAAGAACAGTTTGGTTCAATTTCTACGATAAACGACGGTCCAGGACTCAAGCTGAGAAAATGAGTGGGATCTAATAAAGGAAGCAGGGGTTGAGATGTAATTATTGCTCATATTTACTTTTGGAAGGAGAAAAGACTCAATACGTTAAACAAGTTAGATCTTTTTCTTGCGAAACTCGTTTCACTAAAAACACACTTTAGCCGAGCCTTAAAATTGGGTTCGCACCAGTGAGACGAAAATAATGGAACGTTTCGTCTGTTGAACCGGAATAACCGCAGGTGCTATTCAAAGTGTTGTACTACTGCAATTAGTGGTGGTTCCACCCTTTGTATGGTTGGCAAAAGCCCCTGAAGGGAGCGTCCTGAACTATAGCGCACAGTCCCCTGTAGCCGCACAGCTTACAGGCGCTCACGCCCACTAACGACTGCTAACCCCCACTACAACATTGGTAGCTACTGTAGCAGCAGCCATCGGAATTACAGCTAGTGGGGATCAACTCAGAGTTATACGCTTCCTAAGGAGACTATGGAGGTGCGCTTTTGAGTAATTCAGTCACAACCGGGTTTACAAGCTGTCGCCATGTGTTACTTGCTGATCATTTTATTCCTTGACTTACAGGTAGAGGGGTGAAGTGGGAAGATTAAGGCCATCTAAGTCTTGCGTGCGAATCTGGTTCCCTGCTAACGGGAATATTCATTGAGTAATACTAAGCGAAAGGGTGAGAATAAATACGAAAGACGGGAAATCAACTCAAGAATCGCACGATTAGAGACAACGGGTTGAATTAATCGCTTGTGGAAAAAGGAAATGCGCAACAACCCTAGGGTAGCAGTTGTGCACGCTGTGACAGTAGCGCTACATCCTTGTCCCTATTGTTTGCACTACTCATGGGTTTGGTCTATGAGGATGTCGAGTAAAGCGAAAAACGTGTGAGAAGATGTGAAACAAAAGAATGCCACACCCTAGGCCATATCAAGACGTATGTGACCATCTATGGAGACCGGGAGGGCCTCGGCATCGACCCGGAAGCTCCGGGACCCCGGCCTTCCGAAGCGGAGTTCCACCCGCGATGCGGCAGCGACCGAGCCTCAATCACCAACTAATGAGATTGATCTTAGGCTTTGGATAGAAAATTAAGAGCTCTCATAAAGAAATAAGTAAAGTAATAGTATTTTTAAGATTCAGATAAAATAAAGAATTAGCAGAATTACTGAATTCAGTATATAACACTACTATTAAGGTATAACCTCCCGATCTTCATATATATAGATATACTTCGCCCTAACCTTATACCTTAACGGCGGAATAAAACCAGAGACAGCCACAAGCTAAGCAAACAAGGAGGAAAACCCACAAGGGCTAGAAACGCAAAATGCACTCTTTTCCTTGCCAACCGCCACATAGAAGCAACAACTCCGCCGGGACCTTATCGCCGCATAACCATAATATAATTTCCGCATAAAAACGCCGTGGCGAATGGTGTCAGAATTAGTTTGACACAAGATAACTACTTCTGCATTTACTATGCTCCGATCTCGTTGCTTTCTATTCCCGAGAAGACGCCGTTGAAATCGAAGGGCTCGTATTCCTCGCCGTCATGGAGGAATGAATCGAAGTCGAACACACTAAGTACGTCTCCGGTTTGCAGGGGATTAGGGTCAGGGCCGCCCTGAGGAACAACCGGTGGTTGCGGAGGCAAGGTGTCAGCAAACGGCTATCTATTAAGTTCAGGAGGACCGGGAGTAGGGTTACTGATGGTATTCTGTTCCTGGCGAGCCATCATGATCCTCTGCCACTCAAGTATTATCAACTGTATCTGATCGTCCTGTAGAGTGTGGTTGTTGCTGCCAGCGCCCTGAGGGCCATTGGGACTGAGTATATCACCGGGACCGCCTATATCGTTAGGACCCTGAGGCATCATCAGAGATCCTTGGCCCCAGGGACCACCAGAATTGGGCATCTGATTGCCCCCCCAGATGGAATGGTATTTCTGGAGAGTTTGGGCGTATATGGCGATTGACGTGTGTTGGGCGGCGGGCGGAGCGTTGGCAAAATTCAGGAATTTCTGATCATTCAGATTGTTTGGATCCATTCCGCTGGCGGCGAGCATCTGATGAGCGGCGGCGGTGAGGTCATGCAGCGGTGTCCGGCCTTCGCCATCCTTGGCGTCCACGTGGACTCCGTCTTCAGCGAGCAACAGCCTGACGATGGCCTCATGCCTCTTCACTGCAGCGCATAATAGTGGTGTCCAGCCATCCTTATCTTTTGCTTTTAAGTTAGCGCCCTTCTCGAGCAGCAGCTTGACGATAGCCTCGTGCCCCTTCGCTGCAGCGCATAATAGCGGTGTCCAGCCATCCTGAGCTTCAGCCTCCAGGTAAGCGCCGTTCTCGAGTAGCAGCCTGACGATGGCCTCATGCCCCTTCGATGCAGCCCACGATAGCGATGCCCAGCCATCCTTATCTTTTGCCTCCGGGTCAGCGCCCTTCTCGAGAAGCAGCTTGACGGTGGCCTCATGCCCCTTCTCGGCGGCCAAGCGGAGCGGCGTTCGACCGGATTGATCCTTCGCGTTGACAAGATCTATCGAGCTTTTGTCTTTTCGTAGGATAGCTTCCACTATTTCCAACTGGCCCCCCCGAATGGCCTTGAAAAGGGTTATGTTTGATATAGCAACTAGACTTCCTTCTCTAATAAGAAGCAGGGCCATTTGAAAATGACCTGTGTCAACAGCCGCGTCTAGGGCTGTCCGGTCGGAAGTGTCCTTCATTTCAACTGTTGCAGGTGCGTTTCGGAGCAAGACTTTAACGACTTCTTCATGGCCATTTTCTGCAGCAACTAGCAGTGGAAACCTTCCGTGCTTGTTTTGCGAAGTTGTCGAAGCGCCGTGTGACAGAAGGAGATTGACTATGGCCGTTTGACCTCTTCGGGAGGCTAGGAGAATTGCCTCATCCTCGTCTTCGTCCTCGTCTTCGTCCTCGTCTTCGTAATGGTGATGGTGATGGTGATGATGATCGCATTCGCATTCGCAATCGTGATCGTGGTCGTGGTCGTGGTCGTGGTCGTGGTCGTCTTCCTCTTCGTCTCCGTCTTCATAGCTCTTGTCGAATTCCGGTGATTTGATTGTATTGGCTCCAGCCTTGAGCAGTTCCGAAACAAACTCCTCAATAACATCATTATCGCCCTTAGAAGAGAGCTCTTTTAATGCGAAATAGACAGCTCCGTCGAGTTTGACGTTTTTCTCCATGAGCTTCAAGAGCAGCATCTTGTTTCTATTCCGAATGGCGTAGAAAACGAGCGCGGTCTGCCGCCCGAAAAATTTGAGGTCAGCACCCACCTCAATCAACTTGAAGATCACCTCCTCGGCGTTTATCGTTAGGGCAATGTCCAACGGCGTTTCATCGTCGCTATTTTTAGCGTTGACATCCACAAAGTGGTTCGTTCGCTGTCCCGTGTCTTTGTCCTGAGTGAGGCTTTGGTCAACCGCTTCGTGTCGAAGCTGCCACTCGATCGACCGATTCAGCAGCGCTAGTGCCATATCTCGGTGACCCTCTCTGAGGGCGAGAAGTAGTGGTGTGTTCCCGTCCGCGTCTCTCCCATCAACTTCTACATCATCTTTCCGCAAGAATGCGTCGAAAGCGCTCTTCGAGCCAAATGCAACCAGCACATGAAGTGGCGTTGCTCCAATGAATGGCCACCCGATGGGTGCGTGGGTACCATTAGGATCCAAGACTCTCCATAGGCTCGCAAATCTCCCCAAGGATTCAGACTGTCGATCCCATTGAATGAGTGGGAGGAGATCGGGTTGAGGGATTCCTTCCCGTTCCACCTCCCGGATGTGATGGAACACATACCGCACTACATATGGTACCAATGGAAATCTTGCTGAGAGTGTGCCGCGAGACAGCGGAGCCCCTTCTAACAATTCCCTCAATGTCAAGTATTGGAGACAGGACCTCGATAGTTGAAAGTGGCCAGCTCCGATTTGAGATTGAGAGGCATCCTCAAGTCCGACGTGGTTAAGAAGCTTCCCGAGTATATAGTCAGCAACTGATTGGTGGACGAACTGAACTTCCCGATCCGCGTCTTCTCCGCCAAGTTCGTATTGTTCCCAAATCTCACGGGTTTGGAATTCCACCAAGCCTCTGGAAAGGTGTCTAACGTGCATCTCGAATTGGGCCAAAGTATCGGACCAGCTGTCGTGACTTCTGAGTTCGGAGACAGCCGTCCAAGCCATGTCTTTCTCGGTAGCAAGCGCCTCCCGAAGCTCTTGTGCAGACAAGGGTCGTGCAGCAAATAGAACCCACTGGAACAGCTTGGTCATCTGATGTCTTTCGGCTTCAGGAACGCCGCTCAAAATCTTGGTGTATAGCTCGTCAAGGGCTTCCGGGGTAGATGTGATCATTTCGTGCAGCTTCTCCGCCTTGATGCCAGTTGCGTTCCCTTCAAGCACCATGGCAGTAATCAAGACTACCCAATGGAATCCTCCGTGAGCCTTCAACAAGACCTCCTTCTCGATCTGCTGGCGCTTCGCTTCCGGTTGAATTTCCTTTAGTCGATCTCGAATGACCAATCGGATGTCTTTGTCATTTCTCTCTTCTACGGATATCGTTGAGACCGTGTCAAGGCCAAGGATCGGATAATGTCTGGAAGAAAAGCATATCTTTACCTGCGCTTCTTCGCGTTCGATGCAATTCATGAGGTCTTTGAAGTACGCTAACAGGCGTTTCGCATCATCTTTCCCACACTCGTCAAGAGCGTCGACAAAGATTACTACGGGCTGGTTCGTCGTCCCCTTGGTCAAAACCTCAGACATGAATTCTTGAAGTTCTTTTTCGGCCCAATGCCATCTATTCTCCTGGTGACTTCCGAACCGTTTCTCCCGATCATTAAACCGTTCAGTGAGTTGAGAGAGGTACTCCGGGAAGGATATGAGCATGGAGTTGAGTAATGCACGGAATACACCCAGTGGTGTCTTCTGCAAAAGCATTCCTCGGCCGTGAATGAAAAAGGACGCAACGAGCTCCCCGGACTTTCTGTGATTCATCCTTGTAACGGCGAACTTCATGAGAACGGACTTTCCAGCTCCGGGATTCCCTTTAATCCAGAAGAGACCTCGTTGTTTGTTCATCCAAGCTTGGTATTGCGGGTCCTCGAGGAGCCACCCACAGGTGTCCTTTGCGGAATGAATTTCGTCGTACCCATACTGTTGTTCTCGAAAAGAAAGCGACCTGAGACATTCTATGTTGGGTCAGTGGCTTGTTGCAGATTATTCCCGAGCTACACACCCTTGCTCTCGTCTGAAAGCGATACTGATGCTGGGGGGAGCCGTTAATGTATTGCATAGCTGTAGAGTCAAGCCTAGTTACGCACAACCACTTCCAACTTCCGTACTTCCGACATCAGATTTGCTTTGTGACCTGCTTACTAGTGGTCGCAGAGCGGTCTTAACGCGTTCGTAGAACCTGTCGTATTCGTTGCTATATTTCACCATCTCGGAATGATTGCGGTCAATCGGATATTGGCATTGACTGCCGCACGTCGCGGATGAGACGTCGACTAAGACCTGGGGATCTCCGGAGAGTTTCCATTCGCCGTCTTCTGTCTGAACGAGATGTAAGCAAAATTCCAGGGCAGCAATATAAAAGACCCTCAAGAACACACCTTCACTGCAGTGGGAGATTTCTCCGTTTCGTAGAAGGAGATAATTCGAGGACGTTTTGCGCCGAATGCGTTGCTGAACTCCTTTTCGAGGCGTTGAAGGAGCGCTGAGTTTTTATTGAGCGACTCAAGAAGGCTCCTGTTGGGGTAGTCTTTAACCAAAGGAACGAGTGATTCAATAGCCATCCCTTGGTGAGGTACCCCGAAGAACAGGAATCCGGAAGTAGAATTCAGTATTGGTCCATCCATTTCTTCTTTCAACTTCACAATGGCCTGCGACTCGGATTGTAAGTATGCGGCACAGATATTGCTTCATCAATTATTGGTGGTGGAGCCAACACAAACCTCTTTAATGACAAGGCCCCCGAGGCTGTGTCCAATGAAAAATATGGGACGAGATTGGCTGAATTCCTGAATACCAGATTAGCTAGAGGAAGCAATTTGAATAGGAAGAAAACAATTCTACAAACCCGAATGCCTTTTATGTCAATTTGAAGAGCTTTGCCCAAGTCCGTTAAGTTCTGAAATGAACTGCTCCCAATGAGTCGAGTATCATATCCATAGATTAAGATCCTTGCTTTCTGAAAATCTAACGGAAGAGCATCACGGAGCCACATGAAAGATCCATTTCGTTCTTTGAATGAGCCGAACGCGTGCCCACCGAGACCAGATATTGCGATGACACTGAATATACATGTCAATGTCGTATATGTCATCACAAATTCTTGATTGACTCACTCGACATTGCAGTCATCGTCTTTGGTGTGTTGGAGAGGCGTGAAACCCGAGAAGTGAGTATCGAACACGAGAGATTTTCTCCGGCTGAAGCCATCCTCATCTGAGGTTTCGTCCGCTGGCAGGTTGAATACCCATTCATTTCTAGGGCAGTCGGACAAACAGGGTGGGAGAGTATGAAAACTTAGAGTTGCGACTTTGCTGTTTTGCTCGAGAGAGCTGACGGCAAGTGAATGAACAACAACGCTGGCGCCGGTGTCTATACTAAGGATCCTCTTGACGAGTTCACGGACAGCGACCCTGGTTTCGCATTCACGCGGGATCCCTCGTAACCTGAAATTTTGGTGGCGATTGGTTGGCATAACGCTGCTTCGCTGGCGACAGATATTCAAAGAACTTGAAAGTTTGAGAAATTGGGCACAAAGCCAGGAGGAAAGCAGGTATTTTCCGGGGGCTGCTACCCCGCTTTATAAAAGCAGGCCTGGCACCAGTTACAACGCAGTGAATGTCGTGGCTGACGCAAATTGGCTCCTCAGCTTCGCCACAATACAGATTGTGTCCCAAAGCTGAGCATATCATCTTGATAAGCTATCCTTCTCGACCTTGGACCCCCTAAGCTTTGGCCCGCTGGTGGCACCCCCCGGGGGCGGGCAGAATTCAAGACGCCACGTATGGTGCTCGCAGCAGAATATCCCTCCCTCCCCTCCCACCAGGTTCAAGATCCTGGCAACGAGCAATCCGTCGGCGAATCATTGATTCTGTCATTCTGTCGGTTTTCAAACGCGGACGTGCGTCGCCAAAGAAATGGCGGGACCGGTTGAGCCTGTCGTGTATCATTTTTTAAGTGATAGGTCTAGAATTGGGATACTTATCTGCGACCTATGCAAGCCCAAGGACATAAGTACCAACCTCCAGGACACGAAATGACGCAAAGGCTGTACGTAGTAACCAAGGCAACTCTGTCTTGTAAAATTGTTTCCTTGGCACGCACTGTTAGTGCTGTGCAGGTGGGTGGGTTAATCACAGGTCAACCGACCGCCACAAAGCCGCTAGGGCGCCATCAGCCGACCTCAGAACCAGGGCGCCATAAGATATCGGAAGGCGATGCCTTCAGCATTAGATACGACATCCTTCCGATCAACGGCGCCGATTGTGATGGGTTTTTCCCCTTTGAAGGCAAGCCGCACCTTCGAGCTCCAAAGGCTCGGCCTCTTCTCTTCTGGTCGCTCGTGAACCCCGGTTGGGTGAGAAGGGCGAAACCAGAAAGCCCGCTTCGTGAGGCATAGCTCTCTTCGACAAATAATTGGCTGTGGCAAATCATTACATTACCCCGCTATGACTTGAGCGGCTAACGGTTGGTTGACAGGCTCTGTCTGAATGGCACACCAGTCACCCGACTCGCGTCCATGCACATACCATGCACATACGTGTTCTACTCCTGCCTGGCATGGCGCAGTTGATGCCTGACCCCGCGTTGGGTAGTCAGGGGAATGATGATGTGATGTTCAAATGAGTGAGGCTCTCCTCAGAACTGAGTACGAGTACCACGGGTAAAAGAGTCGTTTTGAAGATGACTGTTGCTATCCCGAATATATGACGATTTGGCCTGATGAATCTACCTCAGGTTCACGTTTTCTTCTCTATGCTTTATCGTTCCCTAAGCCAAATCCACGAACCCCATCAAACAAACTGCCGCCAAACAAAATCTTCGCTTTCTCCCTTCAAACATGGTATTTCTTCCAATGGATTAGACGGTTTCAGTCGCCTAAGTTCAGCTCCATGTAGTTATGTACCCGTTTTATCAACGACCAGTTAAAATGTCCATAGGCTCTACTCCCATATACCCTTATATTTGGCAGCACCAATTCCAAAGGGTGGCATTTTCAACTCTTTAAGTCAACCCAGCCAACGACGCCCCACCCCACAACGCGACACCACAAAACGCGCTCTTGTCGCATTACGCATTCTCCCTTTTGATATATCTTATTGTCCAAATCTCCTGAATATCGGTATCGGGGAACATGGATTGGAGAGAGCTCAACGCTCAGAGGTGCATTTCTTGTGATTCGGCGAATTTCCCCTGATGACAGTATAAGCGGCCAAGCCCATTAATGGTCAGTATCTCGTCGAACTCGTTAGATTGCAAAAACGCTTTTTGGATGGCAAGCACTCCCTGCTGTGTTTCCACTGCTAGGTCAACCAGTCTTTACTAATCGCATAATATTCCGGGACCGTCAAGAATCCATATGCGGTGTTCAGGCTTTGCCTCATCTGTCCGTTCGATCCCGGCCATGCCCTCCTTGAAGTGCGATATGCCCTCGTCGAGCCGGTCCGCCATCTTTCACATCCTGGCCAGGTCCCTAATGATCATGATTTTGTAGGAATTGCTAATTGCCACATTTGCTGGCATGGCATCAGTGGCAGGTCGACTCTGTAGGCGCGCTTCATCCAACAATCGACGCAGCTTAATAATCTACAGGCACTGTTCTAGAACCTATCATGGGTTTGGTCTATTTGAGGATGTCGAATAAAGCAAAAAAATGTCTGAGAAGATGTGAAACAAAAGAATGCTATATTTTCAGGCCATATCAAGACGTGTGTGACCATCTATGGAGACCGGGAGGGCCTCGGCATCGGGACTTAGAACCTCCGGGACTCCGGCGCCCCCGAACCGGAGCCCCACCTCGATGCGGCTGAGACTGACCTTGGGCTTTGGACAGAAAATCAAGAGCTATCATGAAGAAGTGAGTAGAGTAACAGTATTTTTAAGATTCAGATAAAATAACAAATTGGCAGAATTACTGAATTCAGCATATGACACCACTAGTAAGGCAATTAAGGTACAACTCCAGATCCTCACACATGGCCATCACCAACATCACGGGCATTACCCCATCAGGCTTCCCGGGTCTCGAGTCAGGGCATGCCACACTCGCGGCCACCCCGCAACATATTACATCGTTAGGGTTCCTTTCCCCGCAGCCATCCTCAGCTCAAAGGCCGCCTTTCCTTTCCTGGCTGTCCAAGGCCTGGGGTTGGACGCCTGAAGGGAAATTCGAGTCCACTTTCATTTAAATACGAAGCCGGACATCCCCCGGAGACGTCCCGGAAATGACCCGCTTACCCGTCACTCCCCGAGTTTACAACATAAAGTTTGGGTGCCGCAACTCCCCGGATCAAGCTGGTTGTCTCTTCTCCCTCCATCATTCCCCTCATCCAACTTCATGCCCGTGTCTCCGCGTGAAAGGCAAATGCAACCGGAGGCTGTCTTTAATTCTCCTCATCCCTGCGCCACTAAACAGGACAAGAACCATCTCCAACGGCACCCCAGGCGTTCACCAGTCCGGGGTAGTCCCACACGGCGGGTGTGCTTGCCCCAAGAGCCAGAATGGATGTCACCCAAATCAATGACGAACAACAGACCCTCACACCGTCGCAGTCGCAGCCAAACGGCAAGCGGAAGCGTGTTGAGAGCTCCCGGGATGCTGTTGTGTATCCCAGAAAGAGAGCCGTGGCTGCATGTCGACAATGCCGTGTGAGGAAGGTCAAATGCAATAATTCCCGCCCTGCTTGTGGAAGTTGCCTGGCTTCCAAGTCCCAGTGTTGTTATGACGACCTCGGGGATCACTCAACGTATGTATTGCCCTGACGGCGATACCGTGTCGCTAATAGTCGTCACAGATTCGATCCTGCCAGTCTACTTATTCTAGATCGCCTAGATCAGGTCCTTTCGCGCCTCAACCAGCTCCCCGATTCTCTTGGGGTCTCCACAATACCATCACCCGATACCCACATACCCCCGGCTGATCAGCCTCCTCAGCCGCTCATTAGCCCCGATCAAGACTCTAGCTATGATCACCTACGAATCCCCTCGTCCAAGACTTCACCAGATGCGATTCTTCAGTGGCCAATATTCGAGAACCGATATCCAAGAAACTACATGGTCGATGCTGTTTTCATGGCAGATATGGCTGATGATGATTCAGATGTGGAAGAGTTGAACCCAGCCGTCAAAACCCGCAGATGCAACTCAAGATTGAAAGGGAGTGGAATCGATGAAGACCAGATTCTAGACCTTGTGCAAAGGTTCTTAGACCTGGTCCACATTAAAAACCCGGTTCTAAACCCAGACACCATCTGGTCATACGCGCGTCGGGTGGTTGAGGACGGATTGGAGTGGGACTCACCGTCATGTCTCGTGGTGAGTCAAGCCTGGACGTAATCTCGTGTGGCTCTAATGTAACAGCTTATTGCCTGTGCTCTCGGTTGTGTTGCCGAGCCTTACACGCCCGATGTTTCCCTCGGAAATCGTACCTCGCTTCAGGCACAGGGTGAAGATCTCCAAAAAGGGGAACGATACTACAATCTGGCTCGCAGACGATTTGGCCTCTTCGAGAGGGACGTTCTCGCTTCACAGTGTCAGTTTCTAGCAGGGGTATACCTCATGTACACCCAACGACCCTTGAGCGCCTGGGCAGAGTTTCACTCAGCCTCCAGATCATACCACATCTACCTGCAGTGTCAAGCGCGTCGATCTTACCGTTGTGTGGATGCCGCAAAGGCCTCCAAGCGTCGACAGTTGGAGCAGCGCCTCTACTGGAGCTGCTACAAGTCCGAGTGCGAGCTACGCGCCGAGATTGAGCTTCCCAACAGTTCTTTGGCCGATTTCCACTACCCCGACATGCACCCTTCCCCTCCTGACGTCCCGAGCGAAGCACCTCATGGTGAGACTACCTTTCAAAGTGGGTTGCAGCGATCTTCAGGGGGCCGGAGATCGCTTGGGTCGCATCGCCAGCATGAACAGAGCTGGTTTTACTACCTGACGGAAATAACGCTCCGTCGGATAGTCAATCGGGTTCTCAATGTTCTCTACAGCGACGATCACCAGTCTTGGACAGACGATACTGTGCCATACATGGTCAAGGCTGCCAGTGAGTTTGAGCAGCAACTTGACGAATGGTAATACATCCCATGCAGTAACTGCCAACAGACTGACCGATCCAGGTATGAAGGACTTCCTGCTCTTATTCAGTATAACGAAGACTCGATCCCCGATGAAGAACTCCCTTACATGGTCTACAGCCGCATCCTGGACATCAAGGCGTGGATCTATCGACCGCTACTATATTATGCAATCCACAGTCCACCAAATGCTCGATGTCGAGGATTGGTTCTGCCGTACTTGGACAAAGCGGTCGTCAATTGCATACGTATTGTTCGTAGCGAGCCGATACCACACCGTCACCACGGTACATGGTATGCCACTCGCGGATGCACGGCGGCCGCGCTATCACTCCTAGCAGCTGTTCAATGTGGGACCATTCATGTACCGCCTGATTGGGTGAGTGCTGTAGGTGCCTCACTATTGAAACTCAGGTATTGGGAGGATGAGGTTCCGGGAGTGAGTCGCGCTATAGAAGTCATTGAAGGGATCATGTCGACTCTCACAGATCAAACGTAAGCCGCAATTGCAAGTATATAGACAGAGGAGGCACAGAAACGCTGGCCACGCGATCAATTAACATTGGATCATGACTGGACCTCCTGACCCGGAGACCTGGTCCTGTTATAAATCTTGTCCCCCTCTGTACATGCGGTAAGCACCCGCGTATAATGAGTCGTAACTTCCAATCATTTGACGGAACAAGCGGACCTTTTCGGAGCTGAGAGAAGCCCGAAACTCCGCGGGCAGTCTAACGCACCAGGGTTGGTAACATGGAATGTCTCCACTCCAAGCTGACCATGCGGAATTACCACGACCATGCGAATTCCATGCGGGATTCAAAACCCGGTGGTTTTACTACCGTTCGTACAATGTAAACTGAAGAGACTTGTTTCCTGGTAACAGTCAAACGATGGCCATATCAATCCTTTGCGTATGAATTGAACTTGGAATTGTTTTCAAATACTTGGAGGTCGCATTTACGTCGTCATGGACCCTCAATAGGCCCGAGGAGCCAGGGCGAGACCAAGGATACCATGGCTGAAAATAGCGTGCCCGAAACTCCCCGAGACGACTCAATCCCCGTAACTCCCCGGAGGCGTCACGAAGCTAATCTGCTCGTCGCCACCAGTTACCCCAGGCGAATCCCCGCGTTTCTCCATAGTTATGGGGTTAGCTGGGGTAGCAAGGCCTGTTCGATGCTCCAACATATATAGTCCGAGATGTTTCCACTTCTTGGAACTGGACTCATCTCATCCCTTCTATCCCTGCTTCTTCTACTTGATCCAGATCATTGAAACCATGGGCCAAGGCTCCAACACTCGAAGCGAGCAGAATGCCGTCGGCGCAGGCCTCGCTCAGGTCTTGCCAAATGACGGAGTCGCTTGGTACAAGAAAGGCCACCTGCGTCTGCTCAACTACTATGCCTTCTCCATGGCGCTTCTGGCTGCCGCCAATGGATATGACGGATCCATGATGAATGGTCTGCAGGCGTTGCCGCAATGGCACGACTTTATGGACAACCCCAAAGGCGCGTGGCTCGGCTTCATCAATGCAATCCAGGCCCTTTCTTCGACTTTGGCCTATCCGGCGGTTGCCTACTTTGCCAATCGATGGGGACGAAAGCGAGGCCTCTTGATCGGCTTCTTCTTTCTCTTCCTGGGCGCTTTCCTGCAAGCATTCACACCGAATTCAGCAGGTTTCATCATCAGCCGATTTTTCCTTGGCCAGCCGAGTGCGTGGTGGGCTGGTCTTGCGCCTCTTCTGATCACCGAACTCGCATACCCGACCCACCGAGCGTTCCTCACATCCTTCTACAACTCCGGCTGGTATGTCGGTTCGCTTCTTGCTGCTTGGGTGACTTATGGAACCCGAAACTACGACGATTCCTGGTCGTGGCGTATTCCTTCGATGCTCCAAATCGCCATCCCGATTGTCGCCCTCCCCGCGGCCCTCTTGATTCCCGAATCGCCTCGATACCTTATATCCAAGGGACGCAAGGAGGAAGCACGACAGATCCTTCGCAAGTTCCACGCTGGTGGCGAGGAAAACTCAGCCTTGGTCGATTTCGAACTGGAGGAGATTGAGTGTGTCATCCGAGAGGAGAGCGATATCGCATCCAGCACCTCGTGGGGAGACTTGTTCAACACGCCTGGAAACCGCCATCGCGCAGCCATTTCCATTACACTCGGTGTCTTTGCCCAATGGAACGGTGTGGGAGTGGTTAGTATTTTCTCTCGATTGACAATGCATCTGCTAACTGGACGACAATAGGTCAGCTATTACTTGGCCCTGGTGCTAGAAACTGTCGGCATCACTTCGGTCACCGATCAGACCCTCATCAGTGGTTGCCTGCAAGTCTGGAACTTGATCCTAGCCGTTGGAGCTGCTGCCAGTGTCGATCGAGTTGGACGCCGCTTCCTCTTCCTCCTTAGCTCTGTCGGCATGTTGGTTAGCTTCGTGCTGATCTCAGCTTTGTCCGGAACATTCGACACGACCGGTAACAAAGCGGCAGGTCTTGCCGTGGTTCCTTTCCTGTTCATCTACTATGGATTCTACGACATTGCTTTGTAAGTTGCTGTATCTCATCATGCTAGTCCAATACTAATGCTCAACAGTACACCCCTGGTCATTGCCTACCCCGCCGAGATTTGGCCCTACACCCTGCGTGCCCGAGGTTTTGCTCTCACCCAACTGTCGACCTATGCCGCCATCTTCTTCAATACCTTTGTGAACCCAATCGCGCTGGATAAAATTGGATGGAAATATTACGTGGTGTTTGCGGTTATTCTGGTTGCCATCACCATCACCATCTACTTCCTTTACCCTGAAACTCGTGGCCACAGTCTTGAAGAAATGGCTGTAATCTTTGACAAGCATGACATAGGTTTGGAGATTGGAGAGAAGCTGAAGGAGGATGTAAAGTCCTCGCATAACGAGACAGTTTGAGTGCAGCTTAGCTTCATACACTTGGAGGGGTTTTCCATAGATATTGAATGCGACTACATGAATACCTGATATATTTCAGGCTGTTCAAACATGTACCAAATACTTGAAGCGGGTGTGTTCGAAGCAGATGGGCAAACGCTTATCATATTGAGCTTTGCAAAGGTTCTTCACATGGGTTGATGTTGATTCTACATATTTGAGTCTGATTCATGGGAATATTGCGAACGTAAGCTGGCTGCTTGAACGATAACTATGTGTCTTAACCCACAGCTCTGGATTAAAGCATCTTTACCACGTGAACTGACATTGCATACAAGTAACCTTATGTGTATTTTAGTACATGTATCCGCTCCCTTGACAATAGCTCTAATCCGGTTTTCTCTGTTCAGGGCCAATATTAATGCAGTTACCAATATTAATGCAGTTACCAATATTAATGCAGTTACCAATATTAATGCAGTTACCATAATATAGATGTAGCAAAGCGAGAGAATAATTAAGTCATCAAGCGCCTGGTCTTCATGACGGGGTTACTCTAATCTAGCGTAAGGGTTGACGTCAGAATGCTTCACCAGGCTTGTTCCAGCCCGCCTTCGTCGGATGACCAGTTATGCAAGTGACCTCGTATCTTGGTGCGATTTCCATTGTTTAGTATAGCCCCTTGACGTCCATTTCTCCCTACGGCTATAAATTGGGGCATCAGGGGCGATTTGGGCTAAGAGGTAATGATTAGAAAAGGTTAATCATCTGGATAGGTTACCGCATGGATAGGCTTTGAATCTGGCTGCCCTAATCTTTAGCGACCTTACTGCTTCAACCCCTCTGAAGATTATCGCTTAGCCTCCCCCTCCAAGCCCTAGTTCCCCTAACATTTGGCGCTCTTAGTGCCGGCTGCTGAAGCTTAGCGTTTAACCTGCCCTAGAGGCCCTAATATTCAGCACTTACACCCACTGTAAGTTCCCCCGACCTCGAAGATAGCCGTAAGGGCCAGCAGTCCCGGGTGTTTTATTCACCATTGGGAATACCTCAAGTGTAAATGCACTGCCCCTTTTCACTAGTGAATTTATGAGTCTTTTTTAGCCTTGTAAAGTAGCCATGGATAGCGGCGTCTGATCGAAGGTATCCTCCAAGCTAACATCACCATCGGTTGATATCAGCAACTTTGCAATAACCGCATTGCCCATTTCGATAGCCCGCAATGGTTGCGTTTACCCTAATTTATCTTGCGCGTTGAGATCAACCCTTTTACAGTGGCTAGCAGATTTATAATGGCTTTATGCTATTATAGGCCGCAACAATACGATGCTCTGCCTGATATAT
Organism: Ilyonectria destructans; assembly: GCA_020740775.1. Lineage (NCBI taxonomy): Eukaryota > Fungi > Ascomycota > Sordariomycetes > Hypocreales > Nectriaceae > Ilyonectria > Ilyonectria destructans. The sequence continues at coordinate 431,484 of JAHEWK010000011.1, forward strand.
CCACTGAGTTAACATCGGTGCCCCAACCTTGAGTAACCCTGAGTATATGAGTCTTTCGTGCTGAGCTCTTCAAAATAGGCTAAAAGATAATTGCACCGCCGTCCACTACAATATCACTTCCGTTCATATACGTCCCGGCTGTGCTCGCCAACAGTACAACCGCCCCCGTTAGCTCAGACGGGCTCCCCATTCTACCACTAGGGTTGCGAGCAGCCCAAATCTTTCGATGCTCTGCAATTCCATCTCCCTCGTTGAGAATAGTGTCCATGTATCCTGGGCTGATACTGTTGGTCCGGATACCGTATTGCGCCCACTCAGCTGCAAGACAATTCTTGAGCGTCAATAACGCTGCCTTGCTCACGTTGTACGCGGCCTGCGGTTGGGGAAAGTTGACGCGGTGGGCGGAAATGGACGCAGTAAAGGTGATGGACCCGCCCGTCTTTTGTCGAACCATTTGGCGGGCTGCAGCTTGAGCGCAGATGAAAGATCCGGTAGTGTTGATGTCGAGTATTTTCCGCCACTGCGACACTGGCATCTCGAGAGTCGCCACGCAGCCAACCACGCCGACAAAGCACACGAGGCCGTCTACTGAGCCTAGCACTCGGGCTGTTTCTTCCACGGCTTCTGCAACGGCTTGTTCGTCTGTGACATCCACCTTGAGCGCGTTGATTTTGGCTTGCGGAAACTTGGACCGCATCTTCTCGATTTCTTTCTGTGACTGTGCGGGGTTCACATCAAAGATCATCAACCCGCTGAGGCCGTGCTCTAACAGGGCGTCGCATGAGGCCAGGCCGAGAGCTCCAGCTCCACCAGTGACAATCATATTTCCTCGAACCGTAAACCGATCTTTGGCTCCATTGACGGGATCAGTAGCAATCCCTGTGGTTGGTGGCGGCGTCATTGACGATGCGGAGCCGTCGCTGAGAAGCATCGACGGGACCGCTCTGGCGGTCAAGGCCGTGCGATCAGTCAGTTCAGCAGAAGGAGACATGATTGTGCGAGAATGAATGACGAGAGAAGACAAGTGTATGTGTCAAGTGAACGGATCAAGTTGAAGAATTAACGAAGAGTGCTTTATGAATTTAGCTAGCATCGACAATGAAGATGATGATTCTCACTGCAGTACTGCACTGTGGCAGGCCGTGTCATCCCTCACTAGAGCTCCACATTGTTCGGAGCACAGTCGCCCGACAGAGATGAGGTCAGCTTCGGCTGAATCCAATCCAATTGCCACTACAAGATGCCACTTGATCCCTGGAATTGGGGAGGTGTCGCCGGCAACAGTCGATTGAAGCAATATCATGGATTCTGTGTACACAAATCTAGCAGAAAGGGCCCTTGACATACACACAGCGTCAAAACAGGACTCTCTTGCGCGAGTCGTCATCGCTTTTTCTGGTCCTCCAGGATCAGGAAAATCGACTATTGCAGCTGAGGTGGTGCAACGCATTAATACTCAAACCGGCCGTCCTACCGCAGCAGTCCTGCCAATGGACGGCTTTCACTACTCTCGCGCACACCTTGACACATTACCCAATCGCAGCGAGGCATACGCCCGACGCGGCGCTCACTGGACATTCGATTCCGACGGCGTATTGAAGCTTGTCAAAGCTCTCCACGTCTCTCGGAACGGGCCTTTACAAGTCATTACAGCACCGAGTTTCGACCACAAATCCAAAGACCCCGTTGCAGATGCGCTTCGCATCGAACCAGAGACTCAAATCATCATCATCGAGGGCAATTGGCTGCTTCTCGACCGCGCCCCTTGGAAGCAGATTTCCGACTACGTGGACGACACTTGGTTTGTTGATGTGGAACCATCGTTGGCACGACACCGTGTTGCAGCTAGGCATATCAAAGCAGGGATTGAAACGAACTGGGAAAAGGCCATAGCTAGAGCTAACAAGAACGATCTGCTGAACGGAGAAGAGGTGCGGAGGAATCTGATACGGCCAAATGTTATTGTGCAGAGTGTAGATGACAAGGGCTCTTAGTCTGCGATAGACATACATCCCCTTTCCATTGGCTATTAGAACAATTCTATGGTTGCCCCGGTGTAATGAGAATCTCACATAATTGACGAGACGCGTGCCTTGCTCATGTTCGTGGAGGGCCATCCATTGCAACCAATGAAGCTGGATCATCCATCCAGATTAATTCGTTCCACTCCAGACTTCTCTATCCCTCCGTATAATTCAACCCACCATCATTGGATCCAACCTAAACCAGCATCATCCTAGACCAGACTCCAGCTACCATTCTTCTCGGACCACAACGCGCCGACTCCTTGCCATCGGATCACTGCACCCCGATACGGGTCCTCGCTTGACCCAGTTCGGCTGGTTAGCGTTCAAGCATCATGCGACTTCGGAGCACAGTCGCCGATGAGGTGACAAACACCCTGTTTGTCCGTCTCAATTGTAGCACCTGACTTGTTTTACCAGTGGCCGACGTTGGTTACCCCGATTATTCTACCCCATGGGGATTCTGCCAAGCGCACGATGGGTTAGCGCATGACTAGTCGGGTCCAGCGTCCGGACCTCTCCTCATATCGGGACTATATATGTTGCTCATGCCGGCTACCTTTCTCTCGTCAATCAGCCTGGCAGATCTTGTGACAAAAAGTACTTGTCATTATTTGTAACTTACCAACATCTCGTCCAACACTCAATATGGCTGGACCTGGTGGAGTTTCTCCTGCGGGAGGAGTTGAAATCTCATACGGAGAAGCGGGTTCGTGTACACCCGACGTTGACGTGCAATTCTGACAGCGTCTAGGTTACAAGGGCCTCTTTAGAGAGCCGTACATCCTTTCTTTGGCATGTTTTGCAAGTATTGGTGGTGTTCTTTTTGGGTAAGTTGTTCGATATGATGCAGGACTCGACTAACAGCGACAGTTACGACCAAGGCGTCATCAGTGGCGTATTGGTAATGAACAACTTTGTGCGTCACCCGTTCTCATCTAGATCCATGTGCTAACTCTTCATAGGCAAAGCAATTTCCTCTCTTGGCCAACGACGATACGCTGCAAGGATGGATGGTTGCTGTACTCACTTTGGGTGCCATGTTTGGTGCTCTCGCTAACGGACCAATTGCCGATCGATTGTCCAGACGGTGGTCGATTCTGCTTGCCAACATCATATTCCTCATCGGATCCATCATTCAAGCCGCTTCGATTAACATCCCCATGATCTTTATAGGACGATTCATCGCTGGTCTTTCCGTTGGTCAGCTCTCGATGGTGGTGCCCTTGTATCTCAGTGAATTGGCACCTCCCAATTTGCGCGGCAGTCTTGTTGCCATGCAGCAACTTGGCATCACGGTCGGAATCATGGTTGCGTTTTGGCTCGATTACGGGACTCAGCACATCGGCGGGACTGGGGATGGACAATCGCCTGTGGCGTGGCGTTTTCCCCTTGCTTTCCAGTGTGTCCCTTCGGTGATTCTAGGAGCCGGGACGTTCTTTTTGCCCTATTCGCCTCGATGGTTGGTAATGGGAGGTGAGGATTCTTTCTTGTCTTTTGAACAAGGCTGACACTTCTCAGACCGCGAAGAGGAGGCCCGGGCAACCTTGATTCGCATTCGTCGAGTTCCCGCTACGGACGACCGTATTAGACTGGAGCTTCTCGAGATCAAAGCGGCGGCCATGTTTGATCAAGAAACAACAGCAGCAATGTACCCAGGAATTGAATCTCCTGTTCGAATCGCCTTTGAGAGATACAAGTCGCTTTTCACCGTTCGCCACCTCAACCGTCGCTTGGTCATCGCCTGTCTGCTCCAGATCATCCAGCAATTTACTGGTGAGTTACCATGTTCCATGAATGGATGTCGTTAACTCTCTTAGGAATCAACGCCATCATTTACTACGCTCCCCAGATCTTCCGCAAGATTGGATTGTCTGGAAACTCCATCGATCTTCTTGCAACTGGTGTGGTTGGTGTAATCAACTTCTTTTCAACGATTCCGGCCATCATGTTCATGGATCGTTGGGGCCGCAAGAAAGTCCTCCTCATCGGTGCTGTTGGAATGAGCATCTCTCAATTGATCGTCGGTACTATCTCTGCCGTGTACAAAGATTCCTTGGCGAATCACCCCGCGGCTGGATGGGCGTCGGCCGTCTTCATTTGGCTCTACATTTCCAATTTTGCATTCAGCATTGGGTGTGTCAACTGGATCATGCCGTCTGAGATTTTCCCGCCAGGAGTCCGCTCTCAGGCAGTGGGCGTGGCAATTGGGACCAACTGGTTGAGCAACGTATGACACCACCCCCCTAAATATTTGAGTACTAACAGTATTAGTTCATTGTTGCCCTCATTACCCCCCGCATGCTATCAGCCATTGAATTTGGCACATTTTACTTTTTCTTTGGTAAGTTTAATCTCCGTCCCTGCTTCACCAGCTAATTCCCTAGGTTTCTGCCTCTTCCTCGGAGTGTGGGTCTATTTCTTCGTCCCTGAGACCAAGGGAGTCAGGATTGAGGAAATGGACAAGCTATTTGGTGGCAATCAGGGTGTGGAGGATATGCAGCGAATTGCCAATATCCGTCTTCAGTTGGGAATAGTGAGCGGAGATATGGAGAAGGACACGGCTGGACATATTTCTACCTCTCAGGTTGAGTCCATCTGATTAATCAGTGACGACCTGAGATTAATCGCTTCTACAACCGATTCTCTTGACATTAAGTCGACCTAACGGAGGGTGTTCAATTCGTCTCGCTAGGCATTTATTTGACAAATTGAAGTTCTATTGCATATTTCTATGACTGCACATCTTCGTCGATTCATTGAATAATGACTCGGTCTGGCCTGCTCAGGCACCACTTTCTTCTGCCGCTGTAAACACCCCCTTTCCAACGGTTGATGTTGCATCGTCGACGATGCAACCTTTAACAATGTAACTTTGTCCCCGCAGTCGGCATACTAGATCCACTCAACCCTTAGCCTGTCCAATCCAACAGAGTCTGGAAGCTGGGGATATCCACATCGGCCTTCTGTGCTCCGACGCTTCCCCACTCGATGCGAGGCTCACGTGAAGCCTGCCGCTTCATGTTGGAGTGATGATATCTTGCAGTTCGATGAGCCTGCTATCCGTTGGTGGCGCTGACCAAAATGGGTCCCTCCAGACGATCTCGGTCTCCAGTCCAGCCCCGGGCCTGTCTCAACTGCCAGAAAAGAAAGAGTCGCTGCTTGCTAAGCAGGACTGGTGGGGGGCCATGTTCCTACTGCTCGCGGACGGGGAAAACCTGCAGCTTTGTTAACCCCCCAGATCGAACACCCCTGACAAGGAGGAATCTTGACGCGGCTGAGCTTCGATGCCTGCAGCTTCAATCTCTGCTGCAGTCTTTACATCCTCAGCTCAACATCGATGTGGCAATTGCGAACCTCGACGCCAACGGCCGGAGCAATGCCACCCCAATCGACTTTGAGGATGTCCAGGCCCAGATTGAAACAGACCAGGATCAGCCGGCCCATGAATTCGAGTGGCATGAGACGTCATTGCCGCTAGACTCTGGCTCTCCTGCAGGGGATTTAAGAATCAAGGACGGCATGGCAACTCTGTCCACTCTCGACGCTGGATACCTAGGTATGTCGAGTCTTCCCATTGCTAACCGCAAGAAGCTAAGACTGTATAGGAAGCAGCTCAGGTTCAAATCTACTTCAGGAGATTGCTTCGATGCTCCCGGAGCTGGCCACGCCAAGCGTCTCGAGCGAACACCACAGCAATTCGCCTGGAACGTGGCGGTCACGCAGGGCACCCGAAAATATCCTTGACCCGCCAGGACTTGCATCATTAGCCATTACAGGCCACCTGATTGATGCATACTTTCTATTCTACAATGTATCCTACCCAATTCTACACGAGAGAACCTTTCGAGAAAAGGTTGCTAGTCGACAGCAGCGAAGATGCAAATCGTCTTGGAATGTCATCTATTTCATGGTTCTGGCATTTGGACACTGGATATCCACGACAGATGCCCATCATGAGCAATCCAAATACTACTCGGCTGCGAGATCCTACCTATCGATCCAGATGCTCGAATCGGGCACGGTGGAAACTGTACAGGCATTCTTACTGATGGGTAACTACCTGCAGAAGATTGATCGACCCAACACCGGCTACAATTTTGTTGGCATAGCGTACAAGATGGCTCTGGGACTTGGTATGCATCGAGAAACTCCAGGAATCGAAGATAATATCGGCCACGAGCGTCGCCGGCAGTTGTTTTGGACCGTGTACTGCTTCGACAGCGGCTTCAACATTACAACAGGGCGACCACCCAATGTTTCCGAGGGCGTTGTCGATACACGGATTCCAAGAAACATACAAGACAAGGTAATTACAGTCCTTCTTTCTATGCCGGCACTAACCGTGCAAGGATCTTGCTCTCATCTCGCCGGTTCCAGGAGCGGTGGATTGCCCAACCACCCTGTCTGCAATCATTGCACAAGCGCAGTTGGCCAGGCTTGCCAATGTTCTGTATCACGAATTCTTGTTGGCAAAGACGGCAAACGCAAAACTAGAATACCAAGTCGCTGAAGCCACGGAACGCAACCTGGCCACTTGGCGGCAGACTTTGCCTTCCTACTTTACATCACCAGATGTTCCAACATGGTTCCTCGGTCCTCGCGCGGTTGTGCTGTGGAAGGAACAGAATCTGCGTATAATATTATGGCGGGGAAGTACGCGGTATCATAGTTTTCTTCCAAGCAAAATGGACGCAGAAAAGCGATGTCTTGAGGTTGCAATGCAAAGCATCCACGATATTGCGGCATTCTGCAGTGCCTACGACGGTATTCTACACCTGGGTATTGCATGGTACGCAACATACTTTTTATTCCAGGCTGCGCTGGTACTTGAAGCAAGCTACCTTGACAAAGAGAACCAGCAACGGTCAGATGAGGAGACAGCCGCCTGGCAGGTGGTGGTTTCCGAGGCCCGCGAGTGTTTGGTGATTCTAGCTCGGAAGAGCAAGTCAGCGAGTCGCTGCTTGGAGGTTTTAGACCTCATCCACAGAAGAACCCAAGCGCGGAACATTGTAGAGCCCGACCATACCGCATCACAGCCCGGGCAAATATTAGAGGGGTATCAACAGCAATTGCCAGTTCCGGGTCATGGTGAGGCTGCTCTAGTCGGAGCACCTGGGGGTGAATGCGCGATTGCGGTGAATGAATTTGGCCTGTATGATGATACCTCCGACTTGACTCTGCGTATGATACTTGATCAGACGCCATGGGGGTATCTGGACAATACGCCGATGGATGCAATGTTTAACGACTGGATTTACCCCCAGTTTGAGTTACAGAACGATAATTAATGAATGTATCGAGTTTAGCATCTCATCACCTTGCATTTCGAGCCGCATATTCAGGTCTTATTTATATTGCAATGCTTTTATTCTATTACGGCAGAACGTAACCGCCGTCGATAAGCACATCGCTTCCAGTCATGTAAGTAGACGCATCACTAGCAAGATATAGATAAAGGCCCTTGATCTCCTTCACGTGGCCTTGCCTTCCAAGAGATGACATCCGGTAGGCCTCATTGAGGGCTGAGGGGCCTGCGCCCATCTTGGTATCGAAAAATCCAGGTGAAACAATGTTCACTCGGGCAAACTCCCGCCATTCGCGAGCCAAAGATTTACCAAAGTGGGTAACAAAGGCCTTGGTGCTGTTGTATACTGGTTGGTCAACTGGTACGTTGACGATATGCGCGCTCATGCTGGAGGTGATGATCAGGTTCCCTGCTCCTTGGCGTTGGAAAACCTCTCCAGCATACTTTGAGCAGTAAACGACTCCGTTGACTAGACAGTTAGCTCCTGAAGAATAGAATGGGAAGACAACTAACCATTCACAGACATCTGCTTGTCAAACTCTTCGAGGGTTTGTTCCAAGATGGGCTTTGAAATTGCCATACCTAGGACGATTAGCTCCAACTCTTCGGGAATTCATTCGATCTTACCGGCGTTGGCCACGAATACATCGATTCTTCCAAAGTCTTGGACAACCTTGGCTATGGTGCTCTGTACTTGCTCAGCGTTGGAGACTGTTGTATTGTTAGCCTCAGTTCTGCAGTAATAGTCATATACATACCATCAACCTTGTAGGCAGCGGTCTTGACACCGTGATCTTTCCCAATTTCCTCCGCCTTTGCAATGGCAGCATCGTTTCTTTGCGTGTTAGAAGATTCCAGATGTTGGCCAACTGACTTACGAGTTGTACCAAAAGGCTACCTGGGCATTGGCTTCGGCCATCGCCTCTGCCACAGCGAGACCAAGACCATCGGCAGCGCCAGTCACAACGACGACCTTGCCGGTCAACTTGAACTGCTCAAGGACGTTGGAGGGGGTGTTAGGGAACGGCCGAGGGAAGCCATCCCGGACTTTGTAGCAATCATCTACTGTCATAGACATCTTGGCGGTGTTGTTGATATTTCTTGGTTTGGGACAGTTATGTGAGTTGAACAGGCCTTTTTATACATAGTTTATCATCTAACAACGCATGCCAAGTCAGCGTAGGGTATTAGACCCACTGTCGGAGCTCTGTGGCCCGACTAATCGCAAGTGACGTAACTTGGATGAGGGGATTCACCAAATGGGTCACAAGAGCTGGCTACATAATTGAAACTAATGCATTTTGAGCTGCAAAAAAGGAGCACGTCGTAAAATGCCTCCACTGTTTCTCGTGTATTGGCGTTCGGTGTCTTGTGGCCCGATCTGACTCCTCTATTGAAGCCTAACCCCGCATCATCGGAGCGCCGTGATGCGCACTAATGAGAGGCAAGGAACAGAAACACACCGTTTCTTGTAACCATTATAGTGGAATGAAATAATTCTGGCCGTAATTCTGCAAGAACTCTAAGCGAGACCAGTTGAAAATTCTATGTGACTATTTGTGTCTACTTAGTTACTCAACGTGATTGCAAACACAGGTTTCGATGCTCGGTGATGCTGTTGCCCCGTCAGCATTTATCACATTTCCAGGCCCTGCCCAGTTGATTTATATGTCAATTTACTATCAATTATTTTCACCACAGCCAAATTACTGGACTGCAGTCGGAGTAACTTGGGAAGCAGTATTCGGAGTCTCCGCAGCCGACTCCTTGAAGTATTTCCTCTCAGCCAACTCAAACGATCCAGTTGGGAGTGACAGCTCCTGAATAGTCCCCTTCTTTCCACTCTTCACGTCCGCCGCTAGCTGATCAAAATGCTCCTCAGCGTCAGCTTTGGCATCAAAGTCCAGCACCCAAGCCATTCGAGGAATGTTGAGTACTTCGGGGTGCTCGTTGATGAAATCAGACTCCCAGTCAATGTAGTGCATGTCATCTCGAGCCGTGATGGAAGACATGTGAATAACGTGAGATCGGTTAAACCGAATCCGCTCGAACACTTGGAGGGCGAGAGGAACATCCCCTGCTGCCTTTTCGAGACAGACAGCAAGCACAACGCCGTCCTCCACAGCTTGGCAGCCACCCTGAGCTGAGGTTGGGAGATGACAGTGAGCAGCGTCACCAATGGCACAGCTGCGTTTGTTCTTGCCCAACCAAGTCGTGATTGGCTCACGCCAGACGAGCTTGTAGTCGATAATCTTGTCCTTGGGTGTGAGCTTGACAGTTTCCTTGCAAACATCGGCGAATTTGGCTTCTTCTAGATACGCCACAGCATCATCAGTATTTCCTGGAAAAGACCAAGACTCCGAAATATCATCTCCGTCCTATTCAAGTCAGTTCAGTGCCAGAAAACATTGAGTGCAACAAACCTTGTGCGTAAAAACCCAGGCCAAATCTTTGCCTCCCTTCCATGTGTAGATAATCATGTGTAGGTCTTTGCCCACCCACATGCCGGCAAAGTTGGGACTCTCACGGCACAGGGGTCCAATCAACGGATGGTTGCGATGTTCATCCGTGATTTCACAATGAGCTCGATAGATGGCATACCCGCTGTTGACCTTGGTCTCAGGTAGGCCAAGGATTTGAGTACGGCCCAGCGACTTGGGTCCATCGGAAGCAACAACGACGTCGGCCACGTACTTTTTACCAGCTTCTGTGAGAACAGCCAGCTCTTCGTTGTCAATGTACTCGACCACCTTTTCTCCAAAGCGCATATCGACGCCAATTCGGGTGGCATAGTTGCAGACAATTTCATGCATCTCGCCACGATGTCCACCGAGCAATTCGTAGTAGTGCTCCTTCTTCAACAGGAACGGTTCCTCTAGCACCTTTGTGCCATCATACTTGAAGTATTCGAATTGGTCGGTATCGTTGAGACAAACTTCCATGAGCTCTTTTGCGACGCTGCCTCCATCCCATCGTGCCATGTGCCTTCCTCCGTTGGGTGAGAAATCCAAGATGTCGCCATAGTTGCGGCTTGTGGGATAGCTCTCCAAAAGAGTTACTCGCATGCCTCGGTGGCGACATTCAATGGCGGCAGTCAGACCAGCAAAGCCGGCACCGACGATCAAAATGTGCAAGTTGGAGGCCATTGTAGCTTGGATTGAAGGTGGTTGTTGACTGACCAGGACCATTTAGGCAAGGACATGGTTGAATAAATGCCAATTCTCGTCACTGACAATATCTCGGAATCCGCGGGTTTCGAAATAGTTAGCGGGGAGCGCCGCGTCAGATGACTAGATTCACTAGCATCTCGATTGCTGCTAAGAGCGTAATCGTGGACACGCAATGCGGATATTTATGCTATTGGCCGGTTTCGTATCTAGCGCTCTCCGCGGCCAATATGCGCTTATGTTGATCCTTTCTATTCCAACACTTCCTTCAATTCCGACGTTCCGATCACGGTTCCTAGATGTGATTTTCCCATGGTGCCACTTGAGATCCTTTGCTGATACGATTTTTAGGTCTGATGGTAAGCGTCTGTTCATATCTCCACTTGGACCCCGCAAGTCCAAGAAGCTGAACCCATCAGCTAATCATCCAGCGATGCACTTCCCAACTGAACCAACCATTGGTAGTAATTGATGTTTGTGGGCTGGATTGATTCTTTGTTAATCGCATGTAGCTTTGGAATACGCTTGCCCACATCGTGTCAACGTCTGTAAGGGTTCAATGTCAGATTACTTGTGCGAGAGGGCAGTTGCAGAAAGGTGGTAATTGTTTGGTGATGTTTTATTTAGTTCTAAATAGATTGAGATGGCCTTGCAACTGAAGTGGCTGTCCACCAACTACCGGCGAATCATCTTGACTTTTAGCTCGCGCTGTGGTGTGAACCACCAGTTGGTGAATTTGCCAGTCTTGTCCCCAACAAGCTCCAGGTCATATCTCAACAACAGGGTAGGGATGACTTTGGTGACTTCCATGATGCTAATATGCTTGCCGCTGCATGAGTGAGCACCATGACCAAATGCAAAGAATGACCGATTCATTCGTCGTAGATGGTCTTCATCGTGGCACCCTTCGCTGAGAATCCACCTCTCTGGTTTGAAAGCGTCGGGATCTGGGAATACCTCGGGGTCTCGGTGTAGAACCCAAGGAGACATTCCGACCTCAGCGCCAGCGTCAACTCGGAAACCGCCAATTACCGCTCCTCCGGTAGGTACGGTGCGTCCAAGGAGTTGTCCAACTGATGGGTGCATGCGCATCGCTTCTTGAACCACGGCCTTGAGATATGGGAGACTAAATGCCGGCTGAAAACGGACGGGTTCAGAGAGATTATTGCGGATCTCAGAACAAAGTCGGCCATACGCGGCCTTATTCGTAAGTGTGTGGTACATGACTGCCCTCATGGCAATTGCTGTCGTGTCGGAGCCAGCAGATACGTTTCCAAATGCGTGGGTAATAATCTCACGGTCATTGATGGATTTGGGATTCGCGCTCTGGTTCATGGCAAGACGGTTGAGGAATGTCATGGCGTCGCCTTCAACCGGGGGAGAGTCTCGAAATTTCTGCAACTCTTTGGCTGTGATCTGGACCATTACCACTGAGGAAGTATCGCCGCTTGTTGCAAATTGAGCCACCCTGGCATTTCCCAAAAGATACGGGTGAAGCCAAGCGACATGTCCGAACTGACACTGTTAGAATGGGACATTGCAGCGATGGGATACTCACAATTGACATGTATGCGGTGAAGAGGTCGATACTCTTGAAGAAATTGAGTTCATCTCCCTTTTCCAGATAGCCGAAATCGCTTCCAAACGTCAGGCTGCAAACAGCATCCATGGCGAACCGTTTTAAGAGTTCTCCCAAATCACAAATCGCATTGGCTTGAGCGTGATCGTCCAAGATTCCAACGAAGCGCGAGATGACAGGCTCAACCCAAGGCTCGACCTGAATAAGCCCATTCAAGCTGTAGGCATTGGCAGCATTTCTCTTCATGCGGGAATGCAGCGCCTTGTCGTTGCGAATCACGAATGGATCCGGCACCAGGCCATCTTCGTCATGCACGGCCGAGAGATCGTAAAATGGAGACTTGATGAATTTTGTCGTGATTCCGTAGAGCTGATTGATTTCGTTTGTGTCGGCGACAGACACCAAGTTTGGAGCCACTCGCACAACCTTGCCATACCGAGCATGCAGTTCAAGGTCTTGGACGTGATGTTCTCCCTTGTAGACCGACCACATGCGCGGCAACGTAGAAAATGAATTGAGCCATGGCCCTGGAATTCGGTTGAGTCCCTTTTGGTACCGGTTGGAGAGGAGATAGACGACACACAGGCAGGGAATCGCGTACTGCCAGTACGTGTGGAGAATAGTGAGGAGCGTAGCTGACACAGCCATATTGAGGATTGATGAGTGAGTCACTAATAAGGCTGGAGATGGGTGGAATCTTGTACACTTTTGGCTGTAGAAGGAGATAAGCAGCCGGAAGGAATGGCCAGCATTTAAGACCCATGCACGGGTTAATTCTCAGCAGTTGGCGGGGAACATTCGTTATCAGGCCAGAATTAATCAGTGTGGAGGGGTTCGGAATATGAAGTTTCCAGTGTTCCACTTAGTACAAGCTAGCCTAGAATATTGCGCTTCCCCGCTCGACGGTGCTTGCTATCAACGTGACCTCTTGTGGCGAATCATGGGTAGTCGATTATTCCTCTTCAAGGCTGGAGGGCACAAGTCCTCAGGGCAAATATGGGATGGTTGGTGTTGCGGAGCGAGGCAGGTTAGGGTACGTTAATCACACAATCATAGATCCAATGTGAATGAACCTGATGATGCACATTCTAGCTGCTTCACCAAGGTCTCAACCTCTATCGTCTATGTCTATTGGAAATACTCTACATTTACATCAATGTCCCTCGAGATTCTGCGTGACTCCGACATAACGCGACTTTCCGTACACGAACCAGCTCACTGTGGCCATGGCCATGCCTGCCAGCAGCACTACCGAAGCGTAGTTCATGTTGTCCTTGGTCACTGGGTAGTAAGTGGGAAAGCACATGAAGATGGAAATGTAGATGCACCAAACCAGTGCAACAGCTGCGATTGGCCGATGAAGACGGCCCAGGGAATAGGATCCGCGGGGGATATTGCAGTGTTGGAAGCCCCAAACGGCATTGATCAGCAGCGGGAATGCGTAAGAGAGGATGAGCGCAACTGTGCAGGCCGATGAGATGCCGTAGTAGGCGGTAGCGTTGCCGATGTAAATCAGGCAGATGGCGGAAATGATGGCCCAGGTCAAAACGAGAGCCGCAGTAGGGGCTTTTGTACGTTCACCAATATGAGCAAAGCGCGGAGGAAGACCTCCATCTCTGGCAAATGCCCACACAACGCGTGACGTGGAAGACATGATGCTAGATCCTGTACCACAGAAGCCAAGAACTGGGAGGAAGCATGTCATTCCGATCGTCACCGCTCGGCTACCGCCAGACACGTTGTAGTACAATTGAGCCATGGGGCTGATGAGCCCAACCGGGCCGCTAAGAACGCCTTGGATATCGGTGATGCAAAAGGCCACTGCAATCACCCATGGAAAGGTCACGATTCCGCTAACACCCACGGTGGCCAGAACTAAGACATGTTAGCTGCCAGTCTCACAACATCTTGACCACTTACTCGTCCGTGGAAGGTCACGCGAAGCATTCTTCATCTCCTCGGCCATATGAAGTGAACTATCCCAATTCACAAATCCAATCGAAGAAGAAAGCAGGCCAATGGACCAAGAGACCTTGAAATGTTAGCAGCGACCTAGAATCGTCCAGCAAGTACTCACTGCAGAGCTGTCCCAGCCACTGATATTGGTAAAGTCTGTAAAAACATATGACGCCGTGTTCTTCTCTTTAACGTGCACAAGCAGGTAGATGGAGGTGGCAAAGTATCCAACAACGTGTGCGAACATGGCGAAAAACAGCAAGTAGTGCAAATACTTGAGCTGGAAAATCGAGAAAAGCGTATAGTATGTCGTAAGTGCTATAGCAATCTAGGTACTCATTAGCTCAGCATCTCAACATGGGCGGGCTTCATACCAGACTTGTGTGCCATCTCTGGTATACATAGGTGTCAGAAAACAGAATCACCCAGGCCTGTATCGACATTGCCGTTGCAAATATCCCCGCAGTCGCGCACAGAATCCAGCCCATCATTGTGATCCAGCCAGCATACCAAGAGAAGACTCTCCGTACCCTCGTCGGAGCCAATTCAGCCACGTAGTGATACTGGCCACCAGCCGTAGGAATCATGCTTGCGTACTCGGCCATGCAGACCACAATTAGCATCGCGCCGGTAGCAGAGGCAACATAGCCCCAAACCAGGCTAGAGCTTCCACCAGATATCAGGGCCTGGGCCATTGTCGATGAAAGGGCTTCCCAGGTGACGCTGGTACAAAACGACATGAAGAGCAACGACCACAGATTGAAGTTGCGCTTCATGCTCGAGGGCGCGACACCCAGATGCTCGAGCACTTGTGCATCCTTGTCAACATTGTCCATCCCCTTCTCCACGGGCATGTCGCTGACACTTTCTCTTTCTGTCATTTTGACGGTGGAGTCAATCTTCAGATGCCTGAATCGAAGGCTGGTGAGAAGCGTGAACTTTGGAGGTTCAGCGGCAGGTTTGGATGACAGGCAGAGTGGACGCCCTTTATCAAGAAAACACGGACTTGTCGCGACCCATGCCTATCAGCTGCCACACTAAAGATGCACAATTCTGGGGAAATGCTAACTAAATCGGTTTAATCCCTGGCTGGCGGATTATTGTGATAAACGATTCCACATGCGTCTATATCTCGGATCATTGCGATACAAGCTCATGTGTTGGTTCCTGACATTCTACAATGTATTGCTAATACTTCGTTGCCCATACATGCACCTAATACACTTTTGAAGGAATCAATTTGAGCAAGCCCAGTGACATTGCTGGAACACGATCGCTTGTCGGCGAGCTTTCCGACGATTCCGAGCAGTGTGTACTAGGTGCGGGGTACCTGACACAAGCTCGCCTCTAACCATAAGGATCATTAGATAAATGTCACTGGGACTAGTAGCGTGTCTATGAAATGATGCTAGTTTCGCTACCAGATAGCGGACATGTTTTGCTCATCAAGGTGCGATGTCGGCGGCAATATGAATGATGCAGCCGGCTCTTTACGTATTGTGTGCAGTTCGATAAGTCAGGGCTGTAGTCGAGGTGTATGACTTGGGGGTGCGGGAACAATGGTTCAAATACAAACGGAAGGAAACCAGTCAAAGGCAAGAAGGTAAATTTTGGCAATATCTCAAATGGAAGTACAGTTATGTTCAAAACTACCTTCCTCATTACATATAACTGTTCTCTTACCAAGCCTTGATCAGGACTAACTAGGTACAGTGGAGATATCTAGATTCTCCTTGTTTCCTAATATCCACAATGTAAGCAGTGTTATCATTATTAAAACGCCGCTTTGTGCCCTTGTACAAAAAGACTAGCGCCCCACTATAACAGTGCGAGCCAGAGTGGATGGTACCTGGTTCATTCGACCGAAATACACACCAAAGACACCACCCAACTAAGGAATCTACCATCTCGGCTCGTGAACGCCATTTCCCCATCTATTAGTATTCCTTTGGGTTTTTATTACACCCGAATCTGTGAATAGCTTCACGACAGCGAAATTCCTCGTTATTACTTGCTATAATGCTACTTCACTGCTGTTATTGCTTCGATCACGTGATTCATATCATTGAGGAGCATGGAAGGTCAGGAAATCCTCGGGAGTGGCGTCACGCGACAGAACACATCACCATGGAGTCATCGCCGAGTCATCACCCCAAGAAGGGCTACGGTACCATATTAATCCGAGTCCGCCGGCTCAGGTTTTGGCGTACGAATGTGACCAGTCCCCCACTTGATGACACTGGCTGCGCTTCCATACTGGTTCGTGCTCTAGACCATACCACAAGAGCCTAGGACGAAGACACAGATAAAGCACACTAACAAGCTAGATCCTGAACATGCTTGGGTCAGCTAATTCACGAAAGCGAGTCTATATCTCCTGCCGTGCCATCTTCAGCGGTAATAATGCCCAAGTACGAAAGCCAAAGAAGGTGAAAGAGCTCGTGGAACAGAGCAGGAACTCCCTGACAATGCTGTTGGAAGATCTCGGACACGATGCAGTGATTGCCATACTTCGATCCCTACTGGAGGGGAAGATTTTTGAGTCGGAAATTCGCGCCAAAATCGAGTTTCCCGAACTCTTTCGTTCATCAACTATTCGCGACGTCCAACGCCAAGCTTCCGAAGCCGACGCCGCCAATTCTACTGCAGAAGCCTTGGATGAGGTTACATCACAGGATGGTGAGCAGCTTGATCGAGAAGAGGAAGGTGTAGAACCTGAAGAGTCAGAAGATGGTGTACCCACCATTGCTCCTGGTAGGCTACATCTATTTCAACCTGAATTCTGATAATAACTACATTACAGTGCTATACCCCATGCAGGAGCCACAAGGGAAGCTTCCAAGCCTTTATCCATCGTACCTACCATATCAGACCCAGCACCTTATTCTCAACACTGCTCAGCAGACCCTTGAAGAATGCTGTTTCAACTTTGCCTCTATTTCTATGCCTTCTGTCCTCCAGCAGAAGAGGTGGGATTGTTCAACTGCAGGAGAGCTGACGCAATGGACGAAACTTTTTCGCAAAGGCAAGGGTCGACCCTATACAGCCGCCCTAGACTTCAAAGACAAGGGATTGCTCAAAGAAGTGACAAACCTGCGGCACACCGCTGTCCATCGGCTTCCAACTACAGCCAGGGGTGTCAGCCAACTCCTGAAGTCAGCTACGATGTTTGCGCAATATCTACAAGACGGTTTGCGTGCCGCACAGCTCGAGGAGCTGCAATCCGATGTGGACAGTAAGATCAAGGCGATGGAGCTAAATAAGAATGTTCTAGAGGACACGGCATCATCCAAGTTGCACGATATACAGCGGCAACGTGAGGAACTCGATAGGATGGAAGCAAAATTGATAGAAGACATCTTGCGAGAGGATTTGGATAACAAAGCTTTGATTGGACAGCTGCTTGAGGACTCGGTCCGTGGAATATTCAGGCTCCAAAGGGATGCGACTAAGGACTACCGAGAAGACCACGAGGGAAAAGAGGAGAATGCAGAAAACGAAGGAGACGAAGAAAATGAAGAGAATAAGGACCATGATGAGGAAAAGGACAAAGGGGAGGACGAGGTAAAGGAAGAGGACGAGGTAGAGGGTGGTAAAGATAGTGAAGAGACGCAAGGCGAAGAAAGGAAAGTCGAGGAGAACGAACACAGACAGAGTCAAGTCAACGGAAATAGCTAGAAAGAGTTTTTTATATATCGTAACCCGACTCAAGATCAATGAACTACGTATAATCACGTCCCCCTCGTTCCACCTACTACCAGTCACTATTCTCAGCCCAATAAGACAGCTAGATAAAGCTCATCGATTACTGTCCAAGGTGCATATAATAATTTCAGTCTGCCGCTCTTCTCCAGAAATCACTATCGTTGTCAATGTCGTAATCATCGTAATCATCACTATTATCATGGTCATAGCTATAATCATCAGAGTCAACGTCGCTGAGCCTCCTGTCCTAGTCCTCCTCTTCTACATAAACGGTTGTGCTCAGTGTCCATCCGTAACTCTCCATTCTCCTTCTGAGATGATCACTCGGCCCATCCTCATATACCTCAAGAATGATCTCTTGTAGGGAAGAAATGGCTCTGAATCGAGTATCGACGAGCGTCAGCACCTCAGTGGCAGCGTTGTAGTCGTCTAGATTGTCGAGCTGAAGTTCCATGGCATTTGTGCTATACAGGGACGTTGTAAGCGTGCTTAAATTGGCGCAGCCGCTCTGAATGCTTGCGAGGATGCTGACGCTGCTCTCGTCGATAGTGATATCGCCAGGGTCTGGATAGAGGAACTCTGGAAAGTCGATAACGATATGTCGAATACAGCCTGCGTTATGGCTACCAATTTGCTCCAGGAACCAGGCTAGTTTCTCAGGATCGACCCCAGTAAAATCGAAGCGATTCTGGCTGTAGAACAGCGAGCTGGCTTCGCCGTGGACTGCCTTACTAGCGCGGAGAAGCCCTGTTGTGAGTTCCTGTAGATCGTACCAAGCCCAAGGATCGATAGGCTCAGATCGCAGTAAAATGAGTTCGTATATCGTGTTACGAAGTTCGCTAGGGAGACAGAGGAAACTCGCGGGGGCGTCGGTGGTAGTGGGCTATTAATTTCTTGTTAACTGTATGATTCAGACCATCTTCTTGTGCTTTGACATTCCAGACATTACAGTTAAGGGGCTGAACGAAATCAGGCATCTCTTCAAATAAGATTATCCAAGTAGGCACTAGTTGTAGGTTCTCATGCTGTTGACAAGTCGTGATGTCAGTAAAACCCAGTGTTTTCCGCAAGTGGGGAATTAACCCACTATGAAATGGGGGTTCACGTGGGCCTGACAAGCTAAAGTTTCTGTTGGATTGAGACCTCGTGTGGCGGCATAACATGCCTGATCCGGACTGCCTGATCCGGAACACCGGATGCGGAACGCCGGATCAGGTAATAAGCCGGATCCGGCATCATAACAACGCCGGATCCGTCTCCCTTTGACACCCTGATCTAGATCCCTTTGAGTATAAAATAGGGCCCCTGTGACCCTCAATCAATGCAAAAAAATCACATCAATTTACATCATTTGATCAATCACTTCTGCTATTGCATACAGCAAATTGCGTATCCAACAGTTTCCCAAAGTCACCTTAAAGGGGAAGGTATACAGTGCACAGTTGCAGGTGAGCTCGTACTGTATGGTCTAATACAGTAAACTACTTTTAAGTGCAAAGCGGAAGCTATTAATGACCAAAACTATATTGCACAGGCTTATCAATACAATTAGGTCTTGTGCATCGGATTTGATAATACGAAATTTGCGGCTGTTCGTAGAGCAACAAATTGTTGGGGCCCAGGGAACGGTGGTTGTAGCATCAAAAACTCTTGGTTATTGAGCTCGCACCAGAGGAGGAAGTCATTGTCGCAAACTAGTCCAGGTGAAGGGAACCACGACTGGTCGAATCAGTAATCTAGGATATACTAAGTAACATCGGGATCATAGTGAATACCTTGACTCAATTCAGCTAAGTGTGAATATGCGGTGTTGCACGTTGATTACCCACGCATTTAAGCTAAGTGCAGATGAGGAGTCAACCAAGGCCGGCGCTTCCAAACGCAAGTCTCCATATTTTTCCTGTCGAATGCTGCTTGCGTTCCTCACCGGAAAAAAATGACCAATGAGATATTGATCCCTGATCTAGAATGGTTGATAACAACCACGGTTAGCCTTTCTCGGAAACTCGGCACTGGAATCCCCGCTCCATCTGTAAATGATCTAGCGCATACTTACTTATGCTCTTGAACCCGTCCCTGGACAAATCATGACGGGTGTAGGGTAGCTGTGATGCTTTTGTGGGATTACGTATCGGTGGTGACCGAGAGAGTATCCTTAGATCCAGTATGTTTAGAATGAGCCTGGATTGAATAGAACGCTGTACGCAACTCCACTGAGTATACTGTTGTCCAATCAAGGGAATAATAAACTCAAAGTGAAAAATGCTTTGGGTTTATCACCCAGTCCACAACCTTGACGAATAGTCTTCTTGTCTTTAGGCATTTTTCCGCATAGGCCCGCCACGAGGAAGAACACTGTACCTCGGGCCATCTTTCGGATTAATAGAAACAATAACAATATAATCAAGGCATGCCTTCCCATGGGTTCTTTACATCAATCATCAATACTACAACATACCATATTATAAATACCTGCTCCAGTCCCACTACCTAACGAGTGTTCCAACCAAAAGTTATTACACCATGGCTGAATCAAAGCTTACTGCGCACGGATTCAAATTCGTCAACTGGGTAGGAGGAGAGGAAGCTGCTGAGAGCTTCGGGATTTCTCATGCAGTTATTATCCCCCCCAATATTCAAACCATCACAGTCGGAGGGCAACTAGGAATTAAAGACGACGGCAAGGTTCCCGAAAAATTGGAGGATCAGGTGGCTGAGGCCTTTGATCATGTTACACGCACCCTAAAGGCCGCAGGGCTGGGAGATGATGCATGGGAATATGTCTACGAGGTAAGAACTGACATCAGTATCGCTGGTTGATACAATACTGACCGTGGTATCTTAGGTGCAAACCTTTGAAGTCGCAAAGGATGGAAAGGGGATTGCCGAGACTGTGATCCCTATAGCCCGGAATCTCTTGAAAAATACTAAGCCTGTGTGGACGGGAGTGGAGGTTGCGGCACTGGTATTCCCAGGTTTACATCTTGAGGTGACAGTCAAGGCATTTATTCCACCCAAGGGGCAATGAAGTAAGATACCTCTGAAAATACATGAATGCATCATGGAATTCTTCCGCTCGCCACTACGACCGACCTCTTGATTGCGTTACTGTGATAAGAAATATTGGCGATCCTATTTCTAGCGATGAGATCTAAATATGTGGCCGCTTTTAGATGTATTCATAGAACCGATAAGTCTGAGTCTTGCATACATTGCTCAAATACCCCCTGGTTATTTTCACATTTCAGATTTGACAGTGCACCGCAATTTTAGTGCTTTTAAGGGAGAGATGTAGCGCATCTTACTCAAACAACTACAGGGGCGCGGGATTTTTGAAAAGCACTGCAATTTTAGCACTTTAAAGCGACAGTTGAGCCGAACCATTTGAGCCGAACCCGGCCGATCAGCAGCTTTCTGTTACACTGCAATTTTAGTCTCCAAGGGAGAGAGTTAGCGCATCTTACTCAAATAACTATAGGGGCGTGGGATTTTCGAAAGCACTGCAATTTTAGTGCTTCTAAGGGACAGAGTTCGGGCGACTCGCTTCATCAACCACTCGGATTTCTACGGCTGCACTGCAATTTTAGTGCGTGAAAGAGAGAGTTGGGACGAATTATTTGAGCCGAACCCGGCTGATAAACCTCCGTCTATGACACTGCAATTTTAGTCTTCGAGGGGACGCATTTGGTATGCCTCACAGGTATCCAATCGACGTTGGCAAACATGTTGGCTCTGGGGTTGTCCAATTTTTGCCAGCTTCATCATGAAACTACTCCATCTGTCTAGGTTGAGAAAGAGGGCCGAGACGTCAAATTTGGCGGCTCAGCGAGAACCTTGAGACTCCGGGTCGAGAAATGAGCCGATTGAAGCTGCAACATATTAACAACGGCGAGAAGAGATGCTGTAAGCATCCTACATCTGGTTTAGATTGGACTGAACTATCTATATTGTACATACGAATCTACATAGATTTAACGTAACTTCTTGTCCAACTCGAAATCCTTTCGCACTTGTTGTGCAAAATCGCCGTCAATCAGCACACGCCAACCTGTAACACTCATACCTTTGGCTGCTTGGGTCGCTATTTGATGAGCGTCTGTAGTCCCAGCCGCTTTCGCAAAACCAGGACTATGAACGTTGTCTCCAGGAAGGACAGGAATGCAAAAACTACCGTGGAACGACGGACATTCATAACTCACATTCCCCATATCCGTGCCATAGCTCCCGCGGTCTTTGTTCTTCAAGTCGCAATAATATTCCTTCTCAAAGTTCGTTTCCATTGCCTCTGTAAAGTTTGAACACAGTGATTCGTTCGGTCTGAGGTCGGCATATGGTTCCATTCTGCGCGAATGTTAGCAGGCAGTTGGACAAGGTGAAAAACACGCACTCATTGGTAATTTCCACATGACACGCGGTTGCAATAGCAGCACCTTCAAAACATTTATACACGCGGTCGCTCAAGCTCAACATGTCTTTTAGCGATGCGGAGCGAGTACATGCAATGATAGTGGCCTTGTCGGTAATGATATTGCTGCTCAAGCCGCCTTCTCGAATGATAATGTTGATACGGTCAGTGGGTATCACTTGCTGTCTGAGCATGCTAACAGCATTGTATGACAACGTCGCTGCATCCAACGCATTGTTACCTAGCCATGGCACGGCACCTGCGTGGGCTGCTTTGCCTGTAAAGGTAGCCTTGAATCGAGATCCGGCAAGGCATGTGCTGTAAGAGATGCCATCAAGACCCGACAAGTTGTTAATCGGAGTAGTCGGATGAAGCATCAGCGCCGCGTCGACATTCATAAATGCGCTGGCTTCAATCAGTTTGATTTTTCCACCTCCCCCCTCCTCTGCCGGACAGCCCAATAGCCGGACTCGCCCTGGAGCTTTGGAGAGTTTCAATGCAGTAACTACTCCGAGAAACGCAGCAATGGAAGATGTGGCAATCAAATTATGCCCACATGCATGGCCCATTCCCTCTAGAGCATCGTACTCTGCACAGAAAACCACAAGTCGTCCGCCATTTCCATATTCAGCTAGGAATGATGTCTGGAGACCATACGCATGAGGAGTGACATCTAGGCCTTGGCCATGAAGGAATGATGTAATGTTGTCATGAGCTTTGAATTCCTTGTAGCACAATTCGGGATTGTCATGGATCTAGAATTGTTAGTCTCAGGTGTGTCTAGAATTGATGACTTACCGCTGTGTTGAGTGCTCGGAGTTCTTGATCCGCATTATCAATCGCTCCAAAGATTGATTCGTGTGTCGCCTCGTTCAGACTGATCGCAGGCGGGGGGGATAACGTCACGACTGTCATGGCTGCGGCAAGATGCAATCCAAGACGATGCTGCACGATAATGATCAACGCAAGATCGCTTTTATAATGCATTTGTTAATCTACTAGCTTGACCCCTGGATACCTGACCTTGACGTTATCTCTTGACGATCTTCTCGTCGTCAACTTTGACCAATCAGAGGCCTGCGATTGCGAGAGGTGCGCCGTCGCGACAAGGTCGTGAACCGACGGACAGATCATGATGGTTAAATTAGTCATATTTGACGAACCCTGTCCGGTGCTTACTATCTGTGCTTAGCTAGTTGCAGATATTGTGCCGCTATATGAACCGCGCAAAATGGTACTGATTGTCTGCATCTCGACCCTTCCCAATTGTGACTCGACCTCTATGATTGTTTGGAGGGGTGATTTGAAGCGCGGGATGTTGAGTTTACTCATAATCCAGTCTCGGTGGATATTGTCCTTTGATTCTATTCCTCCGATGAACAATGCCCATTGCAGCCCCTCAAATATGGCAGACGAAGATGCCGACGAGGTCGCTCGTTGAGCAGCCGCGAGCAGTTGTGATAAACACTGCTCAGCAGGAATGCTCCGTATTGTCTCAGGGGAATTCTCTGTGTATCGGTAACAACAAAGCCGTATGGCATGGTAGATGGCAACCGCAGCGGCTGAATGTGCTACCATGTCCGTTGCTGGCGCTGTAGGGGAGGTCGCGATGCCGAAGACGATAAAATATTTCTGCAAGAAGGTCAGCTCATTCGCCATGCAGAATGAAAACTCACTGTTTCTATCAGGGAAAATTTATCCTCAATCGTCTGCAAACCTGCGAGATTGGACTCTGAGTGACCCATCTCTATTACATCGAATCGAAGCGAGAGTAGATCGATGGTCATGTCGACCACGTGCGACATCTCCATGTCATTGATGCACTGGCTCTCTGGATAAGCCGCACCCCAATTCAGTTGCAGCATCGGTCGGGATACCTCCCATACCGCTTTTAATAAATTCGGCTTCCCTTGAAAGTACCTGGCAACGTCCCCGGCACACCCGGAGAATGAGCAATAGACATCCTCCTTGTACAGCCAAAGGATCAATCGACAGAGGAGGCTTCGCATCGCTGCACTGGGAGCGACTGGGTTGAGTTGGTCTGTCAGGCCGGATCCAACCAAAGACTCCAGTTTGAGCTTGTCGATATAATCAAGGGTTTTCTGGCTCAGCTTTTGGAGTTTGAACCTGTCGACCAACCTCTGCCGGGACATGTAGATGTAGATGTAGTAAAAGCAAGACAGAATCTCTACATGATCTGTGCTGTCAGAAGCGACATTTATGAATAGTGAGGAGCCGCTGGTAAAGTGGTGGTGAGCCAAGAGCCTGTGGCTTGTGTGTGTGTCGTATTGCATATCAAGATCATGTAAGGAGATGGCTAATGCAAAGTGCATTACCATGGTACTACATGAGGATTGGCGCAAGAGCAGCTTTGGAAAAGACCAATTCGGATCCTTTGCTGTTTCGGCAATTGTAAATGAAGTTTCGTAGTGTCTGAGTGCATCAAGTTCTTCTTGGCCAAGTACTAATGAATTCGGCAAAGGGATGTGAGATGCGGATAGGGGAAAAGGAATCGAAGGAATCCATTCGAAAGGATCGATTGTTCCATCTAGCGTGACCGAGCCTGGCTGTGATTGAGAAATGTGACTGATTGAGCCAGGAATATCGGCTAGAATGCGATAGTCTAGCATGTCGGACGCATCGGACGGGGTTGCCATCTGTGAATCGTGGAGTTGATCCAGCCATGCTTCTGCAGCGCTATTTAAGGCTGCAGGAGAGTAATCCATGTGGAAGTCACTTGGGCTTCTACTGGAGTCTCGATAGGGTGAGGCCTTTGCCCTCAAATGCTTTAGCGTTCTCGGGGGCTTGGGTGATGGTATCACCTTTGACCAATATGGTTGACACGTCAACCCTAAGCGGTCACATCTGCGACAGAAGGGCAATTGCTCGTCGCATTTTACATGCTTCGACCGGCATGTTAAGCAACCTGAAAAACTGTCAGAACTGCTGCCGGGATCTCATGTGGCAGGGTGAGGGTCGGTCCGCCAACTTCGGACCAAGAGAAACCAGGCTTACCAAACTTGGAACGACCAGGGTTATTCCTCTTCCTCCCAGTACGTATCATCCCTGACTCCATGATTGTCCGGACCGAGGCGCGATGGATAAGAAGAGGGTCGAGAATTGACGACGGATGACTTGAGACGATCAAGTAATTTCAAACCGACGACTTCACGCTGTGAATTGATAAGGGGCGTGACCGCAATAAAACTGGGATTCGTCGTCAATTGTGATCAATAGGAGTCGAGCTTGATGAGGGGAGATTTGACGGCGCAACCGAGGAAGGGGGCGCGCGGGGTTTTGTTGTGAGATAAGATACTGACCAACCTGGTTAGCCTGAAGTGTTGACGAGTGGCATAGATCACGCCCCATACTGTACGCATTTAACACTAGAGTGGGCTATATCAACGCCACATCTTCACATCTTTCGGCTTCTACATAAGCTCTCTCGCTGCCACCGTTCTAAGAGTAGAGACTATACTGAACCTTGATACCCATCACTCAATTCCTCTTGCATTCCACCTACCAATCACGCAGCGCATAGCCTGCATCGTAATATGCCACCCGATATGTCGCCGTCTAAAGATTACGAAGATGGGGAGAAGGCACCCGCCTCAATTGAACCCACCAACAGCGCTGACATTGCCGAGGGTGACACTTTGGTGGACGAAGCGGCTGTGCTCAAGAAAATTGACTTATTGTATGTCCTGACCTAGTAATCACGACCTAGACTAACTAAGCAGTGTCCTGCCTCTACTGTTTGTCACGTACATTCTTCAATTTCTCGACAAAACTAGCCTGGGAAACACAGCCATTCTTGGCGTCATCCAAGATACAGTATGTCAACTCCCTTTATTAAGAGGAGATACTAACAGGTTAGAAACTTGTTGGACAAGAATTTTCCTGGCTGAATAGTGCTTTCTACTTTGGCTACCTCGTTGCGAGTTATCCTGTCTCGATCATCTTGGTCAAACTGCCACTAGGAAAGACATTGTCAATCTCAATGTAAGAGGCCTAGACATTTCTAAAGTAATGAATTAACATCAGTAGCATCTGTTGGGCCATCGTTCTTGCTTGCCACGGCGCGACGCAAAATTTTGTTGGCCTCTGCATTGTTCGAGTACTGCTTGGTGCTTTTGAAAGCACAATTAGCCCTGGATTTTCACTCATTACCAGCATGTGGTATAAACCTTCAGAACACGCCGCACGCCATGGAGTTTGGTTTCTTGGTAACTCTGTTGGAGGATTCTGCGGTGCTCTAATCTCATATGGGTGCTCATACATCACCACTGGACCTCTGGCACCTTGGAGGGTACGTGCTCATGACTGATCTATTGCATGAGCTAACCTAAACAGTGGTTGTTCATTATCCTGGGCATCCTTACTGCCTTGTGGGGTGTTGTTTTGTTGTTTACCCTGCCGGACACGCCCAAGACCGCCCGCTTTTTGAACCCAACGCAGCGAATTATCGCCAACCAGCGACCACAGAAAAGTCAGAGGACTTTCAAGACCAACAAGTGGTCTCATGCTCAATTCTTGGAGGCTATGAAGGATCCAAAGTCGTGGTTTCTATTCGTCATTATATCTATCTCAAGCTTGACTAATGGTGTCAACTCGAACGTAAGTGAAAATGGACTCACGTTGTCCTCAGCTAACCTTTTAGTTTACGTCCCTCATCATCTCAGGCCTCGGCTACGACACTAGAACGACATTGCTCCTCGGTCTACCAAATTCCGCCTCCCAATTCGTCTTCATTTTTGCTTCTACCTTTGTCGCCGACAAATGTCGGAGATCTCGCTGCAACGTGATCATCGGAGGCTATCTTGTCGCTCTCCTCGGCGTTTTACTCATCCGACAACTTCCAGTTACCATGAAAGCAGGTCGTTACGTAGGCGTGCTACTTCTCGCCGCATCCTCAAACATCTTTCCCCTGATGTTGAGTCTGATTGCTTCCAACACTGCTGGTTTTACCAAGAAGGCGACAGTCAATGCAATCTTTTTTATTGGTTACTGCGCTGGTAACATTGGAGGGCCGCAGTTCTTCATTGTCAAAGAAGCGCCTACTTACAAGGTATTCCGAATCTCCCGCGATGATGGTATAATTGCTAACAGCATAGACTGCCTTCACTGCTCTACTCGTAATTTTCTGCCTTACAATTGTTCTCCTGGCGTCATTCAGGGTTTACTTGAACTGGGAGAATAAGCGACGGGACAAAGATCAGGGCGTGTGCATTGATCCCGAGGCGCGCGATAACTCGCCTGGTGTCCAAGACGAGAATGCCGAGGAGATTGACGAAACTGACTGGGAGAATAAGAGCTTCCGATATTATCTGTAGATGCACTATTAGGACTTGATTCAACACATTAAATTTCAAGTCTCTCAAATTTCCGAGATTGTGGGCTCGGATACGCAAGCTTGTTGATTGTTGACACGTCTCATGTCGGATTAGGATCCTCAGTTATTTCATCACATTTTTATTAGCGTATATATCTAAAACCCTGCGTCATCACGTTTTCCCCACGGGGATCCAGCGTTAGCCCTTGTTTCCCCTCATCCCTTTGTAGCTAAGGCAGCCTAAGCCATATGATCAAATTAGACGGCGAGAAATCCTCCAACGTGCAATCAGAGGCGCTGAAGAAGTGGAGAAGAGTAGGTAAGCTGCCTTGACTGGGCCGGCGGAGGCTTACTAGACAGGGATGAGTATTTAGGGAGTCGAGTTGCGCGGTGCACCCCGCCACTCAAACTTGCAATCTTACTTTTTTACAAACAGTAAAAGACATTCTTCTTCAAATACGCTGGTAAGCGTTGTCTACCTTTCATTCCGGCTTTCGCGGGAAGATAAGCTAACCGGCCAAGGTTGTAAGGAAATTGTAGGGTTTCCTAACATCTCTGCTAGCCCTGGATAAATGTACTAACTTGCTTCTCAAGTCCATTCAGTTTGGAATACATGCAAGCTTAGGGCGATTTCCCTGACTTCTAGCCTAGCTAGAATTTGAAAAACTATTGGATATCCTAGTTCAAAGCGAATATGGACCTCTACGACGAAGCTTATAAACAAAACTTACCCATCGACCATATCAAGACCATCGCCCAATCAGAGTCAAAACCTGAACAATTATTGCGACCAAATTTTGGCATTGACTCCTTGTTTGGCTTATTTGCTTCCGCTTTTGCTGCACCACTCTACCTCTATGCTTCACTCAAGGGCAAGTTTCAAGTGTGGGATGAGATCCTCCAAAACATCCCCGACTCTACCTTTAGAGGTCCTTCTTTAGACGTTGGCTGTGGACGCGGAATGGTTCTTCTCAAGGTTGCCCAACGAAAGAAGGAGCTTCTGTCAGGAAGAGATACCCCTTCCACTGAAATTCAGCCAGCCTATGGAATCGACATCTTTAGTACCACGGACCAAACTGGAAACTCCCCAGTCGCAACATATCAAAACGCTGCTGCCATGGATGTTATTAACTACACGGTCCTACACACGGCAAGTTTCACGGACCGATTTCTATTCACTGACGGGGCGTTTCAACTCATTACATCAAATCTGGCACTTCACAACACGAATCGTGAGGGAAGAATCGTGGCAATGAAGGAGATGGCGAGGGTATGTGCGCACGGAGGGTGCATCGTGGTTGTTGATCTTTGCGGCTCTTTCAACGACCACAAGACAGTCCTGGAAGGGCTGGGTTGGAATGATATCACAGTCTCGACGATTGGGCTCAAGATGCTGTATGGCATATGGCCATGTCAAGTGTTGATGGCAATCAAGCCCTGAGGTTTGAAGGTACATGCTATATTGAATCTTTGTTCGGTATAGACTCCATGAGTCTGAGTTTGAAGGATCATCCACTGCAAGACTCGACGTAATGAGGGATATGGCCACGTTACTCTCGCTAGGTAGAATATGTTTAATTATTAGTGATGATAATGGATTACAATGCGGCAATTCAATACAGCAGTGTGATAGCAGCAGAGGTGAGTGATTAATTGATAACATTTCATATGTTGTAGGTATCTGAGTCGGTGCGAAGACCACTGGCGAGCTGCTCCTCCACATGGTCACTTGATGTTAGGGAGTGCTCCTTCTAGCTGCCGTCCTTGGCGAGCCCGTTTTCCCGCAGTGTAAGCTCTGCAGAGTAATTCCAGGTACGCTGATTCAAGGCCATTTCTAGGGGGCCACGTATTAAACTGCATCCAGAACTAGTCTTCTACAGACCACTAAGACATACAAACTCAGTTTTTACAACATACTCCTGAGATACAGAGAAACTTCTCTGATTGGAGTGTTGGATCATCATCACTGTTCTGTCAATGTCCCCTCTACCCCCTGAGCCCATCTTCCATGTATTCCCCCAGGGCCGAAACACCTACATGAATCTTTGTGACAGTGTTCATCCGATGCTCAAAGATGAACGATTCGCGTGCTTTTCATCTTGAACAAGGTGCCAATAGTCCACCCGGTTTTCCCCAGAGCTCAAGTCCCCACGTGACCATTCGCTCACCGCAGAATGGCCATCCACGTCTCGACTCGACGAAGGAGTCAACGACACCAAGATCAGATCCCCACCTTCCACCAATTCCCCCAGAGCCAGCATACCTACATGGACCAAGTGTCAGCGCTCATCTGGTACCTAATGATGATACCCATACGTGCTTTCATCCCTGAGAGGTACTGTGCTAAAAACACAGAGCCAACACGGTCCCGCAACTGAGGGCGCGTCTGTTCAGCGGGACGGGGGCGGTTTGGTGGACAGACCGGGTGTCCAGCGATGGCCCCATTTTGCCAGTCGAGAGAGCGGAATAGAGTGCTTTTATACTGCGCGTCGGGCGAAGAAGCTTTGCGAGATACAGCAATACCTGTGTGGGTGTCCTAAGGTTTGCGTCGTCCCGGACCTCTCGGATGTATTTGGTACCTCTCGCGTGGACCTGGTACTTCTTGCATTCGAGTGGTCATGCCCTTCATTTTCCAAGCCGCCATCTCGGCACTGGTGTTCGATTCCAAAACGAGGCCAAAAGGCGCGCCATCATCTACAATCATTGCATCATGTGAATGAGTTGGGTTCGGGGGATATCCTCAACCAGCCTGCGCAAATTAGTTTGGTAAGTTCACGACTTAACAGTCGCGTCGTACGGTTTGGGGAAAATAAGTACACTTAACTTAAATGCGCTGAGACTGTGTGCCAGACTAGGTTCCCAGGGTTTGACCCGCTTCGACCTGGCGTCATGAGCTTGGTACGAGGGCTCACCCTGATCAAGATTTTTACAATGTGGAGTCAAGACGAACGTTTTTTAAACTAGAAACTTTCAGCAGTGAGCTCTCGAACTCTCTCGATCCCTCCGCTAGCATTGCCTCTTGCGGTTGATCTGATGCCGCCTGTGGACCAGAGGACAACTTTGACCTCGACGAGGGCGACGTCAAGCTCTGGCGCATCTGCTGGGGCTGCAAGACCGACATCTTCACGCTTACGCTGTCAACGACAGACACTTTGTCTATGCAGCACACATCCTCGTCAATATCGCTGGAGGTTACGGGATTTAGATAGTCGGGTCACGGGGGGCAATGGCGTGGATCAGCGCCAGCCGACAAAGGAAGCTAGCAGCGCCAAATCTCGTCAACGGTTTTCTCTTGCTCCAAGCTGACTTGGCGAGATTTCGCACTCTTTGGAATACCAGAGACTGAGGCCATTCTTTCTTATCGCTCGTTATTGCGTCGCTGCAGTCGTTTTGTCTCAGGTATCATTTGCTAAGAACGATCGGATGTCAGCGTGGTACGAGGTTGCATTCCACTTCTGTGGGACATGCGTTTACCGACTCTTTCGCCTCAGATCATGCCAGAAATATCAGGACACAGTTTGTAGCCCTGCAGTTTCGACCTGTTATTATGGAGCTTAAGCCTCCAAATGGCCAGGACGTGCGATGACTTTGTCTCAACCTCGAATCATAACAACGATTCTTAAGTAGCCTCAGAGCATGGGAGTAGT
The DNA here is from genome assembly GCA_020740775.1 of Ilyonectria destructans. Lineage (NCBI taxonomy): Eukaryota > Fungi > Ascomycota > Sordariomycetes > Hypocreales > Nectriaceae > Ilyonectria > Ilyonectria destructans. The sequence continues at coordinate 462,607 of JAHEWK010000011.1, forward strand.
TGAATTGTAGTTTGAGCTCTGATCTAGCAGGCCTGCACCATATATAGCTTTTCAAACTAATTATAGAGCCTCGAACCGTGTGCGCCGTTACCCACGACTTGAATAGCCTTGGGATGTGCTCAATTTCGCCAACGATTTCTTCTTTGACCAGCGACGCAATACTTGCAGAAAGACTTTAAAATATCAAGGGCGGGATTTATTAATCTACAGCATGCTGTTTTTTACGTGTATGTATAGCTGAAGCATGCATAAGTATTAATACAATGATGATGATTAAACCTTCCATTTAAATGTATTAACGACTTTAAGAATAAAAGGCTTGAAACTTGTAGAAGTAAAGATAAAAAATCAAGGCGAGCCCAAGAGTCCACGCAAACACCATAGAAAGCATAACATAAAGCTTTCTAGTCCATTTGTGTTTCATTTCAAAAAACACATTGTTATCCACCTGTGCTTCCTCACTACTAGCCTTGTACACAGAGGGTTTAGGAGGAAGAACCTGAACTCCCGACCGATCTGCCAACACCTCTTCTCGCTGTAAGCTACCTAGTAGAGACTCAAATGCCTCAGGGACACCGTAGGGGACATCTTGTCGCTCAAGAAGATAGTCCCTCGCTGTCATACCTTGTATGGAGTGCGCTTGAGTCTCTACGCCTCCGGGATGGCTCGATGTTAGTATCCGTATTGTTTCAACATCTCCATAAGCAGCAGCAAAATGCAAAATGGTCCATCCACGATGATTTATTGTTCGCACATCAGCTCCTCTTTCGAGGAATAGTCGAAGACAATTGTGGGCATTTAAGCGTATCGCCTCCGTCAAAGGAGTGTCACCATCCTTGTCAACAGTGTCGATCTTGGCCCCTTGCGACACCAAGAACCGGGCAACTCTGTGATTGTCATGTAAGGGAGTAAAGGATAGAGGGGTACAGTCATGCGTATTTTTAGAATCCAAGTCGATCCCTGATAAGAGGAGCGGGCGAATCAGTGCCAAAGTGTCGAGACCCGCGGCAGCCGTATGTAAAAGCGTTGCGCCGCGACCATCCACTACACGCGGATTTGCCGTTGTCATGAGCAATAACTCCACGCAACGGGTATTCTCTGACTTGACCGCCTTTCGTAGAGGATTGAACGTGGTTCCGGACAGCCTGTCGGGATTCACATCTGCCCCAGCCAATAAGAGTGTTTCCACTGCGGTATCATCACCAAGCATGGCTGCTAATGCTAGAGGTGTCTGGCCCAGGGCATCTCTAACATTGACTCGGGAGTGATGTATGGGATTGTCAAGCGCTATCGCCAAGTTGACCGGTCGAAGCCCCGCGACCACCTTATGAAGGTGGGTAAATTGGAAAATATCCCAGTCGGGGTTCGGGAATAGACGACGGAGCTGACATTGTAGCTCTTTTGAGGTGGTGGTAGTTGAATTATTCGGCAACATTAACCGAGCAGCGAAGTGGGAGGCGCTCTCCCCTTTATCGTTTGGAACAAAAGGATCAGCCTGCCTCTGAAGTAGGAACTCGATGAATCGAACAAATCCTGGGCTAAGCTTTGGTCGTCGCATCGCGGCGCCGAGGACTGAGTTGCCGTGTCTTGTCTCAGTATCATTGACATGCGCAATGCCAGTCTCGATGAGTTTAATAGCCCCAGCAAAGTCTTTTGAGTTTATGCGTGAGAATATATTACCAGGCATATAAGGGATTCGACGGCTTATTCGCACCCAGAAATGGGGGACGTTTGGGTGAGAGGAGAAGGCCGAAATGATGGTTCGATTTGCGACCCAAGTTGGAAAGCTATACCGAATGGCCACGGTGGATCCAGGTGCGGACCCAGCACAAGTTGAAACATTGCAGTCATTGTTTGGAGTCGGCACGCCAGAGTATCCCAGGAAAAGGGAGCCGAATGCAGCTTTGAAACAAGCCGAATTGCCATATCTCATCTGCCAGCTCCAGTTCCGTGAATGGCAGGTGCATTTACAACCTGGGTTGCAAAGCGGTATGCTTTGATGAAGAGTGAGGTGTAGGAGTGCCGAGTACTTTGCAGAAACCTGCACTGGATCTCGAATACTCGGTTCATATCGTGGTAAAACCTCATGTTTACGTGAAGTCCCAGTACCCTCATCAAAACTCTTTTCAGCGTCCGTTTTAGAACAAATGCCTGGACAAGAGCGGCCTAGAGATGCAGTAGCCGGCGACTGAGAGTTTTGCAGCGCTAAGCGGCAGCTAGCGAAAAGGTTGAAGACTTCTTGAAACCCTTGTCTCTGCCCATCTGAAACAAGGGAAATTCTACTCTCAATGTCGGCCATCCTCTGCTTGAGAAGGATCGAAGTCTGCGCTGAGGATTTCTGAGAGTCTCTGATATCGGTAGAGAGGGAGACAAGATGCATGTCCATCATATGACCACGATATCTAAGCTTTCGAGTCAGCTGCAACCTACCAAGTCTGATTGGAAGCACTCACGCAGATGATGAGACTATGAGCTCCATAATGTTAACCCACCTTTTATATAAACATCGCTTCATCTGCTCAATCTTTTCACGGTATTTGAGCCATCGAAATCTGGTGGACTTTGAACATTTTGTTCCTCCATCTTCTTGGTCGCCAAATTTTCTCAGCGAATCTTGAAGCTCTTCCCAGATTGGAATCGCTTGTTTCAGTTGTCGTTCAATATCCAAGGCAAAGCTCTCAGCGCCAGGACTATTAACGTCTAGAGTTTGCGTTGTTGGAATGTGTTTGAACTGGCGAAGTATATAGCACGCCTGGTTCAGGACGGCTTTCGAGTCATTTACCTCATTGGACAGAGCAACGATCTCGATTGGAACATCCCTCCAATTTAGAACGAGGTTGTGGATAGCATTTGAGCTACGGACAGCAATGTCGAGGAGAGACAGTGCGGATGAGATAGCTCCAATACCCTCCATAGCGTCGTGGTTGAGAAATCTGGCTTTGAAGCAGGTGTGCGATATGTGGCCTGTGGTGGTGATTCTAGGCCCGGTCTGGCGGAGGAGTGTTCAAGGTTTTAATGTTACATGAAAGAAGACTGTGATGAGGGTTAAATGCGTCAATATTCACATACAAAAGTGTGACAAGCAATTCCCTCAAGTGCAACACCACCGCCGGATCTAGCCGGATGAAGGTTGAAAGTTTCAAAATGCACATAAAAATCAGGCTGTGATATGCAATGCCACTTAAGTGCAGCAGCACTGCCACCACCATTCGTGAGGCGTCCTCAGGCAAGGTCAGCTGTTCCTATTAGTGAGTTAATCTACTGGTGGAAGTGGACCGATGTAGTCGTCATTTTCGATAGAGAAGTAATAGCTCAATCGAGTGTGGATCTAGAACTTGTTGATTGCCTTGTTCAAGGATGTCTGCAGCCCCCTTTTCTGGAGCGGGGTTCTTGTGCCAAGTGTCACACTGTCTGACTAAGATTAGGATAGATGTTTCACAATACAGGGTAGCAATTCCAACAATAGTCTCATGAACCCTGTATGTATCCGGCCGAGTCACTCATTTGTGCACCACGGAGCACACTGTAGACCATCACACCTATGAGCCCAGTTGCATGCCCGAGGATGGACCTCTCACTCGTTAGGTACAGCTAATCCTTTTTGGAATGTCAGGCCAAGTTGCTTCCCAATCGGAATACAAGGCAGTGAGACTCTTAATTGTCAGACAACCGTTAGGCCACTGTACCAAAAATGATCTTCTTAGAATGTAGTGTTTTTTATCAGCCTTTATATCTGACATCTGTATTCCTCACGTGACAACCTGGAGCCCTGGTGTTCCATGCCTCCAATTCAACAGATGCGTGTAGAGAAGCAGTTTCGCTCCGGATACCTGCATATCGGGGTCGGCCCAGGCTCTTCCTTCCACTGCTCACTGCCCAACGTCTCGCAGAGCCAGATACAACGAAGCATTTGATGAGAAACCTCCTGCGCTATACAGTTCGATTTGTTAAACGAGTCACGCACTGCGCCATGCGACACCTGGTCAAGATTCGGTTGGCATTTTTCTTTTGCATGCTTTTCATCGCAGCCTGGGTCAAGATGAGACGATCCGGCACAGAGGGTATGTCAGCCTCATGTGATGCTCCTTTGCTTGCGCAGTTCCCCGCTTCCGAATCACGCGTGTCTGCACTTCTTGTCCAATACACGCAAACGAGGTAAAGAAAGGGAAAAATGCATTCTAGTTCTGACAGCCTCCAAGACAAGGTGCCCTCGCTCATAGATGCCACCCTCGACGATCTGCAACGAGGTCTCTCTCGGAAACAGTTCACATCCGTCCAGCTCGTGCAGGCTTACAAGGCCAGGATAGCCGAGGTCAACAGCATCTTCAATGCCGTTGTTGCCATTAATCCTGATGCCGAAACCACGGCTCGGGAGCTGGATCGCGAGCGGCAGGAGAAAGGACCGAGAAGGTAGGTGGCAAGGCCCGACCGACAGGCCATTCATGACCGGTGGACAAACTGACGGCGCCTGCAGCCTGCTTCATGGCCTCCCATTCCTTCTGAAGGACAACATCGCCGCGCTCAATAGGATGGAGGCCACCTCCGGTTCGACTGTTTTGCTGGGCGCCAGACCCTCAGCTGAAGCCGGCATCGTCAAGAGACTTCGCGAGGCCGGCGCAGTGATCCTCGGCACGGCCAACCTCTCCGAATTTGCAGGATTTCGACACACGAATGCCAGCACAGGATGGAGTGCCAGAGGCGGGCAAGCCACAGGCATCTTCTGGCCCAATATGAAAGCCTCCGGCAGCAGCACAGGCTCGGCCATCAGCGTCGGACTCGGCCTCACATTTGCCAGCCTTGGGACTGAAGTGCGTCATTTGGTTCCCCCTCGTCGCTTTCCCCATGAGAGGGGCGCCTAACAACAAGTCAACAGACAGTGTCTAGCATCGCCAGCCCGGCCGAGAAGAGTTGCACCGTCGGCTTCAAGCCCACCCACGGCACGCTGCCTATGGATGGCATTGTCCCAGTCTCGTATCGACAAGACATGGTAGGCCCCATTGCGCGCACCGTCAAAGATGCCGCCCAGATCCTGAGCGTTCTCGTCGGAAAATCCGAGCATCGAGAGAAGTCGGATTACGTGGCGTCGTGTCATGGCAGCAATCTTGAAGGCGTTCGCATCGGCGTTGTTCTACATCCAGGCCAGAAGATTGACTCGGCCAAATTAGACGCATTCCAACAAGCACTTGTTCTGTTGAAAGATGCAGGTGCCACCATAATCGATGGCCTACACCTCGCTGGGCTCCAGGAATACGAAGCTCTTCCGCAGCGCATGAGGGACGTCGTGCTGGATACTGACTTCAAGGTGAGTATGGACGCCTACCTTGTATCGCTACCGAAAAACCCCCGTCGCATTCTCAGCCTCGAGGCGCTTGTCCATGCCATCGCAAATGACCCATCTGAAGAGTTTCCCGCCCGGAACGTCGACATCATGAAGCGCGCGCTCAAGACGTCGACCGACGCGCCTGACTACAAGTTGATGCTTCAAAACGAGGAGTACTATTCCTCTTCCGGTGGTTTCCAGGGCACCATGGATCGACATGATTGCGACCTTCTCATCGCTCCAGCTGCATCTTTGACGCTGCAGGCGTTTGCTTCCATGGGCGGAAACCCTGTCATTACTGTCCCAATGGGCTTCTATCCCGCCGGAACCAAGGTGGAATACGACGAGACAAGAGGTGGTCTTGTTTCGGTGGCCCCCGGAATACCGTGAGTTCCTTTACGATATTGAGCTGCACCTTTAGTTGATGAGCTAATGTTGCACAGTTTCTCCCTTTTCCTCTATGGCAGGAAGTATGGGGACTCGCAGCTACTCCGTGTCGCTCACGCCTTTGAGCAGCTTTCGGCTGCCCGAAAGAAAGCTCGTCCTTACAAACTGCCAGAGTCGGACTTGAAAGATTTCATATCAGACAAGGCGGCCCAGCGCTTGAGGAGAGGTACGTTGTGAGGCGTACTGCACAGCGGTCGATGGCGAGGAGATGTCGTGGGTTGAACACTGCTCCAACACTACCACAAGTGAGATGGAGCTTACGCTGGTGTGAAGGGGTCTGTCTCTGTACTTACGACAGCTACATGTGCCCTCCACTGCATATAGTCGTATGGCCTGACGCATTTACACATGGTTGAAGGACAAAACCTGCATGGAAAGAGACTGTGATATTGCTCGGTTGTTGTTCGTTTAAGCTATGCAAGCCGCCTGGTGAATGCACACCTGCGACTTTCCCAACACAGCAATCACCAAGGCAATTGCTCACCAGTGTAATACAAGAAGCGTCCAGAGTTCTCAATACTAAGATCCTCGACAATCTTGACCATGCCTCGGGCTGACTCGGCCAAATCGACGCTTCCGTTGCCTCCACTCATTCGTGTGGGCACGCGGCCAGGGTGCACTGCCACCAGGGCAACGTTGATGCCTTGAGCTCGAAAGTCGGCAGCGAGACTGGCAGTCTGTTGGTTGAGTGCCACCTTGGCCATGCGATAGCTCAATCGACCTCCGTCGCTATCTTGAATTTGGGTGTTAGTCTCAGCAACGATGTGAATGTTGGCTATCCGAGACACTTACTTGCAATCGAGGCCAAGTCAGAAGAGATGTTGAGGACTTTGCCCAATTCGCTCTTCTTCAGCAGAGGAAGAAGACTCATGGTCGCCATAAAGGGTCCCTGCGGCCAAGGTCAGCGCTATCAAGTCTTTTGTAGCCACGCTCCTTACCAACGCCATGATCTTGAACTTGTCCAGTACCAGGTCGGCAGTCTCTCCGCCGTCCCATTGTCTCGGCTTGGTGTTGACGCCTAGATTCCGTCAGCTTAGAAAGCGTCGGATGAAAATCATCCCCAGCAAGACGTGGAGGGAGAAGGGAGGAGGAGGGTATACCTCCGCAATTGACAACCACGTCCAGACGTTCCACCGTGTTCCCGAGGGTTCCTGCAGCTGACTTGATGGAGCTCTCGTCGGTGTAGTCGAGCGGCACAACCTGAGCGCCTGTTGCAGTGAGCTGGGAGGATGAAGAAGTGCGTTAGCAATGAGAATGCACAGAGGCTTTGGGGTATCCTAACGTGATTGACGGACTCGTCATCCATTGTTTGCGGGCGAACGGTGCCCCAGACGCGATACTGACGCTCCACCAGCGCCTTGACCAAAGCCAAGCCGACGCCACGATTTGCCCCTATGGTGGATGTGTGTAAGTAGTTCTGATGCCCTGGGTGGCTGTCATACCGATGACGAGAGCGTTCTTGCCCGCTCCGCTCATATTTGCGGTATGGTTCTTCAAGTATTGACTGACTTTGTGGGGGAGACCAGACATGCCACGAAGTGATGACGATGCTTCAAACAAGCCTGTGATTGCAGTGGGACTGCACGGATAACTGCATCAGTGAACAAGCGGAAGCTGACAGAGGCTTGAGGGGCTCAAGGGCACTAATAAGGCATGTGAAGATGACTCAGACGCGAGGTAGCCTTGTTGGGCAGCTGCATATTTTGTTGGAAGGAAAGGCACATACAGTCACGGGCCAAAAGTCTCCGTACAGCCCCGCACACCCACCACCACCACATTCAATACAACCAACTTCAAAGCGCAATAATAAATTCAATTAAAATGCAGTACAAAAGAAAATTAGTACATTAGATAGCTCTGGTATTAGAATTTAATATTTTGTATACCAACCTCTTGCCCGGATAACAGCTCGTAAGCGGCGCGGTATAGACTCAATTAGCTTCAAAATCTGCTCCTGGTCTAAGACTGCCTACGTATCTCGCATGCATCTTGCCAACTCTGCTCTGTCTGCCTCATTATCTTTTAGGTGCATTATATAAGGGTGCCGCAAGCATAATTTCGCCTTGAGCATTCTCCAAATATACTCAATTGGGTTTAAGTCTGGAGAGAAAGGAGGCCATTCAATGTACTTAAGCCTATGGGATGTTATCCAACTTCGAGTGCTTCTAGCTGTATGAATATGTACGTTATCCTGCTGAAATTTTCGAGAGTTATTAAGATGAGGAAGGAGCCCTTCCTTAAGTGCAAGCTGATATAACCAAGCTGAAAATCCGCCTCTACGGGCCTCTGGATCTCTAATCATCTCAATAATAGATATTCGGTGTAATTTCCAAATTGCTGCTTAAAATATAAGGGAAAATAGTGCTTTTATATATACCTCCTGATTGATAAATTCCGGATTGTATCTTTCCTCAGGAAGCCGGAAGTGCCAGGTGTTGGGGTTACTTAATTGAGACTGCACAGAAGTCTCGTCGGAAAACATAATCTTGATAAGTATTAGCTTGTCTCGGGGCAAAACTTCAATACAGTATACCTCTATTAATTCTTCTACCCTCGGCAGCTAAGTACGCGCAAAATAAAGTCTAGCCTTTGATGTATCTTTTGTGATATTTGGCCTCTTTAGAGCTCTCTATTTATGCGCCTAATACTTCCGAACAGTACGGCGTATTGTATGGGTGCTTACCCGGCTGCCGGACTCAGATTTGAGGGCATCCCAAGTGATGTCTCGGTCTTTCTTGGCCAATCGAATGATATATTGTATCTCTGCTCGTGTAAGCTTATTGGGCCGGCCGGATCTTTTATTATCCTTGACTGTGTGCTGAGTGGTGAAGTGATGCTGTACGTATTGCACTGATGAGTGGGTGGTGTTGAACTGGCGTGCCACCTCCCGCAGACTTAGGCTATTATCTAACTTGGCAAGCATAGCCATTCTGACTTCGGGAGAAAACTCATGATTATATTGGCGATTGGCGCTTATTTCAGTACCAAAATGACGTTCTGGGGACATCTTGACCAGATGTTATGATGGTTGGAAAAGAAAGGGGGTTGGGAGACGCGATCGCGTTTTGACACGCGAAGTGGGGCTGTACGGAGACTTTTGGCCCACGACTGTACAAGGCCAGGGTGCCTGTTTCAAGCCACCCTGTGAATATCGTCAAGGCGTCAAGGATCCATGGGTAAAAGGGTCATGCGGCAAGTGCGGGTCGCACATGCATGGCCGCTCAACCCCTCACACTCACATCTCACATCTCACATAGCCTACGGGATGCCTTCAGCTTAAGCCTCAAATCTTGGCAATACTTGAACAGCCAATCGGAAAAGGTACATGCATGTGGAAGCCCACTGGTGTTTTGAGGCCCCCTTCCCCCTCCCTGGCGGCGACAATATCACATCGGGAGGCTCTTTCAGAGGCCCTGGCAGCGGCACGGCTTGTCAAGCGGTTGGGACCCTCTAGCTAGGTAGACTCAAGAAACTGGAAATGAGGCATATACCCTTCCTTATAATGCCGTCGTTTGCCGTCCGTGAGACGTCTTCGCATGACTTGCATGTGCTTGTTCCACTCTTGTTCCACTCTTGTCCACTCTTGTATCCTTCTTACATCGTGCGCTGCAAAGACAAACGTCCCTTGTGCGGCCGGCCATAACTCCCCAACATTTGATGACACCCTGCCATGGCCGAACCTCTTGAGCTTGTCCTTCTCGGGCAGGCTATGCGCGTCCATGAAACTGATTTGGTTCGCCGGCTTCTTAACCATTGCATCAAAGAGGCTCAGCAACAGTACTTTGATCCCGCGGTACCGCTCCTATCGCGTCATAATGCATCATCCGCTGCCCACGGACAGCAGACAAGCTTGTGTCTTGCCATCGTCGGTGATGTGGTCAACTTGATTCAACAGTCACCTCACCCTGACCCGTTGGTGCATGACGTAGTTGCAGGGCTTCTGGGTCCCTAGTCTCCAGTTGACGATGCTACGCAACTGGCATTGCAGAGGCTGGTCTTTGCATGTATCGGATGCCTCACCCTTCTCTTCCTCCCGGGGGCCGTGGGTTCCGGCTCCCTTTTAGTAATTGACGTTCCGCCGATGAAGAAGGTGCCAGCACTCGGCATTCAGTCGTCCGATGCAGCACCGCTCTGTAACCGCCCTATCGCCCTAAGTATTAAGACTAAGAAGCCCAGCGAGAGCTAAAAGAAAGTAAGCAGCTTGAGGTTTAAGAGTCTGTACGCTGGGCCTTTCTACAATATCTATTTAATAAATATCAGGATTAAATAGCTTAAGCTGAAGCTACAATAGAATACCAGGACTATATTCCTGCCCCTCCACCCTTCTTACTAGAGCTGCCCGAATTCCTCCTAGGAATAATTATCTAAGGATATAACTGGAATCTCAGTATTACTATATAAAATAGAGAATAAATAATCCTTTAGTAAAGAGTCCTAATAGGGTCTACCTTAAATCTAAAAGGTATTTATTAAATTTGAGTTTATTTTACTATATAAGCTATCGGCTCCTATTAAGGGCTAGTTGCTGGCATATAGAAAAAAAAACCACAGTTGACTAAACTTATTCATTCTGTCGGGTTCTAATCAACAGTCGTGAATCTCTACGTCTCGCGTTTGTTAGGTCTCTACACCCTGATTTGCGAGGTCCGCGATTATCAGGAGCATGGAGAAATGCATTCGGCAGTCATCACGTAAAGGGATGCTCCGTCAGCCAGTCGGGGTTCAATCGGAGGTTCTGCAAGGGTTGGGCGCCCCACTTGCCTTGAGATTGACGGATAGACCGAGCTGGCTGATATCTCCCAAGTCGAGACGACACTATCAAGCCAATTGCCCAGGGGTCATGTCGACATTTAAAGCGTACATACTCTTTCGACCTTATGCACCCTTCAGTTAAAGCCTGGGGAGCCATGAGCTTCCTCTCCGACGCAAAAGAGCCCTGGAAGTGATTCCTGTTAGCGTCGAACTGATGCTCACCGACATGTGGTACACGGAGTGCCAAGCCAAATTATCAGATGCGGATGAGTGGGGTATCTCCATGAAAAAGACGCGGGGAAGACTACAAAAGCCCGAGGCCCAACTTCAGGCTCAGTGAGGCTTTATACCTTCATTTCTTTTCTGCAACAACTCCATCATGGTTTTCACGCCACCATCATGGGTTCCAGAACTGCCAATAGGTACACTGCAACGCCTCTCTGAAGGATGCATCTGCTAACGATGATGATAGATCCGCCGGATTCTATTTCTGTCGCTGAATTCATGAGCACGGAAAAGTATGGCCGTTTTCCCATCGCCAAATCACGAAACCCATACACTTGCGGCCTTAGCGGTAAATCACGCAATGCCGCGGATATCATCTTGCGCGAGGACTACCTTGCCCGCGGCATCGGTAAAGCCCTCCAATTCCACCCGCAGCAGACCTCAGAATGGGATCAAGTCGTCGCCGTCTTCTCTCTCAATTCGGTATGTCGTCTCTATAGGCAATGGTTGATGAAGTAACTGAATTTCGCGCACCAGATAGATTACATCCCTCTCACTCACTCCATTCATCGACTCAATGGGGTAGTCAGTCTGTCTAGCGCCGCATTGTCAGCCTCGGAGCTTGAGCAACAACTTCGATCCTCCCGCGCAAAGGCACTTTTCACTTGCATATCCTTGTTGGATACCGGCCTCAAGGCTGCTAGCGCCGCCGGGATTCCTCGGGATCACGTCTTCATCCTCCCAATGACAGACACAGATGCTGAAGCACCATTTCAGACAATCCAAGATTTGATTGACCATGGCACCAAACTTCCAGAGTTGCCACCCCTGAACTGGACCCAAGGCCAAGGTGCTCGCCAGGCCGCTTATCTGCTCTATTCAAGTGGCACTTCCGGTTTACCTGTAAGTCGACCATTCCTCGTGCCAACATGAACTCGCTTACAATGCCCAGAAACCAGTCATGATCTCCCACTACAACATCATCGCAGGCATCCTCCAAACGGCCACTTTTGACTCAGTCGCTCGCAAAGCCCAAAATGTTGAAACCCAGGTCATGCTTGGGCTTTTGCCATTCAGCCACGTATTCGGGCTCATGCTGATCACTCACCTGGGCGCGTTTCGCGGAGATGAAATCATCGTGCTACCACGCTACGACTTCGTGTCGTTCCTCGGCGCCGTTAGCCGGTTCAAAATCCAACAACTCAGTATCGTCCCTCCTATTGTGATCCACATATTGGAGAGACAGGACGTGTGTCGAAAGTACAATCTGGGTAGTGTTCGGTTCGTGTACACTGGCGCAGCTCCGTTGGGACGAGAAACGGTGGACGACCTGTTGAGAATCTATCCAAAATGGCATCTTGGTCAGGGATACGGTGAGAGCCACATATCTTTGTGCATGTCTTGATTCTAACCTCCAAGTTAGGTATGACAGAAACTGCGACCGTCTTCATTCAAAGCAGCGAGCTTGACACCCTCGTTGGTTCCACGGGCTCCTTGATTCCAGCGGCCAGGGCCAAGATCATTAACGTGGACGGAAAAGAAATAACCGATTACGAAACCCCTGGGGAATTATTAATTCAAAGCCCTACCGTTAGCCTGGGGTATTTCAACAACCCAGCAGCAACCTCAGAGACGTTCTTTTCAGACAAAGACGGCCGTTGGATCCGTACGGGGGATGAAGTGTTGGTGCGCATGGCTCCCTCTGGAAACGAACACTTTGTGGTCGTCGATCGAGTGAAGGAGCTTATTAAAGTCAAGGTAGGTGATGCCATTTCTTGAGATTATATATACCCATTCTGATACGACACAGGGACATCAGGTCGCCCCTGCGGAACTAGAGGCACATCTACTCACACACTGTGATGTCGGCGACTGCGCAGTCATCCAGGTTCCAGACGTACGCGCAGGAGAGGTCCCCAAGGCTTATGTTGTCAAGTCGAGTATCGCTGTAGGCAAATCAGAGGATAAGGTGATTAGTGACATACAGAGGCACGTGGAAGATCACAAGGCAAGGTACAAATGGCTGAAAGGAGGAATCGAGTTTATCGATGCGATACCCAAAAGCCCAACGGGAAAGATCTTGAGAAGAAAGTTGCGAGACTTGGAAAAGGCAAAGAGAAAGGCTCAGGAGGCGAAGCTATGAACAGGTGGGTTTGAAGTTTAATGAATGCATGGCCTGTATTTAGATGGATAGCTCCCTCAATCACCGTAGAACACGCTTTGTCACTTTCAAAAATGAGGGACATGACTCTTGGCTGTAAAGCTCTGTAGTTATATGCTAACTATTTATATCCAAACTATTTGTCCAAACTATGCGCGTAGGGCGTCTACTCGTGCAAGATTCGTGATTCGTGATACTCTAACTAAAGGAAAAGGGCCATGACGGCAAAAGCCGCAGTGATGAGTTCAATACCGCTAGCAACACGACCAGCGGCACTAGTGGGTAGAGCAAGGTTGGTGGTGGAGGTGGCGGAGCTTCCGTCAACGGCAGCAGCCTAGTAGACGTTGTCACCGTAGTTATTAAGGTAAGAAGGCGTAGAGACAGATGTCGAGGCTGACTCGGTGGAAGTGGGCAGCTCATAAACGGCAGTCGAGGTAGTCTCAACTACAACTGACGTGTTATTTCCAGCGGGATCAGTGTAAGTGGGAATGGGCTCCGAGGTAGTCCACTGAGAGATGCAAGTCGTGCCAGTGGGATACACAGTGGTGGTAACGTGGCCGACAGTGCACTGATGCTTCTCGGGAGGGCAGCTTCTTACGGTGTAAGACTGGGTGGTGTAAAGCGTTGAGGTTAAAGTGGTCTTGGTGACGGGGCAAATAGTAGGGTAGCGAAAACAACTACTAATTAAATAGCTAATTAGTAATTAATAGTTAATTAACTACTAATTAGTTATTTAATTACTATTTCCAACGCTGACGGGAGTTCTTCTGGACTTTTGCAGAGTAGGGGCTCCGCAAGATCCGGGGAGCATGGATTATTGCACGCACTATTGATATCGTAGCGTCGGTCATGATCCGCTTTCAACTAAGCCATTCCTGGCACTCAATCTTGGGATATTGTTTCAGTCAGCTTTAGACTTTGAGTGTCGCAGGGATCAAGGTCAACATGGCAAGTTGAAAGTCACTAATGGCCAGGTCAACCCACTTGGTAAATATAATCATAACAAGCCGCACTTGACGCTCCGAGCCCTCTTCGTGGCCTCAGTGACGGTATCCGGCCCAGTTAAGGGATACCATGCATCAAGACGCTGGACATGGCGACTGGATGGCCTCGCAGTGTGCAGCTGAGACTCATCCTACGTGTAAAGGATCTTGTTTCAGCCCAAGCCCGTCCCTGTGCGTCGGTGGCGTCTTCATCAGCCCAGAAACGCCCCGCCCTAATCTCGCTCATCCAGATATCGATCGATGCTGGAGATGCTTCCATCCAAAAGTTCATCTCTCAGCTTCTTGTTGGCTGTACTGTCGCACTTATTATTGCATCACTCGGCTTCATTAGCAGCCGATTGTCCAGAGCGGTCCATACGAGTCCTAAACGTTGATGGACCGAGATGGTGACTGACTCGTGCCCTGGTGCATCTCCACCGCGGAGCCGCCGAACAGATTATGAGATTAGATTGGCTCTGCCACGTTTCCAACCCACTCACTCTCCATGCGCGAGGACGTGCGATTTCCCGCTGGGCCGTGGCGCTGGACCGACACGTTTCGGTTGCTTCCCGTCCATTGTCATCTCGAGACCACGTTTTGACACGGACCGATACGGCTCCTAATTAGAGAGGCGTTGCGGCTTTAGTGCCGATTATTTCATCCGAGCGCCATGTCCGGAGCCGCAAGAGATCGTCGTACACCCTGGCAACCACGCTGGAGCAGCTCGTGTATTATCTAAGAGTCGGAAGATGGCGGCTCAATGCGCATGAGGGATGTTTCGGGACATTGTGGTCATCCAGCTACCAAATAGGAGTCGGAGAGGATCAATCACAGATGTACGTCCTATCAAGATCTACCGTAGCATCATATTGATACGGCACAGAGCACTGCCGAGCATGCCCCGGTGATCTTCAGTCAGCTCAGTTGCGGGTCCGGGGCGCATGCATAATGATACCGGGACGTGTAATCCCTGGAGCGGACGCAAGCTGCGGACCATCCAGCGCCCGCCCAACGCCGTCTGCAACTGGCCCGTGTCAACAGATTGTGCTGTGAGTTGTGGTATATGGGGCCGGTGAACACACTGCGGCTCCCGTGTCTTGGTTCCGCTTGTCTTTGCTTTTTCCGTCATTGCTCTTAATATTGATCATTGTTATTCATTCCTTTACATCCACCCCGCCGACAACATGACCGGTTTTCTGATACCCGACGATTACAAATTTAACAAGCCAAGCATCGATGACATGAACATTGCTAGCATCGCCTGGGGATTCTCTCTGGGCGTATGCATTTTTACCGGAGCAAAGGGCATGAGGCAGACAGTCAAATCGTGGAAGAGAGGCCGGAGGACCAACATTTACCTCATCATGCTATGGACAGAGTGGGCTAGCAGCACCATTATGAGTGCCATTACTTGGTTCTACTTGCGTGGCCATATTCCCCCTAGCTTTGCCATTTTCTTCGTCATTGGTATGTTGCACGAACCCAAGACAGGCTGTCGCTGACCATCTAGTCTTCCTTTGGGCGGTCCAAATCCAGACTCTTATGCAAATCATCATTAACCGAATCTCCATTCTCATGGTAGTCCGACAAAACGCATGGAAGCTGAAGTTGGGAATTTTCCTAATTCTGCTCGCTATCAACGTCAGCGTGTTTTGTATCTGGGTTCCCGCACGACTGCAGATCAGCGATACTTTTATCCACGTCAATAATATCTGGGATCGCATCGAGAAGTGCATTTTCCTTATTATCGACGCTGGCCTGAACCTCTACTTTATTCACCTGGTAAAGTCTCGACTTATTGCGAATGGTCTCACCAAGTACACTCGACTATTCAACGTCAACCTTGGCATGATTGGAATTTCCATCACTATGGACGTAGGTTTCACTAAATATCCTCTCGACAATGCTAACTGCAAAAGGTCCTCCTTGTTGGAATGATGTCTCTTCCTAATGATATTGTGTGAGTTTCTTGTTAGTTCCCTCCAACCCATCTAACCAATATTCAGATACCTCCAATTCCACCCTCTGGCATACCTTGTCAAGCTCCACATCGAAATGAACATGGCCGACCTCATTACCAAAGTTGTCAAGGCCAGCAACCCGGCCGACTATGCAGACTACTCCAACTCTCTTTCTCGCTCTAATCCAAAGAGTTCGCAAAACGGTGCGACCAATGGTAGCAAAAAGATGACTTCCATGTTCACCAGAGGAAATAGAACCTATATTGAGACAGGAGGAGACGATATTGAGTTGACAGCAACCGAAGGCGCTGGCGGAATTAAAAAGACAATAACGTCCCAGGTTGTCATCAAGCCAGCCAGACAATCGGAGTATGAAGAGCAAGACTTGGCCAGTGTTTCAAGTTCAACGCGTCAGTTGCATGAAGTGCGCCAAGCAGTGTAACTGGTTGGTGGGACTTGTTGAGAGGATGTCCACCCGCTTTAAGGACACAGAGTACTTGGTTCGAGTATCTTTCCTTATTCATGTTAGATTCAGTAGCAATTAGAAGAGGGATATTTACGTAAGTTTAATAGAGCTATAGACAGTAAGATCTTTTTATATTCGGCAGAAGTTAAATCAGTCATGTATCTGTGCTCAATGGGTAGACCATAAGGTTCGTGTTAAACCATGTGCAGCATCTTTTGCAATCTCACTCGGGGCTGTCAATGTAACATATAGTTCCCGGTATATATCTATAGTAATAACCTTTTTACCCAACGGTATTTTTCCCTCCCTACCTTGCACTATATCCCGGGAGTGGCCTTTCGTAGCTACATTAGAGTCAGGACATCGGCCGATTTAGTTTACATCTAGACCAGGACATTGGAATGTCTAAATATGCCGCTAACGAGCCGTTTGGGGATATCATCCTGGGTCCTTTTCTAGCCGCAATTTTAAAACTGGTTGAGCTGTTTAACTGACAGTAAGTTTACCCTCTTGTGTTTTTGTTGTAGACAGCTTATCTACTAGTATCAGAAGTTATACTGTATATTATTAATTTCAGAGAGTCCCGAGCTATTAGCTTAGTATTCTAATCTGAGATTCTTATTCTTCTAGTGCCTTTATGAAATATAACTAAGATTTATATAACTTCTGTAGTAAATATCTGGGACCTCTTAGGAGGTTAATAATTTAAATCCAGCTGGAGGTATAGTAACTAACCTTAAAATTTTAGAGGATTTAATACCCTTTAGAATTAAGCTCTAAAAAGCTGAATTTAAGACCTCTATTAGTAAAAGGCTAATTAATCTGCTGCAGTTTATATATAACTAAATTAGGTTATTACTCTGATAAGATTAAATAATGTAAAGATACTGAGAAAAAAGGTTATTAATATTATTATTATATTAGCTACTATAAAACTATTAGAAGAAGGATTTTATAAAAGATATATATTAGTCTGATTTTATCTATCTTACTTACTCTATAAGATATTTATCTAAGTATTTAAATTTTACTATTTATAAATTACTATAACTTCTTTCTATTTATTAACTGAAATATTTGAATCAAATATTAAATAAGAAAATAATAATTACTATAAGATTTATATAAAAAGAACTTTATTATTAAATTACTATTTTAATTACTTATTTTCTATCTTTAGTAAGGATGCAGTTGGGAATTACTGGTCGGCTGGTACTTTGCGCGCGTCTTAATGGCCGGTCGTTGAGGAGGCTGTAAAGGAGATATAATTAGAGAGGCTCTGCTGAAGTATTGAGGATGGGACGGGCTTCGTTCCCAACGTGGTGATCTATGCCACACTTGTGTAAGATACGCATGTTCATATAATAACAGTCCGATGATCAGAAAATGGAGAAGTCTATATCAGAGTATGGCCTGCTAAGCTTATAACAGATCTGTGCCTTGTTCTGACAACCCCGGTACCATCGTGAGATATCTTTCCTCGAGATGGCTGCCTGTGTACACAAACCCGTGCCTTACCTACCGACAGAAGGACCAAGAGAGGATAAGGAAGTCAGAAAGGTGGATGATCAGGATCTTGTATTCCCTAAACTTGAGTAACTGTAGTGGTTTCAAGCTGAGACACTAATCGAAGTCCATCATCGATCATCGCTTGACCGGCTACCCGTGGACTCTAGCTAATCTTTCACAATGCCCAACGATGTTTTCAGAAACCCCAGCCAAGTTAGGTTATCTGCAACTGTTTGATTCACAGGGTCATCACTGTAACGAATTAGCCATGAAAGCGCCACCTGTCTTGGGATCACTCACTCGTTATATGCCATCATCCGGCCATAGTGCTGAAACTCCTCATCCGTAGGAATATGCTGCGTGGGATTGCGAGGTGACATGGTGGCCACAGCCCAACGACGAAGCTCGTCCTCGAACCACTGGTAAAAGTTCCAGTCATTGAGAGCATATCCGCTAACCCCCTTCATCAGGGAGCGAGCGTTGAGGAGAAACTCGTCGTTGTCGCCCCACGGCATTACCTCCGACGCCAAGGGATGCATGGGCACGCCAGGGGTTGTCAACGATGCGAGAGCGTCACTTCCCCTGTATAGGTGCCGTCGCTTGAAAGAGGACAGCCAATCTTGGTCATCCAGTGCTGTCTGGGTCCATCCCTCGCCACCCTTGCCGACGATGATTCGAGCTTGTTGACGCAAGTTTTCGTCGCTTGGCTCGATGCCCATGGCTCTCTGGTTGTCGAGATACTTGGCCATTCCGCTCTCGAGCCTGGTATACTCGTGGATAGTAGCGTTGACACTGGACTTTTCCTCGTTATCAACATCATCGGCGCTGGGAAGGCTGGCACGTTGACGAAACCGTGGGAGCCAGTTCCCTGCTGAATGAATCAGCCGCACCAACCAGGTAGCAATGAAGTCGGATGGTGAAGTCGAGACCTCTTCCATACGTCCAATGATGCAGCAACTCTCCTGTCTAAGTTCATAGTCGCTGATCTGGCCGGCGATACCTAGTGATATCTTGGCTTGCACGAATTCTTGCAGCCCTTGCTCAGATGGGCAATCCTCAAAAAGGCTCTTCTTCCCATTTATTTGCAGTGGAAACAGTCTTGTATCAAGAGGGGAGCGCATAGGACCGAGCTTTGCGTTCTGTACGACTTGCGCATCTGATAGAATCAAGTCGCGTACCCATGAATTAGTCTGTGGTAGTTCCTCCTGGGCTATAGATTCAGAAGCGAGTATAATCCTACAAGCTTCGAATTGCATATCCTGCATTGTTGGCATTCTGGAGTTACCATCAAAGAACTTCTGCATAAAGTAAGCTAGTTCAATCTTGAGGAGTTCATAGGCGGATCGGGGTGTTGCAACCAGCGCTTTGCCTCCTTGAAAGGGATAGGGACTTTGCCTTTCAAACTCGATGAGGTCTATAGGGTATAAGCCGTAGCTCTGATGGTAATGTTAGGAAGGTGACATACAAGGAGGCATCGCATTTTCGACGATCTTGAGAATTATAGGCTCAAAGCCCCAATCCCCTTGCCAGTCGGCTATTGTCTTCCCCAGCTTGAAATGTTCCGAGAGGTGATGGACACGAGTATCCCAGGTTTCCATGCGAAGACCACAAAAGCCGCATTGAGATCGAACATTTGGCATGGAAATTCTCCAGGATTCCATCGACCAATCGGAGAAGCTGGTTTCATGGACTAGACGTAGATGTTGGCGAAGATGATCTTTCCGGTTGAAAGTTCGCTCTTCAAGAGCCCGGTTCTCGCATGCTGGATAATTATGAGTGGCAACATGAGCATCGTCTGGGTCAACTAGACCGCAGAATACGCACGAAAGAAGGTCATCCTTGCCGGATTTCCTTGCTCTTGGCCCGTGTGGAGTGCAAATCCATCGTTCAAGTGACATGTGCACTGAATTTTCATGGCGCTGCCAGTCGTATTTTCTTTTAAAACTCTCTGTGCAAAATGTACATTGAAACGTCTTTTGTAGGTTCAATAATGATGCCTTGTCGTCGGCTCGTTTGAAGGCACGCCTCTTGCGGCGTGAGCGAGCGTTTTTGAAAACCTCGAAAGAAGCTAGTGATGATTGACTAGCATGGGAATCGGCGGAGGAAAGGGATCCACCACTTGAGAATAAGCTGTCGACGGTCCCTGCTGGAACAAACTCGTGGCTAGGATCAGATATGTCTGCACCACATTATTAGCTGTCAAGATGCAAGAGAAACCCAGTTCACGTCTAGTTTCCCCTAGTTCCTATTTCTGATAGTAAGTGAGGAGTGAAGGTGCAACTCACTGTCGAACGCTTGGGAATTGGATGCAACCGCCCTAGCAATAGCAGATACCGAAGCTGGCTCATTCTCCGGCGGCGAGTCTACCCATCTTTCCAATGGATTCATAGAGGAGGAGTGGTGTCCAAAAGCTGGCGTTCCTGGTCGCCGAGGAATATCGACTGGATTGGTCTGACCAGATTGAGGCGATGCAGTCCTTGAAGCGGAGATCTTATTTCGACGACGAGTGTTGGCAAGCCAGTTCAGGATTTGGGTCCTGGTGAGACCGGTCTGGTTTTGAAGGCTCCGCTTTTCGCTGTCGCTGGGAAAGGGCCTGCTTTGATGGGCTGAGAACCAATTCCTTAGGATTCTTACCGATTCTCGACTGAGTCGGGTACCGACTTTTGCTGGGGGTTGTATCGGAGAAAAGCTTTGTGGACCTAATGAATCGTCGTTGATGGTTTCCACATGAGTTTTAATAAGAGATGGTGGCGTATTTGGCAACATTGCAGACCCTTCGATCACTTGCGACGCTGACGCTTGCGATAATTCATCAGTTGACAGAGGTAGAGGCGACAGCAATTGACTGCCCATCTGTTCGATATCATCGAAACCCTCCATCGACGGAAACCCATAAATGCTGCTGCCAGCGCTGGAGCCATCTTGAGGAGAAAACAGCCAGCCCTCACTCTGACTATCTAGTAGGTCTGGGCCGTTCGGCTGCCCATCGCTGGGGAAAATGGCACTGGGCGAGATACCAAAGTCACCGTCGAGTAAACCTTGCAAGTTGAACTCCAAGTCTTGGTTGTAGCTGGTGTTTTGCTGCGGACCCATATCTGATGTGGTAAGAGGTTGTAATGTAAAGGCCGTAATATGGCATCGCCTGTTGAGGATGGAGTCAGACGGCTGTCTCGGTTGCGGCGTTCATGTGTCCACCCGTTGCGATTTAACCTGTAGTTATCACGCACCGGCGTATACAGGATGGCTGACTCTGAGATTTTGTGATCCTTTGTATGTTGGAAGAGAGAGTTGTTTGAAAACTTTGAGCGTGAGATGGAGAGGAGAGGCGCTTAAGAGGATGGGCAAACGTAGCTTCTAATTGGTTTATCGCATCGAATAATTGTGGGCTAAACTATGTCGTTGCGCCCTGTTGTGGAGTCCGGCTGAGACCGGACTTCCAACTAGAGACTAGCGGCTCTCTAGTCTGTCGCCTTTGGCTCGTAATAACTACAAACACATCGAGTTTTCATAACAACCCCGCCAGAAGGTGTCTCTCCCTTTTCTTATCTCCTCTATAGCTTAAGATACTTAATACACAGAACCCTATGGTTGGACAAACTCAGGGCGCACCCCTTACATATATTTACTGCTCTCTATTACACTGTTCTTATTCAGCAGGAAAGGTTAATATTAAGTAATTGACTTTGCTTTAGGGCTCACCTTATAAAAGCTAATAGGTAATTAGTTTCTTACTCTTATATATAGAGTAGTTGCAGAGTGAAGTTAATAGTTAAAACTAAAGGGGGCAAAATCAGGTGGGGTATTGCTAGACATTTTTTATGAATCTTAGTCACGCTCTCATTTAAGGTAGTCTATTCTGTATATTGGCCCCGGCGCACACAACCTTGGACAGGTCAGAGATTAATCATATCATCATTCGGTCCCTACGATCTGTAGCTTCATGTGGCTGGCGAGCCTCCGGCGCCGCTGTAGTGACCCTACAGCTAGGGGCAGCACCCCTTCACTCTATCCTCATTATATCTTGTTACAGTAGTGTGGTTGGGAATTAGTTCTCTTAAACTTGTCTGGAAAAGGGCAGGACAATTACCAACTATTATTGTCTGGCCTACGAGCTCATAGTTTAATAATAGAAAATTTTACCCTCATAACCGACTAGTCCAAGACGGAGTTCTCTTGGATAAGAATGCATCAATCCCCTCCTTAGCATCGCTACTCTTTGCATGTAACGCCATTGCTCTCCCTGCCCAGCTAGCGGCAGCTTCATAACCGTCACCATCAAACTCGGTAGTTCCATTAGAATCCGTTTCTGATCCTTTGATGCCCAGTTGTGTCCAGTACGACCATTTCCCCAGAGCTTGTGGCTGTGCTGCCATCCCTGCGAGCCGCTTAACAACCGATTCAACTCGACCCTCAAATGCAGCAGCCTTTTTAGACAGTTGCGCATTATCTGGGACCTGAACGACGTCGACTGAGCCTGGAATGTCTGCTGCTGTAACAGGCTCCGCTGTCACTAAAAGCCGATATGCTTGGCCCGGGGGCAACCGTCGTGAGACCGCCGTCGATGGACTCGTGCATGGTAAGCCAATCTTGGCCCCTGGTAAAGAAAACTCGGTACTCGCCAACGATATGGGATAGTCAGTTGTCATGGCAAGCTGAAATCCGGCTGCAGTGGCGAGGCCTTGGATCGGGCACACGACGATCGCCGGGCTCCTTCTAATCAGTGTCATGACCTCGGCACAAAGAGCGAACAGAAGCTTGACATCATCGTGACTCATTTTACTGAGTTCTTTGAGATCATGCCCTGAAGAAAAGACAGGCCCTTCGCTGCGCAGAACCAAGACGTCAGGCAATCCGGCACGCTCTCGGCGCCACTCAGAAGCATCGACTAGCCATCCGTATTTCCTCCATTGCTCGCTTTCTCTGTTTTCTCGTCTCGCAGCATATTCCAGATCAGAGAGAATGTCTTTCTTGAATGGCGGCAAGATGCGAAGCAGTCCCGAGGAAGGTGACGTGAACGATTGAACGAGCTTGTTCTTTAGCTCTTGCAGTACAGCAATACTCAAGGCATTGCGTCTTTGAGGGTTGTTCAGGTAAATGTAAGATGCATTCGGCGGGAGTTTTGGAAGATGCATCGTATCCTAGAGCGATTGAATTGTTGATTGAAGGTGTTGGTGAGTGAAGTTCAATCCGTCTGCTTAATTACCCCGCACAACCTGCGGATCATGGATACCCGCTAACCGAGCTTATCGGCCCGGCTGTCTGCTGGAATACTTATGGCAATAGAATAGAGCCTTGAGAGGATGACTTGTTTAGACAGAAAATTGCGAGCGTGCCACGCTGGTAATAGTCAATTGTTTTGAGCCAGATGTAGAATTGTTTGTCGGTTAATTCAGTGAAAATGGATTGAGGAGCCGTATAATTACAACGAGAAAGCGCTACCTCAAAGATATCTTGCGTCACACATAGCGTGCTACATGAACATCTCTGAAAGGATAATCATGCTCCTGACCATGGAAAAACTCTTGTATCGCAACACCATATCCTGCAAACAGATCCCTCAGTTCATCTATATCAACAATAACCTGTCCAGGTTGAGGGCCTGCAAGTTCAAGGGCGCGTACTGTTGTCTGATAACGCGGCCCATCTACTGGAGGTAGTCCAAACACTATAATAGAACGAAGTTCTGGATGCGTTTCACCGCATACGCGAGAAAATTTGCGCAATGCTAATGACAAAAGTCGTCGATACCTGCGGGGCTTTCTGTCGGCCATCGTTTTGGCCTCATCCTGCGACTCCTCCTGTAAAAAGTACTCGTTATAAAAATGAGCAGCAAACGCGTCATTAATAGTAAGGGTCTTCAGTCGCCGTGGAAGAACCTCTGCGAGCGAGCGAGTAATAAAGCCTTGATTCGTGCTCAACAAAGGCAACCCGATGCGCAAGTGTTCAAGAGCAACGAGACGATCCAAGCAGGAGAGCTGTTGCAGGGGACTCCAAAAACAATTAACTGAGCCAATGTCAAGAACTTTTAGAGTTTTTGCGCATTTTGTAAGAGCCGTGTTCCAGACATCAATTTCCGGTGCCGCTGGATCGGAACTGGCGTCAGAAAGGTCTTCGTAACTCGCTACATTAGCTCCGCAGATTGCCAGAGCAGTAAGGGACCAGTTTCTGCAAGCATCATCGAGTACTTGCTGAGTGCTAGCAGCTGAAGTGAAAAAGGCGCGCTTAATCTTCAGGTCGGCGAGGCAAAAGTCATGTGTAAGCTCCGATGCGCGTGTTCCGTTGGCCGAGTCCATCTCAAATTCTTCCACCTTTGGGGCCTGCAGTATACCAATACATGCATCAATGTGAAAGCTGTATCTAGGATTAAGGGGGACACTTGTATCCGGATCTATGCTGTAGGAGTGGGCCCGGCTATTGATGGGTGAAAATTCTGGAACAAATGTGAACCTAACCGCCTCGAGATTCCGTAGCGTTGAGGACAGCAGGCGATCGTGGTACGCCAGCTGAAGGAGAGAACTCAACGTATCGTAACGAGCCGCATCAAGGTAGAGGTTGAAGGTTTCTTCTTCGGCCTCAGATCCATCTCCGAACCCTTTCAAACACCACTTCTTCCCCGGCGGCGGTGGAAAGGATACTGTCTGAAGCCCATCGGTCAAGCAAAGAACCGCGGCGAAAGCTCGTTCAAGCGCATCAACAGGAAGCTCATCTTTCAGGCCGACATGCGCTAGAACGGCACGGTCATGTTCAGACTGAGCGCAGCTGATTGCTGTCTTGAAATATTCCCATTCCTGAGCCTGAAGCATTCTTACCGTGGAATCAGGAGTGTCTGTTCCTGTCATATCCAGGATATGGGCCAAGAAGAACCAGCAATCCAAGTGACGGACATGATTTCGAAGTTCTGGCTGCGCTAGCATTGTCTGGAGAAACAATGCGAGGGTAAGAGCACCTCTATCAGGACGCTTTTCTTCTGCTGGATCCTCATCACGCTCGGTGCTCTTGGTGAGCAGAACATGGCCATACAAAAATGGAGTGGCCACTGTATTGAGCCGACGACATGACAGTGTTAGGTGGAGTAGGTTCTGCCGTGATTCTTGATGTGCCTGTCGATAGCTCCGTGAATAGTATGGGAACTGATAGCCGGTCCTTTTGTTTATCGTGGCGGAGTCAATGAGGCAATTGATGACATATCGAAGCACCTCTTCTGGCAAAGCTAGGATATGTGGCTGTGTACCAGGCCAAGTTTCCGCCATAGCGTTCGAAAGCCCTGGTGAAGGACGGATGTCTGGGGATGAAAGCTTTGGGAGTTTATATTTCCATGAAGAAAACCAAGTCGCTTATTATGAAGTTGAGAAACGTCTTGTCATAACCCAGATGATGACACACGGAACTAGGCGGTCAAGGCTGGCAGAACCAGGTTCCAGATGAGTTCACTCTCAAGGGAAATCTACCCGGCAGAGCTGCAAAGCCTTTTCCCTCCCCTTTATAACCCTGAATGTTTAATATTAACGACCTTTAACTACTACTTAAATCTTAGCTTAACAGGCAGCCCATCTAGTCAGCCAGGAAAACTAGCCGAGACCATAGTAGACCTCGCGGGCTGATTGAGGAACCCGTCCGATAATTGAGGGATACAGACACACTATTAGTAGATGATCACGGTTAACGCATGGGATTTGAGGTTGTCAAAATTAGAAGTCCATATGTGGCGTAAAAATTGCTTACATAGTAAATAAAGAAGAGTCGGTATTTGAAGAGCAACTGCACTGTGCAATTGGTCGTTTCAAATGAGTGAGGGATAAAGGGAGCGACTAAGGTTAAACTTGGAAAGTAAAGTATGCAAGCAAGTGGAAAACACTGGTAGATTTGAAGAATTTGGTATCAATAAAGGGCCAAGCTAAACAAATCAGGAAGATAGACTACCTGCCTGATTTTGCCTACACACAGCAGGGTCATTGTCTGGAGACAACAAGGCCATCATCGGCAAAGATTAAAGATAAGGGTTAAATTGAAGCGGAAGGGAAAGGCAAATACACAACAGCCTACTACACAGACTACTAGATCTTCTGGTACTGGGTAGTACTAATTGTATATTGGTTCAAATACTGATGGCTTTGATCTATGTGATATATCGCTTGAAACTAAAAATAATAGAAATACCTAATGTGTCATAAAAGCTTCTCACCACGACTCACTACCAGAATCCCAGGCGCCTTCATATAATAACGTTGCCATCGCCTCATCTTCGGACTTTTGAGCTTCCTCTATCATCTCTAAAGAAGGTTTAACACCCTTTCCACAAAATAACTTTACTAGCTTCTGATGTCCGTTCTTCGCCGCCAGCCTCAACCCCTCCTTATAACACGCTATGTCAATATCCTCAACCAACTTAACTTCGCCACCCCAATAGTTTGTGAGCACCATCATATTCTCCCTGCCAGAGTCAAGAGACTTCTCAAGCAATAGCCTCACTACTTCCTCATAGCCATTCTCCGAGGCTGCCCACAATGATTTTGTATCCGAGCCAGTGCCATTATCAAGCAATAGCTTCACTATTGCGCCATGTCCGTTCCCTGCAGCTGCCCTCAATAACTCTATATCAAAGACGAAACCCTGCTCAAGCAATAGCTTCACTACTGCATGGCGCCAATTCCTTGCAGCTGCCCTCGATATTCTATCAGCGCCAGTACTCTTTTCAAGTAACATCTTGACTACTGCATCAGGGCCATTCTCTACAGCCGCCCTAAGTCCCCTGTTAAGGTCAGCGCCGTTTTCAAGCAATAGCTTCACCACTGCCTCATGGCCATTTTCTATAGCCACCCAAAGTCCCCAGTCAGGGTCAGCGCCCTTCTCGAGCAATAGCTTCACTAAAGCCTGATGCCCATTCCCCGCAGCCTTCACCAATGACGACAGACCCTTCAATGTTCGACGCTCTTGTCGGACACATATGCTTTTCTTAGTGCAGTTAGGATCGAAGAGAGCATCATAATCCATAACCTCCAGTCGGCTGCCCTTTACCCTCTTCCAGTGCTCGTTGTCTGCCGATGCATCCTCCAAATAGATTCCAACCACCTTGTTCCTCGACAAGGGTCTCACGGTACAAGGAAGGATGGCGAGTCGAACTGGTTGACAACGCGGTCTCTCTATCTCTATGAAGCAGAGATTAAGATGAATTCCTTCGTTGTTTACGATTATGGCCCCGCCCCAGTTGCAGGGAGAACCCAGCGGAACAATTTTGCTAGAATTCAAGAATGCGGTTGGGGACGTTGCTAGAAGGCCGCCATAGTGATCTGGCGAGTACCAGGCGAAGAGAGTATAGTCATTGGAAATCTTCAAAATCTCTTCCTGAAGCCTAATGAAGGCTCTCTCTCCTTCTCCATAGAGCATAGGCATGTTGACTCCAAATATGCCCATTAAGCAGTAAGCGAGATCTTCAACTCTACTCGTCTTTCGCCTTGAAGCCCATGACATCTTTTCTGCAACACTGGCAGATTCGAGGTCAGCTCCTTGGAGAATGGTTGCGGGAATATCGGTTGTTTTTGATATCAGCCCCTGCAAACTCTTCTTGGTGCCTATTTCTTGCCATGCATCGTCAAGAAATATAACAATTGATGGGGCAATGAGCTCTTGGAGGGTCCATCCTCGGGTAAACCAAGCGCTCTTCGAGAACTTGTCCACAGCGTTGGATGGCACATCGGCAAGATAGGCATAGCATACCGTGGCCTCTTGGTACCAACGATACATGGAGTTGATTGCTTCGGAAAGCTCAGCGCTACTCGTCTTGTCGATGCAGCAAGTGTCGATCCAGACATAATCGAATCCATGGTTCTTGGCAATCTCGCAGGTCATGAAGACCTTTTTGTACCCTAGCTTTTGATTCGCATCACCCCGTTGCATGTCCTGCATGGTGACTTCATTTGCATCCCACTTGTGCGAGAAGATGGCGTAGAGTGGGAGCTCGCTACCTCCGAATTCCTCGATTCTGAGAGTTTGCGTATGAAGAAGACGCATTGTGGGTATGGGGTGTGGGAAACTTGGGATCCACGGCTTTCTGAAGATGGTAGACGATCAAAGTCTTTGAGATGACTAGTATCGTGGATAGGCTTGATGCTGAAGTCATAGTTGAAGTAAAATGGAATTACCAAAAGCGGATTCGACCTTTAGGTAGAAACAAATTTGCGGGGTTAGGCATCAACAGCACAGCCGCCGCCACATTATGCACCTGTTATCACCAGCGAGGCGAGTCATAAGCAGGCTACAGCCAATTAAATAGGCATAGGTGATTGCTGTACCAGGCAGCAATAGCAAAGTAACAGCTGAATCACAATAATTTAGTTATGCATGTATGTGGACGCTGGCGTGGTTGCGCTCCCATGTGCCTTACCTTGACAATTTGATCGGCCTCTTTCTCGCACGCGATGTTCCCTATTTCCAAGGTAGCATAGACGAGATGGAAAGTGCTGATGCTATTACTTCTTCCCAGTGCTACCGGAAGTAATACAGACGTCTGAAAGCTTGCATGTTTACAAGAGCAACGGTTTGTCCTGAGTCTTCGAGTCTGTGACATACATGTCGCATGTCGCTTGTACTGCCACCATCAGCCATTGAAGACAAGTAAACTGACGAGTTGAGTTTCTTTCCACGTCTTTAGCAAAGTGAGGCGGCAAATTGTATTTAATCTTCCCTCTTTAATCGTACTTATCTGGATCGTAGATATCCGGAATCCGCCCACGAGGTAAGAAGCGGAATCAACGGAATACGGAATCTAGCTTTAGAGGCTCACGACCCAACCAGACCGATCCCCGCGCTTCCCCACCCTGATAAGCACTCTTAGTGTGCGGAAGACTCAGTCCCGCATAGATATGAAAGAGCCCCAATGAGGATGCGGCGGATTTCTCTCCTCCGCATCCTCCGGCTCTTCCAATGCATCTGCAATCCCACGCTCCCATGCAGCATGTCTAAGCAACTCAGCTTCGCCTGCGAGAGATGCAGGACGTCTAAGCGAAAGGTGGGTCATTATCTGCCACCACCGTACCTTGCTAATACCGACAAGTGCGACTCCGCCAAGCCTGTTTGTTCATTGTGCCAACGGCAGAAGCGAGAATGCGTTTACACTGAGAGTCGGCCAAGAAAGTGAGTCTCCGTAATGTCCCCGCATATCCTGCCGATTCTCATTCGTCTGCTGACACTGCAAGACGGAAATACTGGGACGAAGATTATGTGAGAGCACTTGAAGCCCAGGTGCAATCGCTTTTGTCGATCCTGGAGCAAAAAGAAGAGAACCCAGCCAATCCACTGCCATCAGTAGAGATACAATCAAATACGAGCACTCTACATCATAATGACGATGCGCATGTCGGCAAAGAGGCTTCCGATACCCTGGTTCTCGACACAGTAACAGCTGAATCGAGAAATCAGGTCTCCTGGCATGAAGCCATCGACAAGAGATCAAACCAGGCCATGGAAGAGCTTTGCGTCATGCTGTGGAGAACAAATGTTGGAGATGGTGTTACTATTATCAACGACACTGCAACAGGGTCTCAATACTCGCTAGAGACGTCTTTGAAAGCCGCACCCGCACTGGTGACCTTGCCAGACCACATCCTCGACTACTGTCAAGACACAACATTGATGGAAGAGTTTGCCTCATTGTTTCTTAATAACATCAACAAAGAGCATCAGTTCACGACATACACCACTACAGACTTTTTAATTGGACTCCCATATCAAAGTATGGAAGAGGTTTTTCTACACTGCACAATCGTTGCCACGGGTTCGACCTTTTCTGATCGACCCGATGCTTCCAAGATAGGGGACGCTTTTGCCGAATTCGCAGAGAGCCTTGTGTTTTCATGTTGCCGACAAAAGCCTTCAATCAAGGTCATCCAAGGATTATCTATGTGCTCTTGGCGATCACTAGCTCTGGGTAGAGATCACTTTGGATGGATCTTCATCTCCATGGCCGCCGGAATGTGTGTCCATTTGCGGCTACACGTTTTGGCACTGGACGAATGCGATTCCCGGCGTCTAGAAGCTAGTGAGCAGGAGATACGGACGTTTTGGATGTTCTACATTATTGACCGCACGGCAATATCTATCCTGGGCCGGAATTGTGCTCTACCCTGGCGTAGGGTCAACGTTCCTAGCTTTGACTCAACCTTTACTTCTACCACGGCCGACCTTGTGCAGATATCTTTTGCCGCTCAGTGCCAGCTGTGGTATCTCCATGATCAACACATGGACCAAGTGTAAGTTATTCACAATTATATGAACAAAGCTGACTATCGCAGGTTCTCTAGCAGTTTTGATGCGCTACCAATAACCCAGCAGGTCCGGTTACTAGTCTCGAGCCAAGAAGCTCTGAGTGCCTTTTTTCACTCCCGCGATCGATTACAACTCTCTGGGGATACCACTCCAAAGCCAGTGCTGCTTTTCCATCTAGCGTATCAGATGACAATTCTCATCACAATGCCTCCGTTTCTCCGAATATTTGCTTCCTTCTCTGCCGATTCCGAATTGTTGTCGCATAGGTCAAATTCCGAATACATTCTTCTCGTTCTCCGATCACTTACAGCTGCTGCGACGGCCACCGTTCGCTTAGTTCGGACATATAAGAAGTCTCTCGGATTCGACATACCACCCAACCCAGTCATTATCCATCATTTACTTAGTGCAGCTATTGTGCACCTCATGAATGCAACAAGCAATACCAAATCGTTGCGCAATCAAAGCACTTACTGGGTCCGACAGTGTCTCGAACTTCTTCGGAGTTTAGGAGTTCCATGGCCGAATCGCGCCGAACGCAGCATCAAAGTCATCCGCGTTTTGGCCCAGCGTTGGCGCGTGACGGCATCTCTGCCACTTGATTTCAGCTACCGGGTGGAACCAAACTTACGGACAGATGGTGAAGCAGATTGCCAACGGATAGAAATGGATTCAGTTGGGTCTTCGGATCTTGATTCTCTCGACTGGTCGGCTTTTGCAGATTTTGGGACCTTGCCTATCCCAGAATTGACCGATCCTCAGCAAGCAATGGACACTCTCACAGCTTTCGGGGCATTGTCCAACTGCGACGATTTTTCTTGGCTATCATGAGTTATCGAATCTATTTAAACAGTGTGACATATGATCAAATTGACGATGTATGAACGGCGACCAGATATTTACGGTCGCATATTATTAGACAGGGTGCAACGACGCGCAAACCAAAAATCTTGAATGTTTGAAAAAATATAATACAGGGCTGTAGCCTCTATAGACCACTATAATCTGTTTTTTTCAGCGGGTTATAGTGGTTACAGCCCGTTATTTTATAGGGCCGTAGGGACACCTTGCTCACTATAGCTCACTGTAACCCACTATGGTATATTTAACAGCGACTCTAGCAGCTGTAACATTCCCTCTCATAGAGAGCTGCAGCCCTCACTTTGGCACTGAGCTATAGTGGCTATAGCCCAGCAGACTGTGCAACGGACACGGCAGCTGCACCGGTGCCTCTTACACCATGATATAGCAGCTGCAGACTTGTATCTAGTAGGAGGCTGCTTACTGAAAATATAGCTTTCTGTAAATCGTGAAGCTGTGGCCACTATAGCCTGCCAGAAAATATATAAACTATAGTGGGTTATAGTGGGCAGGGCGCTATATTTATAGCGGACCATAGAGGGTGTAGCCCTGTATTCAAGGTTGATAATTTGCGACTGTGATATTGACACAACCAGTCCAAACAGCTATCTGTGTCTGAGATGAAAACGCTGACGTCTCACCACAGTTCCATAATGATTCCGCCCGATTCCGAGAGGCGACCAATCGGAGACGTAGGTATAGAATCGCACGATAACACGGTAATACTATTAGCGTCTGACCAAGTATCAGTGCGGAGGTGTAATCCCCGCCCCCGCATTCATCAGAAGTAAGAGAGTAGGTATTAAAGACAGCGCCGACCTCAGTTAATGTGATATTACATCTTCATCTTTCCAAATACAAACAATGGGTAGCACCGTCCGAGCTGCAGTAACTCAAGCTGAGCCAGTCTGGGCTGATCTCCAGGGAGCTGTCGAAAAGACATGTAAGCTCATCGATGAGGCAGCGTCCAACGGCGCTCAGATTGTTGCTTTCCCCGAAGTCTGGATCCCAGGCTATCCTGCTTGGATATGGTACGTCAGGTGAAGGCTCGTGCCAGGCAACGCATCAACACTAACACTACAAGGTCACGACTTGTTGACTTTGATCTCAATGTGCAATACATCAAGAATTCAATGGCCGTTGACTCGCTTGAGATGAAGAAGATCCAGGCTTGTGCCCGCGAAAACAACATCGCCGTGTCTCTGGGCTTCTCGGAGAATGAAAACAACTCGATATTCATCTCGCAGGCTCTCATCGGACCTGACGGTGAGATTAAGGTGCATCGCCGCAAAATGAAGCCCACACACATGGAGCGAACCATCTTTGGTGATGCGTCTGGTCATTGCTTGAAGAGCGTGGCTCAGCTCCCGTTTGCGCGAGTGGGATCTTTGGCTTGCTGGGAGCACATCCAACCGTTGTTAAAGTACAACACGATTGCGCAAAAGGAGGAGATTCACGTTTCGGCTTGGCCTAGTGTTACTCCTCACACCGGTGGCCCGGACCTGTGGTCCATGAGCGCTGAAGGTACGCGCTTCTTGTTATTGTTGAACCATGCTAACTTTACAGGCTGCCAAAATCTTTCTCGGACTTATGCCATTGAGTCGGGTGCATTTGTGCTGCACAGCACTGCTCTCATTACGGAAAAGGGAATCAAGGCTCTGGGAACCGCTGGTGGAGCACTCATGTCAACTCCAGGAGGTGGCAGCTCTGCCGTCTTTGGTCCAGATGGGCGACGATTGAGTGAGCCGGTTGATGAGACTACCGAGACAATCATCTACGCTGACCTCGACATGGATCAACTGGTCAAGGTTAAGATGTTTGCGGATTGCACTGGGCACTACAGCCGACCAGATCTGCTGTGGCTGGGTGTTAATGAGGAGGTCAAGCTTGTTGTTAGAGGCAAGGAGGGTGTTGTGGAGACGGAGGAAGAGGCCACTTGATTATATTATTTGTCAAGTACTTACTTGCAACATTTCCTTGATCTTTCAATATCACTTATATCACAGCTTCATGGAACTCCCGCCCTTCAGCATGTGGCCAGATCTACGTGAGACGGTGGCAGACGGATTGAATCAGCCTGCTTATTAAAGACTTTAGTGAGTACAGAGTGGATTTACAGTCATTTTGCGATACTTAATTCACACCTCCAATTTCTATTCGTATCAAAATTACACCGATCCTAGGCTGTCAACTCCCTCGACACAGCCGACATATCAAGGCCTCTGGCCCTAAGGTAAGCCAAGGATGTCCTTCAACACGGCTAGGGCACCAAACAATTCATTGTCGTGATACTTGCGCGCCACCAACTGAAGCTCAATAGGAGCACCCTCAAAGTTTGATCCTTCCCATAGCTCTTTGACGTGTTTGCAGGCGTCGCTCAATGGGACGTAGCTAGAGTCGTATTGCTCCTCCTTCTTCGCCTTGATTGGAGTAGGAACCACCACGCCAGGGTAGTCGACAAGGTTGTAGAGCGATGTATAAGTCCAGTAAAAGGCCGTGTCATGGGCAGAAGCAGGTCCGACAAAGGCTGGTCCGATCACCACATCCACATCTTGCTCATTCCAACTCTCGGCAAAGTCGCAGCGGAAATCATCTCTCTCCCTGCGCGCCAAATTCACGTCTTGGGCAGTTTGCATCCCATTGGGCTCTTCGTCCTTCCAGATCCAGTCGCTCAGAGGATGCACTGGCTCTCCAGTGGCGAGAATAGCACCTTTACTACCTGCTCCTCCATCGGGCCAGTACATCCGTCGGGCCTTGGACCATGCATCAGCTGCACCAAAGGGCTTGAATTCCTTTACTTCAATGAGCTCTGCGTGCTTGGGGTCAGACAAGAGTTCCTTTGCCCACGCCATTGCCCTCTTGACAGGTGGCTGAGGCTCGATGAAGCCGTCGTTGTTGATAATTCCAACCTTCAGGCGCTTGTTCAAAGGCGTCTTCAAGCCGGTCCAGGGGAGTGGAATAACTTTGGGGTCGACAAGGTACGGCTTGGCGGCGAGGACGCTATTCATGAAAAGGTCCATGTCTCTCAGGCTGCGACACATGGGTCCTGTCGAGCACATAATGTTGAGCTCAGCTGCGGATGGAGACGCGAGGAACGCCTTCATCGGTAGCAAAGGTGATGTTGGCTTGAATCCGTAGATGCCGCAAAACGCAGCCGGTGCCCGAATGCTTCCACCAATATCCGTGCCGACGCCCAAGACAGATCCTTTCATGGCTATCAAGGCCGCCTCGCCTCCGGTAGAACCACCAGCCGTGAGGTTGATATTGAAAGGATTCAACACTCGACCCCAAAGAGAGTCGCTTTCAAGGTGCATCAGGGTTTGGGGTTGGTTGGTCTTGCAGTAAAACACGGCGCCCATGTCACGCAGAATCGCAATCATGTGGCTGTCCGTTTCGTCCTTGACAATAGAACTCATGCATCCAAGCGAAGAAAAGGTTCCCGCGATGGGCATGTGGTCCTTGATGCTAATAGGTACTCCGTGTAGAGGACCAATCGTCTTTCCATTCTTGGCAAGGTACTCATCCAACTTCGTCGCTTGCTCAATAGCCTCATCCATGAACCACTGGGTCAAGCAGCAAGTGAGTTGGTGAGAAATGATGGCGCGCTTCGAAAAAGCCGTAGCCACTGCAACCGCAGTGTATTTCTTGTTTGCAATTGCTTCTGCGAGACCGACTGCATCGTAGGTCTCTGTAATCTCAATCTCCTCGGCAGTCAAGATCCCGCAGGTAGTGGGTATCCCAGACACATCAAGAGGCGGGCTGCTGATGAGTTCTTGAGGCAAGAGGTACTCGGATGGAACCTTTTCAGCAAAGACTTGAAGCAGTGAAGTCCGCTTCGTCTCAAATTCAGGAGTGCCCTGGGGGACTGCCTTTGGCTTGACGACGGAAAGAGATTTGGCCATGACAGTGATTGAAGCGCAGGGCCAATAATTTTAGTAGCAGTAAAAGACAGAGAAGAGAGAGAAGATGATGAATCTTGATGTAGGCTGCAAGCTATGGCATTTAATATTGCCGTGTCTCAGCCCCTCATTGTGCAACCATCCGGCGGAATGCGAGTAATGTGCTATCTGCCGCCACATTCATTTCCATGCGCAAATACATGTTATTGGTCTTGATCAACTTCCCCGCTCGACCAGCTTCATATCGGGCTATCATCAGGTGTCGGAACCAAACGTCAACCCCACGTCCCAGACTCGGGATCCCGCTATACGCCGGCCGCATAACAGTTCCGACTCCTCCAAGCCAGAGATATAACCGAAGCACTATCTCGCGCAGTGACCAATCAAAACTAAATGCGCAAGCCGTCGATATCGCTTATCACGCATGCCAGGGTGTCACTACCAGCCAATCATGTGGATTTGCGCTGTTGCGGATCCCCATAGCGCTGATCGATGCTCCTCACGTCGGATCCTGGTTGTCACGAGCGTCACCACGGTCAAGTGCAGATAAACATTCTCAACATGAGCAAGGGTCATGTCTCCGTTCTGGTCTTATCAGCCAGCGTGTAAATGCGGCCGTCGTTTTCTAGGCGAGTATCATTCGGCCGGCCGGAGACATTCCGTGTGAAACCTTGGAATGTACAAACAGTTTAAAGTCCCTGCATTCCCTCCTGCAGTTGCCGATCCAACTCCTCATCAATTCTTCACCACCATGTCTATTGATTCCGAAAATATGGCACACAGGGATGCCATTCCCGGTACCGTCCATCTGGTTGACTTGGACCACACAATGCACGCTCGTCACTCTAGTGCCGCTGGCGACATTGTGCTTGATCCGTCGCCTTCCAGTGACCCGAATGATCCGCTCAATTGGGCTCCTCGTCGGAAACTTCTCTCCATGATCTGCCAGAGTTTGTGAGTATCCCAAACGAGCCGAGTTCTCCACTAACGCACGCAGATACACTTGGTTCACCGGAATCTCAGTGTCCACGGTCTACTCGGTCATCGTCCCCCTTTCTGCCGCGTCTGGTGTCTCCATCGCCACCCTCAACGAAGGCACCGGTTATATGTTCCTGTTCCTCGGCTGGAGTCTGCTATTCTGGCAACCATTCTCTCTGAGATATGGAAAGCGCCTGACATATCTCATTTCAATCCTAGGAGCCATCGTAAGTGCCATATCATATCCTTTGCACTCCAGCTAACCATGATTAGGGCACAAGTATTTGGAGGTAAGCGTGCCGATATTAAGCATCGCAGAAGCTAACCCATGTAGCGCGTATGTCACTAGCAACGGAGAGTGGATTGCCAAGTGCATTTTGCAGGGGTTCTTTATCTCGCCCATCGAGGCGCTCCCAGAGATTTCTGTCACTGACATTGTAAGTGCCTTGCCTTGATATTGTCCAAAGCTAACAGATGCAGTACTTTACCCATGAGCGCGGTACCTACATGGGCATCTATGCCTTTACTCTAGCAGGAAGCAACTATTTCGCCCCCGTCATCTGTGGCTTCATCGCCGAGTATCAGGGATGGAGATGGGTGTTTTACTGGCCCGCCATTTTCCTGGCTGTCGTCTTTGCTTTCCTCTTTCTTTTTATGGAAGAGACAAACTACAACCGTGTCACTGTCCAAGAGACGGCCTTGTCCCCAGATTCGCCCACAGAGCCCACAGAAAAAGCCCCTGTCGAGAACCCACACCTGACAGAGATTGGCGAGGTATACGCGACCGAAAAGACCTTTGTCCAGAAAATGTCCCTTTGGCAACCATCTCCCGGTCAAAACATGCTTCATCGCGCGCTTCGGAGCTTATCGTTCCTCAGCTGGCCCGTCATATTCTATGCAGGCTTCTCATACGGCTCCTACCTGATTTGGTTCAATGTTCTCAACGCAACCGCTTCTCTTATTCTCTCCGGAGCTCCCTACAACTTTGGTTCCTCTATGGTTGGAGTTAGCTACATCTCATGCTGCGTTGGAGTCATTGTCGGATCTTTTATTTCCGGTAGGCTGAGCGACTGGTTGACGATCAAACTAGCCCGCCGGAAC
The DNA here is from genome assembly GCA_020740775.1 of Ilyonectria destructans. NCBI lineage: Eukaryota > Fungi > Ascomycota > Sordariomycetes > Hypocreales > Nectriaceae > Ilyonectria > Ilyonectria destructans. Next base: position 499,531 of record JAHEWK010000011.1, read on the forward strand.
AATGGTATCATGGAGGCGGAACATAGGCTTTGGCCATTTGTCATCTGCGTCGTCATGGTTCCGGCTTCCTTGATCCTTTGGGGTGTCGGTGCTCAGCACGGAGTTCATTGGTTTGGACTCATTTTCGCCATGGGCTGCCTCGCCTTTACGTCCACCGTGGGCATTACGCTGAGTGTCAACTACCTGATTGACAGCTACCACAACATCAGTGGCGATGCCATTGTAACGGTCATCATCGTTCGAAACACAATGTCTTTTGCAATTAGTTACGGGTAAGATGCTCCCCCTAGTAAAGTAACCATCTAACATGTGTAGAATCACACCGTGGATTACAAACCTAGGATATCAGAACTGTTTCATCTCAGCCGCCTTTGTCGGCATGGCCGCGTCTTCTGTATTTTTCATCATGATCAAATACGGAAAGCCACTCCGAGTCAAGAGTGCTAGCAAGTACTGGGAACTTGTGGACGGCGACAAGGCCAAGGCGGAGGGTAAATAGTTGCGGTGTAGGGTAGGCGATGTTGGAGGCTTAGGAGCGATGTAGCGTACCAGGGTTCCACTGTGCTCGATGGAATTATAGTAATCCAATATTGATTCTTCAATCTCAACTCACATCGTAGCAGGTCTGGAACAATCCATGAACCGCCATCCAATAACAAGGTCTGGATATTGCCCCTGAAGACTACGTAGCTCAGGCCCCGCCTTATCTCGACCCCCGCACGTTATCACCACTAATCATCTACTAACCCATCTGGTCAAAGCTAAGACGCAGTGCCATCGTACATAACGTGGACATTCCCCTGGCCCACTCCTTCGGACCCAAGCTCTTAATCTATGGCTTGCAAATGTCATGTTGATTCACTCTGGGCACTATGAGTAGTGCTACAGCTAGATTACGTACCAAGACTGGCTGCCTCACATGTAAAACCAACGACCGGCTTCGCGAGACCTTCTAACTGTGAATAGGCAGGAAACGACGGAAGAAATGCGACGAACAACTCCCCGTTTGCACAGGATGCCATCTTTCGAGTCGGCATTGCGAATGGCCTACCTCAGACGACCTCCTTGATCGTCGCTTCGCCTCCCACAACCGCTCACGATACAGAGCGACCAAGACTGAACGAACAGAGCCAGCCGAGGATCGATCTCGGAAAGCCCGTTCCGAATCAATCCCCCTCGACTCGGAACTTTGTATCCTTTCGGAATCGGCGGCTCACCGGGTGCTGTCTCGTGACTTGGAGATGGTCATATCCCGCCACTTTGTCGAGAGATTCTATGGCCTTTTACTCTTGCCAAAATGTCATCCCGGCTTCTACGAAGGGTGGCTGACAGAGATACAAGATCTGATGGTCCAGCACAAAAGCCTCTACTATTCTGTCTTGGCCTGTGCTGCATCTCATATCCACTGTACTGATGCATTGTCACAAATGCAGGAGCTTGCTCTCAGCTATTATTCCAATGCGCTCAAAGAGCTCTCGAGACTTCTTGCAAGGGCCTCCCAGCTCGAGAACCACAATGGCTTGTTAATGTCAGTTATGCTATTGTACCTACACGGGGTAAGGTTCCACGACAAGTGCACAACCTTGTGCTGACTTCTTACAGTGTATGGGATATGGTACGGATGCCGATATCCCACGGCACGTCACTGCTGCAACGAGAATCCTTACGCTACGACTTTTTAGGCGCTCTTTGAGCATCGACCGGCTTTTTGACAGGCTTGCTGTTGAAAGTGTTTTGTACCAGATATTTCTTGTTACCACTGGTTTGTGGACGGATTCCAAAGGGCTAGACTACGACTTTGACACCGACTTTTGGACCCAAGCTGAGAATTTATTGGACCGATCGTCATTTTTCCCTGGGCGCTCCATGAGCTTCAACAGCCCGGTCCTTGGCATTCCAGTCTCACTATTTAGACTTGCCATTTCGCTACGCCAGCAGTGTCGAAATCGATCGCAAGACCAGGCCGTCCTTGAAATAATACGGAGCGAAGTAGAGGTGTGGGAAGCAGCATTACTTTGCGACCCGGAGCTGAAACCCTCATCCCTGAATGAGCGACCGAAAACCCAAGAAAGATACTACAGGGACGCGGCATATCTGTACGCTATTATTGTCTCCATGTTGCTGGAGCAGCTAGACCAGAATGAGAACACTGGTCCTTCCCCGATGGCGTCAGGCGACAGTTGGCAGATAAGAAAAGCGGTTCAGATCCTTCAAAGTCATAGATACGACGACGGATGGACAAAGTGCTACATCGGAAGTTGGCCCGTGTACACGCTGGGCTTTTTTATGAGCTCTCCCGAGGACATCGAACTCATTCGATCTGAATTTCAACGGAGATGGGCCCTGACGAATTTTTCCCAGATCAAGCGCTTCAGCCATGACCTCGAAGCTACTTGGAGTGCGCGGGGGCAGATTGGGAATCGTTGGGGATGAGGCCGGCATACTGTTGGCAATGCACCACAAGGCAAGCGAATTGATCTGTCGCGTCGTGTGCCAGGTGAGAGACGGCAGAAAAATACGCCGCGGACAAAACCTTCAGTGGGTCTGTTAAGGCGAATATCGTGGTCTCTGGCTTGATACGGTGCGGCACAGCATAGCGAAAGGATCAACCACCTATTCACTATTTGGCCGTGGCATGTGCTTTAGCTGGATAGAGGTTGACTGTATTACGATGCGGGAACCGATATCTCATTTGTTGAACAGCTTCGCTTGGGCTCAGAGCTCTTGATGCATGACTGTATTCTGCAATTGACTTGACTGGCCGCATCACTCGCACCATCAATGTCGCCCACCAAGCGGGTTGAAACCATGCTGGAATCGCTCCAAGAGTCAGTATGTAATTAGAGAATGCAATTATCTTTCGATCCCCTTCTCTTCAATGCACAATTAATTTACGTAACTCCGGTGGGGAGGGCTAACCCGCTTATATGGGTCTTCGCTTGCATGAGGTTAAGAACTGAATTAACTCACGCACTTTCAACATTCGATCAAGAACTTAAGCCCTCATCATCTAGTGGTTAGGATACCAGTTTGTGGTTCACCGCATTCATAAAACACTGGAAACGACCGTTCGATTCTGTCTGGAGGCAATTGATTCGATATTCTTTTCTTTTTTTCCTTTTTATTCAAGTCTCTATCAAACAGGATGAATTGGTTGAGACAGCTTATTGACAATGTAAGATGTTGTCTTTTTTTTCTAACAGGTAGGAAGCTAGCTATTTATCCCTAGGGATCGAGTTGATCATGATGCCTTCGGAACGATGACTCCGACCCGGAGTTGGGTCCGGCGGGTCCCGGGAGTTGAGTCCGGTAGGTCCGGATGACCTAGGACCCGGTTCGGGATCATAAGCCGGTAGGGCCCTAAGAGCCGGCAGCCGTTCGTCTGACAGTCTCCAAGTCGCTTCCATAGTCCTACCTGTCCACCCAGCACTTTGCGCTCTTCCACTGGTAGCCACCAGAGCTTCTGCCTGCCAAACAGTTACCACTACCCGTATGAATCCCCTTCTGGTTGCCTTTGCATCCCCAGTCATCCCAGAATGAACAAGAGCACCAAGGATGCGGCGTGCTGCTTCCATCCCAGCAACCGGCAAGATTCAGGCTTTGTGTTCCACCAGCTTGTCGGAAATCCCAGCATTCTCCGTCGTCAGGGTCGCTGATGGAGAAGGTGAGTCCGGCCTGAGGGTGTTTTCCGCCGCGAAATTGCCAAAAGGCCATCTCGCCAGCGTACTGCGAGCATTGCGTGTTTGTGTAAAAGTTGATTTGAACCGCTTTGCCGTTTTCATAGTTGGCCTGCACGCCGGTGAACTGTGCGACGGTGGCTAAAACGGCTGAAAATTTAAGAAGCTGCATCTTGGGTGCTAGATGTTGACTAGAAGAAGAATAATGTGGATGTCGGTGAGTTTCTGTGATTTCTTTCAGAATGTCGTGGCTGAATCGAATCTTCAATGGAAGATGATGTGCTTTATATAAAGCAAATGGTCGATGGGAAGTAAACCATTGTGACTTCGGTAAACTAAACGAGATGGACACAGTATTGGACCGGATTAAGCTTATGCTGACGGTTAATTTAATGGCTAATGAAACACGTCAGCTAAGCATATACGAACTTCGTTGCCCCATCGTTGCAGGAATACCTATTGGTCGATTGTGGGGAAATTATTATGTGAGATCAGCGGCGTACTACTTTACAACGTCCAACTATCCTTTCATGCTTGAAGGCCTTCCTCTTTCTGGTAGGAGGCCTGTCTCTTTCTGGCAGGAGGCTGAGTGGAGTCTCAGTTCCTTGTGACTTTATTGGGTTGGAATATTTTTACCCTTCGAATACGAAGCGCATCTCTCAATATTTGTGGATTTAGCCGAGACTATACGCTCTAATTCGGGTTCGTGCATCGACAGCAAGCCTGGCGAAAGCCGCTAATGAGTTCGAGACCTATGAGCGATTGGGCAATTATTTATAGTATCCTATGGACAGGATAGAAGACGCGAGGGCTTAATTGATCTGTTATCGCTGTTAGAAGAAGAGTAACTGTAGCAGTAGCTGAGTTTGGTCTAGCTCTGGGACCATAAGTGGTCTTGGCTACACTTGATAGCTGGCCCTTGAAGTATTCCTTAAGACCACTTTGTTCTTGAAACAATCTACGTACCCCCCTCAAGACATAAGCCGGCAGATGCCTTCCAACATCCCCAGCAGCCAATAGAGCCTTTGTCGACGACGTTGGACCGGGACTTTAAGACCCCTTAGCTACTTACCAAAGGTTCAAATTAACGCTAACTTATGATGGTGAGTCAAGTGTGTCGCTGTCTCGATCGGCTATCTGGCTGCATTTGCGGGCCAAGGAAAGGGCAGGCTAGCATCTTAAGTACGGGTCGAGGGCGCCAAGGTAAAGCGACGTGCATGTTCGAATAAAATTGCCCTAGGAGTAAGATGAATAACGTACAGAACAAGGCGAATTGGCTCTTTATTCCCTCATGTAGCTCGCTCCACTCTGGGACATGCTGCTCACATGCATCTACAGAACAGAGCCAATAGCCAACGATCGCATCGTTCATAACCATCCCTCTCAAGTGGGCCTCATTTCTTAGGCAAGTCGCTTTCGAATGTGGGCCCACAAAATGGATAAATAACATGGCTTTCAGCTGCTCGTGAAATAATGAGGCAAGCTCGAGATGCGTTGGTTTGGAAAGTCTTGATAGCGTCTAGACCCGTTTCTTATATCAAATGATGCCTCTAAGTCATTTAATGATAGAACAGAGTACTTTAAATAAGCCGTAATGACCACCAAGCCCGTCGGATTGTCAAAAATTGACTTTTCTCAATCTCCTCCTCCATATCGTGCCTGCGCCTCACTAGTGACCCGTGTGCATAATCAGGCTACAAATAAACAGCCACAACAGGTCCCTGTCGACTAGTTTTTAGTGGGTATCCCCGCTGCAAGAGAGTATTGATGGATGTCTTAATGTACACTTATTCCGCTGCCCAACTGGACCACATTTGTGGCAGAGCAGCAGAAGTATAGTGGCTTAGCATTAAGGCAACGATATGCATAAGAATATGCCGCAATAGAATTCTCCACCTATCAAGGTCGCGTCTTGATGAGTTGCTGCGCGACGTCTCCATGGAATGTCATAGAATCTTTCGCCCGTTCAATTGATGCGTTAGGCAGCATCAGGCCGAGCACACTTACTGCGGCAGCATCATTTTCAACCCTGTAGTATTGTTCTGCCCCACCAGTGCGCAAATGCAAGCACCGTAGCATTGCCAGGAAACTTTGAAGCCCCATAATCTCCCACCTGAGCATGGGCAGGGATCAAATAAGTATACCAGGCGCAGTTATTTCAAGGCCGCCGAATTGTGTGGTATTCGCGTGCAAGACAAGAGGCTGAGGCTATCATTGCCACATGACCATTCAAGCTGAAGGCCTTGCACTCATTTAAATACGCACCCACTGCCCTTCTACCATTATATTTCAATCGTTTTTCTGAAATTCAAAAATATTATCGCTGCGTCCCGTGCTTCACATTTTATCCACCCGATCCCTTGAGGCTCCTTGGACCTTCTTTTTATTTATCATTGAGCTTCTTGCGCCAATATTCAGGTAGGCTAACATACTATTAAATACCTAAATATAGTTGGTACAACTGACACAGTCAAATCAAGATGGAGCCTCAACAAAGTAAAAGCTTGAGGGAACAATTTGCCAGCCATTGGGAAGTTGGTACAGCAGACAGCAACCTTACTCTACACGGTTTCCGTCGCTTCAAGACAACCCATTTAATCAACCTGCGATACCTCGAAGCAGAGATTGCTGAAATGGATCACCTGCTCTATCAACTTGGCCTCGGCCTGAACCTGGAAACATCTTCCACTGATAGACTCGGCATAAATCACTGCCAAAAGGATGAAACAGCGCCTTCTATTGACGAAGTGCTCACGAGCGAACTAATACAAAAACTGCGTCGACTAATGAAGGAATACGGTAAGTAGGGCGCTGAATTTCTAGAGGCGATATTAATTGACGCAGATGACGCACTGATTGCATTCAACACAATCATGTCTATGGACACTTTCTCGCTTCTAGACGACGAGAAACAATCACATTTCCGAACCGAGTTGACCGTCTATGAAAAATACAAGACTAGACTCTTGAGGGTTGATCAGACACCCCGCGTGCGTCAAGATCCACTTCAGCGGTGTATTCATCAACTTTTAAGACTACTTCGGTACAGGAGGGTTTCCAGCCTACCCAACAATGTTGAGCGTGCAGATATGGCGATGCCTGGACGACGGTGGTCCGCCCAAAACACGGCACTTATTGCGGATATCACAGGTCGGATCATCATTGCTGTGGTGGCAGCTGGCTTTCTAACGATTCCTCTTGCGGCCTTGTCGCATGAGACACGGAAGGGCGTTCAGGTGATAGTGGTCTCAATATGCATTGTGCTATTCGCTTGTGTTGTGTCAGTCATGCTGAGGGCATCTAATTTGGAGATGCTAATCGTTTCTTCCGCATATGCTGCAATACTATCAGTATTCGTCTCGAATGCCCCAGCATCTAATTAGTCCCACAAAGGCCAACGTTCGGTATAAAGTGGCCACTATCTTCTAGGAATGCATTTATTTGAGCTTAGACAGAGATCCATAGTGTATGACGTTGATAGCCGGTTTGAAGCCAAATGTTGTTGTGGACTTGTGACTTTCAAGCACGCTTACACAGGCCACCCGCTTATGAGTGGGTAGAACACTTGGTTAGTGTTGTGTTGCTAAGTGGCAGCTGGTAGAAGTAAATCTCTCACCCTGAGTAGTGATGTGTCAGCCCAGACTTCTTAGTAACGGTTATAACACAGTGCAGGTGTGAATGACTTTGTTACAGTGGGTGGCCAAAAGTTACGACACATCGGAGGTATCAGGTACCAGCCTTTCCTAAATAGGGAATACTCAGTTAAAAATTACAATAAAATTCTATCTAATTCTATAGAAGAAATCGCTATTTATCGGATATCTTTTTTTCCTAATTAGAAGATTTAATTATTTAAATAAATATTTTTAAAAACTATTAGTTTTTTTAAGATTTTAAAACCTTATAATATTAAGCTTTTTAAGGTATATTAAGAAATATAAAAATAATATATTATAATTTAAGCTATATAAAATAGTATTTAAAGATAAAATAGATATATTATTATAGAAATATATAGAGATATTAAGTCTTATCTTAATAGTATTTTAAGGCTAATATATAGAGTTTTTAAGTAATCTTTAGCTTTATAATAAATAGTATCATTATTGAAATTACTATTCTAACTACTATTTCAAATTCTATATTACATACTTATACGAATGTGACGAGGGACTTAGTCTATTAATTATAAACCTAATTACAGTCTTTTACCTCTTCTATATCAGTTGGCTGACTCCGGGAAAAACCACCAAGCATATAACCTCCTCTGTAACATCCCTCTATTATTCCTTTACAGCCGCTATTAGAGGCAACTAAGTTCCCTTAGGCTCTTATATTAATTCTTTAGCTGCAAGTTAACCAATACTATATCATTTATCAGCTGTATAGACTATATAGTACCATATAAGCTGTTAATAAATACCCTTTCTGCCGGAGAAAGTAAATACCTTTAGTATTTTTAAACTAGAGCCTTAAGATAGCCTAGCTCTATAGTAACCTAAAGTTATAAAGCTATATCTTAACCCGCTAGCTCTTAAATTATATAATAGCTAAAGACTATCAGCTATACCAGATAAAGCTCGTCAGGTTAGTTAATTTAGACTTTTATAATATCTTTAAGCTCTAACTTTTTAGCTGCAATTTGCAGCCTTAGAATAAGGGTTGGATTACTTAGAATTAAGTAATAGAGATTAAAAGAGAAGCTATAAGTATACCGATAATTAGAAAAGACTATATCGGTCTGTAGTGTGGGGCGGAAAGATATCTTCAGTTAGTTAAGTAGTTAGTTAATGTAACGGTCGTGTTCTCTGGACTGCCGTATACGTGGTATAGGGTAGGCGAGAGACGGGTTGCTGGTGGATAAACCGTAGGTTTATGTTAGCAGATCGGTTAGGGCGTCACTTACTGGGTAAATGTTACGTCTGGTAATAGTCAAGCACAGTGATGCGTAGCGAGTCAAGGTGATTGAGGTAACCAAGTTGTATTGATAGCTGAGGTAGCTAAGAGTCTAGGAAAGTGCTAATGAACGTGTGTCTATATACTAGAATGATAGGTGAGGCTCACGGCGGTGAGCCTTGGAATCGCAGGTGAGCCGGAGAGGCTCACGCGTGAGCCGTAGAGGCTCACGGGTGAGTCCTTTAGTACGGCGTGAGCCGCAGTGAGGTGTATTTGATTGGGGGAAATTTGTGGGGTGCACGTGACGCCAGGCGTCTACGCGGCACGGGTCGTAACAGTTAAGTAGTTAGTTAAGTAGTTAGTTAAGTAGTTAGTTAAGATATATATAAGGATAGAAGGATAATTAGAATATAAGAGATCTTATAGAGCTTTTATATCTATTATAATTTTACCTTTTTTAAGATTTAGCTTTTTTAGTAGATCTAGCTTTTTTAAGATATAGCTATTCCTACAGCTTATTAAGGTATTAAAAAAAGTAACCAGTTAGATTAGAAACTTTAGTCTATTTAAGTAAACTATTAATTTTTAAATAGACTGGATATATAGTCTGTATTATTAATACTATTATTAGTGTTTTTTTTTACTATTAAGCTTCTAGTCCTCCCTCTATATATATATATATACTAGGGCACTCTAACTTCTTAATAATAAATAGTATTTAAGAAAATAAAAAATAAAAAAAACCTTAAATTTAGAAAATAGAAGTTAGAAATATTATATTAAGCTATTCTTAATAATTTTATTTACTATATATCTCAAATTAAATTTAGGTGTAAATATAGCATTTTGTATATATACCAGGGAATGTGTCGTAACTTTTGCAGCCCCACTGTATGCAATTAACCACATCTATCCCCTCACGCAACACACCTTTTCAGTGCAGCCTTGGATTTCTGTCTGATCACACTCGAGTAGAGTTGAGACAGCTCTATCCCGCCTTCAACTAGCAACATGGAAAGCAACATGGATCGCTCCGAGATCCTTTCGGAATTCGAAGCCATGTTTGGAACTTCGAGGGATGAGGACATAACTGCCGCCATTGAGATGGATAACTACGGCGACTACGATGACGTAGCAGCAATACCTCTCGATCATCCAAATCGGTTCCAAATCTTGAAGAACATTGGAAATAATCTCGGGACTCGGTTTGAGTACGAAGGTTCGGTAGAAGACCTCCATCACGCCATTGAAGTCACCGAAATGGCTATAGCAGCCATGCCACCAGAGCAACCTGCTGAGGACCAAGCTGATGTGCTCGCTGAGCTCGGACATTGGCATTACACCATGTTTACGCATACAAAGTCGATAGATAGCCTCAACCGATCTATTCAGATTACCGAACAAGCTCTTGCCACGTTGCCAGAACTTGAAAACGTCTCTGAGCGAGCTGCCCTTCAAGGCGACTTGGCAGCAAGACTATACGATCGACACGAAGAAAGCGGCTCTATCCCAGATCTTGTCCGTGCAATCGAGTTGACCGGCAAGGCCATCAAAGCAACACCAGAATGGGGCGCGTATCCGGATAGAGGGGGTCTGCTGGAGAACCTTCGAGACTGGCTTGTGCAGTGGTTTGAGAAGAGTGGGCATATCGATGAACTTGACACTCTACAACTTGACAAACTCGACCAGACCCTGGAACAGACCATCGAAGTCATCAACACAGCAATCGAAGCTATGCCTTCTGACCACCCTCACCTTCATCCCCTCTTGAACAATCTCGGAACCCGTCTTTTGAAGCGATTCCTCCTGACTGGTTCGATGAAAGATCTGAACCGTGCTGTAGAGGTTGCAGAATTGGCTATCGCAGCAATACCTCCCCATCTTCGGCCAGTGGCGCTATTGAACCTTGGGTCTCAGCTTGGCGCACGGTTTGACCTTTCTGGTTCCTGGGAAGACCTCGAGAATGGGATCAAGGCTACTGAAGAGGCTCTCGTGGGAATCACTGAGGAGCATACATCTAGATGGAAGATTCTGAGCAACCTTGCACACCAGCTCTCACGACGATTTGAACGAACAAGCTCAGAAGAGGACTTGAATCGAGCTGTCGAAACAAGTGAGTTGGCTTTGAAAGCTGCACGTGGTCAAGATGTAGTTACATGCTTGATTCACCTTGGGACAAGTCTCAACAGACGATTTCAGCACGCGGGCGTGATCAGCGATATCGATCGAGCTATCCAGGTAACTGAAGAAGCAGTTGCAGCCACACCGACCACTAATTACGAACGTGCCAGCTGGTTACACAATCTAGGGGCTTCACTGGGTTCAAGATTCGAGAAAACAGGCCTACGAAAAGACCTTGACCAAGCCATCGAATATACCGACATGGCTGTTTCGGGAACATCCCTCGACCATCCTAGCTTTGCTGACAAGGCATATGGTCTTTCAACACTCTTGATCTGGCGTTTCCGGCAAACTAATATTGATCAGGATCTCGAGAAGTCCCTGGTCCTTTGCAAGGAAGGCTGGAGCAGTCAGAGATCTCGACCTTCGGCCCGCATTCTTTCAGCATGGAGGGCAGCCCTCATCCTTACCACTAGATTGGAGTGGAGCGAGGCAGACACACTTCTGAAGGACGCGGTCAAGCTCCTCCCAGCCGTCAGTCCGAGATATCTAAAAGACGACGAAAAACAGACCATGATAAGCAGCTTCTCCGGGCTGGCTTCCTTGGCCGCCGCAGCAACTCTGAACGCAGGCGGTGGAGGTGAACAGGCATTGGAAATTCTGGAACTTGGCCGTGGCGTGGTGAACGGTCTCCTACTGGAGATGCGTACCGATATTTCTGACCTGGAAGCAAGGTATCCAGAGTTGGCCGAGCAGTTTCGCCTCCGTCGGGATGCCTTGGATTCGCCTGTTGATGTGGCGGCGCATTCCATCTCCAGTTTAAGTGATGTCGGGGTGTCGGCGGCTTCACGACTCAACTGGCGGCATGAGACGACGCAGAGATTCGATGAAACGGTCGAAACGATACGCGCCCAACCGGGATTTGAGAGGTTTCTGCTTCCGCCGACTGCAGACGAAATGAGGGCTGCTGCAAAACCAGGTCCTATTGTTGTTATCAACATCAGCGACTATCGCTCTGATGCATTTCTCGTCCAAAGTCATCAGATCACGGTATTGGAATTGCCCAACTTGAGTGTCGAGTCGGCGGAGGAACATGCCAAACAGATACGACTTGGTCGCCAGTCCGGTGCACCACGTCAGACGAGAGCTACGTTAGAGTGGCTTTGGGACGTTGCTGCGAAGCCAATCTTGAAGAGGTTGCAATTTGAGATACACCCTGCTGAGTGGCCTCGTATCTGGTGGGTTCCCACAGGCGTCATCAGCAATCTCCCAATACATGCAGCCGGAATCCATGCCAAAGACTCTACAGAGACGGTTCTGGATAGAGTCATGTCATCGTACAGCTTATCCATCAAGACTCTAATCTACGCACGCCGACATAGTGCTCGAGAAACTCTAGGAGGAGGGCGTATTCTCCTATGTTCCATGCCGACCACGCCTAGTCAACGAACTCTCCCTTTTGCTATGAAGGAGGCAAATCTAGTGAAAGATCTCTGTCCATCGCTTCAACTGTCAGCAATTGAACCGCCACGGAACAAAGAGGCCATACTGGAGCACTTGCGCACCAGTGATATCTTTCACTTTGCTGGACACGGACTATCCAACCCCACGAAGCCACTCCAAAGTTATTTGCTCCTCGACGATTGGAGTCAAGATCCACTGACAGTTGCCTGTCTCCGAGATTCTAGGCTGCAAGCGGAGGCTCCATTCCTTAGCTACCTCTCTGCTTGCGAGACGGGTGCCAACGACGCGAGCAAGCTTGTTGACGAGGGCATACATCTAGTTAGCGCATGTCAGGTTGCTGGGTTTCGTCATGTTGTAGGGACTTTGTGGGCAGCATCTGACAAGCACTGTCTCGACATAGCAAAAGTGTTCTATGAGACGCTTCGAGATGAGGGCATTACTGATAGGTCGGTATGCTTAGGTTTGCATCTTGCTATTAGAGCACTAAGGGATATTGAGATGACATTAAGTCATGATGAGATGGCGGAGGAGAGGGACGACAGGCAGGACGCAATGGAAGATGGAAACGGGCTTACAGAGGACAGCAATCTGGTCCACAAAAGCACAATCTCCTCGTTGGACACGATAAACAGGGCACACAATGAGAGAAATGCAATTCTCATAGAGGAGGATGAGGAGGTGGACTTGTTACATTGGATTCCATATGTTCATTTTGGTGTATAGGTAAATTTAGAATGGGTTAGTTCTAGCTACAACTATTCCGTCTATATAATCACTTTACTACTGATCAAGTTACTAGATTTATTTATCACTCTATTAATATCTCTAGATATAAATAAATTTAACACTATAATAATAATTAATAAAGTAATACTAAATTCAGTAGTAAGAAGTTATATTTATTTAAATAAAGAGCAGGTATAGATAAAAAAGATTCTAATAGCTGAAGTTAGAAAAACAGTATTTAAATATATATATTTATTTAAAATATAATTTACCTTTAGTATTAGAGTAGCATACTATAAATTGCTAAGCTTCTATTTCCTTATAACTTTTATTAGTAAAACTCTATTTAATAGCTTATTAGTTAAGTTTATCCCAGAAACAGATGCTACATCCATATTGTGAATATGACGCCATGCCTCCCTTGCTAACCCTCATTGCATCTACCGGTTCTAGCTCGCTGACTCGGATGGAGCGGCAAGAATGACGGTGGGAATCACAACTTAAAGTTGAGGCTGGACTCGGACCAGAGCTGGAAGAGGTCTAGTTAGCCCGGGCTGATCGACGTACATGATAGCCGACAGGGTGAAACCTGAGGAGCTTGGCAGCCTGTCCAGCCGAATTAGGCCTCCACATGGTGGGAAGATGCCTCGGCAAGGTAACCAAGGTACCTAAATGGCTTAGCAAACAACGGGAAGAGATTGCGGTAGTTCCTCTATACCTGACACTTAAAACCAACACGGCATCTACAGCACAGCCGGCTACTTTAAATAGGGAATGGCGCAGCTCTCCCCAAATAGAACAAGAGATACTTAAGTCAGCTATGGCTGGCTGATTGGTCGTAGCTCACTACTTCAATTGTCATATCCTTACTTTGGGAGGTCCGGTAGCTTTCGGGTTAACGGAACTGCTAGAAATTCAACTCGTTGATAAGAGGAGTAATTTTTGCCAGTGCAAACTCTACCATGTTTAATCTAGCGTTTCTAAAATAAGCAAGTATGGGCGCCAACTCTGAAATAATATAATTAATAAGATAAGAGCCTTACACTCTCGCGTAGTCCTCTATATTTTATAGTTTAGTTTTGAGACAATCTTTTTGCTTCAAGATCTCATATGACAACCTTCAGTTATAACAAACAATACTGGGCACTTTTGCCGGCAGGGACCTCGAATATGGCTAATAGTTGAGGGACAAGAACGAATCCGATCAGTTTACCGGAGATCGTGAGCTGGAGCTGAAACTGAATACTGCATAGCCAAGTTAGATTACTAGCAATCGTCATTCCAACTATATATGAGAGCATAAGCCGTAATTACCGTGTTCTTTGCCAAGAAACCTTGTGCGCCATATGGGTAGTAGAGTTGTATATTTAGCTCAGTATCTTACTATTAAATTACTCAGGGATATTAAAATAAAAGTTATAGTAAGATAATAGAGAAAAGATATAGTAATAGAATAAATAATAAGAGAAAGATAATTCTTATATAGAAGGATACAAAGAAGACCTATTATATTGGATTCCATATTCATCTTGGCAAATAAATTTACAATCTTCTGATTCTAGCTATAACTACTTTCGTCCACACAATTATTGTTAAAGAATAAACCAACACTGTTTCTTCTTGGTACTATTCGTCTCGATTTACAAAATTCACGCTACTCTCGGGTTGGATTTAAGTGCCACTCGTGTTGCGTTCAATATCAAGGGAGAGTAATAACTAAGTCGAAACCCATCCTGGGGCGCCGTGGGATTGCAGCTCCTTGTTTGTCCACTCCCATAGAATACCCGACAGTTTATCATCCACAGCCAGCTTCCCCTCCTTTCCGGCTTTACCCACTGGCTCGTAGTAGCTTCCATTCTTTACATTGCCGCTAAAGGTGCACCACAGTTGTGTTTTTGCACCTTCCTCGTTAGAAATGCCCGTCAAGGCAACCAGCGGGTTGATAACGAGGGTTCGAAGCACCCAGTTGACGTCCTTGTCGCCACTCCATGTGTTGCTTTTGACGGTTCCAGGGTGAAGGGATGTTGCAGTGATATGAGGATACCTCTTGGCGAGTTCATGAGCGAATAAAGTCTTGGCAAGCATAGCCTGGCCATAGAGTGTACGTCCACCCCGCCGACTCATGTCCGACTTTAACTCATCAAAAAGGATCCCTTGCTTGGGAGCAAAGGCCTTGTGGGCAACAGAAGACATACAAACAACCCTTACATCCGCACCCGGGAGCTTGGTTGTGGCAAGTAACTTGGGCAGAAGTAGCTGGGTAAGAAGTACATGGCCAAGATAATTTGTACCAAAGTGTACCTCGTAGCCGTCCTTGGTGGTGGCTGCAGGTATCATGCCAACACCACCATTGAGGTGCAGGATGTCAAGTCGGTCGGCTTCATTGTTTACGCGAGCTGCTGCAGCCTTGACTGACTCAAGAGAGGCCAGGTCTAGGTCAAGGATTTCAATCCTGCAAGATCTTGCAGTTGTTGAAGTTGCCTTGATACGGTCAAGTGCTGCCTCTGCCTTGGCGCGAGATCGAGCTGCCAGGTAGACCATCTGCGGATTGTGCTGTGCGATCGCTGCAATGGTTGCTTCACCCAGACCAGAGTTGCCTCCTGTGACGAGACAAACTCTACCACTGAGGTCCGGGATGTCGCGCTGAGGATCGAATGTCGACATTGATGCTATGTGACTCGGAGTGTGTTGATATGTTCAAAGAGAGTATTGGATGAGCTGATTGATCTCGGAGAATGGCAGCCATGTGCAGAATTATGGGTGCCTTAAATACTTTTTAGAGAGGATGACCTTTAGATCTCTGCAGCCACAAAACCACACAAAGCCTGCATGATTAAACTCCGCTGGTTAGTATATCCCAAGTCCGCTCGGAGTTTGTCGTGGTTCTACAGCTGGACATGTGCAGGCAGCGATCCTTTCCTAAAACGGAATACAATCTGGTCTTGGCATCATCCAATTTAAGCGCCATTCGAGACAAGGGTCATACATACATCATGGCCGTATTGAAACCAATGAGAGACTGCCTCGACTACCCTGCCATCGCCGGTTAGGCAGTCTTGTGCTTAGTGTGATGAAATACTGCTGAATATCGCTGACGTTGCTTGTTGCCTTGTTATTAGGCGAAAACCGGGAGGCAAAACGGTCCTGCCTGGCCATTGTCAATAGACAAATTTGTGTGATTTCAACGTCTGATACCAAAAGATCCAGGGCCACCCGGATAGGGCTTTTATTATCCCTGGCTAGCTTGTATCAAGATTGGGACAGTAATATCGCCTGGTAGCACGAGACGAGCTCCTGAAGTGACTACGCGGCTCAGTGCCTAGTTTTAAGCATGAGTGGATGGCGGGCGACCGTGAGGAGACAGTGAGGAGGTACCGATGTCCTTGATCCCCTTGAGAATGGCGGCTCCTTGCAGACGCGAGTTAATAATGGCTGTTTGACCTACTAGCCGTCTTAAGATGTCTTCTTGAATTGAACCACGTTTTAACTGGATTTGGTCGGCTGGTCAATTAGCTGTCTATCTGAAGTTGAAGACCATATACATAGTGAAGACTGCTTTATAAACGTACAAAGGACTGTGGACGATTTGTTGCTCTTCACGGCTTGAATTGGTTGGTAAGATACCCCGCTTTCCGAGGTAGAAACTCCTCCTCCTACTCGGATAAGCCGCGGATATTCAGCAGTGCTTGAGCGAATTCCTGCTCTCACATCAACATCATGGCTCAACACAGGAAACTATCAGTTCGCAAGCTGGATCTGTTGCCGCCACCGCTGAAGGAGCTCGAGCTTGCAATTTACAATGGGCTAAAGCAAAACTTCAGCAAGTACAGCGTCCAGATCTCAACACCTCCCGACCTTCGAGAAGCTCCCTTCTATCTCGCAGGTCCAGGCTTGAGCGGAGATGTTCGCATTGCAGACGTTGGAGGCCAGGCCAACCTCAGACCTTCCCCAAACTTCGATTCCAAGTATGACTTACTCGCCATCTCTGAGCTCATGGACATGTCGCAGGACGGCGGCATGCTAATCGGAGCGGGCGCCGGCCCATTTCATGTCTTGGGTCGCAACACCGAATTGATGCCAAATATCGCTTATGGATCTGCTACCGCCGACGGCAAGCTACACAATTATACGCGCTACGCAAAAGTAACCGACAACGGAAGCGTATGCTGCGAAAAAATTGAACCGGCTGAGTCGACAGGATTTGGGCTCATGTGCAACTTGCTCGGTTGTAACGGCGAGTCGGGTCCCATACTGCACATCAAAGCAAAGGGTCGACTACAGAAAGCCAACTTTCCCGAATCGATCCAGAACGCTATTCGGGAAGTCTACGGCGAGAAGCTGATTAGTCTAGGAGGCGTCTTTGTAATCCACACCGGCAAGACGAAATTACACGTTATGCCGGATTTCCCAGGCAAACCTTTTGACGACGAGAAAGACGTTGGAAGCTGGCTCAAGTTCTTTGACACGGATGCGCCTCTCATTTGTCTGAGCGTTTTCCATTCCGGTAACCAGCAAGACTGG
Source organism: Ilyonectria destructans (assembly GCA_020740775.1). Classification (NCBI taxonomy): domain Eukaryota; kingdom Fungi; phylum Ascomycota; class Sordariomycetes; order Hypocreales; family Nectriaceae; genus Ilyonectria; species Ilyonectria destructans. Next base: position 516,936 of record JAHEWK010000011.1, read on the forward strand.
GGTCTGAGGACTGAGCATACACACTGCTTCGCCGTTGACGGACAGGACGCAGACAAACGGGGTGGACATTACCACTATGATCTTGATGAAACGATGGAAGAAGTTGAATACGAAGGCTGGTTCAACGTTGCGGATGTTCTTTATAGGATTGATCAGCCGGTTTAAACGCCATTCATTTAGCTATTGATTTAACACAAGTCCACGTCGTTTCAACGGAATCAGAGAAGGCCGCAGGAGCCATACTAGTTACTGCTGATACTTGACAACAAGAGGGCGAAGGTTTTATCCGGCTGGCTCGGGCTTGGGTCGGGGCTATCGGGCTCCTCTCAAACTAGCCAGCTACTGTAAGAACGGATTCTGACAAGGTGTCTAGAACGATAGCTGAACTGACCCTCTCCTTAGACAAGGCCCTCGGCGGTGTTAGCTATGTAGAAGACTATCAGAGCCCAGTTGAGTTCTTGCAGAAGGATAACAACGGCATGGGTGGGTTTAGTATCGCTGCCATCTAGGTGGCTATCTAAGCTATATGCCATCCTCGCAATGAGCTGTGCCTTTGTAATTTAGTGGCTGTTTGTAAATTAGTATTGAATTGTAAAGAGACAGCTTAGCGGAATAGCTTAGTACTGTATCTTACTCTTAGGTAGAACTTTTTTGTTACGGAAACTGGCTCTATAACAGGAATAGAAAGTGGAAGTAATAGAGACTCCCTTTTAGAGATAGTTTCTATCTGACACTATATACTAGGCACCGACATTTTAAGTCTAGCTTATTAACCTTCTAAAAATAATAAAGTCTCCAGATCTTATAGAATTATAAAATAATATTAAAGTATATATAGTTACCCTCTAACTACTAAAGAATTTTCCTTCTATTTAACTTCTATAAATTCTACTCCTAAAGAATCTTCTAAAAGCTCTTACAATTTTCTCTGCCCAATATATGTCAGGGAAATACTAACATTTCCCATGGAAATCCCAACAGTTCCCCAATGGGCTTCTTCAGCAAATCCTAGGGAGGTCTGAGTGTATTTACCCCGTACTTCCCTGGCTTGCTGCCGGAGAGTGCACGGGAGATTTCCTAAGGACTTCCCGACAGGCTTTCCCAGGGAAATCTGTAATATTATTACAGTATAATTACTCTACTTATTTATTTATATTACCTTCTAAGGAACATTTTAACGAATCTTTTATTATCCTTATAAATAAAAAGAAATTTTAATATTATATCGTTGTCCAGACACGAAGGAATGCGGTCCTGCGTTTAGTGGCAGGTTGCCTGCGCTACAGTGGCTCAGCCCTGAGCAGCAGCCCCAGCGGCGCGAAAGATGCCCTAGAAATTAGCGCTTCAGACCACCTCCTCCACTACTCCATTACGCTCCAGGGCTTGTCATCCGCTAAGCCACCCGGGACCCTCTATCAGGTCAATGCCGCTCGCCATGCCCGCGGTAGCAACCGCTACCACATCACCATTTTACCTTCCGAAACGGATCTACTCATCCAAGTTGTTCAAGAGTCTAAGGAGGTGCGCGCCATAAAGTGGTAGACACATGCCTAGGTAAAGGAGTCTCATCCGGTTGTTCTACCGGCGTTCACACCACGGGAACAAAGTAATCGTCAAGTCGCGCGCCATTCACATACTTGCAGCTTACAAGGAACCCTGAAGCGTAGATCAGTTATTCGTATGAGAATATGGTTATTTGGGCAGACTAGAGCAAGCAAATGGACATCTCGTTGGGCAATTGACATGTCTCAAAGAGGAAATTCCGGCCCGGTCCGTCCGTCCGGACACGGAGTGGGGCCGTGCTTCTCCGGGCCGTCTGTCCCTAATAGGCAGCATGCTCTGACAATCAAAGACAACCACACTCGAAATGATTTCTCTGCACCCTCAATGTTGCGAATCCACTCCTCGTTTCGTCAAAGTTTGAAGTCATGCCAGTCTTACTGCTCGTTCCCCAACAGGCTGCTTGTCGTAGAATAATAGCTGGTCTCAGTAGTTCACGGAGCGTGGCGGTTGTGCGTCAAGGCCGAGTCGTTCACGTGGGGTACCTGCTGTCTCGCTGTCAGATCGAGTTTTGCAGAGAATGTATGAGAAACGAAGCGCACTAAAAGCTGTTTATGAGAGCTATGAGTGGCTTACACAAAGCGCTCATCAGGAAGCTGATGAGAGGACTCGCGAGAGGGCGCGCCCTGCAACGGAACAGTCAGGAAGACCTGTCGGATGGCTCATGAGGGGACTCACATAGACCCGGTATTATTTAAACACTTGCGGGGGATTTAACACGTCCCTTAGCATCGTTATGTGGGTGAGGTTGATGGGTGATGTGGAATGATTCAATCCACGTGAGGTAGGAACAGGCACCGACCTTCAATGCGCACAACTTCTTTCACCTGGTTCCAGTGAATTTCTGGAGTGTTCCACGTGATTGGATTGACGCGTCATGCTATGCATGTTTGATGCACTTGAATTGTTTGCGCTCGCTGCCTGCTATTTGTCACTACAACTTCACATTCAAGGTCCTTGCACGCCGAACATCACAACTCAACGCAGTCACAATGACGACCTTTGACGACCTTCCCGATGCGCCCGACTCTCCTGGAAGCCACATAGTGCACAAGGAGACCCGAGATGAACTGCGACATCTTGTCAACGAAGCGATGCGGCATTCACAGGCGAAGGCCACAACCGCCCAAGCCATGGAGCAGGCTGAACGGGAATCTGAGTAGGCTATCCCTGGGATGATAACCTCTGAGGTGCGACTCCGAGCTGACGATTCCTATATAGGTTGACACGACCTCTCAAGGCTTTGGCCGCGCGCCTAGAGGTTACCAATCATCAGCTTGAGAGCTTACCAGCCATCATCCACCAAATCGTCAAACAAACCGCAACCGACACCTCGACGGACCAGCTCCAGACCATTATGAAGGCCCTCGGAAAACCAGACGGAAAACCCATGGCAGAGGATGTGGAAAATCTCAACGCCACGGTGGTGACGTGCCTAGACACTGTGTCCGCAGGCCTACGTGAACTGCCCACTCGCCAGGAAGTGGACCGCCGCCCGGGAACCGTCGATGGTTTTCTCAACAAACAGCGCGATATTGTCGAAGCGCAGGTTGAAGTTGGCGTGACCCGAACTGTTCAGAGTGTTGCTGAAAAAGTCGACGCGGCTACTGGCGACGTGAAAGGACAAGTGATTGATTCTGCCAACGACATCCAAGAATCTATCGCTAGCATGGCAGACATGATTTCAGGCGTCAAGAACGGCATCACCTCAGTCAAAGATGAGGTTACTGGCATGAGAGCTGCCATGACTGGCATGGGAGACTTGGCTTTAGGCGTCAAGAGCGAGGAGACCATGGCGGAAAAGGTCGCTCGGTTGAGAGGTGTCCTCATAGCCGTAAGGAGAGATGTCGACTTCGCTTTGGAAGGTTACGATTCCAGAGTCAAGGATGCCACAACCAGCCAGGTCAAGAAAAGAGTCGAGTCAATGCAGCAAATCGTCGATGGTTAACCGGTCCATCTGGCTTCACCGCCTGGGAACTACGAAAATCGCTTTTCGACGTTGATCGCCAATCACCTAGAGCTGAGGAAAATATTTGGAGCGATGAAGAATGAGGTCGAACCGCTTGGGAAACCTGTTCCCGATATTGTTGATATGCAGGAGAAGGCTAAGATACAGGCCCGACGCATCTGCGTCTTGGAGGAGGACGTCAAGACCCTGAACAATACCATCATGTCCAAGAAGTGGTCGGAAAATAGACAGGTATGGCTTATCGACCAAATGAGACAGAAGGAACAAGCCCAGGCCAAGCTCATCGCCGGCATGCAACAAAAAGTGGATTCCCAGGCCACTTTCATCGTCAACCTGCAACGCAAGGTGGATTATCGGGTCTCTTTAATCGCCAACCTGCGAGCCAAGGTGAATTCCCAGGCCACTTTCATCGCCAGCCTGCAAGCCAAGGTGGATTCCCAGGCCATCTCCCTCGCCATGCGTTCCAAACAGCTCTGATGACCACACGCTCTAGCAGGCGTTGAAGCCGATGAAGGATGAAACACTTGCGCATCTTCGGGCAGAACGGATGTCTCAACCGACTTGGGGCATTCAGTGGTTGGATCCCGCCAAGGGCCTGATTACCATTTTGGGTCGCTGGGTCAAGGGTGGGACTGCGTATCGCCCGTGTGTTGTCTCAAACGCATTACAGTCCTAGGGGACTCAAGGATGGAGAGAGGAACTCCGGTTTATGTATCAATAGTGTATCCAACTTTTTCGGTGTGTCATCGGGATTGGTGCCGGTCAATAACTGAACTCGGTAGTGTTGTATACGAACTTGGTTGATCACTGGATCCATGTTGTCGGTGTGTACCGTGATTGGTGAATCCATCAGACACTGTGACCCTTCGTATCGAGATATTAGGATCTGGATATTTAATTGACCTGAAATGGACATCAATAGTGGATACAATCATCTTGTCTGATCGTGCAGTTGTTGTCTTTGTGGTTCACTGTGGTCATCAGAACCCAGTGACGCAAGGCGGGGCGATTACAGGTGCCATCCGCTAATCTCCAGCGCAGTTCGCCGCAGCCCCAGTGCACTTGTCCATTAACCTCAGTAAATTTACAACGCTTGCCCCGAATTCCAGCGCTCTAGTGGCCTAGAATCTACGACGCCACCCTACAAATCGCACAAGCCTGGGCGAAATGTCCATACAACGCCGGGAGTCTACTCGACAGCTACCAGGTTTATCGAAACTTGGGATGGGAAAGGAGATAGTGCGTACCACCGACAACTCGTCGCCGGAAGAGTTACGGGACTCCAACCGGCAATTGATAACAATTGATAGACTTCCGAGCGGAGTCACAGGACTAGTAGAGAGGTTGGCTCGAGAGCTGGTCACTTGCTATTACCTCTTGCGGACTTGGTGAGATGGTTGCAGCGTGCGTAGTGAGGAGTATATTAGCCACCGAATGATTTCCCAGCAAGGTGTCGCGTGGAGCTTACAGAAAAATAGGCTCTTGTCGTCGGTTACATTGACACTTCCAGCGAAGTGACGGCTTCCGGCCTTGCATACTGAATCGTCCTGCTCTCGTATTGACCAATTCTCCCCGCTAGCACTGGCAAAGGATTGATAGTCGGACGATTCCAGGGCCTTCTGATTGCCTTGACCATAGGATCGGAAGGGGAAAAACAGAAGGGATAATGCAATTAGAATCAGCATGTTGAAACGTCAATGTGCAATCGAATTCAATAACTCAGTCCATCAACATTCTCGAGCGGTTTTAGTGACATTGACTGAGGCGCTCGCTCTCGTTTGCCTAATCGGGACACGACTACCAGATTGGGTAGTGATAACCTCACGCGCAAGACCAGGCCACCTCCGCTCAATTGACACGAGCCGATGTGCCTTTTCATCCTCATAGACGACTCTTTACATCAATATCTACCTCCAGCTTCATCAATTAAATCCCCATATCAAGCTTATGAACTTTTAGAAGCCATCACTCGCATTTTGCTTGCGGCCGGTGCTACTGCTCGTTCTCGCCAAGTCCAGCATTGAACAAGGATCATGATCAGGGGCTTATCAGTGCTACAGGGTACGGATGTCACAGCTGAATGGGTGGACTGTGGAAGATGGAATCACAGGTGTGGCAATGTTCTAGCTAATAAGCATCGTTGAACATCTCGTCGCTCAATTCTTTCGGGTTCTTAATTTGTCGTGATATTTTTGCCACTATGGTTAACATACATGGTCGTCAGAATGAGACATCCAATCGTACTCTGGATGTCTCCAAGGCCGTCACAAGCGGAGAAAAGTGCATCCCATGAACTTCCATGCGTTTAAAAGCTAACCTCTGTAGTGCAGAGAGCAGTGTATCGGATCTCACAAAACCCTGCTAGCCTCTTTATGAGATTCCACCTTGGTAACAGTGGCCAAACCAAAGCCTCCCCATCCCTTAGGATCTCTATCGGAGACAGACTATACCTCGCCCACTTCAAAGTCAACATCACCGAGACTCTCCCATACAGCTGGACTATTTATTTCGAATGGCTATGGAACGTCCACAGTCCGATATGCTTCAATGGCGCTTGCAGCCGCGAGTCTGGCGAATCTACAAGGGAAGCCAGCGTTGGATCAACAAGGCGTGTGGGTGCCAATGCAATCCCACTCCAAAATGCCACAAAATTCGCCGCTTGGAGCATAGAGGGCGATTCAACCATCTTGCTTCCCGTTTAGTTATGTTGATGCTTGCTCTGTTATGAATTCGAGGCTGGTTCCTTTAGCAGAGTGTAGACTGCTCTCGCCAATCTGGATGATGCGGTCCTCGGAAGTTCGGATCAAGTACTTGCTCTTCCCGGCCACAATTTGGTCCGCTGCTGGCTGCATCTCCGCTCCTCTACGATGTTCAGAGGAACTCATGCGCCGTACGGTGTTGAATCTCAGAAAGAATCGCTGGTCATTGAGTTGGAGTCTAGAGTGGCTTCAAAGTCGCAAACCATCTGGGACAAAGGCACTTCAAATATGCAACAGCATTTTGGTGTTGAAGGGCATGCGCAAGAATGGTGACAGCTAGAGATACAGAGGGCTGGTGATTGGTGGGAAATCATCAAAGGGGTATCATTCGGGAATTCTGTAATATACACCTCAGATTTTGGTATACCCAACAGCTAGCCGGATCTAGATGGGATCGCCGCCTTTTTGAAGCAATTATTATCAAAAGATGCAAGGCCGCCGAGTGGCCCCCCGGGGCCCCCTATGGGGTGGGGGGCTTGAGGCATAGGCCGGATCTTAAAGAAATATTTGCAAAAGAAAGCCCGAAGATGTGGCCGCCAGCCGCAGGCGTCATTGCAAGAGAATGAATTTTGGTGTTGAAGTAATTGCTCTGAAAAGGCGGCAACCGTTCTAGATCTGGTTAGCTGTTGTGTATATACGAAAATCCGAGGTTTATATTACGGTATTCATGATTCGGGAATTCGGTAGATGCTTCCAAAACGTCCCCAGTTTTGGAGGAGGAGGAGTTGTAGGAATTGGCACGACTCCGAGCGCTGGAAACTTGCGAGCCACCGAAAGGGTTACCACTCGATCCCAATCGGTGCACACACTGTAGCTGAGATTGAACCTCTATTATTCTCGAGTCATTGCGAAGCCATGGATGCGCCGACCACGTCTTTGCGCATCTTGTTGCGACGACCAGGTGGTTAGTAGACTAGCAGCCCAGAGAATTTGCACCATCTATTCCGCCACGAGCTAAAAGTATCCATCCTCGGATGCATCTACTACTTCGCATGGCAGCAGGTCTGGATCCTGTCGAATGCTCTTAGCGAAACATGTACCCGAAAGGCAGACAGGAAGACCGACGATTTAGGCCTCGTGGTGGGTGAAGAGACGCCACGAGGGGTTTATAGAAATGGCCATTAATTACAACGAGAACCAGAAGAGTCATTTCAAGTCTTAAAATAAATTTATCCAACATTCAAACCAGCGCTTTCATGTTCAAATGCCTACTCCGCGTGTTCCATACGGCCCCGTCGTTTGCGCGTAATTTTTCTCCTGATCGGGCATCTCGGAACGCTTGCTTTAGCGTGGGATGGATGCCAGTCAATTAACCTGCCATCTTCAAATCGCACGAAGCTGCACATTTCTTGGACCACGATCCTCAAAATCGTTCGTTTCGCCGAGACCAACCGCCATCATGCTCTTACCCATATGTGCACTCCTCTGGTTAGACATCTCCAGAGCTTTGGCGCTTCAACCTCGCGACACATTCCCGGCCCAGCATGGCGTGCCGGAATTCTCAATTCGACTGGGCAACGACACAGCAAGCGTCTGCAATAGTTCCACGCCTGGCACGTCCGGGTTCATTGACACAGACGGGGACAATATGTTTTTCTGGTTATTCGAAAGCAAAAATGATCCGCTGGTTGATCCCGTTATTCTCTGGATGACTGGGTTCGTATTTCACCTCTGTGGCAATTGTTCGCTAATGGTTACAGTGGACCTGGAGCCTCCTCAGTTGGGTACGGTGCGCTAATGGAACTGGGTCCTTGTCGCATCGCGCCGGACGGTGGCTACACTATTGACAACCCCTATGGATGGAATACGAATGCCACGGTGTTGTTTGTCGAGTAAGTCATCAAGATTCAATTGAAGCATCGCTGACGTCTTCCAGCCAGCCCACTAGTGTTGGCTTCTCATCTGGTAAATCCATTCCAGAGGGACTGCCCCAAGCCTCCAAGATGATGGACCAATTCTTACGCCAGTTTTTTATTGCCTTTCCCCAGCTGGCCGCCCGCGATTTCTTCATTGCAGGGGAGTCTTACGGTGGCTCGTGGGTCCCGGCCTTGGGTGCCGAAATTGTGCAAAGCCAGGCTGATCCTGGTTTCGGAGTTCAACGGGGCATTCAATCAGATTTCCTCGGCATGAGCGTCCCAAAAATAAACCTCAAAGGTATCATGATTGGAAATGGCCTTATTCGGCAATCGGTGCAAAATCCCGGCTCTTTTGAAGCCGCCTGCTCTGGCCCGGATAGCCTGTTCAACACGTCGCAGTGTCTAGAGTGGGCGCCACGAGCCATGTGGTGCGAGACAAACCTCAATGTCTGTGAGACGGAAGGCTGGAAGTCTGCCAAGTGCAAGGAAGCAGAACAGCTATGCAGTGAAATGAGCCAAGTGGTCACTGGCCAGATGCAGCGTAACCCCTACGACTGGCGGCTAACCTGCACCGATCCCCTTGCTTGCTACAAGGAACAGCAATACGTTGAGGAGTATCTCAACAGGACGGAAATAAAAACTGCGCTTGGAGTGGATGGTGATGCACCTTTCAGGGGTGTTTCGACGGAGATCTTTGAGCAATGGGAAAAGGTTGGAGATTTGTGGAAGTCGAGCGACAGCTATGTCAACTATCTCCTAGATCTTGCAAGTCTCATTCTTCCGTCACTGCTCGTTTCTAACCTCTGCAGGATATCCGTGTACTCATCTACGTCGGTGACAAAGACTGGTACTGTCACGCCGCTGGAATGCGCCGGCTTGTCGACCAAGGACTAGTCTGGAACGGGCATCCATTCTTTCGCTTCCGCGAACTGATTCTATGGTATACTGGAGCTAAGCCTGCAGGACGGTGGAAGTCATACGAACCGTTGACTTATGCGGAAATTTGGAATGCTGGGCATCTGTCACCATTTGATAAGCCGGAGGAAGTATTGACGCTGATAAATTCATGGATCTATGGCGTCATTCCTACCAATTAACGGGACGATAAATGGATGGAATAGGATGTTTATTTATGTTCTGTCTAGTTTGTTTCGAATGCTGTTGATCAATGCAGTTATAAAGTTTATTGTTTCTGTTACACGTTCTGATACCTGCCCCTGAGGTCTCTGTATCTAGGGGAAACGAAGTTTACTGTGATTGACAACAATGAATGTTATTCGAGGGTTGGAATTATCCTTTCGAAGGTTAAATGAGGCTACCAGATTTATTGCAGTGCAACACTCCCGGGTAGGTTCCAGTAGACAACATCGTGAATGATCGGCTTGCTGCTTCGCTAATGAACTCCACGTATTCGCTAAACACCCTGGATTGTCGCCGGATGTCTTCCGTTACCCCGCCATCAATGCGACCTGCTCGGAGACTCGTGAGTTACATCGCTGGCTCAACTTGAGTACCTACTTGCCGTTGCTACAGGAAGTGATGTACACTTTAAGAAGCCATTCGTTAATACCAACCTTCAATTCCACCGGATTATTCTGCAATAGTTATTCATAAATCTACATGCAAGTTTCCGGTGGCCTGACATCTGACACGTCTACGGTGAGCCAAGAATCCCCCGTCTTGGCACTAGGCAAGTAAGCTTAAGTGGGTTATCATGCAGGGATGAAAACGTAATTCCCGGTACCCCTTGCTCATGTGGAGTCGTGGTCCCCTTTCACGCGCATCACAGCATACGCGGGAACTTAATCGACATCGACCGATCGATAGATACAATTGGAACTCAATTTTAGTAGGTGCGAATACACTCATTCCGAGAATCAATCCCTCAACCGATTGTAATAATCAACTGCAATGAAGCGAACAAACAGGAAACAGTGACACGCAGGTGGTTCCGTTTCTCCCGTTCCCGCACCACCTGAAACTATCGGTCCACTACCGTAAACGAGTTAACGTTGTTTCGGATTCATCTACATTTGTTGTTGCCGCGCGCTTCAATCTAGGCGAGGAGGTGGCAGCGGATGAAACCAATATCCCTGCCATCTGGCCGGACCTATCTCTCAAAACAGAACAAGTCTCCACGACACTGAGACCGGGTCTAAATTCCACCACTCTGAATTCGAACCCGAAAATGGCCTGACAAGCGAGCATCCGGTGGAAGCCCCGTAGAAGCAGATGCAGACTATAAAGAAGACTGAAGATGCCACTCTCTGTCTACTCTTTCTCCTCTCCAACGCTGCAGGTCGCATTCACTTCCAATACATCTTTCATTCTTTTCTTCACTGTGTGAAGCTGGTACATTCTTTGATTTCCATTATCCATCTTTTGATCAACTTTATCTTCACTCTCTCAACCACCACACAACTTCATTCACTCAAGATGTCTTTCAAGGCCACCGCTGCTCTCATTGGCGCTTTCGCCACCACTGCCCTCGCCCACGGCACCGTCACTGGCTTCAAGACCGACGGCACTGCCCAGGAGGGTTACAAGCTCGAGTACTACTACGCCAAGCAGAACGGCCAGACTGTCCCTGACATTCCCGCTTGGTCTGCTGAGAACCTCGACAACGGCTTCGTCGCCCCCGATGCCTATGGCACTTCCGACATCATCTGCCACATCAAGGCCGAGCCCGGTGCCACCTCTGCCTCCGTCAAGGCTGGTGGCACTGTCGACTTCAACTGGTCTGCGTGGCCTGAGTCTCACGTCGGTCCCGTCCTGACCTACGTCGCCAAGTGCGATGGCGAGTGCAGTGCTGCCGACAAGACTACCCTCAAGTGGGTCAAGATCGACGAGGCTGGTATCAACCTGGACACCCAGGTCTGGGCTGCCACCGACATGATTGCCAACAACAACACCTGGACCACCACTGTTCCTTCGACTCTTGCTGCTGGCAACTACGTCTTCCGCCACGAGATCATTGCCATGCACGGAGCTGGCTCTGAGAACGGTGCTCAGAACTACCCTCAGTGCTTCAACATTGCCATCACTGGCTCTGGCACTGACAACCCCGAGGGTGTTCTCGGCACGGCTCTGTACACCTCCACCGACGCCGGTATCCTGTTCAACCCCTACGAGACCCTCACCAGCTACGACATCCCCGGCCCTGCTCTGTACGGCTCCGGCTCCGACTCTGGCTCCGACTCTGGCTCGGATTCCACTCCCGTCGCCTCTTCGCCTGCCGCTGTCTCTACCACTGCCACCCCTGTCGCTGCCCCTACCAGCCTTGTCACCTCGGTTGTTGTCCCCACCCCGGCTGCTACCACTGCGGCTGCTCAGTCTGTCGTCCCTTCGTCTGCCGTCGCCCCTGCTGCCACCGAAACTGCCAGCTCTGATGACAGCTCCAGCACCCTCCCTGAGACCTTTACCCTCGACACCTTCATTGAGTGGTTGAAGTCCACTGCTGGTACCACCGTGTCTCGACGACACGCCCGTGCCCTGAACTAAGTGTTCCATACGAGAGAGATGTTATGATCTCAAGTTTGTCTTCTTCATGTAACTTTAACTTTATGTCGCCTCAGTCGGACCCTAGTAGCAACACTGTCAATACAAGTTGTACTTTGAAATGTTCCATTAAACTGTGATGTATGTAATTTGCAAACACCCAAACCTTATACTGGGTCTGGAACTTTACTACTGAACTCAATGAATCGCGTCATCTGGCACTGAACAAGGAACGTAATTCTAGGCAGATGCCGATCACTAAATCTAGTGGATCCACGGGATGCTACGTATGTGACTCGGATGTGATCCAGCCGACCCGCTGCATGACAAATAGAATGAAGTTGCAAGTATATGTGTGATTACTAGGCGTGATCGACTTGCCGAGTAACTCAAGATACCTTGTTTGTAGCCGCAGTGTATGCTTTCAACTGTTCCATGGCGTCCTCGAAATCTCTCTCAATCACCTCCACTTGCCTTGACGAACGGGGCGTGATGGAGCAGGGAAACGGAAGGGGGGAGGAGTTGAACCCTTCAGAAAAGGCGAATCTGCGGATGTTAGTACTGTAACTACTGTTTGAATCATCGGGCTTACATGTCAACATCCACATCCCTCCCGTCATGTCCTTTTTCTGGATTCACCTCAAACGCCCAGAGTATGCGTGCAATGTTGATTGTTACCGAAGCAGAACCTAGATGCATGCCAGGGCAGATGCGTCGACCCCATCCGAAAGCGCTGTGGCCAAATGTGCCGGGATAGTTTCGTTCTTCTATGAAGCGCTCCGGTCGAAACTCGTCGGGTTCAGGAAAGTCGGCTTCATTGTGATGGACTAGAGAGTTAGTAGAGTCTAAGGTGAAAAAGGACTACTCACTACTCCAGAGAGGCGCAATGATTGTGCTCCCCTTGGGAATAAACATCCCTTTGTACACGTTGTCTGCCGTGCTTGCATGAGGAGTTCCTCCTAGTACTGCTACAGGTCGCCAGCGCAATGTTTCCGATGCAATTGCTCTCACGTACTCCAACTTGGGCAAGTCATCGAATGTGGGAAGGCGATCGAATCCGATAACTCTGTCAAGTTCCTCTTGCGCTCGTGGGATAAACTGAGGGCCAAACTTGACACAAGCAAGGAAAAAGCTGGCAAGAGAACCGGCAGACTAATACCATTAGAATTGTCTCGTTCTCGCATCAGACACTTACTGTTTCTACTCCAGCCCCAAATGGAGATCCTGCGGTATAGGCAAGTTCAAGATCTGACATTCCAAGGTTTTCTTGTTCGTTCAGTAGGTGCTTCGCAAAAGACGCTGGCGCAGTTCCTTGGGCAACCTTTTCACGGACTTCGTCCATGAGCTCAGTGTACATTTTGATATCTTTTTGACGTTGCTGGAGAACTTCTGCTTTCCAAGGTGCAAAGATGGCCGGAACGTATTTCAACGCGGGATACCGTTCTACTGCAAACTTTCCAGGAATACTAAAACGTTAGAGCATTCAAAATAGGATAAGAGACTTACTTGACCATTGTTAGGCGCTCCATTGACTCGGCATTCCGGCGGACCACGATGTCGGTTGTGACGTCTTCAACTCTTCGCCCGTAAGTGACAGTGACAATGACTGAAGCTGCGTATCGTTCCAGATGTGTTCGAAAGCCAGTAGGGTCCGTCAAAAGGTCGTGCATCAGTACCTTTGATTCCAGACTCTGGATCGGTCGATAGGTTTCGCTCTGGCGTTGCATGAAACCTCCATGCAGCAACTTTCGCCAACGTCGCCAGTACGAGGAATACGGAGCCATGAGTCCTCTCATCCCTCCCGACAAGAGTTCACCTCCCATGATGAAACGAGGTCGAGAGGAATAGACGGCACCTCGCTTCTCCAACAAATCCCAAGCTGCCTGGGCGGAACCCAACACAATCGTGGGAGTTGGCCCGAGCTGGAGGTAAACTACATCTCCATACTGCCGGCTAAGCTCCTCAAACCACAACCACGGTTTTCTGATACCAACTTTGATGGTTTTGGGCCCTGGCGGCAGTTGAGAACGATGCGAATGAAGCTTCCATTCTTGTCGAAGCTGATTGTGTCAGTTGGCCCAACATTTAGCCGAGAGACTTACCCGCGGGAATGACAAGGCCACATAAAAAAGCGCAACAACGACGCCCAAGGCGAAGACAGTTGTACCAAACATTTTGAGTTACAGAATGAAGAAGATGGAATTGGGGCTTGTGTTAAAGCGATTCAACTGCCATGACAACTGCCGATCTTATCTCGATAAGAAGCCACCCCCGCTCAAAATGATGTTTTTGATGAAATACCGCGGCCTTTCACCCATGCAAGTCTGGGCAAAGAGTTAGCTCATATAATGATTTGATGTCCATCCTACCCCGCATTATTTTGCCCCATACCGTCATATGACAGATGTTTAGCGCGGGGTGTGACATGTACAAGTGGATTGGATCCACGATTCACCGGGTATAATTACCCTCGACATAGATATGAGTTGATGAAGACGCTGTTGATGAAGATGATATTGATGAAGCAATTACTTGCGCATTCAACACGATGAAGACTTACTCTTGGCTTGATAAGCCGTTTTTGACTGCTTTGTTTTTGGGAATCGGCGGGTTCCTATACGGATAGTAAGGCTCATCCCAATCATAACGAGGACATCTAACAATTCAGTGACTCTGGAATCATTACTCCGAGTTTAGCATTGTCATCGTTTCTAAGTCACTTTGGTAATCCCGATGCTCCTCTTCGCGGAGCCATTGTGTCTGTTTACCAGGCCGGAGGTAAGTTATTTCCGGCTTAGCAAACGCTTACTGATCATGTAGCCTGGCTTGGCAGCGCCTCTGTCGGCATCACCAGCGATTGGCTCGGCAGAAGAAAAGCCATTGCGTTTGGATGCATTTGGGGCGTCATTGGTGGCGCCTTGATGGCTGGAGCGGCCCATGTAGCCATGCGTAAGTTTATTGTTTCGAGGGAGACAAAGCTAACTTGAGTAGTCATTATCGGTCGCTTGCTTGTTGGTTTCGCTGTGGGGACGATTACTGGTGTCGCTCCAGTCTTTGGTGCCGAGATTGCCAAGGTACGACTGACATTTGACATTGATCTACGGAGTAGCTAATTTTCAGACACACCAACGAGCCAAAATTACGGCAGTCAATCAGATGAGTGAGTCCATGTATGTTCCGGCATCTACAATGCTAATTAATTAGTGGTCGCATGGGGCTTCTTTGTCGCACTATGGACTGGAGTTGGTGAAGGCCGCTGGGATAGCCCCAATCAATGGAGACTCGGTTTCGCCATTCAGAGTATTCCGGCTCTCCTCCTTGGTGTTGGAGTGCTGTTTATCGGCGAGTCTCCAAGATGGCTGCTTCTTAAAGGACGCCATGACGAGGCTAGAGAGGCTTTTCTCAGCTACCACTACGACGGATCCAACGAGGCATGGTGCGACACCGAATTCACATTGATCCACATCAATATTTCCGAAGAATTACAAGCCCAAGGCCGACTATCATGGAAAGAGCTGTTCAAAACCTCGGCTTTCCGCAACCGTCTCTTTGTCGGGTCTTTTGTCTGGGCAGCAGCCATGCTATCTGGCATCTCGTTTGTCCAGTACTACCAAACCGCCATCTATTCAACTCTGCAGTTCGACCAAGACAGACAGCTTCTCGTCAGTGGACTTTACGGTTCTGTCGGGCCAGTAGCGTGCCTGGCGTCTTTGTTCTTTGTCGATCGAATCGCACGCAGGAAAATCCTCATCTTCAGCTCATCCCTCCTCTCGGTTTGTTACATGATCATCACCATCATTGCCGCGCTATTCCCAGCCCAGCCAGGAATGCCCACAAACGCCGCAGCTCAACGCGGTCTCATTGCTTGCATCTTTGCAGTTTCGGCGAATTACTCGGCTCTCCTTGGCCCAATGACATGGATTATTCCGTAAGTCTCCCACCTAGTCTATTTCCATGCTAACAAATCAGTCCCGAGGTCTTTACCACTGAGCTACGAGCAAAGGCAAATGCTATTGTGCAAGTTATTCATTACTCAATCAGTTTGATCATCACTCAATGCTCTCCCATTGCGTTGGCAGAAGTGGGATGGAAATATTACGTGAGTCCCAACAAGGTTTACCCGACGCAACTAACAATCGAAGATCCTTTTCATCCTTACTAATGCTCTTTGCGCATTGGTGTTTGCCTTTGCATACCCAGAGACTAGAGGTGAGTCGGACCTTTTCACTTTTACTTTGTACTAACATCGCAAGGTAAATCACTCGAGGAAATTGACGAGATTTTTGGGGACATCAAAATCATTCACGAAAGTGATGTCAAATTTGAGGAAAAGATGGGTATTGAAATTGTAGAGACTCGAAATAGCGCGGCCTAGACGGTTGATACATTGACGATCCAGAGCAAGCAACGTCTAGCATCTGACAATTATTCATTCACAGATAGATGTCCAATTAAGCCAAATCTCATCTCACGTCACTTACGGACAGATTGCTAGCGACGCGTGTTTTATTTTATGGGTGATCAGCCCACTAAAACTGGGTTATTATTTTAATGAATGTATCCAATCCTGCCACCCTGCTGAACCTCCCCCACCCATCCCCTTTTCTTGTTGAGTAAGTCTCGTAGTCTAGACGGAAATGCCCAAAATGCTAAGGCCGAGAGAGCTCAGGATGTTTGCCGCACTGGTGAGAAGGCTGGTCAAAACGCCACCGAGGCCGGTGACAACAGCAGAAGCAGTGGCGTTGACCCTAAGGCCCTGGACAAATTGCGTGAGAGGAGTAAGGATGTTGTTAACCGCAGCCTTGATAGCGTTGACTTCGGTGACAATAAGTTGCTTGACGCTGGGAGTAAGCACGCTAACGGAGGCGGTGACGGTAGCAGTGACATTATTGACAGCAGCAACAGCACTGTCGATGGCGGCCTTGATCTGTGCAATCTGTGCGGTAGTCAAGTTGTTGACATCGGCGCCAATTTCAGCCGCGGCTTCAGTAGTAGCGTCCGTAATGTTACCGGCAGCAACGTTGAGAACACTGACAACCGCATCAAGGTTGGCCTGGAGCTGAAACTGAAGTTGTACGAGAACACTAGCAGCGACATTGCTCTGGATAGAAGCAACAATGGTTTCTAACTGGTTAGCGACGTTTTTTTTTAGGTGGTTCTAAACTCACTGATGTTGGCGAGGTTGCCCGCGGTGCTGGCGGTGATGGTGTTGGCAATGTTCTGGACCGTTCCTAGGACAGTAGTCTGTCTCTTGTCCTGATGCGCCTGCATCGTAGGAGCAGCCAAAGCGGCAGTGGCAAAGAAGAGGACGTTGGAGAACTTCATTGTGAATGTGATGTAGAGATGATGTTGGAGATGGTGAATTGTTGCTGGATGATGGATGATGGATTATGGATTCCTTTGAAGACACCCAGCCTATATATACGCTCTTACTCGGAACAATACTCCTTCGAATCCGCATTTGGATGCATGCCGCACGTTGTCAGGTTGAGTTCGCACCAGGTTTGAGCACATTCCAGCGACCAATGCTTGTTGTTTCCGGAGCGGAGCGTGGCTTAGCCAAGACATACTTTGAAGATGCTTACGATCTGTTGTCTTGGCTGTTTTCTCAGACAAGTTTCGCACAGAAGATCATTCCACGATTGGCGCAATCGTCTCGGGTCGCTCCGGGCGGCCATCTAAGTCATCTCAGACAAGTGCGTGTTATCGTCGCTTGATTCGAAATTCGAGGCCCGCTAAGCGCTTGGGGAAACTGAATCGCAGGCGTTAATTCGGGAAATCGTTCAAATGACTTTAAAGGTTGAGCTTAGATACAAAGCTTATTGTTAAACATAGAAATCGAGCTCGTAGCATGGCAATCGCAGCTAATCGTCCACCATCTCGATGGCTTGGTTAGCCGGCCCACAGCGGAGACAGATCATTCCGTGAGTGAATACAAAGGAACGGTTTCCAGTCCGATCTGCAATTCGAGGCTCGTCCCGCAGTGCAACACTCCCAAAGCGGGCAAGTTTGTGAAGCTCCATCAACCTACAGCTTTAGACGGGCCGTCGGGCCTTTCTACTCCCCGAGCCGCAGCTCCATAACGGGTCTTGCCGCTAGGAATGGGTTGCCATCTATGGGGTTGCTCCACGATCGGCAATAATCCTTTGCCAACTCCTCGGATGCATGAAAGCATCACTTAATGAGTCATAGACCTTGATTCGGTCGAGACAATGCCTCTCGCTTGATGGGCTCTGAAGTCACAGAGGTCCAGACTCAAGCGTTGTGCGCTGTAATCTCCTACTTCCCGGAAGAGGGGACGGGAATCAACTTGGCCTGCGGCAATTGCCGTGAGTTTATTCTGGCCAAAGAAAGCCTCTCCAGAGTTAGCCGGCCGCCTTGGCAGCGTCCTTTTGGGTCTAATCACTGACTTCCCGTCGGAGGAATGCATTAAACAATGCCCGAAGCCTGGTCTAGGCTCGGATAATCGCCGACGGGCGGTGTAGCGTGCCGTCTAGAACATCTAGGGGGCGCAGGTATGTCTCAAAAGATGGTTGATTGGCCTACGTAGCGAAGTGGACCAGGAGCTATGAGAACGACCATGAAGAAACTCGTGGGTATTACCAAAGCATCAACTACACCGTCTTTTCAGCTACCAACTGTAGATTGAATCTGCCAGCAAATTGTCAGCATCCGTCTACTGAAACATGGGCCGCTCCCATCCGAGTCATATTACGCAAGTGTCTGTTTGTCGCACATGCGCTCGGATACTTTCATACAAGATCGTCAAGAGCGGATCACGGGTCAAGCACATCCTTTCTCTTTCAGCATTGTCTCATCCCGGATGGTATCCATGTGGCCCTTGGCGAGACACGGGTGGAGGATCTGCAACGTCAGCCGAACTTTGACATCCGCCCAACCAACGAAGACGTGGTTCCGGGTTCCCGAATCTAACACATGTAGTTGTTTGGCCGAGACTCCTTGGATATCTATTGGCTCAAGGATGGGCATTGCGGAATCACATTCCCACAGTGTCTGCAGATTAAGGAAATGCCAAGGACTTATCTCTGCTCCACAACAGCTGTCTCGGATCTCATGAGCGGCACGGATCTGAGATAGGACATGGTTTTCAGCTTGGTCAGATTCTATAGATAATCCTGGGCATCAACGCAGATGCATCGACTGAATGAGCTGGGTGTGGGGATATCATGGCGACGATTAGGCATGAGAGGAGGCGGCTGAATTATGTCAAAGATCAACCTTGTTGTAGTTGATTATTGCATATTGAGTATTGAGGGATTAAGTTGTGTGGATTAGAAAACAGGAGCTTGATGTGCCACGAGTTCTCAGGACTAGTTAAACGTCATGCTTGGAAGACGTCACTGTGTAGTAGGAGGAATGGTTCTCAGTGAATTTGTTTGATTGAGACTCGTAGCGTATCAGGGATGCCCAGTAGTTTAACTGACCTGACACCTTGACCCGAGTCGGGTTGGAATAGCTAATTTGTGCTGGAGAATGCGAGGATCAGACTCAATGAAGTGCATTCCCAACATTGCCAATGTCAATGTATAAGGTCTTTAGCACCGGTGTTTGTTTACTTTACTCCAGGCTTGATATTCATACCTATTGCATTTATTTCAGATTTATTCCTCCGTTCATGTGAATTCTTGTTTGATGAGTAGATGCAGGGTAAGTTGGCCCGGGATCGACCCACTTCCCGTTCCGGCCCCGGACGTCCGGGTCGGCATGTATTCCCGGAGTATTTTCCGGGTGGGTCAATTGCCAAGCTTCTTAATAAAGGGCTTGGCACTCAAACTTCTCACATTGCAATATCAAGACTGGGCATGAAGGGTTCCCGGTCAGTGTGTGACATCCTACTCCTAATTGGACAGTCAGCTGGTGGAATGTCTGCGTCGGCGGATTGCGCTCATGGTCACAGGTCAACGAGAAGGCCGGTGACCGATTCATCTATGGACAAGACTAAAGAGACGAATTCTCACAAACCCCATCTCCAATTGTCCATCCATACCTCTGCTCATACTCGAGACACCACCCACCGTCCCGAGTCCTTCAGTGAAGGCCGCCTTCGTAGTCGTCATCGTACTCATACGGTGCATAAGGGGTCCATAGGGCTGAAGGCTCGCCGGGAAGAGGTCTTCTCGCGGTGTAACGCATAGTCACCTCTACTCTTCTGTTATGGCTGAGCGCAGCAATACGCCCGGCAATCCTGGCGAAGGCGTTTTCACTCCCAGCTGTAAAGGTAAAGTTGAAGGTCTCAGCCGTCATGCCATCTGGCACAGCGTCCGAGTTCTCTGTGGCGTTTGGGTACCCGACGACTGTGCTGACAATCCTTGTGCTGGCGACGACTGCGTCGGCAGTGTTTGCGTTGCTGGTGCCTGTTTTGATTGTGTCTGAGTCTGAGCTTGAGCTTGAGTCTGAGCTTGAGTCTGAGTCTGAGTCGGAGTCGGCATGGCCTCTCTCACGCGCGGCCTTGTCCTTGAGGAACTCTTCATACACCACGGACGGACTCTCCATATTTTGGCTTATTTTTGGTTTGCATTTGGACCATGGCCAATTGGGTATTATAGAGCCCTGCAGCTCGTGTTTGTCGACTGCACAAGTATTAGATGGAGCGATTGGACATGCGATAGAAACGTACACCAGATTTTCCAGAAGATCATATCAACTAGGTAGTCGAAGAATGAGGTTCTAATGGCCTCATGCTTGGTTTCCGTGGCCCAGTCGCAAACCCGACCAACGGCTTCCTGTCGCAGCTCATCGTAGACTCGCTGATCTACACCAGGGACCATATAATCGAAGTAGGCGTGCATGTGCTCACGCCGGGATTCGGTATTCGTAGGGTCGACATCATCAGGAGATAGGTGGAATTTCATGCCACGTTTCCCCACTGGCGAAAAGTCGCTATATAGTTTTGGAGGGACCTGGTTCGTGTCCATCTCGATGGCTTGCGTTGGCTCGAGTCTCTGCGACATTGTTGGTAGGTAGGGGAGGAAAGTCGAGAGACGAGTCGGAGGACAGGGGAAGTCGGTTAGGGAGGAGGTTTCGAGAAAGGTTCGGGAGGGAATTCGGCTGAGGCTCAGGGCTAGAATCGAGAGCTGTTCTTTGAGGGATGACCGCAACTGCGTTTGATCGTGGTATTAGTTCGACGGTAAATTGCAATAGACCACAGTTTGGGATGCCGGAGATGTAGCGTGCAGAAAGAGGAAGAGAGCCCACGGGCGGGCGCTGTTTATCGCGCTTCGTGTCCACTCCATCAATGCGAGTGTGAGGCTCGTGCATGCTGTCAGAGTTGCCGTGAGTGACTCCAGTTGAGATGAGATGCGGTGGTTCACTGGAAATCAGCATGCGCAGCGCGGCAAAAGTTAGCACAGCCTCTCTGCAGCCTAAAATTGAGGGCACAGCTTCATCACTGTGTCACTATTAACTTGAACTTGCCGTAAAGTTGGTTTATTACTCGTATCTGTCAACTTCCTTTGTACTGCAACTATTCTTGCCACATATCGGGCCCATCACACCGACGACAGCTAAACGACCCCAGCGAACTCTTCCCGTGTCCCAAAATCTTCAACCACGTCGTGAATAATCGCCCAAAACAGCCGCCATCCGGGCGTTGAGTTGTCGCAGGACACTACTGGGGCTCTTCATGGCCACTAGCACCATCGCTAGGACGACGGCGATAGTCAATGAATCCGGTACTGGCATCGGTTTCCATGAACCAGGTGGTATTCTCCGCACGTTGGCACTCAGCAGAGCGCACCTCGTTGATGGGGAACACGTGGAGGCCGATTTGGCGGATGTTACTCTGCTGGGCTGCCATACCGCAAACTTGCACCACTTGGTTTACATGGCCAGACCTGAGGAAAAAGTCCCCCTCCGAGAGCTCGAACGCGACACCCGGGGTTTGGAGAAACCCATCCTTGTTGGTGACAAAACTAGCCGGCATGTCTGGAACAGACTGGGGCTCGTTTCGTCCATCAAGCTGTCCTTCCGGGTCAGTCTGCACGCCTTCTTCGGGGTCGAGAGGATCACTACTTACGTCAGAAACGTCAGCAACGTCAGAACCGTCAGAAACATTTCCAGTCTGGTTGCTGTCTTGGTCCTGGGCCTGGGACTGGGCAAAGCCCTGGACGAATCCCCTTTCGTAGCCATTTTGGAGACCCTGGGCGAAGCTCTGGGTGTGGTCCTCTCCGACATCTTGAGCTTGGTGCTGGCTTGGGTGCTGGTCGTTGTCTTGTTCCTGGCCCTGGGACAGGGCAAACCCCTCTGCGAAGCCCTGGGTGAAGCCCTGGGTGAAACCATGGAAGTGGTCTTGTCTGACACCTTCACTTTGGTGTTGGCTTGGGTGCTGGTCGGAGTTTTGGCCTTGGCCCTGGCGTCGAGAGTTGTGATTTCTGCCATATGGCTCACGTCGGTTGTTGTTTCGGCGGGCTCTCTGTCGAAGCATCTTGTCGACGGGTGCGGGATGCGCAATGGTGGTTGGAAGAGAATCTGGGAGAAGACTCGGACTTGGGCTCAGCGGCGAGCTTGAAGTGGGAGGGATGATTCGGGAGAGGTCGCGGAAGAGGACTCGAGATAGAGATGGAAAGAGGTGACATCGACGGAACGAGCGCTGTGGTGGAGCGTGGAAGGGTCAGATATTGACTGAGTGGTTCAGCAGCCATGATTCACAGTCAACGGAGTTCGGCGAAACTTCTTTGATACCTCGGTACACACAATGAATCCAGGCAGCAAACACCTGCACGCACTGAACGTGTGCCGCTGAATTTTCTTTCAACTCCAAAGACAATCACCACCAAGAAGTTCGACCAACGCAATCGTCATGGCACCAAACGCGACCGAAGAGCGATCCAGTGTAAGCCCGGCAAAGGACCAGGCTTCTGGTGCTTCCGGATCTGGTGCAGCATCCGGTGCAGCATCCAGTGAGTTATCCCTCGTTCCAACTCCTCTCCTCTGCTACGTGAGCGGGAATCTGACATTTTGCTTCAGGTCCCGCGGCTGCTGAACGTCGGCCTCGAAATGACGAGCCTTCGCCAACCGCTTCCGCTTCCGGCATCGACTCTGGCTCTGCTTCTGATCCCACGGCTGCTGAACATCGACCCGACACCCCAGCGAAGACGCAACCCGATTCCCCTCGAAATGACGAACCCTCGCCAAGCCCTTCCGCCTCTGGTATCGACTCTAGCTCCGCTTCTAGCCCCGGGGAACCGTCCACCTCTACCAAGAAGGAAGAACACCAGGCTAGTATGACTCGTCTGCCTAAGTCTGTCGCTGCCCCTGGCTCCCATTCCGACTCTGTTTGAGATCAAGATGCGTCAGCCACGCCCATAGCCACCGGCTTTTCTCCCGAGGCCATCGAAATGCTGAGGCCCGTCGAGTCTTCAATTCCATTGTGTCACCACATCGCTCAAAACTCCTTGACAAGCAGTTCGCTCTGGTATTCCGCCGAACAAAGGGTGCACCCGCGTCGCATGTTGTTCGGGAAGCGATGAGGGTTTCGGGTGGATTAATGTTTCGAGACTGTCGTAGTCAGAGAAGTAGTAGTTTAGGCCGCAGGGCCTTTGAGGGAATTAATAAGGCTCACGAGGAGTGAATAAAAACTCGGTGACGATTTGACATGTCTCTCACGCGCAGAATCGTAAGTTAAAAGTGAAGTGGTGACAAAATTGATTGAACTATGATACATCTACTACAAGTACACTCCATCCCATGGCGTTCCGGTCCAACCCAGTCATCAACCACTCACTGACCCATCTCGGCAACTCTGTCAGCAATGGCCTTCTGCTGGTAAATCCACTCGCGACGATACAATCTGACAATCTGGTCTCTGCCTCGTGGGATGTCGTTGGTAATCCGGCACGCCATGTAGTTCTCGTACGCCATCTGGGTTGGCACATGGTCGACGTAGCCTTCTGGACCGACAGCGTCGATGGCTTCGACAACCTTTCTCAAGTCCCGCATTTGGACGGCATAAACCTCCAACCCCTGCGACACCGTTGGAGAGTTAGACTCACCCTCCTCGGCATCGATCAATCCTCCGAGGGTTCTGAGGAGACGGGAGTATGGGGTGTGGAGGTACCCAGCCTCGGTAGTCTCTTGCATGGCCGCCCTGAGCATGTCTCGGACAGGGACAGGCAGAGGGCCATCCTCAGAATTGCGCATGGCAGCTCTGAGCCGGTCCAGGACAGGACACGCAACCTGAGTTGGAGTTTCCCACACACGGCGGTCATCCGTGCGGCAGATGACTGCGAACTGAAGGAACATGGCCAGCACGGCAGGGTCTCCCATCCAGACCGGATGCGTCAGGAGGATTGACAGTTGAGCCCAAAAAGTCTGCCCCCATACTGGCGAGACCAGCACATTCGAGGAGTAGTTTATTGAGTTGCTGGGAGTCTGCTCATACATAAGCTTTCGCAGCGGTGTGATGATGGAGAGGGGGGAGCATCGGAACTTGCGCAAGCAAATCTTCCAAGTGCCCATCGGTCGTAGGTAGCCCGACGAAGACAGGGCCTGGTTCTCGGGAGACTCATCCCACTGCCTCTCCAGCTCAGCGTCGGCGATCTCTGGAGCGATGAGACCATCTAGATCGGCTTCCTCAAGCGGTTTCTTGACGGTCTCGAGGACCTTGATGGACTGGTCACGGACATCGAGCAGGTTTGTCTTCAGGGCGTACCACATCGCTTTTCGGTACTCCGTTTCGTCCTTCGTCATCTCTCCACCCTTTGATCGCTTTTTTGGTGGTTCGGCCTTGGACAAGTCGTGGTCGAGAGAGGGCAACTTGGGAGGCGATTCGGCAGGGGGTTGGGCAGGCTCAGGCAGGGCAGGCTCAGGCAGGGGATTCTTCCTGGGACGACCACGGCCACGCTTGGCGGTGGTAGTTTCTGGTTCAATGTTAGATACGCGTCCGGTGAGGAGTTCAGAGAGGGATTCTAGGGAACATCTTGCGACGAGGCGAGGGCTGCATCATCCACAAGAGCTCACGAGAAGACTGACCAGGAAGAATACCAGAAGGCTGGCTCGAGGCTCCGGGTTCGGCAGGCTCAGGCAAGGGAGCCTTGCGAGGACGGCCACGGCCACGTTTGGCAGCGGTCCCTGTGATTTGATGTTAGATACGCATTCAGTGAGGAGTGAGAGGAGTGCCGAGAGAACAGCTTTCGACGAGGGAAGGGCTGCATTGTGCACAGGGACTCGCTAGAAGGCTCATGAGAAGACTCACTAGGGGTCGGTTCAGCCACAGTTGGGGCCATCTTGATCGCTCGAGGTGTGGACGCTGATGGCGGGTGGTTCAAGATGCGAAATTTTCAAAGACCAGTAGACGCTGCTGCCTGCTCACAATCAATTTTGCGATTATTTGAAAGAAACAGTTTGTGGCCGGACAGGTTCCATGGCAGTGAATCATGATTCCGCTGCCACTTGACATGGAACCTGGCGCACGGTTATTGAGGCAGCCAGACAAGAGGCCAAAGCCAGCGCTGCGATCTGTCGAATCTCAAACACGACAGTCGAGACGCGCGGGTGACGGTGCTCTCGAGTATGCTAGGCGCGGGATCGATGCACAAATGCAGGAATCTTAATAATTAGAAGATGTTGGCTCATTTTAGCCTTCACCTGTGTCTTGACTATTGTGTCAGCCGTGAAACAAACTCAGACAAACCTGGGCTCGGTGTTGTTTTCGGCGAGAGGGCGTACCCGGCCGAGGAGCGCGGATCTCAGGACTGGATCGCAAAGTTGTACGTGTAGAATATGTGCACGAAATTCATGGATCCCATACTAGCATGGAGGGCACAACATCATCACCGTGTCACTACGAACTTGAGAATTTTCGTGAAGTTGCTTTATTGCTTGTATCTGCCAACTTCCTTTGTATTGCAAGTATCCTTGCCACCTGTCGGGTCCATCACAACATGCATCAACCACAACTGCCACGACCCAAGCGAACCCATCTCCGACCGTGTTCCAAATTCTTCAACCGCGTCGTGAACCATCGCAGGAAACAGCCGCCACCTGGGCCTCGAGTTGTCGCAAGGGTGCTGGGGCTCTTCATGGCCACCAGACACAGCTTAATGGCGAGAGATGCGAAGCCGGGAGGTAGAGTATCCAGGCCTGGCCGTGACGTCCACGCCCACGAGGGTCTTTCCAGCACGCAGTTTCGCATCATCCCCGTCGAGGATGGGGAACAATGCCGTCTGCACATCAGAATCGCCAATCATGGTGGCGATCATGTCGAGACCTTGTCGCAGGGTGTCCTGGTGCCCAGTCTTGATGAAGTAGCCGCCGCCCGGGACCTCTCTGATGACGTCCTTGGTTGGGACACTGCCACCATCCTCAATGATAGCCTTGACAACCGCGTCGGAGATAAAGACGGGGGCGTCTCCTCCCTCGAGCAACCCTCCTTCGCCGGTCTGCTCGCCTGTGGCACCTGGGTTGCCAGCAGACTGGTTCTCAGACGAACCTCCATTTCGGGGGCCCAGAGGAACAATGTTGATACCAGTAGCGGGGTCTGGGCGTCGGAAAGGCATCTTGTAGAAGGGGAGGATGTGTGTGTTTGTGGTTGTGGTGGTTCTTGAGATGTTTTTGTGGTGGTGTGGTGTGGTGGTGTGGTGCGGTGGTGAGGCGGTGGTGATGTGAAGGAGGAGAAATTTTCAAACTTGGCAACAAAGTCTGCGTGCTAAATATGATTTTCTTTTACCACCCGTTCTGTGCGTTGTGCGTTCCAGTTATGTGACCGCCTGAATTCATTGTTGTGTATCAAACGAGGTTTCGCCGATCTCCGTTGGCTGTGAATCATGACTTGGTTGCCGACTGGAAGTTGCTGAACCGCCCAGTCAACATCTGACGGTTCCATACTCAACACCGCCACTGTCGTTTCAGGCCTCACATCAGAGATTCAATCCAAGAGCGGGGGCTCTTCTTCTTCTTGACCACTTGAGACGCTGTCCCTAGGAGGCTTGCTGCTGGCTCCCTGGTCTACGCTGCGCAACATCTCCTGGCTTCAAACGCACTGTTACAGGTACGGAACGCGTTTGTTATTGTGGAATCTCGCCGCGCCGCGCACGCTGAATTTCAGTGAATGATCCCATCCCGCCTTGCCTGTAGCCACTCCACCCCAACTCTTACGACGTTCATAAACCTCGCGTCAATAAGGGTAACACCGAGCGTGAAAAAGCTTCACCGCCCAGTGAGCTCTCTCCTCCTATTTCTGCATGCTGTATCTCTCCGTCCTTCTAAGCTGTTGCTTGTTCAACTCTAACGTCGAACAATAGATGCCACGATCAAGTGCGACCGTTTTCGTCCCTCGAAGAAGCGACACCCGATCCTGGGCTCGAGCCTCAGTCGAATACTCTTCCTCCTCTCCGAATTCTCCTCCCACTTCGAATCCTCTCTGAAACCTCCTCTTCTTCGAAACTCCTCCTCTCCGAAACATACTCCGACTACAGCTTCTGCCCCGGAGCTTCCTCTTGTCACTTTCCCGCATCGACTCAGAGCGACCCAAGCACGGCTGGACATGGCAACACAAGCGGCCAAGGCTGAGCTAGAGGGAGTTGACACGCAGTGGAACCAGATGCGCGACTTCGAAGTCTCCCGTGCCCTGGATCCCAAGGTGTCAGACCTGGAATCTCGTGTGTCTGAACTTGTGCACGAGCTGGAGGCAGCCCGGCACGACGCCAATGTCAAGGCCATTGATTCCGCCGCCGAAATCACCAGGCTGGAAAGCGTCATTGAGAGACAGCGCAGGGATGACGCCTCCCTCGATCACCGGGCTGAGGATGGTGGCCGACGGGATGAACTCGCGGCTCCCACACGGCAGTACCCTGGCGGCTACTCCTTCAAGACTCGGAATCTCAACGACATCGTGCAAGTTGCTGGGCAGGCAGCCCTGAATAGCGAGGACGGGTTGGTCGGAGGGTGGGTTTATCCCATTGACCAAAAGGTCTGGGCTCGTTGCCGACAGAAGGAGATCGCCATCCGGGCTCTGCAAACTACCTCGGTCTCTGGGATGATGAAGGATCACGTGGCCACCGGACGACGCATCGAGGAGGTCACCGATGATATCGAGGATGAGGATGTGGACGAGCCGGTGCCGCGGCCTGTGGATAGCAATCCTGGCGCGAAGCTCCTCTCGGAGTTCCCTTGGTCCACTCGGGTTGCCATTGAAAGGCAAGCAGCCCCGAACCCGCAGGGCGGGAGAGCCCCGGCCCAAACGGCATCCAATCCCAAGCCCAAGCCTCTACCAGAGGCTCTCTTCGCTGCTCTCCGCGCGCATCGTGCAAGCGCGGTCAAGGCCAATCCAGGCATCTTGACCGAGGGCTTCCGAGCCGCCCACCGCGACGAAGCGCAGAGGCATGCACTGCCACTTGTCAACGGATCGGACCCGGCCCCTCCCCAATCTCTGGGCCTTGGTGATTTGGATGCGATGGACAACCTGGAAGGAGCCCAGGGCGGTCGGGGGGAGGTGTCCCTCCAGGATAACTCCAGTGTGCCTGTTAGCCACAGTCGGGAGTTCGACCAGGAGCAGGGCAGTGACCACGAAATGGGTGGCCAGTAGTTGGGCAAATGGAAGATTGTGTACAATAAAGGATGGGCGAAATGACAGAGGATGGATTATCGTCACTTGCGCTGTGAAAGTGATTGTCCATGTTCGCCAATGAATATCACAAGCATCCCAGTGTATCCCATGCCGTAGTTCCACCTAACCAAGCCGAGATGTCCCTACCTCAAGACAGCAAGGTCGGTCGTGTCTGATGGGTGATCCACTTGCCAGTTGTCACAGAGGTATTTCAGGCCCCCAGCGTCGATTCCAACCACACAAACAACCCGAATCAAGTGAGAGTTCTCCGCCTACTTCGAGCTCACTTCAACTTCACCCTTTCACCTCTGTCAACACACACACACACAACCACACCACACAACGGCAAAATGACAGAGAGAGTCAAGACAACGCACATCCTCAAGATGGAGGGAAAGGAGGCGCCTCAAAAAATATACGCCGACTTCACGCCCGCTGGTGAGAGCGGGAAAAGGTTCCCTGTGTCTCCTGGGGACGTTGACCCCACGAACATCGAGTCCCGGCGTACCCACATGAACGCCTTCTTTCTGTACATGTTTCCCGAGACCAAAGAGGCCATTTTGGAAAAGAATTGTTGATTGCCTGCAAATGGAGCATCGGGCTCCAACCGGCCATCACCACGTGCTGTTCTTCAGTAGTCGTAGCCCTCCAGATGGCATCCAACACAGCCGGGTAGCGCGTAACTGAATGGTGCCTCGAAGAATGTCGCGCCATGAAGTAGGCCAGGTAATGGTCGTAGAAGAGGATGGGGAGCCCTTGCTGAAAGACGAAGGGTCCTGGGCGTCACTGCTTACTGTCTGACTTTGGTTCTGGTATCATTCGGCGGCCTCTTCCTCCCTTCAGCATCCAGATCTCAGGATGCTGGGTCGAAGCATGCAGAATGAGGAGATATCAAGGTCTGGGTCTTCCCTTGTAGAATTCCATGGCAGTCACAATGGCACAGTCAATTGTTGAACACTTCTTTCTTTGTCTCCCACGCCCATTACTCTTGTACGTAAAACACTAGGCCATTACTGACCTGCCAGCGACTCCAAGTCGCTGTGGTCAATCTCATCCTCGGACTAACGCGCGGCCTCACCCTTGGCCTCACCCTTGGCCTCATCCTCAGACCCATCCTCAGCCTCACTCACGCCATAATCCACTGGGCCCATATCTATATCTTCGAGCTCATCGATTGGTGGGATTATCCGTTGGATCCTAGCAATACGGGCGGCCTTAAGCCACTCGTCGTAGGTCGCGGACCTGCCATCCTTCATGTCGTCGTGTTTGGGACGATACGCGGCCCAAGGCCACTCGGGCGTCGGATAGCCCTTCTTATCGAGTTCCTTGACTGTGCAACTGTTAGACAAGTCGACCGATGTGGGATAGCAACGTACACCAGTCAACCCAGTGCTTGTGGTCGACAGCATACTCGAAAGCCGCCCTCCCAACAATGGTGAGATTCCACTGGTTCATTGTCTCACACGCCAGCGTACTGGCCTTGTCATGCATTTGAACCAAAGCGGACAGTGGTGCGTCTGGCTGCATGTAGCAAAAGAATGCGTTCATGTGAACACGGCGGGCGATGATGTCTGTGGGATCGAGATCACCAGGCACCAAGTAGAACCTCTTGCCAGTCTGCCCTGGCGGCGAAAAGTCGGCATAAAAGCGGCTGGAAGGCATCGTGCGGTCGTGGATGGACGCGTAGTTGGTTGCGGTTGTGATGGTTGTGGGTGCGATGGAGAAAGTTCGAGCGATGGAGAAATCTCGAGCGATTGCAAGTTTGAGACGTTGTTGTGTAATGAACAATGTTCTCTGAGCTGTCACCTGAGTTCCAGCGAATTTGGACGAGTTCTATCCAGGACGTTTGGGTTCCAAACGGTGGGCATCTGTCAACAGCTGTCAGGTAACATGCCCCTCACATGCATCTCACTCGGCGTCAAAACTGCGGACTTTATCATCACAACTTCACCATCGCGTCCAACTCCAGCCTTTTTCTGGCAACTGAACGACAAGATCAAGGGTAACTGTTACTGTTTTTTCCCTGCCCCCAGTTGAACTCACCGCTAACCTGAACAGACAACATGTCTGCTTCCACCACCAACGAGACTCTCGACGCCATCGCCCACTGGGCATCCTCCTCCGATCCTGTCGTCTTCCGTCACCTCCGTGTCAGCCACGGGGACTTCACCCATCCCAGTGTCCGGCAGGCCATCTGGAAGTCGGTCACCAAGCATAAAGATCATGTCATCTTCGTTGGGTCCAAGATGGAAACCGATGTCGCCAAAGACGATACTTGGGACTCGAACTCGGAAAGTCCTCCGACATTCGCGACTTACGTTGAGTTCGTCGACCTGCTCGAAAAGAATCGAGCAAAAAGTGGCAAGGGCCCTGAGGCCTGGAAGGAGGAGTGGCAGTCGGATGGTTGGATTCTGCCAAGCCGCGTCCTCATCATCATGTCGATCGAGCCTCAGATGCCTTGCGAGTGTGCCCTTGCCCTCGTTGCTGCGGTCCACTGGGCCATGGACATTGCTCAACGAAAAGACGCCCGCGCCCGGGTGCTGACAATGTCCCCAGAGGAGGAGGCGCTCGCGCTCATAAGTCTCCTTGAGTTGTACTCTGTTCCGTGGGCCACCCAGGTTGACATGAGTGGTGCATTGCCCAAGGGGTATCGGACTGTATGCGCAGACCCCTCGGAATTGGCCAGGCAGGTTCTCTTCAATCTAACGCCGGAGCCAACCGAGAAGGACATAATCTTGTGCTTTCCGCCAGACGAGCGCGCCTTTTCGCTTGGGGCTCACTTCCAACGGCTCAAAACCTTAGGTGGGTTGGACAAGGCTTGGGTCGAGTCCCTGTCAAATTACTTGCCGACGACTGAGTTGGTTCGTTCCACTTTTCGATCCCACATCGCCCCGGGCCACTTGGTATACATGAACAATGGGTTTCGTGCTCCATGTGGAATCGATGGCTTCGACCGAGTGCACATTGTCTTAGGGTCCACCGACATGAGGCCCGTCTTCGACGCTGTCACTGGTCAGATCACTTTGACGGAGCTCTCTCTATCGCGAGACGAACGACTGGATCAAGTGTCTTGGATCGGCAGAGCAGACTGTCTCCCGGAGAACATATTCGTCTACCTCGATACCCAGCACCGCACGGTGGAGGAGTTTGTTGATGCGGGTCAAACGCGTCGTCGGCTACAAGTTTCCAACCACCAGCTGGGTGGCTTTCTTGGTGCCTTGGCAGGTATTTCGCACTGGGGCCTTGATGTCTTTCAGGTCGCTGAGCAGTTCGTCCGCGAGAACTTTGCCTTGCGTGAGATGGCAACTCGGATGACGCGTCAGGGGATCCTCGTTCGGTCGTCGGACTCGATATACAACGGCCTGACCCTTGGCATGCGTGACGATGAGCCACGAATCTTCAAGGCAGTGCTACCCATCCTCAACTACGACCATCGGTTAGCCTACTTCCTAGCGCGCAGTTCCTCGAGTGGTCTCCTCCGGCACCTCAAGGTACAAGTAGCGGCTGTTATGTGCGTTGGTCCTCACGACGTGGTCAGACTTCAGGACGTGGCCGGGAAGACGGCCGCCGAGGTCATTCCGACCCTCATTAATGCTTGTTGGGGATGCACCCGACATATGGCAAGGAAGGGCGCCATTTGGCTCATGTCAGGTCTCTGGAAGCGGATGGCCAAAGAACATGGCAGCTTTCAGTCGGAGGGATGCCAACAAAGCATGGGACTTCTCATTTCCGACACGGATATTTCTGTAACCGCCCTGTGTTCACTTGAAGTGGTCAACATCATCACGGCCCTCAACGATGCACTCTCTGACCTCGACGTCGCCAACTGGACGAAGGCTATAGCCAAGGAGACCAAGGACCTAGACCTCGTCGAGTCGCAGCAGTTGGAGCTACAGCGCGACTTGTTGTATGCATACGCGTACCAGCTTGCTGGGTCCGTTATGCATCGCGGGCTTGAAGCAGGCCCCCTGCTGCTCACTCATGATATTTCGACACGGAAGATGTTATACGCCAACCTCACCTGGCTGGACTCCATTCTCGATACCGCGAGACAGTCTGAGAAGAAACCCAACTGTGTTTTTGGCATTTACCATTTCTTGAGCCGCGAAGGAAAGGATGTCGGGTTCCAGGACTGGACCTGGATCCCCACTCAGCTGATCCGTGATTGGGACATGGTCAAGAAGGAAATGGGCACACTTCACCAATGTTTGTCCGGGAATCTTCGTCCAACCAAGAACTTTGATGAAATTGAGACGGATCCTTCCCAATAGACGCGTCACTTGCCA
Source organism: Ilyonectria destructans (assembly GCA_020740775.1). Taxonomy (NCBI): domain Eukaryota; kingdom Fungi; phylum Ascomycota; class Sordariomycetes; order Hypocreales; family Nectriaceae; genus Ilyonectria; species Ilyonectria destructans. The sequence continues at coordinate 549,428 of JAHEWK010000011.1, forward strand.
ACGGCAGCCGCAATGCGAAAGAAATTGTCGAACACTACCTGTAATAATAAAGCAAGTTCACCCCGCAAGTCTCAAATTCAACGCGATGAAGTTGTGCTCTCCATGTTTGTGTGAGGTTTAATGATTTGGTACACATAATCTACAGGTACAACTTTAGATTCCAGTCCTGAGATCCGCGCTTCTCGACCTGGTACACCTTTTCGCGGACAGAACACCGGGCCCTGCTGCTTCTCTGATCGTGACATATTAAGGGCGGTAACACACGTTTACATCCAGCTCTCCAGAAGGGCTGAGCCCAGCGAGATGGTTAAGAATCTCGACCACAGCTTCTTCGCTCCCAGCCTTGTAGGTGAAGCTGAGGTTCTCAAGCGTCAGGCCGTCCGGCATAGAGTCAGAGTTCTCGGTGGTGTCTGGGTCGGCGGTGACTGTGTCGGCAGTGTTTGTGGCGACAGTTTTCGGATCGGTGGTGCCTGTGTCGGCGGTGTCCGTGTTTTGGGCCTTGAGCCACTCGTGGTACGTCTCAGATCGACCATCCTTCATGTCGGTCGGATTGGGGCGATATTTTGCCCATGGCCAGTCCGGCGCTTGGCCAGAGTCTCGATGTTCGCTAACTATACGGTTGTTAGTCAGGACAATCTAACATGCGGAGGGAACTTACAGCTGTGAACCCAGTGGGTCTGGTCGACCCAATACTCAAAGAACAGGGCACCAATATGCTGGTGACCCTTCTTGGAGATGGACCTGCACGCCGATTCAATGGCCAACAGGCGCAATCCTTCGAAGTGGTCCTTGGGGGCCTCCGGGAACATGTACAGTAAATAGGCGTTAATATGTTCCGCCCGACTCTTCGAGTTCGTGGGATCAAGATCCCCGGGAGACAAGTCGAACGTCTTGCCACTTTCGCCAAATGGCGAAAGGTCCATGGCTGGGTTAGGTTCCGACTGTCAGTTGCGGTCGCTTGTGAATTCGGTCAGCGAGGACCCATTCACAAAGACAAGCTCGGAACCCCCCAAGTCGTGGAAGATTCTACCACCGTTGTCCTCTGACAAGTTCAGACACATTTCTCCCAGGAGATTCATCATACGACACAATAGTGAGGAAGAGCAGTCACCTTATAGCACAATCTGGGACTTGACAACTATTTCTTTGATACGTCCCCCGCTCATCCCCTTTGCCAATAACCACATCGTGTCCGACTCTCGAATCCATGCTGCTAGCCCCGTCGAAAGCATCACCACTCAACCCCGTCCAACATCTCCTCATCGTCGTTGTCTTCTTCAGCGGGGACCGGCAGCCTCGCACGCCCATTGAGGGGATGCCCCGAGCCCAGTTTCTCAAGTCGGCATCAAGCCCATAGCTGGTTGTTCGCGTGAACAGTAGCCTAAGTTCTCTCGCTGTCGCCGTAAAGAGCCACTGCGTTGATACAAGAGAATTCCCTCTTAGCAGGGCTGTTGCTGTTGACAGTCGAGTGTGGAAACCTTACAGCGACGGTTGAGAGTACTAACGTTGCGAAGACGCTTTGAGGTAACCGGACTCTCAGTGGTCCCAGCGGCGATATTCGCGCCATCAGACACACCTCCCTGGGCCTTGAGCCGGTCGCAGTACGCTTCGGACCTGCCTTCAAGAGGCCAGTAGAATTTCCGATCGAACTAAACTACTGGCGGAAAGTCGGAACATATCGTTAGAGGGACCTTTTCCACGTCCACCCCAATTGTTGTGTTGACTCACTTGTCTCTGGCATGGCGCTCTTTTTAGGAGAGTCGTGGTGGGTGGAGAAGTCGGAAGAGAAGTCGGATGATGAGTCATAGTGGGAAGAACATCTGGACGGGACTCGGAGGAGGACTCAAGAGAGGTCGAAAGTGGAGTCGGCAAAGAGACCAGAGGAAGGTTCGACACAGAGGTCGTAGTGGGTGGAGAGGAGGAGACGTCGAAGAGAAGGAGGATATGGAGTGAGGAGTCGGGAGGAGGAGGTTTCGAAGACGAGGAGATTTCGGAGAAGAGGAGGCGTCGGAGAAGATCAGGTGTCGGAGAGGAGGAGATTTCAGAGAAGAGGGGGTGTCGGAGAGGATGCGTCGGAGAGGATTCGAAGCAGAAGGAGGTTCGGGAGATAAATCAACTGGGGCTCGGGGTCAGGATCGAGTGTTTCTTTGAGGGACGACCGTATTCGCGTTTGATCGTGGCATCTGTTGTTCGACGTTAGATTTGAACAGACAAGCAGCTTCGGATGGCGGAGAGATACAGCACGCAGAGGGAGGAACAGAGGGCTCACTGGATGGTGCGGTTTGTCACGCTTGATATCGCCTTGCTGGTATGAGATTTGGAGAAGGTGGAATGATTCACCGAAATTCGGCACGCCCAGCGTGGAAAACATGGACAATATCAAACCCCTTTCAGACTTAGAACAGTGCTTGAAGCCAGGACATGTTCCGCAGCGCGCGCGGACCTTGGAGGGCAGGCCTCAGAGCCAGCAGTAAACCTCCTGGTGACAGCGTCTCAAGATGTCGGGGAAAAGATGAACCTCTGCCCTTGAAGTTACTCTCATAGCGAGATCAGATATGAGAGTTGTCGTGTCCGGGATGAAAGGTTCAGATGTTGACTCGGTGGTCCAGCAGTTCCCAGTTGGCACTCGACCATAATCCACAGCCAGGTAGTTCTCGTACACCATCTGTGTGGTCGGTGTAGCCTCCTGGACGACATAAAACTCGAGGCCCTGCGATACAGTTGGAGGGCAACTTGGAAGGCGATTTGAAAGAGAACCTTTTGAGACGAGATTCGACAGAGGGCCTGGCAGACTTGGGCTGCTTATTCTTTCGGGGACGGCCACGGCCACGCTTGGCGGTCATAGTTGCTAGTCCAACGTTAGATACGCGTCCAGTGAAGAGTTCAGTAAGGGTTTCCAAGGGAACATCTTGCGACGAGGGAAGGGTTGCATCATCCACGACGGTTCACCTGGAAGCTTAGAGGAAGTCTGGCCAGAGTGTTCACCGGCGGTTCAAGTATTCGTCGGGCGCCTGCCAGGGGCCGGTTCCGCCACAGTTGGGGCAGTTGGGGCCATCTTGATAACTCGATGTGCGCAAGTTGTGATAGCGAGTATTCAGAGCAAGTTTGAAATCTTCCAAGTTCGGTAGACGTTGCTGCGTGCTCACAACCAATTTCGCAATTAATTGGAACAGTTTGTGGGCGGACAGGTTTGCAGTGAATCATGATTCCGCTGGCGTTTGACAACGCTCGGTGATCATTCCCACACCCAGCCTTCGATTCCTCCTCATCTTTCCATCTCTCTCTCGAGTCCTCTTCCGCGACCTCTTCCGAATCCTCTTCCGCGACTTCTTCCGAATCCTCTTCTGCGACCTCTTCCGAATCCTCCCTCCAGCCTCAAGCTCGCCGCTGAGCCCAAGTCCGAGTCTTCTCCCAGATTCTCTTCCAACCACCAACACACACTTTTTCATCTTCTACAAGATGCCTCGACAGAGAAACCGCCGAAACAACGACCGACGTGAGCCATATCACCAAAACTACGGCCAGTACCGAGGCCAGCACCAAGGCCAAGACTACGCTCAGGGTTTCGCACAGGGTTTCGCCCAGGGTTTCGCCCAGGGTCTCGCCCAGATTAATGCCCAGCACCAAGCCCAGCACCAAGCCCAGCACCAAGCCCAGCACCAAGCCGACGACCACACCAGAACCCTTTCTAGCGCCAACAGTGTTCCTCTCGGCCCCCGCGACGGAGGTTTCTCTCGGGACCGATCCGCTGGTAACCAAGTGTCCAGAGGTGTGCAGACTGTCGAAACAGGAAATCCGCTCCCGTTTGGTCCAAGCGGCGCCGTCAATGATATCAGCCAGGGTCAGATTCCCGAATGCCGACTTCGGGGGATGACTGGGGGCCTGGGAATCGGCGCCAAGAAGGGATCGTTTGCCTACCGGACGCGTCTGCCTCGTGATCTCTTAACCCGTCGCAAGGAACCCGCAAAGGAGGGGGAACGGGCTCAAGAGGCTCTGGAGCCAGCAAAGGAGGTGCAACCGGCTCAAAAGGCGCCGGAGACTGCACCCTGGAGGCCCAAGTGTGCTGGATGTGGCTCCAGCACCCACTTGCTCGCCTCGTGTATGCGCTGCAATGACAGGGGAATGATTGAAGGCTGCCCCCGCTGTAACACATTGAGCCATGGGGCCAACAACTGCGGTATCGGCCTCAATATGCGCGAACTTGTCAACGATCTGCTGTACGGTCGTGCCAACATGCCTCCTTTCAGTGGGAGACCTTGGTTCCTCATTTTCAAGGACTACATCAAGGGCAAGGAGAACCCTCCCATTCCCCAGGCGTTTCCCTGGTCTCCAGCTTTTGCCGTGGAGAAGCGAGCAGAGATCACCAAGCTGCAGGCAGAATTGGACGCTCACGGGGACTGCAGCAAGTTGCCCGTGGACCCCTCCACCAAGGACTGGGAAACCGTTCAGGCAATGGTGGTCTTCGAGAAGGCTTCAGAAAGTCGCCGCCTACACTGACAAGGCCCAGAGGAGGAGCCGGGATTTGAGTCGGATTTTGAGATAACCCACAACGATGATGCGTCGATGATCGGCCAGTAACGCCGTAGTGTTGTATGTAGATGGGTGAGAGATCAATGGATTCAGTGTTTTTTAATCATGCATTTTGCCGTTGAATTGATTGTTCTTTTGTCTATGGAAGCGAGATGCATTGTGATAAAACTGACGTGAGTTTCTGGCCCATGCCGTCCGCACTGCTGTTCTTCAGTGGGTTGCATAAAGTTGACACCCGACCTAAGTCAATCACACAATACCTACGTTAGTCAATATTAGGGTACAATTTATCGTCAATATAAAGTTTAAGGTAAGGGTTAGGGTTTGGTTTTTATTTTTATTTTTATTCTCTTAGAAACAATAATACTTTATCATAAAGCAGAAGGAGACAATGCCTTAATACTTGGTCAAGCTCTTATGGCAAAAGTATTGAGGTGCAAACTTTCCTTTCTGCTTCCCATTGGAATCAGACTATGAAACAGGAAAAAGACAAATAATAAGACAGACCATTCATAGCTCGAGCGGCAGGCGTTTGAGGCTCGTAGTTAATTTGCCGATACCTTCTACATCAGTGCTTTGGGAGCGTTCGCGAATTAGGCAAACGAGAGCGATGGCGCGACCACGAATTCTGGGCTGGACCTTGCAGTTCGACACGCTTACAAGTATCTTTATTAGTTAGTAGATTAAATGTTCTGGTCATCTGAAATTTGTTGCTGTCTCAACCATGCCAGTCCCCGACTGTTGGTTCCGACGACACGAAACCTGGAGAATGCAGGGGCTCTGCAATCAGTCAGCTTCGGGTGGGCCTGCAATTTCGGTGCCCCAGCATGTTAAATCCCAATGGCGTGTTGAATCTATAAGCCGATTGGTTAATGAACATGTGGATTTGTTAGTCGGGTGTTGGTTGTCATCATGATTCTGTCTCTTGTCTACCTTGGCGCAGCTGTGGCGATGCACACAAGGGGATCAATCATCCGCTGGTTCAATTCGTCGTGAATCAATTGGCTGTCTATCTCTTCCCTGGATTATTGATCTGCCGGGTTTGTGCCATGTGGAGCAGGACATGACAGAAATGTAGGTCGCTGTCGGCAAGTACCAGTGTAGTAAAAGCTATGGAGCGGGTGCTTAGTTGGGCGACTCCGGATCGAGGCATCAGGATCACAGTATCCACATCCTTGATCTCTCATTAACGTACCTTGCGGAAATGAATGGCCTTGACCCGACCGTGTCAAGACGAATATGGATGCCGCTTTGCCTGCACTGTTGGTGCTGTTGGTCCGGTCCATATGAAACAATACGGGCTCAACAGCTTGGGATATTCCAGCGCAGATCCTTCGACTTACCCCTGCCAAGATGCAACGTTCATCCCTGCGGCCAAGCCAACTCAGCCTTGATTGCCAGCCTAGATTTTAACCTTTACTCGCCCAAGTTCCTGTCCCCCGTCTTTGACTTTTTGTCTTTCCCCTCATTGTCGTGCCGTTTTTGTTCTGTCCTCGTTCACGCCTCCATTCGTTCTGCTTCAAGGTTGAGCGTTGGGCCTCTTCCGAGTCCTGATTGCAGACATGTCTGGTTCCAATCAGTACTCTGACCTGCCTGAAGTCGCGCCCATTGAGGCGTCCCACAGGCACGCGACCGTCACCGACAATCTTCCAGAGCCTGTCTATGCGCCAAAACTCGATGGTCTGACAATATATTCCGTGGGAGGTGAGGGGAAAAACCCGGATCGCAAGATATGGGGCTTGAAGCGGATGACCTTTTTTATTCTCGTTGGGGTGGCAGCAATCGTCATTATCGGCGCCATTGTTGGCGGTGTCGTCGGCAGCAGGGCAAACTCGACCACTTCCACTTCAGATCCGGCAACACCCACGAGTAGCACATCATCAGCAACTTCGACGCCGACTTCCAGTTCGACACCCATTCTATCAAATTCCCGAATCGCAAGCGTGAATTGGACCGACTCGAGCGACCAACACTATTTCGTCTTTTACCAAAATCAGAACAACGACATCATCGCTTCTTCCTGGGATTCTCAGAACAAGACATGGGAGGCAAGGAGCATTTCAGCAAGCATCAAATCGGCCGGTGACAGTCTGGATGCCATTGAAGGAACGCCAATTTCTGCTGTTGCTTGGTCAGATTCGGAAAACTCATGGAACATTCGCGTATATGTTCTGATAACCGGCAACTACATTGCCGAACTGTTGACAAGCCACCCTACAAAAGGTTCATGGTCTCAGAGTAGTTTTGGGTCACAAGTGAGGATAAGCCCAGCCGAAGGATCAAACATTGCTGCTTGGCGTCCAAATGGCGGCAACGAAACTTGGCCCCAGAGGCTGTTGATGTGGGAGAATGCCGACCAGAAGCTCATCTGGTCGAGTAGCGACAATTGGGACGATTATTCGACCTTTTCAACCATTGCAAAATCAAGCAGTCTTGCTGTTACCAGCGTGTCTGGAGGTGGCAACATTTCCAATCCTCGTTGGAGGCTGTATTACGACAACGATGAGCTCCTTCAGGAGGGCATGATGGAGCCGAATTTCGTAAATCCAACATACAGTAAGTTATTCTCCATGTTTGTATTTTTTTAACAATTAATAGGTCAAACACTTGGCAACATTGCATCGTCATCCAAGACCAATTTTGCTGCTGTTTGCTTCAATTTAGTATACACAATCATTGTCGACCTTAATGATGAGGGCGGCATAAGAGCTCGATGGTACAATAAATCGACGTGGTCGACTAGCAGTGAACCAAGTCTTGCAGATTCACCAGATGGCATGTCGGTCTCTTCAGGGTTTACCGCCATTTCAGGGCATGCCGACCGAAGAATTTATGGCATTGTAAATGGAACGATCCACGAGTGGTCGTTTGATACAACTACTCCAATGACGTGGACCTACGTAGGTGAGGTCACGGTGACCTGAAGTCTCCGGTTAATAGTTATAATTTGAGATTCGGTAGAATAAATACAAGATCCGGCCACCTGGCACACTGCTTCAATCTCAAGATCAATGGTTTGAAATACAATTATCTTAGTGTCGTTTTTGGGTAAAGTATAATTCAGCAGGCGGTATACTTCTATCCGTTGCACTGCTGCATGGCTTGATCTCTAATATTGAGTAAAGCTAAATATATAACAAGCGAATATGGTAGAATCTAACAGTCCGGATCCCTACTCCTTTAATCTGCACGTCTGCTGGGACTGCTCCTAGCCAGACGTGAAGAGGCCGACCAATTTTATGCACATCTCAACTCTAAATATCATCGGCAATGGGGTTCAATCCCTGAGCCGTTCCAATGCGACCCTCGAAAAAGAACTTGAGGCGCTCAACAAGGGCACGATCAGCCATGAACCTAGCAAACTCGGCAGGGTTGGTAGCAGTCTCGTTCCACAGGCTAGGATAACCGGCGGGCGTAGGCACATCGCGACGGACAGACCACAATCCTGAGGCCTCCTGGAACTCGGTGCTGAGGAGGTAGTTGTGGAGAAGCTTGGCTCCCTCGGGGTGGGGGGCGTCCTTCAGAATGGCGGCAGTCTGGGGCCACGACACGTACTTGCCCTTGGTAGGCTCCGAGAACTTGATGGAGCCAGAATCAGTGAAGCCACCGCCAGCAGCGAAATAAGCAGCGGAAGTGCTGTTCTTCAGGCCGATGAGAGTACCGGGAGTCGCAGTACCGCGGACCCAGCGGGGCTTCTGGGCGACGAGCTTGTCGAACCACGAAACACCATATTGTTGCATACTATAAAGGTCAGATTGATTCAATTATGCAAGGGTGAGCTTACATGAGGTAAAAGGCCCAAAGGACCGCGTCGTCGTCGTTGGGGTAGGTCAAGACAAGCTTGTTCTTGAACTCGGGGCGCAGCCAGTCCTCCCACTCGACGGGCGCCTTGATGCCAGGGAGCTTGTCGGTGTTCCAGGCTCCGGACCAGAAGAAGACGTAGACTCCGTACCACGCAGCGGTGTCGTCCTTGAAGGAGTGCTCAATCTCTTCGAAGCCGTTGGGGGCGTAGTTCAAGAGAGCACCCTCCTGAGCCCAGCGGGGGTAGTCGTGGAGAGTCTGCAGAATGATGCTGTCGACATGCACGCTGTCTTTTCCAGCGGCCAGTTGCTCATCCAAGCGACCATCGTGGTACTTGGAAAGGTCGACGGTGATGTTGAGGGTAATGCCGGGGAACTTGGCCTCAAAGGCCGTCTTGAGAGAGTCTTGCTGGTTGGCTTCGTCTCCACCGTGCCAAACGGTGACAACATCGCCCTCCTTCAGAGCAGCCTTGTAAATCTCGTCAAGGGATCGGGTCTCGTACTCGACAGCGGCGTTGAAACCAAGGGCTTGGTCATAACCAAGCACATGGCCTGCCAGGAGGGCGGTAGCGGCGAGATTGCGCAACATTGTGACTGGGTTTATGGAGAAGCAAGTAAATTGGAGAGATTGCTAACTGAACTGAAGAGTATTGAACATTATCAAGGCGCACCTAGTTGATATATATATCCCTTTCCGAGCGATATCGTCATAGTTACGAAGCATTCACAAGGCGGTGCAGAACCTAGCGTGACATCTCGGAACCTCCTCGGAATGGATATTGGAGGACAGACGTTACATCTCGCGCGATGCGTTCCGTCTCGTGTAAACGTAACTAGCGGGGCTGAGGCTCGGCCTTGGCCGTGGGATTTCGCATCGTAGAACGATGTAAACTTTGAGCTAAGGGGCTTTTGGAGAAGATCTTGTTTACTCCAGGAAAGCGAAACAGGACATCTTTTCGCCCTACGCCGAAGTAGGATAGCGTGGACCCTGAAATCGGCATTGAGCCGATGATCCATGTCATAGCCGCGCGCGCGTGGCTAATCAATCATCAGTCATCCATCGGCATCGGAGTGGGATGGGGAGATGTTGTCCACGACAGGGTTATCGCATCCCTTGTTTTTTGTGGTTCTTATTGTCTCTCCTATCTCTGCTTCGATTATTCCGAATTAAGGGGTTTATCACGCGCGCGCGAGGGTCATGGCTGGAGATGCGCCGAGGAGGTTATTTTCAAGTCTCATATTCCTTCAACTCTATGGCTAGGCGTAGATGTGTGTTGATCAGTCACTTTGAGTTTCCAAGTGTTAAGGTTAATTAAGGTTTTCAGCGTCGTGAATGATCTGGATGGCAACAGGTCTTGCATTAGGGACACTGCAATGCATCCAACAGAGGATCGTCGATCAATCACGATACGGGATGAGAATGCATGACGTGCATCCACTCACGGGAGATTGTCACACTGAAACGCATGAGAAGCAAAACGGCAAGTCCCGAGAGGCGATGGAAAGGGGATGAAAGTGGGATGCGGAAAGCTGACATACTACGTAGTAGTACGGTCGATGCGGAGCCCTGGTCTTATCAGAGGTGAAACAATTAGATTGATTGATAAACAGTATTTCCTCCCTTGGAACCTCCCTGGAACCTCCCTAGAACCCTCCCTAAAACCTCCCCTAGAAGGACCCAACAGTCACCTAACCAGGTTGTCTTGAATCCGTAAATACACAATACCTACCCTACACTCCCACCACTAGCCCAAACACCAAACCTTTTGCGAACCAGCTGCGAATCAATCAAGCTCATCATGACGACGAGCTGCATGTGCAAGCGTCAAGCCACTCGTGGCACTGCAGACGCGGCATCTGCTGACCTAATCAAGAAGCCATCCAGGTCGTCGCATCAGCAGACTGCTGACTGCTGCCTGGATGTGGCTGACGAGGCAGAGATGAAGCAAGGCAGACGCAGAGGCGGACGAGACGGCGAGTAACTTCTGGTGGTGAGTCAAATCCGCTGCAACTTGGCTGAACTTGGCATCTCCATCACCAAATTGCTGCAATGGCTGCACAGACTGAAACTCGCATCGCCGACGACTGGCTCGAGGTCGACAGTGCAGCGTCGGTTGTGTCGCTCGACTCGCTCCCGACGACGGATGATGAGGCTGACGACGATGCTTCCCCGCCGAGATCGCCAGTTCAGCCGTCTTCTCCACCTCGCCCTCAAGACGCTCCCGATCGCTTCGAAACCCCCATTCCGCATCGTCCAGCGCCCGAGCCCATCGCAATCCCCGTCCAACAGGCCTCATTAGCGCCGGATCATCACGTCAGACGCGCCGACGCACTAGAGCCAGACCTGTACAGCGCCGATGATGCAGAGTCTCCCAGCCTCGACAAGGAGGATGCAGAGTCTCCCGGCCTCGACAAGGATTGCAAGAATGCCAATGATCCTAGCTTCTACAAGTCGCTGTGCGCAGCCATCGAGTCTATCGACACCACTCCGCCGTCCAGCTTTGACAAGGAGAATGCCGCCAGGAATGCCAACGACCCTAGCTTCTACTACAAGTCGCTGTGCGCTGTCATCGAGTCCCTCGACGCCACCACCGCAAAAGCCATCGCTCTCGGCGCATCGCGCATTTCGACTCTGTCGTTTCTCAAGTCTGCCTGCGATGACCTTGCGACGCATGCCAAGGACCTCAAGCCCATCCTCGAAACGTATGCCAAGCGCTGGGAGGCCAAGGGCTCTGGCATGGCCGCCGGCGAGATGCCTCTCAACGCAAGCTTGCTCGAGTGGATAAACACTCTTCACATGCAATTGCTCAATGCCCAGACCGAGATGAATCGAATACAAATCCCACCCAAACCTGGCCAGTCAGATCGCTTGACCGCCAAGGCCATCCCGCTGCAGGTCAATGTCGCCTTGGCAGGTTGCGCAGAGGCTTTGGAGGACTCTCTCATCACCATGGAGGACTTTATGCCTATTTTTAAAGCGTAAGTGCTTCCCTGGTTCCTGGCTCGATTCTCAACTAACATCTGTAGCGACTTTGACGAGTCTCAGACACGATGGATGAGTATGCCACTCAGAGACGTCGATCGTATTGAGACACGCCCCCGACGAGAGCTTCCACACCCAGACGTTACCCGAATTCGACATGAGCTTTACTCACTCAAGGATCAGGTCCGGAGAAGCTCTGTTTTCTTGAGCACGCTGTACAACACAGCTCCTCAACCGCCTATCCCCGAAGCTCCTGCTGTCGTCAAACGCTTGGACGGCCTTGTCGAAGGCATCTCAACCATCCTCACCAACAACGCTTCGGAGTGGATTGAATCCGAATTGACCGAGGGATCCCAAAAGGTCATTCCGTATCATGAGTTTATCGCTCTTGACCCGGACATCATTCACGACGTGGGTGGGCATCTCGAGGAGCTCCAGGATCAATTGGGCGCGGATGGAGAGGAATTAATCGGCAACCACACCGAGGGAATGATTCGAAAGCACCAGGCCGTCCTTCTCACACAGTGTGGGCAGTTGGACGAGTTGGTTTCTATTGTTGAGTTGTTGGAATCTTTGATCTTAGCTATGTGATGCGATGGTATATGGAGTGGACTGGTCAAATCTGGGTGTTCCGGACATACGAGGCAATTGAAATCACAGCACGACCGAATTGGGTATTATGAGATGCACCAGACGATGTTAGGCGATTCAGGATTAGCAACTAAATTGATGCAACATGACGAGCTGGACGATTCGATTCCGGGGTATCGCCCCAGTGTCGGAACCACACCGATTCCCGGAAACTGGGCTTCACCAGCTTCCCCCGCAAGTGTGGCTGAGCTGTGGCTGATAAACACGGTCGCGTCGCAAGAAATTGCCCGTCGCATTGTTCCAGCGCATCGCCCAGCGCATCCAACACGCTGTCGCCAACTCAACACATTAACAACTATCGCAATGCCTCCCCGTAAGAGAAACGCCCCGGCGTCTGATACCGCTGTCGCCGAGCCTGTTCCCAAAAGGCGCTCCCTTCGTTCAGCGACTCGCAGCCAGGCCCAGACCGTCAAGGAAGAGGACGTAAAGCCCCAGGAACCGAAGCCGACCAAGAGCGAGAAGAAACCAGCCAAGAAACCAACCAAGACCAAGCCGGACCCCAAAGATGCATCTGACAAGACACCTAAGACTGAGAAAGTCGACAAGACCGAAAAGGACCAGGCCGACAAGCCCGACAAGCCCGCGACTGAATCTAGAGTGTCGGAGACCCCGGATATCGATTCCATCCCCACCCGCAATCCCGACGCTCCCAAGCACGACGGCGAATGGTACTGGCTCATGAAGGCGGAACCCGAGACGCGCATGGAGAATGGCATCGACGTGAGGTTCTCAATTGACGACCTGCGCGCCAAGGAAAAGCCCGAAGGCTGGGATGGTAAGTCACTCACAATCCCTCAATTCACCTACTGACACCACCAGGAATCAGAGCTTATCCAGGTATGTGGATTGATCCTTGAGCTTCCCAGCTGACAGTGCAGCCCGGAATAATATGCGAAACATGAATGCCGGCGACAAGGCCTTTTTCTACCACTCAAACTGCAAAGAACCAGCCATTGTTGGCATCATGGAGATTGTCAAGGAGTTTTCCGAAGACCGTAAGCCCCTTTTCTCCTCTTACTATGCTCTTACTATGCTCCTCTTACCATGCTCTTACCATGCTCCTCTGTACCATGCTCACCAAACAGGAACCGCACGCCAACCCGGGACACCGTACTACGACCCCTCCTCCACCAAAGACAAGCCCAAGTGGGATCTCGTGCACGTCGAGTTCCGCAAAAAGTTTGCCGTCAAAATCGGCCTCAAGGAACTTCGGGAACTGGGGAAGCCGGGAGGGCCGCTGGAGAATATGCAGATGCTGAAGCAGTCGAGGCTCAGTGTGAGCAAGGTGAGTGGCCCTGAGTTTAAGGCTCTGTGCGAGCTTGCAGACAAAAAGGCCAAGGATGCTGGGTTGGAGCATGAGGAATGAGTCGGTTTGGGTCTCATAGAGTGTATTCCGAGCTTCAAGATCTATGCTCAGAGAGCTCTATTCATGTAATAACTGGCCGCTAATTCACTATGCACTGCGTCTAATTATGCGCTAATTCTTAAGCTTTCCTGCATCTGCAGTCTCATCTCTCGACTGTTTTAGAAACGGAACCAATGTGGTTCCTCCGGTACCCCTTAGTTCTTCTCCGTCCTTCTTTGACGAGGAGCTGGCGAGGTTCTGGCGTCCTCCCATGGCGGCTTGCTTCGACGGCAGAATAATGTACCGAGTGACGATGCCAATGTGTTTGGTCCTGAAGATGGTAAGGGCCTCGGTCGCCGCCTTGTATGCCACCTGCAAGCGCTGGTGCTCTTCGGTGAAGGCAGGCAGATTTGCCAGCTCGCGGATGCTTCCCATTCGGGTCATGTGCACCAGGAAGCGCGCGTGAGGACCGGGCATGTAATCTCGCACCAGCTGGTGGTAGCTGGGCATTCCCTTCTCTGGCGTGTTGTTGCCGGTGGTGGAGTGCTCAATTCCAAGGACAATGTCGAAGAATTGAATCAGAGAGCTCTGGCCGTTGCTTCCACCTCGGAGCTGCATCCACTCTCCCTTACCCTCGCCCTCGTCGTAAAAAACTCCCTTGGGTAGACCGGCAGCCTCCATGTTTTTGCTTCCAGCCAGGAATGGCCGGATTTGGTTGTAAAAGACTGAAGGCTCGTTGTGCTCGTACATTCTCTCCAGCAACACGCCAACTCCATCGATACATGCCCGAAGACCATTCAGAGCCGAGATGATGACGTCGTAATCTCTAGTCTTGACAGCATCGAGCGCAGCCATCATGGGAGGAATGACAGCACCGGCCCTCGCCTCCATGGCCACGCTGATGAGCAGAAACCATGCTTCTGACTTGGTTCCAGTAAAGGAAACAAGGGTATCGAGGTCGGATAGTTCTGAAAAGTCGTCACCCGTACAGGAAAAGTTCCACAGGTTGGCGGCCGCGTATGTCAAGACGGGAGGAAGTTCGAGGTGTTTGGAAACCTTGAGGAAGGGGACTGTGATTTGAGGAGGGAGGATCTACATGGTTAGACGTATGCTCAGATGCTGGAGACAGATGCTTACCTGTTCTGGCTTCTCTCCACCCCAGACATATGCGTGCGTCATAAAGGCCAATATCATATAGGCTCTTCGCCACTCTGGCTCGGATTGTAGGCGATCGGTGGATAGGACAGGAAGCTGTGCAACTGCTCTTCTGATTCCAGTCTCACCAGCCTTGACAAGACTCGGTAGGTTGTGAGCAATCAACTCCCAGGGCTCGTAGTAAGCATTCGGGAGCTGTTTCAAAGGGCTGTTCTCTGGAAGAAATGCATTGCGGCTGACGGAGAATTTCTTCAGCTCAGCAGTTGGGTTGATCCGTTGTAGAGTAGCGTGGGGAGACATGTTGATGGTTCAGTTCAAGTCGAAGGGCGGTGTTGAGATGAGTAGAATTGATGAAAGCATGGAAACAGTCTAATAAAATAGTTCATTTCAATTCTGGCATCATCGTATAGTGTTCTTCCGTTCTCGTTGAACAGCCGCTTCCGAGCTCCGTGCGGGTCTCCGGAGCAGGTGACGTACGATCTTGAAAGAATGACGGTCATTTGGCGATGGCGAAGCAATGGTGAACCAATCAGAGAGGCTCGATTTCTTGAAAGGGGCAAAGGATCTCGTAATATCGGTTGGGCGCGGATGTCGGATCGCGGAAGACCCACATCCGAACTTCCGTACGGAACACACAATCTGCTCGGCAATTGTCACGATGTTGACGTCCATAAAGTGGTTTCGCAGGCCCGGCTTGAGCTAGTCGTACGATTCCAGACCACACTTCTCGTTCAACCTCGACGAATCACCATGGAACTGTCTACTTTTGTCCAACGCTTGCGCAATGGGGAGGCTCCCAAGTTCCCTCATGATGCCAACTCCCTTGCTTTTGCTCAGGGCCTTGACACCCAGGATAAGCTGAGCCACCTCCGAGACGAGTTTATCCTGCCCACCAAGTCATCCCTCAAGAAGAAGGCACTTGATGGGTCTATCCCTGGTATGTTTTCCGGTCTGTGGGTTGACAAGACTAACCCGACTAGGAGCCAAGCACAACGGTGCCAGCACCAACGGAACCAACGGAACCAACGGCACCAACGGGACCAATGGCCACAAATCTGACTCCGATGAGGGCATTTACTTTGTCGGCAACTCTCTTGGTGCTCAGCCCAAGGCCATTCGCACATACCTCAATGCTCAGCTTGAGACCTGGGCGTCCATCGGCGTCAACGGACACTTTACCTCATTTGAAAACTCTCCCCTCACACAATGGCAAGACCTCGCGGAAGACTGCGCCATCAAGTCAACCGACATTGTCGGCGCTTCTGCCAGTGAGATTGTCATCATGAACACATTGACTGTCAACCTGCACATGATGATGGCGAGCTTCTACAAGCCGACTGAGAAGCGTCACAAGATTATCTTGGAGTGGAAGCCATTCCCTAGTGATCACTACGCCATCGAGAGTCAAATAGTGATGCACGGGCTTGACCCTGAGAAGAGCATGGTCAAGATCCAGCCCAACGAGGATTCCTTGATCCCGACCGAGAAGATTCTGGCGACGATTGACGAGCACGCCGAGGAGACAGCTCTGCTTTTGCTGCCCGGTATTCAATACTACACCGGCCAGCTCTTTGACATTCCCCGCATCACTGCATACGCCAAGGCAAAGGGAATTGTCGTGGGTTGGGATCTTGCACACGCTGCTGGCAACGTGGAGCTGAAGCTGCACGACTGGGACGTTGACTTTGCGTGCTGGTGCACGTACAAGTACATCAACGGTGGTCCAGGATCCATCGCCGGAACTTTCGTCCACGAGAAGCACGGCAAGGTCGAGTTTGACAGCGAAACTGGCAAGCCTGTTTACCGCCCTCGTCTCATGGGCTGGTACGGCGGCGACAAGAGCGTGCGCTTCAACATGGACAACAAGTTCCTCCCCACAGTTGGCGCCGGCGGTTTCCAGGTGTCCAACCCTTCAGCAATTGACCTGGCCAGTCTTTCTGGTGCGCTTTCAGTCTTTGGAAAGACCAGCATGCACGATTTACGATCCAAGGCTTTGGTCTTGACGGCATACTCTGAGCTTTTGCTTGACCAGATTCTGGCAGACTCTAACGACGAGACTCCTCTCTTCCAGATCCTCACTCCTAGAGATCCCGCACAAAGAGGAACCCAATTGAGCGTCATGCTAAAGGATGGTCTTTTGGAAAATGTCAGCCAGGCCTTGGAAGAAAACGGTGTGTTGTGTGATAAGCGGAAGCCGGGAGTGATCCGAGTCGCTCCGGTCCCACTGTATACGCGATTTGAGGATGTGTGGAAATTTATGCAGGTCTTGAGGGGGGCTCTTGGGCTTTAAGGACAAATATGTGAAAAGGACATTGATAGATATGAGCAAGCTACTATAATGAACAAGAAATTTATGCTGTTACAATTAGATGTCTGCGGTAGTAAGGAGAGACAAACGAATATTGATGTTCAATCTTGTCATCGTGAAAAGGATAGACTGTCTCCAGGGTTGGGGTTTGCATCCATAGCTCATGTACGACAAAGCTTATTAACACGTATGGATCAAGCGATATAAACATGATATCAGATCAGATTCTGCTATGAATTATCTAGATTGGGGACGAATCTAACAATGCTAGATCAAAATCAAAGCAAATGGCCCGGCAATGAGTATTTACCACAACAAGGCGACTGCCATCACTCGCCTCACACTGGGGCTTGGGCCTGTATTCTTCTGGGAGCCAAAGAAATGCATTTCCATCTCGAGTTATCCAATCTCCACTGACCAATATCTGGCGATCTCGCAGCTTCGGATTGTCACCTGAGTCCGGATGTATAGCCAGTGGCTTATCATCCATGAGGAGGTGTTGTCCGTCCTCTGAGAAAACCATGCTTCTTTTAAAATAAGTAGGACCAAACTTTTTAATATGATCAAATCTTCTAATATGAGCGCCAGTTCGTAAATTCCAGATTTCGACCTCCCCGTGAACTGTGGTTGCTGCGAGTGTCTTTCCATTTAACGAGATGGCTATTGTACTTGTTCGACGGTTCCAGGGAGGATCGAATCGACCTAGTTCGCATTGATATCGGACAGCACTTGTTTCTGTATCAAGGAGACTTATGCTACCAGATATTGAGGCTGTCGCAAGTATCTTCCCGTTCGGTGAAAAGGCTACCATATGCCCCGAACTTCTCCTCACTGACCTCACTGACCAATATTGAGCATCGGTCACTGGGTTTCGAAGAGAAAGTTCACCATTGGGTAAAGCCAATGCAAAATATTTGCCATCTTGCGATAAGGCATAACACGTTCGTTCCCCCTCGGGTGAGTGCTGATTGGCAATTGTTGTCATGTCCCAGACCATTAGATTTCGACCACGAGCCAATATAAGCCTACCGCCATCCAAGGAGTACTCAAGGAGATGAGTATATAATCTACGGTCCTCGATTGCGGACTGCAGAGTACCTGTTGCTATATCCAACATCTGTATGGAACAGTACCCCCGTATCGCAAGCTTGCTGCCATCTGGAGAGAAGGCCGCGGCAGAGGCATATGTATCGAATTTGAATTCCTTTTTAAGAATGCCTGTCGCTGCATGTAGCAGGTATACTGATCCTCCATAGCGCGGTAATAATGCGACTACCGAGCCGTCCGGTGAAAAGGTAATGTGGCCGATTTGGCCAAGGTCGTTGAATGTGTGGGAATGCACGCCCGTTTTGAGATTCCACCAGTCCACATGGTAAGGTATGGACTTTGGGGCTATAGCTAGTAAGCTGCAATTTGGAGAAAACGCTGCGCAGCCCACTATACCGCCGTGGACTAGATTCGTGTGGAGAAGAGTGGCAATTCCGGTCGACATGTCCCACGTCTGGATATCTCCATCAAGCGAAATGGATATCAATGTATTTCCATCTGGTAAAAATGCAATAGCCGTAAGAGCACTAGCACACTCAAATGTCTGCCGATGAATACCGGTTCTAGAGTCCCACAGTTTGAGTTGCTTGTCATATGACGCTGAAGCTATGGTATTGCCGGACACAGCAAGGGTACTGATGAGATTTTCATGAGCCTCCAGAGTCTGCAAGCAAGGGTCAAAATGAGCTTGAACCCCGCTTACGGCTTTGATACATGCCAGCTTTTGATCCTTCCAGTACTTCTGGTAGACCTTGCTCTCTGTTGGAGTGAACACTAGAGCAGAACCGTATGTCTGCATAGGTGCCCATTCAATGATTTGTATATGAGCAAGAGCGAACCGCTCAGCGTGTTTTAGAAACTCAACAAAACGGCTGGTTTGAGATGAAGACTACTAAAGTTAGCATTCGTAATCCCTTTCGGCTTGACTACATACCTGAATAACACCAAGAAGGTCTTGAATCGCTATGATTCCGTCTTCAAGTTTTCCCAAAAGAGACATGGCTTCAAGCCAATGAAGGAAATGCTCGTGAAGAATTGAGGAAATGTCGAATGTGTCGATGTGCACCTTGCTCTGCACCACATGGTGCACCCAATAGAGACAAGCATACCGAAGTTCAACTGGTATGAATTGGTCGATGGTCGCCTGCTTGATACAATGCCTCAACGTCCCAGGGTGATCGAGCTTGCAGATATTTTTGCAGAGTCCTTTGCACATACGCTTGATGCATCCTCTTGCAAGCATTGCGTGTGTTTCCGGAGCGTCGACCCAGAGAGCGTTGGTATCTTTTTGTCGATCTCGAAGTAGAAAGTCTGCAAAAGACTTGTGAATGATTTCAACTGGAGCCCGGTCGGTAGTGGGAACATTGAGCACCGCGTGCAGACTTTTGACATGATTGTCGACATCGTCCCTCTCAATGTCAAGCAGGTCTGCCAGGACTGCAGCGGAAAGTGGGATGGCGACAAGAACGATGGCGCCCAAGACGTGCAACAGGACTTCCCTTTCTTCACTGACAAGCGCGCCGGACTTTCCAGTTTCTTCGTCTCGGTCCAGATCTTGGAAAACCGTCGCGTACAAATCCTCGAGTTGAGTCGCATTACTATGATGCCTTTCAAGCCACAGCTTAAGTCGTTTGAGTGGCCGCCCTTTCTGGTTGACGAAGCGAAGGAGAGTCTTGGCATAGATGAAGAGAGGCGAAGGAGTTGTTGCTTGGGTCAGGATCTGGTCAAAGTCTTCGAGACTCGGCCAAGGGTCTGTTTTGATGTCGTTTTCCGCCTTGATTTCTGCGAGCCCGGCCTCCAACACAATCTTGATTCCATTTTTGTCTCTTCCTGGAATTCCCGATATAGGTCAAGACTGCGGTGCGGGATTGCTCCTTTGGTGAAATTTTGGAAAGTCTTTTGGATGGAAAACACAAGCCTGCTGGTGACGAAAACGCGCAACCGGAGAGAATTAAGATTATTGAGACGTGAAAACAAACTGAGAATGCGGTAAAGGTGATCTGGAGCATTGCATTCATCCAGGGCATCGACAATGATGACTCTCGTGATTTTCGGTCCATCCATTTCTGACAGTGGGTGCTGAATAAGGATCTTGAATTGATCTTCAAGGGGTTTGCTTTCCACTTTTGGGTTCTTTGCATCCTTCAAAGACTTTCGAAGGAAGACGTCGTATTCCGGAATGGTGTCCATGAATTGGCTTGCGATCGTTGGGAAGAATAGAGATGTACCGCTTCCAACCACATCTTGTCGTTGGAAGAAATAGCCAGCTGCCAGTTGCTTCGTATCCAGGAGTTTAGCCACAAGACTTCGGGCCAGCGTCGACTTTCCGGTACCAGCAGGGCTATGCAGCCAGAAGAAGGTCTCTCCCTCGGCATCGTTGACCCATGCCATGACGCGGTCAAAGACGCTCGCCCTGGTACCCTCATAGCACTTCGGTGCGTCATGGACCCGGGCGCTGTCGAATCGCGCATCTTCAAACGTAGGAAGCTGTATGGGAGGTTGCATATTTTCCCTGTTTTGTTAGAACCTGAGAAATGTGGAGGGAGGTGACTTACTCTATGTACTTGACAATCGATTCCAATAGATAGGGTTCAGCCACACGGCTAGCTGGCGAAGCCATGGCCTTTGCGACAAGTTCGAATGGAATCGGCTTGCCAGAGAACTGGTCGTTGATCGTTTGATTGTTTTGTCCAAGTCTCAGGTGATCCGGTAGCATCTTCACCAATGTCTCCGGGTCGTCCTTTGAGTAGGCCTCCTTGATGCCATCAATGAGTTCCACGTCAACAGACTTTTCTTCTCCATCTTGAAGGTACACCATGCCCAGTGAGTAGATCAGAGCCGCACCATGCAGCATGTCGATCAATATCTCATCCCTGCGAGTGAGAGGCCCGTGTGATTTCTTGTAGATCCAATCATGTGCAGCCTTGTTGTATAATTGTTCAGAAAGAGTGGTGAGCTGGATTTCGAACAGAACATCCTGGTAGGGAGAAAGAACACCAGCGGTGTTGAGCTTTACTTTGGCGCGATGGTTGGTTGCCTGATAAGCTCCAAACCAAGGAGCCCAATCATCGCTGATTTTGCGGTCAGACGTAAACTTTGACGGTTCGCCAGCCTTCTGAAAGGTGTCCTGGATAAAGGTGGTTACTATCTCGATGCTGGATGGCACTTCCACCACGATTCGAATTCCTGCAAGATCGTGGACATTGCTGAATACTTCTTCAACACGTAAGTACCGCTTGTCCCCGTGCGTTTCACGACGTGCGGCGGATTTTCTGATGGAATCGACTTTTTTTGTTCTGCCGGAGACATCGCAGCCGATTTCCTTCTTGTGCAGTTGATCTTCGCAGTATTTGATCAGCGTGTGTACCATCAGGGCGTAGTCCACTTCAAGTTTAGGCCACATCTTAATGAACGCATCGATAGGCGAGTCGGTCGGTTGAGCCTCGCTGATTGCAGAGCCGATCCTGGTGTGAAGAGGGATGTCTGAGGCGCCCTGACGGCCTCGTGCGACGAGCGGGAAACTCATGATGTCTCCTTGCGCAAGAAATGCGCAACGAAACGACGCGAGCTCAGGCGATGCAATGGTGAAGGAATAGAAATGAAAATTGGGCTTCAATTGCAATGAGGCTTGGTGATGGTCACATGAGTGAAATCTGCTGACCTTGCATGACCGCCAGACCAGGCCACCAATGATAGTTCCAGTGTCATGCAGAAACAGTTGGCGCCTAGCTCAGCCTCAGCACAGCAGTAGAAATGGACAAAAATCCAAGTTGCGGGATATTCTTTATTAAATACATCTTCCTCCAACAGTCAAATCACTACAAGACGAAACGGCCTGCAAATGACCCCATCCTACAAAGACTTTGTCGCGCTTCGAACCCGGTTGAATCCCTGCCTCTCTGGTCTCGCCGAGCACTTAGGCAGCGAACCTCGGAATGCAAGCACAACCATCGTGATTGATTGTCATGATGGACGGCCGTCCGAGCCTGTATCAGTTGCAGACGCCGACTTTTCCTGTTTGGTCAATGTCAAATCTCAAACCACCAGACTCATCTTTATCGAAAACATCAGCCCTCGCCTCATGAGTCTTGTTGGTGAGATGCTTGACGTGGACCCGATCTTTTTCGCCAACCATGTCAACACCGACCTGAGAGACATTGAGAAATCGCCTCCCCCGCCTTCAGTTGCGCTTTTGCCGTCGCTTATTTCCGAAAAAGGACATCTTCATCTTCACTATCAGCAGGTGATGAGCCTAGGAAGCGCCGAAAGGTTTAAAGAGGTTGCATACTCGTTAAAAAGCGACTCAAATATCCGGCGCAATATCCGGCGTCTACCTTCGCTCTCCGGGAAGCAGTTGGTTCTTGCTCGAGCATGCTGTTCTGTTCTTGTTAAACAGATTAACGAATCATATATTTGTGAGTCTCCTCTCTCATTTTTGCATCTCTTATTTTGCATCTCTCATTTATTCGCATCTCTCATTTATTCGCATCTTTCATTTATTCGCATCTCTCATTCATCGCATCTCTAACCTCAAAGGCCTCTTTCTCGTCGATCCTCCAATCAAAGCAGCGATTGACACGTCCAAGGGGATAAAAAAGACCTACCCAGTTGACCCCTTGCATGGTGGTTTCGAAGACTTTGGCCCTTCTTCATCATTCTCATCATTTGCTCTTGGAAAAAGCGACATATGGGACAACACCTCCATGTTCAGCAGTCTGCTGCACTACTACCGCACTTACCCACCGGGATTTATCCCCACGAAGCCAACCATCTTGGGTGTTGGCTACTACCCAGTTCGCATTGTGCTCTCGGAATGGTCTGTATATACGCTCCTGATAAGTCGCTACTTTAAATACTACGAATATTCTCTTCAAGATATGACGAACCGACTACACGACAACGACATTGTTGATCTTCAACGCTGGCGGCGTCGGAGCAAACAGAGTCAAAACAAGCTCTCAATGCTTGCCAAGTTTATCGACTACTGGACACAGCGGGAAGATGATAGGCAGCATTGGGAAATGGTACTCGACGATATTCAGCATGTGCGACAGCAATTGGAGTACTACAGCCAATCCCTGGAGCAGATCGTCATGGTAGCGACGTCGATGGTACAATTGTTTGACTCTCGGCGATCAATCCTCGAGGCTATCAACGTCAGGCGGCTGACATACATTGCACTAATTTTTGTACCGCTTTCATGGGTTGCAAGTTTATTTAGCATGTCTGATACGTATTCGCCTGGCCATCAGAATTTCTGGGTTTATTTCGCTACAGCCCTCCCGTTGGTGGTGGTTGTTTTGCTTCTATCTGCCATTCCATACGACCGGATGAAGGAAACCCTGAGAAGGATTTGGGATTGGTTTGCAAGTGTCAATACGCGAAAGTTGAGGAATGAGTCCAGCTTAGCTTAGTGCGAGGAGTGGATGGATTATCGTAGACTTGTGAATTAAATGCACTTCTACCAGAGGTGTTTCTGAAGATCTTCTGCTTGGCACTACTCAATGCATGTTACTACCGTTTAATTTACTACATCAAGTCATAATACCTTGAATGGTTATCTGGTCTTGACCCGCACTCGACATACGACGGAAGCGGAAGCACGGATGTAAGCGCCGCCCGACTTCCGCCTCCGTCACGGATCACATCATTGTCTATACCGCCTAATCGTGCATTCGGTTGGATTGTGACATGTCGTCTTGGGATAATCGGTTATGTGTGGCTCAACGGGCGCCGACGATTTATTACAACCTGTATCAAGATAGTGTGCATTGACATCCTCGGCATCGGTGATGGGTGGCTCAACACTTCCACGATTGATACTCAAAGATGGTGTGCGAGATCAATTCCTCCGCCCGCATCCAGCAGAGCAAACAAGTTCAGAGCCGATCCCGTATCCCCCTCCCATCCGATATTCCCTCCCCAGTAACCTGCGTCTGGTGTTTGCAGCAAGGACTCACTTATCCCGAGAAAGGCAGAATCCAAATCCCCAAACCGGGGTGATGCCATGGCTTGAACCCCGTTGTGCTGCAGGAATGATCGATCGAGCGAGTCTCGGGATCTATTTGGTACAGCAGGACTGGGTGCAGTGTTGGTTTGTGACGCTGGAGACGACGTGTCGCATGGGATTAGACCAAACAACTGGCTTGAGCTTTCGGTGCGTCGCATCCGTTCTTGCAGCTCACGCTTCTCAAGCGACTCCAAGGCGGTTGTCAGAAGCGATTGCGCAATGAGCGAGTACTGCCGTGCATGGGTGTCATGTTTTGAACAATGATCGAGAGCTTGGATCGACATGCGAGTGTACTTTTCCAGGATCCGACCAAAGCCGCCGAGGAGGCCAATGCCGAGTACAAGCGAACTTGCAAATAGCCACGATCTAAGAGGTCAGCATGAACGATGTAAGACGCGGAACACTTACACCAAGATAGGAACCCGGCCGACTAGGGCTCCTCGTTCAATCAGATCCAGGATCGGGTCGACCATTAAGCTTGCAGCATCGACGCACGCATCGGCCAGCCTCAACTTTCCCGATGCTCCGGACCGACCGGGTGAGGCTTCTGACGTATCTGACAAGCGCTGGCAGAGTTCGTACATCAAAAAAGGCCGTGATACAAGCATCACTGCGTAGTAGTATGTTGATAGAATCTGGCATGCGCCGCTGACCTGAGCCTGGTCATGAGTTCCGGGATCTGCGAGGACATCTTTGAGCGGCTTGAGCCATCTCAGCGACCAATCTCGTAGTTGCAGTGAGATACCCTCGGTCAATTGCAGCGATATCTTTCTCCTCGAGTAGATTTCCGTCACAACACCCTCAAGGATAAGAAATATCTGGACCGACGCCTGGAGAAGATCGAGTTCGTTGGCCTCGGCATGGTACGGCACAGTGCAATCCACATCGGATGTCGCCGGCGGCCGACCCATGGAACAACTCAAGAACAGGTCCACTACCCGTAAACTCTTCCAGAGACGATCCCTTTGCCGATGGACGTCGGGTCCGAATCTGGCATTGACTTCTGTTCTGTGGATTCCGATGGCGTAGGCGGCACGGACGGCGATGCCAAAGAACAGGAATGCGCCATTGATTTGACACGAACAAAGCATGTAGACGGTGACGAGCGTAAAGGCTTGGACGGCGGTGACGCTGAGGTTTCCGCTCAAATTTGAAAAGGCCTTGTCGCGCGCGTACTCAAAGTAGTCCTGCGCAAGCTCCTCGTCGTCCATCTGCCGCCCGATGGCCAGGACGAGGAAATTGACAATTGACGTCGCATCGTCGGGTTTCTGGCTGAGATTCGCCCACTGCACCAAATCGCCAAGAAGCCTGTTGTCGAACAAATCCACCAGTCCCGTTGACGTTGATAGGTACGTTGATACGGCGCGAGGAATGTGATCCGGACACACGACAGGCACTCGATGGTCTCCGGATGGACGCGATTGATGCGCAGGGGCATTTTCCAGAACCGAGTACCGGCTGGATTGCGGTGCAAATGCATTCGGGCCAACCTTTTGCGTGACGAGCTGTCGTACAGACTGAAAAAAGGACAATGGCGCGCAGTCTCCGACAAAGATCAGCTTGCCCTGGGCGTCACAGACCAACCGCGCCTCCCTGGGAACCTCAGTCTCGTCCTCTGGCGACGCATCCATCATCTCATGCTGGGAACTCGCCGGCGCAAGATCCGTCACCGAAGGCGTCGTAGGCGAAGTATTCCTCGTCGACCTGGCTCGCGACTCCCTATCAGAATGCGGCGGAGATCGCGGTGGTTGCCCGCTCCGTCGGCGGCGCTGCGGCGAGTAGTGACATGCGTGAGGCCGCTGCCGCCGGGCGCAGTAGCTGCAGGGCACTTTGCCGTCGCACTTGACCTTTCGAGCCTTGCAGCCATCGCAGGCATTGGCGATTCGGCTGCGGATGTAATGTTCTGGCTCCGACATTCGCGGATTGCGGCTGTGGTGCGGGTGCAGCTGTGGATGTTGCGGTGAAGTTGTGCTACCGTGGACAAATTGCGGAAGCACTGTGGCGAAGCCGACGGAAACCCTTAGCTTCCGAGAATTCCAGTGGGCCATAGATGAAAGGTCTACGCCGAGTCGAGCGCGCGGGTGGACCGGCGACTAAATAAAGACGCACCAGCTCCGAGATCCGGTACGATCCGGTACGATCGAACAAATGCCGATGGCTGCCGTCTTCAATGCTACGATTGCAATGCCGAGGATTCAGATACATGTCATCCTGATATCTAATCTCATTCCTTGCTAGCACCGGCAACATGAGGTTACATACAGCAGTCAGCACCATCAATACCATTCAACCGTATATCCATAGAGTAATTATCCGCATAGGATATATTCACCTGACCCATCCCCACGTGCATGCTACTTCATTGGCTGTTGCACGGAACCGGTTGCAATATAGATCGACCAATCTCCCTTTAACACGCACCACACCAAGGCGAACCACACGAGCTTACTCCCGGTCTATGTCTTCGTCCGCCTTATTATCCTCAGGACATTTCTCCTCTAGGATCCAGCCACACAGTTGCCACGGACTGCTCAGGCCGCTGGGGCGCAGTTGAGTCATCCTTGCATTTGAGGCCCGCAAGGCAAACATGTCAATAACCGAGGCTGTCCACTCCTACCCCCAACAAGGCCTCAGATATTTTGTTTTCTTTTAAATAGCACAGAAATTCGGTCAACAATCACACCCCATCTCTCGATTCGCAAATTTTAAAGTCAGGTGCAGCCATTTCCGCTCTCGTCCGATTAATGCAGGTGGCCTCAGCCTCACTTGACGGACAGAAAGACCAGAGCCAAGCCCGACGGAAGAAATATGTGTTGATTCTGCGAGACCCAAAATATGTTGCTATTCGCGGAATCCACGAGGCGACGAGGCGGTGAGGCAACCATTATTTAACTGGTTTGCCGAATTTCGCCGGTAACGAGATGATAGGCTACATCACCGACTAAGACAGCTTGATGCCCAACATGCTTCGCCCTGCAACCATTTCGAATCTAGTCACGAGAGCTTCCAAGACCTATGACCTTCCGCAACAGTGTTGGAAGGCGACGATGGCTGAGCCCGGGTGAAGTCGCATCGAGTTGTGCGCTGCCACGTTGTGCATCAGCCCGGCCTGAACCGAATAGGATGTAGTGCTTCAGCTCTCAGTTGGGCAGCAGAGCGTTATTCGATCACTTTGCCTTGCTTGCCCGCACGAGTAGCTCGGGTCCCATGTGTCACTCAACGGTGAAGCTTTAGGACATAAGATTCATCCTGCCCCTCGCAACCTAGACTACTAGGACTAGCGACGCCACTCAACTAGTGCCAAGTTGAGTTTCTCTTCCTTCTTTGTTCGCCGGTATGTTATTGTGCGGTTCATCTTGTCTATTTGGCCGCCGGTATGGCGAAGTCAGAAGAAACCCGAACGGCAAGAGATGGCAACACGATTTCTTTCTGGGATATCAATTTCGATTCCAGACCACCTCTGGGTTTGAAATCTGAAAACACCCCGTACATCCAGTTGTGGGATGCAACTTTGTCAGAAACGAGCATGGTTCGGTTTTTTATGACTGAGTCCGGAGCAGCACACCGAATGATGCCTCAGGTGGAATTGGTTGTAACCTTTTGCCCAGACAACACTTTAGAAGATCTAGATTCCGGCGGCGAAATCGTTACTTCGAAAGCTGTTTGTATTCTTGACGACCGGACAAATGATGGGAAAGACTCGGTTTCCCTTGGGCATCTTGGTCCTCTCAATGTGCACCAATTTTACCTAGAGATGAAAAAGGAGGTAAAGAGCATGCATCTACATTCATTCAGACTTGTGCTTATTCATGATATTTAGCGATTTCAACTGGAAGAAATCAAACATGGGGGGAAAAGTCCCGAGGAGTCACAGGAGCAAGTGCTGCCACCGCGAAATGCGGACCGCCGCCTGATGTAATAAACGCCCAATATGATTAATTGCCTCAAACTAATCTTGGCAGATTTATCACAGATCTAAATCGCTGGACAATGATAGCTATCATCTCAACGGCTTCTATTCATCAAACCAGGGCCTTGAGAGATACTTTTTATCGATACCTGGCCTTTAAAGCATTCATTGGGGCCGTACCTCCTGTGAGAACCATGTACCCTTCGTGCTTCCTTTCCTAACTTTGATGGAGCCCAATGGCTTTCCTACTTTTCAGCTGGCTTTCGACTTTCCCTTCTTTGCTTTCAGAACGACGCCATGTCACAGACCACCTCACGATCCCCGAGAAAAGGCAGACAAAGGGACGCTCCGAAAAATTACTAATTTGGCATTTCTCTCAAGGGTATCAGCGATATCCACACCTCCAACCGAGATTGACTATCTCTGCGAAGCTCAAGTTTCCGTCTTAATCAGCGGTTCAGATCCCCGGAGATGGGTAGCATACTGTTTTGTTGATACCTACTTTGAGCAGGAAGATAACAGGGAAAGCGTCGAATCATACGATAACGAAATCGAGTTTGACGAGGACGATAAACCTAGCTGCCAACCAGATCCTTTCACTTCTGGAGAATCCGATGCCACTCTCCCGGTTCTATGCCCTCGCGAGTACTTTATAGTTGTTCTGGAGTCGCGGCTACGACAAATAAGAGACGAATGGCATGTAGTGGTGATACGCATGAAGCTGAAGATTGATACTTATGTAAGATCTTGCACAACATACAACTAATTGTTCGATTATTTGAGTATTAACAAAGTTCTTAGATAAACACCTGTCCGATCACGAGGCTACATCTATTGCCTCCTAATCCTGGCGATCCTCCTACCGTGGGATTGTCCCGCTCTTGGACGGTTCATACACGAAACCTTGTGCGAAATTTGACCCAGAACCTACAAGCAACAATCAATCAATTGGAATATTTTCAAGCAGACAAAACATTTACCACAGTCAGAGGGCCTGCATCCAGGTACCTTCCTACAATCCTCGCCATCACTAAGGAGCTCAGAATCTATTTACAAGATCTCGAATTTCTCCGCCAAAATTGTGATACATATATTGATGATGTAAGTTGCAGTCTGCTCTAAATATTATGATATCGGAGGTTAGGAAGCTGACGGATTCGAAATAGCTGTCATTCTACTTGAACAACGAAGGAACCCTTAATGCCAAAGTTCAAGCCCGTATTGCCGAGCTTGGGCAAATGACGACATTTGTTATGATATATGTGAGTAGGCCCAAGCCCTGAAGTTCTTACCCTAGTCTCATGCTCCTTTCAGGTGTTCACTCCTATTGCACTATCAGCTAGTGTGTTATCAATGCAGGAAAAGGCTATTCCTCCGCCACTCAGACTGAATGGCACGTCGTTTATCATCCTGATCATTATTTTTATGGCGTTGGTATGGTCAGCTGTTGGAACGATGCGGAACTTGGACCGTATTAAGGGCAGTATATTGCAATTTTTCAAACGGACTTTGTACGACGCGGATTTGGAAAATCAAGAGGATGAAAGAAACCAGGTCGATAGAGAACTAGGGTAGATGTGGACCATTGGCAATACGTAGGATAATAATTCATCCAGATGAGATGCGTCTCATATCAGTATCTTTGTCAGGGAATATATACACAAGTAGGGAGTGATGAGGGCAAACAAGCTGCATGGGAGCTAAAAGATAGCAGAAGAGTGGTGGCTCTATTGATCTATGGCCTCCTGTGTCCGGAGGCCGGTCCAAGCTACTTATACCTCTTAATCTGTTATCTTGACCGCTGCCTACAAGGCTATCCTCAGTGTAGTCGCAGCTATGCTGCGGTGGGTGTGGAATGTAGATTACTGATCCTGCCGAATCTAGTGATCAGGTAGGCCCAGACCCGGCGTTTGCATTCCCACCCGTAATTGCATTCCGGCACCTGATAATCGTGCAATACCCCGGCGCATCATCCCTTGAACTACACGAGAGTAACGAGTGCAATTGTCTCAATTGAACAAGGTGTCTCACAATCTGTGAGACAGGTATGGAACTCTTGGATAAGAATGCGCTTATATTTGAAAGAGCATGGCGTAAGAGAAGCCCTTCGGCCCATTTTGCATAGCCCGGATTGGGACGCGAGGAACAGGAAAAATGGAATAGGTCGGCCAAATAATAGACTCGCCTTGTTGCAGCAAATTACCGTGCATCGGAAATACGACAAAGACCCGAGCAAGTAATGCTTCTAAATATCCATGTACAATACATGCTTGGCGCAACGTCCTTATGATATACTAGGCCGTTTCATTTCGGTTTGCCATTTTTTAGCTAAAGCAAGGTACCTAATGTATTAATTTATTCCAAGTACGTCTTTCCAGCGTTGCCCTATCCTCGCAATTAAGACCCCCGCCCTCACCCAAATCCAATATCATTGACGTTAACATTGTCAGATCCTTTGACAATGACTTTCTTCCACGTACAATACAAGAAATGAGGCGTTGAGTATGTCTGCCAGGTGCCAGAATGTAATGACGGCCCCGGGACAGTTGATGGGTGTGTCACGGCTGTGGGCGTCCCGATTCACAGCTGATTTGTAAGGCAATTGCCAACATCGGCACACGAGTTTCGAACCCCTTAGCTACCGTCAGACTTATCAACACATGCATGACAGCTCTCCTTTCACAGGAACGCAATCACCGGATCCGGAGCTCTCTAGTCGCCGGATCCGGCATAGCCTTAGCCAGCATACCTCAGCAGCTGAAGGGCAGAGTACGAAGGTAGCTGCGAGCATGCTGGAAGCAGCCAAACTATCAGCAGCTGGAATACCCGTAAGAAAGCATAAATAGATATCTATGCCTGCAAATGCAATCGGGCGTTGTACGTTGAGGTAGTTATTTACTGCCTAGTAGCGTGTCTACCTTCTTCACTCCCAAATGTGCCCTCAGGCTTGATGATGACCTTTTCCAGTGTGCAATGCGAGAAACGAGGCGCTCAAAATGCAGACCTCAATTTTTGACGATGACCTTCGCCAAAGTGCAATACGAGCAACGAGGGGTTGAACACGACGGACATCGCTCGACGGAGACGCGCATCCCAGAGTGAGAACAAGCACAGCACGTCCAAATGAATACCGTCCGCTTTTTTCTTGATGACCCCAATAGCACCGATGGATGAGATCCCGTGGGAGGCAAAGCGGGTATATGCATGGAATCTACATGCTCGTAGAAAGGGGTTTCTTCATCGGATTGGAGTTCAGGCGGTGTTCTCTAGGAAAGCAGTCAGCTCATGTCATTTCCTTTCCATCACATCCGAGACTGATGGCAACCGGAAATCATGGCACCACGATCCCGCAAGCTTACCGGTCGACTGGATATTTGTTCAGCATGTCCTGCAAATGAATGGCTCGTTCTCGAATTGGATGCTTGATTTAATGGTTCTGCGATCCATGAACACACAGGTGTATTCATGGTGCTTAACGTCATAGCTGTGGTGGCGCAGTTGGAGACGGTTGGATTTGTGGGAACGGGACCCTGGAGTCGATTCGAGGAGGGTTGCAGGCAAGAATCAAAGATAAGCCAGGAGAGAAAAAGCCTTTGTCACTTGAGAGAAATGGTTTTTTAAAAGTTGTAGGAAGCGGATAGATATCATACCGCGATTCCCACACTGCTTTATTAGCTACTAAGGGGGCCTTAGAAATTGCCGTCGACCTCAACGACGGGGCGCGCACTGGCCAATCATAAGCTTGAAACAGGCGGTTTAACCTGACAGAACCAAACACATCTTACAGATCCCAACCATCTACTGTGACTGCTCCCGGGCAAGTGGAGTGAGACCCCATTGAGACGCTTTCTGCGCCTGCCTTACGCCACAGTGGAGCACGCCTTGGCGTTAATAAAACCGGTCCCGCTTCTAGCTTAATTGAGATAGCGTCTTCTCTCTCCCGAATGATTGTGGGGCACTTTCGGGACTTCTCCAAGACGATTGGTAGTGGGCTATTTCCAGCTAGTTTTGCTTTTTCCTTAAGTAGCGATTGTGCCCCCCCACAAGCATTAGAGCAGCAGTTAAGGAGATGCCTCTTGGCCATCAAACTTTCAGCCATGACACTTTCGGTCGTCACACTTTTGACCATCACACTTTTGGCCATCACACACTTCGTCTCTCAATAAACCTCCTTCAGCGGCAGCAGCTCGCTTCTAAAATCCAGGTGCACCTCCAGTTGTCAATCCGCCAGCCCTGGTCGGCGCACATCATCTCCAAGTACCTGTGTAATTTCAATTGCGATTTCCATCACTTAATTTTGAGATATAGAAACAGCAAACGTAATACAGAGGAGCTTAAACAGTCATTAGGCAGCGTGGTGCCTTTATTTTGCATCCAAAAGGCGAACAGGAAGAGGGTGCTGCTGCCGTCTCGTCAACGTGAGATATGAGAGCAGCACTGGAGGACATCAGTCAGGTTTCCCACACCAGCGGCGCAGTTGGTTTGTTAGAGAACTGGTCTCTCGGGTTCCTGGGTGAAAAAAGAGCACGCGCAATCGAGGGACTTGGCTGGGTCCGCTGCTGCTCGACAGAAGCAAGAAAAAAACTCGAGGGGCTAACACGCTGACGCTGAGGTGGCAATGCACGGCAGCTTTGGTCGTGACCGCTGTTGTGAGGGGGTTGGAATCCGAGTCGACGTGATGTGTCCCGACAGTACCCACTTAAACCAGCCACACCGACCAGGTCTAAGTCAAGCTCGCTGTATTACACAAATCTCATCTCTCGATAAACCTCCTTCTACAGCAGCTTGCTTCGCTCAGTTCTAAAATCTAGGCCTTCCCTCTTCCCTCCGGAGGTGTGCCTCAAGTTGTCAATCCGCCAGTGCATGCGCTGTCCTGGCGAAAGGCCTTTAATAAATATTTGTAGCCAGGGGCAAGAATACACTATCCCAATTAGGTTAATAGTGTGGCGGGTTCTCTCACGCATCCCTGTTGCATATGCATGTTTGGGAACAGTGTGTAGGTATTCCGAGGATGCCGGCTGCCCCCTACGCAGCCGTGCCTGGCCCAAGTCCTCAGTTAGTCCCTAAAACAGTTTCCTGGGCCTGGGCCTGGGCGCCTGCGTGAAAAGCCACCGCCGAGGTAGGATGGAATGCTCACCGGCTGGTTTGTGGGCGAACCTAACACGATGGGTACTTAACCCGTTAGTAGGGGTCACTAAGTGGGGTGATCTCAAGCCGTCTCGAATTTTAGGTACATCCACCACTGGTAAGGATACACAAAGTTGTGCTTGGGCCCTCCAGACTCACTACGGTATCGGGCAGACGCCCCTTTGAGCCTTTGGGTGTGCGAGGGCTCACGCTAAGTCAAGGCAGGGGATGCCAGGCCATTCGGGGACAGCAATTGAAGATATTTCGTACATGACATTGATAGAAGTCCCAGCTAGCTGCCACTACGAATTGCGCCGTCACATGCACGCAGTCTCACGAGGTCCTCCTTGGCCCGGCATCAGTTAGTAGTGTTGCTCGTTACTCCGTTGCATTCTTCTGGCTCCAAAAGTCACACACTAATTAATTAGTAGTCGAGGTTGGGGCCCTAACTACCCCACTCCAGACTCCAGGGATGTCTTAGGAGGTTGGACGACTTGCTCCTGTGCCATAAAATCGTCTCCTATCAACGGGCCACCGCATATCATAAAAAGGCAGCCGTTGTGAAAAAAAGAGGACCGGACATCTCGCCGTTTCCTACTCTCTCATGCATTGCTATGAGCCGCCCCGTTCGAACTCTTGGCCGGAGTGAAGCACATAAACTCGTGGACCATTGGACTAATTCTACTTTGCATCAACGGGTGAGTGCGTTCCGTCGACTGTAATGATTACATGAGGTCGAACCTGGCCATACAGATACAAGTCAGAATTCTACTGGGAATATCATGGGCCAGGAACCCTCGGCGGAAGTGGATATTATACGAAGCACGTACCTGACTATCTTTTTTAGAGCGCAAGCCCCGACATCGAAGATCACGACGTCGAATATTCCTGCCTCGAATCTGCGCACGCCCCTTACAAGGAGCTTGTGTGTTCAATACAAATATCCTCTTCCTCCAGTCGGAACCTAACCAATCTGTTGTAGGCACCAAGAAGGAAAAGAACGGTGTTTATATGGAGTTGTTGCACCTGTTTACACGGCGGCATGAAAATCAGCGTCAGTTCATGTCCTGGATGTGGTACGCTTCGATGTTCATATTGCAGGGTCGAGAAGGTCATTGTGAAAGAATAATTTCTTGGTTTAGGGAGGGATGTTCAACAAATACCATCCGCGTGTTTGAGGAGCTAAGTCGAAGCACCTGGGGTTGGGCACCCCTGAGGTTGGACACCCCTCCCTGGCAGCTCTGTTACTGGCAGGCTGGATCTGCGCCAGACCGATTTGTCAATGCCATGGCTGCCAACAGGAGGGGTGCCCAGCCTCAGGTGCTTCGACTTAGGGAAGCAGGGGATGCGACACGATTGACTCGCTTGAGTCCCTTGAAGATAACTACGCGGTAAACTTTTCAGAATACATCAATTTACGATCGAACTTCCCAAGCTCGGGCTGTGTCTTTCAACCATCTGCATGTGCTACGGCCTGTCCTTGTGGCCATGGCTGGAAAGTGTTGGCATGGATCCTCGTAAGATGACATGTATGCAGTAGACTAGACACTGTGGTACCTGGAGCTTGTGTTTTCTACTCGCGCTAGCCATTACCCCACTCCCTCGCGCATTACAATGCAGGTGAGACAGAACTACGTTGTATTTCAAGCAGACATCGTATTAGCGGGACATGAGGCTCTCTCCTTTGTGTGAGTTCCTGCATTAGTAAAACATATGTTTGTTGATAAAGTACGTTTTGTTGGTGGGACGTTTTGTTGGGGCGTTTGTATTAACAGATAGGCTGCAGACAAAAAGGCTCAACGAATACGTGGATGCATTTCCGGTATTATAGACGTCCACTCAACAACGTCGGCAATTGACTCCTTCTCAACCTCGAGAGTCCCAACTTTCGGGATATAAGTATGCCCTTGTCTTGGAGTTGTAGTTCATATTAATTCGATTAAAATTCCATGATTTAAGTATTTATGTGATATTTGTCCTAGACGTCAAGGAACCGTTGCGCCTGCAACAAAGAGCTAATGTGCTCGGCCCGGAAGGGAGTCGTAGATTGTACATGCCAACATGGCGAGGATAGTCTTGATCGGAGATGCCCTTAGTTGCATCCTCACCCAATAAGAGATGAGGTCTGTGCTAGCTTTCAAGATGAGAGGGAACGCCAAAAGGTCTGACACTTGACACTAGATCCGTACTTCCAAGTGCATTCAATCAGGAAATTCAAAAATCTCGAGAAGAGCTGTAACGGCTTAGGTCAAGCGGATAAGGCACGATAAAGGGTGTGCGAGGAATTAAATAAGTAAAGAATCGTCTCCCGCCTTGGATCTGGGTGGAGCTACCACTTGAAGTAGTGCCTCAGCACACTACACGAGAGACCAGTCATGATTAAAACTCCAGCGTGCTCATAGGCGCAATATGTTGTATCCTTAGTAGATAGAAATGATTAGATGTGAAAGCTCTTAGGTATTCTTCCTATCTAACAATGGTCTTGGGGTCAGTCTTATAGATGATGACGACAATGATGATGACGACAATGATGATGTCGACAATGATAATGCCTCAGACATCCGCCGGTCTCCGGATACTCCTGGAAGTTGATCGAGCTGTAGTTACATTGGATATAGAGCTGAGCAAGACACGCCAAGATCGACGTTTTTGAGTTTATCGGCGTCTCTGACATCCTTGAAAAATGACCAATCTAATTTTGACATGTGAAACGATCTCAATGAGTCAAATGTTATTAAATGAGCCTGTAGTCCTGGCGAGTGAACTGTTTCTAGTATATCATCGACACTTTTTTAATGATAAACAAATGATTATCTCGCAGGGCTCCGATGAGTAGCTGGGTCTCTGATCCATCTTGTCCGTCTGAGGATAGACATTTGTGGCTATGTCACATTTATTCAGGACGCTTAAAAATCTGCAACTACCAAGCGAGCCTTGACTAGCAAGCTGTGCCTACTGAAGGAAGGTACAGAGACTTGATGCCACCACAGCTCTGGCAGACATGAGAAGGGAGATAAGTAGAAGGGGTTTAGAGGAACTGAGCAGAAGACAATGGTGATAGTAACACAAGTTCGCGCCCAGACAACTTTACTGCCTATATTCACCCGATGGCGGATATAAGATTACTGTGTCACGGCCGCTGCCGAGCTCAAGATCACCATCAGCATCCGGCATCAGCCAAAGCATATACACGCGCGTGTCCAATATGCGGCAGGATCTGTGTATGTTCATCTCGGTAATATCTAAGTCATCAGGTGCCAAACCCGGTGGTGCAGGCGCCTCTCCAACATCCGTTCCCGAAGTGGTCCTACCGTGCCGTAAGCTACATCACTACCCTTCTTTCAGGGAGACAAGAGAAACCTGTATACTAGTATCAGACCTTGGATAACTTTCCTTTACTTCCGGTGCCGTCTTGTTGCAAATATGTTGCCAGCTCTGTGGGTAACCATGACTGAGTGCTTTGCAGGATGGCAGCACGCTTGCAAGTTTGTCTATTGTCGTCCCCCCCCTAATATGTACAAGCTAGACACACCTCTTCTGACATTTGGTAATCAACTCACGCTTAGCTCGCCTAATATTTCTATATTTAGTAGAGTATCCACTAATTTCCGATAGAGGACATCAACTCTCTCAGTTAAGTTAGCTCCTAATCCATTGGTCAAAGATGCCTCCTTTGTACAGAATACCAATACGATAAGCAGGTAACCGCTTTTGTACTCTCAGTGTAGCGACTCGGCATGCAGGTAGTAACAAAGAGAACGAAGGGTACAGTACCTGGTCTTGTAAAAGTGGGTAGCTAGGAAGGGGTGTATGTAAATTTGGCCGTTTCAGTGGTCAACGATGGACACAGCGGATACAGCTACGACTCAACAGTCCCTTAGGCGGCTGCTGCCAAAGATGCTGAGGCAGAGCGTAACAAGAAGCAAGAATATGGAGCGTTAGAAGCTGCTATAGTGGAAGGGCACGGGATGCCTGGTAACGGCAGGTCTGGCATTACGTCCGAAGTTTCTCCTAAGGCCGGAAGCCCGTAGGAAGCTGGGTCTCTAGAAGGCGATAAGACTGCCCAACTGAAGGTATCTGACCCTGAAAACCCTGGCGGCGACGACGACGATGAAGAAGGCAACTACGCGGAAGAGCCGACT
The DNA here is from genome assembly GCA_020740775.1 of Ilyonectria destructans. Classification (NCBI taxonomy): domain Eukaryota; kingdom Fungi; phylum Ascomycota; class Sordariomycetes; order Hypocreales; family Nectriaceae; genus Ilyonectria; species Ilyonectria destructans. Next base: position 586,436 of record JAHEWK010000011.1, read on the forward strand.
CAACATGATCTGGATTTTCGAACCTTAGCTTGCAGAGCTAAAAGTGTTATAGAGGGAGAGGAAGCTCCTGAAGCCAGTGAGGCAGGAAGTTTCCGGGATAGACGTCGTCTTCGAAGATAAAGGAAGAGACAACTGAGTAGAGGTGTTCTAGGAGGATAAGAGCCCTTGCAAGGCCTCTTGCCCTGACTTCTGAAGAAGCCTGGGATAGCTAGATCAACTCGCTGTATATTAACTGAGGAGAAGGTGTTAAAGCGCGGTCTGGAGGTTAAGGTAACTGCACAGCTATAGCTATCGCTGTTCCTGTTAGTTGAGCTGTTAGCTGGTTACGGGGGGCTAATTTCAGTGTGTATAGCTCTTGCTTTTGGTGTATATAGCTCTTGAATAATTGTGAAACTAGGATCTAAATCGGCAAAACTATGGATAATAAAATTGTAGAAGATTACTCTTTGAGATATCTGACAATCTGATCTCAGCCCGAATAACTGATAACTTAACTCTAAGGAGAAAATTTCTCTCTATAAACCGAGGCCTCCTCAAAAATATCCCTATTATCGAGGACACTCTTATACTCATTAAGTCTCTGCTAGTAGCTACCAGCTAGCTGGATAACCTATTTCACCCTCCTTCAGTATATATACTTGGTCCCTTCACCACCCCGCAGGTCAATCTGAAGCCGAAAAGGCAGAAGGTTGAACTGGGTTTGCTCTGGTTAATTACTCAACAGGGAGCTCCTACAGGGTTTTTTTTGGGTTGCTCGATCACTAGGAGACTTTCTGTTGGCTTTATCGATCGGAGACATTGACCCCTCGGCGAGGACCTGTATTTTTCTAGCCTGTGTCAGACAGCCTGATAGGGTCTGTTGAAATCTAGTCTGTTACATAACTGACAATCTTACGATATCTGGAACGGCTTCCAGACCGGTTGCTAGGAATCCGGGCTGGACCAAGTCTCAGGGCTCCGGCAGGTAGGTCTTCCGGCCTCAGACCTCCGGACCTCGGGCCCGGAGGCCGACTTCATCATCGTCTATAAGACCGATCCCTAGCCCTTCAATAGATAGAGAAATCAAGCAATTCCATCGTCACTAAAGCTGTCTTATCCAATCCATCCTTTGTCTGATAGCCTGCGTCTGGGGACGGTTCGAATGTGGGACTTGTTGGGGCGACGAATTGAGCACGGGAACATGGGGACTCATACCCTGTTGAACAACAATTTACATCAGCAAAGGCATGAATGGCTTACTAATGCTATATATCAAGAGGTAGGGTGCCCTAGTACACATACCCAGAGGGGGTACTAGAAGCTTAACAGTAAAAAAGAACACCAACAATAGGATCAATAATACAGACTATATACCCAGTCCATTCAAAGGTTAACAGTTTACTCAAACAGACTAAGGTTATTGCACACTGGTCTCTGCCTGAAGCTTTAATTTAACCCTTCTGACTTCAACCCTGCTGTCTGCAGTTAACAACCTTGAGATAGGAACCTTATTTCGAGCAATAAGATATAAGAGAGACTGACATCTCCCGTCGTCAAGAGACTAACTTCCCTTCCAACAATCATCCCATCTCGACAACTTTCATCATGTCGACTATCATTCGTAAAGCTCTGGCCACAACTGACCCTGCGTATCAGGGATACTGGGTATATCCGGATAGAGAAGGCCGCACTGCACGATTTGGCTGAAGGTCGAAAATAGCGATGACGAAAGGGGCCAAAAGTTCATCGAGGAAATTGGCGGTAAGGTGTACGAGCCCTGGTTCCAGAGCTGTTGGTTGCGTGGAGCTGGTACGGATGCTAGCCAGCTAGGGCGAGAGGGCGGATTCGGATGACTTGGGTCATCATGGGCGTTGGAGATCTTGGGGCGTTTTACAGGTCGGGTCGTGGGATTGCAGGTTTAGACATCAAGGTCAGAATGGGTTGAAAATGTTAGATAGGATTCCGGCAGAAGAAGAAAAAAGCAGCTTGAAACCCAAACTTGGGCCTTGGCAACTGTGACGTGCGCAACGAAAATGCAGTAAATTCAAACATTAGGTTCCCTCATCGAGGGATATATTGTGGTATATATACCTAGTTCGTTCAACAAAAACAGTGCGTAAGTTATTCCTTGATAATGACTTTCTCTACCCTACAATATGAGCATCGTGGTGTGTCGCATTCTGGACAGGAGCTTACACTGACTTTCATGCCGCCATACATGCAAGCACAGCAGTTCCAGATAAAGGCAGTACGCTTCTTCTTCTTCGGAGCCTAGGAAGGTGGTGCAATATTAGTGTTTGATCGAAGAGAATACATGCCTGTCTAGGACATACATGCTGGCGAAAATGGCATGTTGCGGATTCCATCCCAGAATATCCGAAGCAGCTCTCAACTTCAAGCTCGGCGCTTATTCTCTACTGACAGTTAGCTACTCAGTTTATAGGAACTCGTTTTGGCTAGTCCGCGGGCCTGTTCTGATATTTATTTGGGGGCTGCGCTTACTAGTTGAGGTGAACGGCCAGTGGCACCGACTGCAGATGCGCTGGCAAAGTGTGATTGCCTGGCATTACACTGTGCGCTCACGCTTCCTGTTGGGTCAGGGGTTCGTTCCATGATTCTCATTCTTATTGCATATACCACCGCAATGGCAACAACAATTAACAATGACAGCAGATGCGGAAGTATTGACTTAGTGATGGCTTAGGCGTAAAAAACGGTAGATCCGTATCTTGGGGAACTATAGTGTGATATTTGTAAACACCACAGAATTTAGGCTTCTCCCTATCCTTATATGGCGATGGAGGAGATGGAGGACAAATTCCTTCCCGAGGGCCGGGGCCGTTAAATTGCTTTTTATATTCAACATAAGACATCGCGCTCGCTCCTGGTAATGTGGAGCATACATAACACGATTCAAAACGTATACAACGGCGACTAAGCCCAACAAAGATTATATCTTGTCTAACGGTATACTCAGCTCGCTGTGTAAATATATAGCTGACTCTCTTATAGTGTGGTACTAAAACGCCACTTGGGAGTGGGTACAGAGTCTAGGTGTGAAATGCACCAGTTTGTATATATTTTTGTTTTTCTATTCCAGCTTTCTGCCCCTAAGTATGAAGGCAGGGGTGAAAAGTTTAGCCCCTCCCCTTGGTCTCTTATCTGTCCCCAGCGTACTCCGTATTGTTACTAACAAATTCGATTTCAGTACGTGACTCGCCATAGCTGACGGCTGACTAAGAAAATTAACACACCGTACACACGGCGTCGCTAAGAATTAGCGCACGTCCCTTAATATTACAGCGCTGTCCTACCTAATTCAACGATAAGGACTGTGTGTGAAATACGGTGATAGTATGCTAACACTGATAGGAGACTACGAAGGGGAGGCCAAACTTTTGACCCCTGCCTTCGTAAGTACAAACTTCAACCCTGTCCTCCCAACTTCAATCTCTGTCCTATCAACATTACTCTTTGTCCTACGGAAGGGCACGTGTTACAGGCGGGTAGCGTAGATGATTGGGTCTCTGGTCAATTTTAAATTCACATATTATTTTTTCCTTGTTGTTTAACGAGATAAATCTACCGAGCAGTATAACCACCGTCAATGACAATATCCGCACCAGTGGTGTAGGTGCTAGCATCGCTGATGAGATACACATAGGCTCCCTTTAGCTCCTTCGCGTCTCCGTTACGTCCCATGGGAATCATGCTCCTCCACAGTTCTTGTGTCTCGGCATCGATGAAATCCGATAGGCCCGTGTCAATGTAGCCAGGAGAAATGCTGTTGACGCGGGCAAAGTCTCGCCACTCATTGGCGAGAGACTTGGCCAGATGAATGCAGCCAGCCTTAGCGACGTTGTACGAGGTCTGCTCTTGCGGGAAGTTTGCGACGTGGCCGGACATGGACGCAGTGACGACGAAAGAGCCGTGGCCCTGCTTCTTGAAGTGGGCTCCGACAGCCTTTGCGCAGTAGGCCGTGCCGTTGAGGTCGACCTGGATGACGTGGTCCCAATCCGCGGCAGTGCCATCGACGACACCGGCGTTGGCGGTAGCACCAGCGCTATGTTTGTTAGCCACGAGAATTGATGAAGTACTCCCAGTCCAGTCCGACTTACTTGGCAACGAAGCCGTCAATCTTTCCGAAATCGCCGATAACATCGTTAACGAAGCGCTCGACGTCGTTGTAGTCGGCAATGTTGAGCTTATAAGCCTTGACCTTTACGCCGTAGTCGCGGACCAGCTCCTCGACGTTCTTGTCGGCACCCTCCTTGCGGGATGAGTAGCTGATGGCGATATCGGCGCCCATCTCGGCGCAGCCACGAGCGGCCTCGATACCCATGCCGCGGGGTCCTGAAGCGCCAGTGACAACGACGACCTTGCCCTTTAGGCTGAAGAGGTCCTGGAGCTTGGACGACTTGGGGATTTGTTGAACCATGGTGGCGATTGAGGTGGAGAAGTGTCTAACGTGGTGTACGGTGGTAGGTGTGTATGAGGATGGACGAAGGAAGTACGACCTGAGGAGGGGAAGCACCGGAATACGCGAGGGCAGAGCTCTTTTATCTGTACCTAGCAACCGTCTCTCGGCACGAGCGGGGATTGAGCCAAACGAAACACGCATTCTACGGGAGGACACCGTAAAGGGAATGGACGCGGCCATGGCACGGACGGCGCAGTTGCGTGGAGGTGAGGAGGCGAAGGGAGAGAGGATTTAGGTGGATGAATGGAGCCGTGGATCCGGTGATGTCATCGACGTCGGTTCCAGAGCTGCATCCCACAGCAAACTCGCCAGCGCCGACGACATGTCGCAGATGATTGAGGCCCGAGAGTTACAGAATCTCGACATGGAAGCTGTCAAAGCGCTCTCACCTTGCACAAGAACTCGGTGAGAAACGGCACCTCATGGTGAACTCATGGTGAACCCGACCGCTGAGGCCTCAACCGACGCCGACTGCAGCGTACTGCTGGCCTACAATGACACAACTGCGCGTCGTTCCCCCGATTTCTCGGCGCCTTGCAAGGATCAAGCTACAAACTGGTGGGACCGCATGAACCCATGAGTGAGGGGGATTGCAGGCAAAGCCAATGAGGGGCAATTGGCGCATTCGGTCAACAAGAAGCGTCAGCGCCACATGATAAGAGATGCAACCCTCAAATGCACACCGGAGTCCAGATGCGTTGAGATGCGCGTGGATGCTTTCTATGCGACAGTGCGGTATGCGGGGATGCGTTAGTGAGTACTAGAGGTCGCCCGGTGAGTACTGGAGTCACCCAAGGTCGCCCCGGTGAGCAGCAAGAGCACGAAGCTATTGCCGTGGTGACCTTGTTGCTTTCGTGCGGCAGAAATGCACTCACGCGCCGACATCGAGACCACCATGGCCAACCTGTTACCCTTGCTCGGCCGGCAGTTCGGATTGATTGCTGCAAGCCCACTCAACCATCATGCACCACTCCCACCAGTTGTCCTCTCACCAATAGCCTCGGCGAGACACCCGAGCTCGGTGAGTTGTCAAGGCGGGTCAGCTCGTAACCCATTCACAGTCCCCAACTGAATCAGATCCTTGCATGGCTTTGCTGGCTTCCTGTCGGTCGAGCAAATGTCTCGGCTAAATGACCAAAATCGTGGACTAACCTTCACTCCTGCAGACATCCCACGTAATTGACGCTCCGCTTCTTCAAGGTCGATGATGCTTCTGTATGACGTCACCATGCTTCCCCACCACGAACGATTTGCCTCATCTCGAGGCTGTCATATCATGTTGAGTATGGACCTGTTTCCGGTGGCATGCATCTTCGTGGTCCAGTTGAAGTGCATCAGATCATGCAATTCCACATCTCACTGGTCCGCTTGAAGCGTCGCGATGCTTCAATTGTTCGCGGCATCCCACCTGTTGCGGGGCTGAGTTGTGAGCTTAGCCAGTTTCCCCCGCACCTTATTCATGCATCCATTAACAGTGCTAAGGCAGCTTGCTTGTGCGGTCTCCACAGTTATCGTAGAGGTTGCGGGTGCTGTAATTTTAGTAAGATCTCACTCAGACTATTGTAACGGAATAGATCAGTAATACACCTTTTTTGGAGGCAAACAGGCGGGAATCGATGTACTATCAATACAACTCTCTCATTCGCTAATATCCTTGTCCGGTTCAAAGCTGCCTCAGCACTGCTAATGGGACAACTTCACAATGGTCTCGGGCAACAAGTTCGCGGCTCTGGCCCCAATAATTCGCGACATTTGTAGAATTTCGGGCATTCTAGGCATCGCGCTCGGCGTTCTGCACCAAGATAAGGTGGTTCACATAGCCGCGTCGGGTTCGCAGACGTCGAAAAGCAAGCGCCCTGCGATGAAGATACGATTTTCGTGCTGGGCTCCCTCACCAAAGCCATGACCGGCGCGTTGGTGTCTTCCCTCATCCAGGATGGATCGCTGTTGTCCTGGGATGTTCCGCTGAATGCCATTCTGCCAGACTTCAACCGCTCAGACGCGTACGGCGACGCGACAATCGCTGATCTTCTCTGCCACCGAACCGGGCTTGCCGCTCTCGATTCCCTCTGGCTGGCTTCCGACAATGTTCCTTTCCTCCCTAGATCACAGGCCGTCCACATTCTCAATCATGCGCCAGCCGCCCGCACTTTCCGTAGTCACTTAGTCTACAACAACTTCGCCTACGAGGTATTGGGCCAGGTCATCGAAAAAGTGTCCGGGGTTTCGTTTGCTGACCTTCTCCGAGATCGCCTGCTCACTCCGCTTGGGATGACGAGAACATACTACACAGGTGAGTGCCGAGAAAATGAAGCAAAGCCCTACGCCGCACTTGAAAATGCATCCGTTGTTCAGATTGCTCCAGCCCTCAAGGGCAAAGACGTCTTGATGGGGCCAGCGGGAGGGATTCGCAGCTCAGTCAACGACCTCCTACGTCTCTACTCCGCTTCATTTCCCGTGCTCGCGACGAGACTTTCTCCGATTCGACAGACGGACAAAACATTCGCCATCAGCCTCAGGGTGTGTTGGACCTCTGGCAGGGCCACACTTTCTTGCCCTCACATTCGCTGAGGGAGCGCTCATCTGCTTATGGCTAGGCTCGCACTCAACTCCCAGAAATCCTATCACCAGGCGACAATGGCAAGTCCGAAATGAACCCCATGGTAGGCACTAACGCCCCGTCACGCCTGGCCCTCCATCATGGCGGATCCATTCCCGGCTTTAACACGTACAACGCTCTATTCCCAGAAACCGGCAGCGCTGTTGTCGTATTGTCAAACTCGCTGTCCCTCAACGGAGGAGTACGTTGGATTGGGGAACTTCTCATCGAAGCCCTGTTCAACAACCTCGATAATGCTCAAGATTACAGGAAATTGGCCCGCATGTCAGTGGCATCTAGTTTGGAACAACAAATTAACCTCAACAAGAGTCTCGCCGATGGCCGAACAGCTAAAACACCTACTCGCCCTCTGAATCCTTACGTCGGACGATATCTCAATAGCATCGGGAATTTCTTCATCGATGTTGAACACGAGGATGACTCTCTGTATGTTTCGTACATGGGTCGGGACGCTGATACATTCCAGCTAGTTCCGTACCAAGAGGATAGCTTTTATTGGTGGCTAAGTAACGATGATTGTGTCCAACTAGCTCGAGAAACTGGACATGATGAGGAGTACTTCATCATCAGGTTTAGTTCAGTTTTAGGATCGGATGTTACACATCTCTGGTGGAGGCATGAATATGATATACCGGAGCCAGGCCAGTTATTTCGCAAGATCAAGGAGGTGGTACCTATGAAGCCAATACATGGTGAACTGTGATTTTACTCCTGTATCAATGTGCTGCCACGGACAGCATATTGTGGACAGTTTTATGTCCAAGGGGATGCACGATTTACGATAGAACCCGTCTCGGGCTAAATTTAAAAAAACTCATACGAAAATAATATCCAAAGTAAACCAGATCGCAAGCCGAGGATTGAATAGACACTATTCACGGCACACCTGGTGCGGGGTTGTGACTTATGAGCTTAGCTAGTTTACCATCTCGATTCTCAATGCGTCAACTCTCCACATTTACCCGGCTATAGTCCATGAGGCACTATTCACCACTCATACCTCCATCTGACATCTTCATCTCCCTCCCAGTCCTTTACCTCCCCGACATCGGTAATCTCGGGTGCCAATTCAGCCCTCCTCTCATTCTCCTTCCTCAACCTCCATCCCAAAAAGGTCACTACCACAATATTTGCAATCAGGTAGGCCAATGCCATCGAGTGACCGACGATAAACCTTGGCCCATCACCTGAGCGATAGAGCTGCGTGCCCATGACAGCGCCGAGGTTACCGATACTAATCTGCATCGCGTTGCCAATGGCGCGTTTTGTCTGCCCGGAGACGTTTATCGCCGGCCAGGACAGCACCAAGGCAGTGGCCGGATAGATTCCAGCAGCAGCAAAGAAAGTTCCAGCATAGGACATTCCTGGTCGGGCTGTGGGATCGGTGTTTGCTAGCAGCAGGATATATCCGATCACTGCAACAGCCGAGGACCCAGCAATAAAGACGGCTCGCTTTCCAAGCTTTTCAGAGGCAACCGCAACGCTAAGAGTCGTAATAAACGCAACAGCATATGGAGGAATTGTAAGAAGCTGCGCTTTTGCTGCGGTGTATCCGAGGTCTTTGATAATAGTAGGCTAAAAGGTCAGCAAGAACTAGACACTGGGCTTCTTAACCTACCAAGAAAAGAGACAGCGTGTAAAGAGGCAGGCTCATAGTATGGAAGCCCAGCCCGTAAAGCCAACAGTTGGGATCGCGAAGGGCTTGAAGGACTGCATCCCAAGTGAACTCTTCGTCGTGAGTGGAATCGCTGTCGGCCGCGAGTCGGGTCTGGATGAATTGCCGTTCTGCGGTTGTCAGAAATCGGGACGTGCTTGGATAGTTCTCGATGAACCAAAACGCTGCTACAGCCACAAGGACTGTTGCGATTCCTTCCTAGAGCAAGTTAGTGCTGAATTCGACTACGGGGTCCGGTCTTACAAGAATAAAGATCCACCGCCAACCATTCTCCCACACCACGCCAGCCATTTTTCCAATTCCCTGTGTATGTTAGCGTTGCACTGACGAAGCGAATCACCCGACTTACATATGCGAGAATTCCTCCAAAAGCTCCTGCAAGAGATGCAGCACTGAAGAAAAGCGAGATGCGGTACTGTCTCTCACGTCGTTTATACCACATCGAAAAGTAAAAGACCACACCTGGAAAAAGTCCACTCTCGGTGACTCCGAGGAAGAAACGGGCGATCCAAAATCCTGTCCGGCTCTGGACCACACCCAATAGTGTTGCAACAATACCCCAGGCGATTGTAAGTGTCGGTAGCCAAAGCCTAGGAGTTGTTCGCTTAAGAACGATGTTGCACGGAACCTAGAAGCTGTCAGAATAGTTGCGCCTGTCTAGGCTGTCTAGGCTTGAGCTGACCTCGAAAAGGACGTAACCGATAAAGTAGAGCGTCAATCCTGTCAGGTACTGGTTGCCAGCTATCGTCTCATTAGCACAAATTCATGAATATCGATAGGTATCCGTACTCATGTGAAGGTCGTCGACCATTCCTTCAATCCTTGCATTCCCAACTAGATGGTGTTAGAGACAACAGTGCATTGAATGACAAGCTCACCATTGCTACGGTCTAGAAACGACAGTAGATAGAGTATTCCGACGGCTGGAAGAAGTTTGGCATCGATTTTCCTCAAAAGGGATCTCTCGTTAATCTCGACATCGATAGTACCGGCGCTGTCGCTCTCAGGGGACGATTCAACCACTTTGGAGTCTCCCATGATGGCGGAGTGAATAACCAGATTGGCGTGTTTTTCAGATGGGACAACGGACTTGAATATAAGTATTCCTTCTTCAAAATTGCGCAATCGCCCCGTGGGGGATCCATGCATTATCCTCGTTCTAGCGCAAAGTATGCATTGAATTGTATTTCTTTTTGGCTTTTAAATGAGATAATGACGTAAATTGAGTGAATTTTGTGATCGATTGAGACACAGACGTCGGGTTGACCAGTAACACAGGCTCTATCTTGCTTGACCAAATGTCGCGATAGAAGACTCGCCTTTCGTGCTTCACCGTTGTCCAATTAGGTGGATGGTTAGGTAGTCTCTGGCGATCATTTCCTCGAATGTTTAGCGCTGACACCCTAGGGGATGCTTGATTCGTCAGCGTTGGAAGTGCACATGAACGCCTTGATCCTTTGCTCTTGCTCTCGAAACCTCGATATAATTCAGGATCAACTGGGTCTATTACCCCGCTATTCAATGATACATGAAGACCTGTGCGCCAGCTAATGGAAGCGCTCCACAATGCAGAGGTGATATGTACAATGTACGGCAACAAGACCGGCCCGCAATAATGTAGGAGTCGTATTCCACCATACTCGAAGTCTTAAACCCGCCGGCCTCAATTCCGACCTTAGACAAGGTATCTGAATCCTCTTCTCATCCGCAAAGCCTCGTCATTGTCCATATCTTCCGCTGCAGCCGTCTGCTTTGCAACGTCCTGGTTCGTTTCCCAAGCAGACTCGCCTGCATCAAGTTTCTTGTTCAGGCCAACCAAGATCCATCGGAAGGCTGCGCAACCCATGATTGTTACGCCAAACATGGCCAGAACGATGCCATAACTCTGGCGGTAACCGTTCGCCTTGAGGGCCCAAACGTAAGATCCTGCCACGTTTCCGAGCTGGCTGAAGGCGTTGATCATTGCAATCGCAACAGCGCGCTTAGCAGGAGGTCGGGGGAAGGAGGAGCTGATCCAGGAGTAAAAGACGATGAATCCTGCGTAGGAACTGGCTTGTAGGAACAGAGCGACGTAGCGGGCGGCGACGTTGAGAGTAACCATGCTAATGATGAAACCAACCATGCCGACACAAATCGGGCCTACAATGTGCCAAAACTGCCAGAGGTTAGTCAATGTTATTGTAGGCATAATTGCGACAAACCTTTTCCTGTGTTCGATCCGAGTGCCATGCATTGATGAGCGAGATGATGCATGAGAACAGCCAAGGGGGAGAGCTCATGAGCAATGTGGGAACGTATCCAAAGCCAAGTGTTCCAGTAAGGGTGGGCTGCGACTGTTAGCTTCTTGGACAAGATGAGGAGTCTCTTGGACAAAGATGAGCTTACGAAGAATGCGTTGAATGAAAGACCGACAACATAGGCGGTAAAGGTAATCATCATCAGATAGATCTTGACATCCTTTAACGCCAAGTTCAGGCCGTAGAACACGCCATTCTCGGCAGAGTCAGTGTCGGCCTCTCCAACATCCTCAATCATCCGGAGTTGTGCCACCTTGCGCTCCTCCTCGGTAAATCCTCTCGAGTTGTGGGGCAGATCTGGGAGAATAAAGGCAGCCGAGATGGCAATGCTCATTGTGACAGCGCCCTCAATCCAGAAAAGCCATCGCCATGCTGCATGTCCGAGAACGCCCTGCATATTCGACAAGACGCCAGCGCCAACCAGGGCTGAGAAAGCATTGGAGATGAGGTTGCCGCAAAAGAGAATGGCGTTTCGCTTGGTCAATTCGCGGCGCGTGTACCACTTGGAGAGAATCAAGAGAGCGCCTGGAAGGAAAGCAGCTTCAATGAAGCCCAAAAAGAACCGGATAACCACCATGCCCGCAAAGTTGTGCACGTTTCCTGACAGTGTCGAAACCAGCCCCCAAATCAACATGGCGCAGGCAATGTAGAGAGAAGGTCGCTCAATTCGATTGATGAGCATGTTGGATGGGACTTGCATCAAAATGTAGCCGACGTACAAGATGCTCAGGCATGTTGCGTACTGGGTGTCGCCGAGTTTGAGGTCGTCCTGCAGGCCCTTGAGTCGAGCTGCCGCAATGTTGTTGCGATCCAGATAATTCATAATATAAATGAGGACGAACAGAGCGCATCGAGTATCCAGCTTGCGCTTCATGCTTTGTTCGACCCTTTGTCGGTGAGCTGGGTCCATTCCGCCGAGTTGTCGCTGTTGCGACTCCACGTGGGAGTCGATGCTGTTTCTGGCTCCATCGTAGTCATCTTTGCCCGAGGGCTTTCCGGTTTCAGCAGACATGTTAACGGCTGGCTGAATCGAGTCCGGTTGTTCCTATCAAACAAACAACAGAACAGAGGACCAACTTTGGGCAACAAGCTTACTCAAATACCATCGGTGTGGATCTTGAAGTCAAAGTAAACATTGAGGCGGTGATTCTTACAAATCTTGATTCTTGAGCAAGGCGGTGGCGGGAGGTTACATTTTTGCACATCACCTGTCAAGCAAGACAAATTGGCGGGGTATGATCCCTACAGAGAACGGATATTTACCCGCAATACGACAAACCGGTGAAGATCGTCATAGTAACAGACCCGTAATCACGCCGAAGTGAAACCACTGCGACAGGCGAATGCTACATCACGGTCTATCGCAGCCAATGCCCATTTCCCCATGCGGGGTACTAGAGCTGCAGTTGGTCGAAATCTGGGTCGCCCAGTTTTTGGCAAGGTTTGTGCGGAGTCTTGCGGAAGCTTGCGGAGTCTTGCGGAGGCTTGCAGCAACGGAGAAGCTCACGGTCAGCTCCTCGCAGCGCCTGGTCCACTATATGGATGCTCCAGCAAAGCTACTAGCTGCATTCAATACGCGTGTACAGGGATATACATGCATGCGGGGAAGTCGAGAGGGGAATGGAAGCAACGTTTCTTTCTCTCCAGGTTCCGAAAACGAGTTCCGATGATTATCCCCAAGGCTACTACCCTAGTTGTCATTGATCGAGTCATGTCGGAATACGAAGCTCAACAAATATTCTGTGCTCAGCGCCCTTGTATACTATGGGTTTGCTCCAGAGTCTTCCCTCTCAATCAATGGCTCAAGACACAGAGACTGTAGTTCAAGTCTGATCATCAGTAGATGTTGGAGCGCATCAGGCTAAATTAAGAGCCATTTCTTGCTCCATGTGACCCATAATTCAGTCTGCCGGACTCCAAACTTGCCCGGACTACCGAGAGCATGCAAGGATGTACGGCATGAAGCATGAGGTGCATACCGGGACGGACTCCCCGAAGAGCGAGACTGTTGGTGGTGTGAGGCATAAACCACAATAATGGTGGAGATGTCAACTTTTGTTGGGGTAGCATCCACAGGCTGCCTCTACCCCATACAGCAAGGCGGGGTCAACCACATCCTGTTTGGAGCAGATGGAGTCGAGCAATATTATTTCCATTCCGCTGCCACTACGACCGGAGGCGACGGTCCCTTAAGAACAAGGCATACCCTCGACTCCAGACGGTACTGAGGGCCTGACAGAGTGGGGACGTGGCTCGTCTAACCAACTGCTATAGGGTATGATGATCAAGACTGGGAAGCATCAGTTTTGCAGTCTACAATTTCTTGGTTGAGTTTTACGTTGGCCCTTGTTGCATGTCACGGTTAAAGACACATTTACGGCTTGTACAGGGTCATGGGATATCGTAAGGAATAGCCAGTCTGGAGATGTGTTTGTAAACTGCAAAAGTAGAACGCTCCACTAGAGATCTCTCGTATTTCCGTATTTCCTGTTCAACAGTGTTTCCCCCTTCTTTTACAGTGTCCATTCCCTATTCCCTTCGTAGCGATAGCCGATTGTGTCGGCTGTTGCGGGGCCGGCTTGTAGCCGATCGGAACTCGCACCCGACGTCTGTGGGGCAGTGATCTACACACAGCACATCGTAGCTGCAGCGCATAGTTCATTTCTTTGCACTCAATTGTTTGAAGATCCTGACTACCTATTTGATGATTATATCCTCCGCTTATTGAGAGACAATGTCTAGTTTAGCTATGACTGGAAATTGTTGGATCTCGTGCAGGTCTAAGTGCGTCCATTTTCTAGATGCAGTGTCCAATTGTGTTGGCGTGGGGTTGTTTGAGCTCAGAACGATTCCCCATCAGTGGCATACATACCTAGGATGTGCGGGTGTTGCTATTGAAACACAATGTAAGATTATGGTTGGTGGTACTGTGAGAATTGTATTTAAACAAATGTGTGCTCCATTCGAGAGTTTACCATGTAGTATCATCAGAATCATTGTTCAAAATGTGCATCTATTTACCCTATACCAGGTGCAGAGTAAAACTCGATCATCACAAATAGTGACTTTACTATCAAAGACGACTTCAGTCAGTCCTGGAAAGGAGGAACTAATAAAGACTAAGAATATTAAATTATAGATAAGTCAAATAATGTCGGTGCAGAAAGTGGTCCAAATCTCTAATCATTGCTTCTCATCTTTCCTCTTCCTACTGTCGCCTTACCAGACAGCTCGCTAGTCATAGCCACCTCGTACGTGACTTTGATATTGGGCTTGTAGATGGCATCAGGGACACACTCTTGATGATCCGCCTCCACTGCTTTCAAATCTGACGTTGACGAATAGATTTCTGCCTGAACTCCATATTTCGAATCCGTTTCTCTCACAAAATTGCCCTGTTTTGGTGCAGGAAATTCGTCGAGTGCCAAGTTATTGTTGCTTCCCCCTCCCGAGGCCGTTGGCATACGCTCAAATGTCATCCTATTAGGCCGAGTCAAGGTGTAGGATTTGTCCGAACCGTCAGTCAATTTTGAACTGAATCCAGGGACCAATTTGGCAAGAAGAGGCCGCAGAGTGGCTAAAGATGCGCAGATGATGGCGCAGTTTATCTCGACAACGGTCCACCATGCAGCATCCGTCGTGTCCCACGTCGGGTCTGGTGTAACAAGGCATTGGTGGAGCGTCGTGGCTCGAATGATAGATATGATGCATGTGCTTACGGTTCGAGGCAGTTAGCTTCGAGCTTCCAAAGTATCTTCAACTTGAACGGGAAAATTCAAACTTACAAAAGTCCCACAGAGAGAATAGCTACCAGACAAAGCTTCCGCCTCCACCCCATATTTAGAGAAAACACTGTTGGCAAGGGGACAATGAAGATGATGAAGTCGGTGGCAATATGGAAGTAAGTCGTAAAGTACCAACTCGGGAAAGTCGGGAGGCAGGTATCCGCCATGGATGGCACTATAGCGGACAGGGGAAAGCAGGTAAGTGCGATCACTGGTAGCTGGACTACAACCCATGTTGAAATGACGCATAACAGAAAAAGGGTGACTCGTTTCGTGGTCTTGGTCGAGAATATGCGACGATATTGTAATAGAAATGAAATCTTGACAAGATTCATTCCTAAATTATGAACAATAATATTAACATAGAGAGCCTAATATGGTTACCAATGGTGAGACTAAGTTGCTTTATTCGGGAACGGATACGGACCTTTAACTGTTTCTGGATACGATCTGGCGGTAGAGTCCATACATGACGACCAAGGGCAAATTTTGCCTCTGGGACAGTTCTTAGAATTCATCTGTCTGCAAATAACACCGGGACGACGTACCTAATATAGTCGCTATAGAAACGGCGATGGCAAGGACCTGAGCAAATTCATCAGCCGACAGTCCTAAGAGATCCTTCGGTAAGAAGTGTACCTGAGCAACGCAAATCGTCCAGTCATCGGGACCCAGGGCCTTGAGAAGAACAGCGCGAACGTAGAGCCTCAAGGTGACGATCAAAAAAGACAATATCACAAAGGAGATGCAGATCGCTATGACAAGCGACGATCTGGACTGCGCATCGACAGCCGGATCCGAGCCGTGGGTAGCCATTCAGCAAGTGGTCGATGACTTGATGTGGAACAAAGAATCATGCAAGTTGGTGGAGTAGATCTGGATTCCCACTCTTCAATAGTGGTCTGCGACTGGTTTGTATACATATGAGGGTGCAGATCCATTAGCTAATAAAGATGGAAGTCTCGTGCAATTTGTCCAACCAATGCCAAACAGCCACAGAGAAACTAGTCCTTGAGTTGGCTTACCAGCGTTAAGACGAGGGTTGCAGCCACAACTAACACAAGGGTTTTGACTCATGCACCTAGCTCGGATCACCTCCGCGCTATGGTTAGTCCGCCGCGGTACTGTACTTGCATGGAGACAGACGAATGATTGCCGCGAGTGCCTAGCTATGGCACCAATAACAGCGCACAAAAATATCGGACTCAACAAAGTGCTGGCTTGACAAGATGGGATGGGCACATGATGATTTCTCGTCATCCCGACAGGGCGGTAGCCGCTGCAAGGATATCGGTGAGCTAATACTTGGGGGTGAGTTTCTTAAATAAAGTACCTGAAGCTTCGTGCATGGGAATGTCTTGCCCATCATTTGATTCCTCATCAAAAAGCCTGCAGCCGGCTGGGAAGCTCTCACATCCGCCCACAAGTGTGAACTGTGTTTGTCTTACTCATGGACATCCTCAAAGACACTAAATCGTCATTGCGGCTGTATCAGGCAAGGTGAGGTTCCATTTCAAAGATGGCTGCAACACTCGGTAGCTTGCAAGGTTGGCCCTAAAAACGCCCACCAAGGCTCGAAGAAAAGTGCCTTTCTCAAAAGTACTACCAAAAGGCGCATCAAGCTACCTGCATTAAATCTAGGTACAGGGTCCTTAGAGGAACATTACCATCTTTCACGCTCCCCCTGAGAAACCAGGCGTTGAACTAGAGACATAGCTTCACTTATACTTATGGCGGCCACCAGTCAGCCACTAGTCCTTCGGAATCAAGCCCAAGGAATGGGCTGGGCTCTCGGCAGGCATCCCAAGCTTGGAAGCCCCTGAGTCCTTGCATTGATGTTCTAAGCACTAGACGCCTCAAATAGTATCCCCACGTCACTTAGCAGATCTTATTGGCGCAACTTTGAAGAATTCTCCCTGCTCCCCACACACGACATCAGCACTTTCCCCATTGAAGGTGTCTACATGCGCGCTGAACTTGCCCCTTGCCCCACATTCTAGCTGACCTGATTCTTTTAGAATCGATTTAGAATCGATTTTATGCCTTTAAATTTATAACTTGTGGGGCAAGATCAGGTCAGCTAGAATGTGGGGCAAGGGCCAGGTCACAGGGGGGGGGGGGGGGGGGGGCAGGTTCAGATCTACTGACAACTCCCATTGAAGGGGCAATTAAAGCGAATCATAACGAACAGTGAACCCAACCCAGCTCTCGTCGCATGTGAGAGGGTAAAAGGCTCAGCCCCCAATGTGTCTCAGAATCTGCACCCAGCATTAGTCACTAGTGGAGATGATTGGATTGCCACTTCAAAGGATGATGTCGTTTATTCAATGGATGCGATAAAAGCGGAAGGAAAAATATGATAGAAAAATGATAGGGTGATGTAATTAATGAATTCCGGTCCTCCCTGCCAAGCCACTTCGTCACTACATAAAATAGAGAAAAGAAACTAATAAAAGTTTATTATGTAATATTTAAAATACATTTTACAAATTCTGTTTATTCAATTTATACTAGAATAGTATTATTATATAACCTCAAGAATATTACACCCAGTGCAGTGCTTCTCAATGCAACCTGCTAGCAAGGGTTACAATACAGACATACCTGTAACAGTGTAGACAAGGAGTTAAATCAAGGTAAAGTGATGCTTGGAAATGAAAAGGAAAAGGATATGCCCAGTTTATTGGTGGGAGATGCATTTAGTGCAAACCGGGCCGGAGACAGAGAGTCTGGGATCCATTTGAGGATCCTCTCAGGGGAGGATAATGGGGAGGATAAGGTAGATCCACCGAGAGAGTGGGCGGACTGGATGGTTGGAGCACTTGATTAAATGCTTCTTAATACAACCGAAGGAGAGTAGAAATAAATTGCTACAAGCTGCTGCAACAGTTGGTGCAAACCACATGGCAAGACGGCAAAAACGAAGCGTCAAGATGAAAAGGGAAAAGCATGTCCATCCAATTGCTCTGGCAGTGCAATCACTTGAAGTAGTAGCTAGGCTTGCCAGGCTGGCCCTACAGTCATTTAACCACCGGTGTCTTCCAGTACACAGCTCCCGAGTCACCACTTCGTGGTAAAGGGCCGACAGTGCTGGACTCCCAAGCTTCAAAGCACTATCGCAGAATTACGATGCAATCATTTCAAATGTACTACTATGCAGAGTAGGTGCAAAGTGATTTTTAATATGGTGCCAGTTTCTTCCTCCGCCACCTCGTTAGAATCAACCGAGATCGCCACCAGGAATGACGGATTCTAGGCTCTACATTCCTCTGCTGTCAGTACATTTTCAGGCAATCATTCCTTTCCTCAGGGAATGCGCTCGGTTCGCAGTGACTTCATCCGACAATGTCTCATTCTCAGACAAGGCCGCAGATGATTTGGATCAATAAGAGAACACGTCGTCCCTTCGGATAAACGGCTTCTTCTATCCATCCGTCAATTAGATCTACCCGTCAATAAGCGCAGAGATTGGATGAAAAGGAACCCCTCAGTCCTCAGTGAGTCACACGGCGACCCTTCAGTTCCGGATAACGTTCAAGCAGGGTAGAAGCTGACGGATCTTTTGCAAGTCGCAGGCCGTTTACATCTAATGAAGGATAGTGTCGGTGGTTTAATGACGATCATTCTCGGCGATTTCTTCAAAGGACGCTCAAACCAAAGGTTCTTCCCGGGAGCTATACCCTTGGCAGGACGGATTAAGCGGCAAGCTTGCCCAATGAGGTGATTCGCATCCCACAATGCAGCATCCACTCATCCATGTAAAATGGCATCACGCCTTGTCACTCTATCGATAATTCGTCCCTGATTACTCAAATCTCGAGCACGTACATCGTAGACCAAGATATGGCACGAAGGAATCTTGAGTGCAGATGGCTTGATAAGCTTCGCTGTTGACTTGGGGTTTACTGCATCTAGGTTACCTCTGGCTGGACAGTAGTGTACCAAAATAGCATCAAGTGGCGATAGCAGTAAATGGTCCAATCAACGGCTAGATTTATACGATTAGAGATACTGCACGCACCTGCCCATGCGGAGTATGAGCCTTACGGTGACCTGGTGGATTCACGCCGCACAAATGACCTCTTGGGTAGCGACACGCTCCACCTTTGTCAAGCGCTAAGACTCAGGATTGATACGACGGGGACATGACGGGAATTGCAGCCGATTGTAGGCGAAGCCAATATTTACAGGGCCCGAGTGCATGGCAGCCAGTGTGGGGAGACTTGTTGTGCTTTTTAGCGGCAGCTTTTTGGTGTGGCCTTGGCAGGGTTGTATCCAGAAATGGAAGCTCCAAACGCATGGGACCTTTGGAGGGCCGGGGTCATGGGATGCCCATCCACTGCCGGTTCGAAGGATTGCAGGGACCTTTGGGTCACTAAACGATGGCTATTGATTTGGGAGAGGAGCGCCTGTTCCGCGTTGTTAGCTTGAGGCTCGTACGTGGTTGTCATTGGGTGAATACCGAACTCGTACCGACTCGTGTGTCAGCAAGCCAACTTCAACATCGTGAAGACCTCTTTCATAGCAGTGAGGGAGGAATCAGGGCTAGCCTTTATCGTCGGTTTACCCGATTCATCCGTAAAATGCTTGTCAGTACAATCAACATAGTGACAGCTCCATCGACAGATGACAGAACAGCGGCCGCAGTCCGCAAGCGCCCGCTGATATCTTTGATCCAGAATCCTGGGACAAGAACCCTGAGAGTTGCTTGATAGGCATCGGTTGGCATCTCTCTCGTGGCAAACTGTACATAGGATCGGTTCGATGCAGGAAGTGGCAAGGGCTTAGGCTTGATGCATGGGCTGCCGATTTCAAAGGTCTCGTGCAGATCTAGACGATCAGCTCCAGAAGGCCAGAGGGCTATTCTGTGTTTAGACGGAGCAGCCGAAGTAACCGAAGAAGGGTGACTAAGTTCTATGCCTCGTATGCATTGTAGCCCGGTATGTTCATCGGCAGACTGTTCTCTTGACATGGCTTTACTGCACGATGTTCAGCGAGCTGGACCTTGACATGGAGACTCGCTGCAAGACAACCTAAACATGCGGCTCTTGTCCCAGAGAAGTGGTAACCTCATATTCAGATCATCGAAAGTCCGGTTAGCATCGCCGTGGTCGGGCCCGGAAGCAAAAGTCCGTGGGACCACACCCTGGAGATCGTAGGACTGCACAGCAACCCTCTAGCATGTGGCAATCACACCCTAGCTGGCAGACTTGCATCTCGTGAGCCACTACCTCGGGCTCCTGGCGGTCTTGATTGCTGGCCACTGTCGATTACTCGGAGAGATCCGAAAAGGGACCAGTTGGCCCCCAAAGTGGTGAGCCAAATACCCCAGAGTTGAGGCAAAAGGACTTGCCAAGACACAACAGACTTGCCTATTCAAGATGGTGAATTACAAAGCCGGAAAATGGGTTGGTATTGATAGCACGAGAATAAAGTCTTGGCCTTATTTTAGAGTGGCCTGGGATTAGCGAGCTCAGGCCACGAGACCGTGCCACTCGTGCCAGGGCTGAATTACCCCGAGATCTACGAATACGGCAGCGAAATACTCAAGTTAATTATTATGCATATTTCGCTGGACTCGGATGCTTAATTGACTAGCTCTCGTGATTGTTGTAGGCCAAACCTTGGACTGTGGGGATGGCGCAAAATGAGGTTGACGATTCGCCGGGGATTTCTACGAGACGGAGGAGTCGACGGTTTGAGCTTGTTGATGCGGTGGGACGAGGTCCAGAAGCGAGCGCGCGCAAGATCTCCACTATGGTGAATCTCCTTATCCCAGCCAACAGAATGGCTGCAGACCACTCTATCTCTGGGATCACCACTCTATCTCTGCGACTATCTCTGTATCTCTGGGGGATCCAAAGCCAACCACTCCGCAAAGGTTCCCGGCGCAGGGTTGCCAAGCCTTGCAAAGGTCCCCCGAGTTTGGACCGTGTGGCGCGTCGCCGGTGGACTGACTAGACCAAGACGGCATTTGAGCCGACGGGGGGATTGACGCATTGGGAGGGGAAGTGGGAGCCGCCATCCAACGTCGTATGAGGCGCGTATGAGGCTGGTGCGAATGAAGGAGGGTATGAGACTGCCGCGGGGGTTGAGGCTGGTGCGAATGAATGAGGATGGAAAGCGATTGCGAGGTGACGCGTTGGAGCCACTTCCGATGGATGAGTGTATTTCCAGGGTTGGCGTGAATTTGAGACTTCAAATCAGTTCCACAGACCCATGTTACACTGGATGCGTGTGTTGGCCGGTCAGTATCACACTCGCCACAGCCATCGATCAACAGGTCAACCATCATCCCAACCACCAACCTTCCACCTCGTCTATCCGTAACCACAACTCCGATGATACCTCACAATTGACACCAGCGTATCACCACCTCCTCCTCCCGCGGTGCCACCCGCCTCTCCGGGGGTGGAGTCGTCCAGGGCCCCTTGCGGCACAGATCGCGCATGGACAGCACGCACAAAAGTTCAGAGGCGATCGCCGACTATTTCCCCCGTTTGGGCAGCTGGCAAAGGTCCCGCGCCTCTCATTCGCCGACTGCTCGTTCGGGGCACAGATAAGGTGCGGAATCTAGCCTGGAACTTCTGGAATCGCCCGGTTCATCGTCAATGGGCCGTCGTGCGTCTGTCCAACGGGGTCTTGTCCAAACTGTGGCCTGCTCTCTCGTGGGACGATGCGCAAAAAGTCCCTAGGAGCTGCTCGAGTAGCAGGGGGAGACGTCCCCATTGGGACTGCGGGAGTGTAGGTCGCGTTGGCTGTAGCTATCTCCCGACAGCGGAACTCTCAACCAGAGATGGATAAATATCACGGCCGCCCATCCCCTCGGTTTCAATCCAGGACCTTCAGCCGTACTGAGTTCGACACCATCGAGCCCTACTTCGACAATCCGCAATAATGGCCGTCACTGAGATGAGGGCCGACCCTCAGGTCCAGGAGCAGCGCTACGACGAAAAGGACCCCCATGATGTGGATCTCAAGTCCGAAGCCGACGAGGACGATACCATTACCGATCTCTTCGCCAGCTTTCCTCCGGTAAAGGGCATCGAGCATGAGCCAAACCCGTTGACTGCCCGTGCCGTCATCGTCGGCATCGTGCTGGGTTCGCTCGTCAACGCCTCCAACGTGTACTTGGGTTAGTATCCCGCCCTCTGGTAACATCTAGCTCTAACAGTCAACAGGACTCAAGACTGGCTTCACCTTTCCCGCGACCATGTTCGGAGCCATCTTCGGCTATGGCTTCATCCTCATGTTGACCAAGCTCCTGCCTGGCATCCCGTATATCGGCCAGAAGTTTGGACCCCAGGAAAACTCCATCATCCAGGCTGCTGCTACCGGCGCCGGTGGCATGTCCGGTGTCTTCGTGGCTGGTCTCCCCGCCATGTACAGGTTGGAACTTCTCTCGGACGACCCCAAGAGCGATTTCGGCCGTATTCTCACCATCACCTTTGTGTGCGCCTTCTTCGGTCTCTTTGCCGCCGTCCCTCTGCGAAAGTTCTTCATCATCAACGTCGCCCGAGAGCTGAACCTCGTCTTCCCCACCCCCACTGCCACCGCCATGACCATCCGTTCGATGCACGCCGTCGGATCCGGTGCCGCTGATGCCATGAAGAAGATCAAGGCTCTTGGCTACGCCTTCATCGGAGCCCTCCTCCTCATCGTCGTGGGCCAGTACGCCGATGGCATCCTGCACAACTGGTACATCTTTGTTTGGTTCTTCATCTGGAGCGGCCACAGCAACAACGCTCTGCTTGAGCCTCACAACTGGGGTTGGTACATCCAGCTGACCCCTGCCTTCTTCGGCTCCGGCATCCTGGTTGGCCTGAACGCCGCCGTCTCTTGGTGGGGAGGCACCGTCTTTGCCTGGGCGCTCGCCGGTCCTCTCCTTGTTCACTACGGAGAGTGCATCGGAATTCAGCGTGGCGAGCCCGGAACCAAGTGGGAGGGCCTCATGACCTTCAACAGTCTGGCTGGCACCACCGACCCCGACTACATCCCATCTCCCCGATACTGGTTCCTCTGGCCCGGTGTCATGGTCCTCATCGTCTACAGCCTGGTTGAATTCTTCATTCACTTCAGAGTCATCTACGATGGCACCAAGTTCGCCGTCCGATCCTTGTGCCGCACCATCAACAACTCCCTGCAGGCCAAGGGCAAGAGCATTTCCTTTATCGAGAAGCAAGCCGCCAAGGCCGATCAGGACGATGGTCTTGTCGAGGACTTTGCCCCCCCGGAGGATCAGGTTCCCATGTGGGTCTGGCTCGTCGGCTCCGTCGTCTTCCTTGGCATTGCCTGCATCGTCGCTGAGCTTCAGTTCCACATGAACGCCGGCCTCGCCATTCTCGCCTGTCTCCTTGGTCTTGTCTTTGCCTTCCTCAGCATCTACGGCGGCGCTGTCACTGACGTGAGTTCCCATTACCTCCCATTACGTCTTTCTTACTAACATCATTAGTGCACTCCTCTTACCGCATCCGCCAAGGCTTCCCAGCTCGTCTTCGGTGGCATCACCAAGGGCATGGACACCAAGCCTGCCCAGCGAATCAACTTGGTCGCCGGAAACATTGCTTCCGGAACCGCCGATGTCGCCACCTCCCTGGTCAGCGACTTCCGAGTTGGATTCCTCCTCAAGACTCCTCCCCACTTGCAGTTCTACGCACAGGCTATCGGTACCTTTGTTTCAGTCTTCTTGGCCCCTGGAGTCTTTGTTCTGTTCATGGCCGCCTACCCCTGTGTCTGGAAGCCTAGTGACGACCCGTTGGCTGTCTGCCAATTCTCAGCCCCTTCAGTTGCGGCTTGGAAGGCTGTTGCGGAAGCCGTTACCCTTCCCAAGATCCCCATTCCTGCGTCATCTGGCTACTTTGCCATTGCCATGGGTATCGTCTGCGCCATTCAGGCTCTCGCCAAGAACCTCTACCTTGTCGGTCCCCGTGAGAAGTACCGCGACTGGCTCCCCAACTGGATGTCCATTGGTGTTGCTTGGGTTATTGGAGTTGACTCTGGATATGCCAACGCAATTCTCTTTGGATCCATTACTGCCTGGTGGTGGAGGAAGTACTTCCACAACAACTTTGAGATGTTCGGATTTGCTGTGGCTGCTGGTTTGATCGCTGGTGAGGGTCTTGCCGGTGTGGTCAACGCGGCTCTTGAGCTTGGAAAGGTCAGCGGCTCAGCTGTTGGTTCTACGATTGCCCAGCCCGGCGCCTAGTTTAGATACATGTCAAATCTAGATAATATCTAATCGTTACAATCGAACAGTGCACCTGCATGACCAGGTCTTGAGAGTAACTCCATCGTGTAAAGATTTTTAAATTAGTCATCTCCAAAGTTCTCACTGTCAGATAGGCTGACATACAAGTTATATAGGCACATATCCCAAGCACTATGGTTGGCGCGAACTGTCTGATAATGAATCACCCAACCCAGACCTGTAGAGGCCCTACCAGTAGCGTAGGCAAAAAAGGTGTATTCTGCTCTACAAACTCCAAACTGTCTCAATAATGTGATACTAAAAGGGCAACTTAAACGTCACAATATCACATCTCCTGGTTTTAAGGCCTCTAACTACCCATCTTGGAAGCTAATGGTTGAAAAATCCCGGTCATAGAATACGTCTTATATGTCACCTCCTGTCCTTGAAGCTGCCTCGATACATTCTGCCAGAGCTGATCGAGCATCGGCCTATCCTTGGCACCACCAAGGTTCATCTACGAGTAAGATTACTTTGATCAGCAAAATAAAACAAGAAAATGGGCGTGGAAGCAACCAACCAGGCCGGGGACAATAGCCCAATGCTGCAGTACGCTGCCATCAGGCCGCATCACGAGCACGGCTGGCTGCGCCATGCCATGCGGGTACCCTGATTTCTGGCTGATGGCGACATCAAGGAGGCCGCGTGCCTTCAATTCCGCCGCCAGTAGGTTCTGCGAGTCGGTGATGGCGTCCCCTGTGTACCCCGTCGAGTCGCGCGTGGCGGGAACATGTGACTCGTCTTCGGCGGTTATAATGACAGGTATGCCGCCCGCTGCGGTGATGGGCTTGATGAGCGAGGCAAAGGCACGCAGATATCCCATGCAAAAGGGGCACCAGTGGCCGCGGTAGTCTGGGACGAGAGGCCAGTTAGCTGTCAGTTGCAGGGCGAACCGGGACAAGGAGCTGGTGCTGCGGCGTGACCGGGACTTACACACGGCAAAGATAAATTCGGACTGCTTCAGGAGCGAGTCGAACTTCTCCACAGGACTTGGAGACGACATGTTGGGATAGGGATGGAGTGAGGGTAACGGCAGCTATGTGCTCTATCCAAGCTGTGAAGAAGTACGGCTCCCATAGAAAGTCATGACAGGCTCACAGGTTCATATATAATAAATTCAGGTCGGTCGTTGGGGTGCGAGCTGGTCAGGCCCCAGCTCTTTTAGGAAATATCTCATTCCCAAAAGGGTAAAATCTAGGTGGCGGCCGCTAAGCAATTCCAGCTCTTTTTAGGAAACATCTCTCTTCCCAAAAGGGTAAAATCTAGGGTGGCGTGTTGCCGAAAGCCGTGAGAGCAAGCTGCGGCTGACACGGCTTGACGATATTGCTCACGATTAGAGTGTATAAATAAGGAGAGATCGGACTATTAGTCGTACTAAAACACACTGCATCTATCCAACTTTGGAAACAGATAATATATTACCAATACGTCTACCTCTTCAAATTCAGCCCACGAGCTCCCGTTCACAATGGCCCAATCTCGTCTTTGGAAACCACTCACAATCGCTGGCGTCGAAGTCAAGCACCGCATCGGCATGCCCGGCCTATCTCGCTTCCGGGCCACTGATGATCATACTGCGACTCCCATGATGAAGGAGTACTATACCCAGCGGTCGCAAGTTCCAGGCACCCTGATCATCACAGAGGCTGGCATCATCTCGCCAGGCAGTGGTGGCTATCCCAATGCGCCGGGCATCTGGAGAGACGACCAGGTCGCAGCCTGGAAGACCATCACCGACGAGGTCCACCGCAACGGCTGCTTCATGGTCTGCCAATTGTTTCATATCGGCCGCGCGGCAAACCCCGAAACGGCCAAGATGGAAGGCATCGAGATTGTGTCCGCCAGTGCCATTCCTCATGATGAGGCCGCTCCAGTGCCGAGGGCTCTGACGGTTGAGGAGATAAAGCAGATTGCGCAGGATTTCGCTACCGCGGCGGAGAATGCCATGCGCTCGGGTTTCGACGGTGTCGAGCTCCACGGCGCGAACGGTTATCTCATCGACAGCTTTACACAGGACGTCAGCAACACCCGCACGGACGAGTACGGCGGCAGCATCGATAATCGGTCTCGTTTTGCCTACGAGGTCATGAAGGCCGTCGGTGACGCTATCGGGTTCCAGCGTGTCGGACTCCGCCTGAGCCCTTGGAGCATGTTCCAGGGTATGCGTATGAGAGACCCGGTCCCGCAGTTTTCCGACGTGATTGGCAAGGCGAAGATGCTAGGCCTCAGCTACATCCACCTAATCGAACCGCGGGTCTCCAACAACATGGATCTGGAACATCCTGTCAATGAGACGCTGGATTTCGCGATTGACCTCTGGGACGGACCGATCCTTCTTGCAGGCGGGTATCGGCCGGATAATGCGCAGAGAGTCCTCGATGCATATCCAAACAAGGATATTATGGTCATGTTTGGAAGGTCCTTCGTTGCGAACCCGGATCTAGTGTTCAGGGTCAGGAAAGGTCTGCCGCTTAATAATTACGACCGCAGCACGTTTTACGCCATCAAGAATCCTGTGGGATATCTTGATTATCCATTCAGCGAGCAGTTCCTAGCAAGTACGAAATATTGACCTAGCATTAGGGATCATGGAAGGAAAACAAGAGTTACGTTGATAACATGCTATTATTCTCTGTCTGTATAGATCTCTTTCCAGAACTCCTCAACCTGCGCGCGATATGCCTTTTCCGACCAAATAAATCGCTTCATAACCTCTATCAGCTCCGCCGAGGAACCATACATTCCACTAAACCGCGATGCGTGGTTGTTCTGTAAGAGCGTCTTGAACTCCGAGCGTATTGTTCCCTTGGGAGAGAACGATCCACCCATATGCAGCATCCAGATTAAGAGCTCCGGATCATCATTCCAAAACGGATCCTCATTTGACCGCTGTAAGCTGCGTAATAAGTGCTGTGATACGTGAGACTTTCCCATGGGTCAGCATAATTTGGTCCAAGATCCAATCTCATTCCAGAAAGGGCGAATATTCGAGACATGTTCAGTTCACTTACAGGTATCACGGAGTGGCGCCAAACCTTGCTACAAAGCATGCAAGCGCTGAGATACGCCGCTAGATGACAAGCTTCTAAAATAGGAGAAAGCTTGGGCAAATCCACGAGCCTGGACCCGATAGACGCTTGTTGATTATCGACGCGGAGCATTTCGATCGGGTTCTGGCAGGAGTAGCCAGGGAGGTCTTGGATACACTGCAGAGCGTGAATGTCCTTGAGGACCTCGATGAAGTCCTCGGGGAACAAGTGAAGACGTTTTTGAAACCCCGGCGCCAGAACAAAGAAGGTGGGAGTAAAGGGGTCCCGCGTCCACTGCAGCTCGTCAAAGGTCGTGTGGTCTATGATGCGGTCGGATCCAGTCATGATGGATGAGTTCAAATCTTGCCTATTGCATGGGTAATCGTGATGAGTGACACTTGGCTAAGCACATGGACATATGGAAGGAAATGGCTCACCAGAAGATGGCTCGCTTGATTCCGTCGGTCAGGTAGATGGTTCTAGACTGGCTCATGTCGAGCAGCCGTCGTATGGCACCCATGTGGAGCTGGACTTGCCACCGCATACCTAGTCGAGCCTAACCGACGGCTGCAATTTAGCTACGGATTATCTTTGATAATTTTATTTGCTTACCTCTATTCCAGCAAGGAGTAAGATGGCTCCCAGCGTCGGTAGTGATAATGCAGTCTCCGGGGAGCTAATTCTTTCGCGGACGGTGGCCAGGACTTGGTTCTGGTAGCCAACGCACTCCTGGTCCATATTTCCCCCCGTCACCGCGAACGCAAAGGTGAGCATAACGGCATTCAGGAGGGCTGGGTCGTCGAGATCCGTACGGAAGACGGAGCTGAAGTCCTGGAATAGCACCGGGTCCGCAACGCTGAACACAGGCTCCGCGGCGTGTCTGGCGGCACCTGCATGGCTGCGTGAGCTCATGCTGTAACTGGAATCATTTACCACATGCCGTTATAGCGCTTACTGTGACTCAACAGGGCCCTCAGCCTCGGCGAGTCTCCAAACAAAGTCTCAAAAGGACCGTACGCGGATGGGGAGACGAAGACGGACCAGGGGCCAAGCATCTGCCCTGATGCGCCGGCGTCATCTCTTGAAGGTGCTTGCCGAGGCCCCCGACTGTTCCGTAGGGCCTGTTTCACAGCGTGCGAGCGAGCCAAGCGTCTTTTATCGCGGTCTTTTGCTTCCGCTGGATTTTGTATCGAGATGAATTGATAACTGCTTTCTGCCGATGGGCCAACTGGCTTGCCTCTGCCAGTACTGTTATTGGCTGCCTCCTGAGAGGACTCGGTCGACTGCATGGCGTAGAAAGGAATCCAACACCGCTACTCAACTCAGCTTGAGCGCGCGACGCGAGTTTCTCGACGCGGGTTTCTCGAGAGGAAGCTGCTTAGATTCCGAGGTGGAGGAGAAGGACAAGCGATCCGATTGTGCCGCGCCTTCAAACCATTGGTTCCGCTAGCCCTTAGGCGAGCATGAGTAAGCCACTATTATGCTTTGCCGGATGTTCCATAAGTCCCGACCGAGCCTTTTCTTCTACAATAATGACTTGCTCTGGTTTCTCTCTACGGAAAAGAAGTCAGCTTTCGCCTTCAAGAAGTGGTTTCGGTTATGTTTCGGCAGATCTCCAGCCATCCTGAAGCAGCTCTCCGATGAGTGCCGAACTAAGCACTCGAGACTAATCCAGGACAAGACGTCCATCTTCGAGAATCGAGATGGCAGATGGAGAAGGACGAATAGAGATATCAGACCGATCTGGAAAGTTTTAGCTCCGCTTGACAAGTTGAGTCACCTACCTTCAGTAAACGTACCCCTTAGGTCGTTGCAGACGCCGAACTAATCCTAGGAGTCCATGCATCTTGACCCATTCACGATCAGTCGCTTTCTTCAGCTTTCATAGGCAGCCCGCGGGTTTTTGGTGGATTGGCAACTCTAGCCGGAGGCACGCGCAATGCACGCAGGCACCGGTAGCAGCACTGGCCCACTCACGAAGGAGGAAAGCAAGCAAAACTCAATTCGTAGCTTGAACTGGACTAACTATACATCTATAATATATCAAAATGCCAGATATCCCCTGTCTAAATTATTGTCCTAGTGCTTATTCTGCAAGACTGAGACACCCTGTGAAGATGGGCTAGCAAGTCTAGGATCTCCGCTTGACGTTCCTATCAGAATTAGGGCCCGGTCTGAGTTAGACGACCCTTTTCGTTAGTTTCAACTGGAACTGCTTAGTTCTTGGTTCGTCGTGCCCTCAAGTACGGAGTAGCCATCTGCCGTGATACGATAGTTGCCTGCACCCTCAATTGCATGTCACTCCACATCAAGAACTTGCACAATTTCAGCCTCCAACCAACTGCATTTCTATATTAGTGTTAGTGTGAGGCTATGTGCAGTACGAGGCATATAAAATCTGTATCAAATATCATGATTGCTCTCAGCACAGCCTCATTCGCAAGGCTTGAACTCAAGAGGCAAAATATGCAAAGGCCCCTTGGCCAGCGTCATCTGATGGCTGATTTATCACGTGTGTTCTAGATGCTTCTGAGGAATCAGCCTCCAGCATGATGCAGGTGAGTTTTATTGGCCCTTTTCAACTGCACGAACTTGACTTGCTCGACCCCGCTGATCTCATGATTCGGTTGTTATTGTCGCCAGGACACCCTCTCGACGCGTCACCCTGGCAGAGTTTTCACGGAAGTGACGGCCAGTATCCTGAGCCAAGGCCAGGCACAATCAAGGCGCAATCAAGGCCGAGTCAAGGCGCAGTCAATGTGCAAGGCTCACATCAAACAGCATTAAATCGCGACAAGTTGAACTAAGAGACAATTGTATTCGAACAAGTCAATCTATCCACCTCGCCATTTCCTAAACTCGATGCAATGGATCCAATGTTATTACCACGGATGAATCCCTCGGCATTACACCCACTTGTTCCAGTGTGGGACACATGCAGCTAGTGTTGACGAGTTTCAATGCAGACTGACGTGTCTGAGCCTTTGCAGCTCCTTTGCATTAGCCCCACCCACGCACTAGATATTCTCGCCATTCGCATCCGACAATTGGTGGCCTCGTCGAGAAACACAGTTTGTTGATCCCCAGACTCGCCTAGGCGGCCGCAGTTGACAGGCGCTAGGGAGTGTGGCACCTGCTGACCACCCACGAGTATGGTTCGTAGAAGTGCAAAAACTCGGGTATTTCGATGGTATTATTGCACCGCCTGGGAGCCTCAGAGTCGTATTGAAAGGTTCTTGATACTTGTGTGGCGATTGAGCCTGTTTTTCACAGCCACGCGCATAAGAAGAAAGCGAACCATTTTGCCTTGTGAGATGCCTTGCTTACCTCTTATAGACATGCGGCTTAAATTATGTTTCATATCTGTAGCTGCCGCAAACTATGGCCTCGAAAAACTTGGATTTTTTGCACCAGGCATCGTCGCCATTACTATTCAGTTGTCAGTCTGCCAATTCTTCAATCGACTTGCACTAACTTTACCAGGATATAACATCGAATTGGGCCCATACCCATGCCCCAATCAGAGCATCAATCCCGTGACAGAATCAGAGTCCGCTTCTACGAAAGCCCTGTTAGAGATCCAATGTCGTCCCCCCCGCGTGGCGAACGTCGTCGGAGCTACGAAAGGACTTCTCGGCCCTCGAATTCGAATGAGGCTCGACAAGAAAACAGGACCAATTCCTATCCTGCCCCTCCGATCAATGGCCAACGAAATGACCAGTTTAACTATTCCTACGATCCAGCATA
Source organism: Ilyonectria destructans (assembly GCA_020740775.1). Classification (NCBI taxonomy): domain Eukaryota; kingdom Fungi; phylum Ascomycota; class Sordariomycetes; order Hypocreales; family Nectriaceae; genus Ilyonectria; species Ilyonectria destructans. Next base: position 617,295 of record JAHEWK010000011.1, read on the forward strand.
CAACCACCCCAATCCCTTTACTCCAAACCCCGGGGGCTACAACCCCAACGGTTATGATCCGAGATTTCAGTATCACAGCACCAACGTCTTTCTTCCGCCTCCCTACACCAATACCTTCCCTCAAGTCCCGCCTTTTGCACCGACACCCCCTAATCCCCTTGCTTCCCGCTATTACCAGGGCCACTTTCCGTATCCCGACCATGCCCCCCACATACCTTCTCCACAATTTGATGGAAGCCCGATTTATCCTACAGCCCCTAGGAACGGCTATTACGCGCCTGAGTATCAAGACATTGCAAGCTCAGCCGGCACTGTCGGTTCCCGGTCCACGAGCTCAACCTCTTCCATGGAGAGGGAGATGAAGAGATTTAAAAAGTCATTGAGGAAGGTCACACGCCAAATGAACTCTGTCAGACGTCACGAAGACATGAAGAGGGAAGTAACGCGTCAGATCTCTGAGCAAAGACGGTGGTAAAGCCACGCTCGAATTATGTCGGGCAAGTCATTGTGACAGGAATTCGGATAACAGGACAGAATTTTTGTTCCAATTGAAGGAGGTCAGCGATCCTTCTCGACTATATTGAAGGAGATGGATCCAGTGGGAATCAGAGAATGATGTGTGAATTAATTGGCCCCAGAAGGAATACCCCAATTTCCTATGTTTCAAGCAATGGGCGGGTGGAGGGATGTTTGATGGATCGACGCGCATTCCCCAGACTTCAGCGGCGACGGGATCCAAATGGGTTCATCAGCGAGGGCGTCACAGGTGGAATTATGCTTCTGCGCAAAATTTAGACGGTTCGTGGATTGTGTCATGATTAGTTTGTATTAAAGGTGTATTACAAGGTATCAAATTGAAGACATTTCTTTGCAATTCTCGATGCTACTGCATCCGTAGGTCAGGTCTTCTCCGCCCTTGTATCCATCCCTGTCCCTCGGCCCCGCGTCTGGTCAGAGGACATACTGAAATGCCCATATTGACTCGACTATTCCTCTCGCATCGCCCACTCAGCCAGCTCTTTCGCATGCAACTCTAAGGTATCAAAAACGGGAATGCCATGGGCCTTGGGCGACACCACGAACTGCAGGTCTGTGCAGGCCAACACCAATCCCTCGGCGCCTCTGTCGATGAGCTTATGTACAAGATGGTTCATCCACTGCTTGGTTTCGTCTGAAGGATTGCCACCTGACAGTTCTTGAAAGATTACAGGGTCCATCTTGTCTCGGTCGCTCCTCTCCGGTACCAGAATATCGTCAAGTCCACCACTCTGCATCAACGGCCCCTTGATAAAGCCCTCCTCCATGGCCGCCTTTGTCGCGAGTAAACCCACCCTCTTCAGCCGGTGTTCTCTCACCGCGCGCGCCGTGCCGTCCGCGATATGAATCACAGGAAGCCCAGCGCCGGCCTCCACCTCCGCCGCGACCCGGTGTCCGATGTTGCATCCAATTGCCAGGCCCTGCGCACCCGCTGTCTTCATGTCCCTGGCGGCCGATATAAACTTGGATGTAATAGCTGGCCAGTCATTAGACGTAAAAAGCGGCGCGACATCGCCGAAGTTGAAGGACCGGAGAATGAGAGACGCGGCGTGCGGGCTTCCGAGACGGCGCTGGACGTGGGCGTTGATCTGGGAGTAGTAGAGAATGGTGGAGTGATAAGACATTCCGCCCAGAAACCCGATTGTCCTCATTGTGGATGTAGGATGAATTAATTTACTTCAAAGGTATTGACAATTAAACGTCTCATCTGGACATGCGTCAAATGGATTACTATCATCGGCTAGCTTCGGATCAATTACAACTCCACCACCACAATTACAATTCCACTCAACACATTTCCAGCTTCACACATCTAGTCAGTGTGATCAGTGCTAAGAGTCACTTCCTTCCACTCATCCAGCAGCTGGATAGTATCGTTACACTTGCTCCGGATAAACGCATCGCAATCGGGCCCCAGGCAAATCCGCACCGGAACCTGCTTGCCCTCTCCAACACCTGTTTGCGTCAGCACATCCACGATGACGGCACAGCCCTTCTTCACGTCTCCCGGCTGGTTGCCATCGGTCCACTCCAGAGCCTTCCGCATCTGGCCCGTCGGCGTGTTCTCGTCGTAGGCGTCAATAATGGGCGTCATGACCTTGACGTCGGGGTTCAGGAAGTTGGTGCGGAAGTAGCCCGGCTCGACGACGGTAGCGACAATGTCGAACGGCGCAACCTCTTGCTTGAGCGACTCGGCGAGCGACGACATGCACGACTTGGTCATGGCATAGACTGGGAAACCCGCGCCTCCTCGCCAGCTGCCAATGCTGCCAAACGTCACAATAGTCCCGCGCGTGTCGTTTGCGCCCTTGGGTTGCGCCCTCATACCCGCGAGAAACGCCTTGATGGTGTTCATGGTGCCAAAGACATTGGTGTTGAAGGTATTGTACACCTGCTCAGGGGTCGATTCCTCGACGGCGCCAGCAAGGATGTAGCCAGCAGCGTTGATCAGGTAGTCGACGCGGCCGTACTTGGTAAAGACGTCTTTGGCGAGCGCCTCGATGTCGCTGAGAGGTGATGTGACGTCAAAGGCCCTTGTGTCGGCGCCAGCATCGGCGAGGTCCTGAATGCGAGATGTCTTGCGGGCGGTAGCGACGACCTTGTGGCCGCGCTTGAGAGCAATCATGGATAGTTCATGTCCGAAGCCAGAGGAGGCGGCGGTGATGAACCAAACGGGTGTTGGGACGGCCATGTTGTGTGTGGGTGGTGTGTGGTTTTGGTGTAAGTGTGTAAGTGTGTAAGTGGTGCAAGTGGTGTAAGTGGTCAGTAGGATCAAGGTGTTAGATAAAGGATGATCGAGTTGCTTGAGTAGTTTGTGAATGCAACAAAAAGCACAATAAAGGCACAACAAGACGATTATATACATTCTCAATACCATCGTTGTCTCCGAACTTGGTGGCTGCTTACCTGCTGCTTCGCATACTAACAGTGCTGACAGTGCTGACAGCGTCGAATTATCGCCGAAACAGCCACAACACCTCAGAACCACATTCCACCTCAACGCCGACATCCCCGCGTTGTCGTATTGAGAGATCGGAAATATAATGGAAATGATCAGTTTAGACATTACCAATTCGGTGTAGTTCGCCAAATTTCGTCGGTCCGCACAATCGGTGATGAGGAAGCTGTAGAGTCCTAACGCCGAAACCACATCGCCGTAGCAAAATCGAGTTTCGGCGTTAGGTCTCAGCGGGCAAGCGTCATAACGCCAAGTCCACGCAACACCTTGGTCATTATAACCGATTGGCTTTACGACCAGTGCGTGCATCTTAAGGCTGCTGACATGTCTCCGCACTTGGTATTCATCATAATGGTCCAACGCTAGTAGTCTCAAGAGTCAATCGTCTCACTCTCCAAAGTTCTTCATCACGGACAATACACATGCATAAAGTCTCTTATACAAATCAATACAGGTCATATGCAACCTTCCAGCGTCCGGACGCCACTACCGAAACTCCAGGCTCAAAACACACCCGAATAATTCATCCAAGGCCATCATTACAATTTGATACCGCGACTGCATCCTCATCGCCATGTGTTCCCTCGGCTTTCTTGCCTGCGGTGACCAGCGCCTCCGGTACCAATAGTGATCCGTCGGGCCTTGTCACCAGCAAGACCTCCACGAGGGCTTCCTCCCATATTCTCAACTCTTACAGTTCCTCCCATGTTCATCCGTCTCGCTTGACCGGGAGTCAAGGCTCGGTCGCCCTTCCAGTCAGGTGGAGAGCACGTCAATGGTGGGCTCCTCCGTCGTTCAGTACTACCGCGACGGAGACGAGAGATGCCGTTGGTGCTGCTGGCCAGTGCAGGCAAGCTAGGCCTGGGTCCAGGTCGGTCACCAGTCAGCGAGCCCATTGATGAGATTCGCCTGGCGTTTGACGCAGTAGCTCCCGTCATGATGCTCATTCTACGAGCCTTTTCCTTCATGGCAGAGTGCATCGCAGTGCGGAGCTTGCGGGCATCCATGGTGCTCGAGTCCGAATCCGATCCGGAGCAGAAGCTGTTGTTGAGCGGGTTGTTCTCGTCGATGATGGATGGCCGAGATCGAAGAGACCGGATCGGAACGGCGATCTGGGAGGGTGATGGCGACAGGTTGCCAGTCTTACTGACATCTAGGGATCGCAATGGTGGTGTTCGCTGGACTTCGGGAGAACTGGATGCCAGGTTGAGGCTGAATGATGGAGCTCGGGGAATTGGCGAACCTCCAGCATACGAAGGTCGAGGGCCCTTGGACAAGAAACCTGCTTGGAATCTGCTAGGCTTTGCCGCCAGACTAGAGGCTCGGGGAATCTCGAGGCTTGGGCTCGATTCCATGTTGATAGTCTTTGTCTCCTCCTTTGGCTCCTTCAGCTCTTTGGTCAACTCTTTGGTCAACTCTTTGGTCACCTCAGTCACCTCAGTCACTTCAGTCATATCCTCTTCGTCTTCGACTTCCTCAATCTCAACCTCTTCGACTTCTTCCTCCAGCTCCTCATCAAGGTAAGCCGCAATTGGGGGAGCGACAAGGGCCTTTTCGGGAGACGGCTGCGAAGGGGAGACAAACTTCTGTGGGGTCTTCTCAAAGTCTGCCAGTGTGCCCTCCTCCGTCTCATCGTCTCGCCATCGCACTCCGCCCTTTCTTGTCTTCTTTACAGGCGTAAAACTGATGCCCTTTTTGGCTCCCATCACCTTACGTCGTCGGGGCGACCCTTTGGTCGGGCTCATCGGTTCAACCGGGGCAGGTGCCAAAACAGGCTGCGCAATGGGTCTGGCATAAACGGATACCATCTTCTTGCGCTTGGGGGTGCCTCGTCGAGAGGGAGGGAAGATTTCCATGACAGGAATGGATCCATCGGGCTTGACAACTTGTGAGGCGGCGGTGTAGCCAGTCTGAAGAAGGCGGTTGATGATTTCCTTGGCGTGGGCCACAGCATCCTCCTCGTCCATGGTCATGGTGTCGGAGAGAGACGTCAGGATATCAAACTGCGCTGTGAGAAGCATTTGCACCATGGCAGCATCACCAGCCTTGCCCTGCTCGAGAACCTCTCGGTAGGCCTCGCGGTTGAAGTTGGACTTGAGAAGCTCTGCTTCGCGGGTCAGGCTAGCAACCTCGCCAGTGTCGGCGCCTTCGCTGCCCTCGAGCTGCTTCAGGCTGTGGCTGAGAGCTGTGTCGATGGAGCGTTCCCAGTTGCCCCTGTCCAGTTTCTGATGGATGTGCTGTCTGCTATTCTCCAGCTCGACAAGGACGCCCAGCGCCGTCTTTCGGATGGTAACGAGGTTCTGGGGCATTGAATCCTCATCACCTCGCTGATCGCAGACGGTGTCGAAAGCCGCAATCCACCCCGACAACATGCCGATGCGACGCTCAAAAGCCTTCAACTTCTTCATGTTGGTGATGCAATCCTTGCGCTCGGCGGACGAGTTGTCGTAGGCTGCTCGGAGTCGCTGGATTCCTTCCCGGGACAGACTGTCGCGCTTCTCGCACTGCCTTCGGAACTTTGCGAAAAAGGTGTTTTCGGCATCCTTCTGCTGAGCCTTGAGCTCGTTGATCAGGGCCATCTGCTCGTCGATCTTGACCAAAAAGTCCTTGACGTGGCGGTTCACATTAAAGACGTTGCGAGTCACCTTGGTTTGGATGTTCTTGGCGCGGTTGGCGTATCGGAGGGTGTTTTGAGACTCGTCAAAGTGGGCGCTGGATGGCGAAACACAGACAATCATGACCGTCTTGCAGTTTCCGCCGAGAGAAAACTTGAGGAGACGGGTGAGCTTGCTGTTTCGGTAGGGTACGTGTGCTCGTTGGCGGCGGTCGCACAGGGCGTTGATGCAGCCTCCGAGAGCCAGCAGCGACTTGTTGATGTTGGCTCCCTCGGTAAGACGCTCACCGCGGTTCTTGGTGACAGATGCTCGCTCAGAACCAGCCAGATCGATGATGCTGAGAGTTGCCATGGTGTGCGGCTCGCTGACGTCGGCGTTTCTGTCCTTCTGAGCCACGTTGATCTGGAGGACGGCGTGCGATCGCGAGGAGGTGGCGTTGGCCTCGGTGGGCGACACAGTTCGATATTCGTTTCCTTGCACAATCATGTCCATGACCTCCTGCACATCCTTGGGGTGGTGGCTCGACAATCCAAACACAGACACGCCCTGGTTGCTGTCCTCTCGGAGCATCAAACCACCCTTGGGAGCGGCTTGACCACCGCCGGGAACCAGCAAATCTCGAATCGTCTCGTTGTAAATCTCCAGGTAGCTGAGGCTGAGCTCGGTGGTCTTGTCCTGGCTGCGCTCCTCAATCTTCTCGAACAACTCCTGCATGGTCATGAAGATGATGCCAGGCTGCTGGGACGTTCCGGTAATGGTGTGTGTCTTGCCACATCCGGTAGCGCCGTAGGCAAAGACGGTCGCATTGTATCCGTCGAATACGCTGTCGAGGAGGGCTCTGGTGGTGCCTTCGTACACTTCGGATTGCGTCGTGTTTTCGTCAAAGACGCGGTCAAAGGCAAAAACCTGATCCTTGACCTTTTTCGAAGAGGGCAGAACCGACCGACCGAATTTGTGGACAGGGCTTTCCTCGGGAGGATCAAAGACTCTGCACCTGGTTAGTGACGTCCATGGTTGTGGCGAGTTCACGTACAAGCACCGGTCATCGACGACCTTGACGACGTTTCGGATGCCGCGCTGGTGCAGCTTTGGTGTAGGCACAGCAGCAAGCGAGCCGTCGCCGAGAAAGACTGTCCCGTCATCGTTCTTTTGTCTGTACACTGTCAGCATGAGGCCTGGTGCGCAAGGTCGAGGTCGTACAGTTGTGCAGCTTCTCGGATCGTGAACGGCCGTACTCGGACTAGGCATGGTCAGCAACGTTTGGAATCCTGGACACACTCGGCATACCGGCAACAGTGATGGACGACTGGCCGTTGTTCGCCATGGTATGATGGTGTTTTTGCTCCGAGAGCTATATCGCCTCGAAGCTCCTGGAAGTGCAGCGCTGGCGGGGCAAGTAAACAAAGGTTAATGGCAAAGAATAAAGTGCGCGCTCTTCTCGAGGTCGCCAATCATGGGAACAATGGTCGAAACTGGCGAAGCTGAGGCGATGAAGGAGGAAATCGAAGCCGCCCGGAAGTCGTTCTGCGGGAGGTCGTTAGTCGTCGGTGGTCGTGGCAGTCTTCAGTTGGAACTGCCGAGCACGGTGTAGGTGACGTTGGTTTGTTGTTCCGGCGCCCCAGAAAAACGCGTTGCTGTGGTAACTTAAGGCGCGGCAGGGGCCGTCAGGGGCTTGGCCAGGGTGCCTGTCCTAGCGGCAATGCACTACCCTACAGTTTAGATGGGAGATTCGGGTCAATTGTCAATGGATATTCTACAACTCGGTAGGTGTTCTACGTAGTACAATACGCGAATAAATATTCCATCAATTTGGTTCATATTGTTTTCTTATTATTTTACGAACTGCCGTTTGAAACTTGCCATGCGGGTATGAGATGATTACTTACGAAATTTCCTTGCAATCAAATACCAACAAGGCTGAGAACTTTGAAACAGACCGCCATCCAACGAATCCCTCCATAGACCCATTGTTTACAAGCCGTACTTGTTTATTATTCTCACAAACATCTACGCTTGGACTGCCCTGCAGATTGTGCATTGCCTGTGGAGATGTCATTTGGACGATCGAGTCAAGCCGTTTACGTAGAATAATACACCGGGATTGAAGAGAAGCTGAGACCATTGCCATATCCGTCGTTTAGTCTTTGGATGACTCCTACTAACTGCACTTCACTTAAGACTGAACCTTAGATGGTGAGAATATCATTGATCCTTAATTTACACCCAAGACGCCATCCATGCAATACAAGGCCCCGACCCATCAACGATACATCCCATCAGTGTCTTGTCCCGTAAAGCCCCAGTGTCTACCAGCCAAAGCTCAGGCAGCAATCTCCGGCGCAAACACGTACCGGGGCAGCGCGGCCATTCTCTCCTCGGGGCTGATTTCCGCATCGTCGTACATCATCCGGGTCTTCTTGTCTTTGTCCTTCTTGCCCTTCTTGTCATCGTCTCCAGCCTCGGCCTTTTGCGGGGGCTTGATGCCGGCCTCCGCCATGCGTATCAGCTGGTCGATGTCATCTCCAGATGCAGCTCCAGGCGCCGCACCGGGGCTGTTCCAGCTTCCACCTTGAGTCGGTCGCTGAGGGAGTCCGGACGCAGCGGGAAGGTTTCCTGATGGTCGTGCAGGGAGCGCGGTCGCCGAGTAGCCGTAGGGAGCTGCCGGAGGTGCTTGAGGGAAACCAGGCTGTTGGTCGTACTGAGGTTGGGAAGGCTGGAAAGAGGGGTTCTATTACGCGTTAATTCATACACAGATAATGCTGGCAGGAAACTCACGAAAGACGCCGGGCTTGCGGCAGGCGGGTTGGCAGAATCCGCGGGTTTGGATCCCCCATTCTTCCGCTGTGTCCGAAACTCCTCCAGCCGCCTCTTGAGCTCATCTGTCGTCTCAGTCTTGAGCTTCTTCCTAGAGTTGCTCATGTCCTGGCCAGGCAAGGGGTTTCCGGTCGCGACCCGCCTGTCCTCCTGCGCCTGGTAGAAGTTCTGAATGATGCGGTTACGGTGCTGGTCGAGAATTTCGGCCGGGATACCCTCCATGCCGAAGATCTCAACCTCGAGGCCTTGTCGGTTCGGGAGCGCATTCTCGACCTGGGAGAGGTTCTCTTTGTGGACCTGGTTCAAGTGGACGGAAAGACCTGCAGTCGAGGTTAGCAATTGTCAAACCGGGCTCGCGCGTGACCAACCTCCAGCTGTGTTCAGTCGGCGACCACATCGATCGCACTTGAAATGCTTTGCCTTTTGATGAGAAATGAGGAGCTTCAAATCCTCGAAATCACGCTCGCCTGATACGGTCAGCTAAGGTTCATCAGAGGGAGCGCAAGCTTCGCACAGTAGTAGCACCAAGGACGGCCGAGGATCTCCTCGACGTCGGGGTGGCCGCGCCGCTTCTTGCCCATGTTGTCGCTGGTCGCGGAAGTATCCACGAGTGGTAGAGTCGAATAGGCCGCGATGCGAGGTGATGGAGACTGCGCTGGAGATGATTGCAGGCTGCAGTGTACTTTGAAGCGAGCTGGCGAACGCGACGATGGAAGGTTGGGTGGAAGCTAGCTTTTCGGCAAAAGTTCGGCTGAGTCAGCTGCCTGTACAATCCCAGAGCACCACCAAACATCACACTCAGAACTTCAGAATATTTATGACATGCCAATTGCTGGTTCCATTATTATTGGGGTGCAATTATTCTATCTTAGATAATATCACTAGTCGTGACGTTGGGATTCCCTCCCAACATTAACCATACACAGATGGCTCACATACTCATATACATACGTACAATGCTGTTTGTCCTCATAAGCATCCCGCTCAACCGGCGGCTCATGCCGTTTTAAGAAACCAATAGCGTAACCGATCCCATGTGTACCTTGGAGCGCCTACCATAACGCCCATGATGATAAAGGCGAAGTCCGCCGTGAGTCCATTCATAACAAAGAAAATCAAGATCCATTGGGTGCTACATTATCAAACAGCATTAATGGCCATGAGCCCCCAGGTTGGACGCCGTTCATGTTTGTTGCTAGTCCAGGCGCGTCTGGGACACCTGAGACGGCAACAGAGTCTCGTGGACCACCCCCGAGCGTCAAGAGAGCGGTGGCGCTGTATCGCTCTTGAGTGTCTGCGAGCGCAGCTGTCCAGTCATGCCAGGTATTTCCCCGGCTCTGCCAGAGCATTTCTGCTGGAGGTTGGTCTGCAACATGTTGAGTTGCTTGAGAGGCAAAAGCAATCAGGGGATTCGACTGTGTAGCCGATACGTCTTGGACTGATGTCACGACCGCAGCGGTACCTGGTTGGGCCGATGGGTTGAAGAACATGGCAGCAGCGTCAGCTTCGTAGGTGGATGGGGGGATGGTAGTCTGCGCCTGTTCGCCATATGCAATCGGCGTGTATGGCGTCTGGCCGTTCATATTCGGCTCTTGGTAGAAGCCCTTAGGTGGGACTTCAGGCTGCGCCGTCCCATTTGGCGTTGGTGTTGGTACGGTCGGCGGTACAGCGACTTCAGGGACTTGGTAGGCAGGAGGTTGTTCCTGTTTAACATCTGTTGAAGGAGCCGGCGTGGGCAGTGGAGGCTTGCTCCCCTTGCGCATATCGTGCTCGATCCATTCAATGGTACGGTCGATAATCTGTCCAATCTCGGTACTGATTCGTGGTCCCGAGCCTGAGCATGTTAGCGATGAGATATCATGTGAATTGTACCACGTACCTAATAGTGATCCGGTCTCTTCGAGAATTCCGAGCCAGCTTCTCATCTCTCCCTTCAACACAGCAATCGCCTCGGGGGTTGTCTCGAATCGCCGCTCCCAGTGGGCGACTAGCATCGAGAAGATGGAAGCTGCGTACATGGACATTTGATACCACGTAGTATCGAGACACTTGACTCTTTGAATCTCTAGTTGAACCTGGAGCATCTCTCGCGCAACGTCTTCGCAGATGCGAGTATTCTCCGCCATCATCTTCCTGTCCGTCGTCATGCCGACTGAAGGATGGCGAAGCAACAGGCGGAACTCGAGGAGAAACGACCTGATGTAGAGGGCGGCCATGTGACTGTGCTCGGTCTGATCTGCGTGCCCAAGCTTCAAGTGTCCCGGGAGCTCAGCATCCCAGTTTTTGATCTGGGCTTCTAGAGCGTTTACAATGTTGACGTAGTTTTTAGTGTCCCGTCGAACGCTGTAAATGTTGGAGTACATCTCCATCAGAATCGGGACAATCTTGAAACTGTGGATGCCGACTTCGTACGCGCATGGTACGGTGCGGGATCTGTCCACACCTTCCTCGCTGAGAAGCTCATCGGCGATGGGCTCGGGGAACCCGACGTCAAACTCCTCGACGGTGATGGGCATTGGAAGTCCGCGGCGGCCGTTGATGGCAATGTAGATGGTCAAAATGACCCACCAGGCCCTCTTGCGCAACTCGTGGTTGAGGTTTGTTTCCTCTCCCGGCATTCTTGACTCGCGGTGAAGGTTCAACTCGAGAGCGCGGTGTAAGGCGTGGTTGACGACAATAGACGCAGCGCCAGGCTTGGGAAAGGCGCGGGCATGGACTGATATTAAAGCCATGGCTTGGACAGAGGTCAGGTCGGGCTCACAGGTGAGCTCAAAGAATTTGCTGAGGGCAAAATGGTAGTGCTTGTTGGACACTTCGTTGAGGTGGGCGCGTTGGTCGGCCTTTTGCCAATTGCGCACACCATAATGAAAGAAGATGATGGCAAAGACCATGTGTACGAGGACGAGCTCGGAAATTGAGGGTTGAAAGCCAGGCTCATCGTATAGTCTCGTCAACTGTTGGGGGTTAGCATGGTCCAATTTGTTGGGTGGGGGTCATACTAATTGTAGAAAGGACGGCTTGTGGAGGAGTGGAAGGAATGCAGAAATGGTCATGAAATACCACTCCGAGTAGGTGAAGGCATCTTCTCGAGACGGAAGGTCGACTTGTAGAGGGGGATTTCTGTTCATGGTCGACTGGAGGAAGGCCTGGGTAGACTTGTTGTAGAGAGGCGCTGCGGCTTTGGCATCGGCCGGGGGCTCGTCCATATCGGGCGCCTCAAACGAGACGAGGTCGACGGTGGTTCCTAGGATGGACAACTGGGTGCCTTTGATGGAGCTCAACGGCGCACTGTCGTCACCTCTCACTCCCAGATGCCCCTCGCCGCGACGGGACTCGAGCAGCGTGCGGGGGAAGGTGTGCGTGACGGCAGGTTTCGGCGAGGAATTCTTGACCCAGGCGGTGCCGAATTGAGTCCAGGAGTCGGGCGAGTTGGGGTCCTGGACCGGGTTGCCCAGGTTGTCAAAGGTGACGCCGGGAGGATACTGGGCGTAGGGCGACCACTGCCAGGGCTGGACCTCGACGCCGTTGTCGCCCAGCAGGCGTTCGAGGTCGCGGATGTGGGTGAGCATGTCGGTCTTTTCCCTCTCGAGCTCCTGCATGTAGCCTCTGCGTTCGGTGCGGCCTGTGACGCGGTCGGTCACGTAGCACTCGAGGTTCTGGTTGGTGCAGTGGGAGCAGCCTTCGGGCAGGGCGTCGCATCGAATCTTGCGGACCTGTTGCGGCGCAGTCAGCATTTCGTCGACAGTGGACAGGAATTGGACGGCTACTCACCTTGCATCTGTCGCAAGCCTGGCCGGTGCGCGTGTACGACTGGAGGCGGTTCTTGACGACGCTGGAGAAGTCGTCCGGGCCACGCTCCAGTCGCGGCAGCTTGACCTTGGAGCCGGGGCCGGGGCCGTGACCGTGGCCGGGGCTCTCGTCGTCGCCGCTGCCGGCCGGCCGCTTGACCGGCCGTCCAGGCATCTTGGGCTTTGAGCGCGGGGAGATGTCCCTGGACGAGACGGAGGCGGAGGCGGAGGCGGAAGCGGAGGACGGGGACGACCTGGAAGACGCGGGCGAGGTTGAGGACGGACTGTGGATGGTGCTGGACGTGGGCTTTGGCGCTGACGCGGGCGCTGGGATGGGGACGGCGACGGGGGCGGGCTGCTGGCGCGGGCGCCGCCCAGAGAGTCGGGTCGCAGCTCTCACAGGGCGTAGGCTGCGAGAGTCCGGGGCCCATGCAGCGGTACAGGGCGACGGGGCGACGGGCCAGGAGCAGGGGAGCGAGTCCCAGCCGGGGGGTTGCAGTTGTAGGTGCGGATGCGATTGCGGATGCGGTTGCGAGTGCGTCTGCTGTTGCATCTGCGAATGCGTCTGCTGCGTTTGCATCTGCGAGTGCGTCTGCGTCTGCAACTGAGTCTGCGGCTGCTGCTGCGATGTCGACGTCAAGTTCGCAAACGGGAAGCTGAGGCTGCGCTGGGCGACCAAAGCCTCCATCATATCGCCGTCGCCTTGGCCGTCGAACCAGCTCCCTGACGCCCTACCGTAGCAGGCGGGTAGTGGGGGCACTGTGCGCGTACAGGGGGCGGGCCCAGCGGGGAATGGGCTGTGCATTAGTGGCCTGGCAGTGAACCTGGGCGTCCCGGCTGTGGCCTGGGCGCTGGGGTCCGGGGAGGCGGCCTTCGCTCTGCTGCGCTGCGGCTGCGCTGCGGCTGCCGCTGGGTCAACCTTTAGTGGCGCGGGCTTGGGGCCTCGAACGTCAGTAATGCGACCTTTTCTCCTGGCTGTGTCTTTACGGGGAGTCTGGATGGTCTGGATGGTCTGGACCGACTCGCCGACGAGCGATGCTTTCTGCAATCTATCGGACCAGATGCAAAAGGCCAGAAGAGGAAACTGGGTTTACCCAAAAAGAACAATGTATGAGTGATTTGGTCTGTTTGCGTGCTGTTTGTGCTTGTTTGAGTCGTGGGATGAGTGACTCGTTGTGGTCTGGCTCCAACTACCCTCCATTTCAACCTCGCCTCTCCAACCTATATACTGCTTCAATCGTGCACCTCGGACTTGGCGATGAAATCTCCGTCTACCATCCAGGTTGCTATTGTTGCTCGGTAAGTCCGCCCTCCGAAGAGGTGAGAGAGACCTCCCGGAGCCGGAGCCGCCATGAGCGTGCATGGAAGAAAGACCGAGAGAACCGACGGCCATGGCTTCGAGAAGCGCCGAGGACTAGTATGAGCACGTAGCATGCGAGCCCAGAGTCTCTTCAACTTGGCACGCTCATTCACACGCGAGATGTGGTTCCCCGACCAGAGTTGAATGTCCGGAGGGGGCGACTTGATGCATATGCATGCAGGCAACAGGAGACAGGAGGGATCATGCAGTTGATAGCAGCTGACAGGCAAGCCACACCCAGCGATTGAAAAAGTGTAGGTGTAAACTGTCGGTATGATGACTTTGTGGCGTTGGTATACGAGGTCGGAGGTTCCGTTGAACTCTATCGACTGAAAGGATACCAGGTACGTGGTCAGAGGTCTTGAGCCGGGGACCAATCATTCAACCTTGGAACCGAGGATGGATATATGGCTACGTACAATGAGACGAGTACGGCCACGTATGTTTCCACATGACTAGTCCCAAGGAAGAAGCCCTAAAGCCCGAATAGATGCTGTCACAATGTCTGGCGAGAGACCCGACTTCCAGGCACACGGCACCAGGTGCTGACCCGACCGTGTGGATGGTGGTGCATGCCATGGTGCAGGTCAGCCCTACCTCCCTTCGCCTATAGCACAACTTAGCACACCTTACTGCGATTTTAATTACCGGTACTTGCCTTGCCGACTACCGACGCAGATCGCGTTCCCGTGTTCCCGTGCCTGGAAACCTTGGGCCGCGTTTAGTTGAAAGCTTCTTAACAAAGGCCTCATCGGATTTCTAGTCGGTGCATCTTGGCTGCGTCACCCCCCAAATCGACCCTGCCTAGATGGACAGATGGGCCGTAAGATCCGGTAAATGTCTCTGATGAATCGCCTTGAAGTGTTGACCCGGTCTCGACTCTGGGAATGTGGGCTTGGTCTGGGTTGGCTTGAAGAGTACCTGGCCGCGATAGAGACTAGTTAGTGACTGCTGCCAAACAATACCTAGTCATTACCATGCCAGCCCTATCTCTACCAACAGAGCTGTCGCATTAATTAGAGACCTGCATTTCAGCCCGACATCAGCTTCGGTTGACAGACCAGGGTACCACGAGGCCTCGGTCAGCCTCCATCTCGTACAGTGTCGAGCATGTGCAGTTGACTGTGCGACATGCCCCGCCAAAGCCTCCACCACGTCCATCTTACCCCTCCACACCATGACCTGTACAACCACTCTACCATCTGGACGATTTGCGACAACCGACAACGACCGACGACAAGCCGAGCGCGCAGTGACGACACTTTCCAGCACCTTGACCTGCCGTCGCCTTCTCCGAGGACCCACTGCTTCTCTCAGCATTCTGCGCTCCGACTGCGCTCCGAGTTCGCAGGCGACCTAAATCATGTCTCTCGAAACCATTACCCTCGAGCATCTCCCCTCCTCATACAAGGTCCACGCCGTTCTCTTCCGTGACGTCAAGAACGCGCCGTTCCTGCATCAGCAACTTCTCGCAAGGAATGGGGATTTCGAGTACGGTCTCGTCGATGCCTCTATCGTTAGTTCCGACCAAGCACTAGCGGACGGAACAAGGTCTCAGATAATTCTATAGGTTGTGTCACGACTTCAACTCCTCTCGGCTGTATTCAAGGCAGCGGTAAACGCAGTAAATGGACAGCTCCTCACCCCCAATGTCCACTCGGAGATTGTGGTAGCTCTCAACTCGTCTAGCAATGTACGACACCTGACTGTCAAGCCACCCTAAGCTGATTGATGTCCCAGATTACCGAGTCATACCGCCGCTTCGGTATTTCGCCCTCCACAAAAGACCTCATCGCTATCAAGATCACATTCCCGGCCGAAGACGGTACTCCTCCCCTCAACAGCGAGCAGATCTGGGAACACTTGAAAGCCAACGTCGAAGGCGAGGCTTTGGATCTTACAGACGACAACATTTCCGCTGTGACGGATCTTGCAAAAGTGCGCAAGTATTATAAACTCAACGGTCTTAAATGGCTTGACGATATCAAAGACGAGAAGCTGAAGCAGAAGGAGACGGAAATGTTGGTCATGGGGGGGATGGCCTTGCGTGGAGTATGAATCGGCAACCCAACGAAGGCGCTAGAAATTCAAGTAAAAAGATCAAACAGATCAGGGGATCTAGTCAGGACCAAGAGGGCAAGTCGAGGCAAATCAAGGTCAAATGGGTCAAACAGGTCAAACCAAGCCAAATCAGGGACCAATTCAAGGACAAACGTAAGCCTTGTCTTCATCTATGCATCTTGCTCTACTATATGATCTAAATCACCAGACTCCCAGAATCGCTACCCATGATGGAATTCATTATCATCAATGCCTTTGTCTTTAATCACGCCATGCCGACCACGCTCTTACACCGTCGGACCAACTCGGTCCACATGGCGTCTCGGCTGTCCCGCGTTCGCTGCACGGCGTCCTTGTTCTCCTGCGCCCGACGGAGCAGGTACTTCATGCACTCGCCGGTCGTTCCCCAGACCAGGTACTTGTAGGCGGGCAGAGCGGGCGCTTTGTGGCCCTTCTCCTCGCGCGCGGTCTGGCCAGCCTCGACCAGCTCGCAGCTCACCTCATCGGCCATGCCCTGGAGTTGGGCAAATGAGACGTCCGACTTGGCGGTCCCGGCATCGCAGATGGCGCGGGCACGGCGCACCGACTCGGCGTTGTGCGAGGCAATCATCAGGCTGGAAGGAGGGTACACGCCCTCGCCCTTGACGCTGCTGCTCCACTGGCGCATCAGGACGCTGGCGGCGAGCTTGTCGTAGCACACGTCGGTGTCCTCCTTGGTGTCGTGGAAGAGGTGGCGGGGATCAGATCCGAGGTAGGCACCGCGGACCAGCTTGACACCCAGTGAGAACTTGTCCTTTTGCGCCAGAGCAAGGTGCTTGGAGAGAACCTCCGGGGCGCACTTCTTGTACGCCTGGTAGGTGCCGTAGATGACGGGGTCGTTGACGCCGCTGTTGTACTTGCGGGCGAACTCGATGGTCCAGTCGTCGATGCCGTCCTGGAGCATGTCCTGCTCTGCGTCGAATAGCAGCCGCACGCCGCGCTGCTGGGCGAGCTGGCAGATGTCGTCGATGTACTTGTAGAGGGTGGGAGAGGCGGCAAGTCGGGCCTTGAGCTGGCCGAGAGCTAGGCTGCCGGCACCTGTGAACCTGGGTTTATGTTAGTTTGAGCTAGCAATGGGCATGGAATGTGCTTACTTGAGCGCAACGTAGTCGCCGGGCTGGACCAGGCGGACCGTCTCCAGCGTGCCCTCGGCCCAGGGGCGAATCTCGTTGTCGATGGCCTCCTTGGTCTCCTTGGTAGGGTCACCCAGGGCCTTGGCCTGGTCGCTAGTCAAGACGACCTCCTTGGCATAGCACAGAATGACACCGGTGAAGCCAATGTTCTTGAGGCCGGAAATGGTTTGGCCAACCTCGGGGGCGTTCTCACCAGCGCAGAACTGGGCGTAAAAGGTCTTTTTGAGGAAGAAGCGCAGAAGGGGGTTCTTGTCTGGGTTGAGGATGGGGTTCGACGAGTTGGCCAGCAGGGCCATGATACGCAGCGACGGCGGCAGCAGGATGGGCGACGACGACACGATGGTGGTGGCCAGCGAACGCAGCACCATGGTCAGCGAGAGCACTGCTAGGGGCGCGCGGGCGGTGCCCATGGTGGGAGGGAGGGGGTCGGGGATAGGGTGGTCTGCGATGGTGGAGGTGCGTTTCTGCGACGAGTGGATGCGCCGGCGTGAGGTTGTCGCGAGGCACGGCCGCAGTCTGAGGATGGAGATGGAGGCGGGTGAGGAGTCGATGATGGTGTAAGGGGAGGCGGCCAACCGGAGGGACCGGCACCCTCGGCCACGGGCCAAGCTCATTTTGGAGGTTGTGAGAGAGTGAGAGAGATGTGAGAGAGTTGTGAGGGAAGTGTGTTTGTGTCTGTGTGTGGGTATGTGGTGTGTTTGTGTGGTGTGTTTGTGTGGTGGTGGTGTTGTGTATAAGCTGGGAGTGATGACGTTGATAAGTGAAGCTATCGTCTCTACTAGAGGAGAGTGAGGAATGGACGAGCTTGGATAGATATCAAAGATAACCACGATAGATGAGGAAGCACACTACACACACCAGCCAACGGGGACGTCCTTATATCTGTATCTCTCGCGTCTGTCTATCATCCGGGTAACGGGCAACGGCCAGGCTCGGCGGCGCCGCTATCAGAGCAGCCAATTCCTCGCTCCTCCACTCGTCGCCTCTCCGACCTCCGCCTCCGCTAAGCCGCACGCACCCAAGTCAATTGACTCAGTCAGCCAGACGCTTTTCCCCGCCTCCCGCAAGGGCCACCGCAATGGCCGACGCCAAACGATTGCGTGTGATGCTAAGGCGAGGATTCCAGTGCCTAATTGAGCTTATCGCCGTCACGTGGCCACCCTGGCAAGCAGAAAGCGGGCTACTGGGGCGTTGGTGTGAGGGCCGAGTGTAGCCGTCGTGGGGGACATTGCGACCTGGTCTCGAGTTGACTCCCCCCACAGCGCAGAAATCAGCAATGAACCACTGAGGAAAGGAATGCAGGTGGTGATTGGGTCGTTGTGCATTGAGCCGGAGACTGCTCTCGGCCGGTTGCAGGCGTTGCAGTCCGATTGCGCAGCCTGCAGATGCCATCATGTCACCACGTTGATGATTGACGAGTGACGGACGCGCGACGGTGGCATGGTACTGGCATTGGCACTCGACATTGGGGTAGGGGTACGCTGTGGGGATTTGGAGTCCGTTGCAGTGTCCATCCTGCAGCTCGTGCTCCATCACAGACAACACCTTGCGGCTGACTGCTCCCGGCAGATGCTCACGACTCGCTGTGCCGAGATGGAGATGGGGCTCTGCGCTGGACCTGGGCCGAACTCGACTAGACAGGGACGCCCCAGCATGACCCATTTGATGGTCCGCCGCCGGCGCCGGGATTGCTTGACAAGACAAATAAAAGTAGGGCCGCCGCGCGCAGCGTATCGTGCCAGTCACTTGAGCGCGGATGGCATCGGCGCGGGAGAGGCGTGCGACAAGCGTGCGAGATGCGTCTGGCCTCAGTCTCCACCGCCGCCGGCCGCTTCACACCGCTGGTTGGCTGTCGAGGGCGTCGTTGTGGGACGCAACCGTCCGTCCACTACGGCGCTTGATAAAATCGACGTAACCGATCGGTCTGCCTCGGGCTAAGCCCACGAGGTCCTGGATGCCGCCATACGCAAGCCCAAACATGAGGCCCAGTCTGGCCGTCCGTGCTGCTGCTGTCATGGAAAGCCGATCTGGATGCGACGCCGAGTATCGGCGCTTGTTAGCAATTGGTCCACTTGCATGTAATATCTACCCGTTGATTTCCATGTCTGAGATCCCGGAGGTGTCCTAGAACGTAGAAGCCCTAGAACAGGAGCAGAACAGGAGAAAAGGAACCGAACCAAACCGAGAACAGCAAGACACATGACTTACGCCAAAGAGAAAATGCTCCTGCAACGGTCAAAGTGGCAATTGTCGTTGAAAACATGTCGCTAGACCCACGGCACCTGTCCACAGTACTCTCCAGTGACAATGCCACCAAAGTCCAGAAGCTCGTCTTGAAGGCCATGCGGAAGCCCTCACTGATACCGCCCTGCATGGCGTGGTAGTTTTTGGACTTGTGATAAAAGTACCAGCCAGCCGTCGAGTCGGGCATCTTGTGAGCGTGCTCAGCTCGAAAACGCAGTTGCGCCATCTGGCCGCCCTGTGTGGCGCCGAGCCCGAGACCCAGCAGCGCCGACGAGATGGTGCCCATCATGAGCCGGGTCGGCGTCGCGATGGACAACCGTGGGAAAGCATCATGTGGAAACGCCTCTGGGGCATCTGCCGGGGCATGCATCGTCATCGTGGCAGTGGGAGCCGGGCCGGTCGGGGTAGGGGGAGAGTCGGTTGTTGCGGGCATCGTGGACGGGGTGTTCGGACGCTTCGGTGGGGGCCTGGTCACGCGGGCGTCCAGGGCAGGTCGGTTTGCGTCGAGCCAGGGAGTTGATGCGGAGATGCGGTGGTCAGCGAGATTCGGACGTCGCGGGTGGTGAGCTCGTAATATATTGCTGGTCGAGCTGGAGTTATGTCCATGTGAAAAGCTGCCGGTCTTTCGATATCGGGACAGTGCGTAGATGTAGATGCACGGCTCATCTGCACGGTACATTTCTACAGAAGCCTGGAATCGACTTTCTTTAAGTCGCATGAACTGGCTCTATTCGTGGCATAATATCTATATTTAAATAGAGGATAATTATTCATAAGCCTGATTAAAAACCGAGTTCTTGGTCATTTCATAGTCCTCCTCTACGCGCTATCACGTGATCTCGCGAACAACTCTTTGCGAGAGTGTGCCCCTCCATACCAGGGTGCAGCATCATTCTCACACGCAAGCACATATCGTCAAGATGGTACGAACAAACTGGAACTCAGCCCCAGGCCATTGATTAACTTACAATCGAACTGACATCGAGCTGACATAGTCTGAGCTCGACGACACCCACATCTCGGTGCGCTTCAGGCACGGCATTCACACCATCTATCTCTTTGTCGACGCTCTTGCGCCCTTCAGCGCCATCACAACCCAGCTTCTGGAGACATTGCAAGAGAGATATCCCGGCGGCCTGACCACGTCGATTGCACCTCCCAAGACCACGCCTGTCCCCGAGGAAACCGATGCCGTCGTTGCCTATGGAGTTCTCACCGTCCCCAACGACCCGACGCGGGGTTGGAAGAAGCTGAACCACAAAAATGGCGAGAGCACGCCGACGAAGTTGGGCTTGAAGAACAACAGCCTGGTCGCATTTGCGTTTGTGGAGGATGAGGATGACGAGGCTGAGTTTGAGGTGGAGTGGCCTCGAGAAGATGAGGACATGTATGAGCAGTGAGGATCTCGTACATGTTAATTGGTCTGTAGAGACGGTTAATCTACAGGTTGGCAGCGGTTTGAGAACTCAGGTCATAATGGGCATTTGATTCTGACATGGAGAGGGGCCTTGCATCTTCGCTGGCGTCAGTTGCTGTGAACGCACTGAGACATGTCTGCCGATTTCACTTGAGTCATAGAGAGACCTTGATGGATGCATCGACCTGGGGGATAAAAATAGAAGTCGAGTTCAACTTGACTAGAATGTAACATAAGCACACCTGCAAATGAGATTATTCATGCCTCTTATTGTGAGGTTGCAACCATGATACTCCTGCGTCCTCCAGTGGCTGCTGAGTTCTGACTACTTGGCACTAACAAGCATGAATTGAAGCCTCTGGATCCTGAACCGGTCCCAAAATGGGAATTATCCAACGCAAAGAGACTGTTTGAATCAATTCTACTAGTTTGAATAATGAAATATTAAACAAGAGTCAACTCAATACTCATCCCTCATCCTGTGTAGACGTTGGAACAAGAACATGTGGGCTATGACTAACCAGGTGGGTCATGCCCCTGCACGGGTTGAGTATCTCGCACAGTACTGTGAACTCAGCGATAACACCGAGATGCGCCCGCGCCCTGGCTCTCCCATGAAGGTGACCAAGAGCCTAGATAACGAGAAAGCGCTGCCTGCAACGGGCTTACGGAGGCATTTAAAGCCCAGCTATTCTAGCAAGCTGCTGGCTAACGCCCCCTTGGCTGCCCTACTGATTAGGCTGTCTCAAAGCCACGAGGGGTCCCCGAGGCGCCCAGGTAGCAAGACAGGCAACTCTGCTCTCTTTTTGGACTTGGGTTATTGCTACGCCATGTTGGTTGTTGGTTGGTTGGATGTCCTAAATCCAGTTCGTAGGCCGTTCAGGCGGACCAGCCGAATCACGTGCGGTGTGTTCGTTTGTCAATTAAAGTCAACCTGCTGCCTCGCCCATCCCTCGTTTCGTATCTCAAGCCTCCCCACTCCCTCCACATCATGGGCGACTTCACTCCCGTGCCAGAAAGGCGCGAGAGGATTTTCGCATTCGCCAAATTCAACCTCGATGCACTTCTTTCTCTTGCTACACAGCTTCGAGGCGGCCGGCCATGCACCACAGACGTGTCAAAGAGACCGAAAGCCGGAAGTCTGAATTGGGTCATCTTCATCACCTTTGACGATGGGATTGAATGGGTCTTTCGCTCCCCGCGCCGTAGCATGAGCATCAAAACCGAATCTCATTACAAGATGGCCATCAGTGAAGCTTCTACCTTGAAGTATCTTGGGAAGCACAGCTCGGTCCCGGTCCCAGAAGTCTACTCCTTCAGGTTAGCTGACAGATATACGGTATACTGTCTTTGCCATTGTTTCTGATCACTGGCTTGTCAAAACTAGTGGCTCTCACGACAACGAGATTGGGGTGCCTTATATTCTCATGAGCAAGGCCTCTGGCCGCGCCCTTTCCGAGTACGACTGGTCCGAGGCATTTCGAATACCGGGCTATACGGTGCGGATCCCACTCCTGCCCCTGGCAGACCGGGACCGAGAGAAGATAATGGGCCAGCTCGGAGGCATCATGTCGTTACTGTCGGAGATTCATTTTGACAAGATTGGGTCATTATTCGAAGCCGAAGACGGTAGCAGCGACTGCTCTGTTGGCGAGTGCCTGAACCCATCGCCCCTCTGGGAAAAGAGGGATAAGCTTGAAGGCATCGACCGAGGTCCCTTTGACCAAGAGAGCCAGTACTTGAGCTCTTTGATATCGGCTTTTGTGTCTCACGCCAAAGAGCTTCGACTCAGCCCTCACAACTTCTTTGCGCCGATCCCTGATGCTTTCGAGTACCGTGACTGGGCCAGTTACAAAGCAGCAGTAGACAGGTGGGAAGACTTTTACCTGCTTGGGGAGGGAGCCGAAGGCAGCAAAAATCGGCTATCATACTGTCTCGCCGGCGAGTTCCTGCGCGAGATGATCCCTTCTCTTACCTCTCACGCCTCTCAGAGTCGGGGGTTTGTCCCTTGCCACCCCGACCTTCACATCGGCAATATATTTGTGGATGAAAACTTCAACGTGACATCCATCATCGATTGGGGCTCTGCGTTCGCAGGCCCTCTATCCGAGCTGCTCGCTACTCCGGGCCTCAGCGGCTCAACCTCACCACCGGGAGAATCGCTTGTTGCTGCCTTCAGGACAGGTTTCGGCCAGGGAGGGAAAACGATCGAACTGGAGCTGTGGGTGAAAGGTGAGATGATGTGGCGTTTCTCTCGGCTGGTGCGACTGCTCTCTACCCAAGATTACACGCTCTTTAAAACTTTGTTCGAGCTCGCGCACGAGGACGGATCTGACGATGTTCCCCGGACGTTTCACGAGAGGAGCATGCAGGAATATGGGAGAGAACTGCTGGCTAAGCTGCGGGAGGATGCCGAGGGGGAAGAATCTGAGGAGGCCGAGTCTGAGGAGGAGGAAGGCGGTCCTAAGATGGAGACTGAGAGGATTGCCGTTGCGAGAAAGCTAATGCTGATGTCGGAAATGAATCCGAATTTTGTGGCGGACAAGAGGTTGTGGCGATGGCTTGGGGATGCACTGGACATGACAGACTCTGAATAGCTCGCTTCTTAGGCCGGGGGTTGATGTTGGCGCTTGTAAATTTGCCCCCACCTGACGCTGCGCCGCCCATCACGCAAGCACTTAACCAGCAGCTCTGTCGTCACCACCAGAAATCGCCTGGCCACAACCTCAAGACGGCAAAGGAAAAAAAAGGTCTGAGCGGACGAGGTTCAAAGCTTTGGGGACGCATGCTGGATTAAGCAGGAGACATCTGATTCGGTGGGACGAATCACGAACCATCGAGGCGCGGTGAACTCCCCCCTCCCCCTTGGCGACATCCTTGTCTTTAACTAAGCAGTCTCAGAAATTTCTTCAACCAACAACGCCTGAACTCCAGCCTGGCATTGGTATAAGCCGGGGATCTGTTGGTTCTTCAGTCATCAGGCTGGCACATCATGTGTTGTGCTGATTAATTTAGTAGTGAGCGGTTGGGCTGGTGTCTACCCAGGCCCCTCATGGACACCAGGCACCTGTTCCTTGGCATTGTGAATGAGAAAGGTGTCGAGCGATAAGTCTATTTTGAGGGATTCTGTTGCTACCGTTGTGAGACTTGGCACATCTTCCTAGATCCGAGGTACTCCGTGAATCCCGGTCTCCAGTTTCGGCGTCCCCCCCATCCCGGAAGGCCGAGTGGATCACGGCCGGCACACTACCCTCCGTCTCCGGATTTCCATCCGGCGTAGACAAGTCGGCCGTCCGCGGACATGGGCCCCCGCTGAATCTTGCATTGCATTATCCACCTTATAACTCGACTTCTGCAATTCTAATTGAAACCCATTGAATACCCTCTATTGACTTCTCACCATCGTCATGTCCCTCAAAAACGTCGGCCTCGTCGGCGGAAATGGCAACCTCCGCACCGTCCTCCTAGACGGCCTCGTCGCCTCCCAATCCTTCTCCGTCTCCGTCGCCAAGCGCGCCTCCTCAACCTCGTCCTCAACCTCGTCCCTCGCCCACGCCTCGCAGATCAACCTAGTACAAAAAAAGAACTGTAGACGAGTTGCGGGTAGTGATGGTACGTACAGCCGGCGAACGGTCCGGGGCGCTGGCTCGGTCACATCACGTGACACATTCCGGCGATTCAGGAAACGGGGCCGCCGACAGGAACACATGGATTACAGGGGTATTTTGACGATTGCTTCACTCAACCCCTTTCCACTCTTCTTCTCTTCTCCTTTGTCGCTGCTTCAATCCCCAAAGTCCCACGACTCCTCTCGAAACCTGCTGTCGGCGTGTTGCACATGCAGTCGGCTACATGTCAGTCGTGGCCTTCCTCCGCCATGGCCTGCGCCTAGTGGTGCCGCTGGCGGTCGCCATCACCATCTACTTGTACCTGTTCCCCATCTTTCAGGGCTGCGCATTCCCCATCGAGTCGGGTTCCAGCCAGGATGCCTATGAGTTGACCAAGAAGCTGCATTGGCCTGCGTCAAGGACGAACTTGACCACAGAGGACCGCGCAAAGCTGGCTCCCTTTCGACTCCTTGCCCTCGGCGATCCGCAGCTCGAAGGCGACACTTCCATCCCGACAAACTACCTCGGCACTTTCCCTCACGTCAAGAGCATCGCCAGACATATTACGTTCCAGACCAGACATGACTCCCTTCGAGAACGAGTCCGCCGGATTGTGCACGACCTCGTCGACGTCGTTTTCGAAGACGTCTTCTACTTCCTCGAGTCCCAGCGCAAGCGATTCGATTTGTTCGGAAACGACTTTTACCTCGCGCACATATACCGTACGCTTCACTGGTGGTCTGTGCCGACGCACGTTACTGTTCTTGGTGACCTTCTTGGAAGCCAGTGGATTGACGATGCCGAGTTCAATAGGCGGAGCCGTCGGTTCTGGGACAGATCCTTCAAGGGAGCCGAGAGGCTGCCGGACGAGCTGGCGAAATACCCTACAAAAGAGTACACATTGTCGGGCATGTTGGACGGGAGCGAAGAAGAAAAGGTTTGGGCCAAGCGACTACTGAATGTGGTCGGGAATCACGACGTCGGATATGCTGGCGACCTGACCGAGGAGCGTGTGGAGAGATTTGAGCGCGAGTTTGGCAAGGTCAATTACGAACTTCGCTTTGAGCTCCCCGTCACCGCCGAAAAGCAGGCCACCATCTTTGACGCCGACTCCAACCCCGACTCGAGCCGCGTCAGCCCGGAACTCAGGATCGTGGTTGTCAACGACATGAACTTGGACACTCCAGCCAACTCCAGCGTTCTCCAGGATTCCACCTACAACTTTATCAACAACGTCATCCAGACGTCCAGCTCCGTGGATTACCAAGGCCACTTTACCATTATCCTGACCCACATCCCGCTGTACAAACGCGCCGGGATATGCGTCGATGCCCCCTTCTTCGACTTCCACTCCCAGTCGGAAGGAGGCGGCTTGAAGGAGCAGAACCAGCTCAGCTCCGACGCCAGCAAGGGCTTCCTGGAGGGAATGTGGGGCATGAGCGCGCGAACAACTGCCGCTGGCGGTGGTCGCGGCCGCCCGGGCGTCATGCTCAACGGACACGATCACGAAGGATGTGATACGTACCACTTCATCAACCAGACAAACGGCACGGACCCGGCCGACCGCTCCTGGGAGGTGACGCGATGGGCCGACGCACAAGCCCAGGGCATCTTCGGAAGCGAGGGCATCCCGGGCCGACGCGAAATCACCGTCCGCAGCATGATGGGCGACTTTGGCGGCAACGCCGGCCTGCTCAGCCTGTGGTTCGACCACGAGGCGTGGGAGTGGCGGTTCGAGTACGCCGAGTGTCCGCTGGGCACGCAGCACTTCTGGTGGTTTGTACACATTGTGGATTTTATTGTACTATTATGGGTGGTTGCGTACGCTGTTGCCACGGTGCTTGTTGGGTCTGGCGTTGATGTTGATGCCAAGTTTTACCACGGCGTGTCTTGTGCTTACGACTATGTGGTGGGACGCCAGGTGAATGCGCCTGCGGTGAATGGGAAGCCTCGGGACGCAATAATTGGATAGAGGAAAAAGAAGACTTGTATAATTTTGCATATGGGTAGGCTAGCATTGTTGGCTCTGGACGTGTTATGGAACATGATTTAGTACATAGAAGACATGATATTGTTAATTGATCGTGATGAGTGAGGATTCACTTTCAGCACAACCGAGAACCTGTCGACTTGAGCATTCATCCTACATTCCGATGCTATGTCTGGAGTGCACCCCACGTGCTATTTCGCCTGCTGGATCTTTGTACAACTGTTGCCTTGTCGCTCTTGTAGCACAAGCTGCCAGTGCTGCAATCACACAGATTGCTTCACCAGGTTGCCGATTTGCACGGAGAAATCCTACAACGGCGATGGATGCGAACAGCCCGGTTGCCTAGAGGACCTTTGTGAGGTTCACAAGGCTCAGTGCGACGGGGATGGGTATTTAAGCCGAGTGAACGACGGGATATGAATGGCCGAGTCCATCTGTTAATCAATTTCCAACTCACCTCGCAATATTGCTTATTCGCCATGCCCTGCCTCCGCTTCCTCGCCCTCGTCATCATGACAACCCTCGCAGCAGCTGCTCCTTCACCAGACGAAGTCCTCAACAAACCTGACGAATGGCTTCTTAGCGACACGACCACGTCCACCCCGATGACCGCCGACTACCGCACCATGCCGCCGGGGACGTACACGGAGACAAGGACCGACGGGTCGGTGCTCGTCATAATTGTGACGATGCCGGCGCAGACGGAGACTTCGTTGCCTCCTATGCCGACGTGCCCTATTGAGTGCGATTGCTCGAGGATCGAGGACAAGGAAAGCGAAGAGTACGTCGTTATTCGTATATTGGTGCTTGACTTACACCAGATAGATATTTCCAGTGCATTACAAACCCAGACTGCAGGTTTTGTCAACCTTG
This sequence comes from Ilyonectria destructans, assembly GCA_020740775.1. Lineage (NCBI taxonomy): Eukaryota > Fungi > Ascomycota > Sordariomycetes > Hypocreales > Nectriaceae > Ilyonectria > Ilyonectria destructans. The sequence goes on from JAHEWK010000011.1 coordinate 644,232, forward strand.
AGCCAGTTTACTCTACCTGAGAACTGACCCTTTGCAACTTGTCTCCTTGCCTGTCCTCTTGACAGCGGTCACGGAACTAGACATGATTGTATTGTTGTTTTGTTTGTCGTTTTACACCAGGCCATAGTTACACCTAATATACAAGCCTCTCACTTTACATGTCAAACATAACCCCAGCCCAACCCCTGCAATGCTGAGTCTATACGCGGAGCCGTCCCAATCTGAGTTGATGTCCGTCGTCCGAAGCCCGCTGGTACAATTACAAACATTAATTAGTGGAGATTTTGCCTCGACAGCCTTACGGCTTTTTCTCAGGGCCCTCGGCACCAAACATGCCCGAGAACGAACCCATCATGGAGCTCATGGCCTCCTTCTGGGCCTTTTCCATCATTTCTGCCTCCTCCTTGAGCCACTTTTCACCATTTTCACGAATCTCCCTCTCGAGGAGCTCGTAGTTCCTCTGGCCACGCTCACGGGCAATGTCCTGCAACATCTTGCCCTGGGCGAAAGCCTCGCTGGGGTTCTGCTCACCCTCCGGTGACACCGTCATGCTCATGTTGCTGGGGTTGAGACCGAGCATGCTACCCAAGGCACCGACACCAGAAGAGTGCTTTCTCGACTTGTCGGCAAGTTGGCGGGCGTGGAACTCCTTGCGAGCAATGGCCTCACGGCGGGCAAACTCGGTGGGAATATGTTGGCCGTCAAAGGACTTGAGAACCTTGCGGACATCCGCGTATTGCATGGTGTGAATGTACTCGAGGAAGGGGATGAGGCCGACGAGGTCCTTGTCGTCGCGGTCACCCTTCCAGGGGTTGAGGACAATTGCGTTCTCGGGCTGGTTGCGGACGTGCTTGGCATTGGTGTCGATGATGATGACCTTTGAGAGGTCTCGGTTTAGGTAAGAGAGGTCCTATACAATTAGTCTCGCAATCACTGAATTAAGTTAGGAGTACCCACCTTGACAATCTCGCCATCCTGGAACTTGGTGGCCTCGCGGTAGAGGGGCCACATGATGAAGCGGAATGGGTCGAGTTTCCTCACTAGAGGCTCGGCGGTGGCAAAGGGAACAGTGGTGAAGAGAACCAGCTCGTAGTACTGGCTGAGGTAACGGATAAAGTAGTCGACACCGGGACGCTTGGCAACTCTCCAGCCGTGGTCGCGGGACCACTCGCTGTGGACGAGGAGGTCATCCAAGCTGATGCACAGGGTGTATGGACGCTCGAAGCTGGCATCGGGGTCGGGCAGCAGCTTCTCGAACGAGGGCTCCTGGTAGTAGGAGACGGAATCGCCCATTCGGGTCTTGGCTCGAGTCCACCAACCGACGGGTCCAGGCGTGTTGGGGACGTTGACGTATCGCTCGGCCTCGACGGTATCCCAGTCTCGGCCCATGTAGAGGAAGCCTCCAGTGGCACCGGCCACGGCGGAGGCGAGCATGAACCGGGTCCACCATGAGCGGTTGCGTTCGCTGGTCGAGACGTACTCGGGGCGCTCGCGCTTATCACCACCTGAGGACTCGGTGTGGTCCGATTCCTGCAGGGCCTTCTGCGACTTGGGGTCCTTGCCTTCCAATTCGTACTCGAGGGTCGAGGGGATGCCCTGGGTGAGATCGGGGAGCTTGTCAAAGGCAATCTGCTCGTCGTCCTTCTTCTCGGCAGCGTTGTCTTCGGGCTTGGCGGGTTTGGATTGCGACGGGTCGGCGGGGGGTTGATCTTTGGGGCCCTTGCGGCTGGCGTATGTTCGGAGCCACGGCGAGACGGCAAAGGGAGCTGGCGCAGGACGCATTCGCAGCGCTGGAGATGAGACGGGGTGAGACAGACGAGCCGCCACCAAGCCCAAGCGCGAGGCCTGGGCTAGTCGAGGGAGCATGGCGAGGTTGTGAGGGGGAGCGGCGGGAAGACGAAGAGCGGCGGGAAGACGAAGAGCGGCGGGAAGACGAAGAGCGGCGGGAAGACGAAAGAAGCGAGCGCAGAGGTTTCGAGGGCGATCGGCGGCCTCTGTCGCTGCAATGGACCGAAACTCGACTCAATTAGGTCGTGGGAGCTGCGTGGAAGCTGCGTCGAGCTGTTTAATTCCTGATCGTGGAGGAGCCAACTTTGGCCTGATGCTCCGCCATCGCATCGCGCCGTCAGTCGTCGAAAAAATCGGACGGGCAGTGGGCAGCTTGGGGCAAGAACTCGGGTGGCCGCGGATTAGCCGGAGGAGACACGGACTTTAGATTGGCCGATGGCGTCATGGTTTGGCGGGGGACTGGTGATGCGTAATCGCTACAGAAGGTACAGACGCTACAATCGCTAATCCGTACGAACAACTCCCCGCAGTCTGGCTCTGCACTGTGACATGACTGAGTTGAGTTGACCAGCCCATGAACTAGGATTCAACGGCGCAAAGACGGGCATGTCATTTGGCAATTTACAACCAATTTGTAACTCGGTATTCCCCTCACAGCCTCATTTTCGCCCCTCGGACCCTTGACCGAACCTCGGACCCAGACTCTGGACTGACTAAGTCATATCAACGAGTCGACTTTTCGCCTCTTTCGCTACATCCCACTCTCCCTCCTACACACAACTACCACACGCCTGCCATGTTTACCGCGCGCTCTGCATTCTAGAGGGCGGTCCTCGTCGATCGATTCGCAATGGCACCTCCCTCCGTGATAATCCCCGTCCCTAGAGACCGCATATTGCCCTGATTACGACCACGATACTAGACCGATCACCTCGCCTTGAGCTCCCTGTAGCCGGCTTCTTCGGCTCTAACCTCCAGCCTCTCGAGGGAACGTCGCTTCATTCGACATGCCTCCTCGCCGTCCATCCAAGAAGGTGACCGGGAAACTCGCCGGTCGACCCGTCACCTCGTTGCGCATTACCATGCCTACGGCGACCCAGCCATCCAACCCGACCGCAACCTCCGCGAAACCCGTCACCGAAGATGATGTCAACAAGATCGATATCGCCTCACTCACAATGGACGTCCCTCTGATCCCTCTCGTACGCAAGAGGCGAGTCCCCGCCACTCCGTTCCACTTCCTTTCGCTACCCTCGGAAATTCGCATCGATATATATACCTACTTCTTCCAAGACAACGACCCATTCCTGGATTCCGTGCTGGATCTCGGACCGGACGTTTCGAAGCGCGTCCACAAGAAACTCGGCCTCATGCGCGTCTGCAAGCAGATTTATGAAGAAGCCTCGTACCTCTTCTACAGCACCCACACGTTCCGCGTCTTTCCTATCCACCCGGGCAAATATTTCAAGACCAAGAAGCCCCTCCTAGCCAGAATGAAGCAACACCAGCGCCGGCACATCACTTCCCTCCAGTTGCGCCTAGGACCTGGATGGAGTGCTCCGCCCAGGGGATGGGTTATCAACCCTGCGCTAGGACTGCAGGACTGCACCGATGTTGAAGTACTCAAGGTGTTTGTGCAATGCGATCCTAGCGACCCCGTCTACACCGGATTCCGCCAACCCGATGGCTTTTACGAGCGCTTCTGCCGTGAACTCCTAACTGACATTCTGGAAGAGTTGCCATCGGTCCAGATCGTCGAGTTTGACGGCTTTACCGGCGTTAGGAAGTGTGGAGGCATGATGACCACTCTCATCGACGCTGCGATCAAGTCTCAGCGCCTCATCGGATGGGGACCAAAGAGAGGGTGGACGGATGATATGCACGAGGATGACAACGCTCCAATAGCCAAGCCCTCCAACCACATGCAGGACTTTGAGGAAGGGATTGTTTTCTAGTATGCAAGAGCCAACCGTATTTATAGCAATGATTTATGACAAGCATGGCGCAATGCGTAGGACGCTCACTTTAGACACGAATAGTATAAGTTATAACTCTGTTCAATCCTGTTAAAACGCCCAAGATATATGGACGCTGCAAAATCGCCCGCTTATTCTAGATGTTTGTCATTGCCCCCTCCTGCTCACTGTGCACCCAGAAGTGCCAGGGCATTTCGCAGCTCGTTGACTGCAGTCGGAACATCTTCAAAGTTCAACGCCGAAATAGCCCACTTGGCATGTTTCTGCGCCTGGTTGATCTGCTTTTGGTCTGGCGTGTAGCCACCTATAGGCATTGGCATCGGCACAGGCGCAGGAGCTGGGACGGGAGCCGCAGCTGGCGTGGGAATAAAGGTCGGGGTCGCGGCGTAGTTTGGTGTAGGCGGTTGGGGTATCGCGGGAGGAGGATTCGTCATGGCGGGATGGGGGATGCTCGGCGTGGTAGTCCAGGATGGAGGTGCAGATGGGTCGGATCCAGCATACGGAGCCAGAGGAGGCGGGGCGAACTGAGGAGAAGGCATCATGGGTTGGGGCGACTCCTGAGGCGGGATTTGAGGCATAGAGAAGCCTCCTGGGTGGAAGGGTTCTTGAGGAGGGCCTCCATACGCAGGGGTAGAGGCCTGACTTCCTGGTTGGAAAGGGGGAGGTGGCGCCGAAGGACCAGCGAGAGTAGGGCTCTGGCTCATGGGCGAGGGGATGAATGGCTCAGGAGACGGCGCGCTGGGGGCGGCAGGGAAGTAGCCCGGATCAGCGATAGGTGGCTGCGGCGGCTGGTCGACAAAGCTGGGCAACCCCGAAGGCTCGCCGGCGTCCGGAACATCCTCCACCAACACGGGGCGGGCCGCAGAGCCGGAGAGTTGTTGCACATCGGGGTCGTTGGGGTCGAGCGGCGTCTCGGGCTCCGGCTCGGCGGGCTTGGGGTTCGACTCGTTGGGATCCTTGCCCTCGCGGATGGCTTTGAGGATGCGCGCGGCGTTCCACTTGGCGAACTTGATCTTCTGCAGCGTCTCGGGGTCGGGCGTGCCCCACTCGCGCGTGAGGTCGAAAAAGGTCGCGGCGGCGTCGAATGTGTCAGCCGTTTGTCTGCTCGGTCAGTACGTGCTCTCAAGGCTCATGGAGAGGCCGACTGACCTCGTCACCTTGTCTGCGCGCAGAGTGCGCTCGGCGCGATCAAACGTCTGCTGCGCAAACTGCTCGACATAGGCCTGGCCTGCGTCGTTATCGACAATTGCATCATCGTCGGCGTGGGCATTCTTGGTCTCCTCAAGGCGCTCGAGCAGCGTCTTTGTGTAGTTGAAGGTGTCGTCGTCGGCGGTGTGGAGGCTCTTGCCTACGATCTGGTTGACGGCATGATACTCGCCTGTTTGAACACAGTAAGCGACTGGATTCTCTGGATTGCAGCTCACTCACACCAATAGGCAATGGCTGGCTTGATGGACCTCAGCTGGTTCGCGCGGTTGATGAAGCGCGAGACCTCGGGGATCTTGAGCGCGGCGGGGAGAGGCTCGGCCATCTTGTCGCAGTGGCGGGCGGATGAATAAACCGAGTCTGGAGAACGGTCGACAGCCGGTTCTGACTGAATATGACAATGTCGTTGCCTATCGCAAGTCGTGTGTGTAGAGTTGAATGATGGCGGTTCTACGGTCTACCCCCACAACAGCCTTGTTGACGTAAGTCGGTCGTGGGCTGCACTGCTGCGCCACGGTTCCCCAGATTTCCGTTGCCTCGCATAGCTCGCGCCACAGGTGGCTCAAGCTCCCGGCTGAATCACAGCGTGGCTTTTCCCTTCCTTTCCGGTTTGGAGGTCCGAAGATGCCAGTTTGCATCCTTTGAACCCTGGCATCTTGACTGGTGGCACATGGCCTGAAGACATCAGAGTATTGCCTCAGCCTCTTGTCTCTGCTATCAAACCTCTCATACTCGCTCGACTTTACTCGTCAACTTTACTCGTCAGTCTCACTGATTCAAACCCCATCATGCATAACCCCGCCACCGTCTTGATGACGCTCACGGCGCTGGCTGCGTTGCCGGCTGTCCAGGCTGGCTTGTACACCAAGAACTCGCCTGTTCTTCAGCTCAACGCTGCCACGTATGACAGGCTGATTGCCCAGTCCAACTATACCTCCGTATGCTCCCTCTCGCTGCCACTGCCATGTCGACTAACACGCCACTTTAGATTGTCGAGTTTTATGCTCCGTGGTGTGGCCACTGCAAGAACCTTCAGCCCGCCTATGAAAAGGTCGCCAAGAGCCTCGAGGGCCTGGCCAAGGTTGCCGCCATTGACTGCGACGAGGAGAAGAACAAGCAGTTCTGTTCCATGCAGGGCGTCCAGGGCTTCCCTTCTCTCAAGATCGTCCGACCCGGAAAAAAGGCCGGCCGACCCGTTGTTGAGGACTACAACGGCGAGCGTACCGCCGCTGCCATCAGCCAGGCTGTTGCCGCCAAGATCAACAACCACGTCACTCGTGTCACGTCTACAGAGCTGGACGGCTTCCTGAAGGGAGACAAGCCCAAGGCCATCCTGTACAGCAACAAGGGCACCACCACCCCCTTGCTCCGAAGCATCGCCATCGATTTCCTCGATGTCATTTCCATCGCACAGATCCGAGACAAGGAGACAGCTGCGGTCAAGCGGTTCAACATTGAAAAGTTTCCTACTCTGGTCCTCATTCCCAGCGAGGGCCAGGAGCCTATCGTCTATGGTGGAGCCATGGACAAGAAGGAGATTGTCAAGTTCCTCTCCCAAGTTGGCGAGCCAAACCCAGACCCCGCTCCTGCTAAGAAGAAGGCCGATACCCCCAAGTCCAAGGGAAAGGCCGCCGAGAAGAAGGCCGAGAAGAAGGCAGAGAAGAAGGCCGAGGAAAAGAAGGCTGTTAAATCTGAGGCAAGCGCCGAGTCCGAGTCTTCCACCTCAACCGAGACCACTGCAGAGACTGCTATTCCTTCCGTCATTCCCATCTCGAGCTTGTCTACAGAGGAGGAGCTCGCCAAGGAGTGTCTCGCGCGCAAGTCCCACACCTGCCTGCTCGTCTTTACTCCCTCCGAGGAGACCGAGGTTGGAAACAAGGCCGTTGGATCTCTCTCCCACATCAACACCAAATACGTCCACGGCAAGCGACACCTCTTCCCCTTCTTCTCCATCGCCAGCGACACCGAGGCTGCGTCCAAGGTGCCCAAGGCCCTCGAGCTCACCGGCGAGGTCAGCATGGTCGCAATCAACTCTCGCCGCGGTTGGTGGCGACTGTACGAGGGTGACTTTAGCCTCCAGAGCGTCGAGAACTGGATCGATACCATCCGCATGGGTGAGGGTACCAAGAAGAAGCTTCCCGCTGGTATCGTAGTTGAGCCGGTTGCCGAGAGTTCTGAGACCACTGAGGCTACCGAAGCCACCAAGGCCGCAGAGGAGCCCGTCAAGGAGGAAAAGGAGGAAAAGATTGTCCACGAAGAGTTGTAAGGGATCTTGGATGTGAGATTAGCTGTGAAAAGGATCAATTAACCCGGGGACAAACCTGTGGTATCTCAATCATTACCTAACTCCAACATTTAACATGGCCGTGTCGTAATCTATTCATCCAAAACCATGCCCATCGCGTCGCTCTTCTCGACCGCGCCCTCCCTAACCATCTCGGCACCCTTTTCTTTTACAACCTGATCCAGGAACTGCTTCACTTGCTTACACCCGTCCACGCCCACTACAAGCATTCCCTCCAGCCTGCTGACCTGCACACGGCTCTCGCACACCAGCACAGCGATGCGGTCGGTGTCACCGAGGGTCGCGACCGTCAAAAACGGCAGCTCCTGCTCCTCTTGGTTGTTCAGGTCGAGAAGGGGGTCGGCCGAGTCGTCGCCGGCGGCGTACGTCGAAGTCGAGCCGGCGGTGCACGCGGCGATGTAATCGGTCATGGGGATACCGGCGTCGATCAGGGCGAGGGTCGTGGCGTTGAGGAGGGCGGCGAGAAGCGATCCGTCCTGGGAGAGGACATGCAGAGAGATGGTGATGGACGAGTGGGGGAAGAGGTGAGTGTGCAGGTTGGAAGCCAAGGCGTTTGCAATTGTAACCTCAATCTCCTGGATTCGTCTGTTTCAAGTCAGTCTTGCAAGCTAAACGGGACCTGGTCGCATACTTGTCGTTGCGTCCGCTCTTCTTCCGGTCCACACTGGAAAAGCCAGCAATGACGACGTTGACATTGATTGCCGCCGCATCCCTCTGCGACGTCTGTCCACGCCGTTGCTGCTGCTGCTCCGCGGGGCCAGTCACGATACACATGACCTTTGTGTGGCCCATTTCGAGGTACGAGGAACCGTCGGCGGCATCCTGAGTGCGGATCTGGGCGTGGAGGCGGCGCAGTTCGTTCCAGCGACGGCCATCGACGCGCAGGAGCGCCAATGAGTATGTTGATGTATCGAGAGGCATGTCGGTTCTTGCTGCGTGTCAATGAGCTTACAGAGAGCTACAGGCAACAGACAAGCAGTGAAGGCTATGGTGATGGTGGGGTGAAAAAAAGGTTGGCCTGGATGCGGCTGGAGTCGCTGTGGCTGGAGAGCCTGGTGTGGCTGCAGTCATGATGCCCCGCTTGCGTCCATCGGATCAACTATCGGATCAACTAGCCAGATGAACCAATCACGGACCTTGTTTCTAACGCCGACAGCATCGGCTTTGGAACATCTACACACACATCTCCGACGCACCACATCATGACGCCCGCGGCTTTCCAGCCCAGCGCTCCCATCTCCGACACGGCACTTCTGCTATCGCTAGTGGGCGGCACTGCATAAGCGCAATATGAAGCTTCCTTCCCTACGGCCCGCCCGCCGCAATTACTTCTTTGGTGGGCGCGCAATGGCGGAATTGCGTCACATCCAGCTCCGTCGCTCCGATAGTTTGGGGAATGCATGGAGTTAACAAATAGCATTCCGGGTGAATACGGTAGCTTGAAGCAAGGCCCGCCGGATCCGATCAATGATGTAGGTATGTTGATTGTTATAAAAGGCATGCCTCGACATGCACAGTAGGTTATCTCATTCAGTGCTATCACATCAATCATCTAGATCCAATTCAACAACCACCTTAGAATCCAGCATTCCATTCCATAACACAAACACAACTTTCCATCGCCATGTCGTCACTCCCCAAGACTTACAAGGCCGTCGTCCTCCAGGCGGCCAACACGCCCATGACGCTCGCAGACGTCGAGCTCAAGCACCCCACCAAAGGCGAGGTCCTCGTCAAAGTCCTTGCGTGCGGCGTCTGCTTCTCGGACGTCGCAACGGCCAACGGCCACATGGGCGACGTCTTCCCCCGCGTGCCCGGGCACGAAATCGTCGGTGACATCGTCGAGGTCGGTGAGGGCGTGACCCGGTTCAAGGGCGGCGAGCGCGTGGGCGGACCGTGGCACGGCGGCCATGACGGCGAGTGTCGCCAGTGCCAGCGCGCCCAGTTCCAGATGTGCGACAACAGGGCCGTCAACGGCGTGAGCAGGGACGGCGGCTTTGCCGAGTATGTCCTCCTCCGCGCCGAGGCCGTTGTCCAGGTCCCCAAGGAGATGGACCCGGCCGATGCTGCTCCTCTACTGTGTGCCGGCGTTACGGTCTTCAATGGCATTCGCAAGTTGGGTGTTGAGCAGGGCGCCATCGTAGCCGTCCAGGGCCTGGGCGGGCTTGGCCATCTGGCAGTGCAGTACGCCAACACAATGGGCTACGAGGTTGCGGTTCTCTCATCAGGCGACGAAAAGGCCGTGTTTGCAAAGGAGTTGGGCGCCCACCATTACATCAACACCAAGACCAGCGACCCTTCAGTCGAGCTCATGAAGTTGGGCGGCGCCTCCATCATCGTCCAAACCGCTCCCAACCCCAAAGTCATGGGCCCTCTTGTCGCCGGCCTCGCACCAGGAGGCAAGCTCCTCAGCCTCGCCCCCGTTGGCGCTGTGCCAATTGATACCGTCACGCTCGTGAGCAAGGGCGCAAGCATCCAAGGTTGGCCCAGCGGCCACGCCCTCGACAGCGAGGAGGCTATCCGATTCGCCATGGTGCACAATGTCAAGTGCATGATTGAAAAGTACCCCTTTTCCAAGGTGCAAGATGCTGTGGATAGCTTGGTTGCTGGCAAGCCGAGATTTAGAAATGTCTTGGTCATGGAGTAGGTCGAGCAGTTATAGCTGGAGTGGATTGGCGTCGAGGAGTGAAAAATATGGGCGGTGGTTGAATATTAAAATTATTACTTTATCAGATCCAAGACTACCAAGAATGGTGATTCCAACTATGGCTTGAAACCACCTGTTCTATCTCTGAAGAGCCCATTAGGATCGACCTGGGCAGCCACCGTCTTGACCAACTGGTGATGTTCAGGACGCAGCCGTCCGAAATAGTCCTGGGAGTAGTATCCGTCGTTCATAAACAAGGGAAGAAGCACATCTCTCTCCAAGACGCCATTGTCCTGCCACTCGAGAGCACGACTCCGGATGCCACCAAAGGTATTCTTCATGGCCTTGTCAATCTTCTTGGTGTCTGCTTGCAGGAGATAGCTGTAGTTGAGCTCGAAAATGATACGGTCAACGTCGTCCTCCATGTCCAACAAATCGAAGCCCTTCTCTCGTGAAATCTTGGCCATGCGCTTGGGGAACGGCTGGTAGGCGATCACCACGGCGACGTTGGCCACGCCCATGACGGGCTGCGAGATGTTGCGCCAGAACTGGTGGATGCCGCCCAGCACCTCGACGCCATTAGCGGCTGACGGCAGGGGAATCGTCTCGGTGGCGATGGTGTAGATGGAGCCCTTGATGACGAACTGGTTGTTGCTCGTCATGAGATCCGAGTACGACCGCGTCTTGGCCGTGCTGGTGAGCGGTCCCACGCTGGTGAAGTTGTCAAACGTGCCTGCTGGAACGACAGGTCCATCGTAGAAGATGAACATGGTCCAGATGTCGACCAGGCCCACTGCGGTGCGTTCTGCGGTGAGGATGATGGCCGCCTTGTCGTCGGTGTTGTACTCTGTAAAGTCACGGAGCGCCTTGAGCAGCCTGGCGTCCGTCTTCTCGCTGCGGGTGAAGATGAGGGTGCCACCGTAGATTTCGCCTTGCTTGTAGCCCTGCAGCAGAAACGACGTCACAACGCCAAAGTTGTTGCCGCCGCCCTTGAGGACTTTGAAGAGATCCGAGTGCTTCGTCTCAGAGGCCGTGACGATGGTGCCGTTGGCCAGTACGACTTCCATCTCGAGGATAGAGGACATGGCCCATCCGTACTGCTGGGTCAGAAAGGAGAGGCCGCCGCCGACCATGTAGCCCCCGACGCCGACGTTGCCGATACGGCCACCAACAGCAGTCCAGCCCGTACCGTCAAGCTCGCTTGCAACATCGTCCCAGCGGTTTCCCGGACCGACTCTAACACGGCCAGTCTTGGGATCGAGGATGATCTGATCGAGCTTCTTGGTGGAGATGAGCGGGCCGCCGGCGATGCTGGAGAAGTAGTCGTTGGGGTTGTGGCCTCCCGACTTGACGGCAAAGTGCTCGTCGTTGTCGCTCAGGATGGTCAGGATGCTGGCGACTTCATCTGCGGTGGATGGATAAAGAATGCACGAGGGCTTCAGGGCGCCGCAGGACGTGGACCAGTACTCGGTCTGCTCGGCCGTGTAGGAGAGCTGCAGTCTCTTGGAACTGTCGATGTTGCTCAGGGCCTTGACGGATGCACAAGTGTCGGCTTGCACAAGTGCAGCCAGGATGGAGGCGGCGGCGGCTAGCGAGAACCAACCCATTGTAGTGCAAGGAGTTACCTGAAGCTATTCGGGCAAGAGACTGAGTTGTTCAATTAAGCTTGCCCCGAGACAACCGAAGGGCATCAAGACACCTTATAGTTTCCGCACCAGGGCGCCATGGCTGTTTTAAAGAGCCGGTCTCCAACGCCGGCAGTGTTCGAGTCCGCATTTACGAGGAGCAAGACAAGGGCTTGACGCCTCGTAGCGCTGGTTGGTTCAGTCTCACGACGGCGCGGGTCTGGGAACGTCCATGCTTTGCGAAGAGGAAACAAGGTGCTAGAGACAAGGTGCTAGAGGAGACAAGGTGCTAGAGGAAACAAGGTGCTCGAGGAAACAAGAAGCCGCTGCGGCCGAAACATTGGACAAGGGAGCCCCTGGTTGCGTGGGTAATGGCTGCAAGGTGATGTGTGGTGGAGTTGAGGGGGTGAAATTGAGAGGATGAAATTGAGAGGTGACCCACAGACGGCATTTGATGGGTAAGTTAGTCTAGCTGCCGCACTGACGATGGAGTCTTACACAGGTATCACCAATACATCAAAGACGTAAAACACCACAGACAACAGACACAGATATCACACCAATATTTGCATCTGCGCAGTCTTCTCCTCTGTGGCTTGTAACTAGCTGTGCACATGGAATGTCCACGATCAAACTCATCCCCCGCCTCATCTCACCTCTCATCTCCCGCCCGCGTGTCTCACCAAGACACACCGCAGCTCGGACGATCGCAATGGCGTCTACACTCAAATCCCCACCGCAATCTCCTCCAGACTTTGCCATCGCGCCCGCCCAGCTGCTCAGCGAGACGCAGGCGCTCATCGCCGCGTCCGACGCCCTGCAGGACTCCCTGGCGCAGCGCCTGACGCCCGCGGATGCTACCTTCGCCAACGTGCTGCTTCCGCTGCTACACGACGACCACCGCGCCGCGCGCCGCCTGTGTATCTTCCGCATCTTCAGCTCCGTTGCCGAAGCCCCCGAGCTCCGTGATGCCGCCCGCACGGCCGAGCAGCTGACGGCAAAGGCCAATGCCGCCGGGCTGATGCGCCGCGACATGGCTGCGCTGGTGGCCGCCGTGTACGACAAGCACCGCTCCGGCGAGCTGCATCTCGACGACGAGTCGGCGTACAAGCTCTTCAAGACGCACCGCGCCTACCAGAACGCCGGCGCCGGCATCCCCGACCACCAGCGCGGCGCGTACATGGCCGCCGTGGAAGAGCGCAACAGCGTGCTCGTGGCCGCGCGCAAGACGCTCAGCGAGACGGACGAGGGCGTCTGGTTCACGCGCGCCCAGCTCGCCGGCGTGCCCGCGAGCGCACTGGACACGATGGATGCCGAGGACGACAGACTCAAGGTGACGTTCAAAAAGGGCCACCTGTTCCCCGTCATGAAGCACGCCACCGACGCCCGCACGCGCAAGGCCCTGCACGTCGCCAAGGAGAACCGCTTCCCGGAGAACGTCGAGGCGCTGCAGCGGGCCGTGGCGCTGCGGGACGACATCGCGCGGCTGCTGGGCTTCGCGAACCACGCCGCGCTCAAGATCGAGGACAAGATGGCGCCCAGCGTGGAGAGCGTCATGGCCCGTCTGAACAAGCTCCGCACGCAGCTGCAGCCGCTGGCCCGCACGGAGATCGAGACGCTGTACGCGCTGAAGAAGGCGTACATCGCCGAGCACGGCAGCGCCGAGGACGAGGCAGATGCGCCGACGTTGAACGCCTGGGACTGGGCCTTTTACGCGCGCATCCTAGAAAAGGAGCGGTATTCGGTCGATTCGCTGCTCGTGTCTGAGTACTTTGAAGTGCAGCACAGTCTCGAGGGTATGCTGCGTATCTTTGAAGAGCTGTTTGGACTCGTCTTTGTGCCGACTGAGGCGCCGACCTGGCACAAGGATGTCACTGTCTACTCTGCCTGGGACTCGGACGAACAAGGAGGAGGCTTCCTGGGCTATCTCTACCTCGACATCTACGCGCGAGATGGAAAATACTCTGGGGCACACTGCTCCCTCGTCCAACCGGTACACCCCATCCCACCCACTTACACCCTTAGCCACATCTAACATCCCAGGGCTTCACAACCGAGCAAAACACGCGCCACTTCCCCTCGTCCTCGCTCGTGTGCAGCCTCATCCGCGTCGCCGGCAAGCCCACGCTGCTGCAGCACTCGGAGCTCAAGACCATGTTCCACGAGCTGGGCCACGCCATCCACAAGCTCGTCACGCGCACCGCCTACAGCCACGGCTGCGCCCGCGACTTTGTCGAGATCCCCAGCATCCTGCTCGAGAACTGGATCTGGGTCCCGCGCGTGCTGCGCCGCCTGGGTCGCCACTACAGCTACCTGGGTCATGAGCAACGCGCCTTTTGGCTGGCGCGGAATGGCGGCGACGAGACCGGTGAGATGCCGTCCGAGACGCTCCCTGAGAAACTCGCCGAGGACCTCGCCAGGACAAAGCACGTCAGCGGCGCCCACGCCATGCTGCACCAGGTCTTCCTTGCGCTGTTCGACTTGACCATCCACAGCGCAGCCAGCCCGGAAGCGGCACGGGCAATAGACACAACAGCTCTATGGAACAAGAGCAAATCAGAGATTTTGGGACTACGCACAACCAATGGAATCGGCCAGGCGTCGTTTGCCCATCCCTTCCGAGCATACGATGCGTCTTACTTTACCTATGCCTTGTAAGTCCAGACCACGCTGCAGCCCTCACATCTAACCCCGATAGGTCCAAGGTATTTGCTACCGACCTGTGGGTGAGCTGCTTCAAAAACAACCCAATGGACGCAGAAGTTGGACTCAGATATAGACGGTGTGTCTTGGAGCCCGGAGGCGGCCAGCCCGAGGGCCTGAGTCTGAAAAACTTCCTTGCCAGAGACCCCAGTGACGAAGCATACTACTCCGAGGTCTCTGGGTCACCGTAGATAACGAATGATGCATTATGAATGGCCAATCGGCGCGTATTATTGTAAATGCACAACGCCTGTGCAAAGAGGGTATCATAGCGCTCTATCTTTGTACGCATTACTTCGTTTAATGCACCAGCCTCTGCCGCGGGAATGGCGCCGCTTCCACGTCGACCACTATCAACCCCTTCTCATTCAATGACGTTCCGTGATCCGTGATTGGTGTAAACTTCTTCGTATGTGCCACTTCCTGTCGACTAACTCGGGCCTCGTCCCTGGGAATCCACAGCACAGGTTTGGGCAGCCAGAGCTCCGGGGGCCAGTAACTCGAGAACGAGTGATCTTCTGGGTACGCCGTGTCGGGAAGGTCGTCGTTGGGAATCAGTTTGCGCAGGGCAAGGAAGTCATCGTAGATCTCCGGGTGCATCCATCGCTTCAGGAAGCTAGGGGGCTCGTCCGAACCCTCTTCGTTTCCTGCAAGGCCCAACTTGTTCAAAAAACGCATCAGACCCGAGTCTTCAGCTTGCGCCTTTAGCTTCTCCTTGGTGCTCGACTTGAGCCAGTCGGTAAGAGCCGACCCCATGCCACTCGCGCCCTCGATGGCTCTGTCGGTTGGCAGCGGCGCACCGTCATCGTCGATGTCGGATAGGATATCCAACTCGTCTTCGCCAAAAGCCAACTCCGTGTCGTAATAATCATTAGCAGTACCTGCATCAATGGCTGGGTTCGCTTCAGCCTGCTTCCGTGCTTCAGCGGCAGCCTTTTCCTCCTCTTGCAACTCTTCTTCCAGCGACAATGTTTGCGGTAGATTCTGCAGCAGCGGCGTGATGGCGTCGCTAAGTGAAAGATGGACGAGACCGGTAAAGACGAAGAACATGAGCATCATAACCATTGGTATGAAGGCAAACTTTAGCGCGAACAAGCCGACAAGACAAATCTCTGCCATGTAGAGCCCGACAATGATGTGGAGCAGAGCACGTGGATAAAACAATCCTTTGGTATCCAGCTCAGAATCGAAGACGTAGAGGATATTGTATCGATAAATCAGGCCGACAAACGACATGCCTCCGCAGGCAAATAGAAGCACCAAAGGCGCAATGCAGGCATAACTAAGAGCTGCATCCTGTTAGTCTTGTCCAGGATATCCAGGAGTATCTTACCAATGACGGCCATGTTTGTATAGACCGGGTACACACCACCAAAGCGTGGTGGACGCAGGGTATACCACACATTGAAGCGGGCCCTCGGAACCTGGGCGATTTTGGAAAATATAAACTGTCGCAGTAGTTCAAAGATGTGCAGGATGCCCGTAGCACCAACAGCCAAGCATTGCACAAGGATGTAGGACAGATAAAAGTTTGACGCCTTGGGAAGGTTCTTGGCAAGAAGATCCTTGGCAGAGACGGGGTTCTTGAGGATGTCCATAAAGGCGGCCGAGGCAGCAGATGTGATTGTGGTGATGAGGAAAACCTGAACGACTTGGAAAGCGAAATATGCGTTTTGGACGAAGAGTTCGACCAAGACCAGGGATGGAACTCCTGCTTGAATGGCACATACTAAGGAGAGTCAGCGAAGTAATGACTTGGAATTGTGATGCATACCTCTCAACATTGCTGGCACTAGGGACATCCAGAAGGATAGGGCAATGGCCGGAACGAAACCTTGCAGGAAGCCAAGGATAGGTTTCGGCAGCAAGGTCAGCCACGTCAGGAAAAAGACGTTTTTGGCCAAAAAGGAGACGTTGGAGACGATGCCAATGAACACACACGGGACGGCCCAGAAAATGATGGCGACGATGACAAGACCCATGATGAGGAACCGGCGGATAATGCGCTCCCACCACTTCATCCTCAGAGCACTCCAAACCACCTCGTCTGGGCGGATCCCTAGGATACGCGGAGCCATTTGAAGGGGACGGTGGTGAGCGACGGCCTGGTGGGCGGCCTGGGCACTCTGCTGTGAGTCAAACTCGATGAACGCGGCTGGGAGAGCAGAGCCATCGCCTCGGCGTAGCTGACGACGCAGCTTGAAGATTTCCACGTTCAAGTCCTTCAATCGGGTGCGGCACCACCTGATGGTGTCGACACGGCGTCCATAGTTGGCCAGAGGTCGGTGATGCGGCCGGGCCGTGACGGGGATCCATTGAGCGGCTACAGAGCCACGAACGTCGGGGATATCTGGATCGAGTCCGTAGGGATGGACATAGTCTGGGTCCTCGACCTTTTCGAGCGGGTCCTGGAAGGTGTTTGGGTTTGGGGAGAACTCGGTCACGCTTGACCCAAGTTCTGGACCAGCTTCGACTCGACGGGTTAGCTCGGGCTCATCCTCAGTATCGGGTAGTCGTTCAACATCGGGAGTTGGGTCGACGTCAGGGGCGGTTGTGAAAGACGTGGGTGAGGGAGGATCGGAAGCTTCGACGGATGTGGAATTGGAAGAGGCCGTTGTTGCAGACGATTTTGGCAGTTGCTTATTACGGGCCTTGTTCGCCTTTTTGATAAGCTCGATCTCGGCCTTTTCGAGGCGAATAGCCGTTTGTTCTCGCTCCTCGACAAGTTTTACCAAAACTTTCGAGGTCCTAGGAATCCAGACACGCTTGACGGAGTCGCCGTAGAGTTTGCGGATGCGGGCTTCGTCGAGATACTTGTTGGGGACGCTGGTGAGGAGGACAGTCCTAGAGGACAGGCGCTGGGCATAGTGGGGAGACGAGAGATATGCCTGGCGGACGTTGATGTAGTAGATGCACTCTCTTGAAATAGTAAAGAGGACGAATCCTAACAAGGTCAGTGGTCGAAAAGGACAAGCAAGGGACTAAATTACCAAAGTACACCCAGGCGACAGCAACGTGAGCATATAGGCGCTTGGCTTCCTTGACATTACCGAGGGTCAAAATATCGAGCTGTTTAGAATTGTTGCCTCCAGTAATGTGGACGGGAAACAGGACGGGCCAGGTGATGCAAATGCCAGCGAAAAAGATGTTGCGAAGGACTTTAAGATAGCGCAGAAAGAAGTAGCCATCGATGGAGCCATGGTTCAGGATAAAGGTGTCTGGGATTTGGAAGAATGGTTTGACCCAGTTAAACCAGCCCGATGGTAGGGTAGGACTAGGGATACTATCACGACATGTTACCAACAAGTTACGGTGGCACGGCATGGCAGTTCGAGCGACTGGTTGAGTTTACTTACTGGGGAGAACGCAAGCCAGAATTGGCTCGAGGGGAGTAGACACGGCGGGCTCTAGGTCGGAGAAAGGTGAAGAGGATGAGACAGACGGCGGCATAGACGACAACAGGGATAAAGGTTGCGCCAAAGGAAGCTAAAGAAGCCGACTTGGAGTTGGACGAGGTACTGAGGGTGCCGCCATCAGAGCCATCTCTTGCGGAGCCTGTGCGAGAGTCACCGGAGTTCTAAAAAGGTGTTAGGATACGGTCAAGTAGTGATGATTGAGTGCCTGGTGGTGTTGAGGAACCAAGACAGGCGGCAACGCACAACATCGAGCCTCTCGACGAGGTGGGCGACAGAGGATGTTATCCCCATGCTAGGAGAGGAGACTCAACGACTCAGGAGAGGTGAGTGAGGGTAGTTGCAGTCTGAGTTGCCGATGAAGGAGGAAATCAGTTGGTGAAGCGAGGCTGGGACTCGGCAAGTTGAAGGTAAAGCCGGCGGTCACAGTCGCATGCGTGGCGGCATTGTCACCTTACGACAGAGAAGATGTCGACGACGGCAAGGAGGCAGCCCGGCATCTGAAGGGACGCAACTCGGCACAAGGCGTCGGGGGAGGTGAGGATGGCAGATGGCAAGGCTGCTGTAGGTGATGGGATGGCAGGTCGATGGTAGGTGGACGAAACAAAAGGTGGGGGGGAGAGAATGTCGGGATGTTTGAGAGGAGGCAGAGTGCGTGATGTCGCGTCCCCGGTTGGTGAGGTGCCACTGTGCGGGCGGATTCCCAGCGATGCAGTAGCGTAGGGGTCCCCTGTGGCCTGGGCCGTCTCTTCGCTTGGGTGCTAGGCCTAGTGGGGGTGATCAGCCGTGCCTCGGGAAAGAGGAGGTCGAGTTTGTGAGTTGTCTGTCTGTGGGTATCTGGTGTGTGTGTGTATGTATGTGTGATGTATGTGTATACGCATGTACGAATATACGTACAATATAATACCTGTTGGTCGTGGCCAAGAAAGACGCAGCTGATGATGGACACCCAGACGTGGAAGCCCTCTGCTGACGGCGGGCTTCGTTCGGCCTACACAAAGAACCATTCCTTCAATTGGCAACCCAACGCCAACCCAATTCCACTACGCGGGTACTGTACTACAAGGTACACCCATCAGGGACCAGGGGGAGCTCCGAAGCGATTTTAATCCCTGTGCGCGGTCGCCGGTCGCTTCAGCGTGCAAACGGCAGCCAACCACCGCCTGTTCGGGGGGCATCCCGTCGGGGTCAGGGCTGTTGGACAGGACAGCCGACAGCTTTTTGCACACCATCCATCCGGATACAGCATCGAAAAGGGCAATCAGCAGTCAAATCTCTTCTCGCGAGGAGTGACCAATCTCGAACCCCATCGCGATCCCTGCCCCCCATCAAACCCAGCCGCCAATCACACGCGGAAATCGCACCCGCCCTTCGGCTAGCGCCACTAGTGCCCTACAGCAACAGGGGCCACAGGGGCCACAGGGGCCACGCTTCCAGCGCCCAGGCCAAGGGTCAGGTCACCTTCAGGGTCCCTCCCCATCACCTCCCCATCCGCCACGCCTGGATCGAGCTTTGCCAGCATGAGGGCCCCATCACCGTGGCGACGCTTCTATTGGCCTGGCGGCGGAGATGCCGTTCTTAACTGCGTTCAATGATATGATGACTGCATGCGTGCCGCAGACGAGCTGCGACCCGTCATGACAAGTCAACTCATGAATCGGGGCTGAATGCGCCACAACTGCTCTGCTGGCCCCCCCTATCGACGTCAGCCCCAGCCAGTCCCCAACGGCGGTCCCGAAAGTTAGACCTGCGCCGCGTCGCCTCGCCCCGTGGAGTCGAGCTTTGTGCTGACCGACTTTCACTAGTTTGCAAAGAACGAGGAAGAATGAGGCCCTGGAATTCAGATCCCCTTCCCCATATCCCACCATCCACGTCATCTGGCTGCCTCCCCAGGCCCAGACTACTGCTGCACATGCCTCGTCCGCGCTACGGGCCTCCCCAACGGCGTGCTGTATGTCTCACTTCCCCTCCCTAGCTCTTCAACTGCCACCTCGTCTCCATCCAAGAGCCGGCAATTGTCAATCGTGCTTCCTCTGTGGTACATTGTAGCGCAGTCATTGATTAACAGGTACCCGATCTCAAGATATGCACCTTCGCCTCACAAGGCGTTGAACCTTTATTAGCCTTTCAACCCCCGCTTGTACCTGTCCCTGCGCCTCTGGATCGCCCAACTCTAACCTAACCTGTCCCCTGGGTTCAGCCGATAACCAGAAATCGAATTCACACGTTAAGTTACCATGTACAGACCAAGACGGAAGTGTAATCTACGTACCAATATCTACATAGTATGACACCATGACACCAAATGACAACCTCGCCATCTCGCTTCCGCCACGTTAGTCCCCAGATCCCTACACTCCAGTGACCTCTCCAGTGACCTCTCCAGTGACCCGTCTACTCTGCGCGTCTCACCCAGCCACTCCCATGCACGGCGATATCAACGTCATCCATCAAATGAGGGTACAAATGCCTGCCCTTGAGCCATCATGTTGCGCCAAGTCCACCCTCGCTTAGCCGTTACCGCGTCTGTGCGCTAATAATCCTCCTTGGCGCTATTACCGTCGATCAAGACCAGCTCGGTTTCGGAAAACAACCCGTTTCTCAAGACGGACATATCATCTATTCTAAGTTACTTCATTATTCCCAACTCAGCTGAAACAAGAGTGGCGAGGCCGCATTGGTTACGGGTATCTAAAAGTACAAACCTTCAACATTCAGCTCCACGCCAAACCCACCTACTGCATACAGTGTCCAGTCGCCGCCTGCATCAGCAACAGCGAATACTGTCGGTGCAGGAATCCTGCAAATCCACCAAACGGATCTGGTTTTTGCGACGCCCCTTTTTCCCCCTCGAATGTCATCATCTTCAGCTGAAAGACTGCCACCTTCTTCTCCTTGTCCAGGTCTACTCGGAGCTCCACCATGTTGTCCACATGGACTGGTGTCGGTGTGTCTTGTCGAGGGTAGAGGCAGGCTCGGAATGTCAGGGACTGGGGTGTTTTTTCTAACACGTGAAAGTGATTTGTGATGAATGTGCCTACGCTGTCAGTTACTGTTGATAGGTGGACTGTCGAGTACTCACCTGGCTCATATGTGCTTTTGAGAAGGTCCTCCTTGGTCCATACATCTTCCGCGTTGCTGTCATCCTTAAAATACTCCATCATCTTCCGCTGAACAGTATACCCTATGTCGGTCAGTCAAGTGGCACTCAACCTTTAGACTCACGCACCGTATCGTCCCCACATCCCACCGCTGTATGCCTCGACTAGCTTGCTCCCTCCCTGTTGAGCATCCTCGAGCAGTTCCGGTTTGAGTTGCGAGAACGGCACCCTCCGTACGCACATGTCGTGGGAATCGGGATTGTTGTAGGGGTTGATCTGCTTGAGGATAGGATGGCGGAAAAGATTGTCGGTTTCGGGTCCAAACTCTTCGAATTGACTCTTCCGTGTCCAGAACCAGAAGCCAGCAGCACCAGTGGCGGAGACGCCTGCCACGGTCTGGGCGATGCCAAGAAGACGCCTTCCAGTGTTGAATGAAAGGCGAGCCATTGCGATCGTTCTGGCTTCAATTGAGTAGCTCAAGGTCGAAAGAAAGAATACAAGCTAACATTGAGGGAAATCTCAATTAAGGTCGGGGTTTTCGCTGTTTCTTGGCATTTCGGATACATCTCAGGGCGAATTGTCCGACAGACGCCGGTCGATGAGGTGTATGGGATCCACCTTGAAGTTTTAGACTCGGGTTTCGGGTTGATACCCCGAAGAGCGAACAAGGGGTTATCTACATACAGAACAATTGCATTCCTTATATTTTATGAATTCCCTCTGAACACTTAGGAATTGGTTAGAAATTGAAACGGGATCTACGGAGTAGAAACCCGGGTGTTGTCTGTTGTGAGTCGTGGTTTAGACCTAGTCTGGAGCGCAATAGGGTAGCAAAATTAGAGAACCGCGTCTATTTTTGTTGCAACCGAATTATTTGATCAATCGGATTAAATCTATAGGAGCTTCTACAGGTCCAATACATTCTTATTCGTTGGCCATTTATCAACACGAATATGTCATGTGCGTGGCTGCGACTTGCAATAATGTTAGCATCACTATTCATCTAGAAGCTCCTCAAAATCGCACATCAACACCAAGACGCCGGATTATGAGAGCCAATACTATTCATTTAACAGTCAGACTCCGCACCAGAATCCTAAACTAAATCTCCTTTGCGGGATTAAAACAAGACAACAGGTTCATCCCAACCCTCGAATCAGGGTACTTCTCGAATCAGAGTGAAAGGGGTTTGTTCTGTAGCGTTCCAAAATTGATGTCATGCCGCCCAAAAAGTCATTTTGCCGCCTTGCGCCTTTTTCACCAGTCTCCGGAGCACTTTCGGTCAGGTCATCATGGTCTTGAGTGCCATTCCCAACGTCACAACCGAGTGGTCCTCGCCCTGGACTCCCGGCGGCTGCTTGTCGACTCCCATGAGCCCGTACACGGCGAGCTGGGCAGATCGCACAGAATATTCCATGGTAAAGGTCACCTCTCGCTCAACCTCCACAAACTGCCCCATCAACCCGAGGTTCTTGCTGCCGTCGGGGATTACCTTTGGGCGGTCTCCCTTCTTTCGAGTAAGGAACGGACTGCCGATGAGGGGCATGAGACACGGGATTGTGATGGACTTTTCGAGTGTCGGATGAACGGGGTATGCCATCAGACAGAGAAGTTCTGTCAAGATCTCTGCGCCGGTACACTCCAACATGGGCTTCTTTACATGTCGTCCTGCTTGGTCGGGGAACAGACCGTATCCCCAAAACACAAACACGTCGTCTGGCTGGTCCTTGAAGTACGGTTGCTGCGGGATGGTGAGGGAGAGCATCCAAGGGCAATCTCTGAAGGTGATGAGAGGCACAGCCCCAGTCAAAGTGCCAGTCCAGTCGCGGAGGTGCTGGAAAAACGCCCCGTCCCGAAGAGTGGTGGTAAAGGACAGCCAAGTCGACTTGGAAGGCCGGTCGAAGAATGCCTCGGGGTTTCCAAACGTCCTAGGGCGCTCAAAGGAGAGCTGGTCCCAAAAGGTCCACGCAGGATCCAATTCGTGCGGAGCCGAGTCTCGAAGCTCCATAGTCGGAGGCGGCTTGGTGTTGGAACCGTAGCCCATGCCAGAGGTGAGTGACCCAAGGGTGAGGAGGACGAGGTCGGAAGGTCCCAAAGTGAGCTCGACTTCTGCACCCCCTTGCACTGTCCTGATTCCGGATGCTCTAAAATCAGAACCCATGTCCTCAAAGTCCAGCCCAGTAACCTGGACGCCTGCTCAAGTTAGATAAATCGTAGCAAGGATTAATCCGACTTACCTTGTCTAAAATCCACATCCATGGCCTTGAGATACTGGGACAGCGGTTTGATAATGGCCTCAAAGTCCTCCTCGGGAGCTTGCTCGACGCCGGACAAGGTGCCCATGTTGGGGAACTCGTGGAGGAAGCGGTGCAAGCAGCGCCTGAACTCGACGGCGCTGCACCAAGGATGAAACCGGTTGAGCGACGACCACAGATCCCAAAAGTTGGTCTCGAAAAAGTCTGGCGCAAACAAGGCCTGGATCTCAAGTCCCTCGAGCTCCTCCTCCGTCTCCAGCACCACCCTCATCAGGTCGCACTGGTTCTTGACGCTGAGACCCATGGTGCTCAGGTCAACTGCTTCCGGATGGTCGACTCCCATGCTGTCCACGACCTGCCTGACGAGTCTCGTTCCCGAGGCCCCAAGCTTTCTCCGGGCGCGGTTGAACTGATTCATCTTGTCGGCCAGCGTCTGTCCCTCCGTTGTTGCCGGGACCTTTTCAAGCATGCCGTACAAGCATCTGTAAGTGAGGCTCAATTTTCGGATGGCCGACACGCGGTATCCCGTGTCCCACGACGGCTTCGAAAAGGTGGCCATGGAGCCGCCTGGCTTGGACGACGCCTCGAGGATGTGGATGCGGTCGCCGGGGACTTGAGCATCGTCAATCAGATACACGGCGGCAGCCAGCGAGGCGATGCCGCCACCGACGAGCCATACATCTGGGCCGGTGGAGTCTCTTGGCGAGGAGTCCTGGGGAGAGTCTTGCGGCTCGGAGCCATTGGTGGTGTTTACGGTGGCCGTATTGGGCTCAGGCGATATCTCCTCCATTCCGCGATCCAGAGGCGCTCTAAGCCAGATGGAGGAGGATCTTCAGCAGCACTGCGGCGTGGAGGGTCCTTTGGCGGAGAAGGCGTGATCGGGGAATTATTCTGACGGTATCCCAGGAAGTAAAACGGCCTCGATGTTCATGCCTCTCGGGAGTAGCCTGCAAATCCGATTCCCCCGCCCTAGATCTCTAGGGAAAAGTTTAAGTGACGTGTTGCAAGCTTCCAAAGCACGGCTCAAATATCACGAGATGGAAGAAAAAAAATCGGGCCTGGGATTTCTCAACAAGGCAACTGTCTCGAAAACAGCCTACGCGACCAATAAAAAGGGTTAGCATCCCACGGACGCCATCATGGCCCGGGAAAACCGCTCCAGGCTCTTTGCTGGCGTCATTTTTCACGGCAGACGTTGCTCTGGAGGGACATCGTATGATTCCTGAAGCGGCGCCTTGGCATTCTACGGAGTGGGCGAGTGGGCCGGCCGTCCAACGGAAGCGGGCCGTTGCGTTGGGGCTGGACGCTGCTGTGCGGAGGCTGCTCCGGCCGAGCGGTTCGGTCGGGTTCAGGGCTTTCGGGGAGCGGAAACTCGCCCGGTTGGAGGTTGGTTTGGCCGTGGCATCTCTTGGAGCCGAGTATAAGATCCTGGGAGCCAAGATGCCTCCTCGCCGCTTTGCTTTGGTGGGCTTGCTCAACGCCGGCCTCACTAACACCATGGCCAAAGCGCAGTGGCAGCGTCGCTATCGCTTTAGCGCGGCTTGTCAACAAGTGACAGCGAACCTTGACAGCTTCCACCTGGCCGTGGGACCTGATATGGACCTGATGGACCTGATACGGACCTAATACCTGCCCAAAGGAACCAAGAACTGGGGAACATGGCTCGCTAGTCCAATCTGCTGGCCAAATGGGCTCAAATGTGCCTGCCGACGCACCCTGCCGAGAACTGTGACGGGTCTCGTTTTGGGCCTTATCGAAAAGCCGCCCTCCATATTTTTCTGTTCCTGTTCTCCGTGGTGATATGATACCACAGCCCACCGGGTGGTGGCCGGCCCCGCAAGTTGGTCGTGGAGTGGTGGATCTGCCACGCTGCATAGGGCCTGTGAACTACGGGATGTTAGGAATATTGGATCATGCTGATTCACCTGTGGTAATTGTCGCGAAATACGTCATACCTGTCCGTTACCTCCCACAAATCATGGGGACGTGGCATCGTTCTGGCGCATCTGCCGTGTCGCAATTAGATGGCAGACGACAATGGCGAATGTCAGTGGTGGGACAACCAGGTTGCACCGTGAGCCGTGGATTGCCGAAGCATGTTTGCGTCTCAACTGTGGGAGCATCTGGTGATATCAGCATATGTTTCATGACAGAGCACATCGGTTGAGGAGTGAGTTTGTCATGCCCGACGTGTCAGCGTGAATGATGAGCTGTTTGCGTGACATGCGACAAAACCATGCAACACGGCGACAATGCGATGCAAAACGGGTAATGCATTGGCCTCAGGTGCCGAGCCTTGGGTGTCATAACACCCGTTGAGCTCTTATACCCGGATTTCCCTAATTGAAAATAACTCGCTCCTTGAGCTGAAGTCATGTGTTGTTCAAGTCATCGGAGGTGTGGGACACAGTCCGGCCGAGCCCGGGCCTCCGGCGACTGAAGGGGAACATTTTTTTTTAGTTGATCCACCTGCTGATCCGTCGCGCATCGAAAAGACTACGGCAAGTGACACGAGATCTAAGAGGTATTTGTGTCAACTGTGGCACTCTTCTGTGGACTTCTCTGTGGTAGCAAGCTGAGCTAGATGCATTCGGGCGTGTTTTGTCCAGAACAAGTAAGGTAAGTGTCTGGCAATAGCTCGCATTGATCTAGCAAGAATGATGCAGCTGTTCGAATTGGGGACGTTGGACATTGGGTGAGGGCTATTCACGGTCCGGCCTAGTCGAGACTTTTGAGAGGCCTCTGCTTGGTTTAATGTTATTACAAGGCAGAGGGTGGGGCTGACGAGGAGATTCAGGATCGACCGTCTAGAATTTTACCAGGATTCCACCTGGCCACCATGGATTTTGGCGAGTTTGAGGAAACGCAATGCGGCTCCATCATCACATCCCAGATTCGGCACATACCGTCCGGTGCGGCCCCATGGCTTGGCGGACTCACTTGGTGCGTGCCTGGCGTCAATGATCCACGTCACGAGCGGGATATGAAAATGCAAGAATTTTGAGCATGAGGCTTTTGTGAGGCCCTTGTGAGCCTTTAATGGGCGCTTTATAATGGCCGAAACCGCAGCTCGTGGTCCACTGTGGACGGTATTGGCCGGCGGTTCCTGGGTCTGGGGCTGAAGATGGGGGCCAAGATGGGGGCGATGGGGCAGATGGTTTACTGATTGATAAGAGATTGACTCCATCAGACCCTCTTAAAGCCTTTTTAGCCTTGTTTAGCTTCCAAGTCCTTTTTAATGTCTTACGTCCGGCGGGAAAAGAAGGCGCCTGTGGCCACGGACAGAGCCGGCGCGACGAGTCCTGGAGCAGCAAGCGGAGGCCAAGGCCCGATCCAGGCGCAATGCCGGGAGCACCGTGGTCTTTGCATGTGGTTTACTGGTTCGTTTGGCGGCGGCGTGGCTCCGGCTTACGGGACGTACGCAGTCGAATCTGTTTGTGGTTGAGTCTGGAATTTTAGGACATGGGGGTGATGATGGTGGCATCGATCCCTGGTTAAGTTTTTTGTCCGTAGGAGTAGGAGTACCAGAAGGAGGAGCAGGATGAGCAGAAGGATGAGCAGAACTGAAGCAGTAGGGGCAGAAGCAGAATGCGACTGAATAAGAGTAAGAGTACGAACGTACAGTAGCAATATGCACGAGGAACCCGGGCCGGCCGGGCGGCAGTCATCATCACAGCTGAGCGTCGAGATGGTGATCGACAACAACAGCAAAGGTGTGTCTAAAGCGTGGATTGGATGCCCAGGGTTTCGCTATGCGTACTGCCTAGGCTAGAGGATGCATCCCTGGCTTGTCGATTCTCGCGCTCATGTTCTGACCCGGTTGACGCTACTGGCCTACATCTTGTCGTCTCCACACACGGCAACTGTCCCAGTTATTCCCTGTCGGCGTGTAGGTTTTGCAGAAGCTGTTTCGGGCTGGAAAGGGCATGCAACTGCGGGGACAACCCTCTGGCTGCCACTAGGAGGTGGCCGGAACGATGCGAAAGATCCATACGCGGGAGTCGACGGTGGAGGGCATTACGTGGGACTCTTGCTGCGGACGGTTGGTCGGGGTGGCTTCAGCTGGACAAGGCACTGGATTGAAGGCTTGCGAAATGAGATTGGGTGTTGAGAATATGGATGCCTAGAGGTGCGGTTAGCCGGCGCGTGATTGACGTCAAGATGAAAAAAAGTAAGATATCTGGAGTCCTGGATAGAATCCTCCGTACGAATACGCGTCATGGTGTTGGAAAGTGAAGGTTTACAGCCGTTGACTAGCAGTGTCACGGTGCCACAGCCTCAGCCATGGCAAACGGGAAACGTTGGATCCGACGCAGCACACACACTCATTAGCATTGATTAACAGTCATGCTCAGGCATGGAGCAATTGATTACCAAAAAGCGGCACAGACAAACGGCCGGCCCAGACAAATAGAGACACAGGGTGTGCGGCACGCATCAATTCACTTCACCGACGGCTTGATTCATGGTGGAAGCCCGCATGCCTCGCCCAAATCCTGCCATCCCGCCATCCCCCATCCCATGCATCCAGGGATACCACGTGCATCTGCATTCTCCCGTGCAGGCACATTTCCACACAAAGAAAACTCTCGCCTTGGACCGTTATTCGCAGATTCGCAGTCGCAAAGAGGTTGCAGGCCACCCGTCCGGACGCCGTGGCGTTGAGAACAATCTCAACGGAAGAAGCCTTCACCTCCCTTTCCGAAATGGTTGAGTTGCCGTTCGTGATTGTACCCAGAGGAGCCTAACGCCTAGTGAGCCCCTGCAACCCACGCTGTCGGGGCGCCACAGCCCGCTCTTAGGTACCTGTTACAGAAGGCAGTAAAACAGTAAAACAACCTGGAACAAAACGGAAATGTGGCATTGCGTACCTGGGACCTCCCGCACCAGGGCATATGCACCTCCAGCACTCTGTACCCTGTACTTTTGCCGCCCGTTCTCCCTCTCCCTCGCGGGAGGTGGGGTTCTTGCGCCGTAAACACCCACTGAAGACGGCCTGGCAGAAGCAATCTGCAAGTCCACCGCCCCCTACCCACCGCCACCCATCATTTGCCCCGGTTTAAGTCACATCCCCTGCCCCATGCCCCGTCCAAGGCCCTCTCCACTCCTACTGGCAGCGTGGCAGAGGTACCTGCGGTTCTGACGTATTCCAGGTTGGCAGGGCCTTAGGCGACCCGGCGCTGGACACCCGGGCCAACGTCGGCAATTGGCCAAACGCTGGCTCGGGCTCCTCATAATTTTTTTTCTTTGCTCTCTTTCCGCCCGCGGTCGGGTGCACGCACGAGGGCAGGCGCAGGTGCAATTTCACGGGCAAGTGCCGCTCCCCGGAGGAACCAAGGCGAGCAGGGAAAGAGCTCTCGTCCCAGGTTCCCACCCCGGCCATAGGGAGTTAGCCTGGACCTTAGCCCAGCTTGGTACTGGTGTAATAGTAGGCTTAGGTCCTGTGCTTAGTTCCTGGGTCGGGCCTTAGGTCGAGATTCTTTCTCGTCCCTCCACTTTGAGTCCCTCACCTCCACCATATCGGCCGGACAATCCATCTTCTTCTTCCCTCTCACCCCCCTATTTTCTTCCTCCTCCTCCATCCCTCCCCCATCGCAGGTCCCTCCTCCCTGCCTCCTTGCGTCCGTCTCGCTCTTGGCTGTCCTCCGTCGCGTGGCCGTCCATTGGCAATTGGCTCTCGCTCCGCCATCCGCTCTCCGTTGCATTGTTCGCGCCTCTGGCTTTGCAGCGCACCACCACCGCCCTACGAGCTCCGAGCCCCGAGCCCCTCACACCCGCCAAATATCGGACCTCCGTCTGTCGCTGCCTCGGCCTCAACGCCTCGCACGCACCTCCACCACCTGACCCAGAGCAACGTAAGTAGGCTCCCTCAGCCTCTTCCTCCTGCGTCGCCGACTGGTGTCTCGTCCCAGCCAGAACCCTGTCCGCCCGTCCCCAATGGCTTCGGTGAATTGTTAAATACTCGCCGAACCCCAGACCGACCCTGTGACCCCGGACTTACACCGCGCTTAGACCAACCCGCAACAACCCATATCAATGTTGTAGACGACGCCGAGCCCTTCTCCGATCCTCTCGACATCATGGCTTCCTTCCTCCCTAGCCGCTTCCGCGGCGAGACTCCTGTCGCCCAGGCCGCCGCACCCTCGTGGGCATCGAAACGCCTCACCCCCCTCGTCCAGTTTCTCTCTCGACTCGCCTGCTCTCACCCTATCCACACCGTGGTCACCGTCGCCGTCCTCGCCAGCACTTCGTACGTCGGCCTCCTTCAGGAGAGGCTCTTCGACCTCAATGTCGAGGGTACATCTGTGGGCAAGGCCGACTGGTCTTCCCTCGTCGAGGGAAGCAGAGTCCTTCTCGCCAGCCCCGACAACGCCTGGAAGTGGCAGGGCGTTGGTCAAGATGCTGCTGCGGCTGCCGAAGCTGAGCACCTCGCGCTCCTGACCCTCGTCTTCCCCGACACCCTCTCGACCGACTCGCCCAGCACCGCGCCTCGTTCTCACCACGTCCCCATCCCCGAGAACCTGACCATCACCTCCCTGCCGTCCACCGCGAACCCCTTCACGGCCTACTCCCAGGACAGCATCCTCGCCTACTCTCTGCCCTACCTCGAAGGCCCCGACTTCCTCGCCGCTACCCAGGAGATTCCCAACGAAGACTCCGAAGAGATCGAGACCGCCCACGGCCGCGAGAAGAAGACTTGGATCATGAAGGCCGCCAAGGTCAACACCCGCAACACCATTATCCAGTGGGCCAGCAACACTTGGACCGAGTTCCTTGATCTTCTCAAGAACGCCGAGACCCTGGACATTGTCATCATGTTGCTGGGCTACATTGCCATGCACTTGACCTTTGTCTCTCTCTTCCTCTCTATGCGCCGCATGGGCTCCAAGTTCTGGCTCGGCATCTGCACCCTCTTCTCGTCGGTCTTTGCCTTCCTCTTCGGCCTGGCCGTCACTACCAAGCTCGGCGTTCCCATCAGCGTCATTCTCCTGTCCGAGGGCCTGCCTTTCCTTGTTGTCACCATTGGCTTCGAGAAGAACATTGTCCTCACCCGCGCCGTCATGTCACATGCCATTGAGCACCGACGTGCTCAGATCCAGAGCTCCAAGTCTGGCAAGCGCTCCCCCGAGCGTGGCACTGACAACGTCATCCAGTACGCTGTCCGGGCTGCTATCAAGGACAAGGGTTTCGAGATTGCCCGCGACTATGCCATCGAGATTTTGATCCTGTCCCTTGGCGCTGCCTCTGGTGTTCAGGGTGGCCTGCAGCACTTCTGCTTCTTGGCTGCTTGGATCCTCTTCTTCGACTGCATCCTGCTCTTCACCTTCTACACCGCCATTCTTAGCATCAAGCTCGAGATCAACCGCATCAAGCGCCATGTCGACATGCGCATGGCCCTCGAGGACGACGGTGTCAGCCGACGCGTTGCCGAGAACGTCGCCAAGAGCAATGACAGCTGGCCCGGTGTCAACGGCGATAAGGATTCGTCCCTCTTTGCCACCAAGAGTAGCAGCATCCCCAAGTTCAAGGTTCTCATGATCCTGGGCTTCATCTTTGTCAACATTGTCAACCTGTGCTCCATCCCTTTCCGCAACCCCAGCTCTCTGTCCAGCCTTCGATCTTGGGCCAGCAGCCTCGGCGGCGTTGTGTCTCCTCTCACTGTCGACCCCTTCAAGGTTGCCTCCAACGGCTTGGACGCCATTCTGGCTGCTGCCAAGGCCAACAACCGGCCCACCCTTGTCACCATCCTCACCCCCATCAAGTACGAGCTGGAGTACCCCTCCGTCCACTATGCGCTGGGATCGACCGTCGATGGAAACAGCCCCAACGTGGATGGTGGATTCAACCAGTTCGAGGGATACGGCGTTGGTGGCCGCGTCGTCGGTGGCCTGCTCAAGAGCCTCGAGGACCCCGTTCTCTCCAAGTGGATCATCGTTGCTCTGGCTTTGAGCGTCGGCTTGAACGGCTACCTCTTCAACGTCGCTCGCTGGGGTATCAAGGACCCCAACGATCCTGAGCACCCCATTGACCGAAGTGAGCTGGCCCGCGCTCAGCGATTCAACGACACCAGCGCCACTACTCTTCCTTTGGGCGAGTATGTCCCCCCTACCCCTCAGCGCACCCAGCCCAGCACACCCGCCGCCACCGACGATGAGATCGATATGATGCAAATGGCCCGCCCCCGACCCTCGACTGCGCCCAACCGCCCCAACGCTGAAATTGAGAAGCTTCTGGGCGAGGGTCGCGTTCCCGAGTTGAGCGATGAGGAGGTTGTCTCCCTGTCTATGCGTGGCAAGATCCCTGGTTATGCCCTGGAGAAGACTCTGAAGGACTTTACTCGTGCTGTCAAGATTCGTCGTACCATCATCTCTCGAACCAAGGCTACTTCCGATCTCACTCACGTCCTGGAGGGATCCAAGCTGCCTTTCGAGCACTACAACTGGGAGCGTGTCTTTGGTGCTTGCTGTGAGAACGTCATTGGTTACCTGCCCCTTCCTGTCGGTGTTGCCGGACCCCTGGTCATTGATGGACAGAGCTACTTCATCCCTATGGCTACCACCGAGGGTGTCCTTGTTGCCAGCACTAGCCGAGGCTGCAAGGCCATCAACTCCGGTGGCGGTGCCATTACTGTTCTGACCTCTGATGGTATGACCCGTGGACCCTGTGTTAGCTTTGATACTCTGGAGCGAGCCGGTGCTGCCAAGAACTGGCTTGATTCCGATGCTGGTCAAAACACCATGAAGAAGGCCTTCAACTCGACTAGCCGATTCGCCCGACTGCAGCACATGAAGACGGCCCTTGCCGGTACCAACCTGTACATCCGATTCAAGACCACCACCGGTGATGCCATGGGCATGAACATGATCTCCAAGGGCGTCGAGCATGCCCTCAGTGTCATGTCCAACGAGGCTGGCTTTGACGACATGCAAATCGTCTCCGTCTCTGGAAACTACTGCACTGACAAGAAGGCCGCGGCTATCAACTGGATTGACGGACGAGGCAAGGGTATTGTGGCCGAGGCCATCATTCCTGCCGACGTGGTCCAGAAGGTCCTCAAGAGCGACGTCGACTCTCTGGTTGAGCTGAACATTTCCAAGAACTTGATTGGTTCTGCCATGGCCGGTTCCGTAGGTGGATTCAACGCCCACGCTGCCAACATTGTTGCTGCCATCTTCCTTGCCACTGGTCAGGACCCTGCCCAGGTTGTCGAGAGCTCCAACTGCATCACCATTATGAAAAAGTAAGTTTGATCTCAGTTCATATGGAATTTTGCTAACCACTTCTAGCCTCAACGGAGCACTGCAAATCTCGGTGTCTATGCCTTCGCTAGAGGTTGGAACTCTCGGTGGTGGCACTATTCTCGAGCCCCAGAGCGCCATGCTTGATATGCTTGGTGTTCGAGGCTCGCACCCCACGAACCCCGGAGACAACGCCCGTCGCTTGGCCCGCATCATCGGAGCTGCCACCTTGGCTGGTGAGTTGTCCCTGTGTAGTGCCTTGGCTGCCGGTCACCTGGTGAGGGCGCACATGCAGCACAACCGAAGTGCTGCCCCTTCGCGCTCGACCACTCCGGCTCCTCCCATGACCCCCGTGTCGCTGGCCATGACCAACGCCCAGGAGCGCTCTGCGTCAACGACGTCTATGAGTGCGGCAGCGGTTCAGAGGTCGAAGCGATAAATGTTTTTCTTTGTAAA
This sequence comes from Ilyonectria destructans, assembly GCA_020740775.1. Taxonomy (NCBI): domain Eukaryota; kingdom Fungi; phylum Ascomycota; class Sordariomycetes; order Hypocreales; family Nectriaceae; genus Ilyonectria; species Ilyonectria destructans. The sequence goes on from JAHEWK010000011.1 coordinate 676,946, forward strand.
GCATTTGGTCTGGTGGGAAATCAGACCTGGAGCGAGCGGGTGTTAAAATTCCATGGACGTGGAACATGTCTGGGCTTTGTGGTGGGATCAGCATGGAGTTTCGCATTTTGGGACATTCTGGAATAGGCACGCCAAGCGTACATAGGTACAAGATACACAAGATAAACAAACAAGTGGGAAACGTAGAGTACCACTTAAATGCATTGTAATACTCTTTGTTAGTCGTATACTGAGCATTCGCCTTGGCCGTTAAGACGTAGACTTGAGTCGTGCCACTTGATCTCCATCAATGGATATGAAGTTGATGCCCTTGGCCTCCATCTCGCTCTTACACTCGTCCCACTTGTCGGGCAATACAGGTCGTGTTCCCTCAGTGACGATAAAGGTGCGGTATCCTTCATCGATAGCATGTTCAGCCGTTGCCTTGACGCAAAAGTCACTCGCCAGGCCCACGACAAAGACATCCGTGACACCCGCATCCTTGAGCGTCTTTGCGAGCCCGCTATCACTGACACGAAGAGGGTCGTAGAATGCCGAGTACATCTCCACCCTGTGATCCATGCCCTTCTCAACCACCATGTCCAGGGCCGTGACGTCCAGCTCCGGCACGAGCTTGGCGCCGGGCGAGTCCTGGACGCAGTGGACGGGCCACAGCGTGGTGGTGTAGGTGCGCGACGGGTCGGACGGGTGAGTTATGGTGTGCGACGAGGTGTAGGGCGTGGCGTCGGCGTGGTTGGCGGCGAAGGAGACGTGGTGCTGCGGGTGCCAGTCCTTGGTAGCGATCTTGAGGGCGAAGGGGAGGGTAAGTAGGGTGTTGATGGTGGGGGCGATGTCCCGGCCTTCGGTGACTGCGAGGCTGCCGTTCTAGGTATTGTTAGTGGTGGCCGTGATAGTTTAAGCAGAAGAGGTGAACTTGAGGGAGACAAGACAAGTTAGGAGAAGCATCTGGGAGGGCTGCAAGATAATGATGAACTGAGGAACTCAGCTGGGAGGAATTCATAATTTAAGGAGAAGCCAACATGCAGATGGTCTCTTTGATCCCTTCTGAACTGGTTTATTGGGTTGGATTCCAGTCCATATTGCACTTGCAACTCAGCCGGAAACGTGAGCACGAGCGACTAATGCAACTCACCGGCGGACAAAAGTCCTCCTGAAAGTCAACCACGATCAAGGCCGGTTTGAAAGGTTCAGGGGACGTCATTTCTCTCGTTTATCGCGGTGTTCTTTCTGTCAGTGTTGACCGGAGGATGACGTTTGATGTTGCAAGTGGTGAGGCTTGGAGGGGTGAGTGAGATGAGTGAGAGGGATGAGAGCAGATGCGATAAGCTGATAAGGCACCGAGGCATCGGCCCCGCTTCGGAGGAGGGGCCGTCCTGAATTTAGAAGAAGAAATAGAGAAATTGATCGAGGAGCCGGGTCAATATTTGGACACAAATAATTAAATAAAAATTCAATTACACATGGCACAGATGACTAGACACGTCTCAGGGCACGTAAACCAGTTTATCGGTCTTTGGCTGTGGCAGGCAACTCAACGTCTACGTGTGACGGATCATCACCACAACGAGGCAAAAACACCAAAAAGACAAGACAGCCGTCACAAACGACCAAAAAGTATAGGAAAAGCCCGATGCGGGGGTCGAACCCGCAACCTTGAGATCGCGTACTCGTAAGAGTCTCACGCTCTACCGATTGAGCTAACCGGGCTCAATCTGTTGTGTTCGACTTGTGATGGTGGTTGCTTTCTAATTCTGCGTTATACGGGCCCTGTTGGACGTCGACGGGGCCGCGAGAGAAAAACCTTTTTAGCCGCAAAAATCTCTGATGGGCGGCCCACAATCCACTGGAATGGCCAGGGAAGCCCGGTCTTATTATACCCGTTAGATCCCGCTCGGACCCCCGTGCGGCATCGCGCCACGTGTAGACTTGCTAGATGTCGGCCACTTATGAGGTCATTTAAGTCAACAGGCACGAAGTAGTGTGGTGATGAATCACAACGTAACGGTCCCTCTGTGTCTTGTACTACCTCGTGACTCAACGCTATAGTAATGACGGGTCTGGAAAATATATACTAACCGTAATAATTAACATTACAATTTAGTGATGACTGTCTGCAACATTCTAACCCGGCGGGTATCGACACACATCCACTCTAAGCTAGAAACAATGACTCGATCTAATACTCCTCTATCCAGAGACCGTGCAGAATAGCACGTCTAATCATACACACTCGAGATGTCTGACTCATCAGCCACCCCAACCCCATTGTCTGCCGGTGAATCCTGGGGAAATGACATGGCCGTTTCGGGATTCTTGTATCGTCCTGGGTGGATGAAGGTGGGCTGCACCGCGGGCTCCGCAAACGCCATCTCGTCGCCCGTGTAGCTTCCGACGAGGCAGTTTTCTCTCACCGAGAACCGCACCATCTCCCGGATTCGCAGAATTGCCGCCGACTTTGTCGAGTGCATAAACACAATGAAGTCGAGGGCGCCCCGTTCGATGGCCTCCCAGTTTTCGCGAAAGGTGTTGCGCTTCGCCACGTCGAGGTTGCGCTCGACTTCGAGGTCGTGGTTGCGGAACCTGATCGCCTCCCGCTTGGTTGGGTCTGGACCTCGCAGCGGCTTCTCTTCGGGCCTCGGGTCTGCCAGGAGCTTGGTGGCATGCAATGCGTCGTTGGCGATACTGAAGCGGCGTCGTGCTTGCTGATTGTTTTCGGTGGGTGGGACAGGCTTGCCAGTTTCCATGCAAAGGGCAGCATCCATCCGGGTAAAAGCGACGACTTTCTTGGGCGTTGCCGAATTGATCTTGAGGGCTCCCTTGATGGGACGCATGGTTCGATGCTTTGCGGGTAGGGCTTCTGGCAACGGGCACTCTGTGACGAGATCTGTCTCGGCAAAACTGACTGCTTTCATAGCCTTCTCCAAAGGGTTCTTCAGGGCTCCCTTGGTAGGATTGATCGTTCGATGTTTTGGGGGTTGAGTTTTTCGCAGCGGCCACAATGCGTCGGATGTTTGGTTGCAGATGTACTTGAATGGCCACGGGCTGGTTTTATTGTCCCAGGGCCTTTTTGGGATTCCTTTGTGGTCGTGGAAGAAAGTCTTTGTAAGATACTTGCACCCGCAATCTTTGTGGTGAACATGAGGTGCGCGCTTTGTTATGGTGCCAGTGCAAGATTGTGTTCCCATGTTCCTGGAACCGCTGAGGTTGAGATTCATGATGTTGGTGGGAGATGGACAATGAATTTGATGCCGAGAGTTGATCAAGACCGACTAGTGGTTGTGTAGTTGGTGTTGTGAGATCTGAATGTTGGTGTCGTGATGGCTGTGGGCGACAAGGAGTTCTCTAGAGTTGTGTTAGTGGGTAAGTTGGTTGACTGTCGTGGCTGGATTCTTGTGGGAGCAGGCCGGCTTTATACTAGGAGAGTACCATTATGGCCAATATTCCATCTATGCTTCAAATCGGAGCCAAGATCTCTATTTGGGAACAGCATGTGTACTACAAGGGTTGACTCTATCTCATATAGGTTCACAGCTTCACCCTTGATGGGTTGGAGGTGGGGAACTGGCCAACCTTTATGAGTGCCAATACATTGATGGATTAGGAAAGAAAACTTTATACTTTCCCTTTCCTACCGGAACTGGAATATCCTTTATGAATCGAAGAGTTGGAGTACTGAGGGGTAAGTGGTTGAAGCAGAAGCATCATGTCCTGGTCAAGGCCGAACAGGTTGTATTATATTATGTGGGATGTTCACTTAGCATGGCACATTATAAAACGATGATTGACTACATCAATCTACCAAAGCACCTCGCCACAATTCAGTGACTCCTAATGTCCTAAGGGTTAGGGTTAGGTTTAGGACAAGCTACCAGGTAGCGATGTAGTCTCAGAAGTAGCCCCAAGCTTCTGCCGCCCCTCACTTTAGATGATTCTACCTTGTCGAGGAAAGATGCTATTGTAGATTGTGCACACCTTTGTAGGATTCGCCGGCTCAAATTCACATTACAAGATGAGGGCTGCAACAGTTTGTTACTTCCAATCTGTCAAAGTTCATTCCTATGCACCTTCGATGCCACCGCCGAAGGACAGGTCGCTGGCGACAGTACCTCTTGGCTGTCATCTCCCTCCACCTCAGAGAGGTAACATTGCCATATCTTGAGATCTCGAGTCGAAAAGGTCCTAATTATCGTCAAAATTAAGTAAAGGAGAAAGGAGACTTTAGATTCGTGGATTGTAGTTCGAAGGTGTGATTGAGTACTGAATGTCGACTTGATTGCGGATGAAAGCACCTCCAAATTATCCGCCAAAAGTGGTGTGCACTCCTTTCAGTACACTTGGGATGTGTTTTAGATGATATAAGTGCATAGGAAAGTATAAAGATTTTTTCTTCTTCCTCTGGACTGGGGTTTCCGATGAAGGGCAGGACTTTTACTACAATGACTATTGTGCGGAGGGCGGAATGATATGGATTGAAGGATGGCCTCTGGTGGATATGATGCATGAAGGTATCCCATAAAAATAGCTGTGTCGTTGCCGGGAAGGGGAGGGAGTTAAAGATGTGCTTGGATTGGATTTAAGGAAACCACGTAGACTCTGGATGTAGCTTACCAGGACAATTGACTGCATAGCGGAGAGCATTAGGAATGCGGTATGTGGACACTGAGGGTCAGTCGCGTGAATGAGGTGAAACGGTGGCAATGGTAGTCGAACGCCATTATTCCTTTCAATTCAGCATCTTTGCTAATTCTGTTTGATCAAATTCTGCCACACACTGGAGAATTGGCCTGTGATCTTTCTTCTTATCAACTCGGCATGATTGCTTCAGTGGGCGCATCTTAATCCGCGGCGAATTCCGCTGTCGGGTTGTTGGGCCTCCTGTATTTTGGTCATGAACGCCACCAACAATCCGAGACACCCGGCGTAAGGGGCGCGATTGAGTACGATTTAAGACTAAATCTCTGAGCGGCTGGGGCTTTTTTTCTTGGCTCCGTCTGGCTATTGATTGTGGCTTGCGGAATGGCTGGCTAGAACGCGTGGCTATCGACCGCGCCATGCTGCTATCGGCTGCGCCATGCTGCTATCGTATTCTCTCATTACATCGGCAAAGCATGGCCACGATACAAATCACGTGCTGGCACCTAAATTGATGAACTAATGCAGTTTGACGGTCTGTCACTCGCTGAAGGCCGATACGTGGAGACGTTTGTCACTCGCTGAAGGCCGATACGTGGAGACGCTAAGTGCCAATATTGAGAGAATACGGCAGTGGAGATATTGAGAGAATACGGTAGTGGAGTTATTGAATCACGGACTGAATTGATCTCAGATGTCTCGTCCTTTTTCCTCCCCTTTCCTCCCCTTTCCTCCCTTTTCTGCCTCTCAAGCCTCTTCCGCCGTCAAAACATCTTAATCCTTGTTTTACCGCCACTGCAGTCTGACAGCTACTCGCCCACTCGGAAACCTCTTCCTCCCGCTTGATGCCTCATTCGCAAGACAGCTGGCAATGGCTCTTCGCACATCCATCTCACACGAAGAAAGAGATGGCCTTCTCAATCATGACGACAATGAGATCGAACTCCAGGATTTCCCCGCCGCAAACTGGAACAACCTCCAGGATTTCGCCGTCACGAACTGGAAGAGGGCCGCTCTTTCACTTATGAATTCCGTCCGGCCTCACCTCCAATGGCGATTTTCTATAACCCGCCTCGCTTGGTTTTTAGTCCCCAGCTTTCTCCAGGGAGAAGACATGCTCAAACAGATCCGTCCCGCCAAATTGAGCCCTACATCATATCTCGATGGTATGAGAGGCGTGGCTTCGTTCATCGTCTTTTTTCACCACCTCGCACTCCCATGCTATAACTGGGAACGGGCCTGGGGCGCTGAAGACAACTATGATCTCATACTATTCCCCTTCATACGTCTGGTGCATGCAGGACCGGCCGCTGTTAGCCTCTTCTTTGTCATCTCTGGCTACTCTCTCTCCTATAGACCCATAAAACACATCCGAAGCCAAAACGTCACCGATCTCTCCACTGGCATTAGTTCTATGGCTTTTCGGCGTGTTATTCGTCTTTTCCTCCCGGTTATATTTTCTACTGGTATGACTTTCTGCCTGATTCGCATAGGGGCATTCGACTGGTCTCGGTCGATTGCTACAAATAAAACCTATTTCAGAAACAGGTTTGAATATCATCCTAAGCGGCTTCCCTCGATATATGATCAGTTCGTGGAGTGGGCAAGTGTCATAATAGGGGGCTTTCAAATCTTTGACTGGGCTTTATATAGGGGGTTTGTCAGTATGTTTACTCTCAGGCGCTTCTCTATTCTTCACGCTAATCCAAACGGCCAGTATATGACACTCATTTATGGACCATCCCCGTCGAACTTCGCTGTTCGTTCGTCCTTTTCATCCTCACCATGGCAACCTCTCATCTTCAGACAAAATATCGACTCCTCACTGTCACGGGTGTCCTATGCTATAGCCATATCAATAACAGATGGGACATGCAAACATTCCTCGCGGGCATGCTTCTCGTCGAGTGGGATCATATCCGGGAGGCTCATATCCCACCTCCTGCCTCGCCTCAAGGACGAACAATAGCCAAGCCTGCACAATCAAAACTTCAGACAATCTTCTGGCACCTAGCTAGCATCCTAGGTCTGTACTTTCTAAGTCATCATTCTCTAGGCGACCGGGCCAGCCTTGGGTGGGCTTTTATTTCATCTCTAACTCCAAAACATTCTCGGGGAATTGAGTTTCGTTATTGGAAATCTATTGGTGGGATCTGTTTCGTCTTCGCTGTGGGTCACTCGCGTTGGTGGCAGCGAGTCTTTAACTCACATATTGCTCAATACTTGGGTAAGATTTCATACGCTCTGTACCTTATGCATGGACCGATATTAAAAGTAATCGGCTATTACTTTCAGGACTGGGCTTGGGGGATTACCGGCGTTGAGGGCAGGGCGTATAATGCCGGGTTCCTTTTGGGTGCCTGTTTTTGTATCCCAACCGTTGTTTGGGCAGCTGATATTTTCTGGCGGGCCGTGGATATTCCCACTGTTAAGTTTGCCAGATGGTATGAGGGCAAGCTTATTGTGAAGGACTAGGAATTGTCAGACTCAACGTACAAGTCGTGGAACGCAAGCCGACTCGTGGAGTATTCAATTGTATACCCAGCTGGGTGTACTGGGATGGTAATGGCAGGCATATGTAATGTGATAAAATTGTAGCAATAGATCTGTCCTTAAAGTAAGTAGCTTGTGAGTTGTTGAACTAGATATTGAAATGCTCTGATAACCATAGGTACACTAGGGTGCCAATGAGACGTCTCTTAGCCGTGTGCATCCTCGTGGCCCAGAAAAGCTGGTAATGGGGTTTGTTAGTGATGACTTGCAGTTTGGGAGATTCATTCGAATGCTCTTTTTAGACCGCGGCTACTGAATGATGAAGCTGCGGTTGCTCGCAACTGCCGCTAGTTATAAGTATCAGGGATGATGAGTTTCTGTAGTCAAGGATCTCGATGGCTCTAGTTCTCGGATCTTATCAGTGTCTACCTAAGTACAACTACAGAGTAGACTTCCACTCACCTCACTCAACAATGAACTCGGAGGACTGATAGTTAAAGCGGATAATCGAGTTGTAACATTAGGTACGACAAAGACTAGCTACAAACAGTCTAGGCAGGAATGCAGAAGAACTAATGTATTATTTCCAACGCTTTCATGACTTCCATGTGTTGAAATTCCTCCGTAGAATTGAAGATTAGGGGCACGTCTAATTATCCCTCTATCCCATGTGCAATAGCGTTTGCTCTGGGTCCCTGCAACAACTATTGTACAAGTACATTGCCGAATCTAGTCATAGATTGGTCCATTATCATTCATAACCATCAAGTCCAATTAGTAGACAGCAACCATGGCAAGGGCAGCAGCGCCGATGGCAGCGCCGAAGCCGAAGTGCTTGGCAGCACCGTTAACGGGAACAGTGGAAGGAGTGGAAGATCCAGGGGTAGACTGAAAGCGAGGCACGTTAGGAGTCCATATCTATTGCAGAAAAATCCAGAGCCATGCAATACATACAGTAACGCCAATGGTGCCGATGGAGCCGCCAGAGGTAGAGGTAGCAGCGGAGTCAGTCTCGGCGGCAGACTCGGAGGAAGACTTGCTCTCGATAGCGGCAGTGGACAGAGTGGTGGGAACGGTGGCACCGGTGGTCTCGACGGCAGCGCCGGAGGTGGTCTCGGCGTCAGTGGGCTCACCGGCGGCGGAGGTGGCCTCGGACTCGGTGGTCTCGGCCGCGGCGGTGGAGGTCTCCTCGGCCTCGACGGCGGTGGTGGTAATCTCAGGGGCAGCGGTGGTGGAAACCTCGGCGACGGCGGTGGTGGACTCCTCGGCCTCAGCAGCGGTGCTGGAAGCAGTGAAACCAGAGGGGCTGGGAGTGGGCGAGAGACCGCACTGCTCAGCGGCGGCGGTGACGCCGTTACGGTAGTAGATCCAGATCTCGAACGTGTTGGCGCAGATCATGCAGCGTCCGTAGCGCTCGTTCCACTCAGAATTGTCGCAGAAGCCCTCCTCACGGCCAAGGGTGATGAGGAGACCTAAAGGTTGGATGTTAGTTGCGATCCTAAAAGGCATCAATCCCAAAGGCATCAAGTGTAGACATACCGCAGTCCTCGTGGCAGGCGTAGCGGGGAGTACCGGGCTCCTGGCGTCTCTCAAGAGCAGGGACGGCAGTGGGGTAGTCCCAGCGACGCTCGAGGGCGGAGGCGAAGGTGGCCGAAGCCAAAAGAGAGTAGGCAACGAATGAACGCATCTTGGTAGCGAGTAGCGAGAGAAAGTAACCGAAGTTATGAATTGACTGGACAACTGAGGGTGTTTGAGGGCTGTGATTGTCTTGGACTGCTGAAGAATAAGAACAGCCAGTAGCGAGACGATTGCAGCTCTTATATACTCGTGCCCATCAACACTGTTAGCGTTCAATTATGCTTGAGTTCGTTTAACAAGGCTCCCTAACCGAGTCAGGCTAAGCTGAGCGTAATCCACCACCATGTTGGTTTGGCTGTAAGTCAAGATCCTGGACGCGGACCTGGCATGGACTGGCATGGACTGGAATGGACTGTCATGGCCCTGGTATGGATCTAGACATGGACCTGCCGGAATAGGGCCACACATGAGCTGATACCAAGAGCGGCCATGCGCCGGTGAAATTGGTGAGTGCAACGGCAGTAACCCATACGGGAACCTTGACCCGATCAAATGATGGCCAAGAACGAGGCCTGTAGGCGTGTGGGTGGGTCGTGATGGGTCGTAATGGGTCGTCATGTGGCTGTCATGGGTCGCTATGGATCATCCAGGGTCTTCAAGCTTAGACCTGGGTCGGCGAGCTTAATTCTGGAGACAGGACGCTCCAACAGTAGGAACCCGGTAGCATCGGGCCCATCTAATCTTATCAGATGATCTGATTAGGTTCGTATACGAAGCCAACGGCTCGACCGTTTGGGACAGCCAAGACAATACATTTGAGCGAATAAACCGGTTTCGGCGCACTAGACCTACCCCCGTTAGAGCCAGCGGTTAATGCTCTGTGGACAAACTCTGCCATCCATCAGTAAGCAGCAGCATCGCATGCTGCATTGCATCCCCGCTGGCCGAGCGTGGGATGGCATGTGGGTGGCAGTGTGATGGCAGGTGTGGATGGCTCGCGGTGGTTGGTACGGAGTACTACCGAGTAGGTTGATATATTTGAGCATGCTTGCCGCCTTGCTGTTTGTGCATGCCCCTTTCCCTCATCCCTCCTCTCTTCATTTTACTTGCATTAACTGGTTCATAACAACCTGTGCACTCAGCCATCATGTTGAAGAATCTGCTGGTCCTTGCCCTGGCGACCGTCGTCGTTAGCCGCCCGGCTGATGATGATGAAACGTCCAGTGTCACCGATGATGAGATGGGCCCCGCGGCCTTCATGTGGCCGACGGATCGTGTCTGGTCTGGAGACATGGACAACAAGGGTCCTTGTGGTTCCAGTGCCAGTGTTGGCAACCGAACCGAGTTTCCTCTGAGTAAGTAGCATATTCCGAGTGCTAACTTGGTTGTTTCTAGTACTAACAGGTTTCCAGCTGGAGGTGCCCTTTCGCTTGTGGCCCAGGATGACTACTACAACGCAAAGATCAGCATCTCCTACTCCGAAGGTTAGTAACCGATCTTCTATCTGTTGCTTCCTAAACTCTTTGTTGGGTGCAATCACTCTTTCGCTCTTGGGACTATAATAACTCAACTCGTCGAATATAGATCCCCAGTCTAACGACGATTTCACCACCCTGATCGAGGAGAAGAGCATTTCTGATCTCAACCCCGGTCACACCTGCATCGACACTGGTGACCTTTCTGGATCCGCTTCGTCCGGCGGCAAGGCGACGTTCCAAATCATCTACAAGGCTGACTGGGACGCTCCTCACAACCAAACCTTCTATGCGTGTGCCGACGTCACCTTCGTGGAGGAATCCGCCTTCAGCTTCAGAATCCCTTGCTTCAACGCCACCGAGCCTGGTCAAGATGACAAGGCGGCTGGTGCAACGGCGAACCCGACTTCAACCGCCACCTGGAGGCCAGACTCCGATAGCTCCAGCGACTCTGATAGCTCCAGCTCCACCAAGGGTTCCAGCAGCTCCAGCTCTACCCACGGTTCTACCAAGCTCGACACAGAGTCTGGAGGCTCGAAGAAACTTGGCGGTGGTGCCATCGCCGGTATCGTCGTTGGATCCGTTGCCGGTGTTGGCTTGATCCTTGTTGGAGCCTTCTTCCTTTGGCGTCGCCGCCAGCAGAAGCAGCGCACTGCGCGTATCGCCCGCATGGAGAACAACGCTCGCGACCACGAATTTGCCACCAACAAGAACTCTAGTTCGCAGAACAGCGTTCAGCTTAGGGATATGCCGTGAAAAGGGCAAGGACGGGAGTAGGTCTATGGCGATGTCACTATCTGATTGATCTCCTATATCGTGGGAATCATGGCGATAGACTTGTGCTAGTGGGAGACACAATGAAATGATGGGTGATGCTTCATGAAGGATATCTGGTAGTTGAGTAGTTACAAATGACATAATGATATTTACCCGAGTCTATCATACCGTTCTCTACTGTGTTGTTGAATTTGAGTTGTATAAACTCCGTGCCTTGCGCCGTTTCCCAATCTACATGGTATTCCACCTGTGGTTCGAACTTTGTTGATGCAACTTGATCACAAACAAGGCTACAAGACAGCGCCTAATAACCCCGGTCACATTATGATTCTTTATGCCACACTACGCATGTACGCATCCAGTGTGGTATTCCATGGATGGGAGCCACATGCCAGGGCTCAAAGGTCACATATTGGCAAAGTGCCATTCGTTTGGTGGATGAACTGTGACTCAAGCCAATGATCAGGGATGGTCGGCCAACCGATGCCGGAAACCGGATGTGCCAACGCACAGTCTATTGAAGCCATGGGCGCTACGTATTGGGGCTGCATTAACCGCCAATCCTTTGATTCCATGGGTCCCTGGCCAAGGCACGGTTGGGGTGCCAAGGGTCCTAGTTGCTGGGCGTGATAGAGGCGGTGGCGGGACCCGCGGCCCACGAGAATCGTCTTGGCGTTGAAGATGCTTGCGGGCGTAGTGATCCCCATTGGACTCTGTTGTAACCGAGGGTGGAGAAGCGTGGAGGTCACTGTGTCGCACCCCAGCCACGATCTTATCAATCAGTGAGTGATGCGACAGCTTTAATGGGGAATTGTTAGAGCAACAGACCCAGTCATTCCGGGTTTACTGCTAAACTTCGGTCCGGACCCGCCAGTCAGGTCGGCCAACTATGCTTAGTGCTGCATTCCGAGCTGAAAGAAAGCCAAGGCTCTATCGTGGTGAGTGGTGAGGGAAACTGCCATAGGCCTCTTGGCTTCAGGTGGAGTATTCGGGGGTTATGCTACAACCGGTAAGGGTTTAACCTAGAGGTTAAATTGACTTTCCCACCCTAAATGTCTATTTCACGCACCGGGAATATCGGGATAACGGAGGTAATGGGAGTGCTCCGAGCTCGGAGACAGGGGCTCGTGTCTGGCTGGTCAACCATGCTGCTCTCGTCAGGCCCTTCGTACCATGAAATCTCAATTCTATGTTGAGTCTCTTCTTTCTGCCAAAAAGCCGATACGAACATTGCATTTCCACGTGGAACAGGCACGCTAGTTGGAACTATTGATACGCCACTGTGGAGAGTGACAGCTCCTAACGAAGCGCCTAACGGCGAACTTGCACCTTATCTTTGCCTGGTAATCATCGGTTGATCACTTCCGGCGTGCTAAAGAGGGTCCGATCCGAAATCCGGGCATGCCGGGGATCCTGGCAGATTGATATGGCGAGGCCGGGGTGAAAAGCACGCACATGATGTTCACCATGGCCGCCCACATGGCGGCACCTTTGATGGTAGGATCGGATCGGTAACAGGGATGCTCAGGTGAAGAGCAGACCAAGAAAAAGAAAACAACTCGCACAAGTTCGGAGCCACCAAGCTTTGACCTTGATTCGCGATGAGAGGAAATTACTACGATACGCGACGAGACGGTCTGTGGGATGTGACGGCTTAGGCGAACAGCCAAGGGCGCCAAGAGAGCAAAGCTCGCCACCATAAGCTTGGCTCCAGGGCGGAATTGAGGACAAGAGCCTACTCGGAATCCTGCGATTAGGAATGCACATTCTACATTTGGCAATGCGTATTCTACGTCTGGAAATGCGTAACGAAAAACTCTAGCTGCAGCCTTGTTCGTGACCTTTTGTTCACCGGGAGATCATCCGAGAAGGTGGATCGACGTTCCACCCGGCAGGTGCAGAAGTGCATTTGCGGCAACATTTCCCGCAAATACTCATTCCATCTTATCAATCAGATTAGACCTCTCAGGAGCAGGGTATACCAAGCACGGACTTGCTCATTTGACCATGGCATCTCCAGGCTTGGCGAGAGGGGAGCTCGTCTTGCTACGTAGTACCAACAGCGAATCATTCTGTCATGGATACGCCGCTTTACATGGGATCCCCCCACCGTACTATCGGTCCGTTTTCGGCAAAGGACTGGCACATGCAGTGCAGGTGTTTTTGATCCCGGACTCCGAGAACCACAATGCGGCAAGCATGTTATTTTCTTGGTGACTGACAAGATCCACACGCAAGCTGGCTTACCCTAGACTTCGACGCAAAAGGCATCTATTTTGATATTAATTGTCAAAGAAATGTAAATAGTACCAAAATTCTTGATACTTTGAGTGAATTGTTTAGATTAAATGAACCAAAGAATAGTCGGTGAACATCTTAGCCACGAAGAAGTCATGAATGCCTGTTGTGAAGCGGCATATTTCCTTCGACTCTTAGGTCTAGAGCCAATGCCTGTATATCTCTCCCACATGCTAATCATGGCTACTCTTCACAAGCCAAGGAGTACTAAACAGACTAGACTAAGATTCTACATATTTCCTTTCCTTATGTGTATTCCCCAGAGGCTCTTGTACTACCCAGAATACCTCAACGCTGCTAATACCCAGCAACGTGGTCTTTGAGCAACTGATTGACACGTCCAAATTCTCAGTCACATTCTAGTAGAACTGGCTATTGCGGTAATGTCACCCTCGACGGATCCAACCTCCCTGTTACCAGGGGATGCCCATTTCGAGCTCGAGACCCGCGCGGCGTCCATGGCGACTGCCCCCGCGATTGCAGCTCCATTGAGGAACCACCATATTCTTGCCGGCCGCCGATCCCCACCGCGCACTCGACATGCCAAGAATTACATAGGATCTCCCGTCTGTGGGTTCGTGACGGCCCACGATAACCCTGTGACTACTACCCCCACGCCCTTGCAGAGGGTATCGATAGTGTAACTTTGGCGACCCGTCGGACACTGTCCAGTAGGCTCTTGTTGTTCCCCCCTGTCACCGAATAACTTGGCGGTTGTAGCTCGGCAGGTTTTGTGCCGAAATGCTCTCGTGCATACGATACTGCCAGGTCCAGACAGGGGACGGCATGGAGGGAAGCTAAAGAACCCGAGGCCGCTCCATTGGGGATACTCTGCGAACTGTACCCATAGTCCATGAAGGACTTGGCTGTAGTTGTCCGGAGACAGTGAACGACACTACCACAGCAATTCCGACATATCCGATACCCATCTTCCTATTGTACTGTTCGTGGGATTCTTATGAGTGATTGTTGGTATTCGTGTTGAGCGTCTAGTCCCCCCTCTGGGTATGTGTGTACTAGGGCCCCCCAACCTCTTGATAAATAATAATTAGTATAGTAAATTTAACTAGATCTATTGTGTCAGAGATTTGAGGTCTTTGAAGCTTTCTGCATTTTTTGGGAAGGAGCCCACGGTCATCTCCTTCGGGATATCCTGCCTTAGCCAGGGCTATCGGCTTGATCTGATGAGTCAGACTTGTAGTCTTCTAGGGAAGATTTGGGGACATCAGATTGATCTATCCGTTATCATTATTAGCCATTATCTACAGAATGACCAATTGACAGTATTTTTGGTCCATTGATGCGGCATCCCCTTACGAATTATTTGATCGGATAATATCTTTAGCGGTATTCCCAATATCCCAATCAGAACTTTATATTGAATTTAATCGATATGCATAATTAAATAATTGCAGCTGTTTGGATTTAAGTTAAAGGCTAATTTAAGCACTTGCTGGGGAAACCGCACCAGCGGGATAGATTTGGTACATGGGCGTTTCTCCGTAACCTTCAATGAATGCACATATGTCGTACGGCTGTCGGACTTCTTAGCACAGCGGATTGCCGGGCAGATTAACGCCATGCTGGTAAGCCTCTGTCACATCCCGTAGATCCCGAAATGTCCGAGTTTGCCTGAATTTGTGACACTCCTGGCTTTTGAGTGTTGCGATTCTCATTTTCTTTCTCGGCTCGAGCGCACCTCAGCGTCTCAGTACCTCATTTTCTTCACGTAACCGGGTGATTTCGCGTTTGTCTAGCGCTGTCAGGATTCCTGACAAAGCCCTTGTTTGGTGGCGTCAAGTGACGCCGTGATGATGGGCAGGCAGGGGACGACCAACATTTGGTGAGGGAACCACTGGAGCCGGACTTGGGGGCAACGGTGGCAGCTGTTTCTCAAACATTATGACGGCGTGGCCGAGAAATGGTGGTGGACAATTGGAGAACGAAATCTATACATGGGGGGGGATTTAATCACGCGTGGTTTAAAATTGAAAGATACTTTTAGGCGAAAGATAAGTAGAAAAATATGCTACTTGTATTCCCTAAATTACCAGCTCTTGTAAAAAATGTGTAAGGAGTGACAAGAATGTATTCCGAACAAAGAAAACAGAAGGTTCCTCATCCAACTGTCGTCAAGACTCACCCAAACTGTCGTCAAGACTCATCATAGCTCGCTCCCGAGTTGTCTCCATTCCAACTCATCACCCATGCAATCCCGTAATCTCCTAACCCGTCTTGAGTTAACTCCCAAAAGACTGGGACAACTCCTTAGTGATGCCCGTAGCCGCCACGCTTGCACGTCTTTCCATTCCACTTTTTACCGTGGGGGCAGACGCATTTGCCGTACTTAAACACCTGATTACCAGGGCATTTGCATTTGCCGTATTTGAAGACCTGACCGTCAGGGCATTTGCATTTTCCGTACTCGAAAACCTGTCCGTCAGGGCATTTGCATTTTCCGTACTTGAAGACCTGACCGTCAGGGCATTTGCATTTTCCGTACTCGAAAACCTGACCGTCAGGGCATTTGCATTTTCCGTACTTGAGGACCTGACCATCAGGGCATTTGCATTCGCCGTCCTTGAAGATCTGACTATCGTCGGGGCATTTGCATTTGCCGTACTTGAAGACCTGACCGTCAGGGCATTTGCATTTGCCGTACTCGAAAACCTGACCGTCAGGGCATTTGCATTTGCCGTACTTGAAGACCTGACCGTCAGGGCATTTGCATTTGCCGTACTTGAAGACCTGACCGTCAGGGCATTTGCATTTGCCGTACTCGAAAACCTGACCGTCAGGGCATTTGCATTTGCCGTACTTGAAGACCTGACCGTCAGGGCATTTGCATTTTCCGTACTCGAAAACCTGACCGTCAGGGCATTTGCATTTTCCGTACTTGAGGACCTGACCATCAGGGCATTTGCATTCGCCGTCCTTGAAGATCTGACTATCGTCGGGGCATTTGCATTTTCCGTATTTGAAGACCTGACCGTCAGGGCATTTGCATTTTCCGTACTCGAAAACCTGACCGTCAGGGCATTTGCATTTTCCGTATTTGAAGACCTGACCGTCAGGGCATTTGCATTCGCCGTCCTTGAAGATCTGACTGTCGTCAGGGCATTTGCATTTCCCGTACTCAAGGACCTGGCCATCAGGGCATTTGCATTCGCCGTCCTTGAAGATCTGACTATCGTCGGGGCATTTGCATTTTCCGTATTTGAAGACCTGACCATCAGGGCATTTGCATTCGCCGTCCTTGAAGATCTGACTATCGTCGGGGCATTTGCATTTTCCGTATTTGAAGACCTGACCATCAGGGCATTTGCATTCGCCGTCCTTGAAGATCTGACTGTCATCAGGACATTTGCATTTGCCGTATTTGAGGACCTGGCCATCAGGGCATTTGCATTCGCCGTCCTTGAAGATCTGACTATCGTCAGGACATTTGCATTTCCCGTACTCAAGGACCTGGCCATCAGGGCATTTGCATTCGCCGTCCTTGAAGATCTGACTGTCGTCAGGGCATTTGCATATGCCATACTTCAAAACCTGGCCGTCGGGGCACTTGCATTTGCCGTACTGCATAACCTGGCCATCGGGGCATTTGCATTTTCCGTACTGCATAACCTGGCCGTCGGGGCATGAGCCGCCGCGCTCAACAAGGTTGCTCTCAGCGTCCCTTGCCTCGAGACCAAAGTTGTCATGTTCGGCTTGCGGGAGAGCCTTGACCGAGATGGCCAAGGCAAGGAGGTTGATGAAGAAGTATTTGATATGCATGATGAGCGATTGGGGTGCCCTTCAGCAACAAAGGTGTAGTGAGTGAAACGAGAGACTTGAGTTTCCTGTGTGAAGGGAAGTGATGAAGAAAGAAGGTGTAGGAGAGAGTCCAAGGCCTTTCTTGACTTGGGAGTAAGAAAGAAAAGTTTCCTCAGAGGACATTATGGGGTTTAAGTAAGAATGATTGCCTCATGTATCTCAGAGATCTCGTATAACTCCTCTTCTCTCCTCCCGACTTGCCTTGCCCTCCCAAATTCTTAAAATCAAGTAAGCTCATACTACTTTCGGTCGCATCACGCTCAATTCAATAGTTCCAAAGTTAATTGCATTTTGATCATCACCACTGTTACTATTCTTGGTGTTTTGCAGTACGACAGGCGTACGCTATAACAGCCTCAACTGTGGATGGCAGCTGACCTAGATGCAGGGCCATGGGTCCGAAGGAGGTGGTTGGTTCAGGACAAACTAAACGGCACAAGCAAGCACAAGCACCATGGAGCTGATTCCGGGGTATTAAGCAGCTATCCAACACGGGACATGATGCTCTTCCTGTGGGTGCTAAGAATTTCTCGCCACGATGACAGGTATGACGCTAAGGGCTCAAGCCAATTCATAATCCAGCTGCAGCTGAAAAGCATGAATCATCACACCAAGTCTGGAATACGAGCTTTAATACATTTCTTCAGCCACTTGCTAGATAAGTGGTGTTGACTTGCAAGATCTCGTTGGACACCGTAATTGTGCGGGAAGCCATTCGGAGGCTCAAGTCGGGCATCCCCGCATAGTTGCCTCGACAGGGCGGAAATAATCTTTAAATAGCCGTAGGATTGGCTAATGCAAGAGGGATAAAGACCAACGCACCAACTGCGGGGGAGGCGTTCTTCTCCAAGACCTGGCAAGGAACTACGGACCAGGCATGTACCCCGATCTCTAATAGGATGGTGCTTCACTCCTTGATTCGACCCGCTGTGAGTCGGACATGGATTAAGCCGACCTGTTTGCTTGTGCCTCTTTGCATAGCTGAGTGTGGTGGGCTACTCACAATGAATTGGGCCTCTATTGAGATCCTAAGTAGCCTTGATTGCGATATTATGCAACCCAGAGAACAATGATGATATCATTGACGGCTGATCTTAACCAATGCCTGAAGCTCGAATGAAGCCGGAAGTCGGGGCTGGGGGGCCGAGAAGCCGTTGATGAGCAGCTTGCGATGCATATTGCTTGGAACCAAAGTCTAAAGAGATGCTGCCACATCACGACAAGAAGCTCCAGTTAGCTCTCAGCTTCTTCCTAGCATCCCGTATTTTGGCTTCAGGTGTGCTTACCAGCACGGGATGGGAAGAAGCTGAACACTAGAAGCGATGCCTCCGGTGGCGGTTACGATGTTCTGACACGCCACTTACGCTGTGGTGATGAGGGGACCTGAGGTTGTCGCCGAACGTTAGCCTTTGAACCCTGGCCGTATTCCAGAATGCGACAAGAAATAACTGTTAATCCCCGCTCTCAACTCATGATATAGGCTAGTCATAGCTGATCATAATAACCACCGCGCTTGCACTTCCTGTGAGGGTGCAACTTCTTCCCCTCAGGATGCCTGTACTTCTGCTTGTAGCTGTCTGGGATCATTTGACCCTTGAATTTTGCATTACTTAGTTGTAGGGCCGAACTCTTGGCCGTCGGGACACTTGCATTTCTTGCTCTTGGGGTAAAACTTATGACCGTCACTTGGGCACATCACTCGCCCATCATGCTTCTCAAACCCTTTCTCCTTGAACCTCTTGCCCTAACCTCACGGGGTCACCATCATCAACCCTGGCCTTGAGACCGTGATTCACGGTGCCAGGGTTAGGGAGGGCTGTGACTGAGGCTATGACAAGAAGTTCAAGGAGGAAGGGTTTGAGAAGCATGATGGGTGAGTGGTGTGCCCCCCAGTGACGGTAAGGAGACCGACCCGGAAGAGAAGCGTAAATACCCTAATGGTCAAAAGTTCGTCCATGTTACCAAGAAATACAAAACCCCCGACGGTCAGGAGTTCACCCTAAGACTGAGGGTTGCAACCAGCTGACGGTTAGACGGGCTAAGGTGGAAGAAGGATTAAGGTTGCCATGTGTTGCAATGCATCCACCAGTCAGACGGTAAAACCATTCACGGAAGGGGAGCTGACACACAATACGAGAGAAGACGAACTGACTTGTTCCGGCGTCTGATGACCCAAATACTCAACAGCGATGAGGATATGAGGTTGGCGTTCAGCATAGATGTATGCTATTCTTTATGTTTGTGGCGTTGATTGTAAGCTGAAATGTATATGTAGAGACTATAAGAGACGGAATAAGTAGGAGATCTACGGGCAATTTATCCGACTTTAAGAGGAATAAGCAGGAACGAGTGCTTTGACCTTGTTGAGATTAAGCGAAGTCGAATAGCAGTGAACTAAAAGGAGACATACATTAGTGGCCACATCAATCCAGGGACATGCAACTCCGTATTGTCGTGGAGGTTGTCTGGCCTCATCAGATGCTTGTCCCTTGTAGGTACTGACACCTGGCTGCCGATGTTCCGAAGTCTCACGGCATAGCCCCCTCTCCGTCAGCTTGTCGTCATTGATCTCCGCCCCATTTCGGACGTTATGCCGCTGAAAGATGGGGAAGGGCCCTAGTCGGACAGGAGGGGGGGTCGGGAGGGAAGAATATGGACAGAAATGAAGAAAAGAGTGGGTCTGAGCATATACCTTACATAATAAGGTGATGCGAGCTGAGATACTTGCCATATGCGCCATGTGAATAGGAAAAATTTGTAAAAAATATCAGGCGAGTGTGATGCTTTGGGGAAAAGTACATGGGCTGCCGCAGGTACAACACGCAAAACGACGTAGCGATGACCATTTCTTACATATCCGCAAGGGGAACTTGGCAATTAATGGCTAACACGAGCTGTATGATGTAGTGTGGCGATTAGAATATTACAAGCTCGGAGTAGTGGGCAAGCGGCAGGCCTCTCGGTTAGGTTGTCCTAAAGCTTAGCTGTAGCTCCTCCATGTCAATGACACCCAGCAAACAGCTCCGAGGAACCGCCTCCGAGGCGAGATCCGACGTGTGACCACTAGTAACGTAGCTCTGTTGGGGTTTTGCGTCTCATCCCCCTTGGCTAAACCGAGTTAGACCGATACACAGCCCCATCGCCCCAGGAACCACGACTTTTTTCAGCTGCAACTCGCGTAGGATTGCTGCAACCCTCGACCGTTTTTTCTCATGCTTGAGTTTTCCTCCCCCTGAACGTGTGCATAAGGGAGGAGACAGTTTTAGAAAAAGTGGACATCGCTTGTTCTCTTTCCAGACATGGCAAACACAATTGCTCGGACATCCAACTGCCATTCTAGGTGACGTCATAAATACCATCAATAAACATCGGTTTGAAGGTCTACTGGGTTGTTGGGCCTGTTGCTAACCACCCCTCTCTTGTTGAAGGAGTATCGTCGATGAGACAACAAAGGCTAGCCCTCTTCCTAGTTTGAGGCTGATCGCACCTCGAAGTCTAGTCAGTTGGATGCTCACCATCCTGGAGCTTGGCGTGCGTCGCTCATGATGCAGAGGCAATAGGCTTCGGGCCGTCGGCGTCTCTGTCGGCGTCTGGGGATTGCAAGCCAATCAAAGGATGCAGGCCACATCGGCAGTTTCTTCTGCTGACCCCTTGGCTAAGCTATTGCTCGTATATGCATGGGACTTGTCGGTTATTCACTGGTGCATCCCCGTTCCCTAACCTTCGATGAGGAAACCTAATATTTGAATGTATTGAATTTTGTTGTGCACATCACAGTTGCCGAGGCCTACGTTTGGGTTTCAAGCTCATCCTTTCCATCTGCCGGAATCCTGTCTAACTTTGTCGAAGACAGAATGGTTGAATTGAAGCTTAAGGCAAAAATATGTGTGCAATAACTTCATTGCTAAGCTACTGTTTCTTCTGGTACTGGGCGTACTTAATGTATGTCTCTATTGTTTATAGATACTGCCTAGCTTTGATCTATCTGATGATATCGAGTAAAGCTAAAAAAGAACTAAAAAAAAACCGCTCCCCAAGAACCCCGTCGTGAGTCAGGACCGAGCTGGTCCCTCTGGCTCGAACTGAATGAGCAAAGCCGTCACTATTAGTAATACCCACATTGAGTTGTGAAGCGCCCCTCACGGCTCGACCTGATAACGAAACATTCAGTGAAATAATCGTATAGTCGCCTAACTCGGTCTTCGGGGCATACATCGTATACCGTCTCTGACTCAGTACCTTGCGAGGACAGAGCTCAACCAACATGATTACAGGACCTTGGTAACGTCACATCGATTAGAGATGCCATCAGAACAAGATTCAACTAAGAAGGGAAGTAATACGTGACGCGACTGTCATGTTGCGCGTGATTTGCATATGCAACGGCCGTGGCCACCATCACGTACATGTTCATTTAACTACCAGTTCGAAAGGACACATAGTTCCTGTGACCAAAAAGGTTGAGTTGTTGGGTAGGAAGATGTTGTGTTCCCCCTCGTCTCAACCATTTCTCAAGATCCCTTTCCTTGCAGATCATCGTCTTGTATTCTCGCTGACGATATTTCAACATGACAACCCTGACGCTGCGTTTCGAACTCGCCCCGACATTCTACTTCAGCCTGAGATTAATGACAACCAACGACGAAAGCATCGATGGAGACGAGGAGGACACGGTCAGCGGACACAACCGGGAAAATTGCAGCGCATATTATTACTCATCCTATTGTAAGATGAGAGGTGGTATACATTACGCAACTATTGTGTCTGATAATGCTAAGATGATTTCTATGTGGTGGTAATCGATAAATGAGATGAAATGATGGCCACATGGCGGATTCTAAATGTAAGAGGAGGGCCGTTCGACCTCCTTCTTCAGAGCCGCATTGAAGGCATTCCAGTTATGCATGAGTTGTTCTTGATTCCTCCGAGGCCAATAATAGAGGGCCAAGGCACCTCGAAACTCCTCGCTCTGGATAAAAGTGGTACTTCCTGGATTTTCCTTGCTCGGAGAGAAAGAAAAGCGATGCTGTCCAGATAAGATTATGGGTATTGAGCCCTCCCAAGCGAAACATTCGGTCGAGTTTTCCTGAGTAGGTTAGTACAGAAATACGAGGATCTAGACCAAGAGCCTTACCAGCACAATCGGGCTGAATGACATTCCATGCATGGCAACCCTGAGACTGTCTCCTGTCTTTATTTCGGACGACTTCTTGCCTGTATCAGCAGGCTTAATGTCCCAACCTTGCTGCCATTCATTATAGCGAGCAAATTCTAGGAACTGGAACTTATTAGCGAGATATTTGAGGGGGGTTTTAGTTACACATACTACTGATCGAACAGCAGCTGGAGAGGCCAGGATCTCGACCTGGGCAGATACGGAAACGGGATTCATGATTTTGGGAAGGATATTGACGGATGAGAGATGAGGGTGCGTGTTTGAGACGCAATTGGCGATGTGATTGTTATGATTTTTCTGACTTCTCTGACTGTTCTGACAGTTATGCCAATGCCTAATTTCCAGGAGTTCTTCCTTATATCTTGGTGATAGTTCGGGCCAACACGCACCACCGTGCTGACGCTACTAACGCTAATTGGACGCCACCAACGCCACCAAGGACGAGATTATGCCGACCGCCGGCTGACGGAATCCTGATTGGCCGGGTCGGAGTAATCGACCAGAAGCAAGGGAAGCGAGAAAATAGCGACATGATCACGTGGTTTTCTCCACAACTTCGCGCATTTCTCGGCCTCGCCCAAGATTCGGCCGCCTCGTGCGTCAGTCGCGCAAGGCACACCAGATGGACAAGGGATATAAAGCGGCATTCACTGCCGGCCATATTGACAAGATGGAAAATAGACACAACAATCTCAAGCTCAACCACCTTCAAGCAATCTCAAACAACCAACCAACTTGATCTCTCTCCTCTTTTGGAAACCAACTCTCAACTACACCACTCCTCCACTACTCCATCCATTACAATGGCTCAACAGACTATCGCATTTATTGGCGCGAGCACCGGCGTTGGTCTCTCCGCACTCAAGCACTCCCTCGCTGCAGGACACCGGTGCATCGCCCTCTGCCGCACACCCTCCAAGCTCACCGACATCATTTCGCCTGAATCAAACGCGAACCTGCAGGTCATCCAGGGCAACGCACACGATCTCGCTGCTGTTTCTCAGTGCTTCAAGAAGGCAGACGGAAACGTTGTCGACGCCATCGTTTCCACCATCGGCGGCAAGCCCATGCTCAACAAGCAGATGACCGACGACCCCGAGGTCTGCAGGAAAGGCATGGCCACTATGCTGGAGGCTCTGGCTCAACTGCGAAGTGCCGGCGCTACGGGCCGACCCTTGATCATTGTCTGCAGCACCACCGGCATGTCTCGCTTCGGTCGTGACATGCCCGTCTTGACCATTCCGCTGTATTCATTTATGCTCAAGGTTCCCCACAAGGACAAGAAAATCATGGAGGACACCCTGGCAGACAGCGGCGAAGACTTTACCATTGTCCGTGCCAGTCTGTTGGTCAACGGCGAGTCCACCAAGCCGATCCGGGCGGGCATTGAGGACCCAAAGACCGGACGGGAGGTGCAGGAGATTGGGTACACCATCTCTCGGGAAGATGCGGGCAAGTGGATTGCAGACAATCTTCTGATCAAGAGGGAGGCCAAGTACCTCAACAAGATTGCAAGCATCACATATTGAGGTGGATTTGGTATGAGAATTGGTGGTTTCAAGCATGGAGTCGCGCACTGCTGGTTGTTTAGACTGATATGCAAGGTATTCGATAGTCCTGGATATAATAGATAGAATAAGTACGCAATATTACACCATCTTTATGAGTATAGACCTCTATTTTTCATGAATTCTCCTTGAAAATACTGTCCGCGAGGATGTTAGGAGGGTTGCAAGAGGCGCCAACTCTGCTAAAACACCACCGTCAAGTCATGCTCCCATTTCATGCTTAGTAATTATGCTGACACCTACTCCATCAAGCTACCTGAAAGCGAAATAGGATCAAGTGTAACACCCCCGCAACCAGGCAATCACCCATCGCGCACCTCAAGGGTGACATACCGCTGAAGAATGTCGCAGGCGTCGAGCCCCGAGAAAAACGCGTCGGCGACGGCCTCGCCTCCAGAAGCCGCCTCCGCATACGTGAAGCCGCGCAGCTGTGCGGTATGTCGCAGCCGCAAGGTCCGCTGCGACAAGTTGTCGCCGTGCTCGAATTGCCGCCGAGCCAATATTGCCTGTGTCGTGCCGTCCAATGATCGCCCCCCGCGGTGGGCTCGGCGCCTCGAGCGTATCACTAACAATGCGGCATCCACTGAAAAGGCGCCGCAGAAGTCTGACCCGGGGGCGCGCCAGGTCATGGAGAGGCTGCGCAATCTCGAGAGCCTCGTCAAGGAACTGAGTGGCCAGCTTGAGCAGGCAAACGCCGCCGCTAGTTCTGCTGCAGGTGGTTCCAGCGTCAACTCTCCTGGGACGTCGACACAAGAGGGAGACGCAGACCGCCAGATGAACACGCCGTCAACCACAAGCGCTACAGCGATGCAGAAGCATTTTGGAAGACTAGTTCTCCAGGATACAAGTCAGAGCCATTACATCGGCAGCGGCTTCTGGTCCCGTGTCAGCGACGAGGTATATACTGATCTTATCTTGGTCGGATTGAGCTGATCGCCCGCAGCTTGATGGGCTGAAGATAGATACCCGGCGGCTGGCAAGCGATGATTCTGATACATCAGATGACGGAGAATCACCTGAAAAGTCACCTCCCACCCATGAGCTTGATCGCACGCCTTCGGAGCGGCATGCGTTCTTGTTCCAGCACAACCTAGTCTCATCCGGGCCTGACCCACGCGAGTTTCGCATTCTACCATCCCAAATACCCTTTCTCCTAAATACATTTTCCGAAAATGTAAACATCTTCTTACAGATTGTCCATATGCCGACCGTCAGCAAGATGATGCGCGGGATGCGTGGAAACGATGTGTCAAACCTTACACCAGCCAACGAGGCCTTGATGTTCGCAATCTCCTACGCAGCTGTTACATCTATGGAGGAGGATGACGTGAGTACCTTAATTTGGCACACTTTATTTAATGTGCCTTGAACCGAGCTTACGTTAATTGCCTAGGTCATGACCAACTTTGGCTCCACGAAAGCAGACCTTAATCTCAAGTATCGACTCGGCTTAGAGCATGCCCTGGCCAAGGCCGATTTTCTCAATGTCCCCGACATTGTGCTAGTCCAGGCCTTTGCCATTTTTCTCTTCCTGGTTCGCCGCCATGATAGTCCGAGGTTCGTATGGATGATGACGGGCCTTGTCATCAGAATGGGGCAGGCCATCGGACTGCACCGGGACGGTTCTAATTTCCAAAACCTGCCTCCCTTTGAAGTGGAGATGCGACGAAGAGTCTGGTGGGCTCTCTGTATGCTGGACGTACGGGCGTCGGAGGACCAGGGGACGGACTTCACCATCACCAGCGGCAGCTTTGATACCAAACTCCCCCTGAACATCAACGAGGCAGATATTGACACCGAGGTCAAGGAGATGCCACCTGCACGCCAATCCTTTACTGACATGACTTTTGCGCTCGTCTCGCACGAAATTTGCGAGATCGTGAGGCAGATGATGGCTCCAGGGCCCAAGCACAGTGGGCCAAGTGTCGAAGAGCAAAGCCGCCTCCTAAACACCCTGCATGTGAAACTTGAAGGGAGGTACCTTGAATATTCATCAGAGTCCAGCAATGTCGCATACCGAGCTGCGGTTACTTCTACCCGCCTTGTAATAGGCAAGATGAAGCTTTTGGTCTACCTTCCCATTCTTTTCTCCTCTCCGAGCGAGCACTTCTCACATGAGATTCGGGACAAACTGCTGGTTGCCGGATTAGAGGTCGCCGAGTACAACCACGCTCTCAACGCCGAGAAGGAATACACTCCATGGCGCTGGATTTTCCAAACCTACACCCATTGGTACGCCATCGTCTTCCTCTTCATCGAGATTTCTCGCCGCCAGTGGTCGCCTATCGTTGAACGAGCTTGGGTCGCTCTTCATAGCAGCTGGTTGATCCCAACCCATGCCAAGATGGACAAGAACTTGCGAACCTGGCTTCCGCTGCGGAAGTTAATGTCCAAAGCTCGCAAGCATCGCGCCGCAGAGCTCGGGCGGCTACGCGGCGATGCATCCGCCATTGCACAGCGGGAGATGAGTGATCGCAACATTCCCCCTCCAGCCAGTTCTGGACCGTTTCCGGAAGGGAAAGCCGAGGAGCTCTTTCACCAACACTGGCGCAGTCTTTTCAGTATGCCAGTGGACCACGGTAGCCAAAAACACGTCTCTGGAACTCCCGGGGTAGGTGATTCGCCTCCGTCGATTGTGGTACGGGGAGTCGATACGTCACAACAGAATATTATCTCTGAACCAGCAAATTGGCAGCAGGATATGTGGTCCAACTCGAGTTTCCAGCCTGTCGACCAAGTTGTAAATCCTCGCTTTGGCGACCAAGGCCCGGTTAACACATCCACGAACCCGAATTTGACCAAAGCCATGAATCCTCAGAGCGGATTGGCCCCTGGATTGACACCTGGGAAGACTGAAGAGTCCTCACACAGCACGCCGTCCACCGTACCGACAGAGTGGCCAGATCCCCAGCTGATAGGCCCCGGCTTCACGCCTTGGCTATGGGCTGACGCGGATCCAATGGTTGATGTTTTTGCTGATGTGGATGTGAATATGGACATGGACGGAGAGATTGACTGGAATAATTGGTTAGAATTTGCCAATGGCATGGAGGAGGGTATGAGGCCGGATGGAGCTGCTGGCAGTTGGCCCACGCCTATGTCGTAAGATTTGAGCTTCTGGTTGCCAGTTAAACAGGACTGCGGTAGTGACAGGAGATCATAGACTTCCGCGAGTAGTGGAACACACGGTCACGAGGATGATAAACGGTGGCTATGGTGATCGAGTATTGATCACATTGAGTCTAGTGTGGTCTGAAAGTTGGATTAACTAGATGCCGTGCACTTTGTGGTGGTTCATGGTCAAATATCAAGTCTCATCCGGGATTCGGCAGCGACCGACGCCTTACAGGAATTTCAAGTACTCTGACCGAATAATTCAATTACACACCACTAGAGCTTAGGTCTCAATTCTTTGTCAATATCTGCCAAACTCTCATCCTACCAAGTATGCAACATGCGCATGGCTATGGTCCTGCTGGGAGGGATGAGGTGTCGAGCCTCCGCCACTATGGCCATGCGAGCCATCGAGAAGTGAACCAAACCAACTACCACTACCAGAGGTATAGACTGCATGGTTAGGACCGCTGTTAGGCTGATGGGTAGAGTCTGTATCGCCTTGCGCATGCAACCCATCGAGAAAGTATCCAAGTGGCCCCGTCGCATCTTGACTGCCTGAATCTGTTCCATCAATATCCTCGACATCAGCCCCCATGAATGCCACGGCATTTAGACTGTCGTTGACCACTGGACCATCATCACTATTATCCTGATCGGAAGTCGCAAATAAACCCAGTCGGGGCGCCATGGTAGCTAGCTGCATGCGTTCATCACGCAGCTTTTCGTACGCCCTGATTTGTTCAGATCGGGGCCGGAGTGCCCATGGTGCGATCCAGTAGTCGACTCCCTTTCCAGCTTCAAAGTAATGGCTGTACGGTTGGGCGCGGTGAATACCTCCCAACTTCACCCGAATGAGAGACAGGTTTTGATCTCGCGGTTCTTCCTCGTCCAGCCACGCCGTGGCCCTGCAAAACGATCGGGATTTTGCCATGGCAGCGGCCACCCTGTGAAGAATTGACGCTGCTGTAAGGACCTGTAATCGGTTCTTCAGCCATGATTGTGGGCTTGCGTGCAGTCCTGCCGTTTCACCAACCACGCTCGCTGGTGCGTACATGTGCGAGTCGCGCGTCAGGTGAAGTGCTGCAATGGACCACGAATCAAACGGAAAGGCCCAGACATGCTTGGCTAGGTTGCATTCCCCGCACCGGGTAAGACATTTCCTATATGCTTCGGTGCAATCCCAGGGGAATAGATCCTGGTATGGGTATATCGATCCACCGAAAGCGCCCCAGTCGTGCCAGTACTCTTGGTATGTGTCGATAATATCAGCTTCGTCATAACGTCCGAAGCGGAATCGGAGAAGATACTCCTCGGTGAGTCCTTTTGGGACATCAAACTGGCTCTTGACGTCCTGGTTCGTATATCCTTCATCCGGGCAGACGAAACTCATAGTGTATAATGGACCGTTGACTTGGGCCAGTTGTCCAGGTCCATTTACAAGATACTTGAAGAGATTGTGGTCGATGATTGAGTCGCAAAACTTCTGGCAGTTATTCTCGGTGATGCTCCATGTGATTTCATTTACTGGATGCAAGAGCCGCTGCGCAATGCTTTGCAAGTAGACCCTTACCCGAGTTTGAATAAGAGTCTTGAGTTGCTGCAGTATTGGTTCGAGTGCAGAGTCTAGAATTGCATCCTGATCGGATATCGGCAAACCTGGGTTGTCAAACGGCGCTTTACTTGCCGCGAGGAGGTCATTCACAATCTGCAGTTCCGCATCGTAGGGAAGAACGCCGCTGAAGGGTACGCCCACTACCTGTTTCATGATGGCCTTGTATCTTTTCTGGTTGGCGGTTTTATGTTTGCGCCTCCACAAACTGCGCTCTGGAGACCCGTCGACGGCAAGGCTTTGATCCTTTTGTGTTTTGATGTGGAACCGTTGGTGGAAGACGGGTAACTC
This sequence comes from Ilyonectria destructans, assembly GCA_020740775.1. Taxonomy (NCBI): domain Eukaryota; kingdom Fungi; phylum Ascomycota; class Sordariomycetes; order Hypocreales; family Nectriaceae; genus Ilyonectria; species Ilyonectria destructans. Next base: position 705,776 of record JAHEWK010000011.1, read on the forward strand.
GCGTAAGGTGATGTGTGCACCGCCTTTTGATCTAAAATTTGAATATAAGTCATGGGCGATTTATTACTCAGTATGGAGGAAGAGGAACTTACTGAGATACCCCGTTCTCGATGATCAAAGGTCCGACACGGAGAGCCATGTGCACATTGCCGAATGGGTATTTCTGCGCGTGCTTCCTAAGGAATCGTGGAATGTCTGTGTCAGCCTGTGCCTGGGCATGCGCAGCATCATCCTTGGTTCTTGGCAAATTCGGTGAACCAGAGCCGGCTTTCTGGGGCTTCTTTTTCCCCGTTACAAGCCTTGAGGCGATTTTGGTAAATTTGCTTGGCTCTTTCGCCCTTCCAGCAGCCATCAGGCCCTGATACTTGGCCAGGGCGACAAGCTCACGTAGCTTGAGCAGGTTGCATCTCATCTGTCCTCCTATGATGTGGCTGTCATTCCTGCCAATTGGGAAGAGGCTGATTGGCCTCCCAGATTCGTCTAACTTTGTGGGATGCTTGCAGCCGCACATCTGCATGCTTATGTCTGAAGTGATGGCCTCAGGAAGAATGCAGTGCTTGTATGCCTTTGAGTAGGACTCCTCGCCGTAATAGTAAAGGCGGTAGCAACTCTCACAAACCACCCCACTCTCGGCTGGACTGTTGCAGGTGAACATGCTCCCGCATACGACGTTTTTACAACTTGGCCGTGCGCAGCGGAGTGGCTCAAATTTTGGCATCGACTTTTTGTCAAGCTTAGAGAACATCACTGTTTATATTAGCTTGTGAATTGCCTCGAAAGCTTGTGAATTTACGTTGGGGTATAGCTGGCCTATTCCAGACGCCGAGTTTATCAAGTGGTGGCCGATGTTCAATTAGTTTTTCCAAGTCGAGAAAACCTGGTGAAATTTAGCTAGATACCCTGTTTAGGATCGGAAAGAAGAGCAGACCGGCGTTTTGTAGAAGCATCCATGCTCTCTGCTGCATGCCTTTGAGCTTTGGGGTATCTGGTGGGGAACCGAATCAGAACCGGCTGGACAAACGGTTGGAGGTAACACACCATCAATCGCCCTCTTTACCTCGGACTTAATTTTATCTCTATAGTACTCCACTTTCTTGATTCTATAATCCCTTGGGCTTGCATCATTGGATACCATCTGGAGTTGTGGCGTGAATGATTTTGATTCTCTCTTCTTCCCTGTAGCGAAGTTAATCTTGAGCTGGTGATCTATGAGTGGAATTGGATTCTCATGGCAGGGATTAGTACGTACTTTGGTGGTTCGCATACTGTCGGGCTTCCCGGCTGACTTGGTCGATAAACGTATCAAAACCATGAATATGGTCGTCGTTTTCATCGTCGATGGCCACGTCGGAAAGGTCTGGTTCTTGCCATGCCTTTAGGGTACGGATGATATTCTCGAGGTCGGCCTTGACGCCTTCCCAATAGAACTTGTCCAGTTCTTGAAGCAAGTGTTCGCTTCCCGGCCCTACTAATGACCAGGTGAGATTTCCCACCGCTGTGATGCTGGACGGTTGGGAGCGGGAGAAGAGTCGGGGCGCTCGGGTACCCATTCGTTGCGCCATGGCTGGCAAGCGCACTGTCGCTTCGACGATTCTCTGAACTACCCAAGAGTTTGATTCAGATCAAATTCGATAATAGTTGCTCGGAAGAAGCGGCGTGACTTGTTTCAGGTTGTGGAGAGGCCATATGGTCCCACACTGTCAGCCTGAGTTACTGCGCTCTCAGGCATGCTAAGCCCCGCCCCCGCTCAGCCTCACAATTACGATTTACGTGAGGACGATCCATGAAGTGTAGGATTCCCTCAATGACCGAGCTCAGAAGCAAATGGCTGGGATATATCATATTTGAGATTTAGGAATAAAGATCCTGAGATAAATCCGGGTCGTTGACCTTGACATGGACCGGTTGAATTGGTGATTTGGGCTGAACACCTCAGGAGCGTCGCAAAGCAGGCTGACAGCAGGTGTGAGAAACCACTCTGTTATCTGCAGGTGCACATTTTTAGCTTGTTCGTCCTTCCAGGTGCCACAGAGACCTTCCAGGTGCCATAGAGACACGAGGCAAATGCTGCTCGCTCAGCAAAGCCGGGCGCACATTGTGTTTCGTCAGCCGCCACAACATCATAGCGTCTCGGAAGAGCGCATGGGCTGAGTGGCTTAGACGTCTCCTTGTGCATCTGCCGTCCGCCCAAGTGTTGTACGCACTGCCGCGTCACCACACGCACCTACCAGGTCGCAAGGTGCAAGAAGAAGCGAAGGGCTAAATTGAACGTCGGTGGCTGGTGAAATGTCTCGGCTTGTCCGGCCTTTGAAGTCCCGCAGCGTGTAACCCAGAGGATTCCTTGGCCCCCAACCACGCTTGGCGTTCTGCAATCATCTCTCAAGTTAGGTAGTCCGGAATGAACACATCTCAACTTCAGGTGAGGCTACTGATACATACCTTAGTCCGAGTCCGTAGCTGCGCTTCCATTGGCTCGGGCGGGGTGATTACGGCTGGCCGTCGCGCCACTATATTGCCAAGTCACAGTGAATGTGCAACTTCCGGTCGCACAGCGAGTATGGAATTTAATACAGCGACTGTGGGATCACTTCTTTGTACCACGCTCAGCCGCCACAACTATAAGTACCTACACCTTTGTGGATGAGATTGACACTCCTGTGGCCTCCGCCGTACTGTAGCACTTGTGTGCCATATCAACCAATCCTGCGCCATGGATGATTCAAGTTGCAAGATTAAAGGCGACTCGGACTTTTACGGACGCGGTATCCGCATCGGAATCTACCTGCAATGGATCTCTTCTTGGATGAGCCTCCTGGTAGATCCACAGTCTGCCCAATCCGTCTTCGACACTAATTCTATCTTCGTGTTCGCCATTACTACGGCGACAATTCTGGCAAACTTTTCCAAAGACTCAGGCATCAAACCGATCCAACCGATCGAAACATTTATCATGTTGCAGTTCATGCTTGGATTCTTAATTACTACGTTAAGCACCATCGGTATACGTCTCAACTTTCTCCGCTTGGGTGGCGTTGAAGAGGTTGCTGGATCGCTGAAGGCTTGTTCCAGCGAAACTTCTTCAAGGATATTCCGCGACAGACAAAACGCGACAGCTTTTACACAACTAAAGAAAATTGCAAGCTGGCCACTAAATTTCCTATTACTACTCAAACCCTATCATTTATCATTATCTGGAGTCCTCTGGAGGACTGCGATTGCCAGCATCATCGCGTGGCTCAATTTGTGGTTTTGGTGGTTCCGCTTGAAGACTCCCTCCCAGTCCGACAATAGCTGCGATCACCGATTTTCTTTTCCCTTTTCAAACCCAGAAGCCAACATTTCCTTCGGCAGGATCTTTTCGATCATTCTTGCCGCCTTTGTTTTCCTCCCAGCTTTATTGGTCCTCTATTTCGCGATACACCTCCTTTATACCACAATTAAGGTTGTGGGGAGAGAAACCTTGGAATTCACCAGACCAAAGTCCAACGCGAGGAGAAAGACAGACGTTAAAGAGATCTTTAACGAATTATTAGGGAGGAAGAAAAGTCCGCTTTCAAGAATAAGTCATCATGTGCACGGGATTCTCGCATCCATGCCATCCTCACTGGGCTTGATGGACTTCATCGGCCAGTTGTCTACCTCTGACAATCAGAACAAGAAGGTTCATTTAACAGACATATTCAAATTAATTGTATCACTCGAGAAAGCAAAGCTCAAAAGAACGGCCGTGGGTGGGAATCTTGAAATGTACGTCAATTTCAACCACTGGTTATTAAACTAATTGAGTCATAACGTAGGTCCTGGCAGCGATTGCTTCCCTATTCCTTGTGGAATATCTATATCATTGTCAGCATCGTTTGGTTCATACGCTGCATTGAGCTCACCATCATCAACAATCCCATCGAAGGAGTTGATTCAATCCAGGAGACTGACCCTGGACAATTAATACCCTTCATCATTGGCTTCGTCAACATGGTACAAGTTCTTAAAAAGGTTGTACTAGTAGGCCTCGCCAAGGTTTGCACCATTCTGATTCGCATGGTTTTGGCTGATGTCCTAACGCTGGCAGATATATCCTGACTGGAGTAATGTAAACCTTGCGGTACCTGAGTCTTCGGGGGGCCCTCTTGAGATAACTAGAGATCGAATATGAGAAGAATAAGAGACGACGCGACGCTGGGGCGCACCCGGACGACCACGCTACCACCATGCTAGCTGTACCTTGGAGAGAAATACCCGGTTAGAATGATGCCATGAGCGGTGCGCACGTTTGGAAGCTTTCGTATTTTTACTGTGGGTGGGAGTTGTGAAGGAACACAAGGGAGCACATTGAGCATGGGATGATTTCCTTGGTTGCTCAAATATATTATTATCTACTGAAGGTCCAAATTGGGAGTTTGAGCACTGTTATGCATTGCATGCTCCGTTCAGTGCCTACTTTCCTGTAAGGTAGTCTTACTTAAACGCTCTTCAGCAGTTATAGGATAGATCTCTACGGTGTGCTCATCAAGTAGGTTGTCACGGGAGGACAGTCTCAAAAATACCGGTGGATTTAAGCAGACTTAATAAAACCACTGTCCGAGGCTGTTTAGAGTAATTCGGTACTAAGTGGGTCAGTATTGGTCTACTAGTTATCGCACCGTTGAAGTCGGACCGTCTCGGCTTGTCTTTTCCTATCAAGTATGGAGATGTTACATATTTACCGGGGCTCTATACGCACGATTCGTCATTTCGCCATGTCGAAAACTCCGTTCGTTGACTTAAACGCCGTTCAGATAAACCCTGTTGTCTGAAATCCGTTCGACTGAATCCCGTTCATCTGAATCCCGTTCGGGTAAACTTCTCGTCATCTTGTGCCTCGCTGTTGATGAACGCTACTAGCTAACAGGTTCTCTCCTTTCGCTTTTATAGTTTTGCTTGCACGCTTATTAGCCCTTTCTGGGAATTACTACCGAATTTAAGTAAACCTCGCTAACACCTTCTTGAAGAGCTTCTAGCGTGGGATTGATCGTTAAACGAGCGCTCGGATTTGCCCGACGGGACCCACACGGCATAAAACCGGAGTTCGCAAGGCTCCCCCTTAAACGACGGGAGGCGATAAATTGTTGGGGGGGCAGGCCCATTTTTGTCAAAACACAACCTCGGCTCAAGGGTTTCATACCACATTAGGGACGACGCCCGCCCCTCCGACGGGCTCAGCGCCGAATGTGTGTTTCGCCATGACGACACTCGACAGGGCTGGGCCATTGAGCCTCCAAGATAGCAGAAACCTTAGAGGAAAAGTGGGCGCTGAGATCTTTTTTTAGTTGTTGAACCAAGAGCATTACTCGAATTCTCAACGCTTAGACCCCATGGAATGTGATGCCGAGGCATGACATAGACGGAGATTGTCCATGCGTGGCCATATTTCGAATTGAATATCTACTAGCCTAGTCCCCTTCTCAAACCAATTTTTCAAACGGATTCGTGACAAGCCGTGAAGTGGCAATCTCAGAAACCATGGCGGAGATGCAAGCAACCGTTGACATTCCAGAGCCCAAGGGCCTGCCATTTATTGGCAACATTACTTCCATCGACCCTGAATTCCCTCTTGGGTCGATGAAGTCGCTTGCCGATCAATTTGGTGAGCTCGAACAGGGTGGTTTTCATGTCCACTGAAGCTGACCCCGACGTCAACTAGGCGAGATCTATCGCTTGCGATTCCCTGACAGGACCGTTGTTATCGTCTCCAACCAGGCTTTGGTAAATGAGACGTGTAACGAGAAGCGTTTCAAAAAATCAGTAAACTCGGCGCTGAATGTTGGTCGCATCAAAATTCACTTTATCATGGGGGATATTTTCTGACCGCTACTCTAGCAAATCAGGGCGGGTGTCCACGATGGATTATTCACAGTAGGTTAGCGCGTCCGAAAGCAGTCCTACGTTTTAACACTGAACCTAGGCAAAAATGGGAGAGGAGAATTGGGGTATCGCACATCGAGTCCTTATGCCAGCTTTTGGGCCTCTGTCGATCCGTGGAATGTACGATGAGATGCACGACATTGCGTCCCAGCTTGCTCTTAAATGGGCACGATATGGACCCGACAATGCAATTGCCGTGACCGACGACTTTACCCGATTGACGCTGGATACGCTAGCATTATGCTCTATGGGATATCGGTTCAACAGCTACTACTCCCCAGTCCTTCACCCATTCATCGAAGCGATGGGCGACTTCCTCACTGAAGCGGGTGAGAAGCCACGTCGCCTACCCCTGCCCGCCATCGTCTACCGGGCCCGAGACGACAAACTCATGAGCGATATCGAGGTCATGAGAACCACCGCGAAGGAAGTGCTAGAGGCACGCAAGGCAGAGAACAGCAGCGAGAGAAAGGATCTTCTGGACGCAATGTTGCAGGGCGTCGACTCGAAAACAGGAAAAAAGATGAACGACGAGAGCATCATGGACAACCTAATCACTTTTTTGATCGCTGGACACGAGACAACTTCCGGTTTGCTCTCATTTGTTTTCTACCAACTTCTCAAGCACCCAGAGGCCTATCAAAAAGCACAGCAAGAGGTAGATGATGTGGTTGGAAAGGGTGTCATCGAGGTCGGACACCTCTCGAAGCTGCCGTATATCAACGGCGTTCTGCGCGAAACCCTCCGAATCAATGCAACCATCCCCCTGTTCACCGTCGAGGCATTTGAAGACACTGTTCTGGCTGGTAAGTACCCCGTCAAAGCGGGTGAGACCATTGTCAACCTGCTCGCAAAATCACAACTGGACCCTGCGGTATTCGGCGACGATGCGAACGAATTCAAGCCGGAGCGCATGTTCGACGAGAACTTTGAACGATTGAACCGCGAGTTCCCCAACTCGTGGAAGCCCTTTGGCAACGGCATGCGCGGCTGCATTGGCCGTCCATTCGCCTGGCAAGAAGCATTGCTTGTCATGGTTATGCTTCTCCAAAACTTCAACTTTGTTCTTGACCCGAACTACGTCTTCGACGTCAAGCAGACTTTGACAATCAAGCCAAAGGATATGCATATGCGCGCCATCCTGCGCGATAACCTCACGCCTACCACCCTCGAGCGCCGCCTTGCCGGACTCTTGAAGGAGGAGACAAAGGAGAAAGCTGCTACCAGCGGTTCAGTAGATGACGGCCAGAGTGGTGTTCCGATGACGATTCTCTATGGCTCCAATAGTGGAACTTGCGAGTCTTTGGCACGTCGTATCGCGACTGATGCCGCAGCTCACGGATTCCGCGCCACCAAGGTCGATTGTCTGGACAGCGCAAAGGGCAACTTGCCTACAGATCAGCCAGTCGTCATCATCACCGCGTCATACGAAGGACAGCCTCCCGACAACGCGGGACATTTCGTGGCTTGGATCGAGCAAACAAAACAGGAGCAGAAGCCGCTCCAGGACGTCTCATATGCTGTCTTCGGCTGCGGTCATAAGGACTGGGTTCAGACCTTCCATCGCATCCCCAAGCTGGTCGACAGCAATCTTGAGGATCTTGGCGCCACGAGGCTTGTCGATATCGGCCTAACCGATGCTTCGTCGAGTCAAGTCTTCGAGGACTTTGAAGCTTGGGAGGATAAGAGCTTGTGGCCTGCGCTGACGGCTCGATACAATGTGACTAGTCCTAGTGAGGGCACCAAAAGCAGCGTGGATGTAACCGTGTCGAACCTGAGGGCTCTGACTCTGCGCCAAGATGTTACAGAGGCAAGGGTCATCAGCACTCGCAGCCTGGCAAGTGGAGACGACAAGAAGCCGACGAAGAAGCATGTCGAGATCCAGTTGCCAGAGGACATGACGTACACTGCCGGCGACTATCTTGCCATCCTGCCAATCAACCCCCAGGAGAGCGTCCACCGGGCCATGCGACGATTCAAGCTTCCATGGGATGCTCATTTGGAGATCAACACCAACGACCCACTGGCTCTCCCGACGAACACTTCGGTTCCGGCTAACGACATTCTCGGTTCATATGTTGAACTATCGCAGCCTGCAACAAAGAGAGTCAGTACATCATTTCTTGTCCAAGTTACCTTGCTAACATATATGTTCAGAACCTGCTCACTATCGCCGAAGCCGCGACAGAGGAGGCTACCAAGGCCGCTATCCGGCATCTTGCCAACGATGCGTACGCAGAAGAGATTAATGCCAAGCGAGTTTCGGTTCTTGATATTCTAGAACGATACCCATCTGTTGACCTTCCCATTGGCGAATTTCTGCTGATGATGCCTTCGATGCGCATTCGACAATAGTAAGTTCTTCATCAACTCACTTCTGTTAAAGCAGAATCTGACAACCGAATAGCTCTGTTTCTTCTTCGCCACTCTGGAACAAATCCCACGTCACACTATCCTTCTCTGTCCTCAATGAGCCCTCACTCTCCGGCCATGGCTCCCATCAAGGCGTTGCCACTTCCTATCTCAACTCACTCTCCGAAGGCGACACACTGCACGTCGCCATCCGCCCCTCCCAAGCAGCATTCGGCCTCCCTTCAGACCCAGAGTCCACACCGATAGTTTGTGTCGCCGCAGGCACCGGGCTGGCGCCTTTCCGTGGTTTCATCCAGGAACGAGCAGCAATGATCGGCTCTGGACGCAAACTCGCACCAGCAATCCTATTCTTCGGATGCCGATCGCCAGATGTGGATGACCTTTACCGCCAAGAATTGGACAAGTGGCAAAGCCTTGGTGCTGTGGATGTACGCCGAGCATATAGCCGTGCTTCGGAGAAAAGTGAAGGGTGCCGCCATGTGCAAGATCGTATGTGGAAGGACCGCGAAGATGTCATTGACTTGTGGCAAAAAGGTGCTACTGTCTTTGTATGCGGATCGAGAGGTGTTGCTGAGTCGGCCAAGGAGTCCATCATCACGATCAAAATTGAGATGGAAAGCAGGATAGATGGCAAGACAGACCTGGAGGCTACCCAAAAGTGGTTTGAGTCTCTGAGGAATATCCGCTACGTAACGGATGTTTTTGATTAGATTTGGTTGTTATAGGGACAATTTATGGAGTACTGGGTCTATAGCCATCAGTTGAAAATGAAGTGGAGTTTCCTATTTATAGAGATATTACTATGAATAGCCTGGACCGCATTTTTGACGAGCTCAATTGATTGTACTAACTTCATCCGCCAAATCACTGCAATCTTGTCACATACACGTATTTCTGTCGACTCCCACCACTGGCCGGACACACAAACATTCATCACATTAATGTGCCACGCCCCCTGGTAGCCACATGACTGATACCTCAAAACGTCTTAAAATCAAACTCTGGGGGCATCGGAGCGCCAACTTTCCGACACCCTGCGGGTGGCCCATGTGACAAAGCCAAACGTGGCACCTCCTCACACACTCCAGGTGGTGTGTATCTCCGACACCCAAAGCACACGCCCGCTATTGCCGCCTGGAGACGTTACACTCAGACAAAAGCCAAATAAGATATCGATTGGGAACCATTATTCAAATTCAAGACACTGACTTAACCCTTGAATTTATATACAGGAGCTATTATTAGAGACTCAAGATGCTAGCGCCAAAGCTCCTATCCATGGCCAGGCCCTCAGAATCTGACAATATTCGGCAGTGTGGACATTGTAGTATGGAATATCAGCCTTCCAACATAGATCTGATAATGAGTCACTAGGGAGGTAGACCTGGAAATTTTGACCGGAAGCTAGACGTCCTTGTAATTCATGCGTGGCGAGGTGTAACCTTGATGGCCATTTGGTGTTGTGGGCGAGGGAGAAACGACCTTCAAATATCAGGAACAGAAACGGCCAGCACGAACTTTGGAATGCGTCGATTATCAGTGCACTAAACTCCTAGATTATCTAATCGTAATGGAAGTATAAACATTGCGTACAAAGATGGAGAAAATGGGTGTTACGATTCTGCGAAGCCTAGAGCAGTGACGTAGAAGTTGCTGGTGCATTTGCAATACGAACCGAAAGGGTACCGCAGATAAATGACTCACCAGTAGTGAATCAAACCCACCCTTCCCTATTTAATGCATGGTGTCTCAAAACTTCCAAATAATTCCCAACACTTCTATATACATCAAAATGAACAAGCCACAAACCTCCAGAACGACCAATTTCGCCCAAGGGAAGGTCGTTGTGCTCAACGGCTTCCCTGGGACTGGGAAGTTTACCATACTCCGACACCTGCAGGACCACAGTTGGCGGGGCAAGACATGGAGTCGACTCATTGACAATCATCTCCTAATCGATCCGGTTCAGGCGGTGTACCCTGATCGTGGTCATGCCCATTATCAACTACGACGCCGGATGCGAGATATCATCTTCTCCTCTCTCCGGGAAGTTGTTAGAGAAGGACATCTGATATTGATGAGTGTGTGTCTGGCGGATAATGAGGTCGATAGGCAGGTTCTGAAAGAGCATCTCGACCTCGTCCGCGACACGGACATTCCCTTATACTGGATCAATGTGCACTGCGACCTTGGTGTTTTGGAACAGCGAGCTACGAGCACAGAGCGGGTTCGGGGCACGAAACGTAAGTTGACTAACTTGCAGACATTACGCAAGTTGGTCGATGAAAATCAGCTCATTAGTCCTTCAATAACGGAGAATATCAACCTGGTCACAAAGTCTCTGGATGTCAGTGGGAGTATAAAGGAAGCTGTGGAGGGTATTGAAACGATTATTACCGATTCAGAGCCCGTTACTCAATATCAAAGTCCATAACTAATGATGCTCGCATCCTCCATGTGGCTGCAGTTGTTGGGGAACGCATACTAGTCCGGCGATAGATTGAGGGATGGGCAGTGAAATGTAGCAAGTAAACAACGGTCCATTATTTGAATTTAAAAGTGATATCATTTGAATGGTATGGTGACCGAGCATGAATGTTTCCATGGAGTGGATATAGAGCCTACGACGACTGCTTCCTCGAAGAATCCTTCTCGCCGTCTGACACATCCGGGGCAAGTGCTGGGTCTTTGACCTCCACGCCTTCAGTCATAGGGTCCTGGCCAATCATGTGATGCTATAATTGTGTTAACGATTATCATTCCAGATGCATGCAAAAGCGGTTGTGTTACCTTGATGTTGATCTTGGGTCCCTTGAACCACTTGTGGGCATCAACGAAGAACCAGATCACAATGAGAATCATAGGCACGCCCTGGACGAATTAGTATAATTCGAATTGCATCGGATTGGAACAACTTACAAATACCACGACAGTCCAGTTCATGCCATCAGCCGTCAGGTTAGCGCCATCGTAAGCCGGGAAGCAGAAGATGGGCATCATAACCAACGCAAACATGCAAGAGACGATACCACAAGGGACGCTGAACTTTCCAAGGCTCCAGGGTCCGGGGCGAAAGTTGTTCCCGACAAAGGCGATCTTGATGAAGACGGGAAGGACAAAGGCAATGTAGGCAGCAATGGCGCCAATGGAAAAGATGGCTGCAATGCTAGCATCTCCTCCGAATAGTAGGAGCATGCACAGGACTCCGATCAAAGTATTGAACCAGACCGCGTTGACGGGCGTGAGGGTATGTCGGTTGACTTTCTTGAGGAGTGGGCTGAGCACGCCGTAGCAGTCATCTCGGGCATATGCAAAGCAGACTCTACTCGCGCTAACCATGCAGCCCTGGCCCATTGAGTAAGCGCAGACGATTGTCATACACAAAACAGCAATGGCGATTGGCTCGGGAAGGATTTGAACCAGATACGCGGCCCAGGGTTGGCCCTATATGGCAATTAGTAGGCGGTACGAACCTGGAGTTTTGGCGCCATTGACTTACCAAATCGCTCTCAAAGATTTGTTCGACATCCTGAATAGTATACGCAATAAGAACGTTCAAAATGAACCCCAAGATAGATCCAGAGACAGCGGTCATGACAATGGATCGCGGTGTGGCAACCGACGCATTGGAGCATTCCTCTGACAAGTGAAACGAAGAGTCTAGTAAGAGAAGAGATACGTGGTTAGCAAGGAACTTTGGTGAACCCATGGGCGTATTGATGAGGGGACGAACCATAGCCAGACATTGTCCAAGTAATGGCGAGAAAGGACATCATAACCGAGATACCATCAGGCCAGTCGGTATAGTTTTGGATGCCCCAAGCAAAGTCGCTCGATTGGAATTTCGGGGTCACCTTGCTGGCTGCTGGGATAATGATGATGGTAATGAATAAGCAAGCGACATTGACCACGGTTCCCACAGAGTTGATGTTCGCGATCCACCGCGTGGGCATGCTGCTCAGAACTGACTGAGTGATCATGATGAAAACTGTGAGTAGGAACGTCTGCCAGTCCGTTGGGACGTAGTCGGGGTTTCTCATCGACGCGACAGCGAGAATCATTCCAGCTAGTCAATTGGTCAGGCACAAAACCGGCACCGAGAAAGATAGTTTGCACTCACCACATCCGTAGCCAACACTTGGGGCACCAGTGACTTGCACCAGCCAGTTTGCCCAACCGGTAATCCAGGCCGCGAGGGGGCCATACTTGGGACCCGCGAGGACAGCCGCCGCATAATACAGGCCTCCAGAGGTCGGCATACTAGATGCCAATTCTGCCATTGACATGGCAACCTACTTCTGTTAGGATCAGCTAGTCAAGAAAGGCAGCAGGCTTACACAGAGAACGAAGATGACGGAGAGAAGCCAGCCCCAGGTATTAGCTGCTGGGCCAGCTGGAGGCAGAATTAGCAACACGTCTTAATTCATTCCAATTGATACATACCATAGCCAAGTCCATACCACATGGTGGTTCCGATACTCGGGAGGAGACCCATGACCGCGAAGCTGACAGCGAATGTTGTCCATGAAGAAAACTCGCGCTTGAACTCTTGCTTGTATCCCAGCGCTGCAAGTGTTTGCTCATCCGCCGTCAGGTCGGCAAGATTATCGGGAAGATCGCCACTGGCAAGCACGCTCGTTACCGCAGGCGCGGCATTGGCTTCCTCATCGACCGCCATGTTGGGCAAGATTCCGAGTGTCAGGTGACTGGGGTGCTGGTCGACTGTCGAGGCAGCTGAACTTAAGGCGAAGGATTCAATCCTGCGAACGACTCGAACGGAAATGGCAACACTTAAATAAGATCCCAGTAGGTTACTCGAATCGGGAGGAACGCGGGGTAAATAACATCGGTCGTCAAAAGGTTTGCGTCGGGCAGCCCGATATCACAGCAAGTTACCTAGCTCACACGCCTTAGTCAAACGCCACACGAACCGACACGTTCAACCTGCACACATCACATATCTATACCCTCTTGAATGGAGCAGATGGCGATCCCCCTAAGAGCTGAAAGGGATAGTGCAATGCTCGTGGGGGTGTGATAAGACGTAGATAAGCCGGGGCAGAAGATAGCATTCCTTATCTTCCACGTATCACATGTACGTTGTACGACCATATCCCTGCATTCCGCGACACTAGAGAGAAGGGAAATGAGGAGGTTTGATACCCCCCCAGTTGCGGGCCGTCCCAAAACGGTCAATGGCTTGCATTTCCACCCCTCGCCACTGCGGCGCCCACGATGAAGGGGCCACTGCTTGAATCTCTTATCTCTCGTTATTGCCGGCTGGTCCATGATGTGTGAAAGAGCTGCCAAACCAGCACAGATATCCAATAATTACGAAACAATATCGTGATTAGTGCGGAGATATTCCGCCTGTCGAACCTTTTTTGTTCCGGAAGTTCCGAGATAAACTCTCTTGGTGGTTTCCCGACTGTGCAAGGGTTTGCGGGACTCCTCAAGTATCATCGCATGGAATCGCCCCGTCCATACATGCACTGGGTATTTACAATCTTGCTACTTCCTCGTTTAGTTTCGTTGCGGTTCATGTCTCGGGTCTTGCGTCAAATATTCGAATGCTCAATTGAAACCTTTGACCGCGAGTCTCAACGAAGAACAGGAGAATGCGGCATGAGGATGTTTCTCAATTCGCATCGTGCCTTGGTCATGTTTCATGCAAGCTGCCGAGAGTGGATCACTAATGATACGCTAACTTATTTTGCCTCTCTATATCGTCAACTCCGCCCTGGCAGATGACTTCAAGATCGTCGAGGTCCAGTTCGTATGCACCGGGATGGGATCTAGTTGACAGCAACCCCACGAGAGTGTGCTTCGACACAAACTTGTTTATGTGCCGCTTAGTCCATTAATCTTGACTCAAACGACGGATCAAACACCGACTCAGTCTACAATATGGATGCCTTGAGTTTGGTGGTCCAATTTATGTATTCTCTCTTCATAACAACGCCAAGCCACCGATAGCATCCACAACGGCCAAATCTTACCAATCTACGCATCCACTTGAACCAGGCGGGATCTTGACAGTAGAACATTTCTTATTTATATGCCTGTAGATTTGTAACCTATAATTGTCTGTTTGTACGACTCGTCTGTGCTCGGGACCGTGTTTGCCACCCAACCGCCACGGAGCTGTCAGCAAGAGAGTGGCGCGCTAGCTGTGGCCAACTTACAATAAGCATATAGAAAGAGGAGTAGAGTTCTGACGCGAGGCAAGCTGCTAAACAATAACTGCCTAGCATGGGGACATGATATGTGGAAGAATGGATCGCGCGAAGTTTGTTCTTACCCCGCGTTCAGATGTAATTGATGTGACATGTCAATTCTAATAAACCAACCAGATCGCAGAGCATCGAGTGGGGGAGTTCCTTCAGCATCCATGATCGGCTTAACCGCTACGTATCAACAATTTGCAATTATCGAGCTACCGTCTCAATAATGAACAACGCTGTAGCAGGGAATATCGTGAGATATTTGAGAAACATCAAGATAACACTTCTTGAGATGTTGAAGACTCTGAAAACCAATATGCGGCCATCCCTAGCTAAGCCACCAGTGAGATATTGACAAACGCAGATTCATCAGCAACAGCGGAGCCGCCAGTCAATTTTCAACCAGCTGGGGCTTCTTTCCGATGGCCAACAAACCAGGTCAAACAGATACAACCTCTTGGATAAAAATGATGTGAGAAGGCGACGAGTTGTTCACAGGGAGGCTCTTTCCGATCCGATTTCCACCAGATATAATCTCCAAATATTAATGGGATATAATAAAATAGATAAAACGAAAACGAAAAACGTATTAGAAGGGGTGGATATTACGGCCGCATGAAGCCCCGCGATGCTGCAATTCTGCTCAATCAGACAAGTGAACATTTAATACGAGGTTTGCGGTGATAACTGCAACCAAAATAGAGTATTAAAAATACACATGTTCATTACATAGCTACCGATTAACCAGAGTCGTTAAATCTAGAAAAGACCAAGGTTTTATTTGTTCGATTCGATACTGGTTTCAACATCTCACCTTGTTGCCCAGGTACACAGTGCGGCTCACATGATGCATCGCCACTTTCTGGACGATACTCACGTATTAATTACTTGTTTCTATTTTCCGCCTCGTATGAGGCACATTTCTGAACATGGCAAGAGGGGGCTAGAACGACAATAACTCCCAACATGAGCGCGGCAGCGCCGAAGTCATCGGCACAGTAGAGAACTATGCTGAGATAACATCCCAACTACAAGATTTCTGGGGTCAGAAACAGGCTGAGATTCTTTCAAGTGTATTGGGTGAGACCAGTATCGATGGTATTAGCCCCAATCTACTTGATAAGGTGATAGGGAGGCTCTTTGATCGATTTGAATCTGCTGTTGAGTTCAGCTCCCAATATGGATACAATGCAATCCTTAGCAACAGCGCATACTACACAATGGCGCATTGAGCCAGCTGACAGAAAAGACAAGCAATTATTCCAGGAAAGCAGGTCGACCGAGACCAGCGAGGGCTGGACACAAGTGTGACCGACAAACCAGTCTTTCCAAGTGGGCAGCACGGGTTATCGGTCTCCTTTTGACATGGCGGGAGAGGGGACCGAGAATTGGGGGAATAACTTTCAACCATTTAGACGAGAGCTTAAGGTATTTCATTTATTTTATGGTTGCTTATTATGTTATGTTTCCTCGAAGAATAGACTCCTGTATTTCGTTACCATATATACAAAACATCCTCTTTGCTAGTATTGTAAATTGCTATATCCTCAGCGTCAAGACCTGGATCAAGTGCCCTATGTTATTCACAAACCTACATCATGTCTCTTGTGCAGCATTCCAGAGACGCTTAGAGCGCTCAGAAGAGTTGGACCTCTTGTACTGAAAGCTCTTGTCCCGGCAATTGGTTCGTCCTTCAACAAGTCCTTCGGAGGAAAACCTAGAGTGGAATCCACTGGCCCTGTGCATAAATAACACCTCTTGCTGGATGTCTAACTTAGCCTTGTACCTGCTCTGGGCAATACCTCGATCATATTCATGCCGGTACAGCCTGTACAGTATATCAGTACAATGTGATTGTCAACTAAACATCGACATTTAAGGCTCGCAAGAAAGTGGCAAAATATGTACCCTGTCTGCCAGAACCTTACTTTCTGTGACGTAGATTGCATATCATCATTCGTCTAGGCAAGACAGCAACTGTACCAGACCGAAGCACCGCATAGTGAATAATGCATGGCTGTGCAACATAATGGGTCCACGTGTACAGAAGCAGTCATATCTGACTGAATGCCTAATATAGCCAAACAGGTGATTGCTGGGTTTTATTTAGGCACTGGTCGGGCAAAGGAACACGAGACTCGACTCCGGCCAAAATCCAGGATGCGTGACTCCTTGTTTTTCAACACGCCGTTTTCAACCAAAAATGCATGAGGCCGTGGCGGCCTGATGGTTGCCTCTCTTATCTGGTGCATGCATATTACACGGCGGATTGGGTCTCAAGATTGCGAGGCTTGTCTCAACTAGTTCGCGGTCCGAGTCTTCCTCGGCGAAAAGACGCAATTGTTTTCGGTCGAACCAAAATACCAATTTAGGCAATCCATACTGGGGCTTCAAGAAGGCGGACAGGAGGCGTGTGCTGAGTCTTTAGCGTATCGGCACAAGTGTGCCACCAATCAAAGTCCGCTGCACCGCTGGGCCATTCGTAGCCTCGAAACGTCTGACGTGGGAGAGAACTATTTTAATCCCTTCCAACTCCAGCGCGTGCCAGATGGAATGTTAATTCATGCGATTCCACATTCTCTCAGTCGGCATCTTCGTCTCTCTCTCACACAATGCTTCTCCTAGATATCGCCACGCGCAAGCTTCTCCATCACGGCCCCGCCACGGGCTGGCCTGCCTATGCCGCCGTGTCACATTGTCGGGAGGACACAGAAATCACCATCAATGACCTGCACAGCCTGGATACACAGGATCTGAAAGCAGATTCCAAGAGAGCCAGCTTCGCATGGATAAATCGTGCCTGTTCTGAAGCTCGAGCATTTGGCGTGGGAAAGCTCTGGGTCGATTCATTGTGCATCGATAGGTCATCAACTGCAGCGCTGTCCGAGGCCATCAACTCAATGTTCCAAATATACCAGGGCTCAGAGGTATGTCTCGTGCACCTCAGCGATATAGATTCGGAGAAAAATCCACTCGACAACCCAGGGCATCACATTCAGCACAGCAGATGGACGAGTCGAGTCTGGATGCTCCAAGAGCTGATTGCGTCTGAAAATCTGCAATTTTACGACAATCAATGGAAACGAGTAGGAAACAAAAAATCCCTGCTTTCATTTCTTTCTCGTCTGCTTCAAGTCGACAGGGTTGTCTTGGAGAACTCGGAATATCTCCTTCAATTTCCTATCGGGCAGCGGATGTGTTGGGCTTCTCGGCTCTCGGCTATTCGGCAAGAAGACGTTGCGTACTCATTGCTGGGCATATTTGGGGTTAGCATGACCATTCTTTACGGCGAAGGGGAGAGAGCATTCATCCGACTACAAGAAGTGATCCTACAGGATACTGACGATGCAACACTGTTTGCCTGGAAATCCGCTGGCGATGAACCCTATCGGGGTCTTTTTGCACACTCTCCATCTGAATACAAGCATTTTGGGGCCCAGTCATATCGAATGCCTCTACGAATCCAAGGGCGGATTCAGACAAGCTCCGCTGGGATTCTTATCGACACATTCGGATATCACGATGAAGGAGCAGAAGTAATCTTGTGTCTTTTGGGAGAGAGCAAGCAGCAAGATGGCGCAAGAGGGTTCGGGATCTCTTTGAGCAAGTGGAAAAATTGTTATGTAAGATCTTCTCCATCGGTTTTGATCAACCTGGACCACTTGTCGAAGGGAAGGGCGAGAAGAATTTGCATCACTCGTGATGTGAGCCTGAGAAATTCGAGCATTATCGCCATGCAAATTTCTCCCCAGTTGACGAAGCCAAACAAGCGTTTTGGGTTCATTGAGAATGGTTCAGAGAAGGGGGAAGCCGAAACCGAAACTAAAATTCCTGATGAACCTGCCTCAACTGCCCACCAGATCGATCCGACGAATTGGATAAGGCCGGGTACATACACCTTTGCACCGGACGCCAGATCCGGCACAATCGCCGTGTCCACGACTGCCCGAAATGCAACTGTGTTTCTAGGTACCATGGTGCCAATGCAAAAGTTTCGCCGTGGCCAGATATCTCACGGACGCATACAAGAGGAAAACACAGCCACGACGACATCTCAAAGCTTGTCCCACGAACAAGGAAGATATTTTAAAAAGCGTACAAGAAATGTGAGTCACTCAGCCGACAACTTGGAATTTGATGAAGACATGGAGTTGTATCCAGATTTAGCCGAGGAAGTTCTAATTTTGGATGACAACCATCCATTGATGCATCTCGTGGAGGAGTTGACAAAATTTGGTCTCATCCACTTCTCTCGATGGATGTCAACGCCGTATAACAGGGGAAACGAAAGATGTTCACCTCCAACAAGAAAACGACAAAAGACTCAAGGGTTCGAAGAGTATACCAACGTCAGGTTAACCACGGACTCGGAGGATGCAGGGGCTGTTATCATCAACGACCCAAGAATGAAGGGGCTCTTTGCCTGCCCCTTTCGACTTCGTTCGCCATATATACACCAGAGTTGCCTCAGAGAAGGTGCATTTTCCACCTTTCGGAACCTCTTGCAGCATCTGTTAGTAGCGCACCGCCTGCCATATTATTGTCCCATCTGTGGACAAATCTTTGCCATGGCTGAGGTTCGCGATGGCCACATTAGAAAAATGACGTGCAATCTACGAACTGCCCTAGAAGTCGAAGGCGTATCTGAGAATCAGATTATTCAACTTCTTGAAGGGGCTGGCTCACTACAATCGAAGGAACAACAGTGGTCATCGGTCTGGAATTCAATTTTTCGCGCAAGTGAGGGGCCTCCAATGCCGTACTTGGCATCCGAGGTCGAGGGATGTATCCACTGGCTCAGAGGCTACTGGCTGAAATATGGACAAAGTGTCATCTTGGATTACTTGAAATCAAGGAAGCTCCAATGCGAGGAGTCTCACGTGAACAAACAAGAGCTGACGGCCTTGAATTACAAGACTTTGGATCGGATGATCGATGAAGTTCTCAAGAATTTCTTCCAACTCGAGGACGGAAACAACAATGAGAGTGGAATTGGAAGACTTCTGGAAACTCTACAAGGGATGTGACCTTCATGAGTTTATTCAATTGACTTGATTCGTTTGCAAAAGCCTTATCTCTACACTCTTGTGGTATGCTGAAATCAAGACATGAATCAGTTATACAAAAGTAGGCATGACAGCTATATGTGTTAGTCGATGGTTGTATACGTTATCGTGATGATGAGGAAGACAACACCGTGAGTAGTTGACTGACAACCCATTCTATGGCCACACGTTCCATACATCCCCGATATACGGGAGCTTTTTCAGCTAGTCCTCTTGTTTAGGTGACATCCCCGTCGAGAAATTTGAAGGCAAACTTGATGTCCACTTTCCTTCTATTCAAGCAGTTTGGTCCAGAACAAAGAGAATTGGGGAAAAGAATATTTAACCAAAGTTTATTCAGGTCAAGATCACGTTGGATTGACTCAATAGTTTGTTGTTGGCTAAAATGACGCGACGGACAGATCCATCCAGTTACTCTAATTTATCTCAACTAGCATAAACCATCAATTCATCAAACATCCCATCCCCAACCAGTAGCGAAAATTGCTAACAGTTGGAAGTCGTGCTGGGGGAAAGAAACCATTAAGTAAAACAACATGATAGCGCCTAATGAAACCAATTGAGATGTCTGATATTCACAATCACTTCCCTAAACAAATCCGCTCATTCATCCTCATCGGACTGGTGGCGCTTGTGTTGGTGCTCCGGCGGCGGCGGCGGTGGCGGAGTCGAGGCTCTTTGAGGATGGCCTTCTAGCATAAAAACTCGAGGAGGATAACCCGGATCGGGATCTATTTGAGCGGAATCCACGGGACCGGGATCTCCAGGATGGTGATGCGGTTGAGTCCGGTACTCCCAAGCGTCGGGCGCTTGGGTAGGGCTCGCTTGAGCAAGGTCCCCTTGAGTTAGGTGGTCGTGTTGAAGGTCCTGACTGAGCCACTCTGCCGGAGAATACGGCTGAAAAAGGAAATCCGGGAAAATACTTGCTTGGAGATCAGCTTCCACCACCGGTGTTTCATTCACTGGACCTGGGTGCCAGCTAAAATCGCCTTCTGGCGGTGCTGTCAGTGGCGTTGTGGGTGCGTCCGGGGCTACGGTTACTGTTGCCGGTGTCGCAGCCGCTGGGAGGTCGGGATCTTTCGTGCTGGGGGCCGGAGAGTCTGGCGCGGTGCTCAATGCAGCGCCAGTAGAATTCGCTTCGAAAATCGCCGCGTAATCAGTTAAGAGTTTTAACACGCGACGTATTTCTGGGCAGCTTCCTGCTGGGATATCTCGTCCTGGTCCGGACTCCCAAAACCCTTCTATAACATCTTCAAAGTTATCCTGGAGTCCGGAGGCTGTGAGGTAGGGGTCACTGGGACGGTCAACGCCGGGAAACAGGATCTCCCAGAGCTTGAACCAGTTGTCTGTCATCGTGCCGCAGCGATCTTCTCGGCTCGTGAGCTGCCGTATTTGATCCTCCGTGACTCCAGGAACTTCGATATCTCTCTCGGTACAACGCATTTGTCGGATATGTTTAGCAAGCTGGTCATGCACTTTGAGGGTGTGGCCCCCGGGGAAAATCTGTTTGCATCTTGGGCAGTGTAGAGGGCGCTTGTGCGGTGTCCGTAAAAGATGCTGTCGGACGTCTGCAACAGTGCGTAACTTGGTGTTTCGACATGAGGCGTATCTTTGGCGGTCTCGCTTGTAAAACGGACACGCAAGCCGGCGCTTAGCATCTTGCTGGTCGGGCCTTTGCTTCTTGTTGCCATCTCCACCCGGCTGCTCATCTCCAGGCCTCTTGCGGCCGTCGTCGCGCCCTTTCCTTTTCGGTTTGTTGGGCCAACCCCCAGACCAGCGGGGTTGATTCTGTCCAGCTTTTGAACTCGACCCTTGACCACTGTGACTGCCCTGGGATTGGCCTTGGGCACCTTGGCCAGTGGTTCCACCAACCAACAGCCTTAACAGCGCAGCGATAATTTCAGACTCATTCGGACATGACTTCCGAGCACTGCCTTTGTGGGTGGCGAGAGGGTCGGAGCTGGAGGGTAATTCAATTGGAGCGAGTTTGGGAGACAGGCGAGGTGTAGAAAACCGGTGCTTCGAGATGGCCCTTGGCGATTCATGGCTCGTTGGGTGGTATTGATCAATAAGGTCGCCACTGTGGCGGACAGGGTCGCGGTGGGCGGGACGGCGAAGTAGTTGTATAGTTAGAGCATGGAGAACTCTCTTTGCTTTGCGGCCACCCGAAGGTTTGGGCTATTATTTGGTCAGTCCCGGAACCAACACCAGCAGAAGCTATAATGGAAGATGTCGTACCTCAGACTCGGGAGCGAGTTTGGCCTTTGTTGAGATATCTGTACAACCCCCGTGGCGTTCCGAACTTTCGAAGAACTTCATATTTGCCGTCGCACGCTTGCCGAACACAAGCCCGCCAACTCCTGCGTGTAATGAGGCTGAAACCGAACCGGTAGTGGCACAACGGGAAGACAAAGACGTGCACGCAACAACGGCCTATGCGGATAAACACAACTGGGTCAGTTAAATGAAGGATTCGAAAAGCAACCAACAATGCTAAAGAAACAAAGACGAAACGTGACACATGGAATGGTTGGAGGATTTTGGGATTGTGAGCTCACGGACGACACGGCCGGGCAAGGTTGGCCGCTATAGCCCATCAAAGTGGACAAAGCCTTTGTAGCATTATTGGTGGCCCCGAAGGGGGCACGCAGCGGCGCACTTGCTGCAAGAGCCTGAAGAGCCGCCTATAGTTCAAGGCTGGAGCCCCAATTGCCCTGTGAGCATTGAACTAGGGAGAGAGAAAACAAAGGTGGCTTGCAAGGCTCCCCGGCTGCTCCGCCGACTTGCTTTCTGCCTTTGGCTTTTCCATCTGCACAGCGCATGAAAACTGCCATCATTGAAGAATACGCCTTTCTACACTTCATTCCATGATGAGTCTGTGGTGGTGGCGTAGGCGATGAGAGCCTCCGTCACTTTTTGTCTTGGCAGCTTGTTGTCGCGAATCGGCCTAACATCACAAGGGCCATGCCCGGGCGTGTGTTGACAATTCAGGAGTGAGGGCGGTGATCCGCAGCTGCGTAGTAGAACACGGCGGCTCAACACGAGATGCGCCGATTCCGACTTTGCTGTTGAAATGGGTACGCAACGGTGTAGAGCCAAATCCCAATGCCATTAGCGGCAGTATATAATGATATTGCCATCCCTGAGACGGCCAAGTGGTTAAGCAACCATTGAATTCTTTGTAACCGCATCTACCCCGTACAATGAGCCACAGTGCAGCGTCAGCCCTCACCGGAGGTTACAGGTATGCGAGCTCAGCCTCATTCTACTTCGCCTCGCGGCATGATTGCAAATGTAAATTCATGTGTAACTGCTGACCCTTGGTTCGCCATCTCTCTACAGTCCATCCCCGCTCCTCCTCGGTGACCGTCTACAGGAATGGCTTCAAGATCCATTCGCGCCGGTCCAAGACAAGCTGGTGAGGCAACAGCCGTTAGGACCATCAGGCGCCACAACGCAACGGAGGTCAGAAAAGAAACAACGGAAGATGAAGAAACAAGGGAAGTTGAAGGCTGGAAAAACGGTCGCAGACTTTGATAAGCGGTTTGGGACGAGCAAATCCAATGCTGCTAGCAGGTAGCAAGAAATGAAGGCGTGATTTACGAAGTGTAGCGGCGGGTCCTCTCACTCGTTTCTAATGGCTCTGGATGTAGACTAGGCGCAACTTACAGGGCTTGGTCAAAAATAACCACTGTATTGAATACTTCGCTAGTTGGGGACAAGATCTCATCATTCTTGACATTTGATCCCGGGAGTCCGCGTTTCAAAGGAGGCGTCCTGCCGCGCTCGGCATGATAAATGGCCATCTAGCATTCCTGCTGAGGCCCAACACAGGAGGCGATGTGTAATAAAGGTACGCAGCTGCGTAGCCCGACGTCATCTGGCTTACACAAGGCAGACCTCGGCCCAACCCCCACCATGCTGCGCCTGATCCAGACCGCCTCGTGACCCTTCAGTTACTTTGTCATTTCCAATACGCGGCTGCGTAGCTCGACGGCGTGGGTTTCGTTGGTTGCCCAGCACGGCCACGCTGATACCGAGAACGCCCGCGACATGCATCCGACTAGCGCTAGTGAACAGATTGACAAGTATCTGTCAACAGAAGGTACAAAAGTCATAGCTTCACGCCTAGGGGGTCAGAATTGGTTTCTCGGTCATAATGCTGGGCCCCCTTTGACGTTTTCCCGAGAGCTTTGAGCCGTCGAGGTAACAAAAAAGTGCGACAACTGTGCAACCAATGCAGGAAAAGGTCCCCCGCAATGGGTCTCTGTCGAATTCTACCAGGCTGAGCCTTTCATGTTCCTCTATCTTGAATCCTTACACTCTCCATGAAAAAGAAACCGGCTTCTTTTTAATCATTTTGGAGTGTTGTTGCTGTGTTGTTGCCGCCACCTCCCATGAAGGTCTACGGCCCAATTTGCGGTTGCGACCTTCCAGTCCATGCCATGGACTTTTTCCCTCAAGACCCAATGACAGGACCTGCAATCAGCGCACACCTCCAGCAAGAAAATAATACGATCCAACCACAGTTGTTGAGCACTTGCCCCACCACCATCGAGCATCCATGTGCACCCGATCCTTTACTCTTCCCCATCCGACTTGGGAATAATGGTCAAGTCGCAAGCGGTCACGACACGAATTACCCTACATTTGAAAACCACGACAGATCTGCGGGTAGTCTTCTACTACCCTCCCAAGATGCACTTCAACATGGCGGTAATCCTCCACCTAAGCCTTGCCAAATTCTTCAACAACCACCAGGCCAGCATCAAGCCAATAGAGGTAAGCAATATTCATGAACAGCGGTGACTCAAAGATTTGTCTGTGGGATCTAGTAGGATGTTCCGTATGATAGACTTACGTATTTCCTCCCAATGTGATACACCTCCCTACAGCAATGAACCGTGGCTGATCTGGAATATTCGGACGCCTAGGGAAACGACCCCGACATGACGAAACCACTGAAATATCCTTACCAACTGTCAACGCCGAGACCGCTATACGAGAGTGCAAACTATATCAAGAGCCATACCCCCCAATTTGGCCTTGCAACTACTCTACTCCAAGCAATATGCAAAACTACCAGTCAAGTCCAGAGGCTGCTGATTTACGTTTCATCGGTGATTGGTCAACTCAGAGTGTCACGAATCCCACTTTTACAGCCAGCCCCAACCTGGATTTCTCAACTTTTCCCTCGGGGCCAAGCAACAAAAAGCCACGCCTGCCATCTTCGGTAAAGCGAAAACGTCATGACTTACAGCCAAAAAAGCGAAGCCGTCACTCTCCTCCCCCTACGAGTCATCCAAATCTCGCCAGGTCACAGTCATTTGGTAGCAAGCAGCTTAAGCAGCAGAGTGACCCAACAAAGACGCCAGCCCTTCTGGCTTGTCCATTCTACAAGAGCAATCGCCATAAGCATCATGATTGCTTAAAGTATGAACTTCGACGGGTAAAAGATGTCAAGCAACATATTTACAGAAAACATGTGCAGCCCGAATTTTATTGCAGTCGCTGCTTCAGACTATTTTCCACGTTCGAAGAGAAGTTTGACCACGATGTGCATGAGCCACTATGCGAAGGGCAGCGCCCCCAAAAGTTTGACGGCATTTCAGAACAGCAACGGCAAGATCTCAACTGCAGCACGAGTCGAGGCCGGTCAATGGAAGAGCAGTGGTTCAGTACATGGGACATATTGTTCCCAGGTCAAACGCGGCCTCAATCTTGTTATCTCGGTAACTATCTCAATGAAGTCATGTCACAAATTCGAGACTTCTGGGATCGAAAGCGGGATGCTATCCTTCCAGATGTACTGGACGATACTCACGTCAATGTGGTCAATCCTGGTCTTCTAAACGACATGATGGGGAAGATCTTCGACCGATTCCAGTCTGAAATGTCGATTCCGGCGACTGAGATGAACACAACACCTTTGGTACCTGAGCATACATCACAAAAGCCTATCGAAATGCCCGACACAATGACCAAAGAACTGAGCCAAGAAATCCACCCAACAAACGCCGGGCAAGATTCGCAGGAAGATTCCCAACTCGAGTCGATTTTCATGGAGACCGACCAGGTTAAATTCGACAATGAGGACGGATTTCTCAGTGAATGGGAACTACTTCACTTCGGCTTTAGCTCTCCACCTACAAGTTCCACGTAGATTGAGATTGTCTAGGGACTCTAGCAACAAGCAGTGTGGTATAATATGGAGGTACCCGGGGTTGAGCTTTGGTCTCTGAATAGAAATTGGCAACAGTTCATTATCAATTGCCCACCCTCTCTCCTCACTTTTTATTTATTCTAGTATTAGACAGCATCCTATCGGCACCATAATCAGTCAACATACATTATACGATGTATGGTGAGCACTTCCAATTTGTAACTTCCCCAGGTCCTTCTGTGTATTCCAACCCGAGACAGTGTCGTGGATAAGTAGTTGCGAAGATGGCGACATGGTCACTGACCTTGTTGTGTATGAGTGATAGACTACCACAGAGGTGGCGTTGAGCTACACAATTAGTAAATTTCCAAACATTCAAATAACTATGTGCCCATATCATACCCATCCTAAAAGTTATCTTGCTCAGTCATACGTCAACTTGGGCGCGTAATGTTTTTAGTCTGCAAGCCCTGTCACGGAGGAGTATATCAATCGTACTCAGGAGAAGGGTTTGGCAATTCTAAGATTTCCGAAAGCTTCAATTCAAAAGCTGCCTTGTGAAGGTGGGCCATGTCCCTGCTGTCTACGTCAATGTTGCATAACGCCGCATGTCTCTGCCTAACGAGACTACAATTCCGCAAATTTCACATGGGGAAACTATTGTCTCAATGTCGTCATTCCATCACGGGTCTGCTTTTCTAAAGTTATGGAGGTGGGAAAGCCATTGAGTTGTTCGTGTTTGCTGCGAGGGACACGCCATCCGTAATGACCCAGGCACAATCCGAGCTAGAGCAAACGAACCCGATTCTCTCTGCTCTCCAGGGCTCCTCAATCAAGAATCTCCAATGACCTAAGTAAAGGAAGGCGGTGCCAATTTCACTGTTTGTATTACCATCTTCCTTAGCTTAAAGCAGTTCATTTTCGGTCTCTATCCTGAGATAGTTGGGCAGTAGGAAGCGGTTTAATTGCCCCTCACGTCTCCTGTACGTCACCGCTTTTCCATGAAGTATTTTACAACCACTGACGTATAACGAACGGACAATAATTTCCACTGGAAGGGAACTGCCCCTTTCCGCAAATCCGACTGTTCCCGTGGCTTTAAAGAAATGACATATGACAATTACACTGACGGTGCCTGCTGTACCAGGAAAGAAGGCCTGCTGTTGCCCAGACCATTGCCCCATCGGGCCCACTATCCAGCGAAGGTCAGCAACAAATCTATAACCTGAATCCCTACAACTGAGAACACGTCCAATATTGCTGGTTAGAGCGTATAGCAGCAGAGTTGGTAATATGTCCTTGATAGGCAAGTTTCTCAGGGCACCCAGAACGTGTTGCTGGCGGAAGAGAGGGTGTGACGGAGGATTTGACGGGTTGTTTCATTACCGACCCACTCACCACAGTTGATACATATGAATAGAGCCATACAAGTCTGGAATTAGTGGTTAACTTTATCTCTCTAAAGTCACTCTGAAACGGAGTCTCCATGCGTGTCGGTTCAACACTAGACTGAATTTAAACATTGTTTTTTCTGACCGTATTGCATTCAATAATTATCTGTGATTAATTTGTGCTGCGTATTAAACCGACCTCTTTACTCTGAGTTCTTTGTCTTCAATTGGCTGATATGCAGTCGTACATTGTCGCTAAATCACGCAATAAAGGCAGAGGACTCAAGAAATGTAATCAAAGGTGTTTATATGCCCCTAAATAGGAGTATTTTTATGCACACGTAAGTACAAGTCCCTTAAGTTAAACCTCAGGCAGACTATTATACCTAATACATACAGCAAAAGAATATAGTCTTAGACCGTAAGCTCGCCTGTATTAATAACTATGATAAAGACAACTAACTATTATAAGACAACGCTGTTGCAATACACCCACTACCATAATAAGCGTATAATTTAACCATTGGATGATCCGAGGTGATTGTTCGCTCCAGTGCTGCTTCTATTGTTGCTCCTGACCTTGCTCCTGATATTGCTTCTGCTGTTATGGCTGCTTTGCTGACTTCTTTCGAGCTCGACGTCGGACGGGTGTTGGCCGGTACGAGACGTGCCATAGTTCTTGTACCCAGAGGAACCTTGGAGAGTACGACGACCGAATAAAAAGTCGACTAACGGTTGGAGGACCGGGATACAACAGGCAATTATTATCGTACTCGCTTCGAGGCTGTTGATATAAAGTCGTTAGCTTTGTTAAACACTGAAGCCCGTCGTAACTTACACAGTCCAGATCACAAGGTCAGAAGTATCATCTTGGTATCTTTGTCAGCCATCGCTGGTCAAGTATGGTAGGGGATAGCACAAACATGAGAAATCACTGCTTGCTAAAGCTGGTAGTCGGGTACACTTGTAGATTGCGACGATAGTTGAGCTGTGTAGAAGTTCTCCAGTTAACAACAGAAATCGTGAAACACTTTGAGGAGTCGATATGCTTACATAGAGCCGACACCCAGGGCCACTGATAGCGCAACCTTTTTTCGCATGTTTAGTTGCAGCGACCAGAGCACGACTGCGGGGTAGACGGCGAGATAGAGGTCGGTGAACGCCGACAGTGCTGTCGCAAGTCAGTCATTGTTGCAGACTCCCAATCCAAGTAACTCACATCCGGCAAAGATGGCAAAGTCAACCAGTACATAAGGGCTCCAGCAAGTCTTGTCGGTGATTGAGAATGTCCATTGCGATTGAACCGGCCTACATTGGCCGAACAGGATGAAGACGCAACCGAGTAATCCGCCCATGCAGAGCGATGGCAAGGTCCAGAGGATTATTTGGTGAATCTTTTTAGGGTTCATGATTCGTATCAATAGAGCAGCCACTGCTAGCTTTGGAAGTCCGAAGGCGAATATTCCGAATGGAAATCCCAAGATGGTGTAGAAGATGGCATTTTGTTGCTCCTCAACGTCGAGCGTGTCAAAATGCCTTCCGTTACCATCCTTGACGGCCATGATGGTGACACCTACACAGCACCATTCGCAGATCTTGATTCTGAATGTTAAAATAGCCATCACAAGCTTGGGAAAGTCAACTTACCACAGCGCCGATTGTCAACCAGTCGTCAAGGTTGAACGCGCCCATGATCAGTTTTCGCGTAAACAACCTTGCACCAACAAACAAGGTGCTCAGTGTGGACACGGTCAGAACGACCCCGAGGATTACTGGACCTTTGTTGGCGTCCAGATACTCCTGGGTGTGACTCGAAGTGGTCGACATTTTGACGCGAGTGCAGTCCGGATTCAACAGGACTGGTTCGAGACCGGGAATGTCCAAAGATTCAGTTTAGTCACGCATACAGCAAACAACCAAACAAAGAAGAGAAGAGCAGGATTTCGGCTTTGATTCGGTTAGGGTGGCCATCAGGGCTTATGAGTCGCGGGCCAACGCCTCATCCGAATCCTACGTCCAGGGTCCATCATCAGCTCTCAAATCAGCACTGGACCTCTACAATCCTGGAGCTATTGCACGACTTTCCAATCATGGATTAGGGGATTCATGCACGAGCAACGCATTTTAGTCAGTGGGCCCCAATCCAGCAAATCCAACCGGGATGGACACTAGGCTTGCCGGCGTAGATCCTCACGACCAGAAACCAGGGGAAGGCGAGGGCAGGCTGTTTGATAACCATCGGCAAGGGATTTCAGGGGTTCAAGCCACTGGAGAGTGGATTTCACTTTCTTATGTTACCTTTTTCAAAACTTTGATATAACAGATGTTACCAAATACGCCGATGCTTCGGAAGAACTCGGTAGGTGGTCGATATTTAATGTGCAAGCATAATATTACGACAATTCGATAATGCATTGGCAGCATGATAGACCGGAACCCCCGCGCTCTCTTGCTCATCGATACTACGTGACACCTTCAGGGGTGAACCAACCAACGTCACATTATTTGAGCTAGCATGGCTGGGTGATGGCAGACCTCATAGCCCTAGCTAGATACTAGCTATATTATTTGAGCAAGACTGTGAGATTTTATTGTCGGTCCAAGGGAAATCTCAATCACGTAGGATGGGTTCCTGGTTTCTCCACCAAACAAGTCGGGAGTGATGAGGTGTGCGGTGTTATTAAACTGTTCCAAAGAACCTCGATTGGCGAACCCCACGCCAGACTGCTGGCGGTGCGGAACCGCCTCTACCGAAATAATGTATTTACTGTTCCGTGGCTTCATTCTTGAACGCGACAGAACAGGGATGCCAAGGGTTGTTGGTCGTTGGCCTTGTCAACATCCTTGAGGTTAGAACTCGTCATTAGAGGGACTCGACTCGAAAAAACAAAACCTCGATCTGTTTGTCAGACCAGGATCAACGACGGAATGTGCTCCCCGACCCTAGCAGCCTTGGGTTGGATCATGCCACGCAACGACGACGCGATTCCTTCCATCACCCCACAGCGCCAGTTTTAATCGGCAATGATCTTTACCGGGGTCTCCTCGCATATTAGAGAAAGTACGGAGCAACATCCTAGTTTCCGCGAGGTAATCCTTTCCACACAGATCACCGACCTCCCCAGACATCGTAGATGTCAACTTGGCTTAGAAACAACAAGTTGGCCTCTTTTGTCAATGAGGAGTCCTTTGATTCCTAAATCACCCGAGGCATTTCGGAACAAAGTCGAACAACATCAGCACTAGCTATCTCAGATAACACTAACTACAGCCAACGACTACGCCTAGCCTGAGCTTTGATGCTTCTCGCTCGGTTCACGGCAGTACGAGCGCCGTTGGCGCCGGAAACAGTCCGAAGCAAAGTGACGTTGCCATTGGACCAACCTAGTTCTGTATCATCTGAGTTCAAACGGAAAATAGGCAACACCAGTGCGCGTACTACGTGCATCGTACGCTGATAGACATTCACTACAAGGGAAGCCCGACCAGTTTTATGACTAGCTCCAGGGTTACCTGATCTTGGAGGCGAGGCGGCTTCAGTCTTCTGGCTTTGAAGATCTCTATTGGGGTTTGCATGGCCGTCACCCCGGCATACGCTAGACATCCCGGAGTTCTGCAATGGCAAGCTGTGTTGGACGGAGGTAGTAGGCGGAGTTACTGCCTGCACACGCCATGGATCTGACTCGCTCGCTTTTGAAAAGTATGCGAACATGATGCAGTACCAACAAAGGGGTGGCCTGATTTGAATATTGACGATTCTAAATAGGGGGAATGTGTAAGAACGCTGTCTTTGTATGGGCAATATTGTCCGACGTGCAACCCTCCTGTTGGGTTCTGAATCTCTGTCCCTGTAGCACCAGATCTTTCGCATTCATCTCTAAGTTCACACAAACCTTCGTACATCACATTTTGCTTCAGATAATTGATCATCAAATCTCCAACATGACTCAAACCAACGGCACCAACGGAAAGAAAACTCCTACGAACGGAACCCCCTCCAAAGTCGACATGTCCATCGCGTTGAAGGCCAATGATGCAGCTGCCGTCCCAGATCTGATTCAGGAGATCAGCTCGCTTGGAAAGAACTTCAACAGTGATGATGATCAGGCGAGAATCAAGCTTGCAATGAAGGCGAGGGCATTGTGGAAGTCCTTGGAGACACCACGAGAGACCATGATTCGCCACCTTTGGGCTGAGGTTAGTGCAGATTACCTGGCCATTCAGTCACAGTACCGTCTCATGGAGCATACCAATATGGCACATTTTACTTCGGCAGTGCTAACCTGATGGCATTTTAGCCGTCCGTGATGTGCGCCTTGACTGCCGGCTTCGACAAGGGCCTGTGGGCCTATCTGGCCGAGACGGAAGGTTCCTTCACTGTTGCCGACGCAGCCAAAGCGGTTGAAGTCGATGCAGCTCTTCTAGGTATGCAGCAAGATCGACAACATGCACGTTTCTGACAGCCACAGGTCGACTTTTGCGCCATCTTGCTTCCATGGGATACCTTAAGGAGGTTGGTTCAAACACCTACGAGCTTACCAACTTTACTCGGTCCATGTCCATCCCCATTATCGGTGCGGGTTACCCTTGCATGTAAGCTTGCCATACAGTTCCCTGCCAAATTCAATGCTGACTTGGTATTAGTGCCGGTGCCTGTGTGAATGCCCTCGGCCAGTTTCACGAGTACGCCAATCTCAAAGGCTGGAAAGACCCCACCGACGTGTACGACTCTCCACTGCAACACGGATACAGGACAAAGCTCAACTTCTTCGAGCACTTGCACAACAACCCTCCCTATGGCCAGCAGTTCCATCATCACATGGGTGGATACCGTCAAGGCCGGCCATCTTGGATGGACACTGGGTTCTTCCCTGTGGAGGAGAGGTTGATCGCAGGTTTTGAAGAGGCCGAAGATGCTGCCTTGCTTGTTGATGTGGGTGGTTCGTTTGGCCACGATCTTGCAGAGTTTAGGTCCAAGTTCTCAGACGCTCCTGGACGTCTGGTTCTCCAAGACCTGCCTGTCGTCATCGAGCAGATTCAAAACTTGGATGCAAAGATTGAGAGGACTTCGTATGACTTTTTTACGGAGCAGCCCATCAAAGGTATGTGAAGCGTCCTTTTACATGGCACGCGGTCTAATCCCAATAGGTGCACGTGCATACTACATGCACTCTGTCCTACACGACTGGAATGATGAGACGTGTCTCAGGATCCTCACGACCGTCATGGCAGCAATGAAGCCAGGGTACAGCAAGCTCTTAATCAATGAGAATGTGATTCCAGAAACCGGAGCACAGTGGGAGGCTACCGCCTTGGACATCATGATGCTGACCCTCCTGGCCTCGAGAGAGCGAACTCGCGAGAACTGGGAGACGTTGCTGGGCAAAGCCGGCTTGAAGATTGTCAGTGTTTGGACCGTGGCAAATGGAGTTGAGAGCTTGATTGAATGCGAGCTGTCTTAGAGGCAAATGTGTGGGCTACTAGATGTACTAGCAAGCGAGTGCCTTGGGCTGTGAATGAACTAGGGGATTGACGTTGACTCTTAGTGGTGCTGAGGAGGCAGTGGTGTCACGCACCTTAGGTTGATGTGCTTTTGTATTTGGATAGAGTTCTGTGATAATATTGCACTTTGCCTGTTATTCGTTGCATTTTATTTTTCTCATCGTGAAGATACTTGGGTGCTCCCCCGTCCGTCAAGGTGGTTGGTGTTGTCGCAGTGCGTTAGTGCCACTGAGCAAACCACGGCTATTGCACTAACAATCTTTGACATCCGGCCCCACTCAAGCTCGCTCCCTCCGCAACTCCACATTTCATGGTCATCTCCACGCCACCAGAGCCTCAACCCGCAATCGACGCCCGCCACCGCAACCTCCTTATCACCGTCGCCTCGCCGCATGAATCCGCCGCCCGCAACATGCGCAAGCCCGCCGTCTAAACCCAGCCCCGATGGCGTCCCAGGCGACGCTGACTCCCCGCAACAATGTATAACCGCGACTCCAAGATCATCCGCAAGCTCCTCGGCAAGGCGGCGCCTGAAACCCCCACCGGCGACCCGAACCACTCCATCACCAGCGCGCCCACGTCCTCGGCAACCGCAACCTATCGCCCTTCGAAGTCGCAGGACGGCGTCTACCGAGCCGGCGTTCCTATCCTCAGCCTCGATGTCTCGCCCGATCGCCGGGCCGCCGTCTTGGGCGGCGCACATATCCTCAAGACGGTGGTGCTGGACGACCCGCAGAGCTTCAACTTCAACTTCCACGAGGGAGTCGATCTGCGGGCCGTCATTACTGCGCAGACATCTGGTCCAAAGGGGAACTCGACGGCTGACCAGCTCAGCATTCGCGACGTGAAATGGCACGGCCACTCGACCATATTTACGGCATGCGCCAACGGCAAGATCTTCACCTACGACGTCTCCCGCGTCGGGTCTGGAGCAGCCGAACCATTGGAATACATACAGATGCAAGAAGACTCTCGACAAATCACGACACTCGACGTCAATCCACATCTCAAGAGCTGGCTCCTCTCCGGCAGTCAGGACGGAATCGCCCGCGTTTTCGACACCTCGGCACCTTTGCAAGGCCGGTCCGGCGGCATCACCTTTCGACAACGCTTCGCGCCCCTCAAATGCATCGATCCGATTAGACAGGTCAAGTGGTCGCCCAAGGTTGGGCATGAGATGGCCTGTTGCACTGAAGGAGGCGTGGTGCTGAAGTGGGATGTCCGACAGCCCGCCAGGCCAGTGCTACGGATCAACGCGCATGAGAAGGCATGCGCATCGATCTCATGGCATCCCGATGGGAACCACCTCATAAGCGCGGGCTGGGATACCAAACTTCATGTATGGGACCTTGGAACCACTGCCGATAAACGCCAGAAGCCGAAATACACAGTGTCGACTCCCGCCCCCGTCTTCGCCATAGCCTGGAGACCTGGCCTCTGGTCGGCGACGGCTCAGAGCAAACGCGTCGCTCAGGTCGCTGTCTCATACGACGATAGCAGTTCTCGAAGGTATGGAACCTCGGCGGTGCATATCTGGGACCTTGCGCGGCCCACGATGCCCTACAAGGAGATTGAACGGTTCGAATCTTCACCAGCTGCCTTGCTTTGGCAGGATCAAGATATGCTCTGGACGGTGGGTCAGGATGGGCAGTTCACTCAGTGCGATGTCGCATTTGCACCAAAGGTCATTGATCGCCAGTCTACGTCATCCATGGCCTTTTCTCCCAAAGGCGATGTTCTCATGTTCCTCGATGAACGACCGAGTTCGCAGCGACCACGACCTCCAGTCAGCCACCATGCCGATATCGTTCCCCGAACCCCATATGGATCAAGTCCCAATAATCAAATGCTGAGCATCAGCCGAAGCGACTCCGAGGAGGACGTCGTAGGTAGTTTCCTCGGTCCCCGACGACGACATAGCCGTAAGCGGACAGGGAGATCGGGGCCTCCAATGAGCACTACTCCTCCGTCCAGTTCGAGTATGCCCGATGACCATAAACTCCTTCTAGGGCTCGACCAGGCAATTAAAGTAACCGGCATGTTCAAGTCACAGCAAACAATGGCGTCGGGGCACGTTCCCAGCACCAGGACAACGCAAGTTTACCAGTATCTCTCGAGTATTTACCTCGAAACGCTCCAGCGCGAGCTCCCATACGTTAAGAGGGGCAAGGCCCTCGACAAACGAGTTGCTGCCATTATGGAACAGTACGCCAACGCAGCTCAGAGTGTCAGCCTCTTCCGACTTTCTCAAACTTGGCGCATTCTATCGTATGCGGTCGGGCTGCTTCTTGAGAGACGTGCCCAATACCACCTTGAAGTGCGTCTCGGCCAGTTCCAGAAGCTCAAGATCGACGAAAAGAAGGGCAGTGGTAGGCTGAAGCCAGTCGACCTTTACTCTTCTGTTCGAAGCTACGGTGAGGAGACCCCAAGGCGGCTGTCTACTCAATCAACTGTCCCCATAGGCCGGTCCATGTCGAGTCGATCACTTCTATCCGAGGGGATCGAGAGCACCTCCAACGTCCCAACCCCTCTTGCACGACCGGCGGACCGCAATTACGACACATATGAGCACTCTCAACAAATCGGGAGAAAGCTGGCGGCAGTGATGGAGCCTGACGAGCTTAGCTTGGGACCAGCGGTGCAAGATCATCTTGACGACACCCCCCGGAAACGTCTTGACTCTGTTCCCGTCTCCGAAGTGAGCCATGATAGTGAGCGCTCACACATCTCCAGCACCGAAGGTTACGACTTCTACGATGCGGAAGCATTGGTCCAGGCTATGGATGTCCCCATGCCCCAGACGGAGCCGCTAACCCTCGACTACACTGGCCTCCAACGTGCTGACAATAGGAAAGTCGTTAGGCACGATTCCGATGAGAGTTTTGTTCAGATGTTTTCCACCTCGGATGCGACCAAACCGGCGCCGACTGCCTCCGTAACCAACGGCAACGGAACTTGGAGGTCGAGCCTGGCCAGGCACGCGTCCGACATGTCCACGCAAAGTCAGGAATTCCAGAGCCGGATTCGCGGGGAGACGTTGAAAACTACGGAAAACAAGGACCCGCCGAAGCGTCGTAAATCGTCCCGAGTGAACGAATCCCCGGAGGAAGTGTTTCTGATCTCGCAGACGACAATTGGAACCGACGACAGTTTTCCGTCTCAGACATCAGAGCCCTCACAGCCCGAATCAGAAATGCCAGTCAAGACAAATGCGCCATCAATGCTGCCGCACATATCGGAACAGCCGGCTCAGCAGCAGCCAGCCATTCTCACGCCGTCGAGTCAACCCGGCCGGACTCCCAGCCCTGTCAAAGGACCGTCTCCAGCCCAGCAAGACGTTCGGCCCTATATCCTTGAATCCGACTATCTACCGTGGGAATACGATCCTCTATATCCCCATCCAACAGTCTCCGACGGGCCAATACCCATGATATCGTCCCTTGATCCCTACTCTCTCATCACCAGGGCTCTGGACTACGAGTCCCGGAGTTCTGCTTTGAACGCCTCGGCAATTATCTTGTTGCTGAAACCTCTTGTGCCAGACTACGTTATCGACTATCATCAAGCTAGTGCCATCCTCCGGCAACACCACTCGCGCCTCATGCGCATGAGTCTCTTTATCGAGGCATCGCTCCTCCGTAACCTCTGCATTCGAGGCTGGCCCGAAGGGTTGCCTGAATGGGGCGAAAACTACACTGCCATCTTCACACCTGCTCAACAGGGCGTCAAGGTTAGCTTCTTTTGCGCTTCCTGCCGAAAACCCAGGGAGATTGATCCCAAGGGCGGCAAGGCAGCGGTCTGGATGTGTGATCGCTGCAAGAAGGCCATGGCTCCTTGCGCTATCTGTGGGCACCGGGATCCAGCGCAGGCCAGTTACGTCCCCGCGGATATCACCAAGGCAATGGACACGCCAGATACACGCCTGTCGGAGTGGTGGTACTGTCCCGGCTGCGCCCACGGCGGACATGCTTCCTGTCTCCAGGCCTGGCACGCTCCTCTCGGTTCCCCAGACAGTTCCAACGGATCGACCACGTTTAGCGATGGCTGCTGTCCCCTCGACGGCTGCGGCCACGCTTGTCTGCCGGGAAAATACCGCGCCGAGACAACGACAGCTCGATCCGACGAGCTCGGCCGCGCCACTGTCGAGAAGTCGCGTGCGCGAGAGGATCGCGCAAACAGCAGCAGCCGGCGGTCGAGTCCGCGCCCTGGGTTGGACCGGGCCGTGAGAAGCGACACCAACGACATCCCGCAGAGCCGGGCGGTCGGCATGGCGCGAGAGGCTCTCAACAAGGGCAGCGGTGGCATCCTTAGCTCCAGTCCAAACAGGCCTCTCGTCACGGGAGAACGGGAGAGGCGGAAGAGCGTCAAGTTCGCGGGGCCCGACAAGTGAACGAAGGTCGCATTTTGGATTGTCACAGCATCGTTTTTGGACTATTTATTTTGGATTTACGCGCGGCGCAAGGTTTGACATTTCCGTCATTGTACGTGTATGGTTGGGTATGATACTCGATACACCATTTATTAGCATAATACGATCACCGTTTCGATACCCGATGGACCTTCAATTCAGGAATTGTAAATCTGTCTGTCATCTTGTGCTCAATATAATATAACATGATCCAACCGACGCGCTACGTCTGAGGTCCATGCCCAGTCCCGAACACCATGCCAAGACTCGATAAAAACACCCTCAAGCTTTATCTTGAAACATTCTCTCTCAGTCCTTTAGTTCTGAGCGTAAACTTAGCGTCGCCCTCGTCAAAGGGTAGTGACACGACGACATCATTCAGGCTCTCCACTGCCACCTCATCAGGTGTTCCATTACCGTTGCTCTTCATAAGAGCCTTCCTCAGCGCATCCCCGTGCTGATTCATCGTCTCGCTTTCACCACTGCCCCGTCGACTCCCAGCAGTACTACTGCCGTCGCCATCAATTTGGGTTGACATGGTCGACAGCCTACCCTTCAGTCTACCAGCCCACAGTCCCCGAACACCACCCTTTTTGCGCTCGGGTACATCCTCGGTCCCGGCGCTGCAAACGTAAAGCAAGTACTTGAGATTAGGAAGCGAGTGTCGGATGTCGACGACCTTCAGGCCTTGGGAGGAGCAGAGGGACTCGATGTTCTTGTTGAGGAGGAACCAGGCGTATTCGAAACGCCACTGGCCAACCGTAGACCCCCCTCGGGGGAGATAGAGAGGGAATTCTCGCCGGGACACAGTCTTGTCAGAGAGATGGGAGATGTCATCCCGGGCATAAGAGCGAGACCCAAACGCATCGAGGGGGTATGGTAGCGGGTGTGAAAGATAGAATTGTAGGTGGCGCGTGAGAAGGGACACGAAGCCGAGGCCGGCGGAAAGAACATCCTCGGTGATCTGCCTGGCCGTGGCAGAATCGTAGGTTGAGTTTGGCAGGGGAACATTACAAATCTGGAACGACAGGGGAGGCGCATTGGGAATCGGCGTGATGGGGAAGATGTCGGCGAGATCTGAGCATATGCGACGGCGTTGCCCTCGGATCTGCTGCTCCGTCTTCTCGACGAGCTCCCTTGACGCCCGCAGGTTTTCCTCGTTGTTCGCAATGTCCTCCTCCGCCTTGGCCTGAAGTTCCCTCCCATCGGCTATAGCTGCTCTTCGACTCCTGAGCGATTCCAGGAGATCGTCTCTGTGCTTCTCTGCAAGTCGGTTCGCTCGTCGTTGCGTCGTGACATATTTTTCGGCGAGCGCGACGGCCTCCTCTGCTGTCCCTGAAGTATCCGCAGGACTCTCCTCCAAAATTTGGTTTATTTCACCCATAATGCGTCGCTGCGTTTCCATGGCATCCTCGATGGAGCTCTCTAGATTGGCTAGCTTCATTAGCGCATTATACGACGAACTCGCGATTGTCGGTGCCTGCTTGGGATCGGATATACGGTTGGGGAAGTCGAGCGAGTAGATTCCGTCTTCGAGGTGGAAAACGAGGGCATTCGGCGGGAATCGCCTATCCATTAGGGTTCCAACGAAGTTAAGGCGTCGCAAGTCCACCATCTCCTCCAACAAGAAGACCCAAGATTGTTGTTTCGGTCGCTTCGCCCACAGGCGGATAGTCATGACGCACGATCTCGAAATCGTCGGCTCGCAGTCACCCAGACTGAAAAACTGAAAGTTGAAGTTCTGGACACGTTAGATTCGGCTCAACACAAGGTGTCGCATGTCTGCTTACCGCCGACCTCTCCCTCACCTCGCTCACGTAGACAGGATCAGCACACCCGCCTACGTGCAGCGAGTAGAAGACATCCCCAACAGCCTCCTCGACCAAAGTCTCCAGCTTCTTTTGCCTCGCCACGGGGTTCGCGTGCGCCATGCTCAAGCTGGTTCTACGGGCAATCTGCGGTCGCAAGCTCTCAGACCGCAGGCTGTCGTTCCGGAGGTTCTCGGACGATCGCGACGGATGCAATTGGCCCGACTCCCTCAGCACCTGGAGCTTCTTGGGGCTCCGGTTGATATCTGCATCGTCCGTCGTGCGCAGGGTCGCGGGCGCAAAGGACAGGTTTCGCAACCAGACGCCGCGGAGGTGGCGCAGCTTGCGGTTCTGGGCCAAGAGGCGCGGTCGACGCGGTTCGGCGAGGGACGACATGGCGTGTGCATGCTGCAGCGTACGCAGCGGAAGACGACGGCGACTATATCATCGGAGGAGCAAAGATTCAGGTATTGCAGTGGCGACGTTGGCGTTGGAGAGCTGGTAGCGCGAGAGGGGTGGCGTCGTCATGGAAGCTCGGAGCTTAATCAATCGATTGAGGTCACGCACGCTAAGCCGCGGTAGTTGCATGCCCGTTTTAGTGATAACGGACCACTCCCAGTCTCACACCGTACTCACCTTACAGAAACCATGCGTCAACACCAAGGTTGGCAACATTTACATGCCGTGGACGCACATTCTCAATTTCCTGAGAGCTTCAACTTTTCCAACATAATGCACGTGGTCTCGGCCATGCTGTGCAAAGTACAAAGCCCCTGTTGTCTCGCGGCACACTGCATGTCAGCATGGCTGCAGCCCAGAATGGGTGATGATGAGCGCAGCCCGCCATCCGCAACCCGCAGCTCGCATGACGAGTTGACTGCATATAAATTTTCCGTGGCTGTCGAAACTGAGATTAATTGTACTCGGACTCCCTTCCGACTAGCCGTGTCGCTCCACAGCCTTTCGCCAGCTCTCGCGTCTGATGTCTGATGTCTGATGTCTGATCAGCTTGACTCACTCAACAGAGACATTTTTCTTAATTGATACGGAGTAGCCTTTTCCTATTGGCTGCGAAGCAGTTCAGTTTACAACTCGAACATCGGCTCAGACGATTCCCCCAGCTGCTTCGACGTGTACTCTACTACTCCACCTCCGTAGGTGCAAGGTACTGCGGAGAATCAGGTCATTTTTTACAAAATGATAGTTAGGTTTACGTTAAGAGGTACAGTTTCTCTGTATGCTACGAGACTTGTCCATTCCAACCCCACCAATGTGTTGTATTGTACATGGGGTCTACTATGTTCGCCAGTGCTGGAAGGGAATAGCCGGATGACCGTGGTTTGTGGGGGCATATTCCGCCACTGCAATGCTACCGATGGGCCCGGAGCTTTCTCCAGTCAGATGTCAATCCGGCTCCACAATAGCCTAAATAGCGGTTTCTTCCTGATCCCAAGGTATAAGCTAAAGGGAGGTGGTGGTCTGGACTTCTTGGTAACTCGGGGGCCAAGGGAGGTTTCGGGATTACAAGGAGGTTATTATTCATCGCTTTGGTTCCGCATGAAGTTATCAAAGCTGGCATGGGCACTGTGACGATTGTGACAAGGATTCGAACCCCGAAATAAGCGATTCCAATTGTCTTGCTTAAGTTCGTAACGTATCAGTGAGCTTAGAATTCCTACTATCAAGTGGTGTGGCGGGGAGTCCGGGACTTTAGGCTGGCTAGTTGCTTGCAGGGATATAATAGGGACAAGTATGGCCCATGCAGCCCATCACCTTACATAGGCAAGCTCCGCGCCAACTTCGCTGATTCTTAGGGAATCCTTTAAATGATCTTTTGTGAAAACTAACCAGTCAAGAAACCGAAAGGCAAGCCTGGGACAGAGTAACTCCTCCTCACCTCCTTCATCCCTCTCACTAACCTCTGCCGTTTACTCACTTAGGAGTGTGCTATGAGAATACAGAATGCTAACCTAAATCCTATTATAATACCAAAACACACTTCATCGGCAGATCAAATAGAGGCATCGGCTTCGTATGAGTGCCGCGAAGCCCAATAAATATGTGACTAGTAGAGAACTCTCCGTTTAGAGTGGAATAGTGACGGCGAAGACTTGTAAATCTTGACAAGGGTGGTTCTAAGAAACAAGGATCCTCTTCCAGGTGGCAAAAGTAAGAAGGCACCCGATATTCATTTGCGGCCATAACCCCGTGCCCTCTAATCCTCACTGTATATGGGGGGTGGGCCCAAGCCTCCTACTGATCCTTTGATCCTTGTGAGAAATTCAACTTACGGATGACACCTGCTGGTTGATTGGTCTTAAAGATCAATGAGTGTCGTCTCTTTCCGACCAGAGAGGCATATCCAGTGCTCTTCTTAAGTCTGCCTTACCAATTATGGAAGTATTAGATAAAATAGCCTAGATGTAGTGAGCAAGAGATGCAGCCAAGTGTATCATTGACGCTTCTAGGCCCGATTGGTATTAAAAAGCAAGGTGTGCGGTATATCAAGTATCTAGTGCTTCAAGAATAAACGAGGCTGGAGTTA
Source organism: Ilyonectria destructans (assembly GCA_020740775.1). Classification (NCBI taxonomy): domain Eukaryota; kingdom Fungi; phylum Ascomycota; class Sordariomycetes; order Hypocreales; family Nectriaceae; genus Ilyonectria; species Ilyonectria destructans. Next base: position 747,157 of record JAHEWK010000011.1, read on the forward strand.
TCCACAGTCTCAATCCAACAATGATGCAATTGAGTGTGGCACACTGCATATTTCACAAAGCCGAATAGCTTACGCTAGCCCTTATCACGGTACCCTGCAGCCTACAAGCAAACATGGTCCGCCGTGCTCCCAATAGCCGCAGTTCCCCATCAGCCACATTACCGATCAGTTGCGTAATGTTTCAACTTGGGAATCGGCGGTTTGCTGCTGTCACCACCATAAATAGGCTTCCCCTCTCTGGCTGAGCAATTTCATACCGCTCTTTATCAAGCGCTGTGTCCCGTTGTCACAGAATCCGACCCGGCCAGACCTGCGGGCTTTGGAATTTGTCAAGAGCCTCGGCGTTTTTGTGTACAAGGCAGCCGGACGACCGCGTCAACAACTCTCCTCGTTCCGCATTTATCGCTCTCTTAAAATCCCGGCTCGAGAGAGTCTATTGCTTGATCATTTCGCGCAACTCTGCACACGCCATGTCCAGCCCACCAGATAAGCTGTACTTTGCCTATGGGAGCAATCTCTGGCTGCAGCAAATGGCAACTAGATGCCCCAACAGCCAGTACATTGGACGGGCCATGTTGCTGGAACATTGCTGGCTGATCAACGAGAGCGGCTACCCCAACGTGATTCCTCGCACCGGTTCTAACGTACACGGCCTGGTCTACAGGGTGAGCGGCGACGACGAGAACAGTCTGGACCAGAGCGAGGATGTCCACAGCGGCACCTACTCAAAAGTGTTCAAGGAGCTCGTCCTTTACCCGGCCTTGCCGGAGCTGCAACTGCCTACTGCTCGTCTCGCCGATGCTGTGCAACATGGGGCCAGAATGGAAGCTGGGGAGCAGAAGCATCATTTCGAAGCCAACGTCCTGGTCTACCTCAACGAGACCATTGTCCGACGGGGCCGCCCCCGAGACGAATACGTCGACCCAATTAACTCTGGCATCAAAGACGCCATTGCGCTGGGCATCCCCGCCAACTTCATCAAAAACGCGGTTCAGTCATTGACCCCAACCACTGCGATTCGCAACGTCAGCCACCGAGTGCACCACCCAGAGCCTGCTGCCACTGAGACTACCAGGTTCCGCCGCAGGGCACTTGCAACTTCTAGAGAGCCGAGGAGCAGAATGTATCAAAGGGAGCAGTTGCTTCGCAGGGAGCGATTCCTTCGGTCGCCTCTCAGACAGCCGTCGCCTGACCAGGGAGTGTGGACCATGGCTCCGCCACATGTTGCAAGTCCCTGGTTGACAGGCAGCTTGCCTCACGAGGATTCGACATTACACCCACCGGAACAGGAAGAGACAATGCATTTCTATTAGAGATGAATGCGGTAGGCGGCGGGCGTGTTTGAAGGGGACCCAGGTTTGTCACGAGAAAAAGGCTTTGTTGGAGTTCATCTATCTACAGTCATTACAAATACCATTACAATAAATGCTACGCAACGTGTCCTTCGTTTGTTGTACGCCCCAAGTGCAAGGCCCTGGCAGTGGCGATGACGGAGGAGTCGTTTGTGATTTCAAACATGAGTGTGATGCGGGCTAGATTGGCGATGTGACTGGGTAATCAATAGCGTCCAACCAGCTACAGTAGGCACATCTGTACTTTCGCCGGCATGCTCATTAGGTAGTCATTACGGCCCGTGGGATGGACAGTGTCTCAATCATACGAAGGCTAGCGCAGGAAGTTTGACAAACTTCCCTAAGTCCAGGTATGTACCAGCTATACCGTGGATCACGGTGTGCGATATATTGCTTTTTCTCCCATCTTCCAGGATTAAAGCCCCTCTTGCTTCCTTGGCCGCGTTAAAGCCAAGGTCTGCCGTAAAAAGTCGGTCAACTCAAACAACGCCTAGTGTGGGAAGAACCGTACTTGGTTGACAATCTGTCCAATCGGTGAGGGCGCATCACATTGCTTTTTATTCCTATATTTTAGGACGCTGGGTTTAGTGCTGACCTCGCTGCAAGCCATTTCTGAGCTGTCATCGAATTATCATAGATAGTACTGTTTGGGGGTTGCCGAATAGCCATTGACGTTGTAAAACTTCCGCCTTTGTACTTGCAAGTATTGATCGCCAGTGCTGGCGCCAGGCAACTGAAACAGTGGCAGTGAACTCCTGTTGGCAATGTGCACTTTCACGAGCGATACAGCCAGCCACGATTTCTGGACTCGTATTAGCTGCGCAGTGCCAAGCCTACAAGCGAACAAAGCGCGGAATCAGTAGCCGGCCACCACATCTGGACTCCCATGGTGGCATTGACTCGACCCCGTTCCCTTGCCGATAATCCCAGCCTGATCAATTACCCCGGGTACGCCATGGGTGCTACTCCAATAAATATCCCTCGGGCAGGGACAGATTTAGGACGGTGGAAAAGGCGCATTGAAGCGAAAGACCAGTTCTGAGCATGGAGTTATAGCACAGAGCCCAGGATACTTTATTTAACTCGATAGTTGCTATGTTAACCAGTGCCACACCATTCGTAGACAAACAGGTGCACATTGGGTTCTAGACCGCAAAAGAAAACATCCATCCACGCTCACGAACTTTCCTCAAGTTAGCTATCTCACTCAGTTCTCTAGCTCCGGGGAACTCTACCTTTTGGACTCGTTCAGGACTTTGTAATCAGCTGGAAGAGAATCCATAGAGACAACGTAGTCGCGGCTTGTTTGATAACGTCGTAAAGACTCTGCGGTGTCCAGCTTGCAATCGACGCAGTGGGAGGATGGCTGAGGACGGTTTTGAATCATGTCAGTCTGCGAAGCGATGTACGACGGCTGTGGAACATACCATGTTGAGAAGGGCTTGGATGAACGCAAGCGTAAAAGCAATCCACCTCTTGGTTCTGATCTCCCCTCTCAGAAATCTCCCCCCTACTCAAGCGTGTCGGACATTCTAGGAAGGGTGTTGCCAAAATTATACAGAACGTATCTATCGCTCTGCACAATATTTCTGAGCTGAGTGGTATTATTGGCGCTCTTGATCAGCTGTGCGATCCCTTGCATCGTTGTGTACTATGTAAGTCGAGGCGAACTGACATTGTTCGGCTTACAGTATTCGTTGTTGACACGGGCCTTCATAAGCAGCTTCGAGACGAGCGGTTGGTAGATGGCAATACCGTAGGAGAGGATCTTGAGCTAGGAAAGCGCGAAGGCCGTGTTTGGGCCCCTCGATAATCGATGTGGCTAACGCACTTAAGAGACCGCTCCGGTGTGTGAAAGACGACCCGCATCGCAGTCCAGAAGGCGTCGATCTCATCTTCCCAGTTTGGCTGGCAGTGCAGGACTAGAGAGACAGCTTCCATTGAAATTGGCAGGAGAGTTAGTTGACTATAGATCGCTGTCAAGGATGTAGGCATCTTACTCTTCCCTGCGGGTTGTCCAAGAGAGCCGCCCATGGTAATCCACCACTTGTCGTAGTACTCTTGCAGCTTGGGGTAACCTTCATCAAGGCCCAGTTGCGCAGAGTCTAATCAGAGGTCTCTACTGTGCTCTTGGCGGGTGGCTTAGGCCAGAGCAGCTACTCAAAGACTTCATCAAGAGATCTATTTCCCAGCCCATGTCAGTTCTCCGACCCAGTAACAGCTGGACGGCCGTAGTCCGTGGAGCAGCGATTGTGGGCATCAAAAAGTTCACGGGAGCGTCGGCCAGCGTGTCGATTACGTCCCGGATTGCTCGGAAGAACTTGGGTCTTAGTCTTTCCTACGCCTGCTATCCTGCAAAGCATAACAGTCCAGAGAAGCAAGTCGCGAAGTGCAATGAGTGGTGCCTTTAGCTCAGTTCCCAACATGAACACAGGTTCTACGATAAAGAACTACGATCAAATGCAAACAGGCCTGTGTTTTCTGCATTCAACCCTCATTCTGATAGCCGATGTCGATGTCTTCTTTGCCACTCCCTGCATGCGTCGATACAGGCGTGCTGAGATCTGTCTGTAACCTTGCAATAGTAATAATATCATTTTGGGAAAGATAGGCATGACTTTATTTCATCTACCTTTCAAGACCAAAACCTGATAAGTCAAAGTCCGTCAAAAGAGGTGGTTACCGGGGCATTCAACTGGTCACCTTTTAGGACTACACAAAACTCAACAAAAGCGAAAGGATCGAATGTTTTCATAGACAAATGGAACCTTTATTATGCTAGAAGACTAAATATCCAAAGTTTATTTCAAGAAGTAAAAGATTTATCCAGTGAGGATGTTCGTGGGGTGTGACAGTGTGCGCCAAGTGATTCGGTTCCAGATGTCGCGGAGAGGCGTCACACTTCAACTCGTCAACTCAATAATCCACCAAGTAGTTCATGCCTAGCGGAGGCGATTGTCGTATCAACAGGGAGAGAATCGAGTCCCTTACTGGCGCATGAAGGTATAGCAGTCCTTCTTCTCCTCGAGGTAAGACTCCTTGCAGGGCTTGTTCTCAGGGGCAACCATGTAGTTGCAGTTGCCGTCCTGGGACTTCTGGTTGAACTCGACGGCGACGCAGATGAGGATGTTGGCGACGTCGCCAACCTTGGGGTTGGCAGCGAGAGTAAGGCGAGCGCTCTTGGCCTGGCAGATGGCGATGCAGTGGTTGACGTCGGTGGCCTGCTCCTTGTGGCACTTGGAGAGGTGCTCCTTCTTGAATCCCTTGTTGCACATGGGCTGGTAGTGGCTGATCATATCCTTGTTGCCGCGGGGGTATCCGTGTCCGCTGCCGTTACCGTTGTTGCCAGAGCCGGAGCCGTTGTTACCGTTGCCAGATCCGTTGTTACCGTTGCCAGAGCCGTTGTTACCGTTGCCTGAACCGTTGTTGCCAGAGCCGGAGCCGTTGTTACCGTTGCCGGAGCCGTTGTTACCGTTACCAGATCCGTTGTTTCCACTGCCGTTGTTTCCGTTGCCGGATCCGTTGTTTCCGTTGCCAGAGCCGTTGTTTCCACTGCCAGAGCCGTTGCCAGAGCCGTTGTTGCCAGAGCCAGAGCCATTGTTACCGTTGCCAGATCCGTTGCCGTTGCCGTTTCCATTGCCAGATCCGTTTCCGTTTCCATTGCCGTTGCCGTTTCCATTGCCACCGCCGTTACCGTTTCCATTGCCTCCACCGCTGCCGTTCTCGTTACCGCTGCCAGAGCCACCAACGCCGAGGCTGAGGAGAGAATCATCAGGGCCGCTGCCGCCGATAGAGAGATCAAGAAGCGAGGTCAAATCATCCAGGAGGCCGCGGCGGTCGTGGGTGAGGACATTGGCCTCGAGGAGAGTACCCTTTTCCTTGTTCTTCTTTCCACCAACTTGGACGTCGATGAGCTTGTTGGTGCCACCGTTGCGGCCGGGAGGGCCATTGCGGCCGGGAGGGCCATTGCGGCCGGGAGGGCCATTGCGGCCGGGACGACCAGTGTTGAGGAGGTCAAGTTCGATGGCGGGCTGAGCGCGGCGGTCATGGGTGAGGATATTGGCCTCGATGAGAGTGCCCTTGTCCTTGTTCTTCTTGCCACCAACTTGGACGTCGATGAGCTTGTTGGTGCCACCATTGCTGGGGCGACTGGGGCGGCCATTGCGACCAGGGCGTCCGGTATTGAGGAGCTCAAGGTCGATGGCGGGCTCAGCGCGGCGGTCGTGGGTGAGAACATTGGCTTCGATGAGAGTACCCTTGTCCTTGTTCTTCTTGCCGCCAACTTGGACATCAATGAGCTTGTTGTCGCGCTTGCCCAGGACATCGGCGCTCAGGAGGCTATCGCCGCCAACATCAACCTTGGCGATGTTGCCGTCCTTGCCAACGGAAAGGCTCAGGAGAGGGTTGACGCCGACTTTGCCATTGCTGAAGTCCTTGATGGACTCGCCCTTCTTGAGATCACCAGTCTTGCAGAGGTACTCATCGAGCTCCTCGGTAGTGATGAGGCCAAGGTAGATCAGGATCTGGATGTCCTGGCTGACTTGGTTCTTCTTGCAGACCTGCTCGGGAACCTCGTAGCAGTCACTGCCGCTGCAGCCACGGCGGTAGTGAGCCTTCTTGCCACCCTTCTTCTTGTACTGTAGCCGGGTTAGTATTGGGGCGATTGTAGATTGGGAGTGATGCTTACCTCAGTGGGAGTGATGGTGACATATTCCTGCTTCTGCTCAACCTTGTGAGGACGCTTGGTGAGGATGTCGATGTTGGGGCAGATGCTCAGAATGGCAGTGAGATCGAGGAGACAGCCATTGTCGCGGCTGAGCACCTGGAGCTGGGAGATGATATCGGACATTATGAATTAGGTAGGTAGTCAAGTAGGAGACTGAAGTAAAAGATTGGAATGAGTGTGAGAGTGTGGAAGAGAGAGTAGGAGAGATGATTGAATGGTGAGTGTTGCTGATGAGGAAAGGAAATCGATTTGAGAGGAGATTCCATGACATTATATACCCAAAAGATTCCTATACACATGGACAGTCTGAGTCGATTCTGCGCATCATGATGGTTCTGCTTCTGAGACCGTCGAGATTTGACCGCCCAGGGGGTTGCCACGACTAGTTTCGAGCAATGAGTACACACATCAGCCAAGATGGCATGGCTAGGGAGATCGGTCAGAATGAGAAATTGAATCCCTGGCCGGTCGTCAGAAAGAAGAAACAATCGTGTCGATCGTCGACCTCACACGCTTGGTCACACCAGCCCAAGGAGTTGCGGACGAGACGGAAGTGTGTTGTCACCGAGACAGTTCCTGGACTAACCCTGGCTGTTTCAATGCGGTCAACAGCCCTCTGGAACAGGTCGTCCCTGTCCCAGATTGCCCAAATTGGGTTGTCCATGGTCGGATATGCAGCAATATGCTATTAACGCATGGGCATGGTGACGTGCAGACGCAACAGACGCAAGAGGGCCTCCATTTCCACATTTCCAAGCCCCGTCAACACGACGCACCACTCACATGGCGGCCTGCCCCAGAGCCGCTGCAGCCGGTGTCTCTCGGCCGGGACAATTACCAGTGGCTTCACGCAAGGGCGTCCTTGATGTGCATAGCCGAGGGGATCGTCCTTGGAGCGAGATGGCGCGTTGTGGGGAAGCTGCCAGGGCCGGAGAGCCGCAAAAGCAACGGTCGTGGATCACGGATCACGGATGGGGCCACTAACTGAGAGCACGGTGATTGACGTGAACACGAGCGATGCTGGAAAAAGACTAAGGCAGAACAAATATAGTGTGAGACTGTTGAGATGGACACAAAAGAAAATGCCCCAGCGACCTGGTCCAAACACTCCTTGCCTGGATACACAAAGTTGTATAATTGCGAGGCCCGGGCGGCCGGCCGAAGATGTCACCGAGAAACCGGCGTGTGCATTGGTGGCGAGCAGTCACTTTTCCTTGCTTCACTTTGCTTTTCTTTGCTCCAACGCGGCACTTCGCTTCGATTAGATCTCGCCAAGCCGCGTCCTGCCACCCATGATCCATCCTGTCCTCACTTTATTTGGCCGGGTGTATGTTTCGGCCTGGGCCCTAGTCGGGGCCTCACCTCGGTCCTGCACCATCCGAGTCCCAAATTTGAGTCCCCAAGTCACAGTCTCAGATTGTCCAGGTCTGGTGTCTCCTCTAGAAGATGCACCAAGGGCAGGAATAACGAATCTCCCTGCGATGACGCCGACGCCGACTCGCCCTGCGACTGGGTGAGCAACTGCTTCAGATCCTCCCATGTCTTCCAGTACCAGCCCTCGCACTTGTTCGGCTCCAGCACCTGGGAAGCGTCAGTTCAGATCCACGTCCGCTACGCGCCTCCGATGGGAATGTCTCGACGCACCTGAGGCTCGGCTGCCTGGTCCACCATCTCGCACCGCACGAACAGCGTGATGTAGTGCTTTCCCGCGTCCTCAAAGACATCGTTTGTCACGGATACGATCTTGACGCCCCGGACCTTGAGGCCCGTCTCCTCCAGCACCTCCCGCTCGGCGCAAAACAACACGCTCTCGCCATGCTCCAGGTGACCGCCCGGTAGCTGCCATGTTCCTGTTCCGAACAACCGTCAGCATCATCGATCCGTGGTACTGGGTCATCGTCTGATCGACCCGGCCATGGATGAGTCGAGATTACCTGCGCCGTGGCTCCCCATGCGCTTGCCTGCGACAAACTTGCCATCCCGGCCGTAGACGATGGCCGCCACGCCAACACGGGGATTAGGTTTCTCTGAAGTCATCGCGAGGGCGTATCTATGCAATTCCAGTAATGCAAAGGGTTAAATGCGTAGTCAATTTTCCAAGATCAATATTGCACAATGCTTTGGGAAAACAATAGAGGGATCGTTTGGTGACCATATAATGTAGACGAGTGAATTTTGGCTGGTCAAGTCAACCCCGCCAAGGCGGAGTGAAGTCTGCCTAGCACAGGCTGAGTCATGGGCATCTCACAAGATCTTCGAAGTGGAATAACCAAAGAAGGGACAGGCTTCCAGGGAAGTAGTGGCAAAACTTAGCTTAGGCGTACTCGAGTCATCCCGAGCCCAGGTTTGTACGTGTACCGTTCTCGGTGCCTCTTGCGCTGTTGGGTTCACTTTTGGTGGTATTTTACACCATAAGCCGTGCAGCATATACCGGTCCCAGAACAATACTCCGCACCTGTTTAACAGGTGAATGCCCTTAAATAAATATATACATTTTATCATTATTAACTATTTATTTCTTAGCATTGCCGAATACAGCTTCTACGCAAAATCATCACTGCTATTTTCAATATTATGGTATAGGGTAGGGATCGTGGAAACGACACTCTCCCTCGCGTCAACCCACCACCGCTTGCTTGGTGGCTGGTTTCTCTCCCAAACACGCCACTAAACCCCTAACAGAGATTCTAGGGACTGGAAATTTAGCGTAACACAAAACCCCTCTTCCCCTGTTAAAGGGCCGGCCTTGCTGCGGCCCTATCCAGAAACAATAACATGCTAGCAAGACCTCGCTTTAGGGTGTTTCGGTGAGGAGGCGAGAACCGCCAAGCGCTTTTAGGTCTCCCCAGAAGCAATCCCAAGCCCCAGGGACCTGTCAGATCCGAAAGAAGGTTAGTACGAATATGAGATCGAGGACTGTTCCCAGCCGCTCAGTTTATTTAAGGAGAGTGTCTTGCGAGGCCGGGCTAGTCAAGCCCCAGAAATTGCCGTTGCGCCAGCCTCGTATTTCTACGATGCGCTGGAACATGACGTATCGGAATTGGGAAATACCTCTTTGCCGGCTCTCTCGGTATCAATGTCATAGACGGAGTAGTTTCTGAATAGTGATAAATCAAGTTTTCCTAACCGTACCCCCGACGCTACCGTCCTATGTTCCTGTCTAATACGGGTGGCGCTCGGCCCCAAACCTGACCCAACACCAAGACCCAAAAACATTCGTATCGAGAAGTAAACCTGTCTTTCATCTTCCGGGCCGGAGTTTATGGTTAGTGAGCTCGAGTCTGAGCGCCCGAGTCTAAACCCATTGTTCTCGCGATCCCAAACAAGCGCGCCGCTTGTCTCAGGTTAGCGTTGGAAATTGTCAGAGCGATTTGGCTACGGAAGGGTTCCGAGCCATCGCTTCCAGTACCAGCTCCCAGTACCAGCTCGTCAAATTGATACCGACTCAAGTCTTTCATCTCTCCGCTTGAATCCAAGACCAAACTGTTGTCAAAATTCCCCTTCTGACTATCCCCTTCTTCCCATATCCCTGCTGCAAGGTTCCACAAGCGATGGTGGCGAGAGATCATGTCGTCAACCATCAGGATCGTGTTGATCATGTCGTCTAGGTGCTGATCACACTCTCCCTCCCTTGGAATCCGGCTTCCGGGCTCAAGAGTGAGATGTATGATCCTCGACGAGCCTCGTGATCCCACGTTTGCACACATGTTGGACCCAGAATCTCGGGGGAAACCTGAGAGCCGGGTCTGTCGATAGAGCACGGCTCTGGTTCGGCCAAACTCAGCCTCCTAATTTAGCACATTGGTGGAAAACTAGGTTCTCTTTCTTGAGTCATTGTCATGGACAAGTCATTGCTTCCTTGTCCGTGTGGAATTCATGGGAACGGCTGAGACGGAGCGAACAGTCCATAAAGGGCGTCCTGCGAGATGTCTTTTTCTTGATCGTTCAGGAAGTCCAACAGTCCCGGCGAGTTTCCCCAGACCGGGTCAACATGGTCCATTACTCCTCCAATGTACTCCGAAGACACGGTGGGCATGTATGGAGCAGGTGGACGTGTAGCAGTGTGTGGCATACCCCCGTTGGACGGAGTCATGGCGAGAGGAAAGAAGAAGCTCTCATCGAGACCAGCTGGAACTGGCTGCTCTTGGCCAGCAGCGCTGCCCTCTTTGATGCTGACTTGGAACTCTCTGACCATGTCCTGGAGGACGCTCAGGGGCTTCTTCAGACCAAAATTGCAACCTACTTGGAGCTCGCTGAGACAGGTCCAGAAGAAGGAGATGGGCTCGGTGAACTGGCCCCTCTCGCGACGCTCCTGCCGAAGGATGGCAATGACGGCCGAGTAGACGGCATACGAAAGCAAAAACGGAGCACGACGCAGGGTGAAGGACTCGCGATATCGTCGGACAAGCTTCTGGATCATGAGGGCGCTCTGGACACAGGCTTCCTCCCCTCGTCGTTTGGCAGCCTCGTCGGAGTGCCTTCGGAGATGGCCCTCCTCCAAAAAGGCACGATGGAGGAGGATGGTCATGGCGTGAAATGTCGTGCTGTCACGAGCATGGTTAGCATCGCCAGGCGGGGCAGAACGGGGAGATTGCTCACTGTGGGGTGATTTGATGTGGAGGGGGCGTGATGGCGAGGTTGTCGTCAGGGTCAAATCGTAAGTGACTAGGGAGACTGGTCTGCCACTTTTCTAGCTCCTTTTCGATTGCGGCTCTTTTGTTGAGGAGGTACTCGGCGCTGTGCTTGACACACTGGATGCCGTACAAATCGTTGATTCTCGTCGAGATCTGGAGCAGCCTCACTAGGCTGCTGAATGTGGACACCGCATGGGCAGGTTGGGCGCCATATGCCGGTGGCGCCGTTGCCGGTGAGTTCGGGTCGGTGTACGGCTCCCATTCCTCGAGTTCCTCGAACGTATCGAGCAGCTGCAGTGGGACCCTGGCCTGCGCCGAGGCGAACATGCAAGGTCTGCCGAGGTACAAGGCTTGAGTGGCATCGGTTGTGAAGGCGGCCCAATAGAGGCGCTTGCGCATCTCCTGTTCCAAATCTCGGCGCAACATGCGTTCATTGCTGACGCCGGCAGTGCCCTGGTAGTCGGGGCCAAGCATCAAGTGGCAGCCCAGGTCGATGATCATGCGATGGGCCGTTCCCGAGAGACTCCAGCCTGCACTGGGTCGTCCTTGCGAGACAAGCGAGACGCTGGTGAGTAGCAGTGCGAGGGCTGACGGAATGCTGGGCTTGTCGAGCTCATCAACCAAGAGCTCACGGAATCGGTCGTAGAAGCGCCGGCCGACACTCTGGGGATCTTCCGGATCGGAGCGGAGGCAAAGGCGGTCACTATACAAGGAAGTCGAATAGAAGATGGCGTTGAGCAGGAGCTTGTTGACAAACGGGCCGCCACCGCTGGCGAGACTGTCCATGAAGGCTGGGCGGTATGAGATGAGGTAGGCGTAGTGCTGGCGGTTGAAATGCAGATCGAGCAGATGCTTGGCCAACTCGGGATCGCAGCCGTCGAGGTCCATCAAGTCCTGCGGGCGTCGGAACATGCGCGCTTCCCTCTGGCGCTGCAGCGCGGCGTTGCTGATGAGCCGGGCCTTGGAGGCAGCGATGGCGTCGTCGCCTTTTCGGGTCATGGTGGATATGTTCTCGCGGTGCTGCGCGCGCGACGTCGGGTTCATGATACTGGCTAGACCGTGGACGGCCGAGACGTAGCCGTTCTCGTGGAAAACACCGGCAACTCGAGCTTCGCTCGGCGAAAGGCCGCTGACGCCGTCGCCGTTGCCATCGTTGCTGATCGGACGTGGGACGGGCTGTTTGGAGCCGGGCATTTGTTCCGAGCTCTGCTGCACAGACTGGTTCGATACCGAGAGAATATTGCCGAAGCTGCCTATTTGCGGTTTCGTTTCGCCGTCGGTCGGGCCTACACTGCTTCGCGGGGGCGAGGACAGGAAGCCGGCACCCATGTCGTGAGCGCCGGTCGAGGCCGTGGGGGTCGGTAGCGGGCTCGCGATGGCGGCGGTCGAGGCCAGGCGACTGAGGCCGTGCGAGGTGTATTCGTGGGATGCTCGCGAAGGATCACCAGTGTCCATGAGCTCGGCGGTCCAGGCGGACTGCATCTCGGGCGGCAGGATCCCGGAGGCCTTCATGTGGTCGAGCATGGCGGCGACGGTCGCCTCGAGGCTCTGGACGCGGGCGCGGGACGGTCGGGGTTCTCGGCGGGCATCGTGAGGGTAGATGCAGGACAGGTTGTTGGTGGTGCACTCGACGCACTGCGGGCGCGCCCCGTCGCATCGGACTTTTTTCTGGCGGCACGGCGTGCACGTCTTGCAGAGGGTGCCGCCGGGCGAGGCGCGCGAGATGCGAGAGTCCCGGCCAGGGCGGCGCGAGACCTTGGGGTTCGTCATTTTGAAGAGGCGACGGTCGCAGGGTGGCGCAGGCAAAATCCGAGTGCGGTCGGGCGGTGGTGTTAATGGTAAGGCGGTCGGAAAGATGTCGTGATGCCAGGCCGTGGTGTTGAAGAAAGGCGCCGGTCGGCGGTTAGGTGCTCACCCGGGATGAACAGCCGAGGACCTGATGTCCCGTCGCTAGCCCTAGCAAGTTAGCGGGGGCGTTGGAGGGGGCATCGGGCCACCGTCTTTGGGGGTGGACCCACTAGCGAGTCGGCTTTTACAGGGCCTCGGCCACTGAAAACCCGCCGAATTCCAGCGCGGGGGCCACTAGACGCCCCTCTGCTACTGACCGAGGGTGCCCCAGTCCGGGTCCACCCGATGTCCTCCGACTTTGGCCATCGGGTGCCGGGGGTTCACCGGGACGGCACGGTGACTGGATTTGCTGAAGGTGAGCCGACGCTTGCAGCCGAGGAGAGAGGCAGAGGGAGGGTAATTAATAGTGCAGGGCATAAGGCTTTTGGGGGGTGGGCTATTTCTTCGTCCGCGGCCTCAGCCAGTGCGCGATGCGAGTCACGCTTGGTTTGCCAGGCGGAAAGGAGGAAACATGTGATTTGGAAGATGTGAGGTAAGGTGAAAGAGTGAACAGAAGACCTACCGGTACAAGTCGACGGCAATTGAGCCGCCCCCAAACGCCATCGCCGCCATCGCCGCCACCACCTCCTCCACCACCATCGTCACTTCATGTCTCACCACAGAAACCAGGCACGCGAGTGTCTCTTGACCACTGCACGGCCGGCCAAGTTGGCTTGGTGGACTACACTAGCACTCAGCCGGTTCTTGATCACTATACATCCCGGATGACGTGGACTTGAGCGGACCATTGCTCGCAAACAAAGCATCAATCGCCACGGCGTCGACATGGCAGCTCTGCTACATCCCAGACCCATGGAATCCTCGATACCCCCAAACTCTCTCTCTCTTAGTCAGAAACCTTAAGCTGTGAGATGATTGGCTCCGTGGCCCCGTATTCCTCTACGATGTCAAAACGACTCAAACTTTCGACCTTCCAACTCCAATCTAGGCCGACAAACCACCATGGATTGGGGTCAACCCCGAAAACTCGCCCAAATCCTCCCCGCCACGGCCCTGAGTGATGAAAGCAGCAGCGCAGAGTCCGTCGCCCCCGGGCGCTCTAGAGCCGTCAAGAGGGCCAAGGCCGCCAAGGCACCGGCTAAGCCGAGGCGCTTCGTCACCGACGTCGCCTGCAACAATTGTCGGCGGAGGAAAGCAAAGGTGAATGACGACGAGCTGGACTTTCACGCGCCGAGCCGATGAATTCAAGGGCCCACTAACGCCGTCCTCCGTATAGTGCAACAGTGCCAGGCCCGCCTGTGGATATTGTCTGAAGAGACAGGTCGCGTGCATCTATAGCGATGACAGGAACGCCGTCGTTGCCGTAGACCTCAAGCGGAAGCATGCGGCCCTCGAGATGGAAAACGCCAGGTACCATGAACTCTTCATGCTCTTGCGCGGCAAACCCATGGGAGAATCAGACGAGATCTTCCGCCGCATCAGGGCGTCGAGTGAACCCCTGGGTGTTCTCGACGCCATCAAGTACGCCAATTTATTGCTTCCCAACCCAGGATCCAACGAGAGGTTGGGTAATTCACAGCTGACGAGACTCGACAATAATTGCCTCCACAACAGTCCCATCAAGGTCCACGCCCGTCCGTGGACCACTGTCGTTGACGATGGCCTCGTGTCAGATCTCATCACTAATTTCTTCATCTGGGATGGCATGTATGTCTTCCCATCGATTGCTCTTGACGCCTTCCTAGAGGACATGGCGGTCGGTGATATTAAAAAGGCTAAATGGTGTTCACCTCTGCTGGTCAACGCTATATGTGCCCTGCGATGTGTATGTTTTGATTGTTTAAACCCACACGCCGCCGAATGGCACTGACCGTTTTGGCTAGAACTTCTCAGAACGAGCCAAGCTCTTTGCTGCGAAGACACAACAAAACTTGTGTGATCGATTTCTTGAGGAAGCCAAGGGCTTACTCGGCCGCGAAAATGGTCGTCCTTCCATCCCGACTGTCCAAGCCCTCGTCTTCATGTATCTTGCCACAGCCGTTGCAGGAAGAGACAGAGCCGCGCGAGTGTATCGCTTCACTGCATTCACGATGTTACGGCGTCTGCGACTCGAACAGAGGTTTCATAGCCTCGACGACAGCAATGCAGCGGATGCCAAAGAAAGACGAGTCATATCTTGTGCACTCTGGGGGCTCTTTACGATGGAAAGGTTAGTTTGAGCTCATTCTATACTCGATTGTGACTTTGTTAATCCTCTATATTCAGTCGTATAGCTCTCTTCTACTCCCAGCCGTCTATTCTACCTCCCCCAAATATTCCCAAATTGTTAGATGGCTACAAGACCATGAGTGTCGAACATCTGGGCAATGTGGACGTCCTAGGTCAGCCTCTCCAGGAATCAACCTACCAGATACCGGTTGTTACAGGAATAGGAATCCTTAGTTGTGAGATGGCTGAACTATGGAATGAAGTGATGTATCACATCGCTTCTACCGAAACCATCAAAGGCAGTGACGCAGACATTCGCGTCCGCAGAACTTTCTACTCGAGACTGAGGCGATTTAGAGAAGAGCTACCTGTGAGGTTTCTCTGTGAGACGAATTTGACGCCGTCCACTTGCTTCCTGAGGTTCGTTATCTTCTCCTGCGTCCATTATTTTATCGAGAAACTGACTGTTCAGAATGCACGAAAACGAAGTTATATATACTATCCTTCAGCATCTACCTACCGATGCGCGATTCGAGACCCCGTATCACCCTCCCAACTCCACTGTCAAGGATGTGTTGTTACAAACCTGCCGAGACGATACCACACTGGCAGAAACATACCTCCGAAAGTGGCCATTCAACCCCATGATAACGCGTTCCATCAACTTGGCCATGTACAACCTCACCCCCGTTCTCGAAGACCCGGCAACCCATGATCTCTTCACCAGAGAATGCATAATGGCCCGCATGTCCGCTCGCACGTCGAAACTTGGCGCACACCTGCTCCAGGCCGTACAGGCGCTCGCGTGGGCCATGAAGAAGCCGATCCCTGTAGCTGCCCGCCCGTATCTCGAAGATTGGGGGCCGCAAGCTGTCGAAAAAGACCTGCCCATCGCCTTTGTGTTGCCTCAGCTAGAGGATATCAAGGGCATATTGGAGTCTGATAACGAGGCTGACGCGGCAGGGGTCGAAAACCAACTTGGCTTCTTGATTGAAAAATGGTCTATGATGTAGCTGTCGAAACAGGACCCTGGCGGGGGCCTTGTTCAGGGGCTTGGCTCCATTCTTTGGACCCCATGGTGCTGTCAACAGTCCAGTTCCAATATCTCTATCTACCTGTACCATAATTGTACAAAGTTGTTTTTATAGGCCATGTACCCAAGTTTTAGCAGGGTCTACGCTGGTGGGGAAATCCGGCTAGTTACACTGCTCAGACGGGCCTCATCTGTTGCAACATCAGATGAGCCACGTCAACACGAAGCCTGGGTGGCTTGTGCGATGAATTCCCGGGGCCAACTAAAAAGTATTTTAAGAAATTAAAAAAGGAGAACCATGGTGTTGAATAAAGCAACGCTGAAAAGGTTGGAGCCTGCAGGTTTTATGAAAAAAATGAACAACGCAACGGGTACAATTGGAGGCAATTTGACATTTCATATGCTGTTGGCGGGTGCTTATCAATGGGAAAGCCCAAGTTCTGATCGCCATCTGTGATATTGCTTCTGTCGTATTGGTACACCCCCGTTCGTTTCGTCGCGCAGTAGTTATTTACTTGCGTGTGTATGATGTGGGAGTCCTTTTAATCTACGCCTGGGTAACAGCAACAGGCTCTTGCGACGGTTTTGAAACGTCAGATTCCAGGATATTGGATATTCTACTGAGAAATGATCTTATACAGCTATTATAGAAGAAGCTGAAATAGAACTCAATAATTTTTATCAAGGCTGGTATTGTGACAGGGATTTAAGGTCTTTGGGGGAAAACAGGGAAAATTGAAGCTTTCTGCATTTTTGGGAAGCGACCCACAGCCGGCTGTCTCCTTTGGGATATCCTGCCATAGCTAGGGCTATTGGCTTAATCTGAAGAGTCAGTCTTGTGGTCTTCTAGGGAGGATTTTGAGACAGCAGATTGATCTGTCCATTATCGTCTTTAGCTACTATCTACAGGATGCCCAATTGATAGTATTTTGGCCTACTGATGCAGCATTCCCTTATAAGCAGACCTACTATAAAGCTCTTAAGTATCTCTCTTTTCTATTTAATTAGGCCGTTAGTGTAAATAAAGAAGTAGCTGTACTAATAACAAGGATTACTTTTGACTTGAGTGGAGCAGGGGAGATTAATCTCTACTAACACAGGGCTCACTTTGGGACTAACAGTGGAGACAGATCTCTGTTACCGGTAGTCTATGAACATAACTCTCAGTGTATATTAAGCCATATCTACATCAGATGATGTTATACATTCCCAGCATGCCTTATCACTCCACGATTGTCCCCCTGTCGACTTCTGGAAGTTGGCGTCTTTCAAAGAGTAACCGCTAAACAGACATTCGTACCGGTCATGACTCCAATCGTAGCCCGATGCACGGCAACCTTGTAGGTGGGAGCAAATTGTTGCGCAGTTCTCGGCGTCCACAGTATGTGGGTAAATCATGGTGTCGTAGAACCGAGCCCCGGCATTGACAGTACCGGCTTGGTTACAATAGTATTGAGAATCGGTGTCCTTCTTGAGGGTACAGTGTGGTCCGGTGTCCGGAAGCCCCGGCACAATGGACGGGGGTTCCATTCCGCACCTAGTACAGTCTGCACAGCCCATATCGTACCAGGAAGTCGAGGACACTGTTTCCTCAAGAAAACCACCATCGGCTAGACCTTTCTCATAGAGGCGACATGGCGTATCGGGATCCGAAGAGTTGTATCCGTATGATTTGCACGTAGCCCAGAGATGGCAGATGAAGGCGCAGTCTTGGATGCTATCCTGCGGCATGCCGTTATAGAGGATTCCCCATCCATCGCCCGATAGGAAATGACCCTTCTTGTTACATTTTGCACCCTTGGGCATTGCTTGAGCGTCGTGGCAGGCGCCCGGGTATGTGAACCCTGGTGGGCATGTGTATAGATAATCGTTTGAAGAGGTGCATGACGAGGTCGTTTGGCTGTCCGTTTGCGAAGATGTGGAATCTGTCGAATCAGGGAAACGAAACGTCCCGTTATGAACAAACAATCGGATTTGATCCAGCAGGGATGCTGATGCCCAATCGACAGAGCCCACGACGGCCAACATGAGCGATCCCCTCAGCCGCATCGCGAACGGGAGGAGAATGACGGCTGAAGAAGCACGGGG
This sequence comes from Ilyonectria destructans, assembly GCA_020740775.1. NCBI lineage: Eukaryota > Fungi > Ascomycota > Sordariomycetes > Hypocreales > Nectriaceae > Ilyonectria > Ilyonectria destructans. The sequence goes on from JAHEWK010000011.1 coordinate 765,046, forward strand.
GTAAGAAAATCACGATTTGTTTGGAGAAAAAAGCAGGTGGTCCTGGACAAGTCTGAAGGCACATCACTCAGTAAAATCTTGCCCGCCTGCTGCATCTCTCGTATAGCACGGCATTGCTCGTAATCCGCTCCGGCGCTAGACAATATCACATATTATTCTTATAATGAAGTGACGTCTAAAAGTGTGGTAACCCCCCTGTTTAGAATTCCTTTCCGACTCAAGGACCCCTTTTACTGGTCCGCGAGTGCTGGTAGGAAACTGGTACTCGGCAAGTTCTTTTTCTGGAAACCTGGATCCGACATAGAGAACTCAGTCAATACTATACTGTGGATATTAATCTATGATATTCTCCAGCAATATCCGGAGCTCACCTCATTCGTTTTCCCACAGCATTGGTCGTACGTTTACTCACTTCTGTAGCAAGCACCGGTAGAGCTTCATTTTGATGACGATGAAATACGTGAAGCATTCAGCCGGCTGATTCAGAACCAATGCTTTTTTTTTTCTCATCGACGGGCTAGACGAATTTCAAGAAACCTCCCAGGAAAGATACAAAGACCTGATTCGGTTTCTCTCGTGCTGGGTAAAAGCAGCTGCTGAGGATTTTATGTTTCGAGTCGGGAGTATCACGTTTTCCTCGAACACTTCAAGGGACCAAGGAGCTTCTAGTTGCAGGAACTGACCTACAATGGCATTTACAGCTTCATCCGTAACAAACTAGAGCATAACCAGAACTTTCTCGAGCTTGAAAAGCCTCCAGATGGTACCGAGAGATTAATTTTGAAGGTGGCGAATAGAGCCGATGGCGTTTTCTTGTGGGTGTCCTTAGTAGTGAACTTGCTCGACGACGCATGCGACGGCGGAGGCGATTTCTCCGAACTAGAACGCAAGATTGAGTGGGCTCCACTGCGAGTTAAGGATCTCTTCCGGTAACTCTTCGATTTCTATTATGAATCTGACAGAGATTAATTGGCTTAGACCTTCGCTATCGCCCTAAAGCTTTTGGAGAATGAATACGGGATGAGGATGTCTCTTTTCTGCTATTCACTTCTTGACTTTATTGCTAATCCTGAGTTTGCATCGGATATAGACTATCTCAAAAGGGCCGGTTTGGTGGGGACGGACAAGGAGCATGTTGAGAGGCGGCTAAAGAGGGCCTGTATGCAGTCATACAGATACTGTAAAGGCCTCCTTGAGATTCACACCGATGCAGAAGACCCTCTGGAACCTATTACCAACTAACACAATTGCGGCATATCGCGCTATAGTACTCATCTCACGAAGACTATCTCACTGGCCCATCAGGATATCCATGAGTTCCTATTGAGAGAGAACATTAAAGACCGGACTGCTTGTACCTAAGGATTTAATATGTTTGGGGCAATATGTCAGACCTTCGCTGCAGAAGTCGCCTTGATGATGGTTCTGAAAGACGAGCCTAGCGAGATATGGGAGAAACCGATAGACTCTAGATTCTACTTGTTAGAGCTGGCGGATATTCTCTGAGGTATCCTACAGCATGGTTCAGTGGATCAGCACCTTAAAGCGTTGGATAATCTCGACGTGCTATGCAGCCCTAGCAGGCCCGGTCCTGAATACCAGCTTATACTTTCGATGCCTAATCTGTCAGATTGTATAACGGTACCGGAATTTGGAGACTATCTGTTTGCCACTTTGTAGCTTTACTCGGTATTGAACAATGCTTCAGATACTAGGTGTAACTTACTGGGAGGGACATTGCAACCAAGGATGGCAGTCTTGTTTTGGTGCTGATGTGGGTAGCGCTGATGTGGATAGCGCTGATGTGGATGTATTCTGATTTCCATATCACGACCTTAGTCAGAGGGGAGGGGGTCAGAAAAGCCCCTCTCTGACTGGCCCGGCCGATCCGATCCTAAGCAATCATCAACATCATCTTCATCACTTTGAACACTATTGCCTTGATCAATTTGACAGTAACGAATCCCTCAGTTAGCTAATCTTACTATACCTAGTTAAAGTTGCAGGTCCTGACTTAGTTAGGAGTGCCTGAGGCAGCGTCAGTTGGCCCTGCCCGGGCACCCCTTAACAATAACACCTTCAAAAACTTTGACATTCGCTTTATAAGCACATCACGTTACCAGATTTATCAGCGACACATCAACTCAGTGGGGTGTTTTCAAGATAAGATTCTCTCTATTCTCCACTCTCCACACAATCCCACATAGTAATCCCACGTAATATGAAACTTTGTGATTATTCAGCTGGCGGAGACAGTCATAAATGAATGACAAACAAATACACAAAAGACCTCAGTTTGGCTAGTGGTTTATTCTGTGGCAACCACCGACCAGATCCTTCACTGACGAACATCTACCAATAACATTAAAGGTTTGGAGTCTGTACACTCCTGACACAAGGTTCAAGGACAGACAATGGCCAAGACAATGAGGGAGGTTCGCGTGCGGGTTGGAGAGGCTCCTGCGTACCACATCACCACGACGCTCGCCGAGGCCGCCATTCCGACGCCTGGCCCAGATCAGGTGGTCATCCGCGTGGTTGTTGCTGGCACAAACCCCAAGGACTGGAAGTACCCCGTTTTCTTTGGCGGCAAACAGGATCAAAACACTGGCGATGACATTGCTGGCTACATCGAGGCTGCCGGGACCAACGTTACCGAGTTCAAGAAGGGAGACCGCGTGGCCGCGTTCCACGAGATGGGTGCTCCCTATGGTGCTTTTGCCGAGTACGCGGTCGCCAACGCAACCACGACGTTCCCCATCCCCGAAAAGACGAGCTTCGAGGAGGCGGCCACGATCCCCCTAGCTGCTATGACCGCGGCTTTGGCTCTCTTCTGCCGCCTCGGCGTCCCGGAGCCTTGGGTGCTCAATGGCGCCGGACGAGAGAAGGCAAAGCAATCAGCCATCCTGATTTATGGCGGCGCGACCGCTGTGGGCTCTTTCGCTATCAAGCTGCTGAGGCGTGCCAACATCCACCCCATCATTGCCGTCGCTGGCCGTGGTGGCGACTTTGTTGAGGGTCTGCTCGATAAGTCTCAGGGCGATGTTGTAGTCGACTACCGCAAAGGAGAGGATGCTCTAATCAATGGGATCAAAGCCGCAGTTCCCAAGGGAAAGAGCCTCTACTTCGCACTTGACGCTGTAAGCGAGAACCAGACCGGCGACACCATCTGCAAGGTGCTTGATCCCGATGGCCATTTGACGACCGTCTTGCCGTACACCCTGGCCAACCCTCAAAAGGTCAACTTCAGCATGACCAAGGTCGGAGATGTTCACGGTGTGACAGCCAACTACAAGGACTTTGGCTACGCATGGTACCGACTTTTCAACATGGGTTTGAAGGAAGGCTGGATGCCGGGACACCCACATGAAGTTCTTCCCGGAGGACTCAATGGCGTGGAGAGTGGTCTGCGGGCTTTGCAGGCCGGCAAGGCGAGTGCTATCAAGTACGTGTACCGCATTGCAGAGACGGAAGGACTGTAGGAGATTTCAGGCATAGAAAGAGAGCTATTCCCGAGGTACAATAGCTTTGTGTATTTAACCACACTCGCATTAAAAGTTCTCGTTTTTCTGACCACACTGGGAGAGATGGGGTTTAAGACTCATTCGCCTGAACACCCATATTAAGACCATCAAGACTGACATAAGGCTCGGAAACAGTAGGCAGCCCTTAATGAAAGCCAGCTAGTCGACGGAATTTACGAGGCTCATATTTGGCTTGGTCATGGTAACAATAATGTATTAATTAATGTCCTCAGATTTATGCGTGATTACCCAACCTGATGTACTATAAAGGTTATAAGAATACGTTGTTAATTTATTACGGGCTTAATGCATGTTACACATTTAAAATAGTCTTTTTAACCAGGGACATGTAAAACTAAGGGATGGTCTCTTTAGTATAAAATATAAAACCTATGAAGTCTAACCAATTTCTTTATTTATTTCCAAGCATAGAATCACGTCTAGATCATAATCTGATCTAATAGATTGCGGCCGTTCTTTCGTAGAATCTGTTGTAAATTGCCCCTTCAACATGTAGGCTATGTCTACCGTCCAAGATTTGTGTCCTTCTTCATCCGCGGCGACTTGTGAACCAGTCCACTTATGTATTATATATCATGTTGATCTTCTACCAATTGAATGGCTTTTGCAAGAGTCCAAGGTTCGCCATAGGTTCTGGGCGACTGCGTAACTACTGACCGTAATTTCTCGGCCTCTTCTCGTTTCATGATAGTGACGCCCCTTTCTCCCCACCTCCATGGTTCAGTTATTAATGGCCCACTGCCCCAATCAATATCTCTCCATAGAAAATGGAACTGCCATTCACCGTCATCTCCCCGAATAACTCCTAAATCGGTACCATCAAAACCATGCCAATTCGGCACAGCATCCCTGCCCATCCGCTGCAAATCATTCCAGAGACGGTGCTCCTCAAGAATTTCTGGCTCCAAAGGGTTTTCGTGGTAACACTCGATGCAGACGACTCTGCTAGCCGGTTTACTCCCCCACCGATTAAAGACGTTATGACACCAGCGGCAGATATCCTTCTCTCTCCGGTTCACTTCCAGTTTGAGCTTCCTATGCTCATTATTGAACCGCGTTCGGTGAAGGTTTATTGGAATATCCGAGAACCATATCCTCTCGCCTGGCGTTGCAGAGCTCCATTCGTAGCAGTCATAGCAAGAACGAAACTGAGCCGATGTTGTCTTTTGCTTTTCAGTAAAGGCAGATGCACGGCGCATGCGTGCGCAGTAGGCGCAGGTGAGTCGCCATTTCCTTACCGCCCAGACTGAGTCATCTGCCGCGGCGAGGTCGAGATACCCAGAAGATTGGGTAGGTATGAGGGATGCGAAGAAGCGAGAGGTTGCTCGCAGATGAGCCGTGTCCGGAAAGACTAGGTAGTCGATGATAAGGGGGTATAGTTCTGCCGGGAGGTTTAAAATTAGTGATGAACTCATGGAGCGTTTAGATAAGTCGAAGGTGATATACATTCACGTATCGGCAGGCCTTTCTCGGTCACTTAAATCTTGTAGCATTTCTTTGTGGCTGCCCTGCGGCCTCCTTCGGCATCAGAGTCATTGCGGCCAAGGTCAGCAGCATAGCCTACCAAGCAGAAGCCGCAGCCATAGCCATGTTCCAGCCATTTCCCCCCACAACAGCATGTACTGTTATATTATTAAACGAGATTGGGGGTCAGATTGGGGCGCAGCTGACCCTGGTCAACCCAGAACTCCGAATTCGTGACTCAATCGGTGTGTGCGATGGCGGCCCGCTTTATTCTGGCTAGAGTATAAACTACCCAGTGTTACGACCTACTCTATCTCCGCCAAAAGGTATATAACCATCGCCCATACATATGCAGTCCCTCCAAGCCCATCACAATAAAATTGTGGACTGGAATGAGATGCATCGTCTCGGGTGTGCCAAACACCCTGTAATTTTGTAAGCGATAGCCAGTGGGCTTAGCCCATCAGAGAGCGAAGCGACCGCATCGTTCGAAAAGCCAAGCCGTAGCCCCTCCGGTCCGAGTACGATTAAATAAAAGTAAAAATATTTCAAGAGAATGTAAGCTGTCGTAGGATCCATTACCTACGAAGAGATAGACATCCTTGGCCGACTCTACACCCGTAGCTAAAGGCACGTGGCACTGCCGTTGGCCGAACAAATTGGTCACCCATGTCACAGAAGCTCTTACGTATTTAGCCCTACTTCCTACTCAGTAAAGAAGTGTTCAGATTGTTCAACTGCACTCTATACTAGATAATTCTTTCTGTATTTTAAAACGAAACATATAGAATTGATATGTGTACTCCGCATTCAGCTGAGAAGTCTACAGAAAGTCACAAAGGTTTAATAGGTTCCATGTGAATGCCGCTCGAGGGTGTAAGAGTATTTTCCTAACCCCCCTTAGTAACTCTATTACTAGAGCCGCATGTAGTCCTCCTACCACTCAAAACTTGACGGCGGTAATTTATCCAAGAGACCCATATCATCTGTCCTACTAGAATCCTCCTTCCTTCTTCCTCTCTTAACTTTTGGCATTGTGATATGCCGAAACACTCTGCTTCCAAACTCGCTGTACAAAGGCAGCACCCCTCCTGATTCAAGAAGAGTTTCCTCAATATCTGAGTGCTGGTACGAAAACAATTTTGCATATCCGTCAATTTGTATGGTTTTGTCATCTTTGTCGATCGTGATAATTGACTCCTCTTGTACCAAGCTATAAAACTCCGGATCTTGCAGTTCGATGTTGAAGAGGCCCATATTTAGTTGATTCCGCTCGTCTAAGGCTCGTTAGACATTTTACTGAAACCTCACACAATTTTACTTACAGATAAATGCGAATCCCTTCGCAATAACGGCTTCTACTCCAGCCCCTTGCAAGGCTCTCACGGCGTCTTCTCGGGATGACCCGCTGCCAAAGCCATGCTCCGCCACACTACAGCAGGTAAGCATTCGTGTCATCAGGTTGGAATGGACATCTTACATGACAACTGATCCTTCTTTGACCTTTCTTCGAAAATCGGGACGGAAATACTGAAAGCAGTGGCTGCCTAGGTCTGCGTTGTCGACTCCAGGCATAAATTCAGCGGGGATGACAGCATCGCTATCACAAATCAAACCGTATTAGCCCCGGGATGCGTATGCATAGGTATCGAATTGACTTACGTGTCGACATTTTCTCCGAATCGTTGAACCTTGGATCGTACGACCCTCGGAAACGCCTTGGTCTGCACAGAGCAGGTCTGAATGGATCCACCACCACCGAGGATACTTGGTGTCTTTGAAGATGAAACCTCTGGCTCAGGTTCACTAATTCTCAACAATGTTTCTGTATCACTTCTGTACCTTTTCAGGAGCTTATTCAGCTTTTTCTTGTCGATCAGATTCAACAAGTGGCTGGGATCCGTAACCTCCATATTAAAGCTCGATGCCGCAACAGCAGCCGCAGACGAAATGTTACCAAAACTGCCTTTGCCCATCCGATTTCGAAAATTTCGATTCTGGGATGAGAGCCAAACTTCGCCCTCGCCAGCCACGTCGACATCATTGATACCGACGCAGTAAGAGCATCCAGGAGCACCGACGTCGAATTTCGCTTGCTTGTAGATTTCCAGTAGCCCATGTCGCTCAAGATTTTTGATGATCATGAGACTTCCGGGAGTGACTCGACGCTTGCCGTGAGAGGTAGGCTGCATTCCTGCTCGAAGCCCCTCCTCAAGAACCAAAGCACCGACTATCAAATCTTCCTCGGTGGTTGTGCAGGCTCCTATGAAGCATCCGTCCAGCTTCATTCCAGCCTTCTCTGACAGAGGAACAACATGGTCGGGATTCGGGTATAACGCCATTGTTAGGCTCACCGCGGATAGGTCGATGGTTCTCTCCTCAACGTACTGGGCGTCAAGGTCGGCTCGAAAATAGATACCTCCATCTCGATGCTCTGGGTGGTGCCGACTCGCAATCCATGCCGCAGTTTCCTCGTCAGCCTCGAAGCATGCTCCCATCCCACCGAACTCAGTATTCATGTTCGCAATGGCAAACCGTGCATCCATGGATAGCTCTTTCAATCCTGGGCCACCGTACTCTACGGCGCGCTGGAATGCAATTGTATTTCGCTTGAAGAGTCCCAGAATATGGAGTATAACATCTTTGCCTCCAACTCCAAAAGGTAGTTTTCCCACAAAATTGATTCGACAGACTTCTGGCACCCGGAACCAGGTTTCGCCAGTGACCATGGGCATGACCACATCAGCTGCGCCAAAGCCGACCGCGAATGAGCCCATACTTCCCGATGAGCATGTATGCGAGTCACTGCCAACGACAATGCGGCCAGGCTGTGCTCGTTCGCGGGTGAAGTCTGTATGCATAATGCTGGTGTTTGCTGGTAAGAAGTCGATGATTTTGGCTTCTCGTCGAAACCGTTCCGCCTTGGCCATAAGGCCCCGTTGTTTGGTTTGGTGATTAGTGCGCGGATCGACGGTGTGATCAACGGCAAGCCATAATCGATCATTGCGATGTGGGCGAGGCCGTCCCATTTGATCGTACGTCTTCTCCATCCCAGCCCAGAGAAGCTCTGATGTAAGGGTCCAGTCGACCTTGACACAAATCATCTCTCCCGGCTCAACATGCGGTTTTTTGAGGCCAATACCAGCATGAGCCAAGATCTTTTCGATTATACCCATCGGTCGTCGTTTCATGGGAAGCTGAAAGGAGTCGGGTGTCGGGGGTGGCGATGGGACCAGCTGCAAGGCCGCAGATTCGGCAGAGTTGATAGCTTCAAGATAGTAGTCCAGATTTTGTAGTAGCACATCCATAAATGTTTCTGCGGTTGCCGAGCCACCCAAATCCAATGTTCTGGTATCTGATCCGATCAGCTCGGCGGGTTCCAGGGTTCGACGAATCGCCTTAGCCAAGGCATTGCTTTCGGCAGTCAGTCCCAGAGAAAGTTCAAGCATTAAGCCCACCGCTTGAATTATGCCGAGGGGGTTAACCAGCTCTGCTTTTGGTTTGAGGTTCAAGGGCTCGAAAATTCCGGGTGCTCCGCGCAGGCTGGTTCCCCAAAGAGTTGACAAAGCAGCCGAAGCCAAAAGGTCCGGAGATCCGAGTATTCCGCCAGCTTGATCGGACAAAATGTCACCAAACATATTTTCGGCGAGGATGACGCCGTTCAGACTGAAAGGATTGGAGGCGAGCAACCTTGCTGCTGTGTCTACCAAGACATGACCCAGGGTAACTTTGGGGAACTCTTTTTCGAAGATTTTGGTCACGACAAACCGCCACAGCCTTGAAGTCGCCATAACATTATACTTGTCTATTGAATGAACCGGTTTTGGTGGATTGAATCGCATGGCGTATGTACCGGCTAGTCGTGCAATGTGTTCAATTGTTTTCCGTGAGTACTTGGTCGTGTCGTATGCTTCGCTCTCTTGTCCGGCCTCCATTCTAGGGCCATCATATATGCCGCCAGTGAGGTCCCGGAAGAAGGTAATGTCAAGGTTTTCTACCAATTCCGACTTGTAGGAACTGAGGTGGGCGAGCCGGGTCGATGGGAACTTGACTGGCCTGATATTGACGCAAGCATTCATTTCTCGTCGGAGGGTAAGCAATCCCTCTTCTGGCCCGAGGCCGTACTTTGGATCACCACATCCGCAGATGATGGTTGCGTCGGACTGTTGGCAGGCGCCCAATGTCGTCGGTAGCAAGGCCGTTCCAGCCCCTGATGCTAGGGCTGCACCTCCGAAGTCGTGTCTGGAGATTTTGAATGAAACGTCTGGGCGGACATGCTGGATCAAGTTCAGGGTTTTTTCCACGTAAGAGGCCAACTGAGGCCCTTGTCCGTCACCTGGTAATATGGCAACTTGGAAAGTTCTGCCGTCGTTGATTAAGGGCATATTGGCGACTGGGGGTGGATTGCTTTGCCAGACAACAACTTCGAGCACAAAGTGGGATTCGTGGGGAAATTTCTCAAACTATTGGCATACTGCACATCAATTTTCTTAAATTTGCACTCTCACATCAAAGCAATTCCGACATCGGATAGCAGCCCCTCACGATGCTAATTTGTCAATTCTATGATATTGGCTGACAATTGCTATTGGCAATTCTCTCAGCGGTCATCGTCAGCCGGCCGCTCCTATCCGGTCGTTGCCGTCCCACCCCACTTAGAATGCGACCGGTTTTGGCAAGGTCGAGGAAGTGTAGATCTGGACAGGGCAAGATCTATCAGATATTTTCAACTGTGAAAAACCCTCCTGGACAGCTAAGCGAGTCAGAAGAAGAAATTGAGGTCGAGGAATATGTAACGAGGTTGGCCGACGCCGGTGCCGACGCCGGTGCCGATGTCTTCGCCGCACGATCGTTGCCTCTTTACATTACAGTAGATTATATACAAGACGCACCGAGTAATTCTTCTCTTTATAAAACGCCATAGCAGTATAAGTGTTGGATGTTCGGCATTTTACACATCCTCACGTTGGAGCGAACCTCCAGGGAGTGTGTTATCGGACACACCAGCGTCCCACCTCGATTTCGCTCTGCTCCTGACACCCTTCAAGTCCATTGATTCGGTCTTCAAATCGGCAGCATTCTTACTGCTTGTTTAGATCCCACTACTGCGAGAGAAGTAGTGTTTGAAAACGTCACTGGAAGTGTTCCAGTGGACGCTGATCCCCGATCCCCGTACTGATCTACCAGATGTACTCAACTCTACTACGACCAGTGCCTAAGCGATTCACATTATTCAAGCTCGCCGAGATTAAGCCCGACCATCGGTGCCGCATAAGCAATCGTCCAATGATTGTCCATGTCTACTGGCTGACCGAGATCGGCTTGTCTCATGCATCCGAATAATCTAAAGGCAAGGGACAGCATCGTGAACACCAAGTGGCGTGTTGCCTCCCATCAAACCCCACGCACTAGCTATGGGCGTGCGGATGGAGACGGACCGACACGGATACGGGCGGCCTCAGATCGACAGCCCCTCGCATCCCAGCCACCCATGTGATATTAAGACCGGACATGGGTGAAATTTGCTGTGCATTGCTTAAGAAATTCAAGGAAATGCTTTTCCATCGTTACCAATTCCACTTCCGTTTGCACGCAGAAGCACGCTACGGATCAGGGGCTGCACTTTAGGTCCCAAGCCTGAGGGTATCCAACCACCGCAAAACAGGGCGAGGATTATCAACCATCCATCAAGCAGTATACTAACTCCAATGCTGGCTATTCCAGTGGTACGTGTATAAATGATCCTCACCTATGCGCCCTACTGAACCGGTTTCGTTTGGTAAAGCCTGCATAGGCGCCATTCTGAACGGAGGTAGCGATGGCGAGAGCACTTCCAGCTGGTTTCGCAGTGGCGCATTGGGTTTCATCAAGATTGATGCCATCCTTAGATTTTTTTTCTTCCGCTTACGGATTTAAAAGATGAATCTACGCTTGCAGAGGTGCATGCCAGTCTGTTCATCTCGGATCAATACACCAAGGTCACCATGATTATATATGGATTGTGCCTTGATGTACACTACCCCATTTGAGAAGTTTGCAACCTAATTTCGTGAATATCTTGCCAATTTTAGAGATCAGTTGCCTGGCAAGCGACTCGGTCGGCTTGTAGGTTGGCCCTGGTGAGTACAAAACTTATGCATCAGACGAATATGACAATCCTGATTTTAGTTGCCTGAAAATGAACTGGAACTTGTTACCTCCGACATGAATGATGGAAGGCAGATCTAGATTTTTCTTGTCTTTGACTCCAGAATCGCCTAATTTGGTGGAAGTGCGACCAGATATCTCTGTTTGTTGGTCCTCTCAAATTTCTGTGGAGAGAAGTGACAAAGTCCATAGAGAGCCCCTATGAGAATATATTAGATAATGCCAGTAATCTGTTTGGTAAGTATCAAACGCCAGTATCTGATGGCAAAACCTGTTGAGTGGCTACACGCTCATTTACCCGGCCGCGCTCGTCCCATTCTCGAGGCCGTTAATATCCGCACCGGCCCGGATGAGTCCACGCCTATCCGTAACGAATTTGAGTGGCAACCAAGGGATTGGGGTGTTACCATGATCCATCCACACCGCGAGGGTAGTCTTAGCTACCATAGACCCAGCGTTACATTCTAGAGCACGAAGGAATCTCATCGGTACCGATTTTTTTACTACGGATTTACCTCGCCAGAGACTGCTCTCGAGTTCGGACTTAAGAAGTCATCTATTGTCTTGGCATGACAGATACTGTCATTATTGAATAGGACCCAAAACTACTCATCTCTTCCAAAAGTTGGATTGGGCGGCCGAGGGGACAGCACATTTCATGGGGTTGGGGCTAGTCCTTCATGGGGCTACGGCAAGCCAAGGCTAGCAAGTCACGCCCAGCAATTCCAACACGCCATGAACCTTGCCAACTCCGCTGGGTGGTTCTCCCTAGCACAGGTTTTAGGGCCATGCGGGGTAGTCCGGGGTAATCGGTAATCTGGGGAGGGCAACTGGCTACAACTCGACCGATTATAAGAGCAACCTGCTGCTCCTTCGTGGAGCATTTCCATGCTTCATCACCCTCTCTTCACTATCTGTTACCAATTAGTTATCATCTTCGTCTCAAATCATGTCTGGGGCTCCAGCCCGCACATCTGACGGTCAGATGGCCCACGATATCGAAGAAAAGGGGGAAACCCATCATCTGGAGAAGCATAACACCCAGATTTTCGCGTCCCTGGACGAGACGGGCGCTCACAAGAAGACGGATCCAGCCGAGATCAGACTTGTACGTAAACTTGATTGGATCATCCTTCCGATGCTCTGGATCATGTACTGGTTCAACTACCTTGATCGCAATGCCATCACTGTCGCTCGGCTGGATGATATGGAAGCAGAGCTCAACCTTACTTCGACTGAGTACCAGACCTGCGTTTCTATTCTGTTCGTCGGATACGTCCTTGGACAAATCCCAAGCAGTGAGTCACTTTTGTGTGGTGCGATGGTATAATACCTAGCTAATTCTCAGATATGCTCATGACGCGCATACGACCCTCCTTATTTATGTCGGGATCTATGACTCTCTGGGCAGTAGTCAGCACACTCACTGCAGTAGCAAAGGACTTCAAGGGTCTTCTTCTCACTCGATTCTTCCTTGGCGTTACCGAAGCCCCATTTTATCCCGGGGCCCTCTATATCCTTTCGATATTTTATACTCGGAAAGAAATCGCAACTCGAATCTCTATTCTATTCACTGCCAATATCTGCGGAACTGCTTTTGCAGGTCTTATTGCTATTGGAGTCTTCCAGATGGGTGGAGTTGCTGGACTTTCAGGCTGGAGATGGCTCTTTATCCTCCAAGGCATTATCACATTTATTATTTCGATACTTTCAGCCTGGATCCTGCCGGACGAACCAATCAATACCCGATGGCTATCTGAGGAAGAGCGAAAGCTCGCCCATGCCCGAGTTGCAATGGATACTGTCCAGATCAAGACAAACACTACGACGTGGGCCGGCCTTATTGAAGCCCTTCGAGATCCCCGCCTTTGGGTTCTTATTTTTATGCAACACTTCCACATGGCAGCAAGCAACTTCAAGAACTTCTTCCCTACCATAGTAGGAACATTAGGCTTCGGGCGTAATGCCACACTAGCTCTGACTTGTCCCCCGTATATTATTTCAGGCATAGTCTGCATTGCGTGGGCGGCGAATTCTGGTAAGTCTCATTGTTGAATTCAGGATTTGCACTAACTGAGCAAGGGCGCATGAATGAAAGAACTTGGCATATCACAATCGCCAAAGCTATAGCTGTGATTGGCTTTATTTTGGCCTGTACCACCGTCAATGTCGGGGCACGGTACTTTGCTATGTGTGTTTTTGCAACTGGAGTTTATGCCTGCAACAGTGTGATTCTCGGTTGGGTTGCTAGCACCTGCGGTCAGACGAAGGAGAAGAAAGCTATATCGCTGGCCATCGTCAACACTATCGCCACGTTGGGGCCTATCTACACACCGGTTAGTCTACATTATCATCCTGAACCCGAAAGCGCAATCTAACCCCTACAGTATCTCTGGCCAACCTCAGATGCCCCCAAGTATACTATCGCTATGTCAACTAGCGCTGCATTTTCGGCTACGTCCGCGCTACTGGCTTGGGTGATGAGGTGGATGTTAATTCGGGAGAACCGCAAGATCAGGCAGTTGAATAACGAGGAGAGACTGTTTTACGTATATTAGTGGGAGTGTCGCGTGCTGGAAGCTCCCTACAGCCAAATTAATCGGAACCTTCCAGCCAGTGGCTGCCTCAGATAGCTATTCTGCACCTAAGCTGTCCCAGTTATATCCTCAGTAGATCGATAACCTCAATCATACACATACAGCAGCCCTAGCTCATTTAATCCTTAACAAGTGATAGCAATTATCCGTTGATTGACCTCACTAACCGCTCCTACTATTAGTTCTTCCGATTCCGGCTCCGGCTCCGACTCTGACTCCAGCTCCGACTCAGGATCGGAATCTGGATTTGGATCGTCAGGCTCCGATGTTTTCACCACCAAGTCTCGCAGCAGTAGTGAAATATATGTGCCGTCGCTCAAGGCATGGATAGACTCCAGCCCAATCATGACTCGCCCATCGAGGCCTTTGCATATGGCAAGCTATTGACCGGCGCAGTCTCCCACGCAATGGTGCTAGGAAGCAGTTTCAACGGCTGAGCGGGGTATGATGCACCGGTCGCACTGTCATTCGGGGCTCTACCTCCTTGAGAACAACGTGTTGGCAGGTACAGTGGGCTAGGTAAACCAAGTATTATTGTTAATAGCTGAAGAGCCTAACGCTTTGTCTAGTGTGCAGGTATATATAAGTCGCGGAGCGACAGGTATTGGGAGCGCCTCGCTCCTTCGTTTATGAGTAGAAGTGAAAAAGGGGGGTAGCCATATTCTAAAGTAACTAATGACTTGATGCACCTGCCTTACAAGAGTATTTGACACTATAAATTAACATCTCAACGGGACTCTCGTAGGGTGCGGTATGTGCCCCTACTTATGGCGGATACTGTAGTACAGAAGCCCAATCGTTATTCTATGTCCTTTGCTATTTATACCGCTCTCTCCTTTATCTTGCCAAGAACTGGCCCTAGCGTCAATGGCAGCTGAGGAAGGCTGGGGTTGGAAACACGACGTAATGCCAAGAATTAACGTACGATGTCTCAGGAACTCTCCAAGAACCAAGCTTCGGCTTTCAATTGATATTGAATCGCCTTCTTCATTATGCTGCTATGTTTGACAAGGGACACTCAATTTTTTCACAATTAGCCATGGTATTCAGCTACACAATTACGCACGATGACAGAATGACATTCGAGATAAACGACGTTGGGTTTGAGCCCCTATTCCCTATTCTAGCCCGTTTCCATTTTGGCAGGGAAGCCCCAGCCCCCACGTACGTCCACGTAAGTCCAAGACAAGGGTTTGGTTTCGCTAAGTGCTAGACCCATGACCTATGCCACGATGTATTATTGCAAGTTTAGATCTTTTCTCCTAACCTCGTCCTTCTTGGTACTCATGACGACGCGTAGCTCGGCACTTGGCTCAGCCTACGACAGGAAGTGGATAAGGGGTTAGACTCTGGTGACGCGGATGGTAGTCTGTGAACCATGCTTGCGTAACTTTGCTTTGACGATATCGGAGGCCATCGAATTTGAACGCTTTAGCATTTTGCTCACGTAGATATAAATGAGGGTTGGTGTCGAAACAATTGAACATGCAAGACATCCTCATCAACTCTTGAAGCTTCCAGTCCCTCACTTTTCATATCGTCCGAAAGTCTATCATTAAAAATTCGAAGCCATGGCTCCCTCCCTGCGTTCTTTGGTCTCTCTTTTAGCCATTTCCCAGGCGGTTACAGCTGCTTCGTGGAATACCACTTGCACGAGCCCCTCGCAGCGAAAAGCATGGTGCGACGCTTCAATCCGATTGCATCCATAAACGCTAATAAATCTAGGAACAACATGACAACCACCGAAAAAACGGCATACATTGATGCTGAGCTTTGCTTGATGGCTCGCCCTGCTCAGGCTGGCATCGAGGGTGCTCAGAATCGATGGGACGAACTCGACTGGGCCCACATAGTGCAGTCCAACATCATCCACAACGTGGTACGTATTATAGTGCCGATCATCATCAACTCGGAGGGTCTAACCCGGAATTAGGGTGGATTTTTGCCTTGGCACCGTTACTTCATGCGCGTGCACGAGTATCTCCTCCAGTCTGAGTGCGGCTACGAGGGTGGCCAGCCATACTGGAACGAGGTCCTTGACATGGACGACCTCGCGGGGTCCGTTGTCTTTGATCCCGACACTGGTTTTGGCGGTGAAGGTTCAGACTGTGTGACAGATGGACCATTCGTCAACTTAACCCTTCATATGAATTCTTCAGGCACTTCTGAAGACTACTGCCTGACACGTTCTTTCAACTCGAATGGTTTCCAGTCCGGTGTCCAGGCGAACCTTGATGAGTGTTTCAACACGACTACGTACGAGGATGCCTTTGATTGCTATCAGGTCAATCCTCACACTGCCGGACACTCTGCTGTTGGAGGCACTGTAAGTTGGCACGAATATCGTGAACAGAATGATAAGCTGATCAATTCGTTGCAGATGCTTGACGTCGTGGGAAGCCCTGGAGAGCCGCTCTTTTTCCTCCACCATTCAAACTTGGATCGTCTTTGGTGGCAGTGGCAGCAAGCCAACCTCACCACCCGTCTCACGGAAATGGGTGGTCGCAATGTCCCACTCACCAGTTACTTGGAGCAAAATGGTATGGAGTCTCCTAGCAGTTCCGTTCTCGACTATGACGGCGACGAGGGCAATGTCACCACGCTGAACCATAACCTCTGGATGGTTGGAATCATGCCGAACGCTACTATCAGGGAGGTTATGGATCTTGGTGGCGATCTCGTCTGCGCCGAATACGTTTAGATTCATTTTCTAGCATAGATTGGGTGATTCGGCATATCAGGCGTTGGGCTCTCCATACACTGCTGCGTTGATGTTTTATAGAGAGGGCAATGAGTGACTGGAACTAGAAAGAGCTTATAGAATAATACGAAAAGACTATTGATATATAGAAACAGTTGTACCTACCAATTTGATAACTACCGAACAGCAAGGATGAGTAGTAGACCCCAATACTACTATATTCGGAGACTAAACTCAAGCGTACCAAAATCCTTTTTCGGTTTTTAGGGTTGAACTTCTGCTGCTCTAGGCTGTCGCTGAGCTTAGACTGAGGTACCGCCTCCTCCCGTATTTTTTCATTGGCTACTGTAGATAGGTGGAAAGGACTCATGGAGCTCTGGTAAACCCTACCTCCCTAGATTTCTCTCATTCGGGCCAGGCCGGCATCCCCTCAGTGCTGCCACTGTACAGCCCCTGAAACATTTAGAAGCACTTGTATGGTGGGATAGTGAAGATTCCTGAGATGACACTTTCTCACCTGTATCGACAACTAAGTCTGGACGTTCGTATTTGTTTTCCCCGTAAAACTTCCAGACCTCTTGTTCGGCTTATGTCTTGCTCGAAATATGAGTCACTGCAGACCGTTCCGGAAGGTACGACGGATCTGCCCAAGTCAGTCTGATGGCTTCTTCATTCCAGGTATTTCTATTACGACAATTCTGTGTAAATTTGGGTTGGGCGACAGTGCCGCTGTTGTTGAAGAGGTGAAAATAAAGTGCTTAACGCTTGGCTGCGCATAAGCGGTATTGGGTGCATTAACGGCACGGAAATGACAGTAGGAATGACTTCATGTGAATCGAGGTCGAAGAATGTCAGAACAGATGTCACATATGCGATAGCTGACACCCCTGACATAATTAGCACCTTTCTCCTCTCAGGAGAGGAACTACGGATACCCTTTACGGCTTTTCAAATGCTCCATTGACTTCCATGTCTGGAATGGATAGTAACTTGAATTGTCAATGTACGTACGTTTTGTTGAAGACATGGCCGCGCGAGATATCGATATCAGAATGGGACAGGGGTGGCTCTTTACAATATAGACAGAACTGCTAGATATTATAGTGCTACTAGCTTTAGTTTAATATGTATCATCTATCCACAGCTACAGCAGACTACAGTAGTCTCATGGCTGCTCTCGGTGTTAAATTCACAGTTACTCCTGCCCGCCGCGCCTCGCTGGCGCCTTCAAAGGGTCGGGCTCAAGCCAAATGCCAATAAATCATTTACAAGGACGAATAGGTGTAGCACAGAGGGCCGGCCTTAATGTCCATGTAGTCCTTAACGATGGGTTCAGTGTCAGCAAGCGCCAAGACGGGCATGGTGTCGGTTATCGAGGCCGGAATGGACCGGTCGGGATCTTGGAAGCCTGTGTAATCAGCCAGGCGCGTGGCGTTGCGGCCCTGCCACTGCGGTGGGTGTTAGTAATTGTACCCTCTACTAGCAAAAACCAAAGAGTTCTGCGTACCTTTGCCCAGGCACGGTCAATGTTGGCGTGGTGTAGGAAAAAGAGAGGCTCGTTGGGCGAGGTGGCGGGGCCCATGTCGCCAAAGATGACGCTGTGGACTGTAGGTGTGTTAGTATATTCCATATTTCAGCGAGGTTAAGAAAGACAAACCCTGTGCGTGCGGCAATCCCTCGAGCATGCTAACCATATCCGCAAATGTGTCGAAAGCATAGACGGTGTTCATGACTTTGGAGTTGTACGCCCCTGCTTGCATGTCGCCAATAATCGGCTCGCCGTTTTCATCGTTGCCCCAACCACCGTTGAACTCGCGCGTGAAGCAGTGCGGGCGATCGCCCGTGTCGGCCGCATAGGGCCACCCCGGACCCAGCGTCAGGCTCGTATTGGCAAAAGGGCCGTCGATCACGCAGCGCTCGAAGCCCACCTCCTTGCTGCCGGTGCGCTTTCCGTTACCGCCGAAGCCGGTGACGGGGTCAAAGAGAGGCGAGTTGGGCATGTCCACGGCGTCGGCGTCAATGCTCCAATCCCAGTACGGCTGGGCCCCGGTGAAGCCGCATTCAGTGCGCAGCAGGTTCTCGTGCAGCTGCACATACCAGCGGTGCCACGGGAGGAAGTTGGCCACGAAGTGGATCTCCGAATTGAGGGCATAGTGCGTGTACACCAAGTCGTCCATCCGCGTGGTGACGGCGTCGAAGAACTCGTACTTCTCCTTGGGCAGCCCGCGCAAGCACACGGCGGCACGGAGGTACTCGGCCTTCTCAGCCTTGGTGAGCTCGCGCCACTCCTTGCGGACGGTCGGTTTGGCGCAGGCGCCATCGGCTCGGGGGATGGCGCTAGCGGCAGCCGTCGCCGCGAGGGAGAAGATGGCGAGGGTCGAGCGGAGAAGCATCGTGGTGAGGAGCGAGTGCTGAACGAAGGACGAATGGGTTGGTTTATAGCGAAGGACACCTCAAGCCAAGAGCTGAGTGAAAATGACAGAGTGAGCGAGAGTGGTGGTGAGGATAACTGTTCATCTTAACATGGCGTCCGCTTTATAGATGTTGTCCTGCGAGATGCCCTGCTTTGAGATGGGCTCCCTCGTGGGGCACATCGCAGCGGTACTCACTGGCTTCGGCATAATAGACAATACAGCTAGTAGCCGCTGCCATCGCCCATGCATTCGGCTCTTGAGGCTATCCGAGGGCCCGTTTTACTCTCTTGGCATGTTCGTGTTCAGGAGGCCCTTGTTGATTCTGCAACCGACTGTACGGGTTGGAATGGCTCCCGGGACTTTGTCCTGCGAGATGTTACATCGTAGACCAAGTGTCCCGCCCAATGCAGGGGATATACCCCGTATACCCATTCTAAAGTCTGGATCTTGACCCTAAATTAAGCTCAATCGATCGCTTCTCGAAGATTTTGCGTTTGGTTCGTATTGCACCCCGGCAGTTCAAGCGCGGACGAAGGACCCACGATTTTAAGATAGGGGCCCAATACGAGCTTAAGTTAGGGGGTAGATCATGCTCGTATCTTGAGACAAGCTGGCTTATTAACTTGCATCTCTAAATGACATCATCAATGCAGAAGACTTGGACCATGCGCTTCTTCAGCAACAGAGCGGCATTGGTAGTCTTTTGAGGGGAGCATCCTCCATAGCCAATATTAGCGACGCCGATCAGCGATGCTCGAAGAAGATTCATTACCCGACGGATAATTACACCGCGCTTGTAAGCTATCTCAACTCGTGAGATGATACTTCGGGCAACGTCCAGCGCAACTCGAAGTATCTTGCGCCCCTGCGGATACTTCCCGAAGTTGAGTTGAGTTCCTCTGCAATTGGCACTATACCGCATGGCTGATGGTCGGACACGTCGATGAATTTCTCCCGCTTCTACGAGCTGATGCAGAGCGCATTGAGAGGAATCTTGATATTCCCAAGCGCGACACGGGATTACCGACGACGAGGTTTTCCGTGTCCCAGCGCTGTTTTTCGTCCGTGGCGACGGATAGCCGAGGACCCTGCCCCTCCCCCTAATTCAACCGATGCTTCCGCTCTGGCCGTCGCCCGCGACGAATCAATTGTCGAAGGCCCTGCTTGCGACCCGGCAAGCTGTGCTCGACTACCAAGTGGTGGCGCTGTACCCAGTCATCGTCATTGCTCCTACCTCTTGGGGCCTAGTCATTGATGGGGTACTTCGGAGATATTCTCGCTAAGGTGGTCTCGGACGCTGTGCCAAGGCGAAGTTCAATGCCACGTACCGAGACGATTGGTTTTCGCACTATAGGGAAAATGGACAGACTCACTGCGGCTCCAACACATGGTGCAGAACTGATGCGACCTGGTGGTGACCTGTCGTCGCTCATCGATGGTTTCGTGGCCTGGACAGCGAGGATATCCAAGTCAGCAACAAACAAGTATGCCTTGTTCATAGTATGGAGGGATTTCAATGGTTACTGACGCTAAGGAAATACAGGTCCCGATTGCTATTCGCACGACTAGAAAGTTCCAATGAACCTTGATGGTAGCTACAATGAGATCCAATCCAAGTCTCTCTCAAGGTTTCCCTCTGGTCGCTTCCAAAGATCTTCCTCTGGGCCATCTATCGAATAAATTGATGCCAAATCCACCACTGTCTCATCAATACCCCTAACCTCTTTCAACAGCGGCAGACGCTCAGCCTTCTTCTCCATGAATTCTTCGACATGGTTGTCAATTTCTTCGTTGATTCCCTTCGTATACCCATACAAGCAGAGGTATTCAAGATTTGGGGGCAGGGCGTCGATGAGTCGAAAAGGGGGCTGCTCAATGAGGTGGAACGGGGGCGTATATTCCAACATCACGTTTCTGCCTAATAAAGCCTTCACCCCGATGCTTAGATGGGTCATGGCTTTGAAATCATGAAGTGAGCCGAGTGTGTAGCCGTATTCCCGGGTGTTTGGTAATTGGTTCGACCAAAGTGGGCGGTTGTTGACCGCTTTATCGAGGTAGTAATACTCGTCCTTCTGTCTTTGATATCTCTCTTCGTCAATCACATCCTCTTTCTTGTAGTCAGGGCCCCGATATTTGACGGCAATATCTATGTCCAGATCCAAGACCCTGAGCGTCTCTTTCTGTTCAAGCAGGCACTTACCCACGGTCTCCAGGAGCATCATGGGCAACCCATAATCCGGAGTCCACAGTCCTCCCAGCGACACAGTGAGCTCCTCCAAGCTCTTGGGGATTCGGATGATCATTCCAAGCCTCTCACTAGACAGTCCGGCATGTCCAATGTGGATTCGCTTTATGTTGTTCGATGTGTGCGGAACGAACAAATTCCGATTTGCTTGATATTCACACACACCTTCCATGACAAACGAATGTATCGCTGGAAGTCGATGGAAATAGCGAAAGCAGTCCAAAAGTTCAACTCTCGTATAATAACGTGTGTCGTACCCGAGTCCGTTGCTTGCGATGATTTCGACCTTCTCAAGTCGTTGCAAGCCTTGTCGAGGAAGCAAGCCATAGTTTGATTTCAGGAGGTAATCCTGAAGAGATGACCGCCAGCCAAGTTTCCCCACGTATAGCGTCGAAATGTTCTTGCAGAGGGATATCAGAACAGCCGATGCAGCCAGTCCAAATTCACCATTTTGGTCGTTAAATCCCCTCGGGACCTCTGGGCTGTTGCCTTTCAGATGTTGCTTCTTCCATTCAAACGCATCTAACATCGTCGCTGTGGCCTTGTCACCCAGGCCCAAGCCACGGATGTAACTCTCGATGACAGCATGTGCATCTTCACGGACTGGCAGTGGTGGCTCCTTTAGCTCTTTGTTGATATCGCTCATGATGAGATAGGGTGTTCTTGAGGACGGCCACCGGTCGGAGTCCAACACCAGCTCCGCAACAGAGTCGGCAAGTGAGGGCTGAATGACATAGGTGGCGATGATGGGATAGAGGGATTCGATGTCGTCCCTGGTCGTAATCCGAATCCTCCTATAAGAAACTGAGGAGTTCCATGCGGCAATTGACCGGAGCTGCTGCGTGTCTGCCTGTTCCATCATGCCACTCGGCCCCTGAATGGGTTGATACTGAGCTTGGCAAAGTTGAGCAAATAGATCAATAATGGCAGTTGCATACAAAAGAGAGGTGAATGTCTTCCACGAAATCATTCCCTCTTTGACAGAAGGCGAAGAGGATAAGTTCTGGGCGGTGTTGCATCGATGAATTTTCACGATGTCCCTTGTTGCGGAACGTCGTTGGTCCGGGTTCCGAGCAGTTCGTTCAAGGACCAGTAGTCACGTGCGAAGCTAGGGTGTCTCTTCATTCTGTTCTTGGTCTGCAAAGTATCTGATCAAAGTGTTTGGAAGTGCTGGTTCTTAGCTAGGTTTATGGAAGCATTCGTTGAAAGTAGGTATGCAAGCGTAATGGTTTTGCCCAATGACTGTCTTGGTAACGCGCCGGCTTATTTATGTACCCTATTAAGGGGTCGTCTGAGTTGGGGCGAGAATTAAAATACCACCTCAATGGCCAATCGTTTTGGAGTAATAGTAAGGGCGTACGAATAAGACAAAGCATGGTGTTGGACGCTCTGAAATATATCCAGGGTGTCTTTAAATGAGCTTTGTCTGAATTGCTTCGGGTCTGCTCTGGAACTTAGTCGGCTGTTCATCAGGTTTTGATTCTGGCCTACGAGTCGGAGCGAAAATGCCAAAATAAGCCTACCAGTACACACGCTCTGCTATAACACTCGAAAACGAGAGAAATGATAGAAAGGGCCGAGTTTAATAATGCGGGGGGGAGATGCTATTTCGTGGGGAGCAAATGGTGCAGTTTCCCCGCCCTCCGACCGGAACCCCACGCGGGGTGCCGAACAACAATTGACACTAGGTTCGGCCCCACCGTTCCGATCTCCAGATCTATAAAAGTATCAGAGAAACGTGTGTCTAGAGAAGTCAGAGAAGGCCTCCTTCTTATCCAAGGCATCCCAGCTCACAAGCATGGCTTTGCTAAATGAAATCGCCCTTTGGTGGGCTCCCAGTCTAATTGGTCTTGGTTGGGTTCTATGGGTAGGTTTCCGTTGACATATTGACGCTCACCAAGCGTCGATACTCTCCCAGCCTTCCAAATCTAACAGGTTATAGGTCATATACGAAATCTTCACGTCCTCCATTCGCCGCATTCCTGGCCCCGTGTATACCCTCTTCACCCGCCTCCCGTTAAAATATTACACCCTCACCGGCCGCCGTCTCCATTGGATCCACGCGCTGCACGAACGATACGGTCCCATAGTGCGCATTTCTCCTCGTGAGATTGCCGTGGCCGATCCCGAATCTTTCGCTGCTATCCATCGCATTGGGTCAGGCTTTATCAAGAGTCCTTGGTACGATAGTATACCAGATGGCATCTTTGCGATGCGAGACCCAAAAGTCCATTCGCAGCGTCGAAAGCTTTTTGCCAGGGCCTTTAGTGCAACAGAGCTGCGGGCCAACTGGGAAGATGTTGTCAGACACAAAGTCGAATTGGCCGTCCAAAAGATACAGCAAGAGGCCACGGATCACGGAGAGGTGGACGTGATGAAATGGTGGACATTGATGGCGACAGATGTGATCGGGCATCTCAGTTTCGGCGAGAGCTTCGAAATGCTTGAAGTTGGTCGCGTGAGTTTTCCATCCACATCAATAGTCTGCCACAAAGTATTACTAACAAACTTCCATCAATAGAAGACCGAGTACATAGACGTTCTCGAATCTGCTCTCATCAACAGCGGCATCAGGTCCGAACTCCCACTTCTACACGCCATCCTTAGCTATTTACCCATCCCTTCCATTCAAGCACTCATCAACGCAAACAAGTATCTCTACACCTATGGCGCTCGAGCAGTTGCAAACCTGCGTAATCAGAGTGGGAATGCATCAAACCTCTTTGGCACAATGCTAGCTACACTGGAGAGCGAGGTCTCTGAGAAGGCTGCTTTACTGGTACCGCTCACCGATCATCAGGTCCAACTTGAAGCTGGAAATCTCATTGTCGCTGGTTCGGACACCACGTCCGTCACGCTAACCTACCTCATCTGGGCTGTCCTTCAACGCCCTGATTTACAGCGCCGGCTGGAGGAGGAGGTGTCGGGTCTGCCAGAGCGGTTTGATGATGCGGCGGTGGAGAAGCTCTCACTTCTGGAGGCTGTCATCAATGAAACGCTGAGACTCTACGGGGCTGCACCCGGAGGGTTGCCAAGAAGCGTGCCGAAAGGGGGTGCGACCCTGTGTGGGCAATACATCCCAGAGGATTTCGTGGTTGAGACCCAAGCATACACTCTCCATCGCAATGCGGACATCTTTCCCGATCCCCTCAAGTAAGTCTTTTCACTTCAATACCCCAGACGCTCAAGCTTAGTTCCCCACTAATCATGTAAAGGTTTGACGAGTCCCGGTTCCTTGACCCCCAGAACCGCACCAAGCTTCAAAAGGCCGTGTTTACGCCCTTTGGGGCAGGCTCTCGGATTTGCCTTGGTATTCACCTTGCAAGAATTGAGCTACGCCTTGCTACGGCGGTATTCTTTCGGAACTGCCGAGGTGCAAGGCTAAGCAAGTCTATGACTGATGGGATGATGGAGATGGAGAACTTCTTCCTCATAGCGCCTAAGGGTCACACCTGCAAGGTGGTGTTGTGATTGTACTTGCTCGGTTTACTGAAGATATTCAGCTCCTTTGGTGTTTCTTTGTGTGCACTAGCGAGAGTGCGGTGCAAGACGTCTAGGGCTGAGCAAGGGATCTGAATCGCACGCAAGTTGACCATTACCAAACGCCATTCCGTAGTAAACTAGTTGATCGATGGCGTACTGACTCTATCTACATCTCTAGTTATCTGTAGGGATCTATTCATATGGTTTCATCAACTCGTTCGACTCAACCAGAGATTCAAAGTTGGCAATGTGGGTTGAATGGCACCAAGGCTTCAGTCTCTTTTCCGTCCTGATAGTTTCCGCAAAGCATCCCAACCACCCTTCCCTCGGAAATACCCTGTTCACATCCTCCCGAGTTGTTTCATGGATAATGTGCTCAAACTGACCGACATTGTCGTAGATTGTGGCCATTTGTATCAGCTGCCCAAGAAAAGTGATGGTTCCCTCGGTACCGAGATCTTGGTGTCTGATAATAGTTTCGCACACGGCCTCTGCTTGATCCCTTCCGGAACCCATAGCATTCAATAGGTTCAGGGCTTGAATTCCACCATAAAATTCGAAGGACATTCGAGTGCTGGAAAGGTTCTCGTCCGAGGTACCAATGTCATGGAGGAGACAAGTCAAGGCCAGAGTTGACGCGGATAGTGCGGTGCCATATTCGGGAAATTGTTGCTTCGCAATTGCGGTGGCTAGCCATCACATTAGTGCATATTCGTTCCCAGGGGTTAGAGACAATTTCTTACCAAAGTAGTACACTCTCATAGAGTGATTATACGTCTGTCTTGGTAGGTTCTCCTTGACGTATTCCTGGACGCTGGTCACAGTAGGATCGTACGAGGGAAACGTCATTTTTTCCACAGTCAGAGCTTCAGGCTGATTGATGTACGGCCTTCCGTTGAGAATCTTGTTCGCGTCGACTGGCACAGCAGTCCATCCATTCTCGCCTACCTCGTTTGGAGCCATTTGAATCGGAATGTACTTGAAGACTTTTTGGTGTATTGGTAATTAATTTTGAGTATCTCTGCTTGGCGTCTAGACTTTTATAGCTTTCCCGCACGCTGGTTTCCCAATCGAGCACTGAGCTGACTCAGTGATGTCATGATGACCATTTGTCATAACTGATGGGTGAGCATGCCGGCCAGCCGAAATTCTGTGGCGAGCTCTGTCAGCAGTGTGTACAAATACCGCACGTCTCGTGGCAGGTGTCGCGTTTCCGCACCATATTTCGCCCATTTCCGCGGAAATGGACTCGTCTTGAGGTGAGCTAATGCCGCCGCCGGCCCGATGTTTTTTAGATCCGGCCGACTCATTAGCGCCGAAATACTCACCATATGGAGTATAGCTTTAAGTTGAACAATATGATGACTCGATGTTTGGGTACGCCTCTGTGCGCCTCCTCATCTGCCTGAGAACTGTATTCTAACTGCCGGAATCAAGTAGGTCAATCCGCCCATACATCGCAACGGGAACAACAGCGGTGGCTATCAACTTGACGGTGAATTGGTAGAGAAGGTAATACTTTAGCCGTTCCTCGAGTAGGGCATTCAGGCACTAGGCATCTGGAGCATTTTTATCTGTGATTTGGAGGAGGCAAATGATAACTATGGAGATTTATTTAAAATGGATAAACAAAATTAGACTAATTTCCCTGGAATATCCGGACAATTTGTTAGCTTCGCCAGCGGTAGATCCAATGAGGAAGCCGCTGATGAAACGCACAACCTAAACAGCGCCGACTGGCATCTGATATATTTCCTTATCAACTCAGTTGAGAACCCGCGATTCCGGACTTCCAATGGAACAAACTAAGATAACATGTGTGTGTCTGACCACGATTTAATCTCTTTAGAGGATCACGATCTGCTCATGCCTTTGGGGATGTCACAACTCGGACCTCGGTAAAGTCTTCGCTTTTTTCCACGGCTGAGTACTTTCTTCGTCTTATCAGGAAACTGTTCAGGTATAATTGTCAGTATATTATCTTACGCTGAGACCATCTGTGGGTTGTTGTCTCAATCGACAATGTCAAACTTACAAAATCGCTGCAATGACTCCGACAAGCGCAGGGACACCAAGACCCACACTAACGCCGATGATGATGCGTTTAGGCACTCCTCCATCTTTACTATCTGCGATGCTGGGGTTTTCGTCCTGGCCTTTGCTACTTCCTGAAGATGTCGAGGCCGTTGTTGGCGGAGGCGGCGGAACGTACGATACCGGGCTTCCGGACGTAACCAACAGCTTCTGCGCACCAGACCCAAACGGAACCGTACTGACGGCGACAGTTTGCGTTGATTCGGGGAAGCTTGCATCGGAATCTGTCGGGATAACCGTGATGAGCGTCTTTGTCGTTGTGAATTTGGTTGTCGTTTGCAGGGACACAGGACAGTTCACCAAGCCCTCCGACACACAAGCTACGCCAACGTAGACAACCTTAGTGCTGATGGTTGTAGTAGTCATACCGTCATCATCGTCGTCGTCTCTGGCTTTAATAGCTTCAGATGTCGCAGAAGTTATTGACGAAGAGGTCGCAGTGGTGCGCCCTTGGATGGCACATGCAGACGCTAGAGTGGTGTAGTAAATAGGTACCTGTGTCTCTGGTACAGGACCCCAAGTATAGTCGTCAATTACAACAGAAGCGCCTGCCATTGCACCAAGCACCAGTTGGTAGGATTCCTCGACCTGAAGCATGCAGTCGCTATCTTCATCGAACGAAGCAGTGACGTTGGTGATAAACTCGGCGACATTGGCGTACACGCCCACTTCGACGCCGACGCTAGCATCAGCCACCGATACACTTGCTACACTTATTTCTGGAGACGTTATCTCAAAGCCTGCCTGTACACCTAAGCGTAGAATAGCCTTGAACACCACGCCGGCACTTTCAATAGTGACAGGGAGGAACTCAAACTGCCCGCCATTACTATGGAGAGGTGCTGTTAGCCAAGTCATATCGGTTGTCAAATGCAGGCCAACTTACAATTCTACACTTGAGACATCCTTGGAGAACATGGAGATGTCCAAAGTAACTCCATCTTCCAGCTTGATGTGGAATCCGGTGCTGATGTCAATTTCGCCGTCGACGCTCAGAATCAGGTCGATTGAGAAGATGACGCCGATCTCCAGGTTTTCTCCGACTGCGAAACCTATTGGAGTGTTGGAAGTATACAAATTCAGAGTGTAGGTGGCTCCAGCCGAGAGAACCGTATCTATTAGCATGTATAATTCCAAGCCGTCGAACCGGAATTGCAGCTGACACTCGGGAATCTCGGGAAGATCGATATCGAAGTCGAGATCGATTGGTGGGAGGTTGAAGTCATCGAGATCGACTCCATCACTAAGATTAGTTGTCACATTGTTGATGTATGTCTCGATGTAATCAACAGCGGCGGCACCGAGGTCCTCGATCTCGGTTTTGACCTCTTCCGTAAAGTTGTGGAAGGCTTGGCTCGAATTGAAGTCGCCAGCGACTGTAAACTTCGCATTGGCGGTCCCTTTTATATAACAGGTCGTGCATGTAATTTCGACTCCGGTTGAGATTGAGGTATTGCCAGTTTTGGTTTCCACATCGTCTTCCCTGTGCAACCGTAACTCATAAGTCAGAAACCGGGGTCATGGAAATCAGGAAGATGAAGGAGCCTGGACGCACCGGCTGTAAGTAAACAAAACAGCATCATCCCAGCTTTTATTCAACGATGTGCTGTTTTCCTGTGAGGTACTCCTCTCATCCAGACTCAAGCCAGAAAGGGTCCGGCGAAGGAGCCGAACTGTGTCTGCGAATGATGCCCCAGGAGCATTGCGGGTTCGAAAGAAAGCGGGATTTGGCGGGGGTGTAGAATTTCCAGTAGCAGAGGCTATCCAAAGAGCCAAAACCAAGCCCCACACGGAGCAGAATAATCGTGACATGACTAAATGGATATGGAGGGCTCCTCTGATCCAACAAGTAGAGAGTTTGACGGGGGATCATCCGGTGCTTGTCAACGCCCGAGATGGCCACATTTAAAATAAAATATCTCATCGCCCCCATTCCTATCTACCCCTAGGATAGTTGTTGGTCCTAACCCTGGGAAATGGCTGAATCCTTCTGCATGCGATGCAACCTGCTGGTTTGAGCTTCTGCATGTTGGTCCTCAGCCTCGCCAGCACAGACAGTAACAGGGGGGGCACACAGTTCGAGAGAATTTCGCGGTTGCTATCTCAGGCTCAATCGGCACAGCGACAATGCGAAACCTGTTTAAAATGGCTATTGGCGCTCCCTGGAGAAATACAAGGCTATTCTCCATAGATGAGCGGCAATCTTTGGGCGGCATCATCACGAACCATGCGTTCGTCTTCAATTAAGGATTTGGGGATGGGGAGCCGAAGTGGACCCCCTGACCTGGGAGGATTTCATCTGATGTTGGCCGGGCGGTGGCTGCGGCACAACTGCGTTTCGGACCCTTGACCTGACGCTGTGACGTCTCAATCAAAGGCCGCTTTGAGAAGTTGGCCCCCAATTCAGTCCAACACCAACATCGCTTATCAGGCTTGCAGCATCTAATTTTAAACTACCCCAAGAATGGTGTTGCCATCGATGTAAGCAATCTGTAATATTGAATAAACATTTGGTCGATATATACTACATAGACACATCATAGATGGTATTAACCCAGTGGCTTGCAGTACACACCGTAGGCGTTCGCAGTATCAGACCTAGCATTCGCGCTGAGAAGAAATGTCCCGCTCGGAGTCCGTCGTCAGGTCTCCATTGACTCCGATGCTAATGATATCAGGCATTCAATGTGTATCCCGATGTCACGTTCAGTTCGGCCACCTCGATGTTGAACAGAATCTTTTCAGACATAGTGTCGTCCCTTTCACAATAATTTATTAAGGGAGAAATATCTTAATAATAGTTTAATGTGAACCCCGCTACAGCCCGTGAATGCCTTTTAAATCAACATAAGCTCTGAACAGATGGGGTACACGAACTCCGATCGGAGACGGC
Organism: Ilyonectria destructans; assembly: GCA_020740775.1. NCBI lineage: Eukaryota > Fungi > Ascomycota > Sordariomycetes > Hypocreales > Nectriaceae > Ilyonectria > Ilyonectria destructans. The sequence goes on from JAHEWK010000011.1 coordinate 794,629, forward strand.
AAGCCAAGCCATCAACTGCCTACGTTCCAGATGGCACTATTGACTAGACCCATGTGCTTGAGGGACATGGTGGCCTTACGCAGAGGCCTCCTTATGGAAGACCTCCTTCTTCTCCATATCCTCGTCGAGCTTGTTGCTGTATCGAGCTTTTGGAATCACCTCGGGAAGTCTTGCGTCTTCTGTCTCACCAAAGAGTGTTGGAATAGAGAATCTTAATGGAAGACGGAGGAAGGACTAACTCTATAGAGAGACATGGTGCGAATTCGAGATTAATGAAGCTGCCTCCTCTCATCTTCGTTCTGCGCCTCCACAGTTCATCATCGTACATTGGTGTTACCATGAATAGTCTAGGGAGCTTTTATTGGAGAAGACCCCTCGATTACCGGAAGGTAGCTGGCGATAAATCTACCCTCCAAAGTCGGATCTACCAATTTTAGACCTCGTTGAATGGCGCCGCAACCGTGATGTTCGACTCTAATCTGCGAGATTTCCACTAACGAACACGACCAATACAGCAGCGTAACTATTGAAAGTTAGCAGTATAACAGTCAAAGGATGACAGACCCGTCTTACGCTGCAGTAGCTCCAAAGACCTCTGCCCTCTTTGCGTTGGTTAAAAGACCCACACTGCCTGCAAAAAGTGTCGTGAAGAGACCGATCAGGCCTAGTTTCAAATTGTTTGACTGTGTGTTGTAAAGAACGAGGATGGCGCCGATTAATAGCAATGCCGCGAGAATAGTACTTAGGTACGAAATGAAATTTGAGATCTTCTTCCCCGAAGCGTAGCCTACTAGGGGACCCGAGGCTGCTCCATGGACGTCTTCCTCCTAAGTCAATCTGTCAGGTCCGTCTTGGTGACATTGAGCTATTGGCATGATCGTTGTACCTTGAAAAAATAACCAAAGTTATTTTGTACAAACATTGTTAGTCTGTCGGGCATCTCTAATACCTGCAAGGCCACAAGGTCATCAGGATCGTCATATAGATCTGAGCTATGTCCTCCAAGCATTGGAAAGCTCGCTTGGTCTTCAGGTCGTCCGTGAAAAAAGTTGAATCTAAAAGCTTTTAAAGTCTTTCTGTCTGGAGGTGCTATAGATGCAAGTGTGCTCTCGAATAAGAGTGATTCTCCTAGATACCGGTATAAGCAAGCATGTTTTGACAAAAAGGCTGCGAGGAGTCCGTACTGTACTCTCTCAATGTTGTTCTTATCTGAGCCAGCAATTTGATTCGATTTGAGTCTATCACATCTCTAGCCTTGTAATCTTCCCAATTTCTGAGGGATTGTAATGTCTCCCTGGTTTCTTGGTCGTCCCGGTCATAGGAGTCAAGTTTCGATTCCAGGTCTGCCAGTTCACTCTGCAGAACCAGCAAATTTCTTGCTGCTAAGCGATTGAATCTTTTGTATATAGCAGATGTTCCGTCCCTGTCGCTTGCAATAAAAGCTGCTAGGGAAGGGAAACCGTCGACATAGGATCGCTGGTTTTTGCTCATGATATCGGGGAGGGAGGTGCCCCTGCAGCGGATGAATCGGCTGTTTCTTCGCTGGACGCCGTAAGAGATTTATGGCTAGGGTCCTAAGCGCATAAAACACTAAAGGAAATGAGATTTTTTTTCGATAGTACGTCTGTTTTGATAGCTTAGGCTGCTGGTGGACAAACTCTTGGACGAGGTGGCCCTTTGAAGTCGCTCGCACGATCAGGCTGCGGCCAACGCATCCCATGTAAGCCACCTGCACCCGACAAAAAGCCTGAAAAGAAGCCTGACAAGAAGCCTGAACACGTGCCAGCACTTGATTGGCAGAAAAAATCATGTCATTGAGGCGCATTTGCGTAGGACGGAATCGGAGCCTGGGGTTGATAGATATTTAGTTTGCCACTTATTCACTGACTTTTCATTCAATCATTTTGTCCGCCATCAATGCCATTTTCATCGTAAGCCTTGCTAACGCTATGGATTATTACATCGACGGTGATTATTTTTCACCGGCATTACCGCCACTGGTTGCGATTCAGCCAAAATTGGTGCCGGAGGTGATTGATGGATTGGGAGGGGAGTACGAGTCGGACACCGATGAGGAGCTGACTATCGTCTGTTCCTCTGTTTCCTAGACAGTCTATCCCCTACGACCCAAGATTCAAACTGTGGAAATTCGCTAAGGCAGATTGCTTTGTAGGACTCCTCGTCGAACCCGGCCCTTCGAACTAGCATGAAGCCAAGAAAGCGACCTCGGACTGTGGACAGTACCACGCGTACTGGCGAGAACAAAAAGAAACTGGGATGGAAGCCGAGTAGAAAAGATGGCTTGCTTGTGAAATCGATGGATTGGGAGGTAGCATCTCAAATGGTGCGAAATCCCCTGCCGGAAGATGACGATGATTCCTTCCTGAGCGTTCCTTCCAATGCCGAGTCGAATCACTATGGGCCAGCAGACGATATGGCAACAACGATACCATTACTAAAGCTTCCTGCGTTTCGCCGCCTACCTCCGAAACCGATGGCTGCGGCGGAGAAGGACCTCAGCGCAACTTCAATTCCGAACTACTCAGTCCGGCCCAAACCACCCCAAGCAGAGGCCTCAGGTAGCGCTGATTTGAAGAAGAGTCGAACCAAAAAGCGAAGAAGCCGTCTTGTTCTCCCAGTCATCATTGGAAACGATGGAAATGGCGTCGAGGTCATGACATGTCCCGACAGTGGTGCTGAAGAGAATATCATTTCTCTCGAGTTTGCTAATCGCCTTGAATTAAAAATCCAAAGCTCCGGCGGAGAACTGCGAAGATTCTCACTTGCAAACGGAAAGATTATTGAGGCAGTCGGTCAAGTTTCCGCCGAATGCCGTTTCAGTACGGGGTCTTCAAGCAACTCGAGTCTCGACTGCATCTTTCAAGTCTTCAATTCCCTGGCCGTGCCTGCAATTATGGGAAATGACTTTCTCCAGCAAACAGAGACGCTGAGCAAACATACTGACCGCCTATTTGAGCAAATCGTTCCCGCCATGCAATCTCTGAGGGTGAATAGTATTGGGAATTCCAAACGAAACCTCATCTGTCGCCTTGGTACCTACGTTGGGTGTGCCACTGCCGATACTGGGTCTGATCTAGACCTAGTAAGCCCCGAGTTTGCTAGATCTAGGGCCTTCAGTATCCAACCTGCAATTGAAAAACTCGAGTTTGCCGATTGCAGCGTTGGTTACACTTCAGGCTTCATCAGTGACGCATTCTCAGTGGGCAATGTTAGTGACGTGGAGGGTTTTCTCCCGCGCGGGGAGTCAATGGAATTGAGACTTCACGTGTTAGAGAACCTCACATCAGACATTCTCTTGGGCCAGGAAACAATTAATGACCTTGATATCTTCCGATCACACACCGACTCTTTCATTCCTAGTATCCCACGAGTTGGGGAGTCTGATGTAAACATCATCCGTCACATAGGGACATTGGAACGCCTTGCTTCAAAGATCGGAAGCGTCATCAAGGACAAGACTCGCAAGAAGAACTCGACTGAGGAGGTTGTTGGTATGTTGTAATCCTGGTCATTTATTCGATCTGATGCGTCAAGCTTGTACTAACAGGGGACATAGACGTCGATTTTACCGTCCAGCTTAACCTCGATGACCAGCGTGAGAATGCACGTCGTGAGGCGGCCCGGTCTGAAATTGAGAAGAAAACAGGGCCCGAAAGAATAGAAGCCCAACAACATGAAGCTACTCGCATCTCAAAGTTCGAGGAATCACGGCTGGGAAGATTACAGTCACACTTAACACGAGACACCGATGCGAGGAGAACTGATCTAGTTTCGGGCAATCACAATCCTGGTTCGTCTTCGGGTGGCGATGATGGAAGGTTTGTAGCCACCTCACCTCCCTTGTCACCAAACGAAATCTACTCGCGAAATCTACCGTCCCCAAACTCTTCGTCAGCCTCAAGCCCCTATTCCTGCAATGCCGAGTACGGTGGTAGTGCTACAGGAGAAACTCCCAGTGTTGATTACTCCGCCTCCAGAATATCTACATCGACTTCTGTTGCCGATCGAATGAGCATCGATGGCATCACCAACCCTCAGGTCGGCGCATATGTTTGTAACTTTGCTGGGTGCACTGCTCCTGCGTTCCAAACCCAATATCTTCTTAACTCTCATGCCAATGTGCATTCGTCAGCACGCCCACACTACTGCTCTGTTCAAGGCTGTCCCCGAAGCGAAGGTGGGAAGGGATTTAAGCGCAAGGACGAAATGATCAGGCATGGCTTCGTCCATGACCCGCCGGGATATATCTGCCCGTTTTGCCCTGACAGGAGGCACAAGTATCCAAGGCCCGACAACCTCCAACAGTGAGTATATCTAATAATGAAGGTAGCCCTAATACCATGCAATGCTGACAGAGCCTTCGCAATTCCGCAGACACGTTCGAGTACATCATGTCGATAAAGACAAGGATGACCCGATTCTCCGGGCAGTGTTGGCTCAAAGGCCGGACGGGCCGAATAGAGGGAGGCGACGGAGAACTCATGACCTATCACCTAGGATGTAGTTGCCGACGGTGTCCCAGTGCTGAGAGTCGAAGTAATTAATGATAGAACCGCTTTTGACTGGTGTGCCGGTTGATGATATCTGAAATACTATCGTCTTGTATTTATAGGGTGCTTGATATACTGCGATTGTATTTAGCATCACTTAAACCTCGCCCCTTAGCCGAGAGCTATGTACGAGACCTACCGTTACCCCCTCTTCGTGAGCTTCAAGCGCGTATTGCACTGATTGCATGGAGTCTTGAATGCACATAGTGATGACTACCAAGGTGTATGTATAGTACGTAACATGCCTCTAAACGCCAACTAGGTAATAGAAGTAGCCGTTAGTGAAGCTGCGGAGAGCGAAGTCGCTACCCTCATAAGGGTTGGCGACTATTTTCCTTCGGTAGGTCGAGTAGCCACCGAAGCTGAGGAAGCTTGGGAATCTAGGGAATTTCGGGCTGTCTTTCTTTGCTTGAGACATGGTGCTGTGACTTTTGTTAGATTTTGAAAGGGCAAAGTGGGCGGCATCGTAAAGATGGTGTGAGATGAGACCCGCTGCTTCAACGGGGACACTTCAAATTCTGCCCTGAACTCCATGTACTCGGAGCCTGGACGTTGGCAGAGGGGGTTGAGCGAAACTCAGATGACGTACTGTTCGTGTATGCTACTGCAGCGGGTGCAGTTAATCCTGACATACATACGTTAATAGGAACCCACCCATGATGTCGTGTCCCGTGTCCGCTGCCAAACAAGATGGGGTTCAACGTATTCTGCAATGATTGGAGTCCGAGAGTGTCCTGTGTGCCAGTTTCTGTGAAGCATCCCCGCTATTGGAACTGGACATGGGAACGGCAGAATTGGAGGTTGTTGCTGAGACATCGCTAGTGCTGAGGCGCCCTTCTGGTTCGTGACATGATGCGGTGATACCTCCATCCTGAGTGCCAATATTCAGTGGTCCCTTGTTGAGAATGGAGCCCAAAACACAATGAAGTTCAGAAAGACTGTGGTTGGTGGCAAATAAAATATAGGAAAGAGTGTATAGTTCTCCTAACTAGAACCAATGCGCTTTCTTACAATATCTAGTCTGTCATAAGACCCTAATCTGGGCGCTCATCTTTACCTAACGCAACGCCGCTTTTGCTCTCTTCAATATCGACGAATTCTTCGCCTGGTCATCTATTTTTTCAATCGGGTTTAATTATCTACTGTAAAGGAATTTTATTCACTCGAGTGTCATCATGAGGCAGTAAGTACTTGTGCGTCTTTGAGAAGCCGCTCGAGCCCCTTGGCGACGTGGCCGACGCGCTGTTCAAGCTTCTTCTTCTTGTCCTCAAGGTCGGCCAAGGCAGAAGCAGCTAGGGCATCACGCGCTGCGACAGAAGTCCCACCGGAGCTGATTCTGGAGGCGACAAAGGCCTCTGGGTCGAGGATGGTTCTCACCTGGGAGTCTGAGTAGGCACTTATGGCCTTGTCTGTGATGAGCTCGGCTTGTAGCTCGCTACCACGGACGCCGGCACGCTCGTGAGCTGCGACCAGGTGGGCGACGCTCTCGTGGGCATCGCGGAAGCTCAAGCCATGCGACGCAACAAGGGCATCGGCCAGAGCGCTAGCGGTGGACCAGTGCTGGCTTGCCGAGACGCGCATGGCTGGCACGTCGAACTCGACTGTCGCGATGACCTCGCGCAACAGAGCGATAGCTCCCACAGTCTCGGCACACTGACCGGGCAGCAGGTTGTGAATATACGCCTGGTCGACGTCTGTAGATGTCGCCGTGTGCATGACGCCGAGCTGGCTTGCGGCCCAGCCCACGGCCACGCCGGCGAGCCCCCGGATGCGCTCCAGCACCATCGGGTTTCGCTTCTGGGGCATCATGCTCGACGTCCCACACAGCGAGGGGTCTATTCGCACGAGCCCAACTTCGCTGGAGGACCAGTAGTTCAAGTCGGAGGCGAGACGGCTGATGCCCGATAGTGTCGCGGCCAGGACGCTGGCAAGCTCAGCGCCCATATCAAGTGATGCGAGTCCGGCATCTCGGGCATTGGGGATGGGACGGTCGAAGCCGAGGTAGGCGGCTGTGTCGGTGCGGTTGATGGGCCACGAGGTCCCGCTGTAGGCAGCGCCGCCCAGTGGGCTGATGTTGAGACGGTCGTACGCGTCGAGGAGTCTGTCGAGGTTGCGCGACACGGCCCAGTAGTGGGCGTTGAGGTAGTGGTCGATGGTGGTGGGCTGGGAGTGCTGTAGATGTGTATATCCGGGCATCAGGGCGCCGTCGTATCGCGCTGCCGTGGCCAACATCTCAGCTCCGAGGCGTGCTAGTTCGTCAATGACCTGTGTAAGGCTCACGCGGTTCACGAGCCGCCAGTTGGTAGCTTTCTGGTCGATGCGGCTCCGGGCCCGCTGGATATCGCGCCCATGCGGCCCCAGGACACTCTCGAGGTACTGCTCGATCTGGAGGCCGAGAGTTCCCACCTCGGGGTCAGAGGCAAGCATGGCGGCCGTATTGCCGGAGCGAAGATCGAGGAGGGCCTGGACGATGCCGCGGCCGTGCTGCGCGTCGAAGATGCCCGTTTGCGTGAGCATGACGGCGTGGGCGAGGTCGGTCAGAACATACTCATCGAGGCTGACCAGTTCATCGTCCAACTCGACCTTGTTGACATGTGTAACTAGCAGTCGAGAAGCCCGGGTCCCGAGACGGTTCTCTGTCAGGGACACATGGGCAGTGGCATCCGCTGCCCTTGCTGGTCGAGAGTTGCTGCGCCTGCGCTTGGCTCCTCCGGGCGCGGGACTCTTCGTTGAGATGGTCATTCTGCTTGCAAAGTGACGGGCGGGATTGAGCTGTCTTGGGCCAGAGGGACTGCAGCAGTGCCGGGTCTGTTCTCCAGGACAACACCTTTTTATGAAGAATCCATTGATGATGTGGGTAGAAAGAATGACGGGCATAGAGCCCCTGGCACACGCTGGAGACATCTGGCATCTCTGCAAAAGTTTGTTGCCTCGAATAGTTTGGCCTTGGACAATCCTTTGCCGACACTCCCCACGGCCCCATCTACGACTTCCTTCTTGGAGGAGGAGTCAGGGGCTATGCCGGGTTGCAACCACTGTCCCAATGTACTTATTCCAACTAAGCACCTCCGGCCTCTCATCAACCCCCAGAGCCTGTCCTCGTGAACTTGGCCCCCCCGGACAATGTTGACCAATGGCACTACGTCAAGGCATGCAGACGGGGGTGTTCTGCCAGCTACTGTGGGTGGCGGGGAGTGGCGGCGTTATAACCGCCATGGGTGGAAACTCGAGGGCGGGGAGCAGCGGCTTTATAACCGCCGTGTGGAAACTAAGCGGCGGGGAGTGGCGGCTTATAACCGCCATGGTGGAAACTCAACAGCGGCTCATTCCCACGCCCCAGTCCCCACGGGGTAAAGCCCTTCATGGTGGATGCACTACATACCCTCAGCCCAGATGATGCTACTCGGCGGGTCTGGGGATTAGGTCGGGATGCAATCTTTGTCATGAGTATAAAGTCGTCTGATCTGCCATCTCGTGATGAGACCTGTTTGCTGGACCATAACCGCAACATCACCAGTCTTCCAGCTCCCCTATCCTCACCAAAGCCTTCTCTCGCAGAGCCCATCCTTCGGCCTTTGACACCATGGGTTGGCTGAACCGCCCCAAGAAGAGCGCCGAGGAGCGCTTGGCCGAGAATATCAAGCTTGTCGGCCCAGAAATCGCGGCGGTATGTTCAAGGAGAAAATCGGAATCAAAACTAGAAGTGTCCCGAAAAGTACGCGAGGCCAGCCAAGCTAATGACTTTTTTCAACTAGGCCCTCCCCGACAATGACAAGCCATGGTGGAGGGAGATGCATCTCATCCGACTCAATGCCCTTGTTTTTCTCTGCTGCATGTCCGCTGCCACGGTGGGATATGATGGTGAGTAAATCCCTTCGAGGCCGACTTGTACGAAGGAGACACAACTAATACTTATAAAAGGCGCCATGATGAACGCCTTGCAGATCAACCCGTCCTGGAAGTCGTACTATCACTACCCTGCCAAGGCGAAATTGGGCGCCATCAATGCCATGTTGCCAGCCGGCAAGGTCATCGGATTCCTCTTTGTTGCGCCCTTCTCCAACAGGTTCGGACGCAAAAAGTCACTCGTGCTCGCATTTGCCATCACCGTGCTTGGCGCCGCCTTGCAAGCTGCGTCTGTCAACTTGGGACTCCTGATCTTCTCACGCTTCTTCCTGGGATTCGGCTGCGGTGTCATGTCCCAGCCTAGCCCTATCCTGGTCGCGGAGCTGGCATATCCCCCCCATCGCGGAAAGGTCACGGCGCTGTACCACTGCTTCTATGTGAGCAAGAGCCCTCTCAAGAACTCATAATAAGTTATCAGTTACTCACCTTTTTCTAGTTCGTTGGCGCCATCGCCGCGGCTTGGATCACCTTTGGCACGCTCAGGATGACTGGACCTTGGAGTTGGAGGATCCCGACGCTCCTCCAAGGAGCCGCTCCATTACTGCAGCTCATCTTCTCCTACTTTCTGCCAGAGTCGCCCAGGCAAGTCCACTCTATTGTCATGCTGTCGCTCTCGCGTGGTTGACTCTTCTGACTTTCTCTCGCAGATTTCTCATTGCAAAGGGCCGGGACGACGAAGCACGCGCGCTGCTGATCAAGCACCATGCCGCTGGTGATGTGAATTCCGTGCTCGTCCAGCATGAGGTCGCTCAGATTCGGGAGGCGGTGCGGACCGAGAATAACTCCGAGAAGCGGCCGACGCTCAAGAAGATGCTCGCCAGCCCAGCAAACCGCCGACGGCTTCTCATTTCCGCCATGGTGGGCATCGCAGCTCAGTGGTCGGGTAATACTGTCGTCTCCTATTACCTGGTACTCGTCCTCGAGGGCGTTGGCATCACCAACGCTACGCACCAGTCCCTCATCAATGGAGGCCTGCAGATCTTTAACCTCCTTGCTACGGTGGGATGCGGCGCCATGCTGGTCGACATTTTGGGACGTCGTCGCCTCTTCCAGTGGTGCGCCGTGGGCATGACGGTGTCATATGTTGTACGTAACTATCTGTCATGAGATTATCCTTACCCTACCGCTACCACAATAGCTAACAATAATCAGATATGGACGATCCTCAACTCCCGATTCGATGCTACTGGCTCCGCTGGGTTTGGCTATGCCGTCATCCCTATGCTCTTCGTCTTCTACTTCCACTACGACGTTGCCTTGACGCCGCTCCTCTACTCGTATCCGACCGAACTCTTCCCCTACGAATGGCGAAGCTGGGGAGTTGCATTCACGCTGATTGTGACAAACGTCACGCTGATTATTGGCCAAGTCTGCAACCCAATCGCGATGGCCAAGCTGGGCTGGAGATACTACATTCTCTTCTGTATCCTCGACGGCCTTTTTGTCGTGCAGGTCTGGCTTCTATTCCCGGAGACGAAGGGTAAATCCCTTGAGGAGCTTGAGGGCATTTTTGACAGGTTGGACGCCGCTCCTCTGGTCGATGTGGAGATGCAGCAGACAATAAAAACACCTTCCTGAATTAAGACCGAAACAGAGGCACAACACTATTATGCTCCTACAGCACGAGGCTTCCTTGGAAGTCGTTTCTGTCTGGGCTTTTTGGGATTTCTCGCAGGCAAAGACCCCTCAGCAACAGAACCCGCAGGCATAGAAGCTGCAGAGATCAAAGTCATTCCTTCGGGTAGAGCGGGGTGGTTCATCTTGGAGAACTAATTGGTGATTAGGAGACCCATGAAAAGGCGGCGACAAGAAACTTACTCTGCTCAGGTTTTGCGGAGTCATGTTGGGCAATACCACACTTCCAGGAACCGTTCCTTGTAGCTGTGAGCGGCGGAATGAGAGCAAGAATAAACACAGTCTTACCAGGTTGTGTTAGGAACCAGCACTTGGCCCCTTCGTGAAAGCGGTTTCCACAATGCGGGCATCCAGGGCTTGATACCGCTGCTGGTACCACAGCCGGTGCAGTACTTGGGGTTGGGGCCTGCCCAGCATCTTGAGAAGCCTCGAAGGCAACCAAGATAACATTTATCCGGTCGAGAAGTGCGTCTGCAGAATCTTGAAGAGACCTGATTCGAGTTGGAGTTGGGCGTCGCGGTTCGATAGAAGGGATGGCGGGGCCCAGATCAAAGGCATCGGGAGAAGGAGGAATGGAGTTCCCGTCGACGGGGGCGAGAGGGGGGGCCGGTGGTACGGGCGAGAAGAATCTCCCTTCGTGACCAAAGTAATAGGACGCCATCTTTCAAGCACATGTCAGTAAATAGGGGGGAATGAAGGACGGGGTTTGAGACAACTTACTACCCGCGGGTTTGGGTTATCTCGTCAATGAAGATCCCAAGCAGCCAGCTGAACGGTGGATCAGTTGCATCTAGAGTCCAACTGGAAGGGGGCGTAGGTCTCGGTCGAAAGGCAGAACAAAGCGATTGACAAGGCACAACAGGCTGTAGCGACAAACATCTGCGACGGAAAGAGATTGGATAGGAGTAGCAACGCGCACACAACAACTCATAGAACTGGAGCACAGAGGAACCCCAAGCAGACAGAGGTTGAGAGTGCCACACGCTAGGGCAGCGGGCAGCGGGCGCGGTGGGGTGAAGAGTGAAAGAAGTCGGGTGCGAGGAAGCTGCAGGAGTTTCATGCTCTTGAGCTCTAGTCACGGGACCAGCCTCAGTGATTCAGTCGCGGTTGTTTGCTCTTCGGAGCGGGTGAGCCTCAACCAGAATCGTACACAGTGTATTTATGTGACAGATTGAAGAGCACCAGGGTCTCATCCAAGGTGCCCAACTGTGACATCCGCCAAATACCCAATATTAAGGAGATAATTTGCGCCAAGACCTCAATAACCCTCTGGTGCACGGATTTGATTCTGGGGGCTTTTTGTTTCGTCAAGTGAGTCCATCGTGCGCTTTCTTTCAACAGTGCAGAGTACGGAGTGTCACAAATCCTCTAATCGCACTGTAGGTAGCCCTTCAGTCTCGCTCAAAAAGCTGCAAACGAGGTTAAACTTGAAGGATGCATTTGCCGCTCTAGCTTTTCGACTGAAATCTTGTAGCAGAGGTTGTTTGGCTTCAACGAAGGAGAAGCCACAGGCGTGTCGCAGTGGCTGTCTGATATACGATGCGGCTGGAGAGTTGTCGGTTCACAGCGCGAGTCGTCTAAATGATCCCGGCATCTTGAGTTCATGAAAGGGGGGCAGAGATGCAAGCTTCCTCCAATGTACAATATGGGATGACATATGGAAGTCATGCTGTCTAGGCGGAAATGAAAGTGGTAGACAACTCAGGCCAACTGCAATCGCTAGGTGAATTCACGGTACTCTGCATCCAAATGTCAACAGCTCCGGGCAAGTACAAAAGCTGGAACAAAACATAAAACAAAAAGAGAAATCCGGTACAGTACAGTGTTTCCACTTCAACCCTTTTTCTTTGGCTAGCTCTTCAATGGTCCTGGAAGCTATCGCCAATGCCACGTCCCATGCATGGCAGTACGAGCAAATGACAAAAATGATGAGACTGGGATTCGAACCCAGGCCCCTTTCGAGACTGCGAATCGTTGCTAGTTTGAATCAAACCTGAACACAGCGCCTTAGACCGCTCGGCCATCTCACCTTATTTGTTGGATTCCGCCAACAGACTACTGTAGATAAATGCCGCAGTGGCCCACGTAGACATCACCCACACGTAAACGCGCCCGGGAACAGATACTGCTCATATTTAATCACAGGAGGCAGACATTCTGCGTGGTTTCGATCATTCTTTTCAATTTTCAATACTTTAGGCCTTGACTGTGATGATAGAGTGGTATTGACTAGCTGTAAAAGGGTTTGTCACAAGAAGGGATTGGTCTTGTAAGTGAGGCCAACCATCCAATTTCCAATCCAGGACCGAATGACTTATTGTTCAGTCAAGAATATGTCTTCTCCAAGTAACTCTCAAGCTTATGTGAAGCGTCTTGCATAGCTTTCCACTGAGCATTGGAGAGGGAGATGTAATACTTTAAACTACAGTTGCGTCACAGCGATAAAATAACCCACAATATGTAGCCCCCGGCATAGGTGTGTTAATCGCAGTTATCAAAGTCATCGAGTCCTTTTTTGTCCTTCAAGTCCTTGTCGAGGACTGCCACTCTCTCGGTTGGCCTCTGGCCAGCCACAAACAAGATCACTGATCTAACTTAACAACAGACCCATTGTTCCTGTGGCCGGAGTCATCCCATCAGCATCTCATGGATTCTTTAAAGAAAGGCCCCTGTACAGAGGTTTTTAGCTAGTAGATGAATCCCCAAGCTTGTATTCGTCGGTGGAGGACGACTAGCGGAAGACTCCACGCCTAAAGCATCCACAACCACCAAGCAACCTGACTCCACTACATCAAAATCTGATTCTAGCGGCTTTTCCAACCCTTCAACGTCGCAATTTGCCTTCTACACAATGCTCATTCGCTCAGAGATGCTTCGAGATGGATGTTACATCACAAAACGACGTATTGACAAAAAGAGAAGGCATTAACCACACATATAAAAAGATATTGATACCTGAGGGATTCGAACCCTCGCCTATTACTAGACTGCGAAACGGCAATGTGGGAGAACCCATACCTGAACACAGCGCCTTAGACCGCTCGGCCAAAGTACCATCTGATTGGTTGAGACTCGGGGAGTCTATTGTCCATTAGACGGGGCTCCTTGGACTGGAAATCATATCAAGACGTCCGTTGTTCAGTTGAGAATACCCTGTACCAAACCTAGTTGCCAGACTGCTATCATCTCTGGCTGTGAGAGGTGGGGTTTTGCGCCTGTTACTTTTCTAATTGCTAAACAGCTAACACAAGACCGGTAACGACAGAAGCACGACGGGAAAGGCGCAAGGGAATGTGAAGGTGTAGTGTAGAGAGTACATTCGTATATCAAGGAGGCATTACCAATTTAGTTGTCATCGAATTATACCCAATGTCCATAACCAAATCGAAATAAACGTTAGACTCCATAAAGTCTACCTCACATTTAATTTAAGCCAAGTAAAAGGGTACAGCGACGAGATGCTGTCTCATTCTAAGATAAGACGCTAGAGAGTAATTTAGTTGAAAGTTAACACAGCGACCAATTAATTATTACAGTCACCAGCCAAAAAAGTCACAGTACAAAGAAGAAAAATAAAACAAGCGCACAGACCACCACAGGTGCGCACACCCCAAGAAAATTTGTCGCAGTGAAATTTTAATTTGGATTGAAAATCGGATAAAACAACAAAAAGAGAGGATCCAAATCTTGAGAAATGGATAGAATAGGTTGACTTCCTTGGGATTCGAACCCAAGCCTCTTACGAGACTGCGAATTGTAATAAGTTGACTAATCAACCTGAACACAGCGCCTTAGACCGCTCGGCCAGAAAGCCTATTGTTTGATGGAAGACTTGAGAGAAAGAACAGTACAAGAACCCACAGCAATCCACTATCCAACAAGCGGCCCCCACTTCGCTCGGTTGCCCGGTTCTGGTCATTCATGAAGTGAGAGGTGGTAAACACAACGTCGCCCTTGCCAAGTCAACAAACATACGCTTTCAAGCAACTTCAAGCTGTTAGGACAAAAGTTGATTATAATAGCAGTTATTTAAGGCACCACTGCGCAGTCAAGAGCTTTTGTCGTGATATTTAGAATCAGATAAATGGATTGATCAAACACCAGAAGGGAGAGTTGCTACTCTGAAACATTGAGTTTGAAGTATACCCTGGCCCCAGGGCTCATAAGATCCAATAAGAGCAAAAATTCCAACAAATAAGGTGAGATGGCCGAGCGGTCTAAGGCGCTGTGTTCAGGTTTGATTCAAACTAGCAACGATTCGCAGTCTCGAAAGGGGCCTGGGTTCGAATCCCAGTCTCATCATTTTGTCTTTTTGCACCCTATTGCCGCTGCTTTCATGCGGTGTTGATTTTTGCAGGCTTAAGGTCTCGCATGGCCGTGTGGAAAGATACTTTCCTGGGATGGGCGGATTTAATTGCCTCTTTTGGGACGTGCTGATTACATCATACTTTCTTACCCATCATTCCGAGACCGCCGAAGGGGCCGAGATTGCTGAGAACGGTAATTTCTCAACGTCACTTGCAGGGGCCACAGGTGCATCTCAGGCATGAGCGATCTGATTGAGCATTGTCCTTTGGTGCTACAGTAAAAGCTCCCTGTCAATACCTTCTCAATTCTGGAGTTCACTGCCAGAAGATCATTCGTGCCCAATTCAATGCCTCCACAAAGCGCAGAACAACCCAGTCCAAGTCTCAAGCAGACACTCAGAAATCGACACCTGAGCCGCAATCGCCCGTCATGTCTGCCTTGCAGGGAACGAAAGGTCAGGTGCACCAAGGAGGTGCCATGTTCAACTTGCATCAAGCGTGGCCATCCAGACCTATGCACGTACAGGGACTCTACAGCGCGACAACCGCAACATCACCATTCTTCCCAAGGACCACCGAGAGTCAGCCCAGCCACATCACAAAATACTCGGCACCCACAGAGAAGTGTTTCAGTGGAGCCATCCATTCTATACGACCCGCAGAGCAGTACGACAAATAATGTTCAATATGAACATACCGCTAAAGACAGCGCAGGTATACATGACCCGAATGAACAAGTCGCAAATTCCAGTCTGTTAGACGACAACTCCTTAGTGGCCATTACCAGACCGCACTCTTCAGCTACAACAGACAACCCAGATCGAACAATTGCCTTTCAGGCCGGCATATTACCCCTCTTGGGTGCTACTCCCGAGGAACGAGCTTCAGATACCTCTCCATACTCGAGGGCGGCCCTCTACAACGGTTTCCCAGATGATCAGCTTATCCTCGAGCTATTTGATGTGTATCGCTCCCGAGTCCATCCATTTCATGCCATTACCTACAATCTAGACGAAATTGAGCAGAAGCTGTGCGTCTTCATCAACGATCGAGAAAGTGGTGCCAGTGCCAGCTCACCTAGATCCTTACAAGAGTCCCACTGGCTATGTCTACTGCATGCCATACTAGCGTCAGGGGCGCAATTTTCGGATTTCAACTTACAGCGTCGTTCTGAAGTGTCTCAAAACCACAGTAAGTCAGGCCCGGAGGAGTTGGTTTGGGGATATATTAGTAACGAGGCACAGTCAAGTTTGCCTTTGAGGCGCTCAGGTCGACCGATTACCTGGCTCGACCATCCAAATTCACACTCCAAACTCTTCTTCTACTTGGAAGCGCTCTACAGAATGACATGAAACCCCAAGCAGCGTGGGTTCTTGGAGGGACCACCATACGCCTAGCCCAATGCCTAGGGGTCCACAAAGCATCGAGAAGACGCTCTCACTCTTTAATTTCACCCCAAGAGGCATCATCCCTCCGGTTCGTCTCACTACTCTACCGTTTCAAGTTCTTCAGCTAACTTGTATATAGTATGGCCATTGTATGGCAAGATTCTTTGCTGTCCTTGGCTTTCGATCGTTCCCCAGGCTCCTATGATATGGATCATGAAGACGACCTACAGAAATTGGATATAGCCGCAAGCAGTGAGGGTCTCGGATACCGGCCTGCCATGAACTGGTTGTGTCACATTTCATTGCAGTATCTATCTCGCAAGTCGACAACAGGGTCTAATCCTGATCCCAAGTCGATATTCCATGACATGGAGTTAATCGAAAATGCTCTGCAAGGTCACCTCAAAAATCGGTCGTCTTGCACATCTATTCGACAGGTCCAGGAATTTTATGCGTTCTCACTTCATAAGAATTTTGTGGTTGCTACGCTTTGTCGCTTATTCGTATCTGTCATCAGACCACCGGTAGAGTCGACAAACGGTGAAAGTGTGATCGGTCGCTTCCAGGAGGCTCTGAAGAGTAGCGCCAGGGCATATGTTCGCCTACGACATGTTGCTGGCTACGCGAGACGCTCTTGGGCGTCGATCCATAACGGACTATCGTCGGTCCTTCTGTTAAGTCTTATGAAAGAAACGAGAAACACTGCGGATACTCGCGAGCTTCAAATTGAGTTAATCAATAGTCTTGTAGAAGCAGATGCTGGCTCCGAATCTGTTGGAGGAATCGACTCCACGGCACATCAACTTTCCGACACGCATAAAAAAGCTCTAGATGCGCTCAAAAGGCTCAAATGCATGTCAGACCAGGATAGAAACACAGAGATGTCCCGAAACCCTCTAGAAGGTGGTTCAGATGAGATGAATACATTTCCCAATGAAATCGATGCATCTGCCTCGTCGGATTATTTTACTCAACTAGAGTAAGCTATTACATGTCTTCTGGAGAAAACTACTAACAAAGATGCAGGTCCTGGAATATGGAAGATTGTTTTCAGTCTTTCGATGAAACAATTGCCCCTTGGGATATTTCTGGTCCCATCATGCCAAATCAGTATCCAGAAGTTGAAGATTTCTTGTATCAGTCACTTAGTTAATCATACCATTCTACTTCTTATAGCCCAAGGTCTCCCACTTCTCAAGCACCTTAGCCTGAATATCTTCAGGAAATGACTCCTTGAAATCAGCTGTTTCCCAATTCTTGCCTGTAGTATACTCAACAGGTAGCAAACAATCCGAAACCACCTTGCCTCCCATCGTCTTCGACCCGTTTCCATGAGACATGTAAGGAATGAGGGGGAAGCCACGAACATTCTCGAAGTTATACTCATCAGTTCCAGGACGACAACGGGTGCAGAAGGCCCAAATGACATCCTTGAAGTTATAGATGTCGATATCCTCGCCAACGATGAGAAGTCGATGAATTGTGTACCCGGCTTTGTGGCTGAATACGATGTCGCCAATTTTGCGGCAAAATTCTTCTGGTGTAGTCTTCAATGCTCGTAGCTTTGTTGCATCAACCTGAAGAGCAACCCAAGTGACCTGGGACTCCAATGGCGAGAACGATTCGGTGATAGGAAGGCCTTGAGACTTCAGCAGATACCCAATTTCAGCGGCGGCAAGAGGGCCAATCATTGTGTGCTATTAGGTTAGTATAACTTCAGACGATGTTAAGAATGAATATGCTTACTGTCTCATCTGACAAACGTCCACAGTTAGACACTGGCAAGATAGCATCCTTTCTGTGTGTTATCATGTCGACCCGATATTTGGGCTGGGGGTGGGAATCCCCGGGGAAGGTATAACTAATCACTGTCAGTAATATACTGCTGCGGTTAAAGGACATGATCTTACCCATGCATTTCGCCAAAAGGACCCTCTGGAACCCTATCGGTTATCGAGCAAACTCCCTCGAAAACAATTTCAGAGTTGGCGGGAACAAGGAGGTCGTTAGTCTCGCACTTGACAACCTCAATTGGCGAGCCAGCAAGAGACCCGATGTACTCTGCCTCGGACAGGCCATCAGGCAGAGGCATGCTAGCCGCCATTATAGCAGCTGGGGGCACACCGAATGCCAGGGCCCACGGCATGTCTTTTCCTGCTTTCTTCCACATCTGGTGAATCTGCCAAATATGTTGAGGCTCGATAACCAAGCCCGCCAAATGTTGTTTGTCGTAAACCATAGCCCGCGCGATGGACCAATTTGTCCACTTCCCATCAGGTGACTGGACAATATGCATGCCGTATGTCTGGACATATTTTCCTCCATCGGACTGATGCAGAAGAGGAGCCGGCAGCGTGGTGAGATCGAATTGGTCTGGAGTGAGGCGGAACTCCTTGCAAGGGCCATTCTCGACTACGACAGGTGGAATAGGATTGGCTGTCTTGCTAGCAACCATTTTGTCGAGAATCTCCTTGATCGTAGCAGAAGGTGGCAAACCCAAGTGTCGAGCAAGACGACCATATTTCTGCGTCGGGTCAGACCTGAGAGAGTTGGGAGCACCCAGGATACGCCACAAGCCGTTTTCGTTCCGGCCTTTCAGCTTGTTGAATAGGGGAGCTCTTTCATCATTCTCGCAGACCTTGCGAATGATGGCGCCGACCTCCAGATCAGCATCGCATTCTTCGTTTATTTCGACGAGATCGTTGTCATCCTTCAGTGCTTGGACAAAGGACCGGAAGTTCAGGTGAGGAGCGTCTTGGGGGGATTGTTCTTGAAGGGAAGCCATGGTTGATAACTGACGGGTCGGTTGAAACTTATGGAGAGGAACTTATTGTAGTCAAGCATAAGTAATACTTCACTTTCATTTTCGTGCGGCGATATCAAAGGTATTTATACACGTCCAGACACATAGAATGAAGATCATGAGGCGTACGATGACCGTCGCTCCGAGTTGACCGAGATCCTCAACTCCACCCCGAGGCCCCCGAGGCCCCCGAATTACGCGAATTTGCCGAGCCATGCAGAGCATCGGTTAGTAATGACTTAAAGTACCATATTGAATAATTAAAATGCCGCTTCTGGCCCCATCTCAGCATCCGAGTTGTCCGAGTGACCCGAGATCAAGCTGGGATATAAACCAAGGGTAGTTCCCAGGTAAGATAGGCATCCAACATCAACAAAACAAGTCATCAATCGATCTTTTCAAGAAGCCAAGACCTCGTCCATTTCTTGATTTATCTTAATTATCCTTCCCATCTCTCATTCATAAAACAGGGTGTCCCTTAACACGGCAAGCATCATGCCCTCGTCTCACCCCCGAAAAAGAATCATCGTCGCCATCACAGGGGCTACAGGGGCTGAAATCGGCATCTACCTTCTGCAAACTTTGAGAAAGCTCAACGTCGAAACTCATCTGATCATCAGCAAGTGGGCCGCTGAGACGATCAAATACGAGACGGATTACACACCCGCCGCTGTCAAGGCCCTAGCGGACTTTTCCTACAACTCACACGACCTGGCGGCTCCCATTTCAAGTGGCTCTTACAAGGTGGATGGCATGATCGTGGTTCCGTGCTCTGTCAAGACTCTTGCGGCTATCAATGCTGGAATTTGCGACGAGCTCATCACTCGGGCAGCTGATGTATGCCTTAAAGAACGGAGGCGGCTTGTTCTATCAGTTAGAGAGACGCCTTTAAGTGAGATTCATCTGCGAAATATGTTGGATGTAACACGAGCTGGAGGTATTATTGCGCCTCCAGTGGTAGGGTTCTACACAAAGCCAGCGTCAGTGGAAGACGTCGTTTGTCAAATGGTCGGCCGGTTATTGGATCTCTTCGACCTGGATTCTGGGAATTTCGAGAGATGGAGTGGTATAAATAATAAAATTTAATATTTCATGTGTAAATACTTAGCTTCTTTCAAAATGATTAAATAGACTTCCTGCAAACTCTTCATACAGGTCAAATCAACGCAAAAGGGGTAATTCGCAACGACAATACAGAATTAGATACGATGCCCAACACCAGCAGTATCTCAGCAAGACCCCTAAATAACCAGCTCTGCCACTTTCTATAGACGGCATTTGCAACAGAACGGCAATAGTTGATGTGTTATGACCAGCCTATCTAATTAATCAATCTGAGCCCCAACCTCCGCACACGCCGATTTAAGACGAGCCTCATCCCAGCCATCCCAACTGCCCACAGTCTCGGGCAAAATATTACCACTGCATCGATACCCACCCTTTTGAAGTAACTCATTGATACCAGGGCCATTGGAAAACGCTATCACGCGAACAAACTTGCTGTCGATTTCGGCAGTAAAAAATTCCCTCGCCGAAACCACAACTGTCTGGCCTTCTCGCAAAACAGTCCATTCAGAATCCCCCCTGCGCTTGAGTTTAAAGAGGCCCTCTATGACGCAAAAGCAGTGGTCTACTGAAGTGAAGCTCATATATCGTTCAAAGAATGGCCTTCCAGGATAGCCAGATGATGACTCCAAGGCGGAAATGTAAAATTTCCCATTGGATTGGGCGGTAGTGATGAATGGGCGCGACAACACTCCACCGAACATCCACTGCGGGCCGGTATTCGCACGAAGAAAGTAGGGTTGTCTGGCTTCCGGTAACCGGTTTTCTGTCTCAAGCCAAGGGGACAGCTCTGGAGGCCGGTAGTCATCATCCGGGAAATCAAGATCAAAGCCCGAGGGCGGTTCCTTTTGTAGGGTGGCATTGTCTTTCGATGCCGTCAAGATGCCGTCAAATTCCTCGCCCATAGCCCGGAATAGATCGACTTGATCTCCTGGACTTGTGAGAGCTAGCAGTTCTGTATATGGTCCAAGTGGCTTGAAACCATACACATACCCCTGTACTCGGCGGTCAGCTCTCCATGGGCAGAATAATAGAGAGGAAACAAGCCTATCTTACAGAAGGCACAAAGGCAAAATCTCCAGGGTACAAGTCGCGGCATTCGTCTTCAATCCAGAGTCTCAGACACCCCTTTGTCACAATGAAAGCGTTTTCGGCATACGCGTGCCGACAAGAGTCAGAACCATCAGTTGAGACACCTGCCCTATAGTATACGGCGATCCTATGATCCATTTCTTTTTGAGAGGCAAGAATTCGGAACACGCTGTTGGTGCCAGGTATCGCAATACGCTCCCCCTCGAGTTGGTCAAGCACATAGCTGCTTCTCTGGCCTGGAGGGGCGGCGGACTTTGGGATGGTCATCCTTCAGCAAATCGTCGGTGAGTGGGTGGCGAAAGACTGCGCTGGTGAGAAAACACTAATATAGCAGTGCAAAAGCTCACCATACACAGGCAAAACGTCTGACGTTAGTAGAGCGCCAGGGGTTATCTATTTAGCCACTGTAGCAATTGGGCTTGGGGGTTAAGGAGGTGACTTGCTCAAATTCCTACCCCATTTTGACCTCAATCCCCTGCTAGTGGCCGGATTAACGAATGACCCGGCTGACCGGATAGCGAGGGAGGCGATGCTCAGAGGTGTAATTTACAGAGGTTTTTTGTTTGTGTGAATATTATTACATATAACTGCGGATAGCAATGCTCGGGTATTCCTGTGTCATTTGACACATCTATAGTTCCTACCGACCTTGGGCTCTTATTCGGAATCCTTCGCAAGTACCCAACATTTCCTCATGCCGGTACCCATTGACTCACTATCAACGTCATCGGGTGACGCCCATCTCAGCCGAGCATCCTCTTTGGCCGCAGTGTCTTCCACACAGGCATCGTTGGTCTCCAACGTGAAGAGGTGGACGTGCATTGTGAGCTTGATGTGGGAAAATAGCCACGGCACACTACCCAACTCACGGATGTGTTTTAGTTGAGCTCCCTTGTATGTTTTATCCTTGGTGATCAAATCCGACATAAAATCGGTTGCCCTCGCTCGTCGCAGTTTTGTGGTGCTGTTGTCATCCGAGTCTTGGAGGATGTTGCTTGGAAACTCCCACAACCCCGCGAGGAGACCCTTTTCAGGACGTTTTTGGATGAGATAGTGCCCATCACTTCGACGGATGACACAGACAAGCGTCTCCTCAATTCTCACGGCCTTTTTTACGACCTTGAGAGGGAATTTCCGAGCATGATCCACTATCACCTCCAGATCCCGACTGCTCAAAGTAGTATCGGGTTTTGTTGATGCTTTCTCTTCGGCGGGCTCCTTGAACATGAATGCCGATAGTTTCATCTGTTTGCTTTGCTTGGCGGTCGGCTTGGTTTTGGGCTTCGCATCCCCATCTCCTTCGAGGCATGTTGTTTCTTCCAAGGTTTCGCAGAGATCACACAAGTCTTCGATGTCTTTCACCTCGGCCTTGCGGTTCGCAGAGGCCAGCATCTTTCCCTCTTCGTATGCGCGGCATGTTGAGCTGATGGGGCATTGGTCGCAGTTTGGCTTAGGTGTGCAAACCGTGCTCCCGAGTTCCATGAGCGCCTGTCCCCATCTCCCAGGCCGATTGCTCACGCTGTCTTCGGTCTTGTCTTTGGTCTTGTCTTCAGTCCCATCTTGCGCGACGGCTTTGGCTAGCGCGGCGGCAGCCGCCCACAGCGTGTCGATGACGAGCTTGTCCGTTTTCACATTCCCCAAGAGACCAAGCTGCCTGCTGAGGACACGCAAGACGTTGCCATCGACCATGGGCACAGCCCGCCCGAACACGATGGCCGAGATAGCTCCAGCAGTATAGCGACCAACGCCAGGTACCTTTGCCTCGAGATCTGTCACCCGAGAGGGCAACAGGCCAGCCATGGCTGGGTCTTGCACAACGAGCTTCGCGGCCTCGTGGATCCTCGTCGCTCTGCTGTAGTAGCCCAGCCCACGCCAGGCACTCAAGACATCATCGGAGCTTGCGGCGGCCAGCTCATGAATCGTCCGCCACTTGGCCATCCAGTTGTTCCAGTAGTCAATGACCACTGCGACCCGCGTTTGCTGCAGCATGATCTCGCTGATCCAAACCTCGTACGCCCGCCGCTCGAGCAGGTCCCGCAACTTGACGGCGTTTGTGTGCTCCTCCGGGTTGATCCAGGCTTTGCGCCAGGGCATGTTGCGCTTGGTGCTCACGCTGTCAAACCAGGCGAGGAGAGCATGGCGGGATGCGACGTCGTCCAGCAACGCGGGCCGGTGGTAGCTCACATTGTGCCGGCGTGTCGGAGGGACACAAGGCTGGTGGGCCGTTCTCCCTGCTGGACCAAAAAGGCGCTGGTGCAGCTGTGTGGCGACGCCTTTGCTTTTCCCCCTCGAAGGTTGTGATTTTCGTCGCTTTGGCGCAGGCTCATCGCTCTCCTCCTGGGCCGTCGCGTCGCTTTCCGACGCGTCGTGGCGGGGTGCAGGGCGACGCTTTGCTGCGACTCTAGTGGCGGCTTCTGGACTGTTGCCATCCGACTTCAATTGTGAAGCAATTTTCTTTGATGCGGCGGATGCGCTGGATCGCGTGGCTCGTGATGATGAGGCTGTCATTTTGTTCATTTCTGAACTATTTGGCGAGTACCGTAAGTGACCATCCAACCTTCAGCGACAGGTTTGTAGTAAGGGAGACTCACCGGGGATAAAGAGGTCCCCACGCGGTCTCAAGCCTCTCTTGGAGTAGTTCTGCACTAGCCGGGAATCAATCTCTGTGAATGGAAAAAGAAACGAACGGGAGGTAACATCAACACAGGAAGCTGAGCAGTGTGGGTGAGATGACGTATATTAAACGAGGGAAGAATGCGTTTGCGTTGAGTCAAAATACCCGGATCCAAGTAAATTTGTCGTCGTATTACGCATTGTTACTAGGCTCGCTCCAAAGTAGTCTATATCCTCCGACGTTATGTAGCCAACTGCGAAACACAGACCTGCTAGACTGGTTGCTCACTCCTGGGGTTCTCCAACACTGGGTAGTAGGTAGCACCTGTCAAACAATTCGTAGGGTTGGTTGAGCACAGTCAGTCAACTCAGTCTTGACTTCATCGCGTCGCGTCGCGAGGCCCGTACCCTAGACAAGGTTATGACATCATGACCTGTCAAACTCCGTACGTCTGTCATTCTGTGGATTCTGAACTTCCTGTAAATAATTTTCTACTCGATAATCTGTGCCGTATTTTATCGTCAAGGGGGACCGCAGGATCAACGTCTTAATTTGATGGAGTAGTATTCCCACATTCATTTGGGACGGGAACATGCTTACACCTAACTTAATACATAGTTAACGACCTAGTCCTGCTCCATAACATAAAGATCAGAGCCAGTATTAAAGGCCTGACACGGATGAAATGGATTAGCCCTTGCGTCGCTGCAAATTTACACTTGAATGATGTCATTCCGGGCAGTCCGTTTGGGGCCCAACCGGCTCGCCGGGTCGGCACCGAATTGCAGCCACCAACTAGTCCAACATAGGTCGCCGTCTTTGTGACGCTCAAAAACGGCATACCAAACGTTCAACTGTCCCAGCTTATCGGGAACTCACTGTCCACTACACCGTACACCGTTTCTCACTTGTCAACCCTTGAAGCAAGATGTGCAATTCCGACAGCTACGGGCATACCTGAAATCCATCGAGGGGAGAAGATTAGAAAACGGAGGCTGTCTTGTCCACAAACTCCCCGAGGCGGAACCGAAAGCGGCCGCCGTCACGGCAAAGCGGCGCCTTATCAACCATTACACAGAGCTGTCCAAGGTTTGTGATCGGCAGCCACGGAACGACGTCATCACCTCGCGCGAGCACCAGAACCATAAAACCAGGGATTCGGCTCGGTCTTGTTCACCTCGATAACATGCGATTGAACGGCAACCGTCAAAATGGCAGGAAAGCAGAGTGATGTGCCCAATTTTACCATCAGCGACTATGTCAAGTTCTTTGGCGCCGGTGCCCTTGCGGCGACGTCCACCCATGGAGTGAGCACCAATTCACATGCAATACATTCCCCGTCTAACGTTATGGCAGACTGCCACACCAATCGACGTGGTAAAGACACGCATCCAGGTCGACGATGCCCTGAAGGGCTACAACATGATCCAGGCCGGCCGCACGATCGTAGCCAAAGAGGGAGCATCAGCGCTGCTTACCGGGTTCGGACCCACGGCTGTGGGATATCTCGTCCAGGGCGGCGCCAAGTTTGCCGGCTACGAGTTCTTCAAGAAGAAGTACATTGAAGTTGCGGGTGGCACTGAAAAGGCCGTGGAGCGCCGGACAGCCATCTACCTTGGTGCTAGCGCGACGGCCGAGTTCTTTGCCGACATTTTGCTCTGTCCACTCGAGGCGACAAGAATTCGACTGGTATCTCAGCGCGGATATGCCAGCGGCTTCGCATCGGGCTTCGCGAGGATGGCGAGGGAGGAGGGATTCAGAGGATTCTACTCTGGGTTCGTCCCTCTGCTATTCAAGCAGGTCCCTTTCGCCGTGGGACAATTCTCGGTTCACGAGGCGGCAAACGAAATCATCTACCGGTCAATGGGCCCGGAGCGCAAAGCGAAGCTGACACAGCTTGAGACCACCGGCGTAGAGTTGACGTCAGGTATCGCGGCGGGAGTGGCAGCGGCGGTACTCTCACACCCGGCAGACACGCTGCTGTCGGCCATCAACAAGGGCGCCGGAGACCCGAAGCAGGGTGCGACAAGTCGCATGTTCCAGCTGGCTCGCGAGTTTGGCCCTAAGCGATTGATTACCACCGGCTTGGGACCTCGCTTGATCATGACATGCGGACTGGTATCCGGGCAGTTTGTTATTTACGCGCAGTGCAAGGCTTTTACGGGAGCGCCGCCAGGTATTGAAATCCACAAGGAGGCATCCCTGTGAGTTCCTGTGAGGTAAAAGGATAAAGAATAAAGGGATGGAGGTATGTGCTTTTTCGGTGGCGTACGGACGGACTAATTATTGGACATTGGGATCCGGTGAAAGGGGACGCGAATAGACTACCTAGAGTCCTAGACAGAGTAGATGACAAGACAAATTTGGAGCGATATATCCCATTGCCGAGCGGGAGGGGACACGTTGAATGTATTGAAAATGAGCGACACTTGATCAGTAAGGTGGGTGGTCCAGTTCACACCAATTGACACCCAGAAGAATGCAACAATAACGACAGACCGAAGTTGGCGAGGTCAGGGCGGTCCATGGAGCAAGGGGGTCGCGAGGTTTGGCACTGTTTCAGGGCCCGTGCCTTGTATTCAGCCCTGGATTAGTCCCGTATTGACTTGCGACAGCCACCAACAACAGCATGATGAGTACGGAGTACGGCTGTCGGGGTTTGTGTTGTTGATGATGCTTCCTAGATGCCTACAGGTCTGCAGGAGGCTGAGCTGCAGCCTGCGCCAAAAATAGTACGTAAAGTCAGCATGGAGGGAATCGCAGCATCGCCCAACATGCCTTTAGGGAAAATAGGGAAGCAGTACGGAGGAATGCTGATCACCCTTCCGTCTGTGTGAAAAAAGACAAGACAGTTCCCCCAATGTGTCTCTTCGGAGTACCTCCTTGGGCCTTGGGAGCGTCGCAATCTTTGTGTCCGTGGTACCTTGATACGTACCACGGATCTCCATCTCCCGCTCTAGCCTGCGATTCAATTGGGGGTGGCCCTTGCCTCAAACTAAGAAGGCGCCTTGGCACCTTCCGTGTGGCGCAGGCAGGCATCCGCCATGCGAGACCGAGTGCTGTGCTGGGGAGTGCGGCAGGGACTAGGGGGACTGAGGTACCCACGCAAGGCAGTAAAGTTGGCACCTGGTCCCCTATTTTCCCCCATGGCAGGGCAGGACCTCTGTTTCATTGCGTGTACGGTGCCAACTGTACTTGGTACCTGCCGTTTAGCACCCTGCCAGCCATCACCGAAGGCCACGACATCACCACGATTTCCAGCCTGCGGTTTACTTCTTCCCTCCGCAACCCTCGACGCAGCGAATATCACGACCACGCATCCCTCATCGCGGCGCATTTGCGGTTGACCCGAACGAGGTACGAAATAGATTCGGCTTTCTGCCGCCCACTCCCCGTCGCTTGCATCGAGCAGCTGCACACGAGGCCAACCTCCGTAGGTTCGCCTCCGTCCCTGTCAGCTTGTTCGCGACAATCGCCTCTTCCTTTCCGCCATTTGTCCTCCGCACAACTTCCCTCGCCCGCGCGCTGACCACCGTCACCTCTAGTTCCCGATCCTCTCATTACGGCTGGCCGCAATATCCATCTTGATGTGTTAGACTTGCCTCGACTCCCGCTTCCACGCGTCCACTCTCTTCTGCGCCGCGCAAAGGTCCCTCCCTTCGCTTCGTTTCCGCCATGAAGATCTCCACTCTCTTGAGCCTCGCCGGGCTCACCGTCCTTTCGCATGGTTCCCAAGTCCCTCGGGACTACGCAAAAAACGACTACTACGTCCTGCACCTCGACCGTTCCACCACCCCCGAACAGGTCGCCAGCCGCCTCGGGTTAAGACACGAGGGCCAACTTAGCGAGCTCGAACACCACCACGTATTCCGCGCCCCCAAGCTCGACCACGATGTTGTCAAGAGAGAGATTCAGGAGCGCAAGAGGAGGAAACGAGATGTTGGTGGCTCCGATCCCCTTGATAGCGTCCTCCTC
The DNA here is from genome assembly GCA_020740775.1 of Ilyonectria destructans. NCBI lineage: Eukaryota > Fungi > Ascomycota > Sordariomycetes > Hypocreales > Nectriaceae > Ilyonectria > Ilyonectria destructans. The sequence goes on from JAHEWK010000011.1 coordinate 821,985, forward strand.
TCTTCCAAGCAGAAACCTCGAATGCACCTTGAGAAACGAATTATCCCCCCCCGTCCAGAGGGCCACACCGTGGTTAGCCGCCAGGTAAAGGGTGGGGCTTCAGATTGGGGATTGGCGAAGCAGGCCGAAGTCATGAAGAAACTTGACATTGCTGATCCCATCTTCAATGAGCAGTGGCATCTCTTTAACCCTGTCGAGACTGGCCACGACGTCAATGTGACTGGCCTTTGGCTCGAGGGCATCACTGGAAAAAACTCTACTGTGGCAATTGTCGATGATGGTCTGGACATGAACAGCAATGATCTCAAGCCCAACTACTTCGCGGAAGGGTCCTGGGACTTTAACGATGCCGACCCCACACCTGCCCCTGAGCTGTCAGATGATAGGCACGGTACTCGCTGTGCCGGCGAGGTCTCAGCGGCTCGCAACGATGTGTGTGGTGTTGGCGTCGCCTACGACTCCAGGATTGCCGGCATTCGAATCCTCAGTAAAGCTATCGGCGACGCTGATGAGGCCGAGGCCATGATCTTCAAGTATCAGGACAACCAGATTTACTCATGCTCATGGGGTCCCTCAGATGATGGCCGAACTATGGAGGCCCCTGGCATTCTGATCAAGCGGGCTATGCTCCAGGCTGTTCAGAAGGGCCGCGGTGGTCTGGGATCTGTCTATGTTTTTGCTAGTGGAAACGGCGCCTCCAACGGAGACAACTGCAACTTTGATGGCTACACCAACTCCATTTACAGCATCACAGTTGGTGCAGTGGACCGGACTGGCCAGCACCCCTACTACTCCGAGCTGTGTTCTGCCCAGCTCGTCGTCACCTACAGTAGTGGCAGCGGTGATGCGATTGTAAGTCCCCCCAATCTTGGGTGAATTTGAGCTGACAATCCTAGCACACGACCGATGTCGGAGAGAACGCCTGCTATAGTGGCCATGGTGGAACGTCCGCCGCCGCCCCCCTGGCTGCCGGTATCTTCGCCCTGGTCTTGCAGGTTCGACCTGACTTGAGCTGGAGAGACATGCAGTACCTTGCCATGGACTCAGCTGTTCCCATTGATGATGGTGTAGCCGAATGGCAGACCACGACTATTGGCAAGAAGTTCAGTCACACCTTTGGATACGGTAAGATCGACTCCTATGCTATGGTTGAAATGGCCAAGACGTGGGAGAATGTCAAGCCTCAAGCCTGGTACTTTTCTCCTTGGATTCACGTCAAGAAGGATATCCCCGAGGGCAAGGATGGTCTGGCTGTCACCGTCGACGTCACTGCCGATATGCTCAAGGCCGCCAACCTTGCCCGTCTTGAGCATGTCACTGTCACCATGAACGTTGAACACACCCGACGTGGTGACTTGAGCGTCGACTTGATCAGCCCCAACAAGGTGGTCAGCAACATCGCCGTTGCGCGAAGGCTCGACTCGGCCGGTACTGGCTACAAGGACTGGACTTTCATGAGTGTCGCGCATTGGTACGTCTTCCGATATAGTGCTTTCCGACAGTGCAACTAACATTTTGACAGGGGTGAGTCTGGCGTGGGTAAATGGACCGTCATCGTCCGAGACACCGAGAAGAACGGAAACAAAGGCAAATTCGTCGACTTTCACCTTAAGCTGTGGGGAGAGGCAATTGACGCCGATAAGACGAAGCTTCTTCCTATGCCCGATGAGCATGACGACGACGACCACGATGTCATTCAAACCACAACTTTGGAGGCCTCAACGACACCGATTACTGCTGGCTCCAAACCAACCAGCGTGCAAGGCAACCCCTCTGATCATCCTGAGCGACCCACCAAGAACCCTGCGAAGCCCAGTGGTACTGAGAAGGCATCCCCGAGCACCACCGGCGAGGCCCAGGAGGCCACTTCGTCGGCGTCTTCGTCATGGGTCTCGTGGCTCCCCAGCTTTGGTGCCTCCAAGACGGTCCAGATCTGGGTCTACGGAGCCATTGGTCTCATCTCAGCCTTCTGCTGCGGCCTAGGCATCTACTTCTGGATCGCCCGCCGACGTCGCCTCCGCAACGACTCTCGCAATAACTACGAGTTTGAGCTCATCGACGAGGAAGAGGCCGAGGGCCTGAACCCTGGAGAGAAGGGCGCTGCGGGCGGAAAGAAGGCGCGCCGGACTCGCGGTGGCGAGCTGTACGACGCCTTTGCTGAGGGAAGCGACGACGATCAATTTGAGGACTACCGCGACCGCGAGCGGTCAAACGATCGCCTCCCACGCGATGACTCGGAGCAGTATGTGGTCGGCGACGAGAGCGATGACGACTCAGGCGATGAAAAGGAGAGAAAGCCCCTGAGCGGTCCGCGATAAAACGAGACCCTGGCCTGTGCAGTAGTGTATGAAGTACAGGAATACGAGTAACCACGGGCATTTGGTATATCGGGGTTTTGGCCAAGTATACCCCTTGGTGCTACCTTTGCATGGGACGGCGGGAGTTTTGACTCGTTTTCTGCGTAGTTACAATTGTTAATCAATAGATGTTTGGATTTCCAACAACGTGCGGTTTTATATGTGATGGCGTGTGTGTGACTGAAGCTTGTATGAATATATGTACATTGTATCAGACCAAGTATTAGGATTCACACTCTACCGAGACACGGATATCCTCACAGTAATAACCCAAGAGACCCAGAAACGGCGCTGGAATCTTTCTTTCTTGTCCATTACATAGCCTAGCTGTCCATCACCAGACTCACTTGGCCCCCCTCCCCCGCCCTTCTTTGCACAACTCCTCCGAGAACGCCATATCATTCCAAAACGCCAGGAGCTCGTGACAAGAATATTTTAAAATCACAAATGGGGAATCTTGGGTCTCATGCGTTCCCCCGTTTACACTTTCATTTCGTCTCGAGTCTTGGGAGGGGACTCGGGGCTCATGCTGCAGACACGGGGCCCTCCTTTTCCATCTCCATGACATAGCGCTCCCAGGTATCAATGACCTCGCCGTAAAAGTCGACGTGGGCGTCGGCGAAGTTGCCCAGCTGAGCCTTCATCTCGATGCGCTTGATGCGCTCAAACTCGACCACCTCCTTGACCACCTCGTCATCGAACATGTCGCTCGTATTACGGGCGCTCTCGACCTCGTGCGTCAGCTCCTCAACACGCAGTTCCAGCTTGCGGGCGCGCTCGCGGCGGGCCTGCTCGTGGTCGACGCCGCGGACGTCTTCGATCTTGGCGCGTAGAAAGCCGCCCGCACCAGAACCGGAGCCGTGGCCGGTCTGCAGGGTGTCGCGCTCCGTGGTGGACTTGTTCAGGTACTCGGTCAGTTGCTCGTAGTCCAGCTGTTTCTGCTCGCGGGCTTTGAGGAGCTGCTTCAGCGCAAGCGAGTAGGCCTGCATGTCCCGGAGGGAGCCAAGATAATCCTGGTCGGTCGTGTCCTTGAGCTTGCGCAGGTCGGTGGCGGTGTCCTCGATGGAGGCGGCGAAGGCGTGGATGGCGGGTTCAACGCTGGGCTCGAGGGGAATGAGCTTCTGGAACTGCTCGGCGAGGTCGTGGAGGTCAGCCTCCAGGTCCGTCTCGCGGCGGGCCACCCGAGCAATGACCTTTTCAATGTGGCCGAGGTCGTCGTCGAGCTTGTCGCTCTTCTCGCGGACCTCGAGGAACCGGCGGTCGGGGCGGTGGACCTTGGTAAAGGCGTTGATGAAGGTGTCGGCGAAGTTGTCAAAGACGCCCGCGGAGCCCGGATCGCTCGAGGAGCTGGCCCGGGTGCTTCGGCTGCGCATGGTGGCGTTCCAGTCGGGGCTCTCGAGGAAGGTGTGCAGGATCGGGGCGCGGCGCAGGGTCGGGTGGAGGGACAGGCGGATGAGGAATCGCTGCAGCGAGTGGCCGCGGCGGGCGGTGAAGTCGGAGCCGAAGCGGTCGCCGCGGACGTACTCCATGCGCTGCTTGTCGGGCAGCGGGGGCACGGCCGAGGCGGGGAAGTCGCGCATGAGCTGCTTGTAGAGGAAGACAAAGTCGGTGAAGCGGCGGCGGACTGTGGTGTTTTCGCGCTGGAACGAGGGGAAGGTGGACTGGGGATAGCTTCAAGTTAGCTGGCGAGCCGGGGGACAGCGGGGGAGCAGACGGACGTTGGTGGTGATGAGATACGACACAAAGGCATCCTTGGTGCCGTCGTTCTCCTTGATGGGCGTGCCGACGACGCAATCGAGCGTCTCGGGGCCCAGGCCGTGTGCGTTGTGCGCGTGGCTGGTTCCCGCGCCGTCCATGGTGTGTCCGGGATCGTCGGCGGCGGGGGCGGAGCGGGCCGTTTGCTCTTGGACGTGCTCGCTCCAGGAGACGTTGGAGAAGTCGTCTTGGTCCATGACGGCCATGAGCCAGGAGAGCCGCGAGGAGAGCGGCTGTTTGGGCGGTTGGGTATTGAGTGTGCTGTGCTGTGATGTCGGAGCTGAGGATGGGTGGTGGTGTGTAGTGAAGCTGGGCAGTTCGAGTAGAGGGGTTGACGTGCGGCGGTGTAGAAGAGAGAATCGGCAGGGATGCGGCTAAGAGAGAGGGGGAGCGGGTTCCTCTAGATGACAGAGTATTGTTCGGCCTGGCTGGAAACTCGAGTGAAGTAGAAGCTGGAGCTGGAGCTGCGATGGTGACGATGGTGGAGAGTTGGAGGCGGTTGGGATGCCATGTGGACGAGGGAAGTGGCGCAGGGCCCAAGGAACGGGGAACACGCTAGAAGATAGGCAGCTACTTAACGACGAGAGTCAACGTACGACGCAATGCACAATGGGACGTAGGCATCAGACAATCTACCTTAGAACAACAATTGAACAGTTATATACAGTCGTGAAGTTTTATTTCTCGCAGTTCCTGATAAAAACCGCTGAATGCCTTGCCCTCGCTCTGGAAGCTAAATGTCCCCCCTCTATCAGATGCCCTGGGTCCCTGAGGCTGAGGTGGCAATGACGCAGTGCTCTACCCCATCTCAAGGTACCCATGCAACCATGCGATTTGGACACTATCGTTGCAATCCTTGCAGATCAACCAATGCCCATCCATTAATATTCAACTCGAGTGAATTACCGCAAACATGTTTACAAAAAAAGAAAATCGTAGTGGAATCTATTGCTTTCCTGTGTCGAGATGTCTATCCCAGTTTGGCGAGGCCTGGCTCACTCCTCTCGCTCTTGCTGCCTCTTCTCTTCTTGCTGGGCTTTATCTTCTGTCCCGTTTTGATACAGCGTCCATCCTTGTCTCTGGTTCTTGTTGACCAGCCTTGATATGCCATCCATCCATTCCGTCCCATACCTTACAGTTATACATATGAAACAACTCCCCGGTAGTCGTCGTCGTAGTACACTGAGCGAGCAGCTGTATCGCTTTACTCCTGCTCACATCGCGCATCTTGGCTTCGCTTCACCTCGCTTCACCTCACCTCCCTTTACTTCTGCTCGCTCTTGCTGTTCACCTTGGCCGCAGCAGCAGCCTCCGCCTCGGCCACCTTGCTCAGCTCAATCTCGGCCTCCACCATCTCGCCCGCAGGCTTCTTCTCCAGGCCAGCCGCCGCAGCTGTTGCGAGTCGCTCTTCCTTCTCATCAATGTCGTCCAAATCTCGGGGCGTAGCGAATCCGGTGCTCTGGCTGGCGTGGTCCTGTTCGGCCTCGTCCTCGATCAGCTCCTGCTGCTCCTTGATCACTTCTAGTCGCAGCTTGTTGGTAGCTGCGCCCTCGGCGTTGTGCACCTCAAGCTCGATCTCGTGGTAGAGCTCCTCGGGGATAGCCGAAAGCACGCCAATCAGGGCCTCGATCTGGCTGGATCCCTCGCCAGAGCCCTGTCCGTACATGTAGGCGTTGCTGAGCACCAGAAGGGTCGAGGGAACGCCCTCCATGAGACGGAGGTCCAGCCAGGTCTGAAGGTCGGCACGCATGCGTGCGGGTGAAACACTGTGGGTTCGGATGCCACGAGCCGCACACGCCATCTGGAGCTCTCCAACAGTCAGGCTGTCTACTCCCTCGTAGCTGATAGCCTTGTCGTCTCGCTTAATCTGTCGCATGCGGTGGCGGACCTGGTACCGAAGCATCATGTCGGTTCCAAAAGTGTTGAGGTTCATGTACTTGCACATGGAAACCAGCTGGGGTCGTGACAGGTTGTCCAGCGTCAGGTCATCCCGGAACACCTTGCACACCTTGATGACATCTTGAGCCGTGGGTGCCTCGCCCGTTGATCGGACCTTGCGGAAGAAGTTGGAGAACTCCTCCTTCTGTGCGGTGGCTACGCTTAGCGGCAGACCCGTCTCCTTGAGCGTTTGTCGGAGGAACACGCTGACATCCTTGCGGGTGGATCGCAAAAGGGTGGCCTTGGCCTCCTTGGACTTTTGTCCCTCAAATGTGCTAGGGAGCATGTTGGGAAAGAGCTTGAGGGCGAAGGGAATGAGGGCCTCGCCCAGGGGGACGATGATGAAGACGGAAAAGGGGATCAGGCGGCCGAGATCCTGGACCGTTCGCTGCAACTGCTTGTTCTCACGGCGCGTGAGTTCGTAGCCGGCCGCCATCTTCAGCGCCAACCGCCAGCTGATCTTGACTTCGGCAACCATAAGCTTGCTGCCGTCCCAGTAGTGCTGGGCCTCCTTCTTGACCTTTTCCCACACTGTCGCCTTGACCTCCTTCTCTGCCTTGGCCACCTCCTGGGTCGCAGAACTCTCTGTCTTGGCCACTACTTCGGTCGCAGCTGGTGTCTCTTTGGTCGCATCAGCGGCCTTTACGGTACCGTCCTTTGCCGCGGCATCTTGGGTCTTGGTGTCCTTCTTGGCGGCGGCTGTGGTAGATTCCTTCGGGAGGGGCTTCTTAGCCAATTCGGCGTTGAATCCGGGGGGAGGGCCGGCTGGGGGTCCATCGGGTCGGTGATGCTCGGTGCTCATGGCCCGCATGGGGATCAAGAGGGCGATGGCTGGGATTTTGGCATGGCGGCTGACATGGCGACCGAAAACCGCAGGGGAGACTCCTCGAGAAAGGGCCCTCGCTGCGCAAATGGTCAGTTTCAATTGCCGAGGTGGTTCATGGCTCCCGCAGAAGCAGCGGACTGCGGGTCTCGCCGAGGCGGAAACTTACCGTTACCCAACAAGGGGTTCCGGGAGACGGCCCTGCGAGCGACGTTGGAGGAAGCGCTCATGGCGAGCGGCAGGTCTGGTGATGAAAGATCGAGGGTGGGCAATGTCTGACGGATCTCGCAATAGAACAACTGGACGATGGTGATGCAGGAGGGAGGAAGTGGATGCGCAGCAAGGTTATAGAGGCGCTGCCCACTAAAGGTAATAATAGTGTAGTTGTGGTGGTTACTACGAGCACGGGACGGGATGGGAGATGCGCCTGGCGGGAAGCGGAAGAGCTGGCGATCCGACCGGGCCGGCGGCCGCATTATCTTTGTCCCGGGGCATCTTTGAGTGTCTCTGGGCGTCTAGGCTGGCTTCGGCAGACACCGACGTCACGTGGGGCTCGGCTTCCGGTTTCTTGTTGAGCGCGAGCCCCATACATGTGACTTCCGGCTCCGGCGTGATTGGTGAGACACTCGGCGGCCAGGGCGAAAAGGTACGTATAGACGGATACGTAAGTCTCTGCTCAGCTCGCCCAACAACTGCGATTGGAACCTCCGGCAGTAAACTCCGAAGCATGGAATTGAGGCACAGTCATCCACTGGATACTGACACGTTGGCAATTCGCCTTTGTGAGTTGTCGATTATCATATCTTCCTTCCGCGTGACGCCGCTCTTTTGGGCATCCATGAAATGGGCCTCGATGAAAAGGGCATCCCATGGTCTACATGCCGATTAGTATATCCAAACCAACTCTCAATTCGCTGGCCCGCTTCTACCCGATATCGGTCGTGCCCTGACGGACCTGTCAACGAGACATTTGAGGGGACGAGACAGGGGTGGTGAGACATTCAGGGCCACTGTCCTCTTTTCCATGGAGACGAGGCCTGCCGGAAACGCTAGTGAGCCAGAGCCACTTTACGCCCCCATCTGCGTCACTAACTAAGGAACGCCCAAGTGACGCAATGCGATGATGCATGGAGCCGATAGGGCAGCACTCCGAATCCGATGCTTCCTATTTGCCGAAAGCATTGGGCAAATGCGAAGTGTCTAAGCGATGAAACCGGTGGTTTTCATCCGGTGGTTTCCGCCCAGTGCATTCTGGCCACGTTTAAGCCAGTTGCGACGAGTTGGGTTCGGTAGATTTCTCGACGTCTGCGTTGCTCGCGGCTTGTAGTGAAAAAGGAGTGAATACCTGAACCTAGAATCACGGAAACGCACATTTCAAGCAGGCTTAGTGTTACGTGGTTTTCTTTCGCGAAACCCCCGTAGCGTCGTAAACCCAATGCCATTCATTCTCGAATTATCGAGTTTGTGCCACATGGCACTCATACTCCTTCCGAGCCTGAACTAGACCTAGCAATTTTTCAAATTACGGTCAGTGTTTAACAGTCTTCAACATAAATAGTGCCACGAGACGTCTTGGTCCTAGTGGAAAACTGTTCGCATAAGGCCGGGGGACAGGTCCTTATCTCCAATGTCCGTCCTTGCTAGCCCCGCTGGAGTGGAGAAGCTTCCAACAACATGCGCAACCGGTGATGACCGAGGTCCGACAAGAGTGAGCTTCTTAGCCTGGCTGGTTTGTCAAAAGTGAGCCCGATTATTACTACTAGTATGCCTTTGAGTCAGCGATTAGTGTTGCTGGGCTCGCTGGGAAATTCGACTATGGTCACTTCGGTAAGAAGGCGTGTTCGGCTTGATCTATGGCTTTTTAATTTGAATATATGTCGGTCACGGTCTGGTATTGGTTGGCAGGTGAAGTCTCTAGGTAACCCAGTGTGTTGATAGCTAAGGAGCGTGCATTCTATGAAAGTGTAGTTGTCCGTACATATAATTAATGATCATGGAGCGAGCCTCGCGCTTCTTTCATGGTTGGGTAGAGAATAATTATGGTACCGCCAGCAACTTGAGGTAGGTTGTGCTACCCGAGACACTCAATGATCCCCGCGACAAGAACCGATTCAACCATATCAAATAATCAGAAGTATCTCAACCATTAAAAGGACGAGACACTTCAACCCAATCTAAATGGCAAACCGGAACCTGGGACTCCTCTCACCCATGGCTTCAATCTCTAGCTGCGTCTTACCCTCCATCAAATAGTCCTGCTTCCCCTCATCACGCAACTTGTTCTGTCTCCGGAAGTGTAGGTGCAAAATCACGTTAAGAGTGAGGGAAAAGGCTAGCATGCCCATGCTCGCCGCGTAACCGGGGCGGAAAGTAGGCTCGTACTGTTTGGCGAAGAGAAACGGCGAGGCGACGCCCGACGAGTTGCCAATGGTGAGATGCATGCCCGTCGAGAAGGCTCGCTTGCCGTAGCGAGGATTGTTGGTCGGAACCCAAGCGAACGAGATGCCCGAAGAGACGAAGATGCCAATGGCCACGAAGCAGCAGCCCGTATACGAGACCGCAGATCCCTTGTTTGCGATGAGCATGCCGTACCCAATGATGGACGAAATGATGCCGCCCATCACAAATGGGCCCCGTAGCTGAGTGAGATCGCTGGCGCGGGCGCATATGAGGTAGACAATTGCGCCCACGGCGTACACGGGGACTGTCATTGCCTGCACCTCAGCAGAGGTCCACGTCCCGAGCTGGTGAATGATGGTAGGAAGGAAGACGACGAACGAGTACAGCATGGTCAATGTTGGGAACAGGGCGAAGCAGTAGGCCCAGGTGGTCCAATCCCTCATGCCGTCTTTGACGTCTGCCATGTCCATTTCACGAAGGTTAGGCGCCTTACCAACCTGCGACTCGTGGATGCGGAGCAAGTTTCTCTTGTCCTCGTCAGAAAGAAACTTCGCCGTCTCCGGACTGTTCGGTAGGACAAAGACAATCACCACGCCTGTCACAATAGTGGGGAGGCCGTTGATGAGAATAATCCACCTCCAGGCACGCCATCCTGCGTAGCCATCCATGAAGCTGATCCCGTACGCCACGAGACCACCAGCGACCCCTGAGAGGGCCGCAGTTGAGTAGAAGTATGCGATTCGCAAGGCTAGGCTGCGGCGGCTGTAGAACATGGACAGGTACAGCACGACTCCAGGGAAGAAGCCAGCTTCGCAAAGGCCAAGCAGTAGACGGCAGGCGATGAGAGACCCCAGGTTGTTAACGAAGGAACTGAACGTTGCGACGATACCCCAAGCGAGGGTCAAGCCAGCAAGATATCGGGCGGGCTTGAGACGCTTAATGATCATATTGGACGGAGCTTCGAAAAGCTATTATGTGATGCTTGTGGTCAGCTGTGTGTTCAGAGGAAGGCATGGAATAATCCGGCTCGATGCTTACACAGTAGGTGATGAAGAGGACCGAAACCGAAAGCTGGAATTGCGATCCTTTCAGGTTTAAGTCTTCCTCTAGGCCGAACAGACGCGCATTTCCAATGTTGACTATGTGAGAAAGGACGTTAGTTCAGCATCACTGAGTGAAATAAACGAACATGGGTAACCCGCGTCTGAGTCGAACCCACATAGGGGAGGCAAGAAAAGAAAAACGCACCTCGATCCATCATGTTCATGAGATAGACCCACATCACCATAGGAATGATGCGGTAGTCCAGCTTCCTCGTGACCGCACGCTCGGTCGCCTTGTCGACGAACTCAGCATCGTTGCCCGGCGCTTCCTCCAAGCCCTCAACCTTCCAAGACTCGGAATCGGAGGCCTTGGACCCAGAGGACTTCTCTGGAATCGCACTCCCGCGGGGGGTTTGGGAGATGTTATCGCTCATGTCTTGAAACTTGCGTCAGACTTTGAGGTGAAAGAAAAAGAGGCAGGGATGTGCTTTGGAAAAGTACCAAAAGGAAAGTGGTAGCTGTGGTGGAACAAGGCTGGGTGGATGCAGAGTATTTATGAGCAAGAGGAAGGGTAGATCATTGACCGCTACAGAAGGCACCAAAGCAAATCAATCAGAAATCCCCCTTTTCTGTTTACCTCATTCAATCATACCTCCGGATCCCCGCACTCAACCAAGAAGATAGAATGGAGAAAGCCCCGGCTCTAGATTCTTGGCATCGTCAACCGTCAAGTCAGGGCAGCCGCTTCCACGCAAGCCACCCATCTCACCGTTGCGGTGGTCCATCACGCTTCCATCTTTTCTGGGGAGCTTCTGGAGAACCCAAGGCGCAAAAGCTTGTTATGTGCCCACTTATTGCTCCGTTTGGTGAGATCGTCCGGGGCTCATCTTCTCTCAATCTCTCCCCGCATGCCAAGGTTCTCAGCCATCACACTCACTGAGTGGGAGGCGGGTATCATTGGATCTCAGATCAAACTATTAGGTACGCGGCCGTCATCGTACGCCCGGGTGAGAGGATGCAGATTCTAAGATCCGAGGTAAATGGTCATTAACGTGGCAACAACGTGGCCCATCTTGGCTTTGACCCAAAGCGTGTAAGTATCAACAAATAGACTTCCAAGCAGGACGAATTGAAAACACCAAGCAACATCTCGTCATATTTACTAGCCGAGTATTGCTTTAGCTTCTTGGCCTTATGCGTCGTGGAAGATATGGTTGCAACGTAGAGTGTGTCTTGTGTCTTACAAATTCATTTCTCATCAGACAACCAAGGCTTGGCCAACGCCTTGTCACGCGCACATGCTCGTCACGACGTCACACTGGCCTAGGTGCCGAGCCTTATTTTGATGGGATGGGAGAGTGGCATTGCAACGGCGGGTAAATAATGTTGCCAACCTTTATTCTAATACGCTGATTTTCGTTATGCGACGGCGCTTGGCGCTTGGCGCCTATGCTTGGCTGTCTATCTCAGCCTTTTTTGACGATAATTCAAGGCGGGGAAGATAGCCAAGAAACTCATGTGCGGAGTAGTGACAAGCCAGACTTCTGTATGCCGTGACACTATTATGGAAATTGCTGCATTTGAGATTGGACACGTTTCCAATCAGATCCATCTCTCACCGTCAGAGGCCATATTTCAGCGCCCCATTCCTCTTACGTGATGATCTTATACTCTATCGTCTTTTCTCAGTGCTTGGCCACCACCCCTTAGCTGATCAGTGATATCAGCCCTTTCAGAACCTGACGCTCTTCTGGTTATTTTCTCCACCTGACCGGTGTTCCCTTTGGTCCGGTTTGGTTGCCGAATGTGCATCTGCGAGAACCGAATGTGAACTGTGCTCTCATCACCACGTGGCGCAATAACGGCACCTAACGAAGTGGAATCGATGTACAAGATAATTTTCATCTTGTCTCTTTTCTCTTTTCTCCTTTCTCTTTTCTTTTCTCCCCTTCTTTATGGGACTTGGTGAGTGACACCCAAAATAATACTGGCTCGCGTCTATTGCATACTTATTATATGATCTCTTCTGGCTATTTATTTTCAAGCATGGTGGTTTAAAATTAAAGTGAGGATATTTTGCATATTTTGTACTAGTTATTACTATGATGACGGCGCAGATAGGCAACTCGTGTTTTCATGGGGTTTGAGTGCCTAACTTGCAAGGCTCAGTACGTACGATTGGAGATTCGCCAACATAAAGTAATCGGACTTGATTTTTCCCTTTCGGCATTGATATGCCTTGCGCCGTGACATATTGCCACGAGATTCATCCAGGCAAAAGCATAAAGCCAAAGCTATCATTTCGGTCTGTCAATTTCTTTGTAATCTTGCTAGCTATAAAGACAGCACATCGGCAAGGGTGAAGGTAAGGGATACCAAAGCCTCCTTACAGGTAGCTCCGGAGAGGCTACTAGAATTGAGACGTATGCTGTAAGAGGTTCAGTTGCAAAGTTCCAATAACGTCTATCTATTGAGGGGTTGGTCAGGGTTGGGTTGTTAAGGACCAAAAGGCAGAAAGAGAAGCTCAGAGTATGTGTGTAAATTGGGTTATTTTATAACCTGCAAGAATCGCCTAATATATGCCCATCCTTCGGTGAGAACAATCCTCGCCTCACGTATTTTGACTGTGCAGCCGATGCCTGGGTATAAACTTAGCTGCGTGATCCACTTAAGGCCAGCCGACGGACTAGCAACTGATGCACTCTTTCCGCAGTATCCAACAGCCCCTTCTTCGAACCCTCGGCTGATACCAGCTTATTGGAAGTAAGAATGGGGCTAAACACATAATACTGGTATGATACTGCTAAGTGACTGTCCAGTGCACATGATACCATGTCTCAGAGCATGAATCCCTCGCACACTTGATCAAAGTTGAGTCCCCAAGGAGCGTTGCTATTAAAGCTACCCCACTTCGAGCATCATGGTAGGTGAAAGTGGATGTCTTCTTGGTGAGCTAAGTCTTCCATTTGATTACCCCTTTTCTCCCTTCACTCATGAGCTTCACTACCATAATAAATGGACACGGCGAGATAATGACGAGCAGAACCACCTATTTTAATGGACTGAGATGATAACCGGTCTCTAAATTTCCACTTGCAACTTGACATAATGTCCCATTCTGCAGGAAACTATGCCTCAAATAAGCTAAGATATCTCAACAAGAGCGGAGGTATCCAATTCAACATGAATAACGTGGCTTACATAAGTTTGTCTATAAAGGAGACATCTTTACTCTCCATCTTTTTCCCTCAAAAGGCTGGAAGAGTCGTTCAGGGCATGTTAGAGGCCTCAAATACCGCAAGTCGGTAACTTCGGTACGCTGCCGAACGAGCGATTCCGTATCGAGTAAGAGTTCGCACTTCACAAGGACTGGGGTCAGAAATCAAACGTCAGGCCTGAATTTAACAGGCCAGTGATTGCTGAAAAATGGAGTCATTGCGGATGAACATCGGCCGTTCGCCTTTCAGATTGTATCTGCTCGCTCTTTGGATCCGGGGCGGATATCCGATTGGAAGCACATCAAGACTATCTCCAGAGAGGCTAGATATCCATCATATTTATGGTTGAGGGATCCGCTTTGTAGCGGGGAAAAGACGTCCGTTATGCGGGGGTAGGCGGCAACCAAACGCGGGAATGTGTCCACCACTTGGTCTGGAAGAGATAAAAGGACTCGCAAGGCCGCGTCGTGTCGCAGCCGATCTTGCTTTCACTACTATTTCCCAAGAATCCACTTAAATTTATGCTTAAAATGAGTCAAACTATTCTCACACGCCAAACTTCGATTACTGCCGCCTTATCCAAGGTGCAGGATGCATTCCAGAAACCAGTGGATCCATTGCCGATCCCTCTCCCGTCTTCCGATGTAAGCCTTCTTTCACAGCATTGCAATTTTGGCGAGCCTCATCACTGACCTCACTTGGGTATGTAGGTCAATGAGCTCAAGCTTAGTGGGGACTCCTTTACCCTAGAATCGTTCACTACCGAGGATGCCATCGTGCTGGGAAACTTACTCCTTGCTCGCCTCATGCCCTATGCCAAAGAGCAGCCAGCTATCATTTCCATCGCTCACGCCAATTCCCATATCGTCTTCCAAAGTGCTACTGGCCCAGGTACAGTACTGGAGAACGAGAGCTGGGTGCGGCGTAAGAGAAACACTATCATGAGATTTGGGCGCAGCTCATGGTACATGAATTGTATGTTCGAGGGCGATCATGAGAAATTCTTTTCACTGTTCGCTATTGGGCCTGAGAAGAGGAGCGAGTATGCAATCGCCGGTGGCGGTGTCCCTATTCGCGTCAAGGGCTTTGAGGGTGTTGTGGCCACAGTTGTTGTCAGTGGATTAAAGCAGGAGGAGGACCATGGAGTGATTGCGGATGTCATCAAGGAGAACTGGAAATAATTCAACATGAGACGATAAATGCATAATGTGTTGATATCTTACCCCGAGTTTGCGAAACCGTCTTAATAGATACCTTCACATCTAGCAAATCTCGGCCTTCAACCTTCTTTATACACTGCCCTCAGTTCTCACCGCATTCTACCCCGAAAACTCTGGACTACAGGCCTTGAAGGAGCCGTTGGCTTCCACAAGAATTTGTCCACTTGGCGTTTAGATCTGGAAATGGCTTCGTCCGACGGCACCACCATTGGTCTAGAGACTGTCCAGAACTAAGTCAGAGGGATGGCATCTCCCTTGTTCAAGGCCACAGAGTAAGCGCCACTAACGTTTGATGCCTAGGTTCTGCTCGTCTCAAAGGTAGAGTTGTCATCATCTTAGTCGTTGTATGCAGCATGGTCCGTCCAAGATAGCTGTTGTTTTCGATATAATCCCTGGAAGTTGAAAAGGTGTATGTGTGTCCGGCTCCTTTGCGATAAAGAAGCCATCACAGGAATGTGTCACCGCACCCCCATATATTAGCCAATACTTCTAAAAGAAGCCGATGGAGTTGAAAAGTGAATTTTACACTTATGATTTTTCAGAGTTTATTGCTCCATGCATTCTTTTGCAATACTTAGTGCCCACAGTAACTTCAAGCGACTTTGCTGCTGAGAGTGCAGTTGAGCTTGACAACGGTTCAGCTCGATACACTTCATACGGCTGGCGGATCGAAAGAAAGTATTGCATGAAACACAACAGGAACTTTATTGGAGATGCTCAGCGTATCTACCTCTTGAATTTTTGGAAACCATTAGATGTACTGTACACAAACTGATCGTTGAACTAAACGGGCACACTTCTTTCACCAAGCTGCTAAGCATTAGCTCGTGAGCAGATACTTGGCGGATAATTTTGTGAACATGAAAATTCGCGTCCGTGACTGCCTACTTACCTAGAAGTGTCTGCGATAGGTATTGCAACAATGCTGTCAGTGAGAGGTGTTCTACTATGAGTTGAAGGTGGCAGTGGAGTGCCCAATCTGAAGGACCTTTCCCTGGGAAATTTTATCTTTGCACTTGATTGGTATTCGGGTAATTTGCGTCTTTAGGTAATTCCGAAGGGTTTTATTTGGATGTATGCGCTATCTTATATCAAGGCTGAGACGCGATTCTAATGGCTAGCGGCGAGACAGTTGCGAGGCAAGATGCTAAGGGAAATGATACTGTTGTCTCAAACGATGGGTACTGTAATAGAATCCGGACGTTTATTGTTTATGGTATCTTTGGATGACATCATATCATCACTCGGTGAAGAGATTGAACATCTAATTGGAGAGCCTTCAAGATGGGGTTTGGCGAAAAAGATAATCCACTGACATCAATTTTTAAATTTGTGGTCGGCGAAGCCACATCAATAGACGCGGTACAAACCCAAACCTTTAGAATATTTCGATTGCTCGTTACCAGAACCCCTTGGGTTCGATATTTTATACGTCGCACTGTAGCCTCTTATCCACAGGGACTCTGCAGATGTGCCTCTTGTTTTGAGGCTGAGATTGATCTAGACCTCGACGAGGTCCTGCACAGGTGAGACGCCCTGCGCGCAAGGAAGAAACGAAAGAACAGTGCACTGCGGATATGGGGATGGGCGGGAGTTGATGATTGGTACCTGGCCAAGGATGAGGCTGCATCGTATCTTTTGCTCTCTACGTGCAGACTTGGTGCATGGAGATATCCTGAAGGAAGAAGAAGCTGATCAATGAGGCGTGCAATACAAAAGCACATCAAGACGTATTTAGAGATGCCTGGGCACCGTTGAACATCTGATAGCAAATACTACCTGCTGTGGCTGCTATTTGGACCGGTGCCGCCCGCCCCCTCGTCCACGTGCCAGGTGGCGAATGCCCCTCGTCCGAGAGGCGTGCGTAAGCTGCCGCTGTCAACTGGCCGTGATTCCATTCTGACGTATGGAATGCCTGCAATAGGCCCGGGTGGTGATAGGGTCGCAGCATTAATGCAGGTTCGCGGCCAGTAAGATGAGAACGGGTGAATGGATGGGATGGATCGGGGAACGGATTTACGGTCGGTGGACTTTGATACCGAGACTCCCACTCCCATGCTCACTAAGCATGCGACTGGTGGAAGACGAAAGCAAGATGGAGGGGAACTGAGGTGGACTTGTTTCCGATAGTTACTCTGCATCGATGCCTAGTTACCTTAAGTACCGCTAGTCCTATTAATAATGCCCCCTCTCCATTTCCCCATGATCCGCCTACCTTCGGCGTGTCTATTTCCCCGGACGGAGTTTGGGGACTTTACGCCTTTTCCCCAGGTCTTGTCTCACATGTGCCCCCGAGATCCTCCGGAGGTTCGGAGCCCGGCGGCATTCGGTACGTACTGTTTCGCGCAGGAACCAAGAGCAATGTAGTAATGTGCGTTGAAGTGAGAAAAGGCAGCGACGTGAGAGGCTGGAAACGAGCGACAATCCTGGGGGAAGATGCATGGCGGGTGGCCCCTGCCCACCCTGGAGAACAGTAGCCCGGGCCCGGCCACGGACCTGCCACGGGTCTTTGGCTTGGCAGTGGCCAGTGCACGCGTTTTCTGCGGTGGTGGCTTCCTTGCTTCCTCGCGGCAGGAAGGAACGGTGCCCTCAACACACATTCCCCGGCCGCTCATTCGTCCATTCGCTGGCTTCTCAACACCGTCCCTCCGGTACCCCCGCTATCCTTCTACCTTCCACCCTCCACCTTCGTCCTCTTCTTCTTCTTTCTATCACACCTCTTTCTCTGCTCTGCTATATCCGTCCTTGGGTTTCCTGTACTTCTTCCTTGCATCAGCGTCACTTGAGATTATGGCCTTCTTCTTCTGCTGAAATTGCGCCCCTCTATCCGGTCCGCTATTGCGTTCCACTGACAGACGCACACCCCTGCTTGTCTCAACACTCCAGCCGTTGGAATTGTCACCTCCGGCCGCGCCCGCTCCTCTCGGACCACTCTCTGGTACCGACACCACACCACGAAGCACGAACTTCCACGACCCCCTCTCTCGAAATCCTCGTGGCGCGTGCAATTGTGCAATCGACGGCCTAGTTTCTGCGGTCGCCTAGAATGAGACTGAACAAAGCTGCAAGGGTTATCCTCTTTGGCGCACCCGGCGTGGGCAAAGGAACGCAGAGCGAGCGCCTGCTCAATCGCTTTCCTCAACTCAACACCATCAGCACTGGCGATCTCCTGCGACACAATGTCAAGAACAGGACCCCTCTCGGTGAGTGTCCTCGACTCCGACTCTTCCCCTCCAGCTCCCCGCCTTCCGGTCTCTCCGTTGCTAACCACCGTGCGCTGCAGGTATCAAGGTCGAGAGCACAATGAAGTCGGGTGGCCTCGTCGCCGACGACCTCATGCTCCGCCTCATTTCCAACGAACTTTTCACTCGTGGCTGGCTCAAAGGTCAAGGACCTCCGAGCGTCATGACCCTTGCTTCCGAGGCCACCACCTTCTTCGAACACTCCTCGTACCGCCCACCTCAAATTGATACCCTTGTCGCCTCTCCCTTCCACTTCGACGAGCACACCCCGCCCCGCGTTTCCAACGACCCCGCTGCCTCCTTCATCCTCGATGGTTTCCCCCGTACCGCCCCCCAGGCCGGTACTCTCGACAAGATCGTCCCAATCAACCTGGTTGTGTCCATCAAGACTCCGCTCTCCGTCATCATGGAGCGCATCGCCGGTCGCTGGGTCCACGAGCCGTCGGGCCGTGTCTACAACACCTCCTTCAACACCCCGCGTGTCCCCGGCCGCGACGACGTCACTGGGGAGCCCCTCATCCAGCGGGCCGACGACTCCGAGGAAATCTACCGCGCCCGCTTCCGGAAGTTCCAGGAAACGAGTGAGCCAGTCCTCAACCACTATGCCAAGAAGGGCGTACTCGTCGAAGTCGAGGGCATGAGCAGCGACGAAATCAGCCCAAAACTATACAAAGAGTTTGAGAAGCGATTCGTCCAATGAGCTTATGCTTACTTTAATGTTTGACTATGCCTTATTATTTCATGTATCTTTTTCATCTATTCTGCCAGTTATTTCTTATTGGAGTTCATCGCGGCTTTTTGGATGCTGCTGGGTCGATGTCGACATATACCAGAGTCATGAGAGTCTCCGATCAGGTTTGATGGGGAGGCTGCCCAAAGGGCAATTCAATGTACAGATGTGAAAAGTGTTAGGGTTGGGAGAATCTATGCAGGAGCTAGCATACCCTGGTTGAGGGAGCAGTCGGCCTTGTTGCGCACGCGTGTTGCGGAATGATAACCCATAACCCCCTTAGGCAAGCCTAGCGTGCTTTTCAATGTCGCTCTTTGACGTGATATGGGATATGGTTCACTTTATGTTGCTGCAGATGTGATGAATTCATGTTGTAGATTGTCATGAAAAGATTTGCGCTATGTTTACAGAGTTGGAAGAGACAAGGAAATAACCGACAGTGGAGCTCCATCAAATCGACATGCTCGCGACATGTCATGGCTCGATGCGTCCCTTCTATGTTGCACCGTCCGTGATCCCGACAGACGACCCAGCCACCACCCAAATAGTTGTGGCTCCAGAAACGATAAAAACCCAAACAAATTCCAATCCCTGCTACCAGATACCTGCGAAGACACCCGTTAGAACACCGACAAACGCCCGACTAGCCGTCTAGTCGCGCCATTCCTCGCCGGCTCGGATGCCGCTGGGGCCGCTGCCCTGAGAGTTGTCGGGACGCAGGGGCGTCTCCTCGTCGTCATCGTCCAGAGCTCTCGCCAGCTCATCCGGATCCTGCATCTTAGCATCCGGGTCGACGCCGCCGTCCAGATCGTCATGATCTCGGTGGGATTGCTCGGCCTCCAGGACGCCGTCATCGGCGCTGACGGAGATGCCACGAGCACCCCACTTGGGCCGGGCGCCACCGCGTCGAGTATCGCTTTCATCGTGGCCGTGGAGACCAGGGGTGTTCTCCTCATCCTCCTCGGCAAATTCCACGCGCTTGCCAAAGATGCGGCGCAGGAGCCATCCACGGCGCATGTCATCGGCATCAACGACACCACCGCCTCGAAGCTTGACGCGCTGACGAGTATAGTATACCCAGGCAAAGTCAATGTATAGGGCCGTCTGGATAATGCCAAAGATGACGGAGACGGTATTCGGCTTGCGGGTGTCGAACTCTCGGAGGAACCAGTTGATGCAGTAGAAGGCCCGGTATGAGCCTAGAGTGAGGAGATAGAAGGAATCAATGACGGTCGGAACAGTCGTCTGCCTAAGGAGGAGCAGCTGGGGGAGGACGCAGATGGATTCGAGGATCTGAGAGAAGTCCCACATCCACTGGATATAGTCAGTACATGGCTTCCAAATCAAGAGCGCTGGGCTGTATGAAGGTGACGGGACTTACGACGCGGAATCCCCAGCCAGTGGTCTCGAAGATCATCATGACGAAAGGCGATAGGGCAAAGGAGCCCCCGAGAATAAAGGCACCGATCTTCCAGGAAATCTCACGCTCGCGCGAGCGAGGGACGACCCATTGCATGACACCGAGAATGTAGAATGAGGAGAGGATGTAGAAGATCTTGAAGATGAAGTTCCATGCTGAATTCTCGCTGAAGATGTCGAGGTAGCGCGTGCAGAAGACAAGGGCATAGAGGATCTGAGTGATGAGCGAGACACCCTCGGCGCTGCGGTTGCGATGGATAGCGAAGATGAGGATGCACTTGGAGAGCATGTGGGACAAGTCGCCCAGAATGCGGAATACCTGGACATGGCGTCAGCAACAAGACACATTGTACATGGCCGTCTTTCGTAAAGAGGACTCACGTTCCACGCGCCCATGATGACTGGCGGGGAGCTCCAAGTTCGAGCTGGTTGTTGGTGTTGGTTACAGACAAGGCCAGGTGTAGCCTGCAGGGACCTGCCAGAGGCGCGCGATTCGAGCAACAGGAGCCAGTGTGCGGGAGCTGGGACCTCAACGCCAGAAGCAAAGTGAGGAAGCGAAGAGAGGGATTGCGATGGAGTGAGGAGCAAAGTTGCGCTGGCCAGGCAGCGGCGCGATGGAGAAGGAGGAGGAGGAGGAGGGTGATGAGGAGAAGGTGCAACCTAGCCGAGCTGGGGGGGAGCTTGCGTCAGTCGTACTCCGTAAGCCCCTGCGGAAGCCACAGGTATGCTGCTGCGCCACATGTGGGACGAGTAATGAGTGGCACTTCGGAGGATTGTACAGTAGTCTGCTTTCGTCCCGGCTGGGGAAGTGGAGACTGTGGCTGGTGTTGAGTTGAGTGGGCGCCGTATCGCAGTGGTTTCGTTGGGCGGCTTCGTTGGGTCGAGTCATTGAAATGAGTTCTGTCTTTTCTTGTCTTGTTGATGGCATCAAGGAAAATTCGAATAGTCTATCGCATCGGGCCTTGGAGGATTGAATTGTATGGGCTCGAGTGACTTAATTGACCCGTACCGGATTGTGGGGGTTTGAGCAACCACTTGGCCCGCGAGCATGATCAGCTCTCCTTCGTATTCAGTTGGCACTACCGACGAACTGCCGCAACAGCTGCAGCAATACGAGATGCACTCTCGGCACACGATATCGGACCCTGACAACCCAAACTGGCGATGCCTTCATTTTCAACGTCTTCGAAGTGTAATTAAAGGAAGCCAAGAGTCCCACAGAACCGAGCGTGACTCGTTGACGGCCATCCCGATGGGCTCCCGCCGGGTGACGCGGCACTGTCGTGTCGAGTGTCAGGGGTCCGTCTCGACTGGGACTTAAATACAATCCACAGCATCGACGTGATTAACCCGCCCATTAGATAGACGGATGCAACGCTTGCTTCTCTGACGACGCCTCGACTGCACACACAGGTTACCACTGGCCCATTGACTGATCTCTTCTACAAGTCTTTTCGTCGCTTCTCAGCTCGGCTCCTCGACCGTCCAGGACACTCGCCTTTCTCCCTTGCGGGACGTTGTCGAACCGACTAGTGCTGAGCGAAGTGACGTACTCTACTGTGAACCCCTGGATCCACTGAAGATCGAATCGCATCGCAGCGCAATTGCGTCCTTGCGATTGTCTGGAAGGCGACCATCTCGACGACATCCCTCCTCCTCTGCCGATCCAATTGATCATCAGCCCTGCACGTCATCTCCGGGGACACTCGCGTTTCAATCATGAAGGTCTCATCCGTCGTTGCGACGGCTGTCTGGCTGGCTTTTGCCAGTGCTGCCGCCCTAAAGGAGCTCTCTGCCAAGACCGCCGGAGCTACCGAGCCCATTGAACGGCTCGCCAAGAGAGGCACCAGGGAGGCGCCGCATTTCCCAGAGCCCAAGTACTTTAGTAAGTCTACACCTATCTATTTCTCCCAGTTTGGATATTTCCTCCTCGATGCCTTCCTTATCTCGTCGTCTCTATCCCCATGTCTTCGTGCTGGCTAGTCCCCTTTCCTGAAGAATTTCAGCTGACAACCACAATTTAGAGGAATCTCGGTATGTCTTATCATAACTCTCACGCCTAGGTCCTAGGTACGGACAATGGTGACCAACTGCTAACCTGCCGCGTCAAGACACCAAGCGCACTACGATGCAAGGTTCACAAAGGGTCCTCTCCCAGAAACTGCCCAGCGAGATGCCATCCGAGTCCTCATTCAGACCTACCTCTCCACATTCCGGGATCTCGGGGTCCAGACTTGGTTAATGCACGGCACTCTCCTGGGCTGGTGGTGGGGAAAGGAGGCAAGCTCTCTCTTCCAACATTCGGTGCTCTATTTTGCTAACCTTGATGCCGTACACAGGTCATGCCTTGGGACCTTGACGCCGATGTTCAGGTGACTGAGGCGGACATGTACTTTCTCGCGGCGTACCACAACATGACCATCTACTACTATAAGTACGGTGACATGACAAAGGGCCGTTTCTTCCAACTTGAGATCAATCCCTACTTCAAGTACCGAGGGCAAGACGATGTACTCAATGTCATCGATGCTAGGTGGATTGACTTGGATACTGGGCTGTTCATCGATATCACGGCTGCGAGATACAACACAAACCACGAGGAGGGTGAGGGCATGCTCTACGACAAGCACGGCCATGAGTATAGAGTGCGTTTCTACCTAATGTGGTCCCAAATCCAGAACATCATCTAAGACTTACATGATAGGATACTTACTTATTCCCCCTGCGAGACACCACCTTTGAGGGTGTCCCAGCCAAGATCCCGTTTCGCTACAAAGAGATGCTTGCGTCAGAGTATGGCCAAAAGGCCTTGACAAACACAAAATTCCACGAGTAAGTGCGCACAAACCTAGACCTTGAAAGGGTACTGACTATGGAACAGCCACGAGTTTGACCAGAAATTGATAAAATGGGTTCCAAAGGTTTAGAGGCCCATTTAGAGGCCCACTCATCAACACCACCCTTGTCGTAAAGTTGAATGACCCGTCATTGCAACGGAGACATGATGTACTGTACGAGTGATGGAAATCATGAAGAGGTTGTCAAATTCGGATCTGTACGGATGGGAATTAAAAGGAGGATATTACTAGCTCATGATACCCGGCCCAGGGAACGTGGCCATTGTACAAGACATCTCTTCATAGAACGTGGCGTCACTGGATTAATAGCATTGGGATAAATAGAAGCAAAAAGGGCACGGATTAATTGACGCACTGGAATCTCATTTTATTTCATCCGTGATGCACGGTGGTAGAGTTGGTAAATTGTGCTGGTCGTGCAACGGGTCATCCTTGGGTTTAAGTACGCTGTGGTGTGCCCCGCGAACCTACAACGCGTCTCAACCCCCACGCGTCATCAACACCGCAACGTCCATCATACAACACCACGACCAAGCGCTTTCGCCGCGCAACACACCAATCGTGCGGGAAAATAGACACATTTTGGCGCAGACTGCAGCTTCACGCATGCGCGATTCGAGGTACCCGCCTCTCAGCTGTTGAGAATGGCTACAGGCAGGTCCCCGCAGAGCTCCGAGCTGTCGCTATGGTGCTAACGAAACCCGCAGGCCGAGAGCGTCGTGCAGAGCTGCTCAACGAGCGGCTTCGTGGCGCGCAGTACGTCCTCCTAACCCTTGGGTAGATTCTACGACCAGTCCATGCTAATTCACATAGGCGCGTGAACCTCGGAGACGATTCGTTTCACCTCGACATCGCCGGCCTTAACATTGCCACCTCTGATCCCGCACCTGCTCCAGTTTCGTCAGCGCGCCGCACACCAAATACCTCTGCAAAGAGGAAGAGGTTAGACCGCGACGAGTTTCCGCCTTCAAACGCTCCCGCCAGCTCGGGTCGGTCGATTCGAAGCGGACCCAAGGACCCCTACGATCTACCCGACACGTCTAAGGAATCTGTCGCACCGCTGCCCGCGGCCTTGGAACATACACAGCAGAATGGAGGACAGGAGCAAGAGCAGAGTGTCCCTGGTGTTGAGGAGGAGCCAGAAGCGCAGGCATCCAGCGTGATTGAATCTCCCACACTGCCTCAAATGCAACCAGAAGACGAGGATGATACCATGGAATCCCTACCCGACCCTGTCGCTTACCGCTCACCGGTAGTGAGACGCATAGCTCGAGGTTCTGTCGACGAGATTGAAGAGACCCCCCAGGATGCGCGTGGTAGCGTAAGGAGGCGTAGCGTTCCAGTGAGCAGCGCACTCGTGTCGAGCGCAAGACTCCACGATGCTATGAGCACGGATGGTGCCGGGCCGCCTTCGTCATCGCCATTGGCGCGCAAGGTGCGGCGAAGCGACGCAGCGGCATCAGTTCGTTCAACAGGAAGCTTCCGGAAGAGGTCACGATTGATGGAGAGCGAGGATGTGGATGAATTGTCCCCGACACGGGCAACAGATCAGGGTCCCGCAGATGATGAAATGTCAGGCTCTATATCTGCCGAAGAGGAGCAGGCCATGGAGGAAGAACCCGCCGAGACGACCCAACTGGACGAGGAACCTGTAGCTGACGACGAAGCTACAGAGGAAGAGCCGGGGGAAGAGCCAGAAGCGGAACCAGAGGCAGAATTAGAAGCTGAGTCAGAAGCTGAGCCAGAGGAGGTGGAAGCAGAGGAGATCAACGAAGCCGAGGCGGCCAAGGCACTTGGCAGGAAACGCCCCAGGAGAAGCATGCCGTCCCAATCTCCAGAATTGGGATCAGGCGTTTTCGAAGAGGCCGACGAGGAACAGCCAGCACCCAAACGACTACGTGGACGAAAACCCAAGAGCCCAGCGACGCAGAAGCAACCAGCCCCCAAACCGAAAGCGAAACCGAAAGGGAGAGAGCCCAAGAAGTCTACACCCAAGTCAAAGGGGAAGCAGTCGCCTAAGCCCAAAGTAACTCGCAAACCTGCGCGCGAGAGTGGCGAAGGTGGCGACGCGACAATTGCGGTCACGGTGCAGCGATTTGTCAATGTTAAGAACCAGGCAGATGGTGAAGATGCCGAGGACCCCCTCCAATCCGAGGTGCCGTTTACAACTCGCGGGGAAACCGTCGTAGACGTGTTTTCGCAAGTCTGTATGGAGGTCATCAAATCTACGCTGGGACAATTGGAAGAAGCAATTGGCTCCACAGAGGACAAGGCGAAGAAGAAGGAGTACCGGATCAAGATGCGGGCGATTGAGGCCTACAGAGAAGAACTGAAATCGCGGCTGCTGCAGCATGTGGGTATCTTCATCCTTGTATTTACACGCGCAAGCTAACGAGGGCAGGCAATTCATCTCAATGACTGGCACTCCCTGCGAAAACGGGTTCGCCTAGCTCAGAGGGAGAAGCTCACCCTGCGAGACGAAATAATACGGCTCAAGGGAGAAAGGGAGCAGGTCGCCCTCCGAATGGATGCTGTCCGAATCAAGCACGAGGCAGAGACAAAGGAGTCCAAGGTATGGAGCTCAAGCACGCTTAGAAGATGCCGACTAACAATGGTACAGCATTTCCTGAGTACATCAACTACAATGCACGATGTGGACCTCGCCATCGAACGAGGACGAGATGCACCAGAACTCTCGCGCGCAGAACAGAAGCAAGCGGAGCTGGCGAACCTCGAGCTGCTCGTGCCCCAAATCTCGGACCAAGTCAGCTCGGCTAGCGCGACGGGCGGCTTGCTTCAGCAGGTCAAGGACTTTAATGCCTTTTTGGAGCGAGCAGCGGTGGCACTGGAATCAAGATGAAAGCACCAATCACTTCAAATGGAACGACGAAACGAAGAAATTTGACCCGGAAGCGACGCTGAACCCCAATTTTGGTTATTTTACTTGCTTTGCCATGCTAGGATGTCGTACATATATCCCTTCTAGCTGATCTTGGCCTTGCTAAAGTCCATCTCGGGATGCTGATCCTGGAACTTCTTGAGGATGTCGGCACGGCTCTGCTCGTCTGAGGTGGGCAGGCCGCGCTCCTTCTGCTGCTGGTCGAACATCATCTTCTCGACCATGCCGCGAGTCTCGCCGTCAAGGTCGGACAGCTTGGAGGAATCGGGCTGGATCTTGGTGACGTCGATCTTGGGGGCGCTGGTAACAACGTGTGCCCACCACTCCATCTTGTTGGCCTTGTCGAGTTGGATCTCGACCGTCTTGGTGTTGTCGGCGTTGGTGGTCAGGGTCCACGTAGAGTCGTCGACGAGGATGGTGTGGGGGAGGTCACCCTGAAAGACACATGTTAGTTGCCGTGGATCATGTCGAAGGGAGAGACGGGGAAACACTGGACTCAAGAGAGCTGTGTCTCCTTGGTGCTGATGGAAGAGGAGGGTGCTTCCGTACAGTGATGACGGGATCCTGGCCCTTGACACCCGCAGAGAGGGTCTGCTTCTTGATGGCTATGACGAGATCCCTCGACTTGAGGTTTCCGGGGACGGTAAAGGTGACGCTGAGGTCTGCGATGGTCTGCGTCCACTTGTACGGCAGCGCAGCCTGCTCCTGGGCCTCCTGGGCGCGGGCGGCGGCGTCCTCGGCGGGGGTGGTCTCTATAGCAGGAGTGGCGGATGTTAGCAAATAGATTCCGCTGCTAGCTGCACCGAGCACTAATCTGTAGTGCCGTAATCAAATCGCAGCAAACGTACCTTTGTCGGCCATGGTGAACTTGTATGTGTTGTGTTGGTGCTTAGGAAAGCCGGGAGAAGACGGTGGAAGCAGTGACGAGAAGGCTGAGAGATTGAGATGGAGGGGCAGCCGGAGAGCGGGTCAATGGCCCGGAAGCTGCGGCCAATGGGGAGCTTTGCAGTGCGCCCAGCTCCCTGCTGCCTCAGCCGCGCCTAAACCGCCATTGAATATCTGCATTACCAACACCAACCGCATTCCTTACTGCAACTCCCTCACCCGCAAACCCGCCCTCAAAAGCTCCAACCCACCCGCCCGCCTCCCCCCGACGAAACCCACTGCGGAATCATCTAAACATGTCTCGTCTCGGAGGCAGCGCCATCTCCGTGCGGCACTCGTCGGGCATCGCCGCCGCCGCCTCCGCCCCTGCGCCGCTCGACCAGGACGAAACGTGCCCCGTGTGCAAGACGACGCGCTACTTCAACCGCGACATGGAGTTCCGCATCAACCCGGAGTGCTACCACCGCATGTGCAAGACGTGCGTCGAGCGCATCTTCAAGGACGGGCCGAACCAGTGCCCCTACGCGGGCTGCCACAAGACGCTGCGTCTGCGCGGCTTCAAATCCGCCTTCTTTGCCGACCTCACCGTCGAGCGTGAGGTCGATATTCGCCGCCGCGTCGCCGCCGTCTTCAACAAGGTCGAGGAGGACTTTGAGTCGCTCGATTCCTTCAACGACTACCTGTACATGGTCGAGTGTCTGACGGACGACCTGGTCAACGGCCCCGACGACGCCCGCCGCAAGGCCGAGTCGCAGCTGGCCGAGTGGGAGGCCAAGCACAAGGCCGACATTGAGCGCAACCGCCGCCTGGCGCGCGAGTCAGACGAGACGCGCCAGCGCCGCATTGCTGCCGAGCAGGACGCCGCCCGCCAGCGCCGCCAGCTGGAGCGCCAGGCCGAGGCCGACGAGAAGGTCAACGCCCTGCGCTTCCGCGAGGAGATGCTGGACTCGCTGCAGAACGCCGAGATGGGCCGCGCCACCGAGGCCATGGACAAGATCATGCTCAAGAAGCGTGGCCAACAGAAGCGCGACACCCTCATGGACTCGGCCACCTCTGCGGCTGGAGGCTTGTCTATCCGTGGTCTGCGCGAGAAGAAGGTCGTTGTGGTGGACGACAAGCCCTACGACCCCTATGGCGGCCTCGTCGTGGCCCCGGACAGGATCGACGTGGCTCCGGAGAAGCTGGTGAGCTACACCAACGAGTGGGTCGAGTCGGCACGCACCAAGACCGAGTTCCGCGCTGGTGGCTACAATCCAGACGAGTATCTTACGCGTGTCCTGTTTGAGGCCTTTTCTGGTCTGGGTGTCTTCATCTGCGACGAACAGGCGGAAAAGGGGGTCCCCACGGCGACGGCTGCGGCTGGCAGTGGCAAGATGGATCTCGACGACCCGTTCTAATACATCCACAGTTTGGAAGAGTGAAAATTTCTTTAGGATTTTGTATTTTCTACATCTTTTCATTGGGCATAGCCACGGCGTTCAGGATGAAATAAAAAGGGGGAGTTTCGGATGTACGAGCACCGCGAAGAACTCGGTATAGACATAGGGATTAAACAGGGCAAACGATACCACGGACACGGGTACAAGATGAAGCAGATTAAAAAGGGCTAATCGCTAAAAACAAGGGATATTTAATAAAACCATGATTTTTTTGGAATTGTTGCTAGACTAGACCAAGAAAATCACCACGAGACAGAAAAGAGCGGGAAGCAAAACGGAGGGAGGTAAAAAAGACGTGCAGATTGGGAACGGGGCACTGCTGCTAGCTTTCGTAGAGCCGTAGGTAAGGTAAAAATGGATGCGGACGATGCCGTCTTCGAAATGCTTGCCAGTGTGCCGTCCCGCGCAATGTCGACCTTCGTCCGGCCTTTTTGCGATCCCGTTTTCGATCTCATCCCCAGAAACGCCTCGCTGACAATGCGGAAAGGAGGTACAAAACAGAAAGAACGGGCTCCAAGGGGAGCGGGTGGTATGGGGAGGGGGATTGGAAGCCCGGAGAGGAGGTACAGATGGTGAAAGGGGGTGGGGTGATGGAGGGAGAAGGAGAGGTCGTGTGAGGCGAAATGGGAGCCGATTCTTATTGCTGCCAGGGCGTCTGCTGGGCGGGTCGGGGGAATACAGGTACGGTCTCGAGCTGGTCGAGGCCGCCGCCGATAGGCGCCTGGTTGTGCTGCCAGCCGGCGCCGGTGCTGTGGTTGACAAAGGCGCCCTGGCGGAAGGGGTTGGTGCCAGTGGGCTGCGCGACGAGGGCGGCTCCGGCGGTCTGCGGCCGTTGATCGGGCATCGGAGGCGGCGGTTGGGTCGCTTGCCGAGCGAAGGGGTTCGTGCCGGTCTGGGCGGGGACGAGAGGAGCGGCGGCGGGAGGAGCTTGTTGCTGTTGAGGGAGCTGAGGCATCGGGGGTTGCTGTTGGAGTTGCTGGAAGGGCATCGAGTTGTTCTGCTGCGAGCGGGCGAAGGGGTTCGTGGATTGGCGGTTGGGGTTGGCGCTGAGGGCCGGCGTTGAGGCGGACGAGGGCATCGACGTGGTGGGAATGCCGGTCTGCTGGGCCATGAGCATCGACTGGCGGAACGGGTTGGTGCCCGTGGCCATGGGCATGAGGCCCTGAGGCTGGCCGTTCTGCATAGGCTGTGCCCCGGCCGTCGGGAAGCTCGCCACCGAGTCTTGCGGGATAGGCGCGAGGGAGCTGGGCTGGAAGCTCTGCTGCGTGAAGCCTCCGAAGCCGGCGGCGGTGAAGTCGGGGAGCAATTGCAGGGGCTGTGTCTGTGGTTGTTGCACAAACACGGTGGGCTGCGGCTGGAAGGGGCTGCTGGCCGCGAATCCTGTGGGCTGCGGCGCGAAGCCGTTGGACTGGAACGTCATGCCGGTGGGCTGAGGCTGGAAAGGGGCTGCGTTCATCTGCTGCTGCGGCTGCTGAGGGTTGACCTGGAGCGTCGTCTGGTTCTGCTCGATCGAGTCGAAGAAGTCGATGAGGTCCGGGTCGGGTCCCTTGTTGGCCTGGGGCTTCATCTCGGGCAGCTGAGGAGCCTTGCTTGGGCCGGCAGAGGGAAAGGGGTTGTTGGAGGCTGGCTCGGGGAAGTCGGAGTCCTTCTTCTTGCTTGACGTGAACATCTTGGAGCCGGAGCTGGAGCCGCCCGTCTTCTTGACATCCTGCTCGGCCAGGTACTGCCTCCGGTGGACCTCGAAGTCAGGGTCGCCGAGATACTCCTCGAGCTGCTTGCCCAGGTTGACGGGCGCGTGCTTGAGCTTGGGGACCTCGACCCGCGTGTGGTGCTCATACTGCCTCGCCACGCCGAGATACTGGACGACCTGGTCGGTTTGGCGGGTAAAGGTTCGGTAGACGGCCATTGCGCGCTCAGCGTCAACTTTGGACATTTCGAAGAAGTGGCCTGGAGTGGAGGGGTCAGCTAGGGACCGGGCTGAGACATGATGGCCGGCGAAGACAAACCTAAGATGGCAATCAACCCTTGGTTCAGCACTTGGAACAGAGCTAGAAGGTCTAGGACCAATAATCGGAAGACGGTGATTGTGATTTCGTTCTCGGGCTCGTTCTCCATAACCTGGTCGGCATATTAGTCCCTGATGCCAGTCATGTCCGTTCCTTGGACGTGGCCATGTCATCTCATGTCTCGTGGGTGTCGACTTACATCACACTTGAGCAGGGCTGAAAGCTGATGCTGTACTACTTCTGTCTCGCGCAATAGGCCCTTCTCAACCGACATCTTCTCGAGCCTTGACTCGGGGGCGCGGACCCAATCGGTCTTGGTATCTCGGTATGCTCGCGCTCGCTCGGTTAGGTATTGGGCATAATGCCGGATATTCCGTCCCTGAATCTGGGCTGCACGGGGGTCAATTACAACGTCCAGCAGCTTTGCCGTCTCGGCTTGACTCGTGGGGTGACGAGGAGGGGTTTATCTGGGCGAGACGTAACGTACCGTCGTTGAAGCTGCTGATGGCGAGCAGGTTGCGGTGGGTGGAGAGGAAAGCGAGCGTGACGTCTGGTGAGCCCTCGCGAATCATGAGGTGGACGGTGATGAGGCTCTTGAAGACGACGGTCCATGTTGAATCGCGCAGACGGTTCTGCAGGGCGCGGAAGACCTCGCCGATGCCTGCCTCGCCGGAGTGAGTGGCGACGAGGATGTGTTCGATGTATTTCGTCTTGGGCGGAGCATTCTGGGCAACGGGAGCGAAAGCTCGAGTGTTAGCTGGGGGAAGCTCGCGGCGTGAGGCAGATGCAGAGCCATCATGACGGCACAGGCGGGCGCACGCACCTTGATCTTGGTCGCGCCCTTGACGGACTTTTCGAAGGAGCTCGACATGGTGCCAGCTGGAGACAAGCTGGGCGGCGGCGCCGGACGGGGGACGAAAGCAGCGAGCGAGAGCACGGAGGCCGCGGGATGGACGGGGCCGGCAGTGACGATGCGGAGAGAAACCGGCGGTCCGGGAGAGGGAGACGGAGGAGGAGGAAATGTTGCGGGGGCGGGAGCAAGCTGGGGAGCTCGTCGATTGTCGATGGCGTCGTCGTCGTCGTTCAGGTCGCCAGCGCACAACTCGCACACACGCAGAGCGAGAGAGAGATCCGCATCCACGCCGGGGGGGGGGGACGTGGACGATTTGGGGGGGGGTGTGGGAGATGCGAGCGTGGCAGGACAAGACAGACGACAAGGGGTGTGTGGTACGGGCTGGGAGACGTGCTGGAGGCTGGTCGGGGGCAGCGGGGGCAGCGGGCTTTTAGTGGGCTTTAGTGGGGGACGCGCTGGAGAGTTCGGCGGGCGTTGGGATTGAGGGATACTTGGAGAAAGACTTGTCTCTCGGGGGAAACTTGGTGGCTGGGACGGTGGTTGCGTGCGTACCGGGCTAACAGGCACGTCGGTCCCAGCGGGCGACCTGCCACTGTAATTCCAGGGCACCGTCGGGCTAGGGGGCGTGGATGTCGTCACTAACTGCACCTGGAGACAGCTGTGAGCCTAGCACGTCTAGCGCTGAGGACTCCTGGCACCTCAACCACCCCGTGTGGGCGGCGTAGCGCTGAAGCATCGCTGACGAAGTGCGCTCCACCGGGCATCCTCGGCCACGGAGCCCAGTCCGGATGAATGTGAGCATCAATTTGGGCTGCATTGGGTGCAATGGATGCCATCTACAGATAGGCCGACGGGGGACGCACTGGTGACGTTCTCATTGGGCTTCAAGGAGGCAGCCAGGGACACTGACACTGCCAACTTTTTTTTTTGCGTACAGTTCACGTGTCACGACATTTGGGCTGGCGCGTTTGCTAGGGTGGCTCGCAAATCCTAATCCCTTCATTTGGCCGGGACGGTTTAGGTGCGACGATACGAAACAGGACAAGCGACACGGCACGATGGGATTGATGGGACATTAGGTTGCAGAAACAGAGGGTTCGATTCAATTGTTCCGAAATTGTGACAGGTAATTAATTGGAAACATGCAACGCTGAAATATCAAAAACTTACCTGGCCGTTCGTCCCATCTCGAGTGTCAGATCTCCCAAGGTAATGCACCAACGTCCATGCTTGTTCACGGACCAGACCTCTGGACAACAAAATATCGAATCCTCTTCACATTCATAATAAGTCAGAGCTTTTTTCCAACGCGTCCGATGCTTATAACAAGGTCGGTGTGTCGAACGCCCATTTCATGGTGCCAATCTCCCCTCGCCCCGGAACCGCTTGAGCTCCCGAAGGAGAGGGTTTCGAGGTCTGGGGAGGTGGCACCGCATCATATTAGGCACGCGGTTCTCATCATCTGGAGAGGCAGAGTCAGCAAGAATATCGGGGGATGGCGCCGTTCGCACGGGGTGGAAGCTGTACTCACGTTTATTTGAATTGTGAAGGGTCATGAAGAGAAAAAGAGAAAAGAGAAAAACGCGAGCCGCAGTTCTCGAATTTAAAGCCTGGCGCGTAGTGGGGTTGCCGCG
Organism: Ilyonectria destructans; assembly: GCA_020740775.1. Taxonomy (NCBI): domain Eukaryota; kingdom Fungi; phylum Ascomycota; class Sordariomycetes; order Hypocreales; family Nectriaceae; genus Ilyonectria; species Ilyonectria destructans. The sequence continues at coordinate 854,704 of JAHEWK010000011.1, forward strand.
GGCAATTCTTCGGCTGAACCTCACCCCGGCGGCAGCCCACCTTCTTCGGCGTCGGCCCACCAAGAGCTCACCTCCATCATGAGTCAATTGCTCCCATTACCGACCTTTTGAGTCTTGCTCTTTGGTCATGGTGCTTCCCTTATGTCGCTGTAGCCTTGCGCTGCGTCGCGGCGCCTGTACGGGCTCCCTGGCATCGCTGCGGGCCCGGCAATGCCTCTCGCGGAGCTTTGCCCAGAGCTCCGTAGCTCGTGCCTATAAGCAGGAACAGCTCTTGAGTGCCTGGGATAAGTGTATGTATGATCCTTTGAGTCCAGTGAAACTACTTGTTCGACGGCGTCTCATACATGTGGCTAGATAACAACGCGGGTATACCTGTTGAAGACGGAAAAGATGGCAGGCGAGTCGGCTTCCTGGGAAAGAGGAGGAACGTCTCCAAGAGCCTTTCCTTTGCCGACCTCACCACTGCCTCGGGGGATGTGATCCAGATCTGCTCGGATGCTGGCAATGACGCCGCTGCCCACTCCGTCTTCCGCCAGATTCCCGCCAACAGCCCCGTGCTTGTCGATATCCAAAAAGAACCCGCCGACGCCAACCGCGAAGCCCTCAACGAGGCGTCCTCCAAAGCAACCGTCTACCTCAAGGACATTCGAGCCCTCAACACCGTCCCCCAGAACCTCATCGTCACCCCCGAAGTGCAGTTCCCACCGACGAAGCGCCACTACCAGATCCGCTTCCACCCCGAGCTGCAGGCCCGCCTCAAGTTCCGCTCATGGCTGAAGGGCGAGCTGACGCAGAGCCTGCTGAAGAAGGGCTTCACCGACATCGAGACACCAGCGCTCTTCAAGTCGACCCCCGAGGGCGCGCGGGAGTTTCTGGTCCCGATGCGCCAGCGCGGCATGGCCTATGCGCTGGTCCAGAGCCCCCAGCAGTACAAGCAGGTCCTGATGGCGGGAGGAGTCTCGCGGTACATGCAGTGGGCCCGTTGCTTCCGCGACGAGAACTCGCGTGCGGACCGACAGCCCGAGTTTACGCAGCTCGATATGGAGTGGGCGTTTGCCGGTGCGCCTAGGGTTAGGCAGGACGTGAACGACATCATCTTGGCTGCGATTGAGGCGTTGAGGCCGGCGCATAGCTATAAGGACATCCGGGGGGAGCGGATTCCGGTCGTGTCTGAAATCCCCGATAGCTCTCGAGCGCCTGACGAGCTTGATGCGCATCAATTCACGACGCTCAAGTTCCAGGACTGCATCCGAGACTATGGAAGCGACAAGCCAGACCTGCGCATCCCGAACAAGGTAAGTTCCGTTGGCTTCGACCAAACCCCAATCACTAACAGCGACTAGATTCATGCTATCCCGGACCTTGGACCCTACCAGCAGTTTGTGGGCATGATCACTCACATGGACGACCCTCTAGTTGAGGCGTTTACGTTCCAGCTTGACGGCTGTTCGCCCGCAGAGGCGCGAAAGTTTGTCATGAAGTTTATGGACGACTTACCAACCGCATTGGGCGAAAACCCGGACGGAAAGCCCCAAGTTCTTATTTGCGACACGAGTAAGCCCATGAGTGGCTTTTCATCTGTCGGGTTCGAATACCAGAATGTGTTGGATTTGGTCTCGGAAGGAAAAGAGATCAAGGATGGAGACCTCGTCGTCTTCCAAGCCCGAGAGAAGCCTGTCGGTCAGTACTGCTCGGGATCGACCAAGATTGGCGATATTCGCATCGCCCTGTGGAAGGCGCTCGTCGAGGCTGGGTACATGGCCAAGCCCAAGATGGGAGAGCCCGGGTCGCTCCAGTTCGTCTGGGTGACCGAGTTCCCCATGTTCAAGCCGACCGAGGAGGGAGAGCCAGGCCAGGAGGGTGCCGCTGGAATCGCCGCGTCTCACCACCCCTTCACGGCCCCCTTCTCCAAAGCTGACCTGGAGCTGCTCTTTACCGACCCCCTGCAGGCTAAGAGCGCAGCGTACGACCTCGTCCTGAACGGCGTCGAGGTCGGCGGCGGCAGCGAGCGTATACACATTGCCGACCTGCAAGACTTCATCATGCGCGACATTCTCAAGATGGCGGACAAGCGCATTGGCGACTTTGCGCACCTGTTCGAGGCGCTGCGATCCGGCTGCCCTCCGCATGCCGGCTTCGCCCTGGGTTTTGACCGGCTGGTGGCGCTCATGACGGACACGCCTACGGTGCGAGATGTCATAGCGTTCCCCAAGACGATGAAGGGCGAGGATCCGTTTGTCAAGTCTCCCAGCAAGCTGACTAACGAGCAACTCGAGCCTTATGGACTGCAACTCCTGCCTCGAACGGCTCAGTGAGGTTTGCTTCGCAGTCACTAAAGTACCACAGATGTTGGTCCATTGGCGGACATTTGTGGTGCTGGGCTGTAACAATCACGACTCATCATGCAATTGACCCGTTGGGTTGTACTAATGTCGCCACACGATGCGACGAGACGACGTACGGGAAAACTCTGTAAACAACTGTAACATAACTCCTGTCTTTGTACTAGACGACGACGACCATGTACCAAAATATAGAGAAAAGTAGATAGTCCATCATTTCAATGTTCACAAATATGACTCGAGACATTGAAGGGCCAGATACCAAACATATATCATCAATTTAACAAAGAGTATTGTTACTCGCGCACATCAGCGTTGCCGTCCGCACATATGAATCCCAAGTATTGTGTCCCGCATTCTGCATCCTGAGACCGCGCTGGAAGTTTTTGGTGTAGCTTTGATTGGTAATCGGTTGGTTGTTGCGGTGGGTTTCAGGCCGAAGAAGAGAGCGGGTGGTGCTGAACGAGAGTCGTGGCATTGGCATGTTGATTTGGTAGTGGTTTGTTCTTGAGCGTGGGTATTTGGTGAGCTGCAGATTGACCTGACCTGTCAACTTGGCGAGAGGACCGTTAAATATTAAAGAGCTCAGAACAAGGTTTTTTGGAAAAGGGGCACAAGGTTATTGAGAGGAATTCAGAAACACTCTAGAAGGGGACTATTGGGAAAGGGTAACGGCACGTTAGAAATAGTAGGAAACCTTGCCAGATTCAGTTGTTAGACAGTTTGATATTGGGTTAGTGCCTGGCTGCTAGCAGTGGCTGACTGCTATCGATAATGTTTCAATGTGTAACAAGTGTATTGAACGAGACCAACCCTGAGTCGACCTCGATAACTTGTTACAAGATGGGATAAGTGGCGCGAGTATGTATACCAAGGACAAGTCACTTAAGCGACGGAATGCTTTGAAGTAAAAATGTTTGTTTGGTATCTGATGAACGTATCATAACCCAGGTCCGCCTGGCTGTGTATCTAGTGGATATAAAACACGATGCATCCTTTCCCTGTGCCCGTGTCTCCTCGCAGTTTTCACTTGCGGATGCGTTAACGACCGACCAGCCTTGAGGCCCCAAAAACTCCGTGAAATGTGTGGTCAAGTAAAAAGACAAGACGAGGTGCTACTTCGCCGGTAGCACTACGTGAAGTAAGAAGTGTCGTGGAGAAGGTGCTTAGACAAGCATGAAGCCGAAGGCAGTGGCACCGAGAGCCAGAACAACGGCCACGACGCCGGCCTTGGAGCTGTGCGCGCTGGGGGCAGCGTTGTCGTTGTTGGCGGCACTGGAGGCGCTGGCGGCAGCGCTGGAGGCGGCGTCGGCAGCACTCTGGACAGCGGAGGAGGCGGCGCCGGCCTTGGTGGAGACCCAGGTCTCGGCAGCTCCGGCCTTGGTGGAGATCCAGGTCTCGGCGCCGTCGATGGCGGTGGAGACGTGCGAGGCGGCGTCGGAGTACCAGCTGCCGGCCTTGGACTTTGCGCCCTCGACGGCGGTGGAGGCGTCGTTGAAGGCGCTCTCGGCCTTGGTCTTGACGCCGTCGATGAAGGTCGACGCGTCGTTGACGATGTTCTCAACCGAGTCGACGACGTCGCCGAGGTCGCGCTCGCTGCGGGCCATGGGGACGGCAGTGATCATGGGCTGGGCCTCGCGGACGTTGACGGGGTGGGCATCGCTGGGATGCAAGTTAGCATGTGGTTGGAGGAGGAGGTGAATGAGACATACCGCTCGTTGATGTTGGCGTTGTTGGCAGCGACGAGGCCAGCGACGGCGAGGATGGAGACCTTGGTGAAGAGCATGTTGAAGGTGGTGGTGGTGGTGGTGGTGGCGTTTTGGTTGAGTTGTGGTGTAGTGTGAGGTAGTGGCGAGTGAGAGAGACGGAGGGAAGTGGGATGTATTTATGGGGGATTGATTAGCTGTTGGATGGATGATGGATTCAACTCGAATGATTGAAGGGGGCACAACTCATATATCTGTTTCTCGGGCCTAGGTGTGTTTCATTTCCCCTACTTTGCATCCCGTCATTTTGATTTGGCTTTCTGGAGAGGCCCAGTGAACACGCACTGAGGCGGAGGGAGAGGACCCCTGCTGAGCCCGCGTTGGCGTCACCTCTAGGGAGCACTAGGGACGTTAGCCACGCCCCAGTCCGCCCATCCCTTCGTCATCGTACCGCGCGATACACGGCCTGCAGGGCGAGCGCCGCACGGGGGAATGTACCGCCAAGGTAGAGGAGCGCCGCATGCAAAACCAGGCCCCGTCAATTAGCGTTAGCTACCTACGTACCTAGGCCCTGCATATTCGGCTCTTTGGCCGGCTCGCCACCCTTGGCCCATCTTGGGATCGGCTTAGCAGCCAGGTCCGGGCCTGCGCCTTTGCGCTTTGCGGCGTGAGGGCAACTGCGCCATGCGTCGGTACCGGTTTGCGCTGTGCGTGCCCTATCACCGGCTTCGCTTTCCAGGCGGTCCTCCCTGCGCAGCTGTGTGCGGTCTCCTCGTGTTGGTTCTGGCCGTGGCCCCCTTTTCCCCTTCCCCTTCAGGTTGCACCACCGATCCGTACGCTATTGATCCTCCCGGCCACTTGCAGTTATTCACTCACGCTCGCAGGCTCGCTCATCTCAATTGCGGCAGGCTCTGTAACACTCGACCCCGACTAGCGGCTGATCCTCATCGGGAGTCAAGGCCAAGACATTCCATGACGGAGGGGATGTGGCTGTGGCTCGGCACAATGCGAAAGCACCACCAACCCACGCCCCAGCGCGCCCGGTTTGCCCTGATTCGGGCATCGCGCTGTTCCAATGTTCCAAGGCAGCTGCCACTCAATGTGTCAAGAATTCTGGGGACCGGGGAAATCTGCCCCAGACTAAGCCTGGTCGGGACGTCTTTGCCCCTTGCTATTTTTGGGATTCATGCTCAGCATACCAAGCATCTTCGTCCTCAGCCTGCTTCACTCAGCTGCCACACCGGACTACGCGTTATCCCCCGACCAGCCACATTGAAGCGTCATGCCAGAGAATCAACCCGTGTTTCCGTGTGGCGGTGCAGTCATCATGGCCGCTTACATTGGTCAGTCTCCGCCAGTCCGGGAGGCCTCTCCGAAGCACCACTGTCATTAATCCGCGACTGCCGGCATCTGGCCTCGTGGACTTTCCATCGGTGTGGCATCGGACGAATGGTCTTGGCAGCCATCATCATTGTGATTGATTGACGAGTGCATTTCCAGACGTGCAGGCATGACGTGGCCGTGCCTCCCGTTCGTGCTACGGCCTAGAACTTGCATTGGTTTCAGCTTTGCCTGTCAACGGACACGACATCTCGGTCTCGGACTCGATGGGAGGTTTGCCCTCGCTCAGAAACATCCCACGCGTCCCCTAATTCAAACATCGTCGTTTGGCCAGCCTGGTGGTTCCCTTTTGTGGCGGAGTGCTGGCAGCAAAACCCTCGGATGCGAAACCGGGACCGGGAGCGGAAACGGTATCATTGTCGCTTATTACCCCAGACATGCAAGGAGAGATGTTCATTCTGCCAACTGTAATACAAAACACCCCCCTGGGGCAAACAGCTGGTTCCAGGTATATCGGTACAAGCCCAAGCAACAAACATATATCCACCGCCCGCAGCATGACCTATCCGTCTAACAAAAGAGCAATCAGCCCCACCAACACCCAACCACATCATGACACCGCAACCATCACCGGAGCCACCGGCATAACCTCTTGTCTCTTGGGATAATGAATCTTCTCATGCCGTTGCATGTTGTACTTTCTGTCGAAACACTTTCCACAGTTCCCACAAGGGAATCGTTTTCTGGCTTTGCGTTAGCAACTTGCAACCAGCAGATCCAGCAATGAGCCTACCCTGTGAGCGCGGACTGGACCGCGGCCTTCCTCTTGACAACTCCCCCACTGGATCGCCTTGGCTTATGCACCGAGCTGGCGGGCGAGCTGGGGCTTTTTGTGCTCCGTGAGGGTTTTAGGATCCATTCCATGAACCGCTGATATGCTGTTGCGTCGACATCGAAAATCTCCTGCAATTCCATCATTGTTAGCATGAGAACTATACTCCTACCCCTCAGCCAAGTTTTCTCTACTCACCCGTCCAATTATAGTCATGTAGGCCGTCACCTCCTCAACGGTCTGCAAGTACCCCAGGTTCACGAATTTGCTCGCGACCGACACTATCGCCTGAGAGGGTGCGTCCTTGGAACCGCCCTCGTCCCGCAAGGGCCGCATGAATTCTTCGTCAATGTGGTCCTTGATACTCTGCTGCTCCTGGAAGAAGGCAAGAAACGAGGAAAGGTCCTTCGCCGTCATTCCCTGGCCCGAGAGGACGAAGCATAGCTGCTTAAGGACTTTGAATAATAAGGAAAAGACCGTGAACAGCTGTGTTTTCTTGAGGCATTCCACAGAAACGCCACTGTCAGGGTGCGAGCCATCCTCAGTCGCATCGTCTTCCTCTGCTGGGCTCATCGGGACCGGATCAAAACTTTGACCTGTCTCCGGGGGCAGCCCTGGAAGTCCGCCTTGATCAGTCATTGGCAAAGCCGAGGAGCCATCGTCTATGCCAGGGATTTTGTTCAAAAACTGCCAATACTGCGAATACTCCACTGAATCAAATGTCAGATCGGTGAGATGATAAACATGATCCATCAACACCTGTGTAGGGTTTCGGTCAGGGTTATCGGTATGTCCCTGTTGCAGAGGTTCGGGATTGGACACGGGAATGGCGACCGGCTGGTAGGGATTTGTCGAGGGCATTATTGAACCGATGTCGTTGCCAATGGGCGGCATGTGCTGACACAGAATAGTATCGAGACTATCACTAGGACCAGTCCATTGATCTCTGCGAAGTGTCGCTCCAGTCTGTCTTGCCTCGGGCGTCTCAAGGTCAAAGAAGTGGATATAATTTTTGGCCTCTGGCCAGAGACGGCTAGCGAGGATGGTGAAAGCTCGGCGTTCCTTGCTGTCCTGGATAGCATTCATCCAGACCTGGATGCCCGACAGCACCTTTTCTTCTTTGGGCAAACTACCCAGTTCGCGAAGGAGGCACGTCACAACATAGGACAGGCTAGTGAAAGCAAAGACTTTTCTCAAGTCATTCGGCGCTGGGCCTGTCAAGGTGTTGCGGAAAGCAAAAACGCCGGTTTCGCGCAGGCCTTTGGCGTTGCCGTAATCTCCACGAATTTTGTTGATGGCGTCATTGTTGAGCTCGTTTGCCAGGTCGTTGAATTGTTGCCACTGACGATTCATGCCGTCTCGAACGTTTCGGACGCAGGACCAGTCAGTACTCCGCGTTTTTGGCCCCGGATTTGTGGCGTTATCGTCCTGATTTTGGTAGGGGGCTGCGGGCTCCGAAGGGGATTCTCGGCTTAAGAAACCATCGAGCTCGAGTTCGATGGCGTCGGCCGGGAATTTCCCTGGTCTTGGGGTCAATGGATCCGTCTCGTCGAGGTAGCTGAGACCAGCCAAGAGCCCATCAATCTCGGAGAGGGCTCTTTTAAGGTGGTCATTGGCCCTCAAACCAGCCTCATTGGCGCGCGAGGCACCTCTACGAAAGGAGCAAAGCTTCGTGTAGGAGTCGAGATTTGGCGTCTTGGTCGCCATGTTGCACTTGTGCGCTCATGCACTTTGATGTGATAGAGGAGACGAGACGAGGCAATGAGGAGAATAAAGGCAAAAAAGAATGGTTCGCACCCCCCTTCAATCTAAGTGCTACTTAATCATTTGACGAGACAGGCTTCCCCTCTTTTCCCGACTTCTGTGCGCAATCCTGTTTGGATCACCAAGTTGTCCTGCGACGACGCCACTTGATGGTGGTTGGCCTATATTCTTCTGTCCCCCAGACTAATGCAACGCGATACGACGGAGGTGCAGGGAGCAGGTTACTCCAAGAAAATGAGTAACCTACTCCTCCAAAAAAGAGCAATGCGGCTCTGCTGGGTACTACCCTCTCCGAGTGAAGAGCGGTACCGAGGGTTGTGGCTCATGGGGCCAACTCATTTGCGAGTGGCGTGTTGAGCTAAGGCGCCGCTTTGAGCTCGAGGCAATGAGCAAAGTACTCCAACCGGAGGAATGAGCGGAGAAAACTATACGTCACTTTGTGAAGACGTGTGATGAGGCTTCTGATTTGCTACCCTCCCCGCTGCGTGGCTCACCAACACCGGTGTTGGTCAGGCCAGCATCGCCATTGATCGCTCGTTATGCAGTAGCGCTGATCCACCAGCTGATAACACCGTGTTGGACTTTGTTTTTCTTCCTGCTCAATCTGGGGGACATGACTCTACACAGCATGGCTTGCTTCGCTTGCCCCGCGAGTTGCGTCGCGAGCAACCTGGTGCTGCTCCAAGCCAAAGCGGAGCATTGCTCTATCAAGCGAGCTTCATACTCAGGCCGCTCTGTTGAGGTTCGTGAGGCTCTTGAGTAGAAGAGCCTAATTGAGTAAGCGACGAGCAGAAGGGGAGCAAATACTCAGCACCATCAGCAGTATATATGGTTGTAACGCGACACAGAATGGCACCAGCAATAGGTAGTCGCCAATCCCAATTGAACATTGCGAATTCTTTTTCAGAGAAATTCGCCCTATTAAATACCCAACTCTCCCTTCACAGCATGTCATCCAAAGGCGGACAAAACATGCCGGCCGGTGCGTATATCCTCGTGGAACACCTGACGCCGCCCCGATGCTGATCCCACTGCAGGCGCCCCAGACAAGCCCCGTGAGGCAGCACACCTGCAGAATGAGCAGGACGACGCGCTCGTTGCCGTTGGCGGATGGTCCTGGGAGGGTGCTGAGCTGAGGCCGGCGGACGTCATCCCCGTGAGCGGTGAGGACCCGACTGCCAAAGAGTCCAAGGAGGGTGCAGTCGCGGAAGCCGCGTGACGCTGATTCGCGGCAGCTGGTGCATGAGAGGGTATCAATTATGTTTATTTGCACATAGATAAGCCTGACGGGAGGCTTCCTACCACTACCGACCCGCATGAAATCACAATATCAGCCGTTCCATTGCCCTATCCGAAGCCACCAAAAACGCCTTTCCGCCTTTTCGCGGGTACCAGTACACTTTGCACGTAAACTTTCAATCTGCCGTGGCCCATCCTGGGTCAGTGTCTATTTTGACCATCTGAAGGCATGTCCCTCCGTGTTGAACACCCACTCATCCAAGTGAAGGACGTTTTCGTCGGAGAAGATGAGGTAAAAGTACTTGAGCGTCTCGGCCATCCAGAAGCTCTCCATGGAATCGGCGTGCGTCACCTCCTCTCTAGTGACGTCCTTGACCTCGGCGAATGTGCCGTGCCCCGTCTTGGTGGCCTTCTTGATGGCTGTCCACATCGTCCACGCAATCTCCCGGTATTCCTCGTTGCCCGTGACGCGGTAGAGGATGAAGATGCTCTCGATGGCTTCCGGCCGGAGGATGTAGCGCTTGTCCTTCGACTTGAAGCCGTCGGGGGTGGCTCTGATGGACGTGGAGCGGAATTCACAGGGGTCCAGCGTAGGACAGGCGGAAAGAGTCGAAATCTCGGGCATGATGCCGTTGGGGAAGGCGGCGTAGGCGTAGGCACACCCGCGAGCTAGCTTGTCGCCAATGACGACGTGCTCGTCGTGCCCAAAGACCTTGCCTCCAATGGCGAACATGCCTCCTGCGAAGCAGGATAGGTGCTCGAGGACAGGGCGCAAATTAACAATGTCCCCGCCAACGACGTCGACCTTGCCCAGCATGAGCAGATCATCCTTGTTTGGCAGCATTGGTCGGAATGCCAGGTTCTTGAGGATGGCATCCGCAGCGTCGAGGTACATCTTTTCGTACATGGGCTCTCGGCCTCGGAGAAGCACAAACTCCTTGACGAGATACTCGTACAGCGAGTCGCCGTCGGCCCCGAGGCTGAAAGAGTCATCCTTGACCTGGAAGTCGTGCAGCACGTCGATCTGCACGGGCCACATGCCGGGGATGAGGGTCGAGTTCTGGGTCCGGTCGAAGGCCTTGGAGATGCGGGCGATGGCGTCGTAGTATTTGGCGTTGCCGGTCAATTGCGTGAGGCGGGTGAACTCGAGGCTCATGCTGCCCAGCCCGGCGCTGCTCTGCGTCTCTGCCGGGTGCCCCCTGCCGAGCTTGAGATCCTGGAAGCTGATGGTGTGCGGAGGCATGTGCTCGTAGTTGTCGAAGGCGGCGTACAGCAGATCGCCGATCTCGATGGCCTTGGAGAGAAGGACGCCCTCGCCACTGAGCTCGTAGGCGGAGAGGAGGCCGCCGAGATATCGGATGTTGGTCTCGAAGAGGTTGCAGCTCTCGCTCGTGGAGTTGTTCCAGTCGAGATGGGCGACGAATCTGGTGGCCCGCTCGAACTCTGGCTTCATGTCCATGAGCCACAGCGTGTCGAGCGAATCGATCATGGACGCCGCCCAGCCGCCCAGAGAATCGTGGCCCTCCATGCTGAGGGGCTTCAGTTCGTCGCGACCCCAGGCATGTTCCTCGTACGAAGTCCACGACTGGCGGAAGGCGCGCCTGATATCGTCGCGCTTGTCCTCGAGGGACTTGATGTCGTCTTCGTTTTCGGGAGGTGTAAAGAACAGGTGCTGGATGGCCGGGAGCTCGACGGGGTCGCCACCGGGCAGTTGGGTCATTTCCTTCTCGGGGATGCCATGCTTCAGGGTGTGGTTTGCCCAGCTGTAGGAACTGGCAACGAATTCGATCGGGGTGGCCTCGTGGGTGAAGAGTGGCCTTGATACGTTGCTGAAGTAGCCGACTAGTAGGATAATGACCATGAGAAGCACGACGGCGACCCTCGTGGCATTGAATGGCAGGGCGACGGCCATGGTTCCGAATGACACGCACAATTATAAAAAGATGGTCGAATACAAGGAAAGGAAGCACAGAAAGGAGTGACAAGAGTATGAAGGGTGGATTTCGAGCGTTCAAGGCGGACGACCGAGGGCCCAGTTTGGTTTTGAGGACAGGTCCGAGCCAGCGCAACCAACAGTTCCATGACGCCAGGTCCCCGTTGCTACCCACATAGTGCTACACAGTGCTATTATAGTGCTACATGGCGCTACGCAGACCAAGGTACCGATCCATTGCCAGGGATCTGGACCTAGTTCAGGGAAGGGGCCGAGATGACACTCCCTTGATCGCTGATGGATGAGTGTGGATGCAGTGTGCGGATTACCCACTCCGGACACGCGTTCCGCGGGGTGAGTGAGACACTCGCCTGGTGGCTGACCACATGCCAGGGATACCGCTCCGCGGACAGGGGAATGCGCGGTTGAGGGGCCCCTAGCAGGGGCGCTCTTTGTGCCTTCGTCTCACTCGATGCAGTGCTGACGCTTGGCGGACTCTCAATCACGGTTATCGAGACCGGCAGCGGGAAAAAGGGGCACGAACCGCTCGCGTCGTGGCCACAGAGCAAAAGTTGAGCTGGTTCGGAAGCTCAACTTGAGGCTGAACGAGTCCGTTGCGGCCCGTGGTACGTATGCTACGGTGGAGCGGTTATTTTTAGGCCTTTTGTCGTGTTTTGTCGTGAGTTCAAGGTTGATGCTAACTATTAACGCGTATCCGTGAATACGTGGTAGGGGGAAGACAGGGCCCCTGGCGGGCGGGGCCAAATCGCCTTGATTGACAAAAGTGGCCGTCACACTAAATGGCTAGTGAATGCTTGGGCTTCTCGGTACATTCGGAGTGTACAGTGCTCATTTTGGGGAGATCTCAGTTCACAACATCAGCCTTAAGGGCAAGAAAAATGTAACACGAGATGCATAAGAAGAACAAGCTTCTGTCGTTCTTTAGCTTCTTTTTTGGTGCATTTTGGTCCGCATTTCCCCATTATCTGTTTTGCACGAAAGTGCTGTATGAAACTCCTATTGAAACTATCCAGTATTTCACATGGTCCGTGGTTTGCACATCTGGCGATCCTTTGCCTCAGCTCAGGGCCAAGTCTCGGAGCTCGTATCGCCTTGCGTCCCTTGCATCGGGACCCACTTCGCTGTGGCTGGTGGCCGACCAGAGCTACGCCACACCTATCGCCTCACCGCCAAAAATTTCAAAATTCTGCCGACCAGTTGAGTTTGGAGAAGTGCTCGCATAGTCCAATCCGTCAGGTAGCAACCGACCAGTCGCCCTCCGCCTCTACGAACACGACCGCCACGATGTCGTCTATGCGAAATGCCGTCCAGCGGCGCCCTCACCGAGAGCGAGCTCAGCCGCTGGAGCGCCGCCGCCTTGGTCTCCTCGAAAAGCACAAGGTCCGCCGCATGCCCACCCCGCCATTCTTCCAACAGCAACTGACTCTGCTTCACAGGATTACACCCTCCGAGCCAAGGACTTCAACAAGAAAAAGGCCCAGCTAAAGGCTCTCCGCGAGAAGGCCTCCGAGCGCAACGAGGATGAGTTCTACTTCGGCATGCTGTCCCGCAAGGGACCCGGGTCCCGTATCATGGATGGCCGAAGATGGACTGGAACCGTCGAGGGCGACCGTGGGAACAAGGCAATGGATATCGATACTGTCCGGCTGCTCAAGACGCAAGATATCGGCTATGCTCGAACCATGAAGCAGGTTGTTGCGAAGGAGGTCGCCAGGCTAGAGGAACAGATTGTCTTGACCCGAGGATTCGACAAGCTCGACGAGGAGGACCAACAAGAGGATGACTCCGACGACGAGTTCGACTTTTCAATGCCCTCAAAACCAAAGGCACCGAGGAAGATTGTGTTTATGGACGACGAAGATGAGAGGGAGGAGGTAATACAGGACCAGATGGAGCAGGACGAAGACGCAGACGAGAAATCCGAGAACAAGGAGGGAGACGACGCAGAACTCGAGCGCGCCAAGGCCCTCCGGCGGCTACGTCGCCAACTCGAGCTTGCGCAAAAAAAGCTCAAGGCCTTGAGCGACGTCGAGTCGGCCCTCGAGGTCCAGCGCGCAAAGATGGCCAAGACGGCAACCTCGGGCGGCCAAACTCGCAAAGGCAAGAAGATTATGGTGCGGACACGAAAGCGGTAGAATGGGGATATCATGATGTTTTTTTTAATGTCTTTTTTGTTTTTTATTCTCGTGTCTCGTCGCTGTGCTCGCTCTTCAAAAAAAGGCTAATCGATACCCCTAACGCCGCGGGTTTTATGATTCTACATGATACATTCAAACGAAGGACTTGTTGGCTCCCTGGCCTGCTGTCCCAAAATATGTGAAAGAGGACTGATAACTCTTGCTGATTATGTCCACGAGGACCGGTCTTGCGGTACCTCAATCGCTCTCCGATTAATACTTGGAGCCCACGCACTTATACAGCAGCTTGAAGACGCCACTGACACACTTGAAAGCAATGGTGAGCGCCCAGATGATGCATGCGAAAATCCCCTTGGCGATCTTGACTATTATCCGCACCGGCCACGGCAGCTTGCTTTCGACGTCCTTGGCTTTGCTCTTGAGCTTGTCCAGGCTGTCGTTCTGGCTCTCGACGTCAATCTCAAACGACTCCATCTTGCGGCGCTTCTTCTCGTCGCGCTTGCTCATCTTGCTCAGCCGCTTCTCCTGCTTGGCCGACAGGATGAGGGGCGGCGGCGGCGCAAACGTCTCGACGGCGGCGGGCATGTTCTTCTCGTCGGCGGCGGCCACGAGCAGCAGCGCGGTGACGGCTACGTCGACCAGGAAGAAGGACTCGATCTTGGACGCGATGCCCGTGTCCAGCTCCAGCCACCCGCTGCCAGTGCCGTCGCGCGTCAGCTTGGCCAGGTGCTGCGGCGACTCGTGGTGCTCGAGCGTGTACTCGACCCGGGACCACGCCGGGGAGCGCTCGATGGTGACGCAGAAGGGCGTGGCCAGCGCCGGGTGCACCAGAAAGTGGTTGGAGCTGTCCTCGTCCCAGACGAGGCGCGCGCACTCCCGCTCCGCCATCATGACCACGTTGGGGTCGGTGGATTTTTCGATGGCCGCCTTGGTGGCGGGCGTGGGCATGAGGAGGGCGACGAGCCCGTCGTTGGGCGGGTGCTTGCGGGACTCCTCCTCGAGGGTAGTGGTGAGAGCCTCGTGCCAGTGCTTGCTGTCGGTGATCTTGCTGCTCCGGCTGCTGGAGCGGCCGCTGCCCTGGCCGACGACGCCGCTGATGATGCTGCTTGCCGACGAGCTGGGGGCGTCTGCTGCCTTGGGGGCCTTGTACGTCTTGCTAGGGTCGTGCCTGGTGAGGGTGACGTACGCCGACGCCGACGTGGGGTCCAGGCGAAGGTTGTAAAACGGCTGGGTGGTGGAGGAGAGGGTATATACAGGTGCGTCCCTCTCCTGGGTCATCTTCATGCAGTAGACGCGGCCCTCGGACGGCGAGGCCTTCCACCCGTTGGCCACCTTCCACAGGCTCTTGAGCTGCTCGGTGGTGCACGTCGTGGGGATGATGGGAGGTTCATGGGGGGCCCTCCGCGGCCACTTGTTGGAGCCGGCGCTCATGGGGCTGCGGACGGGGCTCCGGAAGGGCGGGCTCTGGGCCGGCTGGTTCTCGTGGTACGTCTGTCTGCTGATGACGGCGCGGGGGATGCGCGTGGGGCTCATCTGCGTCGGGACGTAGTTCTGCTGGCCCAGGGGCACTTCCGGGTTGTACGTCGGGAAGATGGACCGCAGGGGCTGCTGGGTCGACGGGGATGCTTCATCGAAGAGGGGCAGCTTGGCTATTGAGCTCCTGGACCGGGCGCTGGAGCTGCGGACGAGCGTGTTGGCCTCGGAGAAGGCCGTCTCCGCCCGGATGGGGACGTCTGCGGTGGGACGAGGTTGTTGAACGGGCACATCTTGGCTTCTCATTGCTGATGAGGGGCCGGCTTCTGCTTGGCTGTCATGGCGTTGGTGGTGTTGGCGGGGAGGCTCGAATTGAACCGGGGTAGGTGCTCGATGCTGGTTCTGGCTCTGGGGCTCATCGCCGCTGGCATTTTGAGGAGACGACAAGTCCAGCTGCGAGGACGACTGGAAGACTTCGGTTGATACAGCATGCGGCGTTGGCGTGCGGCGTCCTTGCGGTGTGGGCGCTCGGCGCTCACGGGACTCGGAGCGGCGGGGTCGCGGGGTCTGGTTCCGGTTGACGGGCGGCGGCTTGGAGGAGCTCGGGCTGGGGAAGAGCGAGAAGCCTCCGGGGGTCGGGGTCGACATTGTTTCGAGGGTTGTCTGTTTCAAACAGAATGATGTAGCGGGTATTGTATACTTCTTCTCAGAAGAAGGGAGAAGGCGATGGATGGGGTATCAAAATAAAAGAGCACAGAGCAAAGCAGCAACAACGAGATTCAAGAGAGGCGGGGTCAAGCTCTGCTACCGCTTCATGGTCATGTCCAGGTTGAATATCCAGGTCGAATGTTCTGGGACAATGTCAACAAGGAAGAGAGACGAGACGAGATCTAAGAGACGAGATCTAAGAGACGCTCCCCAGGAGCAGCGATGCCCGCCCCCAGATATTATATGCCTCCGGTCTGCTCCAATCCTCGCCCAGAATTGACGAAGCCATTAAGCGCTCGCAGCGACGGTGCATGCTGCGAAAGCTGCACCGGGGTGTCGAAGCGGGCCCAAAATAGCAACGCCAGCGTAGGCGGGCCGCCAATGGGGAGCCGTATCACACTGCAGGCCTAAGCGCCGGGGCTCGCGCAACGAGCGGAGGAGGCGCGCAGAGGGGGAAGGGGCGGCGATGCGATTGGCCGCGGCGGGATGAAATGAGGACGGGGGATTTTGCACTTCGTGGGCCGCGGCGGGTGGTTGGGAGGGGAGATGGTCGAGGGGGTTGTGATTTGATGTTCGGGGTGTGATGGGTGATGCGGGCGCTGCGTGATGGATTGGGAGGCAGCGGTACGGATGGATGGATGGCTAGTGGGAGAGTGAGATCTTCGGCACGGGGGAGTGAGTGACTGGAGGAGGGATTGGAGGAGGGATTGCAGAAGTGATTGCAGAAGTGATTGCAGATGAGTTTGCAGATGAGTTTGCAGAGCAGTTTGCAGTCCTAGTTTGCAGACGTGGTTTGCAGAACAGTTTGCAGTCCTAGTTTGCAGAACAGTTCGCAGCTGTCGACCATGACAACAAAGCAGATGCCACCAAGCAGAATGCCACCAAGCACACCAAGAGTCCAGTCAGAAGCCTACATCAACAACATGGTGCCATTAACAAGTCACCTCCAATCACTACGAGGCCCACACCCACTGGCGGGATGCTCTGCGGGAGACTCCCACACGGCCCCTCTTATTCCCGTCGGCCCCAGCACGCTGGCCTCTTATACGTCGGTTGTTCGCGACCGCCTCTCGACCGCCTTTCCGACAGTCACGAGGGAAACGTGCGCCGCGCCGGCATTGGGCCTGTCTCATGGCCGTTTCAATCGCTGCGATTATGACGAATACCGACATAGGCCGGAGCGAAGATTGGAGTCTCTTGGCCGAGTCAACCGCTGCCGTGTCGAGACTCGGCCAACTTCACCGCGTTTACCTGCAATAGCTGTCGCATTACGCGAAGAGCAACGGCCAATTGATCGCTCATGACTGATCAGCACGTCGAAGCGCTTCGTTACAACAGGTCGCGCACTTTTGTTATTCCGTAAGTCAGGTCCCTCTATGTGACGGGTATAGCACCAGGGACGACGAGAGATCAGACCATCGGGGCCATCCCGCTCAAGTGGGGTCATCCAAAACTTCCCACGATAGTAGCTCTAATCGCAACCCAGTCTCACAATTGCTGCAACAAACTCGAATTGATGAATTCAACATAATTTCTTTCCGGCCGTACCTATGCGTCAACTTGTCGCTTTCAAATATCCCTATTGTACCCTACTAACCACACATCCTCATCCCACTAAAACGTAGGGTCCGTCTCAAGAATAGGTACGAGGTCACCGCCGCCCTTGTGCTTTTCAACAATCTCGGCCTGCATTGACAGCATGAACCTGTCCGTCTGCGTGCCCTGCTTTGCCAGATCCCTCCACCGCTGAAAATCGTCCGCGATCCTCTTGTCGCCGCGGGCTGCCTCGGCCTGTTCCCAGTGTCCCTTGGAGAAGGCAAGCAGGGCCGTCACCTGCTTCCCGGGGATGTCGTACACCAGAGACACGACGGTGCCCGTCTCCTCGAGCCAGTTGATTTGCCAGAGGTGTCCAGGTCGGATACATTGGTATGAGACGGCTTGGTAGTTGAGACGCCCGGCGAATGGGCCGCCGTGGATTTTATACACGAGGCGAGTATCTGAGAAGATCCAACACTCGTAGCGCCATTTAGCTGGGTTGCCGTTTTCATCTCGTCCGTTGTAGTCGTATAGAATTCGAGTGTTGCGCATATCATCCTCAAATGACGGGTCCAGCGTGGACGTCGTGACGAGACGGGGTAGGGGTACGATTCGTGACATGATGAAGAGGATAGTTGGTAGAGTTGCTAGCTAATAATGATTCAGAGCATAACCTGAGGGAATTTCTTCTAAGAGATTCGGGGTTCTCTTTCAGCTTTTATACTTATCTAAAGTACCAAAACCTGACTTACCTAGCTTGTCGTGCACTACACATATTTCCGAGCAATTGCGAATTCCGAGAATAAGCTTTCCGAGTTCTAGGATGCCAGCTGCCGTTGATCCATTAAATTATAACCGCGGACCCTGATTTCGGTCCTATTGAACCAGAACGGCGTACGAGCGCCCATGCGGCGCCGCTCTCTTACTCCGGAGGGCTATCAAAACAGGAACATCCCCGAGGCTCCACGCAATACCACCCTCCGGCCTCCCGCTCCCGTCGCGCTTGCTTCCGAGATCGCGTGCTCATACTCCTAGATGCTTACTATTCAAGGTGCGCTTTTATCTCGAAACCATGCCCCGCGTTGGCTTTGTAGTCTTGGTAGAGTTTCCTAGGTGTTTCCTGTTCTGAGACTGACTCCACGTGGCTCTCATGCTAGGATAGGCGTTGATGCAGGATAAGCCGGATATCCTTTTCCCCACAAGTCCTTATTTATTTCGTACGATAAAAACGTGAGGCTTTCTCTGCAAGAGTTCAACGCCTCGGGATGCTCCGAACATTACGTATCCCATCCCACCTTCCCGACAAACATTAAAGCAACATGATGCGATGTAGTGGGTCCCAAAGTGACCTGACACGCTTGCCAAAGTCCCGCCTTCCTACTTGAGAGAAATTATTAAAGCATGCAACGCAAAAGCCTCCAGACCGTATAGCCGGGTGGCGAGATGCACACTCGTCACTCACCCACAGATGCCCGGTTACAGTGTCGGTAGCTATCCCGGCTGTTCCCATGCATGTAGATGCTGTCAATTACGTGCGTATAATAAGAACTCTAATCTGGGATTCGGAACGAATGCGGTTTGTTTTACCGAGAGGTTTGCAGCTAGGGATCTGATATCGTGCTCTTACCACATTTAAGCTTTTCAGATTGGAGAGTTGCATCACATCAACCAGTAAAGATCTCACCAAGATATACTTTCAAGTCTTGGACATCGATCCAAAAATGACAAACGTGCATGTCAAGGTAGATAACTACTATGCGTAGTAATTAAGAGGCTCTCGGTTGCCAATGCTTTGATCCGCTTGTACCAACAGTCTCCCACGCCGACGCTGGGCTCCTTTCGCTCGTCATACGACCAGATTTCTATACCTTTGCATGCCGCATTATGACTGTAATCACCTTCCATCTCAATTCATAGATTGTGTCGTTGTCCAATCCCTAGCATAGGATGCCAAGCACAATCTCGCACATTAGTAGCTGCAGAGTCCCACTCACAACTCAGAAAGAAACCTCGCTTCTAGGTGGATAGGCAAAGACAAGAAGTATACGTATTACAGCGTTGAAGGTATGTCTATGCAGGTTAAGGAAAGAAGTGACGACGTCAAGAAGAGTTGGTTTAGCATTTAGACGTTGTTTAAATAAGCTTCACGCTAGGAGTGAACTGGAGGCGACGATGATGTTGGCACCGTGACTTTAAACATTGTGTTACATTAAGGCGGTACTATGAAACTATCTACCTTAGGCAAATTTCGATATCTGGTCAAGGAAATAACGGTGTGCATTGGCGCATGAAGAAATATGTGAATAGGGAAGACAGGAATGCAAGTTACTCTAAACCCACCGGACCTGAAGCCCTTCAATTCTTCTCCTGCCGTCACCCTATGAGCAAATATCTTTCAATTATTGAAAGCAATAATTAATTCATTTATCAGACTCCTGTAGTTTACTGTGCTCAGTGGCCCCAGAAGAAACAGGTCTTCCTCTCATCTGCCACGTCACATACCCTATACACAAGTCAACCTGTGTCGGTTGAACATCGATATAGCAACACATCCCAAGCCCATGTCGACATCTGCCTGTCTAATACAGCTGATTAGTCACACATAATATACGACAACTGACCCCAAAGAGTGATCCGCCTCCATCAGAAGGATTCACCCGCATATCCCACTTATTCCCGTGGCTGGCCAAGCTGCATATGGGATCAGTGACTACTTCATGGCATTGCAAGGATATGTAGATAGGCTTATCTCGTTTTCGGTTTAATATCTAAGCATGGGCTTTGCGGGGGTAGAGACGAGGGGTAATGCTGTGAATGCCAGACTGACACTCGGCGTTGCTCTGCTCTTTACAATGAGACACATTGCGGCAAGCAAAACTTGGTAATTAACTGAACTACGATAGCAATTTACCCATAGAGAGCATATATGATTCAATGGCGTGGCATCCTGTTGGTCAGTCGTCCGGCTCGCCGGCTCGCATGCTCCTCTCAAGACCAAACCCGGATCAACCGCATGGCGCCACAGAACATCAGTGTCTTTTGGTCTTCTTCAATAGAAGTATTTTGTCTCTCGTCTTTGTCTTTGTCTTGTCTTTATCTTTTGTTATTCGTACAAATACCCGCTCAACTTCTGTTGTCAACTGTACAATGCCCCCCATATATCAGAGCGGCGTAGATTTCAAGATCCTCCCAAGAACGCCACAGATGCAACATCAACCACCGCTCCCTGTCTTACAATCCCCTCACATTCATTTATTTTGACTTCTCACCTTCCATCGGTGGGCGGTCCTTGGTCGTCAACCCATGTATCCTCTCCCCGCGCTGCTCCATCTCCTTCTGTCGTGACAGCCGCACGTGCTCGGGCAGACCCCACCACTCGCGCATAAACTCCTCTTGGGCGGCGGCCACCTTGTTCTTGCGCTCGCGCTCGCGCCGGCGCTCCAGACGCATCGAGAACCACTCTACGCGGGCGGCGTCGTGCTCGTCCTGGGTGGCGTGAAGCTTCATGCAGTTGTTCATGACCCGGTGCTCGGGGCGGCAAACGAATGAGACGGTAAAGGTTCGGCCGAGGGCGCATGCAGCGAAGGCTAAGCAGGAATCAGGCATTAGCAGGAGGATTCATGGTGGTCGGTCCGTGAGGAAAAGACTCCGACTCCGGCGGTGGTGGTCTGATGTGGTGCTTTGGCGGTGTCTGCGGGATGCCGGATGGCGATCGACTCACCCTTGATTTCCTCGGCGCATAGGCTCCGTACTCTCTGGTAATAAATATCTCGGACCTGGGCCTCCTGCGAGGCCGAGAGGGGCAGGGGATTCCGTGAGGGCACTCCGAGCTTCTCCCTCTCTGCGGGCGGGTTCTGGGCGGCCATGGCGGCCATGGGACGAATTGCGGATCCGGGGTTCGAGTCGGCGCGCTGGAAAACTCCCAGGCGGAAGTTTCGATCGTCGGGGATTCGTAGCGGGCGGTTTGCTCTGCAGGTCGGCGACGGGATCGCGGGCTCGTCGGGGCGGGTTTCTGCGCTGCTCGGGGAGCTAGCGGATGAGGAGCTTGCGGGTTGCACGACGTGAGGCCATCGGGATGGCAGAAAGGACTGACCGCCTTCTGTTTCCGGACCGGCTCGGAGGTTAAGTTGCACCACCTCCTGTCTCCGATGCGACGTTATGAGAGGGGTTGAGTTTGAGATGTATTGATATTTATGTTCGGCATCTTGAGCTGACGTTGAATTTAATTGAATTGAGGGCATGTGGTGTTAGTCTTGAGTGCCCAAGTACCATCTGCTGGAGACGGCGCATCTCGCTACAACACTCACATTTTCACAACTAAAGCTACAGCCTCTACAGAAAGACTAGAATTTCACCACAAGAGAAAGGAGTCATTTTAGCAGCCAGTTTATGAATCGTGTTTTATTCAATTATGAGTTTAAGATAACATGAAATAGATATCGACCTTCCCGAGCTTCTTAGTCCCAATATCCGAACATCAGCATGTGCTGCTTGCGTGTACCCAAGTTGCAAAATCTAAAACAAACTCCGCGCGCCACCTATGCCTCCATATTTGTTCGTACAGCTCATATTCTCATCACCCGCTCTAATGCTGAGGGGGATAAGGCTGCTGGTACTGCTGGGGAGGAGGAGACACAGCGGCGGGAGTCTGGTACTGGTTGTGGCCGTCCAGCTCACTGCTGTAGACGGTAGAAACGGGCTGGCTCTGGCCGGTCATCTGGGGTGAGATGGGCTGGGTAGACTGGATGGGCTGCTGGTAGGGCTGCTGCTGGGGAGGATATTGGCCAAAGTTCTGCTGGTCCTGGGGAGGAGCGTAGGCCGGCTGCTGCTGGTAAGGGCTCTGGGGCTGCTGGTAGGGCTGACCCTGGGGAGGGTACTGCTGAGGCTGCATGGGAGGCTGCTGGTACTGGCCCTGGGCGTCCTGGAAGGCCATGGGGGGAGGCTGAGGCTGAGTCTGGCTGGGGTAGGTCTGGGGCGACATGGGCGTGGACTCGGCGACCTTGTTCTCCATCTGGTAGTTGTTGTTGGGGGTGGCGGGAGTGGTGCTGCTCATGGCGAAGCGGCCTTCCTTGCGGCCACGGAGGAACATGATCAGGGTCCAGACAAAGCAAGCGATGAAGAGGAGCCTATTCAGGGTGTTAGTTGACTTGGGTATTACTCATGTTCATTAGGGCAACTTACCAGACCAGGGCGCCGAGACCGGCAATGGCAGCAGTCATGGCGAGACCACTCTTGAAGAGGATGACATTGCTGCGCTCCACGAGGTCGAAGGCGCGCTTGCGGCTGCAGGTCTTGCTGTCGAGGAGGCTGCCGTCATCATAGCAGTTGCTGACGGTGACATCGTAGACGTAGCCGGCGCGGCGCGCAGCCATGGAAGCAAAGGCAGCCAGCCACAGGATCATCAACAGGCCGTCGATGACAATGGCGGCGATGATGTTATAGGCCGAGTAGAGCGAGGGGATCTTTGAAGTAAGGGACGATGTAGCCGACACCGATCCAGGTGAACAGGGACTACGACACGCACAAGTTAGAAAAACCCTCGGACGAGGGGATGCAATGAGGCCTCATGAGCGTGTGAGAGACGTACAATGGCGAGCGAGAAGCCCTCCTCGGGAAGGTAGGCATCGTGCATCAGCGTTGCGCAGAGGCCGAGGATGATGAGGGAGAGGAGAAGCTGGAAACCGCGGACGACGGTGACCCAGAGAGGCGCCTGGAGAACATTGTCGGCTGCGAACTTTTCCTGATGCGACTCGATTGGACCGGACTCCATTGCGGCGGCGGGAGGTGGTCGAATTTGGCGATCCTTGTGAGATAAGTGCTGATGCTGCTGCTGATGCCGTCAACCTTGTAAGTTGATTGGTCCCGGGCTTGTGGCGGGGTGTTGAAAGTCGATATCACACGGCAAGCAACAAAGCACACAACACAACTTTTCGCACTTTGAAATAATTTCCAGTCTGTCTCAACGCGTCCTCGACATGAGCGTGTCGAGCACTTATACATAATTCCCCCATTCATTCCCCCATCAAACGCCGTGGCGCTGGGTCCTCAGCCCAAGGCAGATTTCCGGGCCTGGGCTTGCACTGGCGCTATGCTCTGCCGGACAGCTGCGTTAGCGCCTCAGCCGCACCGGCGTGGTGGCCACTGGCATGTCCCCCGTGGGCGGCGGCGGTGGGGAATGGCTCAAACGAGGCGCCGGCTAGGGAGGCCAGGGGAGAGGGCCAGAAGCCTCGGAGCCCTGGAGCCCTGCGATTAAAGCCTTGTTAGTAGGGTTGGGTTACGGCGTAGGCAATCGGGCGGTGGGATATGCGCCATGCGTTGCGGCGTACATGGTGCAGGTGGTGTAGTGCATACCAGTGCCAGCGGTCAAGTCGCTGTCCGTAGGGCGTGGCACAGCCTGGAAACGGGAATATTGGCTCCAGCTGCCACCCCTTGCCTAGTCCGGCACGCCGGCATAGAGAGAAGCGAGTTCACCCAATTGCCAGACCATCACCAGATCCTAAAAAAAGAGTTTCACAGCGGAGGATTAAGCCCGAGCGGCTCGCACTGCAGTCCCAGTTTGATCACTTCCTAATCTCCCACCTTATTTCCCACTCCTCGCGTGTTTATCAGTGAGTCCCACAGGCTGTTCCCAGCCTCTCCCGCGCATATCTGATCTGGGGGATTTGGGGAATCTCGGGAGGCCAACGGCGCACCGATATCTGGATCATACATGCACATACCTAACTACACTTCATGTCGATCTGGGGCGGGGGGAAGAGGGGACAATAGATAGGCTCGTGTTCGTGCTACGGATCACAGCCGAGCTCTTACGGACGGGAGAGAGACGGCAGGATTTTGGGCCGAGCTCCACTGGCAATATCCAAGTGCCGGGATGCCAGGGCGATGCTGCCGACGCATGCCCTGGACTCCTCGTCTGGAGTTTCCTTTCGCAGGATGCCATTGCAGCGGCACGACCATGGCAGAGGGCATCAAAGGACGGAATGCTGCCGTCGGCCGACTGCTCTGCCAGCAACAATTATACCCGTCCCGCTGCTCATTGGGCCGTTGTCGAAGCATGGAGGCTGTGTCGTCGCTGCAGCCATAAGTCTTGTTTGGCGCCCAGGTGAATTGGTGTCGTAGGAAGGCTGAAGCCACCCCCTGTTGGCTGATGCAGGCTACGGAACTAGACACGGAACTAGATACGCAGGGCGTTATCGCAAGGCGAGAGAGCCCCAACGTCAAATCCAGCTGGCCATGGTTTGTGCATCACGAGCTTGCCGACGTGGTACTGTGGTATGCATTGTGGACACTGCCAGTCTCGGCACCTACGCAGTCGGTTCTGCACTGAAACATACTATTGATGATTCATGTAAGAGTCATGTTTGAATCGTGCCGGATTGGCCATGGTATCTTGTTGGCTACTTATGGACTTGTAATTGCACATGGCGTTTTGTGGCTTGCCTATTGCCATCGTAGCCGCCGTGGGCTTGTGTTGAAGCTGTCCAGCCGAGGCCAGCGTCAAAGCCTGGCGTCGGACTCGGCGTCAAGCCCTGTGCGTGTCAAGCCTTTTGCCCCTGGCCCTGCCGCCGCCCATCCTGCATCCTGCCAGGCTCTAGTTACTTGGCTGGCGCCTTGGCCATTTTGAGCTCTCCCGTGTTTATGAGCGAGGATCCCCGATCCACTCTCAGCTGTCGCCTGCCGCCTGTCTGACATGACAGGTTCACCAGTCTGTTGGAGTCGCCGTTTCTTCCCATCCGTGCTTCCCGTCTGTCCGTCTTGTCTGCTTTCGCCAACTTACAGAGTCTCGTTGGGGCCGGCAATCAGCACCTTGATCGCCTCGCCCTCCTTGACCTTCTTGAAGGCCTCCTCGGCCTGCTTGAACTCGACGGTGCCCGTGACGAGCTTCTTGACGTCGACCTTGCCGCTGGCCACCAGCTCGACGGCCAGAGGGTAGTCGCCGGGGCCGTAGCGGAACGAGCCGCTGACGGTCATCTCCTTGATGCACATGGCCATGATGGGGAAGGTGATGTCCGACTTGCCCATGCCGCCCTGCACGTAGTGGCCGCCGACCTTGACGACGTGGATGCTGGTCTGGATCGAGGGCTCGGCGCCGCTGGCGTCAATGACGACGTCGGCACCGTCGGGCAGCTCGGCGAGCTCCAGCAGCGCCTTTGCGTTCTCCTCGGCGGAGACGCGCTGGGAGGTGTAGATGTGGGTGGAAGCAAAGTCCTTGGCGAAGTCGAGCTTGGACTGGACAATGTCGACGCTGACAATCTTGGTGGCGCCGTAGGCTTTGGCAACGGCGGCGCAAAGCAGACCGACGGGGCCGGCACCCATGACGACGACAGAGTTGCCGGGCTTCACGTTGGCCTGCTTGACGATGTGGACGGCGACGGCCAGGGGCTCGATCAGAGCACCCTCCTGCTGGGACACGTTGTCGGGCAGCTTGAAGCAGAAGTCGGAGGGGGCGACCCAGTATCCGGTCAGGGTGCCGTCATAGGGAGGGGTGGCGGCGAAGACCATATCCGGGCAAAGGTTGTACTTGCCAGCAGTGCAGTTGGGGCATCGTCGGCACGGGTATCCAGGCTCAAGCGCGACGCGGTCGCCGACTTTGAGTGTGGTGACGGCCTCACCGACCTCGACAATGGTACCGGACGACTCGTGGCCCAGAACCATGGGGTCCTTGACGACGAACTTGCCAATGGCACCGTGGACCCAGTAGTGGACATCGGAACCGCAGATGCCGGTGTAGTTGATGGCGACGAGGACGTCGTGGGGGGTCTTGAGAGTGGGCTTGGGGCGCTCCTCGAAGGAGACGTCACCGGGCTTGTTGAGGACGAAGGACAGGTTCTACACGAGGGGTGCCGGTCAGCGAATCTGCAACGATGCCCGAGTGGGCGGCGAATTGGGTGTTGAACGTACGCTGGCCATTGCTGCGGTTGGGTGGATGAGTTGGGGGATGGATTGGCGAGAGAGGGATGACGGAGAGGAGGGGAATTAGGAATTGGGGCCTGGTTTTCTATTCCGCTTTTTTTATTGCGCTCCCGATCTCGGTGGGTATCGTGAGGCTTGAGGAGGGTCCCTGGCTAGCCAAGTTGTTGAGAGACGGGGGGGTTATCGTGACGTGCGGCAGTGTGGGTGTGGTGAGAGTATCGTCGCGGGACCTTTTGCTCGTTTTATATATTTCGTGGCGGGGGAGTTGGGGGAGTTGTTTTCAGGATGCCGGTTTCCATCCGGCCGGGAAAATGTTCTGATGAAGGCGACTGCTGCCGCTCAAATAGAATGGCGAGATGGACTGATGAGGGCAGCCATGACGACGGAGCTCCCCAGTCCATCCAATCCATCACATCACATGCCGCCCTGCCGCGCTTCCATCTTTTCTCACCTGCTCACTCACACCCCCACGACGGAGACGCACCGACGCGGGGCACACGGTGGATGGTAGGTCCTGAGTACTTGGATGTCAGGTTCCCCAGGCAGACGGTATGTCCTGTTTTGGCGAAGGCGGTGAATTGCAGGGTGTGAATGCGTCATGTTCAAGCTGGGCCAGCCAGAATTCTGCCGTCATCCCCGTTTTCTGGACCTGGATTTCAAGTACCTCTGACCTCGCCTTCACTGACGGACCCCGCGATGGACCGCAAGCCAAGGGGAGCTCGCACCAATGCCGGGAGACCTGGCTGCAAGACTCGACCCAGGAAGAGCTGGCCGGCCCCACCACCGCACCACGAGCACCGCCAATTTCTCTCCCGCTTCTCTCCCAAGTCCCGCGCTACGGAGGGCGGCGGCGGCCATGGCATTCGGTGACGGGGGCGCTTGAATCGAAGAGCGGGTTTGTTCGTGGGACGGACCAATTTAGCCAGCGCCTTTACCCGCTCCAATGGCTGCCGAGGGAGCTCGAGACGATCCACCGGGCACAGGTCCGACCGTCGGTGAGTCGCAGAGATGGCTTCGTAATAGCTGGAGCGAGGGCCGAGTTGTTGAGAAGTGGATTCCGCCGTGTGCCTGCGTGTGCCTGTGTGTGCTGGTGTCTATCTCTCTGTGTGTGCTGTCAGATGTCTCGTGTTTGTCGACCTGTTGCGTAAAGGTGAGCCCAGCCTTCGCTTCTGCCGGGTTGGTGTGGGGAACCATCCCTCGCCTATCGCCCGGACCGGGACATGGAAGCAGCTCTCGGGAGACTGGATGTGACCTGAGAGCGGGCTATCGATTCATCTCACAAGGAGACCGCGTCCTACAATTTACATGACCCGAGGCCGTGCTCATTCAATGCGATGCTGTCCTCGTTGGTTCCTGGTTCCTAGTCCCTCGCATGTCGTTGATCCCAGCATGGGAGCCGCGGCGGGGGTAGGTGGCAGCTTCCGCGGGGTGGTCTAGGGTGGGTTGGCGTGAGGCTTCAGGGGGTTAATTAGTGGGCTTTTGCACTTGGGACGGGTGCATGGACTCACTGTCTGAGCGCTGGAGTGATTATTGCTCCACTCGTCGCGAAAACGGGACAGAGGTTCAAAACGTTCAAGACGAGGCGGAGGCTTCAACCGCCTATATATATACCTGTTTTCCTGTCGTATGTTGCACGCAGTTCTTACCGAGTGGTAACAACCCTGATGGCTTTCGCCGTTCATTCTCTTTACAGGCGCGGGAAAGAAACCACCTGGCAGCCCGGTGGACAAACCCAATGCCACCAACACCATCTGCGAAAAAGGGACTGACCGCCACAGCCCGGCAACTCAACTTGCAGCTCCCGGTTCCGAGCAAGGGGCAACAGAGCTCGAGATTTGCTACTACCCACACTCGATCCTATTGTCGCTGAAAACGTGCTCGTTTCAACCGTCGCATCACGCTGTGGCGTGGCGTTCGGATCATCGGGGTAACGGATAGCATGCATGCATGTGCGAATGGGCTCAGAGGCGGACGACACATGTTTCTGCGGTGCATGTCGTGGCAGACATCGTACGTCTACGGCGTGTGATGAGACAACTTTGTCCTCGTTTCATTCTGAGGTTGTTGCCTCCTGTCCAGAACGTCATGCATCTTCGGGAGATGGGAGTCTGTCCCCAACCCTGGTCCGCATCGATCTACATACACACATGCTCGGCATTTTGTAAATGCCACTAGCACATGCATGTCCTGATAACTCTCATAAGATCATGTATCCTTGCCCTTTTAGGACAATGTTTCTAAATGCACGCCTTACATACATGTTGTAAGACTATTGATAGGCACATGTGCTACGTCCATCTCAGCTTCTTGTCCCTGGCGAGCTTCGCATCAATGTTTTTTACTATTTTGGATTATTATCAATTATGCCTCACTCAAAACACTGCCTCCGCCATGGAATTTATATTGTGTTGTTAATTAAGTTGAGAATTTTACATACCAAATAATCTACCATGGCGAATCTGTTGCTAGTTTTACCAAGAAAGAACAACGCCGTTCATATTCATAGTGTTCTTAGTTTGGGGCCTGGGGGATGATGTTCGGCTCGATCAACTTTCCCTGCCTCCCTCATTATTCTCAAGCCCATTGTGCTTCCGCTCACGGCTAAATACACATTTCTCGTCTTTGGTGGGCCTTCAATATCATCCGGACGGCTTCTAATTCAGACTATTCTGCTAGTAGCACGCTTGGAGTTGGTGGGCGGGGGCTGAGTGGGACTCCTCCGGTCCCGGGCCCGAAGCAATGAGAGCCGATGGCTCCGCCGGTGGCACGGAGGTTGGGGGGTTGGGCCGATGAGAAATGTTCACGGCACACGATGCCGCATGATTCTGGCGCTGAAATCCGAGCACAAATCTTTTTTTAAGTCTAAGGCGTAGTTATAATCTATCCGCACCAATATGCCGCCTACCTGCTCCAGAAGCCTCATTTCGTCGTTTGCCGTATTCTCACGTTTTGTGTTGGATGAGGCTCTATCGTCTCCCATCACGTCATCCCCTGCCCTCAGCCTCACCCCTCCAATCCACGTCTTATTCATCATCTTTTAAATCCTTATCAACGCCCGCTCCTCCTCAGCATGATCCATGACCCAACTCCCACCGCCATGGCACTGCCAACCCACGGCATAACTACCTTAAGGGCAACCAACATGTTCCTCTGGACCTTGTTCACAATCACTCGCCGCAGCTCCGCCGCCTCGTTGACCCACGGGAACTCGACGTCCGGCTCCGGCTTGTCGAGGAACTCGCAGAGTGGCTCCCACCCTTCGCCCATGGTGTACTCGAGCAGCTGACCCGGCGGCACCATCTCGCGGATCGTGCGGTGGTGACGGTCGTACGCCTCGCGCGCGTTTGCCCGCAACTCTTCAACGTTGTGTGCTTCGAATAGGCCCAGAAGCTGCTTCCGCGAAGCGACACCTGAGAACGAGCCGACGAGCGGCTCGATGACGGAGATGGAGAACTGGCCGAACGTGCTCCAGAGATTGCTGATGACGCCCTCGTTGAGGCTCTTCCACCACTTGTCAAAGTCGCGCACGACGAGGAGCACTTTGGCATCAGGATACGCCTCGATGAGCTGTGGCGCGAAGGCGGCGGCCACGTCGGTGACGGCCTCGCAATGCCCCCAGAGCTCGTCCCATTGCTCGCGGGTAAAAGGCTTGCCCGTGTACGTGGGGAGCACAGGGAACGACGCGTCGGCGGCACGATCTAAGATGGCCCAGTCATCCAGGTCATCGAGGGCCTTGATGCCGTGGTAGACGTCCTTGTAGCCCAGAATGGTGAGGGCCTCGGCGATGGACGCGGTTCCGGTTCGCATGGGGCCCAGTGCGAGGATCTTCATCTCCCGCTTCGGCTTTGCCGCGGGGGTTGTTGTGGCTGCGGACATGATTGTGGTGATTCTGAAGTTTCTGGTGTATCAAGCGATCAGAGTTTGATCCTCGAGTTCACGGAAAGGAGTCGGTAAGTTTAGCTTTGGGCGCCGATTTACTCCCAACTTAGGGTCAGAGTCATGATGAGTTGGTCACTAGCCCCACCGAAATCCTACGTCGAGTTCCCGCTCTATATTCATTCTATCCTATTAATCTAGGAGGAACAGCTCACACGGCCGCTTTGGGGCCCTTAATACTCCGCATGCTCCTGGCAATTGGTCTCTCGCGATGTCCCAAGACTCCAATGGTACGTGGAAAAGCAGACCGCTCAAAAGAATAAAACACCCGAGGAAACAACAAAGCTAGCGTCCGACGTTCTCTCAGATGTCCAAATCGCGTCCCCGTTTATCCACGACGCTAAATTACGTGTCGCATGGTCGCTCGCCTCTCCTCCCGCTTTTCTTCCATCTCGATCCGCTCCTCCGTTGTACTCGGGCCATCGGCCGACGACCCGCCCCTTCGCCAGCTCTCAAGAGTCGGCAAATCAACCGCCTCAATCGGCCGACTGAAGCGGTTATATGCGATAAGGGTATCGGAACCCGTCATTGCAGCGTTGGCCGGGAGTGCTTCTCGGACAGACGAACACCACATCTCGATGGCGTCGTCGTGAATAGGCTTCACGCCGAGATACCTGTAGAGAATATCCAATGCCGGTATTGACAAGCCGTGAACGACGATAGAAAAGAAGACGAGCCAGTACACAATTGGCCCGAGGATCTCCACCAGGTGCGTTTCCTCGGCATCGCCATCACCAATATCAGGAAACAAACGGCGGGCATATTCGACGTAGAAGACCGCACCCGCACCAATGGGACCAAAGTAGCCCATGAAAAGCGCTTCCTTGTAGTTTGCGCACACGGGCTTCATCAACTTGTACGCAGCAAGAACAGCTGGGATCCGACGGAACAATAGAACCAAGAAGCCTAAAAGGAAAAGCCGCCCAATAGTGAGGCCAGTTCCTTCTGGATTATGGAACTCGGCCCATGGGATGATGGTTCCAATGTAGAAAAAGCCGCCAAAATTTAGAAGCAAGGTAAAAACCTGGTTTACTTCGTCATGGCGCCGCTCAGTTTCTTTGAGATAGTGGTCATCCCAGTTGAGAGCACAGCCGGCCACGAAGCAGGCCAAAGAGTCGTCAGTCCCGATTGCGCCGCAGGTACCGACAATGAACATCCCCAACGCAGATGGGAAGAGGAGATAGGATTCATTGTCGATCCATTTCCTAGACCGTTAGTTGTGTTCAATTGAGTTCGTTGGAAGGCATACTTCTTGAGGCAAAAACGAATGGCTTTACAAGACCCGAATCCAATCACAGCCCCGTATAGGACAGACAGCAAGATCATGTAGAGCCATGTCTCAAGAAACCATTCTTTGAGGGCGACGCCAATGCCACCGCCTAGACGCCCAACGCCTTCGGCTGGGAGAAGCTCAATTTGGTTCGAGGTGCCTCCATCTTCCCCTATATCATGGGCGTGTCGCATCATGTAGACAGCAATCATCAAAAACGGGAACCCGAATCCATCATTGGCACCGGCCTCGGAGGAGATGATTTCTCGCAGCGGCCGGGCAACAAACATATCGGCAAACGGGCCCTTTGCAATGGCCTGCGAGAGAACGGGATCGGTGCAAGTGACGCAGGCTGCGATGACGAGAGCGGGGAGTATGGTCAACTTGGGCGTCGTTGCTAGAACACAAAGCGTAGTGGCAAGCCACATCATTGTCATGATGGGGAGCAAGCACATTGCCATTTCTTTCCCGCGTGCCCAAAGGTAGCGAGCTGGGAGCTGATATCCTGCGATGACAAGCTGGAGTCCGATCATGACCCGTGTGACGCCCTGTGAAAGTCAGCACCATTATTCTTACCGCACTGGTGGTAGATGTGCAAGTAATGTCGGTATTCTGTAGGAAGCGTACCAAGGTGATATCATGCGTCTGGTCCTTCACTGCATGGCCCCATTCCTGACTGTCAATGAACTTTGCTGCTACTGGCCCGAGAGCTATACCCATCACCACTGCCGGGACTATGTACAAATGTCAAGAGTCAGTCAATTCTTTTATTGCACGAAGGCTCCAATACGATGTAAGACTTACGGGCTACCCCCAGGTACCAGACCTGCTTGATCACAACTGAAATGAGGCCATAGAGGACAATAAAGGCGCCTGTGGGGGTTAGTTTGGTCACAATATTGCTCGATTCAAACCATCGTGAGCTTACCCAGCGCTCCAAGGACAATGTTGAGACTGCATATATCTAGAGAAGGCATCTCAAAATGGCGCCATTGCTTCAGTAGACTTGAAAATGCCAAGAAAAAGATCGAGGCTCAAACGGGATCTAGAACCAGAAAGGACTAGGAAGGGTAGATATGTGCCGAGCCGCCTCAGGACAAGGAGACCCTCCCAGGCGATGATGGCACCGGAACCATCTCCCTTGATCTACAAGTTCCATCACACCCAAGTCCCAGGAGACAAGACAAATAGTGGGACGGGTAAGCCATGATAAGGACGCGGCCAAGGATGAATGCCGCTAGCCGAGGAAGGGAATGCGTACGACTCGAGATACAATGGGACAAGCCTCCCAAAGTGCTTACAGAATGTCTCGTCACGGATTCCCGGCGGCGCTGCGACAGTATCGACGTTGTGCACGGCACCGAGTTCCCGGCCGGTCCGAATGCAAATGAGTGGCTCCGTTGGCGACCGGGTGTGGGAGACACTCCGTGGTTTAGTTCTCGGGGAGACATGCCATTTGAATCGATTACGAAGAAGTCTCCTTGTCAGGTTCCTCTTCTGTCTCTTAGGCCTCCGCAAAACAAATGAGTCGCTGGCGATCGTAATCGGGCTTGGAAGTAGCCATGTCTCAGACCGACGGCCAGTTTGCGGTATCTGGAAATCTATTTACAGGTACTACCTAGTAATTTAATCATGCTACTCCCTAGGAATTACGTAGCTAACATCAGCATGGGATGACTTTCTCTGCTGCGGCGAAATACACTTCAACGTCATTTGGCTGCTGGTTCTCAACATTAAACTGCCTACCGCCACACGTTTTTCATTCAAAAGTCTCATTGGCCCCGACACTCATGGCTATGTTTAAGGTCATAAAATTCATAAATCCAAATTTGTTGGTTTGTAGGAGCATGTTAGGCTACTTATGGTAGGTACTTTTGGGCTCGAAATTCCATCCATCAATGCATAAGGAAGGCCTCAAGTTTCATTCTTCGTCATCCTCCTCGCCTCACACCTTCCACCCAATCGAATCGTCCTCGGAGGGACTTTGACACAATTCGGATAATCCGGCATAGCCGGGCTCTTTCTGTTATATTCAGATTTGTTGCACCGCCACCGTCTTGAACCACGTTGCCATTGTCTCGTGGTCCTGCGCCGCTCCTCGTAAAGGCGCACCTTGCCTTATTGTTTGATACAACCTTGAGAAGGGGATGATATATTGCCTTGCATGTGTAAGTCTCACCACTCTAGGGCCGGCCCGCGCCTAGGAGTTCAAGGACTGGACTTCTTCTGTGCCGCGGCAGCCGGCGGAGGCACGGGGACCTTCTCGAGGCCGTGACGAACACTGACATCGCTCGACCCAGGCGAGCTGAGATATTCGCCGAAGGTACGCTGTTCGATATCTAGATCTCTCCAGCTCACTCCGTTGGTCCGACGAGCTTGGATACGGAAGAAGACGCGCTTGGCCCACTTCCAGAGCTCAACACCACCGAAGAACAAGCCGGCGCAGACAAAGACAATGCCCCATTCCCAGCTGATTCCCTTGTGCTTGAAGACGACAGTGCTGATAACTGGGATGTAGATTAGAGGGAACAGCGTCACAAAGCCGAACACAATAGCCCAGAAGAGGAACTGGTTGCGCCAAATGTCGTGCATCCACTGAGTGAAGTACAGCTTGGAGCCTGGTTGCATGCGGAAGAAGGACCGTCGCTTGTCAATCATCTCCCAAGCCAGGAACAGTGAGAACCAGGTGAGGCAGGCAAAGGTAGTGGCACGCGATCGGAACACGGTATCGCAGGCCTCACTGTATCGCTCGTTGCAGCCCTCTCCGAGATTGCCGTCGCCCCAGGCATACAGGCGCAGCACAAAGGAACCAAGGCAAAGCGCTGCGATCCAAAGGCCGTAGACGGTCATGTCGCAGATGAGTTCGAGAGTGAACACGCCGGTTTCGAGAGGCTGCGGCGGCCTGCGAAGAATGTCGGGCACGGCACGCTCGAAACCGAGACCCATATCAGGCATACCAGAGGTCGCCATGATAATCCAAACGATCTGCACGGGAGCCAGAGGGAAAACTGAGAGACCAGTTCGGTCCTTGAATGCTAGACCGACAAGGAGAACACAGGCCTGCGCGACATTGGTGGCCAGGACGTGAAGAATGAACTTTTGGATGTTGTCAAAAATGCGGCGACCCTCCTCGATTGCCGCAACAATTGAGGCAAAGTTATCGTCGGCCAGAACAATATCGGACGCGTCCTTTGCGACGTCAGAACCAGCCTGGCCCATAGCAATTCCGACGTCAGCACGACGAAGTGAGGGTGAATCGTTAACACCATCACCGGTCTATTCTAGTCAGCAAACATTCCATCATTCCTTGGGATGCTACAACTTACCATGGCACAGAACTTCTTCCGGCGGTGCAAAGCCTCGATCATTCGGACCTTGGTGTTGGGAGCACACCGAGCAATTACAAGTGGGAGGAACGGCAATTGATCGACTTGATCATCCGAGAGGCCGTCGAACTGGGTAGCAGTCATGACCATTGAGGCCGCGATATCATGGGCCACAAGATCCATGCGAGTGGGTAGGATACCGACCTCAATAGCAATGGCCTTGGCGGTTTCGGGATGATCTCCAGTAAGCATATGGACGGAAATGCCGGCCTCGTGGCACTCCCGGACGGCCGGGGCAGACTCGGGACGAGGAGGATCGTAAAGACCGACGAGGCCACGGAAGACAAGGTCGCACTCAACCGTGGTGCGGTCGACCTCGTCACCCTTCTTCAGATCGACGTGGTAGGTCTTCGATGCCAGAGCCAAGACACGCAAGCCCATACCAGCGAAGGCCTCCATGTTGTGGAGGATCTCCTCACGGAAGTCATCCGTAATAGGGACTTGATCATCCGAATCAGTAGGGCAGTAGGTGGAGCAAGCTCCGATAACACGTTCGACAGCACCTTTGGTGAAGGCAAAGAGCTTGCCCGAGCGATTGTCCTTCATGATGACAGACATGCGCTTGACGTCAGAATCAAAGGGCAGTTCGGCGACCTCGCTGTACTGTTTGTGCTCATCATGGCTAGTGAGTTTGAGGCGGTTCCAGTCGAATCGAGAAGCAAGGACTTGGATAGCAATCTCAGTGGGGTCACCACGAGCGTGCCACTCGCCGTCCTTCCGGACGACAGTCGCAAGATTCGCTAGGGAAGCGACCTGAAGGAAGCTGGTGAGGCCACTGGCGCTCTGTGAAATCAAGTTGGCAGCTGTATCAATAACACCACAGGCATCGCCACCCTGCTTGAAAGGGATCTGATGCGGCTGGCGAGGGTCGTATCGGATATCACCCACAGTGGGATCGAAGGGAGAAGACGAATTTTCAATCGTGTAAGTTCCCTTGCCGGGCATCCAAGCGCCGCGGGCCACCATCTTGCCTTGGGTCAGGGTACCAGTCTTGTCAGAGCAGATATCCGTGACTGCACCTAGAGCCTCGAGAGACTTCAGGTTTCGAACAATGACGTTGCGCTCCACCATTCGCTTCGTGCCGGCAGCCATAGTGATGGTCAGGACGACGACCAGACTAGCTGGGATCATAGAAAGACCCGTGGCAACAGCGTAGATGATGACCTGTTGGTGAGCGTCGAATTTATTGGCAGCGAGCACAATGATTGCACAGATGACGGCAACACCGAATAGGAGAATAGCCAGCCTGGAAAGCTTCTTCTGCAGAGGAGTACCCACGTTGACACCCAAGAAGCGACCAATGGCATCCGTGAGAGTCAACGTGTAAGCCTCGAGATATCGGTGCGGCTTGGCCGACCCATCAGTCTTACGTTTGACGGGACGGACCTTGCTGTCCTTCTTTCGAAGGGCATTGGCAATGGCACCAATCTCCGTGCAAACGCCAGTAGCGAAAACGATACCCTTAGCACGGCCCTTAGTAACAGTGGAAGAGCTGTAGGCCACGTTGAGACGATCACCGGGGCCGGTATTATCCTCGAAGACTGCATCCTCATTCTTCCTGACTGGTAGGGACTCGCCGGTCAACATCGCCTCGTCCGTTTCGAAGTTGATAGCCTCAATAAGTCTAGCAGAGTTAGATCGACAGGACCAGCGTCAGGCTGTAGGTTACTTACCGGATATCGGCCGGGATTGTGTCACCAACCTTGATTTCCACAAGGTCGCCGGGCACAATATGGACAGAGGGAACAACCATGGAGTCTCCACCACGAACAACGGTTGCAGTGGGGGATGAGAGCGATCGGAGGGAATCCATGGTCTTCTCAGCTGAAT
Organism: Ilyonectria destructans; assembly: GCA_020740775.1. Lineage (NCBI taxonomy): Eukaryota > Fungi > Ascomycota > Sordariomycetes > Hypocreales > Nectriaceae > Ilyonectria > Ilyonectria destructans. Next base: position 891,072 of record JAHEWK010000011.1, read on the forward strand.
ACTCCTGGAAGAATCCGACGACCACGTTGAGCATAATGACAAAGGCGACAACACCGCCTTCGATCCAAGATTTGATACCAAAAGAGACAGCCATGGCGAGGATCAAGACCTTATCGCGGCGTTAGTCAGAACCTTTCGATCCATATAGATATGGGATGTGGATAGGGTTATGCAGAGCACAAGAAACCTTCTGTGCAGGTTCCAGTTGCGAGGATACAGAATATGGTGGCAGTAAAAACAGATGCAATATAAGGGGCGGGGGGTTGAAAACAGCCAGACAACCAAAGAACAAGATAAGAACCCCGAGGCAGAAATACTCACCAATGTCATGGCGTTGGCCACCTGGGCCAGGATGATCTTGAGGGGTTGGATGCCTTCGGCATCACCGAGATCGTTATTTCCAAACGTTTCCAACCGCTGGCTGGCCTCGGTCTCATTCAAACCATTCATGGTATCAGCCTTAAGCTCCTCTGCTACCTGGTCAAAGGAGAGAGCATGAGCAGGCTGACTCATGGGGGCATTGCTCTGGCCAGAGACGTGAGTCTCCGATGCCTCAACTTGGGCCATGGTTATGGTCGACACTGACAGCGTGTGTCAGCAAGCCTAGCAGTGGGTTGTTGTTGTAAGGTTCCTGTAAGAGAGGGATGAAGTTATTCTGGTACCGGATAACCCTAAAGCCTACTTGGATTCCTGGGAGGGGGATTCAAGAAGCCTCGAGTTTGGCGATCAGGGGTGGACAAGCAAAGAATCCATGGGGAGAAAGACACTGAGGAACAGAAGGAACAGAAGGAACACAGGAGGAGCGCAGGGCCGGGATGACGACATCTTATAGTTGCCAGCGGAGGACCAGGACAAATGTTGAGGCAGGCTGTTATCTCTGGCACCTCCGTCATGGTGCGACTCCTAGAGGATGAGTTTACTCCAGAGACCCCCGCAACGCCAAGGTCGGTCCAATTTTCCTTCTCTGCTTTCTGTCTTTCTTCCAGAAGGGCGGGGTTGGAGACTGGAGCGAGTGTCTTGGCGATAGGACGGAGTCCTTGGTATTGTTGTCATAGCCGGCTCATCCGCCTCCAGAACCGGGACTGTCCAAGGCCACCGGTGACAGCTCCGGGAAGGGAGCGTCACGGTGGAAGACGATGAAAGCTCATTGGTTACGACCTGTGCCGTTCTAGACGGCGTTGGGTATCTGGACCGTCTCGACAGTCGGGCACTCGCCGTCCGCACGCCATCCAGCTGGTCGGAGCAGTGACGCGGCGTAGTGGGCTCGGCATCAATTGGCGGCTGTGAATGGGCGGCGGAGCCTTGGCCGGGTCTTGGCCGGGTCTTGGGAGACCGGGGTTTCGTTGCTTTTGGGGCACCGAGCCGGCGCCGAGCCTTGGAGGCGGCGATACTGGCCCATGAGCGGCCGTGGTGTTCTTCAAGGCCCCACGAGGACTCCATGAAGACTCCGTTGCGGCCACCGAAGGTGGGTCTACGCACAGGACTGCATTTAGCATTACATTAGGAACCGACTGTAGGCGGCCCTGTGATGGTCTCGGGCAAGATACGTAAGCGATCATAGCACACCCCCCAGGAAGGAGAAGAAGGGGGGTGTCCTGGAGGGTCAAAGGATCATGTTGGTGTTCTAGGCATTCTGTGCGAAGCAGCCATTGGGTTAATTCGTTTCCAGACTGTCCACATGTCTCCTCAGAGCGGCATGTTGGACCCAACGAGTGCGAGGGGGTTGCTCCGGCCGTTGTCCGGCGATAGGTTGGTCGCGGACAGCTCAAACAGAGCCAGCAGAGCCTCCATCCTCCACCGAGACGTTCGTCCTGCGTGGTCTCGTGACCTCATCCATGGAGATTAGATTTCGATCAGATCTCGACAACGGCTGGTTCGTTTACTGGAGAGCGGCATCTTGATTTAGCCCATCTTCAGGGCGAGGTGCAGGCACTGCCACAATCGTGGAGACACTCTCGAAGACTTTGGACTGTTAAGACAAAGAGTCTTATCTTTGCCTAGAGCTTCAGGATACCTTAGCTAGAGGAAGTACCACATCGTTAGCTGCTGCAAGAGCCGGGGTATGTTTCTAGTGATGGAGACGTGCATACGATGGATCCCTAACAGTTAACTATGCCTATTACTCCTTACCCTGTTATAATCTTATTTCTTACGTGAGCCTTCTGCGCTGTTTCTAGAACAAGTCCCCGCATGGGAGGTACCTTGTACGTAAGTCTGCGTCCACCTGCATCTCTGATAATCTCTCTAAACGTGACAATAAGCTTAAATCGCCGACTCCTGGACCAGGCCCCGCTTCCTGGATACGACCTTAGGCAGCGTCATCCGCGCCGTCGATATAGCCGCATCTCCAGGCGTCTCACAGCGTCTCCGGGCGCTCTAGCGCTTGTCAGGGGACCCAAGAACACGCAGCATCACTTGAAGCCACTGGTGGGCGACACGCGGGTCACGTACGGTGAATACGGATCCCTCGCAGGACGGTTACATGTCTTCATTGGCCATGACCCCGGATCGCACTCCGAGGGTCCGCGGAAAGGTCCACGCCGTGGCCAACTGAGCGTCGTCTCAGCCAGTCCCGCCGCAGGGGACAGCCCGGAACGGTCGGCCTTTGGACAGCAATCATCACAGTGGTTGCGGAGGTGGCGGAATTGTACGGGTGATGGGCCTCAATCACATTATGTGGTCCGCTGGTGGCTGAAGGGGGGCGACGACAAAATCTGCTCCTCAGCAGGGCGTCCAGCGTACTCAACATCCCAGCCTGACACCAGTGCCTCGCGGTGCCTCGCGGTGACTTGCCTTGCTTCTAGTTGCTTGCCGTCGTTTCCGGGCCGTCAATCTACAGCTGATAGCCTGATTCCCATATAAACCTCGGAGTATTTGAGCAGCCATAGGCGCGGGAACGGCGGTGACTTGGGAACATTGTGACAAATCCCGACGCCGGGGTGACGGGATCAGACTGGAGACCGGAGACGGGAACTTGGGGACCGGGGACGGGAAACTGGGGATGGGCCGACGGTGAGGCTCCAGGAAGGCCAAAAGCGCCAGTGTCAAGTCCAGAACATGAGATGCGAGATTGGGCGTATATCTCAGATACTCCCGCCCCTTGCTACTCATCTAACCTGCCAGCTGGATCTCATCAGAGGCAGATAATGGCGAGCAAGCGTATACTCAAATGAAGCCATGGATTCCAGGATACCAGCGCCTTCCTTTCAGTCAAGCCAGGTCTGGGGGTAGGTATGCAGGGTGTCATAATCGTTGGCATCGTGACAAGGCAGAATTCACTAACCCAGTCGATGCTTCAGGAAGCGTCAACCAGGAGCCACTTAGGTGGGACCTTGCCGATCAGCTTTAGCCTTTCCCATCAATGCGTTACAAACACTGTTTAATCCCATACTCAGGCTAGAACCTCGATGACCCGGCTAAGTGGCGGAAGAGACCGTTCCATGGCGGAATCGTTAGTCTGCATTGGCTATAAACGCCAAGAAACATCAACGTGGGATGCAGAATGACAAGACTGCAGGGAACAAGAAATCTGTCAGCTGCTCCTTCCTAAAACAAAAGTGTCGGCAGGGCCTACAATCACTCGTCATTGCTTCTCTTTGCCAGAGTGAAAAAAGCATTTCGAGTTTTGGCCTAGTTGGGCGCTGAGATATCAACCGCTGACCATGTCAACGGTATGACCTTCAAACGCCAGATTGAAGCCCAAGAATAAGTTAGATATTTTAGGTGAGCCCAGAGAAAGTGGCAAGAGAGAATAAACCGAGAGGCAGATGGAGTCCCAACCAAGCAGACGAAGCCAAGGTCGAGCCAACGGGGCCAAGGACGACCTTAAAGAGCCAAGGAAAACCTTGACAAAGCCAAGTCTATCCCCAGGCAGAGAAGTTGCATATGCAGGAAAGAGACAAAGACGCCAGAGTCATTGTCTAGATAAGCAGGTTTCCAAGAGTCCCGTCGATGCTCGGCATCGTTCGCGACCAAGTAGGTTAGGTATCTTTTGCCGGAAGGATTTGCCAGGCTCGATTCAATTGCGATTTTAGGATGAGTCTCGTGAAATCTCAACTTGATTACCATTACCCCACCCCAGGAAAGAGAAAGGACTTGGATACGTAGAGCTGACGTTTTAAACGGTTCTCCCTCATCCAGCTCTACCCTCCCCCTTGCCACCCAATGTATACAAACCCCAGCACAGTTACACATACCAAGCTCTGTAGGCTACAATGATTCATCGGGCTAGCAAAGGCAAATGTCACCTTCACATTGTAAGGTGACCAAATGCTACACCGAGTGGACTATCTATCTCAGACTTCGTACGGAGTAGCGACGCCAAAGATCGCCAGACTTCTGACACAAGGCGCGATCTCGGTGAAGCTCCACTGGGGTAAATCCATTACCACATCCTCTGCGATGAATTTGTCGAGGAAGATAAGAATCCATCGCTAAGTAAGTCAAGACTTTCTGCCAAGGAGCACAAGAGGAGTAATGTGTTCAGATGTTCTCGCCGTGCCGCGAGCCTGCATTGCGCAGGCCCCGCTTCGGGCGAAAGGGCTTTTACGTTTCTAGAAGGGAGCCAAATATAAACCATCAATGAGATGAGATAACGCTGCAGGAGAAGCTTCGTTGTATGGGTCGTGGAATGGACCAGAAGCCTTGGCACTTGGCATGATAACATGAGCGAGCGGGGAACCATGGTCCCGAGTCAGTTTTCTTCCAAGAAACCCGGCATGACGCCCAAGGAAGCTTCGGATCACGCCCAACAGCGAACTAGTTGATTGCAAATTGAAGTTTACATCTTGGCACCGGCCGTAAATTGCATACACTGAAGATAAAAGCCATGGCATAACGTAACAGAACATCATCGCCAACAGTTGTTACTGGATCCGCACCAAACGAAACGCCGTCATATCCCAACCCCCACACCATCTCTTACAAGTTCCCCCATCCCGGAGCAAAGCCTAGCCATTATCATCTCTTCAAATCTCGGCCATGTGGTGAGAACAGCACTTCCAGTCGCCTCCGGCCCCCTGCCGAAACGTGGTCGAGCACCAGCCCTCCGTCGCAACCATCTCGCCGTCTTCGAGCCGCCACGCGGTAACGCGGTACGTGACAGCCGAGCTCATCAGGTCGATTTCGACAAAGTCTGGGTCGTCGTGGATCTTAAAGGCCGTCCACGGCTCGTAATAGTCCTCGAGGTACTCCTTCAGTGTCGGCTCCGTCTTGGGCGAGTAGACTTCCCGGTCCGGCTCGGCGAGCAGGGCGTCGTGGGTGATGTACTTGTGGATCGTCTTGGGCTTGTCGCAGAGGGCGTGCCAGAGGAGAGCCGTGGCATCCATGGTGCCCTCTTTGTTGCGGGAGCGGATGTTATTTTTTTTCGGTTCTTCGTCAGACATGGTGGTGGTTGTGGTTGTCGTGATTGATAGAGAGCAGATCAGAGAGACGTTGCAAGACCCAAGATTTCGTCCTTATTTGTTGACAGCAGTAGAAGAACAGCAAAAGTCGAAAGAAATAGTCCCAGTAAATTTGGCTGACGTATGTTTCCAAAGCCTTGATATCGTCATCTCCATGAGTGTTGTGGCCGAGTTGCACTAGAAACTTGGAAATCCACCACATCCGGATCCCTGCCGCCTTTGACGTCAGAGACGCGCAGCAAATCAGGACGGGACAACGGCCACACATCGCGGGCGATCATCATCGCTGCGGGGATAAACCAGTTGCAGGGCTTCTGCAGAAGTGTCCGCTTGTGTCAAATTATTCCATCATAATGCAGCCGTTCGAGATCGTCATCTCGGCCGATTCTGGTGGTGACAAGCGCCAAATCGGCCGGAGCCTCACACAGGTCATCTTCGGTTCAACTCACCGACCGTGAATGCAAACACGGCTTAAATACTTCGAGAAAACAGTCTAACATGCAGTAAATGCTAGAAATTTTGCTTACTGAAAACCAGTGCCGAAGATTCGTCGCGAGTTTGGTCTGTATTGGAGGTCGTGATGTGACGTCAACCAACCCCACAGAGGTACCGTCATGATGACACTCCAAAAATATGCAGAGACAACCGTGAAAGTCCACTTCCAAGGCTGCTTTAAAGCCGCCAATGCTCACTGAGCTTTGAAAATAATGTTCATTCATAATAGTCATCAAGTCATTCGAATTATTTCGTAAGGCCATATACAGAACTTCCTCCACTGCCAATGTGAACCCAACCAGTGGGTATATAGTGACAGTAAACTAAACAGGAAGCAATTAATCTCATCCATACTCAAATGCGAATTGGGAATATATCCCAAACATCTTTTCCCTCTCGGCGCCCATACAAAACGGAACCGTCATAGGTAGGTTAAGGAAATCAGTGCGTCGTGCAGTGTCGTTATCTGCGGCTTCGTAGCCAGAAAACCATCTTCAAAAGAAACAACAAAACCAATCAAATCAAAAAGCATACTCTCAATGCAACCTCTCCTTAATGGCCAATATTCCCGATACTCCGGGGCAGCATTTGGTGCTCATCTCATGTTCGCACCACGAGCACTTCACCGTCATGGAAACTTTGCCCTCGAAGCCCATCGCCTCTGACGATGTGAAAACGGCCTCGGGGTTCGCCATAGCCTTGTATAGCTTGATGGGTATGTCATGGTAGCGCTTGCATTCGCAGCACACCACAAACAGCTTTCCGACACGGTCGCCACCTTGGGGTCCGTGGCGGCTCGATTTCATCGATGATTCGGGGATAGCTACCGCCGATTTTTGGCCGCGCGCATCCAGATTCGGCGTGCTCTTAGATGCCTTTGGACGAGAGTACTGGGGCAAGTTGTCGGTCTGTAGCTCCGAGGGCCTCATGCGGCCCTTGCTCTTCTCTCTGTGCCTTAGTCGCGGCTGTGCTTGTGTAAGGGGTGACATCATGCTACTCTCGTCCGAAGAAGTGAAGTCATGTCTGCTGTGTGGTGGGCTTCGGAGATTGGCGTTTGCGAAAGCCTCCATCACTTTTCTCGAAGCCGCCTCAATGGGGTCCAGTTCCTCGTCGGTTTGAGGCGCATCGGAGAGTTGGAATCGATCGCAAGGAGGGAACTGCGGCGAACTGGTTGCAGACCAGCAAGGGCTGTATTGAGACTGCTTTCCTCCGGCCATATGCGGAAGATGCTCTGAGTCGGACTGGGGTGGGGACGAATCCGGTGTACTCGGGGGTGATGCAGACTGGAGAGCGTCCGAGTATGAGGACTCATCGGATGAGCTTGTTGTGGGCCTCCAGATGTCCGAAGACTGCGCTGTACTCGGAGCTATGTGCTCGGCGAGACGTCGAGAGATCTTTATCTGGGACGAGGCAAGACCAGCGTCTGGTTGTTTTGTCGTCTTTTGAACATCTGTTCGGGGTAGTATCATCGCCTCGTTCTTGAGAGGACTTGCTGGGAGTGTCGGCGAATATCCTTTGGAGATGCTGCTCGTGGTCGACGTCGGAGAGGTGGATGATTGTGATCCGCTTCCACGACTAAAGGTGGACCGAGCAGTGTCCTTGAAGTTAAACTTCGAAGTTGGAGACGTCGGAGAGTCTACAGGGAATGGCGTTGGGCGAACACCAGGGGCGGTGTTCTCATATCGGATGCTCGGTGGCGTGGCATTCCGCTTCTCGCTGGATGTCTTGCCTGCTCCCACGGCCTTCCTGTCTAGCCGCGGGCGAAGAGACTCCTTGGAAGCTCGAGTCGGTTCATTTTTGGTCGCCTCGATGGGTGACTGTGGCTGCGAACGACTAAGTAAGCCAAGAGAGTTTCTCTTCGAGTTCCTCCTTGGAGGTTCTGGGGGGATAGATGAGACAGAGGCAGTTGATCCGTGTCTTGAGCGAGTCTTGGTTGACGACGGGGGATATGGCGTTTTGTCCTTCTGCTCGGTGGCCGTGTGTCTTTCGGGTTGTGTTTCCAGACGTAACGTCTCGGTCGCCTTCGAACTCCGGTCCTTATCAGCCACGTTGAGCGGCTTGATGACCCCGTTTCCGTTAGACGCCTTGTCTGCCCCAAGGTCTCTCGCTGATATCTTTGCTTCGAGGGTAGCAGGTGGGCCAGTCTTGATATGAAGGCCACCCCGTCTCGTCAAGCCTGTCTCCTTGACGTAAATTGATTCCTCGACAGACGGCGCATTCTTGATTGGTTCTTCCAGTTCATCTTCGGTGTCAACCACGGCGCATTCGTCAGCCGCCTTCGCCGCCTTCTTCTTGGCACGAGCACTCCAGAGGTAGATGTTTGCGGAGCTGAAAGAGTCTCGTTTGGACGGGGATTTGGGCGACATCATGGCTTGGTTCCTCGCCGACGACGTCTGCAGGGAAATTGGCGGGTAGGTTCGACGCTGCGCATCCGCTTCCTTGTCTTGGGCAGGCTGGGGCGGAGTCTTGAGCGGCGTGAAGGAGCCAACTCCAAGGAACGACTTTCGCAATGCAGGATGGACTGTGCTGTTTCCCTTTGATTGGTCTTCCACAACTTGCTGCCGGAAGTCCTGCTTCTTCTTGTCCAGCTTGACGCCACCGAGGAACCCCGAGGGACTCGTCTGGTCGAAAGACGCGCGTCGAATCTCAAAGGAGTGTCGGATGGCCGAGGTCAGCGAACCAGATCTGCCTCGCCTGGGCTTCTCAGATGGTTCGTCCCTAGCATCCCTGTTGTCTTTGTTCCCAATAGAAATTCCCAGCAGGCTAGATGACCGAGTCTTCTGCTTTGGTGGGCTCACTGGGTCGGTTTGGCTTCGAGCCAGGCCTTGTGAGAGCGGTGGCGCCTTGCTCAGACGTCTTCCACGAGGCTTGTTTTCGTTGATTTCTGGTTCTCTCCCCCGTCTCTCCTCTCGCTTCTCTTCTTTCTTTTCCTCCTTTCTCTCCTTCTTCTCTTGCTTGCGGCGGCCGTATGCCTCCCAGCTGGGTGACTGGCAGACGGATCTCTCTTCTTCGACATCCGGAGGGAATACGAAGGCCACCGTCTTGTGGGCGGGTACCGATGCGCCTCTCGAGTGACCAGGATCTTTGATAAGCTTTCGTTGGAAGACAGCTGGTGACTCGGCTGCGGCAGGAGGAGCTATGTTGTAAAACAGCGGTGGCGGCACTGGGCCATAGTTTCGAACGGGCGGAGGTGCTTTCTTGCCATCCTTTGGCACCAGCTCAAAGCGGCGAGGTTGAGGAGCCGGACTCGGAGGAACGGAGCCAGCTTGAGAAGATGAGAGGGAGTGGTTCGTTGAAGCGTGCGCTCTATGGATCTAATTTGGATCGGGAAGCGTGAGTACGAGTATTCTGGCCATAAATGAGATTTTAGGAAGAAATTACTTACCACCATCTTCTTCTCCAGGTCGAGCATCAGCTGGAAGCTGTTGGACCGCGAACGGCCCTGTGTTTGGACGGCTCCAGGCATGGCTTCTTAGAGCAATGCCGAGATGATCTGCAATCGAGCTACCAACCAGGTGCTTATGACCACCTGAGGCATGCGAAAATGCAGCGAATCTTTTGGGCCGTGTTCCACTTGTGGGAAGAGTTGCTGCAGACAGCCGTGACTGCGCGGGAGGGATTGCAGGCGGGAGAGTTCTTGTATGAATGCGTAACGCGGTTGGCGGGCGAGCGTGTGTGTGTTATTGTTTAGTTGCTCCAAATGCGGCGGTCCATTGGAGGGGCTGGTGGTGGGTTATCGTCTGGATGCAGCTATTCGCTTCGGGTTCTCTTCTCATAGTCCTTCGTCTCCTTCTTCTTGGTGGTCCTGCTCAAAGTGAGGACACACGAACGAAGCAGAAAAGCGAGAGGCGGCGTGAGGCGAGTGATCAACGAACGACAGACACAGTGATTCGCCGACAAAAAGAAGCGGTGGACGAGATCTGAAGGGGAGGCGAGGGTAGAAAACAGGCCGAGTAAATAGGCCCAATCGCGTGATGGGGGAGGGAAACTGGTGATACGACAACACTGGTGCAAGGCACAGTCAAGCAGGGCTGGGCAGGACAGATCAGAGGACGAGGAGAAGAATGGATTTCCTTGCAAACAAGTTGTTGGGCGAGGGACGGAGAAATGGGAGAAAGGGCGACAGCCAGGATTAAGCCTGCTGGGGGTTGAGGAGCAGATGGAGGTGACCTGTTACTAATGCTAATTTCCTCATATCTGCTGAGACTCTTTGTCCCCTTGATACTTAGATCCATGATCCCGATGCCCTTTATTTTTGCCTGGCGCCCGCTAAATCCCCGCCAAGCTGAGCAGCGGTGCTCCCGGCATGCGGGATGCGGGATGCGGCCCCTTCCACCATCAGCAGACGGTTGGACAGGCCGCTTACAGGGGCCTACAGCACATGTTCTAGCGGACCTAGGCCCTATATACGGACCTCGTACCCCCACCAGCCCTAATTTTCCGGTCGACTAACAGGCTTAACAGCCGCATCCTGCGAGCCCCGCGCGCCTTCATGGGGTGATGCCAGGCTTCGCTTCGCCGTGCTGAGAAGCATGTTTAAGAGCTTGGCCTGCATCCGGCCACCGCAAAGCTAGAGATGGAGCTAGGGCTGAAGAGCAGCAGTTGAAAGCTGGAGGTTGGCCGCCACTGCTTGGAGGCTTAATCGGCCGAGTGAATACGAACTGGCAAGGTGGGCACTAAGCGTCAGTGTGGCTGACTGAGGATCCACAGCGATTGGGTGTTGGGCGGCGTGCCCAGCGGCGGGCCACCCATCCTCAGCGCACCTCAGCGCCAATGGCACGATCTACACGGCGGGCTGCAGTGGTCCATGAGACTTGCAGGGAACTTTACAGTGGAGGAGGGCTGGCCCCACGATGCCCGGCATGCCGCAGTCCCAGATATAGTCTTCAGACTAGGGTCGACCTCCAAAAATAGCACTGCCGTCGTCTATCTTGGGATTGTTCTGGATTCCTGGGATCCTTGGTATCATACGGAGTACGATATTTACGCGGATGCACTGGTGGAATGCCATGCTTCCAACTCCTGGTTCTTGCTTCCATTCCCGAGCTTTTGGGACATGGCCCTGTCTCTCCCAGTTCATGAGCGACCATAAGCAGGCGAGAGTAAGCGGGCGAGTAAGTCCAAGACACTTTGGGGTGGATGAGAATGACACCATCCCATGTGCAGACGAGACAGCGGGTAGGCTTATGGAGGTGGCAATTGTAAACGAACGTTGGGTAGATGGCACCTCCGGGTCCGAGAAGTGGCTGCACTGGCGCTTCTAGGCCACCGGAGTTCGGTTCTCGGAATGCATCCGAACTAGACGTCTCCAGCTGCTTGAGGCTGGAAAACGAACCGCATCCCAACAAGACCGCACGAGGTGAATGGCCAGCATCCGACAGAGTGTACATGATAGGGTGCGGATCAACCCCAGTCATGCGACATGTGCTTCGTCCAGTCTAGCAAACCCTGTTTTTGCTTCAAATAAACCCTCCTCACCTGAAAAGCGAGACCTTGGCAGGACAATCTAGCTGCTGCATGCAGAGCTGCAAGGCGCTGCAGGGCGATGCGAGGTGATTCGAAGTGGTGAGGCGTGGTGTTGTGCTGTTCGTGTTACCACGGACTAGTCCAATCCTGGGGGCGGGCCGTGCATGAAAGAAGCCCAGAGCTTTTCGCTGATGCGGTGTGGGTGGTGGTCCTGCAGCTCCGATGGGATGGATGGTTGGACCAGTTGTCAGCGGCTCTGGAAGAAGCCCGCTGATGACGATGGCGATGACGATGACGCCAGTACCCCATCAGTCACAGCCAAAATTCATCTGGCATGTTTGTCGCAATTCCCACCGGATCATATCAGACAAAGTTCCGCAGTTCCGCAGTTGTCATGCCCGCAAGCGGCGGTCGTATTCTTCGTCGGAGTTTCAGGCCAGAAATGGAGCACCGCCAGACTGGCACCAACGCAGGACAAGCCGGGAGGTCGGCAAACGGTGCCTGATCCTACGATGCAGCACGTCGTGATCGGCGCTGGGCCGGTGGGGGGTTGATGTCCTGTCTGCGCGAACCTCCGTATAGGCTCGTATTTTTTCGTCGGCGGCAAACGGTGACTGCTGAACCCTGCTCGTTCAGGCTCTAATCGGGATAGACGACAATTGCCCCTCCATCTTCCCTCCTTCAGCGCTCGTTTGGGGTGGGCTGCTCCTCGTAAAGGCTCGCCAACATGTGCTCGGCTAGCATGTCGTCTAAGTAACTCCCCAAACCGGCGAATGCCCTCCCCAAGTTAGAATCAGTCCCACCTGAAGAGTCTTTGACATGACGTTAGTTGAGAAGCATGGGTGGTTAGCCTGAATGCAGGGCTAGCCGATTTGAACCCCTCCACACACCACTTGCTGTTGGTTGTCAGTGGCTTATTTCTGGCAGTCCTACCCTAAACCTCGCCGAACAGTTCCGCAGTCGACAGTGCAGAGTTGCTTTGGATGACTGCTTCTTGAATATGCTGTGTGATAAATGTGCTCATGAAGTGATTTTTACGTGGGTGGCTGAACATCTACTACCATTGTTGCTTCTCTCGAGGCATATGGTGGAATCTTGTTCCAATTTCTTAGTGGTCGATTCAGTACGGAAATCCAAAATACCATCACATGCCATCTCATTGTCTAGACTACACAGTCAAAGAATAAAATGACACCGCAATGCTCTATTATACGTCTCCAAGTCAAATATACGAGTAGTATCCATAAAAAAAGTATACAGGTCCAGAATACAACTTGTGCTCAAGCTACCTCATGTTCCTGCAGCGACGTCGCCCAGGATTCCCAGGCGGCGCGTCACAGTGGCTTGCATGATCTCGTCGCATCCGTGAGTTGCATTCACTAGGGTTTTTGCAGTTCGATGGGCAGTCGCAGAGCAAAGGACCTCAACATTTGACGGGTGGCGCTACGCATCGCCAACAAGACCGAGGAGCCGACGGTTGGGATACAGAGTCACTCCCCACCGAGGAACGACCTACAATTCTGTTTGTAAAATATCCATCTGTCGGCTGTGACCATTCGGAATCCGGGGTATTTGGGAACTATCTCTTCAATTCAGTTCCATTTGACATAGGGCTACTCGGGCTCCTCGGGCTCCAGGCGTAAGGTCGTCATGCTGAGCTGAGGCGCGATGTAACCATTCTTCAAGATTACAATCCCATCCCCAGCACAGTGACAATCCAACGAGATGGTGACCATGACCGAGATGCCGCCTCTGAGTTGAATTTATGGCCGAATTGAAATGAACTTCTACAAGACTTCAACTTGTTCTCAGCTGGTCAAGTGGGTGTTTGCTCACACCTCAAGTCACCCACCATCCACGAGACTAGCTTTGTATTTTCATGTATCTTGAAAGTGGCGGTGTAGCAATTCGAAACCTACCTAGGGGCATTCATCTACCAGCCTGGGAAATTGGCCTTCCAATTTGCATCAGCAGAGCTTCATTCACGTCGAGATCGCAGCATTCTGAGGGTTGAAGCTGAAGTGGGGCGATTTGATTACCTAAGGCTGTGGCAAGGTCGGGGCCATTTTATCCGGCAGGGCATCGTGTCCCCGCTCACGTGATGGTCGCCTCCCACTGAGCACACAACCTTTGCCAAATTCCCCAAAAATCTTTGGTGCGCCTCCGTCGTCGATTCATCATCCACATCACCAACTAAATCAATCACCATGGGTAAAGTTCACGGATCTCTCGCCCGTGCCGGTATGTTGACCTTCCTTTTCGTGATGCCCGTTGTTCATCATTGCTGACATTTCCACAGGCAAGGTCAAGTCTCAGACCCCCAAAGTACGATTCCTCGATCCTATCCCATCCCGTCCCGACGATCACGATGACTGACCATCCCGCCCTACAGGTTGAGGCCCAGGAGAAGGCTAAGGTCCCCAAGGGCCGTGCTCTCAAGCGCCTCAAGTACACCCGACGATTCGTCAACGTCACCCTGACCGGTGGCAAGCGGAAGGTGAGCAGAACGCTTCGCGTTGCGATTTCTTCGGGAGGAACGGGAGCGCTGACTCCGTCAACAGATGAACCCCAACCCCGGCGCTGCCTAAACGACTGGTTTTGCTATGCGAGGATATGCAGCACAGGGAAGTTTGCGAAATCGTTCACCGATGGATACTTCAATCAGCAATGGGAAGATGGACTAGTCGGGTCACTTGATAGGCTGAGCATCCTCGACGGAACGAGAGATGTGAAGAAGCACTACGGCTCTACGGCGTCTGGTGTCGGTTGTCAATACAACACACATTTGTTCGCAACTTTTGAGACGCGCTCCACGGCGCGGTCCTATGTGATGACTACTTGGAAGTTCTTGACGAAGCTTAATCCTAAGGAGACCAAGCTGGGAGTGATGAAGCAGCCGTTGGCGCGGTGGGCGCCAGGCTCCGTGGTGCTTGGGAACATCGTAGACCTGTTTCTTGGCCCCGCCGTCACGGCGAGTGACTCACGCCGGCGAGCCCAGGGTCAGGCTTAAGATGACGCCTTGTCAGACGATGGAATTACTGAAGACACGCCTCCCCGACAATTACCTCGAACAAGCCGTCAACGACGGATAAACTATTGATAGCGTAGCTACGATCTCCTCAATAATCCCCAATGAGATGCCTGACGTAGGTCCAGCTGAGGCTGCTCAAATGGAAAAATCACGTGATATGAATTCTTGACCTTCAGCGACGCCTCTTCTGCCCGTGAAGAGCCTCATCTCACCGCGACCACGCCTCCACGACTTCGAACTTCTCAACCCCTCCCCCCGACCGTACCCTTCACAATGGCTGACGTAGAGATGGATGTCGACGTCGAGGTCGACAATGCGTCACCCCCTCCCCCCGTGCGCAACGAGGGCGACATGCAAACGCACAGCAAGGCTACCGCCGTGCGCTCCATCGAGGGCTGGATCATCGTTGTGACAAACGTCCACGAGGAGGCCGACGAGGAGGCTCTTCAAGACATGTTTGGCGAGTTTGGAGAGATCAAGAACATGCACCTTAACCTGGACCGCCGGAGTGGTTACGTCAAGGTAAGGATGACGGAAACGCCCTGACTGTCCCCGCGACTTGAACTTCGACCGACGTGGATACCTATTTCTCGAAGAGGGCACATCGCTGACCATGCACTCTGCTATAGGGCTATGCGTTGATCGAGTACACTACCCTCGAGGAGGCCCGCGCCGCTATCGACGGCGCCCACGACACCAAGCTGCTCGAACAGTCCGTCCAAGTCGACTTCGCCTTCGTGCGCCCCCCGCCGGGAGGCAAGGGCGGCCGCGGCGGCCGTGGCGCTGGTGGCCGCAGGGGAGGACGCAGCCGCAGCCGAAGCCCCGAGGCCAAGGCGCGCGAGGAGCCTGCCGAGGAGCGCGAGTGAAGCGAGAGCAAGGACGCGCTGGTTCAGGACACAACACATGCTGTGATGCGGCACGGGAGGAGATGAAAAAAGTAAAAAGTATAAGAGGGAATTGCCGATGTGGTCGCGAACACGTCGGCATGTCTAATCTCATTCTACGAGGTATGTCGGCCCCATCCAGGCTCGTTCGGGGCGTATTTGACAGAGGAATAGACCAAAACAAGGTTGGACATATACGCCCTTATGGCCACACAATTGGCAGTCTCTCAACGACCGAGATGAGCTGTCGATGCGCCTACGATGGGGAAATAATACTTAGACCTGGCCACGCGCTTTCTGAGTATTCTGGTACACGTCTTGCTTGGGTCTTCCGGGGCAAGATCGGTATCGTGACAATCAATGTTAAACTGGGAGCACGGCGCTGAAAGCGATATTGAACGTCGGGTGTTTCACTGATCAAATTTGTCGGACTGAAAGACCAGAGTTCAAGCTACCTCAATTCACATGTTGCCCTCTAATATGACCACGCATATTCGTGCCGGCTAAGAATGATATTTCATCTCGAGGCCTGCTTGGGCCTCGGTCATCAACGTCGATAAAAGAGTGACAAGAACCAGAAACATCACATCCATCCAACCCTAGTGATTGCTTTCAATGCATCGCACAGCCGCAGAATGGCTCATTTCGTTTGCTACGCTTGGTGTCTTCAAAACACCCAGGTAAATGACTCCTTCACTTGGAATTTCGTTGTTCGTCTGCACCGGTTAGTCATGCCGCCAAGGAGTTGCTTAATACCAATCCTTACCTTATATCTGCGCTCGACGCTCCAATGAGGACCTGGAAAGCACCCTCTTCAGCGATCCACCCGGGAATCGCCTCATCATAGTACCCCACCGCATACTTGTCTAGGTCGATGATAATGTGTCTCGTCTCGTCCGCCTCGAGGAACACTTTCTCAAAGGCCACGAGCTCCTTCTCGGGCCGCGGTAGGCGGCTCTTCTCGTCGCGGACGTAGACCTGGACGATTTCGGCGCCGGCGCGGGCCCCGACGTTGGAAATGGCGAGCGTGATCTTGATGCTCCCGTCCGCGGTGAGCGTGCGCGATGAGACCTCCGGACGGCCGTACTCAAACGTCGTGTAGGAGAGGCCGTGGCCGAAGGGGAACAGTGGCGTGATCTTGGCGTGGTCGTAGTGCTTGTACCCGACGTACAGGCCCTCGCCGTACAGTACCTTCTCGTTCTCACCAGGCCATGTGTGCCATGCCGGGGTGTGCTCAATGCGTCTTGGAAACGTGGACTGCGCAATTTTTTAGTAAGACATAGCGGTGCTTGTGCCTCAGGGATAACTTACCGGAAGCTTTCCACTTGGGCTCTCTATGCCGAAAATGACATCGGCTAGGGCATTGCCTGCCTCCTGACCCTGATACCATCCCTGAATGATGACGGGAACCTGGTCAACCCAGGGCATATGAACCGGACTGCCGGACTGGTTGACGACAATGGTACGGGGGTTGGCTTTTACGACGGCTTCAATAAGACGGTCCTGAGTCCCGTCAACAGGGAGGTCCATGGTTTGACGGTCGTAGCCCTCTGATTCCCACTCAGCATCAACTCCAACAATGACCACAGCCACGTCCGCAGCCCGGGCAGTTTCGACAGCTTCCTGGATGTAGTCGACTTGGTCCTGCTCCTTGAATCCAATGCGACAACCACCATACTTGTGCGTTATTCCGAACTGCTTCTGCTTCGAAAGCGGACGCAGCTCGTTTGTCATTTCAACCTTGAGCTCCACCGGCTTGGTAGCCTCCATGTCGACATCGACAAGGTAGTCTATCGAGCCGTCAAACATGGCCTCTCCCTCCTCAGTCCACTCCCAGAGATCAAGGACCGGCTTCCCATCGACGTAGAGCTTTCCGGGGCCGACGCTCATGAAGCTAACTGTGTGCTTGCCTGTTGTCGACGGGGTCAGATACGTCGTTGCGATGGCGGACCACTCAGGGCCAACCTGGCTGAGCGGTGCCGAGTCCCACAGAAAGAGATCAGTGTTGGTCCGACGCTGAATGACAACTGGGCTGCCCTGAAACTTGTCACCAGCGTACCAGTCGATAGTGACTCCAGGCTTTCCAGACTTGTCAGAGCAGTACTTGGATGCAACAGGGAGCCACTTGTGAATATGGCAACCCTGAGCAAAGGTGACATCCTTCTCTGCAACCTGGCGGATGCTTTCAAGAGGGATGGTGTTGTAGTACGGGTTGAGACTTGCGCTTCCACCGCCACCTGCAATGGCGCGGTTGGCGTTGGGTCCGATGACGGCGACCTTGGTGGTTTTGGGGCAGAGGGGAAGGATGCTGTCGTTGTTCTTGAGAAGCGTCAGGCCCTCATGGCCGGCTGTTCGGATAAGCTTCCTGGTTTCCTCTCGGTCGTCCATGCGCTCAGGCACCTCTGGTGACATGTCACCTCCTTTGAGACGCTCAACCAGTGTAAGGACGTTTTCAGCAGCCCGGTCTATGTCATTCATACTGATTTCTCCTTCATTCGCGGCGGCGATGAGTTTGTCAAGCCGCCATTTCGAGGAGTAGGGGAATTCAATGTCGCATCCAGCCTGAACAGATTCCACAGTCGAGTTGGTGCCACCCCAATCAGACACAACAGTGCTATAACAAGTCAGCAAGAGCAGCTGTCAGTCAAGAAGAGAGATGCTGACCCGTCATAGCCCCACTCTCCACGCAGAATATCTTTCAGAGTATGCTTGTTCATGTCGCAGTGCACGCCATTCAGGAGGTTGTACGAGCACATGAGAGCCCATGGATTTGCTTCCCGAACGGCAATCTCGAATGGTCGAAGATATAGCTCGCGAAGTGTTCGTTGAGTCATGAGCGAATCTATTGTAAGCCTATGCGTTTCTTGTTCGTTGCCGACGAAATCTGCGTCTTGTTAGGTATACCAGAATATCTCAAAGCCCTAAATCAACTTACGTTTGATAGTCGCAGCCACTCCTCTATCCTGAAGCCCCTTGATATATTGTGCGGCCAGTTTACCCGTAAGGAGAGGGTCTTCGGAGAAGGACTCGAAGTTTCGACCGCCAAGGGGATGTCGGTGCATGCAGACGGTAGGGGCGAGAAGCATCTCGGCCGACCTTGCTCGTGTCTCAGCAGCTAGGTGTTGCCCAACTTCGTAGAGAAGATTCTTATTCCATGTAGCTGCCAAGGATATGCCACAAGGGAATAGTGCGGCCTGTGATATTTAGCATGACCGTCGGCCGCAAATGGAAAAAGATCTAACCTTGGTACCGCCCACAAAGATACCTCCACGAGCGCCATTTGGGCCGTCGGTGGTTTTGATGGCCGGAATACCCTTCTCAGGAATGGCCTTTGTCCTCCAAAAGTCGGCCGCGGTGAGTAAGGAAACCTGGGAGGTCAGCAGAGATTCATCAAAACGATCAACTGGTCAACAAACCTTTTCCTTTAAGCTCAGATTTGCCAATTTCTCTCTGGCTGCCAAGCGAGTGTTCTTGAGCAGTTTATTCTTCTGTTGCGGGCTGCATGGCGGAGAGTATTCCGTATCAGGGGTTGAAGGGGTGTTTGAGTCGTTCATCTTGAAAGTAGAAATAACCACGTTGTCTTATAAAAGTCTTTCAACGAAATGCTTGAGTTAGTTTGGTCCCCGAATGAACTCTTCTGTGTGATGTGATGTCGCTATTGCTTTGCAACCTACCTTCTGGGCTCGTGGGGGACGGCTGACGGGGACGGCTGACAAGGAAGAATGGACACGGCGCAGGATCACAAACCACAGATATGGAAATCGTCCCAACTTGGCCTAGATTGGACGAAGGACATGCACTTCACCAGTTAGAACCTGTGTGAATGTGAGGAAGGTTGCGTTGGTAGGGGGAGGCAGGTCGGAATATGGGCGCCAAAGATGCACAGGTGACAGCGCCTAGCTTATACGGGCAACCTGATTCTGAGATGCAAGTATGCGTAAATGAGAGTGGCATTTGCTGCTTAACCATATCGAACCAAAGTCGTGCGTCTTTTCGAGGGGGACATAATTCTAGTAATAGTTTGGAAGGCTTCCACACTCGCAGAAGCTGGGGTGGGAGTGTGGTTCCGGGGCTCCCGCCTGGTGAGGTAGACAGCCTCGGGATGTTACTGCGTCTGAATTGCTGCGCCCTGAAGGGGAAACGGAGGCAGCAACCTATGGGAACGGGAGGGGATAGCAACGGAGCTTCCGGAATACCGCCGGCGAGCAGACGCGGAGACAAGTGGAGATTGCAGGGGATCGACGGACGTTGGGTTAGGATGTGGGAGAAATGCAACTGCTTGCAGCGGATGGACGAGCTAGCGTGTTTCGATGCTATAACGACATCGGTCTGAACGGACCGTGTGAGCGGTAGCCAACCCCAAGCGGACAATGCCGTACCATTTGAGGTCATCTGACACAGAGAGCACTGAAGGCAATTGCTGATGTGTGGACGTGCGGTGCAAGGAGGATAAGGCAGCAGGCATGTAGAGGGTTAGTACAATGACTGTGCATCGTCATGAGTTGGGCGATCAGAGGTGGCGGTCATGCAATGTTGAATGATGACCGGACCATATTGTCCAGAGGGCTGCCACGTTGCACGGCTACTCGACAGGTAGCGGGCGGAGAGAGATCTCGATGTTGGCAAAACGACGAGATCCAATCCCAATACTGGCAAAGGACGGGAACGGCTCTGTTTGGGCGTTGAGGAGAGGAGCGTGGAGATTTTCCCCACGACGCTTCAACGGAACGCTGGAGACAGCACCGACGGCCTGGGAATGAGGTGCAGACCCAGGGCCCTGGGTGTGATCCTTGGAGGCGGCTCGGTCCAGAACCGTAGAGACCATGTCGCCACGGCTGATCATCCCATAATGCAGGCATGTAGCGTAGCGTACCGAGGACGTAGATGCGAGGCCTGGGATGCGAGGGATGCGATTACCGGGTGCCAAGTGGCCGACCAGGGCCAGCCAACAATCCGACAGCAGTCATTCATTTCGCACCAGTCATTTCACACCAGCCAGGCGATGCGCTGCGGCAGTGCAGCCGTAAAAGAAGGTGTGCGGTGCTTCGGGCCGGGATTCCTTTGGCTCGGCGGCGCGACCGGGACGAGCGAGAGCCGCACATGCGCTAATATCCCCAGGTCGAGCCATGGATGGAGATGGAGTCGGCGACCATGATAAACGGCTTCGGCCCCACGTTCCTGGGAGATAGATCAACAACTGATAACAATTATGCGTATACGAATGATGCTGCTCTTCCTCTCGGCAGTATCCAGCATGGCTTGACAGAAACCGGGTGTTTGTTCCGGCTAGAGCTGATGACCGAGAACCTTCTTTGTCGGGCCGCGGATTGTTGGTGTAACTCTGGACGAAACAGACTGACTGCAAGGTTTTGGTGTTGGAGCTTTAAAGGTCCCGGGAAGGCGGGCAAGTTGTGTTTGTGCAGGTAACCCAATCAAGAAAGACCCATTTCCGTTCCTGACCAAGAACCTTCCTTCCCAAGGCGACGAGAATTGTTTCATTCCTGGTGCCTCACTGCTCAGGCGCCGAATCAGGTCAGTAGGCTGAGAAACACCAAGGAATAAAAAAAACCATTCCGCCTCGAAACATCTTGCTGCAATCGCACACACCTCTCTGCGACTCCATCACCAACCATGTGCACCTGCGTCATGGCTCTCGACCGTCGGCCGGTTCACGATCTCAGCGACCGACCTAGTGCCACGGCGCTGGCCACCGAGATCCGCCGTTCCAGGTCGGCAATCAACAACCATGGGCTTAAGTCGCCCGGTTGCGTCTAAAATCCTTTATCCGTGACTCTGGTCCTTGCATCGACACTTCACCTCTCGAGGCAGACGGACGCAAAGCATCGGCGCAGTGCATCGCAATCGCCCGCTCCAGATCTTATTCCCCGAACCCCCCTGCGTCATCCACACGTCGTATCCCCTCGTGCTTCGCGCGCCACGTCTCAGATCAATCACGGCGCAGCTGCGTCGGCCGCCTTAGTGGCGCATTTTGCTCACCTTGGGGCGCTGAGCCATGCATTCCCGGGGCCGCCCCCGTTCCAATTCGGCAATCTCGCTCGACGAGCTCGATTCGCAGTCGCACTCTCGTGTCAATCGCTCTTCAACCAGCAGCGGAAGCCATGGACCGTCGTCCCAAGACCAGGACCAGGGCCAGGACCGAGAATTTGACGATGATGAACACGAGCACGAGAATGAGCTTGGGCATGTTCCTTCGGAGCCACGTGGAGCAGGGACCGCCGGCACGGCGGGCTCTGAATCCGGCGCCCGATCCGAGACGCCGCCGCCTTGGCCCAAGAGGCCTATCTCGCGCCTGGCCAGCGCCTGGGGATCCCATGTTAGCTGCGAAGTTGACTTTGCCGCCTCCCGCGATCATCTAGGTACACGATTCCCTCTTCATCTCATCTCTGCTACTTTCACATGCTTCCTCATCTTTCATATTTTGTCGGCTTAGCTGTACATTAATCTTCCCGCCCAGTGGCAACCCCGATCAGAATCGGAGGACCTTCCTCCTTATTCACTTGCATACTTCATTATTGTGGCCCCCGAACCATCTTTCCCATGTCTTAATGCTTCTTTTATATGTCCTCGATATGGCACTCGCAACTTGTACCTCCGAGTTTCCCCCTGCATCCGTGGCATGTCATCGATGTAGTTGATGATCCCGAACCGTTACTGACCTGGAGACTGCACTGTAGCGCTTGAGCGAACCTTTCTTGGTTATCTGAGGACCTCAATGATGATGTCTATGCTCGGTACCGCGATTGCTCAGCTTTTCAACCTCGCACACAATGACTTAGGCTTTGGTTACAACCGGGTAGGGAAGCCGCTAGCGTCTGCATGTTTCGCCTTTTCCATCGCGACGATACTTCTTGGAGCGGTACGCAGTTGGAGGCACCAACGCTCCATGATATCCGGGAGAGCGTTGACTGGTGGATTTGAGATTCACCTTCTTGGTATCGGGACGTGTGTGGTATGATTTCCCTTTTGTGCTCAATGAAACCACTCTAACATCTTAGCTTCTTGTTGTATTTTTCGGATTCATGGTTGGAATCGATGCTACCATAGTGGCCACCGAAGACTGAGCGACTCGAGAGGGTGCCCGAGAGGGTGTCGAGTCAGCAACAAAAGTCTGACAAACTCATCCTCAATGAACCGACGGAGCATCTACCAGGAACGTCACTTATGGCTCGTTCCAAATGATGAAAACCTAACATCGCCAAGGGCCAAACACTACACTAATGACTGACTATCCAAGGTTGGTACGTGAGCGCCCAGTCTTGGATTGCCATATCTCAGCACTGGTGAAGTCATTGGGTCGAGACATGCATTGTATCAAGTGGGCATCGAACCACCGTCATACACCCGGCCGGCACACGTGGTCACAATGGGCATGACTAGTGAGGAGGTGCAGAAATCCGATTCAGATCGCATTAACTCAGCACTGCACCTGGAATAAACCCGACAGCCTTGACTTTACTAACATGCGCAACTTCAAGACGAGCAGCATGTTGAAAATTAAGATCCAGGATGCGAGACAGGAATGCGAATGGGATATCTATCATAGATACACGAACATTCCAAATATCAACAGACAAAAAACGAATAAAAAGAATATCTAGAGGTCGACCGTCAACCGTCATGAAGCCGTATTGCTATTCGTGTCCTTTTGATCCCTTCGCCTTCTCTTGATGGATCTTTCCGCCCTAGGATGCATGGCTGACCTGTGACTAGCCCTACATACCGGTTAACAAGCGGAAACTCCAGGTATATTAGATCAAGATATACCTTGCTACGAGTTGCCTGGGATCGCCATCGCCTGCTTGTTCTGCGTCGATTGATTCGCGATGTCGTTTGGCAGGGGCACCAGCGGATAGGGATAAATCCGATATCCCGGAGTCTGGGCTGTTGGGGAATTTGTTCCAAGCTGACTGGTTTGACTCGGGAGTAATGCCGATTAGGGTTGTCATCCTCTCAAAGGTGTTGTCCTGAGGAGTGGTAGGTCGGGGCGAGGTGGGCGTCTCATCAATGGGAGGCTCTTTATCGGGACGTGATATCGGGCGAGATGGAGAGGCCTGGTCCTCGCCATACTTGTCGATAATTTGCCAACTCGAGCCATCGGATAGCGACTGTCCCAGCGACTTCTTGGGAGATGAATGCCGAGATTGGAAAGTTGATTCACCTGGCATCACAATTGGTAACCCAACCATGCGCATCTCATGCCGATCCTCTTCCCGCAAGTATACATCCATACGGTTCGTCACAGAAGGTGTTGATGGAGTACTCGGCTCAGAGGGAAGACACGGGCAGCCACCTTCCGGACTGACCTCGCGGGGCTCGGTCGTGAAACCGAGTTCCTGGGGGTGAAGAAGAAGAAGAGGAGACTTGGCCGAGTCGTGTACCGCCGGGGTGAGGTCGCTCGGGGAGTCGCGATGGCTGGTGCACGGGTTAGCATCCTTGATGAGAGTTGGTGGATGCGGAAGTGTCACTTACTGGTCATTGGAAACCCAGGCTGCGTCCTCGAGGCTGATGCTGCTGCCGCGCTTGGAGGGCTCGCTGGAGCTGCTGGGCCGAGGAGGTGGTGAAGGGCGGGAGGAGTCAATGCCGAGAACGTACGAAGGGTCCATGGTGAAAGTATAGGACAAAAGTGTTGAGGTTGAATCAAGGATATGGCAATAAGATACTGACTGAGAAACAGATGGGATACTGCGCACAATTGTGCCCCTGAAAAGACGTTGACCTGCAACGAAGCTCGAACCTGACAGAGAGGAACGGGGCGTCCGACTAATATACTATGAGCAGGACACGACCAGATCTGCCAGCTAAGCCCGACAGCTTGGTCCAACACACAAAGGTGACAGACGGGATGGACGGGCACGGATCGGCGTAACCACAGACCAGGCTCCCCCCAACATGATTCCCGGCCGCTCCCCTCCCTCTTCTCCTCCTCCTCTCGCAGGAGAGAAAAAGAAGGCAGCGCAAGCCACGCATACCGCAGGCCGCCCGGATCCCAGCCGCCCGGGCGCTGTCACCTCATCGCTGAGGCCCCGGCATGCTGGGCCGCCGCTCTTGTGCCGTCTCGGGTCTTGGCGACGCGGGCTGGGCCAATGAGACGGTGGGATGCGGTACGGGGAGGCGTCCTCGGGGTGTGGCATCTGTGCTGGACTGTGTGGGGAGCCGGTGTGTTGGTGTGAGCGCCGTCGTTTGTTCGTCGTGGCTGCCGGGGACAGACCCAACGACCCGATTGTGTTCAAGGACCCTTGTTGACGGGGGCCCATGGCGATGGTGACAGCACACGGCAATGGTTCGCCGGGACCCAGACCGCCGGGACACAAGGCGACGCGGTGGGTGAGGCGGTTCCGCTGTGCTGGGTCTGCGAGATGAAGTGACGGGAATATGACGGATGGGGAGTGAGCAGGCGGGCGGGCGAGTGTTCGTCGCGCGGTGGAATTATCCAAGACATTTGCTCGAGTCTAGGCTCGCTCAGCTACGGCCGGTCAGCGCCAGACGCAGGTCGCAGTCGTATCATGGGCACGCCAGGCCGCGCAGAAGAGCGACGAGAGACAGCCAAGACGCCATTGCCCGGTCTGGACGCTGCCATCGTCAGCTCGGCGCGCTGCGACGGACTGCTTGTCTCTCGTCCACGCCGCCGGACATAACGGCCCTGATGACTACTGTATGTGGTTCGCTTTTTCTCGCTCTTCTCACACCCCATGCAGAACAGCCATGGGTCGAGCGAGTCCCCTCCCTAGGCAAGACGAACCCGGGCTCGCATCACGACTCGCATCACGATGATCGGTGTTAGCATCGGTACCCCCGACCAGAACTAGGAGCGCTTGGTCATAGTTTCGACTACGTACACTATGTCCGAAGGCCATGCACACGCAGAATACGCACGAGCTCCGCAATAGTAGGCAACTTCATAGGTGGGTAGTAGTAAGCGCCCCCTGCGTTGGCGACAAGGAGCCTTTTTGAACATGCGTATCTCATTTCGGCCGGGGTGCTTTAAGGCTGCGGCCAAGGGTTTTTTTAGGGGCGGCAGCGGGTCGATGGTTTCCGGGGCCGCGACCCGGAGCCGTGTCGCTGGGAATTTTCCATTTGCATTCCGATCTGCATTTGAATCTTGGATGGAGAGATGGATGGGTGGGTGGATGGGTGGAAGCGTGGAATGGCCGGTGGCATGGAATGACTGGTCGGTGGGTGAGTGCTAGACATATGATGACAATGTCATGTTCACCATCTGTTTGTCTGTATGTCTGAGATCCTGTCCTGACCAAGAGACTAGACAGCTCGACAACTCACAAAGCCTCATCATCTTCCAAACATAGAAATAGAAAATAGAATACATCGCGTCCAAGCCGCAACTCCCGTCAACCCAACCCCCTTTAATGCTCCCCCCTCATCTACCCATCCACCCACCCACACCTCGCCTCGAGCAACATGGCAACACTTTGCTTCCAACATCAGGCTGTCCGCTTTTTGCTTTTTCCTTCTACGCTTTGTCTTCCCCCCCCCGTTTTTATTTGTATTTTTACCGCTTCGCTTCTGCGGCACCCACGGACCCCCACCGCCGGGTTCTGTTCCATGCTGATTCCCTGCTGCTCTGGCGCCTTGCCTGGACGCCTCGAGGACACGACTCGGCGCCGGCCCCTGTTAGCAAACCGGCGGACGATGCGACGGCGGAAGAATAAAAAAGAAACGCGAAAAATAAGATTCCGAGCGCCGTGGCTGAGTTAAAACGAAAAGGTTGCTCGTTCTGGTTGGCGCGTCTTGCTTCGATGCACGTAGGGAATAACGAAGCTGAAGTGGTTCATGTCTCGAGCGAAAGCCCTAAGAGACACCACGGGACGGCTTTGGAATTGCCCACTCGAGACATTGTCCCGCTACCAGTACGTCAATGGAGTCAAGAGTCCCTCCAGCCTGGTTCGCCATCTCGGCTGCAGCATGCGGGGGTGGCATGATGATGATGACGCTCATGACCGTTTGCGGTTCGCAAGCAGGTTCGCATTGCTACGTGATACGGAGTACTAATGTAGTGTAACAGAGGCCCATTCTCCGGCCCCCAAAACAACGCCCAAGATGCCAAATGTAGAATATTTCCCGTACCAATGCCCATCCAATTGGGACACATAAAAAAAGAACGCCAGATGCCAATGCTGTTGAATGTAATTCCGTACCATGTGCACACAGTCTATGTCACCTTCTGTTTTGGTTGATCCAACTCTTACAGCTCGTCTCGATTAAGGTCGGGAAGCTGAAACTTCCACCAACGGGGTGTGATTGGCACACCCAGCCAGAACTGGTACAGCCGAATCAATTCAGATTTGAGGATGTTCCAACTGCAAGGTAATATGTCAGCATGGTGCGTTTTTGACTGGGGAATAAAATCATGAGAGAAAACTTACACTGTCTTGGGACCACGGATCCAACCCTTGACAATTATTTTAACAGCCAGCCGGAACCGAGCCATCTCATGACTAAAGTGGTCGCCGACTGTGTCGCCCTGGGGTCCTTGGTTCTGAAGCCGGACGAATTCAAGGAGGTCCGGGTCAATGTCTTCGAGCTCCTGCGCCTTGGCAGCAGCGGTCATCTCCTCAGCCTCCTTTTCCGCCGCAATCTTGTCCTCCATGCGAGTACGGAACTGCCCGATGGCATTCATGGAGCTGCTGATGCGGGCGTAGGTGTTGAACAGGGCCACAAGCTCGGTACGCTTGAGGACGGGTACGTCACCACTGTTGTTGTCGAGCTCGAAGAGGACCTTCAGGGCGGTGCCATAGCCAGCGGTCTGGAGCTTGCCCCAAAGGCGGCACTTGTCACAGCCCACACAGTCCATCAGGCGGCTGACGTTGCGGAAACGGTTGCGGAAGTCCTCCTTCAGCGAGGGTCCCTCGCCGTTAACGAACATGAGGCTCTCATCAAAGATCTGGGGTACACTGGCTGCTTGCTCAGTAACTGCCAGTACCTTGGAGCGGGTAACGGCGTCACCCTGAGGATCACCGGTGCAGAAGGTGTACTCTTCGCCCTTGAGGTACTGGCCGAGCTTGGCGACGGCGCGAGTGAGGAGAGCGTAGTTGAAGTAGACATTGCTGATGCGGTCGGGGAAGTTGTGGAGGCGGTGTTCGTAGCAGGACAGGTTGGGCTGCCACTCGCCAGTGGTCTGATTCAGGAAGTCCCAGCACAGATGGCTGCTGATGCTGGCGTGCATTCCTGACATGACACGGTAGAAGACGCGCTTCTCGAGGCACTCGTCTTCGACCTCAAAGCCAGTGTTGGCGACGAAGGGAGTGTTGGGTTTTTCGATGCGCTGCTGCTCAAGCTGGGCCTGGCGACCGGCGGCATCGAGTATTTGCTTCAAGTCCTGGGCCGCGGGACCGGGAGGCCACTGGGAGACGCCAAGGTTTGCCGAGCGTGGGAACGAGCTCTTCTGGAAACAGTTCTCACGGTAGACGGCGTCCCAGACCTGCTTGGCCCCATCGCCGGCGTACCCCGTGAAGCGCTCCGGGTTGCGGAGCAGGCTGACATAGTCTCCCTTGGAGCTGGCGCTCTCGTCCTCGGGCACGCAGTAGTCTCGCTCGTCGCACTCGTCGTCGTATTCGAAAACGCAGCTCTCGCCGACATCTTCACCTAACTTGCCCTGGAGCGGGCGGTCGGGGTTCTCGTAGCGTGCCTTCTTTCCAGGATGCTGAGCTCGCGGGCCCTCGAGCTTACTGAGCTCGTGGGCGCGCCAGACCTCGGGGATATCCTCCTCATTGTCGAGCGTCTCGACGGCGCAGCCAATGTTGCCGCACATGCCATTTTCGTCGTTCCAGAAGGGACAGCTCTTGTGGAAGAGGTTCAATCGGTAGTGGGAGAAGAAGTCGGTGTTGCGGGTCAGGTCGTCGACAGCGGGCTTGGTGCGGGCGTTGAGCCTCTCGAGGGTCGCGTAGGAAGCACAGGCATCTTCAACGATGGACTTGGGAGAGATCTGCGAAGTCAATATTAGCTGGGTGCGAGCAAAGGAAGTGGTGCGACAATTGGCGACACGGAGACAAGGACACCGCGCCGAGGGGCCGATAGTGACTTGGCGACGTACCGGGCAATTCTCTGTGGAACTGGAGCAAGATCCAGGAGCAGCCCAAAGGGCAAAGACAGAGAGATAGAAGACTCTACTGGCGGTCTTCATGGTTAGTTTAGTGGCGGCGTAGTCAGCCGTAGACGCAAGAGAGAGTTGGATGCGTGTATGCGGGATGCGTATGCGAACGCCGTGTCGAAGGTTGATTTAAATGAGGGTGGAGCAGGGTCGTCCCGACGGTTGGCGGTTGCGGCGGAGCGAGACCCAAATCGTACCAGAGAAAAAGACTGGCGGTTACCCAAGAGAATCGGGCCTGATTGAGTTGAGCGTGCAACTCCTCGTGGACGAGAAACTCAGGACGTCTTGTACGAGCGGCGCAACAAAGAATGAGGCGATACAGGAGACGAAGAAGCGACGTATCGGTTTAAACTGAGTGACAGGCCGGCGGCGGCGGAAGGCAAGCTGGCCTTACTGGATCGGGACTGGCCTGTACCCTCTATTTTGCGCTGTGGCGGGAAGGTGCAGGAGGGACGTCACTATGAGTTTGTCATCAACGGACAAGGACGAGACACCAGCACGCGGCGAGTGTCTGCAACAATGGAGATGGACACTAGTGATGGTAGATGAGACACGGGGACGCAGAGTTGTGTTGCAGAGTTGGTGAGACGGAAGGGGAGGGAACGGGCACTCGGAAATGGGACTCGGGGAATCTTAAACCAAATCGACCGGCGTGGAGAGAGGCTTAGAAACCGAAAATCAAGCCACGTACGACAGGCCAAATAACAGCAGCACTACTTTGTACATAGCACGGGCTGCTAACAAATGACTCCGACGGGAAGAAGCCACGCTGGCTGCTGATGAATCAACCAATTCCAGGACCGTCCGCCTTCCCGTTGGTTCCCCCCCGCCCCAGTAAATTTAGTTGGTGCTACTCCCTATGTACAGCCGGAACGGGATGGCTGCAAGGATGGCCCGAGGGCGTCATGATTGATGGGGTGCATCATGACTGGATGCAAATGGGTGTGAATGGGCTTGCGGCTGGTCCTATGAGCGCGCATTACTTGTTCGCCAGCTGAACGTAACGGCAACGCTGCTGCATGGAATACGAACGCTCAGCCCACAACTACCGCTCAAGAGGCAAGTCAGCAAAGCCAAATCGCCATATCCCATCGCCACGCCGTTGGTCTCCGGCTGGAAAACTGAAATGTGGCCACAACCAGCCACTATTCACGAGCAAATGACACAAACTCCCAAACACACAAAAAACGTGCGAGGACATAGTAACAAGAGCGACAAGGGAACCCGGTTGCTCCGAGAAAGCCTAAAAAAATCAGCAGATACCATCGCTCGCCTGGGCCGGGTGGTGCCGATCAGCCCAGAACCTAACTGAAGTAGCGGGAAAATGAGATGGATGGGATGGGATGAGGCTGAGGAACCGAGTTTTGACCAGATTGCCTATTCGGGACTGCCGACGAGAAGGCATCCCGGGCCCACGGAGGGGGTTCGCTCCGTCCAGAAAACGACTCTGTTGT
Organism: Ilyonectria destructans; assembly: GCA_020740775.1. Taxonomy (NCBI): domain Eukaryota; kingdom Fungi; phylum Ascomycota; class Sordariomycetes; order Hypocreales; family Nectriaceae; genus Ilyonectria; species Ilyonectria destructans. Next base: position 920,930 of record JAHEWK010000011.1, read on the forward strand.
TGCCGACATGTCACTGGCCCTGGCACGTCGTTAAATATGCGAATAAGACGGCCTTGTCGTCGACGGGCCTCTGTGGAGATGTCCAATAAAAGCTGCTCACCGAGTCGCGAGGCATGTCTTGGCAAGGCCCGAGAAGAGAGAACTGTCTGCCCATCCACCTAAATAAACCACCCCCATGCCCACCTGCCTGGATACTGGAATGCTGTTTCACCCCTGGTCCTCCTCAAACACCGAGGATGCTAACCTCGACGACACCCGAAAACAACAACAACAAAAACAACACTCGCAATCATCGACATCCCTTTCCATCTTCCATTTCTCTCCCAAAGTTGCCGTCTCACACACTCTGCAGTCAGCAATTGTGGCGCAGGCGATCCAACCCATCATCTCCCCGGCCTCCCTTGCGTCATGCCCTCTCCTGTGCGCGTATCCGTGGATATCACGGTAATTACATGCGCCGCTTTAGTATCCATGCTCTGCGTCGGTGTATATTTCCACGTGCCAATCTACAACCTGGGACCTGGTGCGCTCTTCATCGCTTGCAAGTACTTGGAGGGACGTCATACAAAGGTTGAGTGAAAGCTGCATCTGTCACCCTGTCTATATGCTACGCTCACATTCCCGCCCAACTAATAAAGTGACTTGCCACTTTGAGGCTATTCCCAGTTCATGTTACCAGTTTTCCTTTTTTCTCACTCTCACCCTTGCCAGATCCTTTCCTTTTCCGTCCATGTGAGACTCTGTGAGCTTGCTTTCCTCGACTAGCTGCAGCCAGCCATCCCACTCATTGGGTCTTGTCCATTTCAACCCCTCTCTCGTCCTGTCTTGCCTCGTCACTCCCTCTTCATATGTATACGACAAGTAAAAAACACCACAAGCCACGAACCCACCCTCTTTCCTCACCCACTAACGATGACTCTCCTCGTCCAAGTGGTTGTGGGCGTCGGTCAAGTCCCGCAACGAATCAGAGTCATAAAAAAAGAATCCAGAGAAATCACCTCTAGATACCACATGGCAGGCCTCGTACCCACATTTGGGTCTAGATTGAGATCCTGCCATGCTTTCAGTGGACGGGACTCATTCTCGAGACCCATCCAGTCCGCTGTCCCGTTCCCCCCTCTCTCCACGCCTGCGGTCCCGGGACGGTCCATCCTTCGATTTTGCGTTGTGCGTCATACAGAGGCCTGGTCCTAGGAGACCGAGGTCGGCCGGAGAGAGCACCAGCAAGGCAGAGGAGCAAAAGAAACGGCAGGAGAGCATATCGAGCATATCGAGTCGAGCACGGGTGAGAGACGTATTTTTTTTTCGCATTGAACCAACAAGTCTTTTTTCTTTTCTTATATCTTAACGTGTAGACCGTAAAATCGTGAGACGACGTGGGAACCCCGTCTGAGCCTCGAGCATTTGCGCCGGTGCGGGGGGCCCTCTGTGAAGTAAGGTAGTAAGGTAGGTATGTATGGTACATGTAGAAAACTTGGAGCCGTTGGGGTGTGATCGATTACTGCGGTGGTTGGAAGTTGAGTGGTCGCCTGAGAGGTGTGGCGTCAGCAGGGACTTGATCGGGCTTGGCGGAAAACAACAAATGCTGGTACGTGGAGAAGGTGGGAGGAGGGGGAAGAATGGTAACTCACTTGAACAGGAGAATGTGTGGCTCGGGCTCGTGGACCTCGTAATGCTCCCAGCCTAGACTCTATCGCGGTGTCAGTATTCGGTATGTTGCGGCGTTGACCGGTTCGTTTGACGCGGGCGGGCATACCTGGGTGATGCCGATTGCTCGCCATTCCTCCTCCCACAGGAGCTTGAGGGTGCCGTGGGCAGTGTCGTGGTAGTCCTTGGGAATGGCCTTGAGCATGGCCTTGGGGAGTTGGACGTGGCGGTATTCATATTCACTGTCCGAATATCTAGATGTGGGGGAAGCCGTCAGTGTCATGGCCAGCTCGAGCATGGCGTCAAGCCCAGCGCCGAGTGGGGGGTCGTACCTGGCAGAGTAGTGGATGGAGTCAATGTACTCCTCAAGCCGGGCACGCTCCGAGTCGGACAGAGGCCGCGGAGACGTATTCCGGCGACTCGTGTCAATGTCGAGCTGAGGCATGGCTGGCTAGGTAGAGGCGAGGGACTGGCGTGCAAGCCCAGATCCCGACAACGTTGTAGAGTAGAGTCGGTGGGCGTCGAGGTGCGCCGGAGGGGAGCTCGCTCGATCGTGGGCGGTCGAGGGGCAATCGATCGAATTCTTGGTGAACCGGTCTGCGTCTCGCCAGGCGGCTCCGAGGTCGAATTGCGGGTGCTGGTGGATGACGGTCGGCCCAGAATCGCTCAAAGAGAGGGGGGCAAGTTGTTTAAAGAGTTCTTTGCACGGTCACGCGAGATCGGCGGGAGTTTTTGCAACGGTTGGTTGTCCGGGGGGGGTGCAAGATTCGCGGGGGTCCCTTTTGAAGGGTGGTTGGGACCAGACCAGGGCTAGATCTGTCGAGGAATGCGGTGATGGAGACGGCGAGGGGGGTTTAATCGATCAGCGCACGTGCTGGGAAGAGCACAAAAAAGGGGGGGAGACGAAGAAAGAAGAGGAGAAGGGCCCTGTGGAGGAGGGAGAAGGGAAACACGCAGCAGATATGAGAGTGCAGGTCGAGTCGCGATGGTGTTGACGGCGGGTTTTGGCACGGCGGGCGGGCGTGCGGGTTGACGGGCGGCGGGGGGCAGCAGAGCGGGGGGGCAAAAGAAAGTGGAATAATAGTAAACAAATGCAAATAAGAAGGTAAATAAATCGGAAAGACACACACAATCACGCCCACAGCGCCCACCCACACACGCACCGCACACACACCACACACGCACACTCGCTCGCGCAGAAACAGAAATGCACACTAAGGCACCTGCAAAATATGGACATGGGGGGTGAATGGCACGGCAGCATACCCACTAAACCACCTGAACCAGCGCAACCCGTGCAACGAGCGCCCAAACGGGACCGCTCCAGCGCCGCGGAGAGCCCACTGGAGGAGCCACCAGAGGCTAACAACGAGATAACAGCACTCCACGACATCTCCACCGCGCGCCTCCACTCGACTCTTGTCTCCCACGCATTTAATTTAATTGACCGAGGGCCAGATAAGGTGCAGGGAAGCAACGAGGACCACCACCGCCAACCGAAAACCGGGAGCCTGGCATCGGTGCGACAGGGGGGAATCCGCGGCGGCGGCAACGAAGGACGCGGAGGATCTGCGAATACGGCGCCGTTAACAAGCGCCCTCTGCAACTCTGGGCTCCACGGGGAAGGGGGAACCTCTTCCAACGGGCGGCCCAGGTCGGGTCGCCTGGGCCGGCCGCTTGGAGGGGCTCTAGAGGGGCTCTAGAGGGGTCTTGGAAGCGGTCCTGAAGGGCCTGGAGGCATGTTTACAGGGCGGTCTTGGGGGGAGTGGTCTAAGCGCGTTGTGGCCTGGGCTGCCGTCCGTGCTCCGCTTCCCGGATCCTATGCCCGGTAAAAAAGAAACGGTGGGCGCGCGGGTTTTGACGTCGCACAGAGACGAGGTCGTCGCACGCCTGTTGGTGAGACGGGCATGTGCGTTTGTACATGAAACCCCATATTTCTACCATGACACAAGGCGGATGAATCTGACTGGAGATCCGGTGCACTTCCCGCGGATTTCGCAACGCAACTGTAGCCGCAACGCGCATGAGGGCGAACAGGTATAAGCCGTTGGATATCGGGGCACGTGGCTCCCACATTGTCTCAACGCAGATAGCCGCTTACACCTGCCTTTCGGCCCATTGTTTCACGTTCCCATTTCCACCAGGACGACCCTTTTCTCCTTCGCGACCGCCGCATTTATGTCAACAAACAAACAAACAATTACGGCCTGACCGTGATGTGCAGATCTCGAACACGGTGGATTTGCGCCTCGCTTGGGAAACCACTCATCACGTCATAAATGATGTCACTCTCGGGAATCTCCCCCTCGTTCGATTTTTCAACGTCTATTACTTTTTCTTGTTGCTTCTTTTCTTTTTTTGCGGGGAGAAGTCGCTTATATCATCCCTGACAGTTGCTCCCATGATGCGGAACCCACCGAAGTGACCAATTTGCAATGGGCTTCTGCCTCGTCACCCGAGAGCCCCAGTTTGCCATCGCAGGCGCCATCGGAAAAGTCCGTCCGTGCTTACTTTGCCATCCTTAAGCTGGAGCCTGCCGGCTGCAGCAACACCAGAAGCGAGCCTGTAGTTCGGCCCGTGATTGTCGCCTCATCCCAACTCACCCGAGAAACGCCAGTTTCCGGAGCAAATCTTCCGAAGCCACCGTGCCGAATAACTTCGGGTGTCTACGGCGCGGGAATGGTGAAGTAGCCTCATTGCCCAAGGCATGAAGGTCCTCCGTGGATGATGGTCTTAGGGCCGCTGGACCCAGCTCAGATTTGGGCATGCTGAGAGAGCTGCCCTCGTTGTGTATGCACTCAGTTAAATGACAAAAACCCACATCGAGGAATGGTCAGGATTCAAAAAATTTAGACACCGTGTTGTTTCTCCCCGAACCCTTTAAAGCAATGTGATTCACCACATTTCCAATTTTCGCCTTGACGCCAGGAACATCAATCTCCCATGATTGAATGCCAAGCTTAGCCTGCTTGAATAGCTCCACCGTTCTCCGAGAAGCCTCGTCGTCTGGCTGGTCAAACGTCCACGCGATCGATATGTGAAATTCATTTCCCGCAGGGCCTTTCTGGTTTTGCTGATACAGCGCTGGTTGGTCGAAGGTTGTGACGGCAGTATTGCAACGCGTGAGAAGACTCATGAGCTCCGGGTTTATGTCCTTGGCGGCGTCATCCTCGCCATCTGCTGATGCGTTGCTAGCTACGCGGAGAACGAGAAAGGTCCGGTTCGAGTCTGGTGATTTGAACCATTTGAGGCTGTTTGGGCGCACAATGAAAGGTGCGATGCCGCCGGCGTGAATGGTGTGAGTGATCTTTTCTAGGAAGGTGTCCTTGTCTGCTGTCGGAAGAGAGAGTGGCCGAGAAAGACTGATATGCAATGGGAGAGGCGAGCCCAGATCGCTGGTCAGGAAGTTGTGTAGGTTGACTTCACCACGTAGCTCGGCTTCAATGTCTGTGATGAGGCCGACCAACACAGCATGCTGTGCCGTGGTGGGATGCCCTGAAGCAATTAGCTTTATGGACATGGCTTGGGACAATGCCAAGAGACTCACATTCAACGTAGAGGTGACTTGGCCAGTTGCCGACAACATGGGGTATCTGCCGGCGGCGGCCATGGTGCAGACTCGGGTCATCGACGACGCTCTGGCGGACGGTAGATGCGTAGAGGTCGTGGAACTGCGAAGGCAGGGGTGGCATGTCCGAAACGTCGGTGCCAGCCCTGCTTGAGTTGGCATCGGTGCCGCGTGCAGGGTCACCGCCGGAGGTCGCATCGGAGGTGTGGGCCGCCCCAACACCGGCCTTCCGCCGTTTGGACGGCGGCGGTCGGCGGTCAGGCTCGTCCTCGGAGGACGAGTAGTCGACAAGAGCCATGGACTGGAGCGCAGAGGCTGAGGTGGAGGGTACGAAGAGGCGAGGCTGGGACAGGGGTTGGGACGGTTCGGCGTCGATTCAGAAGACGGTCCGGCTGACGGCCGAGATGACGGATGGTTCCTGCATTCGCCGTGCCGTGTCTCAGTGTCTTGTTCTACCGAGCTCGACACTTAGCAGATGGCTAAGCAACTTGGGTGGGTGGGTCAAGGAGAGCTTCTTGCGGATGACGAAAGCGTAATGGAGGGAGGACATTTACGCACGCAGGGACTTCGCAAACGGACGAGTGAGGTGCATTGTTGGGGTGGGTTTGATTGTGTTGCGAACCAACAAAAATCCTAGGCAACATACAGCCATTGGCTTGGCACAGATTCATACATGTACAGCACGCAGGGCTGATCGCATAAAGTGCCAATTAGCGTCCTGGCGCGGCAGGGTTGCTCCATGGCCTGGAGTCGGTGAAGAGTTATAGAAGGGAATAGCTATCGCAGTCAGGGTGAGTTGGCATGGGATAAAATCCGCCGGTGCAAGTGCTCTGTCGCCTTGCGTGAGCGACACATGCACGTGGATGATTTAGACTGGCGGTCGCCCGAAGTAAAGTTAGCCGTCTTCCCCTGACACCTGAGGACTGGGAGCGAATCATTCACTCCACCGCCGGAGGTGGCCTGGACGATGCCATGTTCCTGCAGTTTCAAAGTCTAATCAGTGCAGTACACATTGGTTCAAAACCTTTTGACGGGTGTGCGTGCGTGTCCCTGGACTTAGTTTGTGGCTCGGCCAGGACAATGGTTCCACTGGGCGAGTCGCAGATCCCTAGCAGTCCGGCAAGCCGGGTCTCCCGTTGTGATGGGATGCAAAAACCCGATCTCGGCCCAAAAGAGATCTCCAGGTCCGTCAGACATTGGGTGGCAGGGTTGCTTGGACGCTTCTTTCGGATGAGGTGATCAGGTGACGATGACGAGCTGTTTTTGCTGCGGCTTGTGACTTGTGACTCGGCGAGCTGTGGGGCCCTGGCTGCAGACGAAGTACTTGCAGCTGGGGACAGGGACAGGTCGGGGTCGTCGAAGACGTCAAGTCGCACGGAATACGAGGACGAAGAAACCTACTGGCGTCCCTATCTACCCGATTGTTCCGGGGCGAGCCATCCGAGAGACAAAAATAGGAGGGAGCAGATTGCCGACGGGCGCATACGAATTGGTGCTGTACGTGTGAGGTACTCCGTCGCTGTGTTCGTATCGGGTCCCTGAGACCCTGCTTCGTACCTGATGCGTGAGAGACAGAACTGGCGACAGTCTGCAGCCAGGAAAAGCCCCTCCCCCGCGACCGCAGGCGGGACTTGCCTAGACCAGAGTGAGAGGTGCTGGGGGCGTCGCCATGGCGTGGATGGCGCGGGCGGCGTAGTTCTCTGGGCACCACCGGCGTGGGTTCGTGCGTCCACAAGTGTGACAGGTGAAGGGTGATGTGGGTGATGTGAGTGATGGGATGGTCCAGAAGCTATTCCGGTGCTAGCTGGTGGAGGTCGAAACGGTCACGAGGAGTGGGCAAGCTCCAGCTTCCGCGCCTTCCCCTGGTGGAGGATTAGACGGAAGACCGGACGAGGGATGTGATGGATGTGATGGATGTGACGGATGGTTGAGGAAGGTGTACCTGTCCGTACCTGCCGCACCTTGTCGCACTCCGCTCCCGACCTTCCGTCCCCGAAGCTACCTGACGTCCAGCGCATGTCTCTCATTGCGTCTTGCCTCGTTTTTTCTTAAGACCTGCAGCTCTTCCCACCCCCTTCCCTCCTTCCACTCGTGTTTCCCACAAATTTGCTCGTTCCCCTCCTACTGGTCTTTTACTCGGGAGCTCTTCACCTGTGAATAACTTCACCTTGCTTCACCTCCAACGATCCGGCACAAACCGATAAGAGCACGGTTCGCTCACGGTTTCGCGGCTTGATTGATATTGCGACCACAGACGACACTCGACCCCGCCCTACACAGACCACGCCGACCGCGCCGGCTACAGGGGAACAAAGGCCGATACCACTCGAGCCATCCAGGCACCTTCGGTAACCAGCAAGAAAAGAAGGGAAGCGAAGGGAAAAGGAACCCCCACCGATCGATCTCATTCCTATCTTGATTCTTGCTATCTCATCACCTCATCATCTCATCACACTCTCGCCACGATGAAGGAATCAAGCAGTGATAAACAGTGGGTGAGTCGCACAGCTTCCAATGATCGATCCTTGATCCAATCCTGTCTCTTTTCCCCTCTGTTCTCCTCCACACCACCCGGTTCTCTCCCAACGTCATGTCATCCACTCGGCCACACGATCAACGTCAGGGACCCAACTGGACCCTTTTTTTTCGTCGTCTGCGTCGCGTCCATGTGGATCCCCACGTCGCCAGGATCCCCAGACCTGGGTGCTGGGCTTTTGCGCTCGCTACGATTGGCATGTGCCAGCGCAGCATCGCTTTGACGGCCAAGATGCACTGCCGCCCTACCTAATGGAATGGGCCACGGAGTACGCGCAAGCGCGCTGGCGTCGCCCCGAAAGACAGGCTGCGCCCTGGCATTCATCCCGTCTTTCGTCCAGTCTTTCGTCCGGTCTCCCCGTGCTAGCAGACATTTAACTGACTCCATCTCCCATATTCACAGGCGCAAGCTTACATCTTGGATCCATTGACTGCACCTGAACCCAGCCAGGAAACCGGTGTCGCATCTTCTCACAACCTCGCCGCCCAGTTTAAGAAGCTCAACCTTTCAAACTCAAACTCGAGCTCAAGCTCCATCTCGAGCAAGGAACGCAAAGAAAAAAGCTCGAAGCCATCCCAGAAACAACCGCGGAACTATCCGACGCCCCCAACCTCTGCGAGCCCGTCTCGCTCCAACTTCCATCCATCCAATCCATTTTCTACGGCTAGCGAGTCTTCCAAGTCCATTTCGCCGCCCAGATCTCCTCCTAGATCTCCTCCTAACGCTGCCCGCAACTCGCGACGGTACCCCCCGAACACTGCCGTCACCCGCTCGTCCAGCGCCCGAGTTGCACAACTGGCCCCACCATCTAACCCTCGACACCACCGCAGCTTCAGCACCGGCAATTGCGATCTCTCTCGCAGCTCTTCAATTTCACAGCGCTTTCCTGGCGACATGACCCACCGTCCTCTTGAAATTCTCCGAAAGGAGGCCCGCGCCGCCGACCGTTCACCCCACCTCCGCCGCAAGAACATTCCGCAGACCGATATTATTGATTCGCTAGACACCATTGGCGGTACCTATCACCATGGCGGACCGTTTGATGCTGCTCTTGCCAGTCGCAACCGAAACAAGAAATACTCTCCAGCTGCCGCCGTGCACGACTCCAACATGGAAGCCATCCGAGCCACGCCAAGGGAGTATCTCGAAGACGCTCTCCGAAAAAACAGACCCCTTCAGGGTACTGCAGTCATCCCCAACGGCATGGAAGATTTCAGTGGCAATATCATGCAATACGAAGAAGGCGCTGATTTGATGCGGGAGCCGGATGCTGCTGGTGGCGCGTATCGGCGATATGAAGGTGTTGTAAGTAAAATCGATGAATGGACTCCTAACCATACCAAGTACTCACATTATCAATAGGTCTACCACCCCGATGATCTCAAGGGAAAGGGTGCCAATTTCGAACTTGAGCGAGACTTGAAAGAGAAGAAGCGTCTGGCCAAGGGCCAAGCCGCCGAGTACGAAATGCAGCCCCGGGCCAGTCGTCCTCCCCGGAGCCACCACCGAAGTTTCAGTGAACAGCCCGTCTCCACTCCCGCCGGCGGTTTCTCCAACAGTGCCGATCTCGGGCGCCAGAACTCCACGAGCAAGCGGCTGAGTGACGGCTTCAGGCGACGTTTCGGTAGCATCCGTCGCAAGAAGCAGGAGGTACTATGAGGAAGGGACTTCTCCACTCGCCTTGATTCCATTTCAGTTTTCCGGATATTCTTTGGCGTTCTTTTTTAGGCAATCTGGGGTTTGATGGCGGACACGCTAGTTTTTGGGAGTACGCATAGAATGCAATATTCACGAGGATAGAGGCACATACACTCGAGGGCAGTTGAGGAGTTTTAGTATCTCCGGCGACAGTCTGATTGATAAGAAATACGGGATGGATGCGACAGTATATCGGTTTACTACGAGGGCCTAAGATCTAGGCCTGTTGCAAGCAGATAGACGATGCAATGAATGATACCACATTAACCGAATGCCTGTGCATGTGCAAGAGGTCCACTGCAGTTGTATGATTGTAGTTCCATGTATTTGTATTTTACCCAGCTCTAGTTTGAGGCGACCTGCAGGCTCCGCCGCAAATGCAGCCAACTTGAAGCACCTTTTCGACTCCCTGAACAACAAAACAGCATAACCATTGGGATTCGAACAAGACATCGTTAAAAGTACGCCAACCCACTCCAACCCAACAGACCTTCCAGCTCATCCCTCAGCTCAGCCACACCATCGTATCCACCCTTGCCAGCAATCTCAGCTCGCTTCGCAGCAGCCAGCTCGGTCCATCGCGCGAGCACAGCGCCGTCCACGATGGAGCGTCCGGCAGCGGCCTCGACGCCGACGTAGCGCGAGCCGTCCCCGAGCCGGTGGGCCTTTGCGTTGAGGCCGCCGTGGGGCGCGAGGGCCGGCAGCAGCTGGTTGGTGACGGAGAGGAGGCGGCGGTAGGTCGTCTCGGGGAGCGGCGTCAGGGCGGCGAGGTGGCCCGAGGGCGAGGCGAGGACGAGGACGTGGGGCGGCGAGTCTGGGGCGGGATGCGAGGGCGGGAGGGTGCGTGGGAGGAGGAGCGTCGAGGATGGGATGTTGGGCGTTACGGAGAAGGTGGTGCGGTGGAGGAGGAGGTGGCCTTGGAGAGACTTGGGATCTGGATGATGTTAGTCTGGGATTTATGCGTATATGATAGGGGAGAACTTACGGTCCGGGTTAAAGTCGAGAATGTGCAGGTCGCCATCCGCGTCTGACGCAACAATGGCCAGGTCGTCGCCATCGGGGAGGAAGTCGGCCACCAGAAGCGGCAGCCGGCCGTTGCTCTTCCCAAGGATCTTGAACGTGTACGGCTCCTCGGTGTATCCGGCAAACCACACGCCCTTGAAGGCGTCGGCCATGAGACACAAGCCGGTCCGGGGCAGCTCCCGGGCCGTGGCGACGTGGCAGCTCATATCGAGAAAGGCCACGGGCAGCAGCGAGCCGTCCTCCTTAAGACCGCGCACCATGCACTTCTGGCCCTGGGCGACGAGCATGAGGCCCTGCGAGCCGATCTCGGACAGCGCCGTGACGCCGCCGCGCGGGATGTCCTCGCGCGCGATGAGCTTGAGGCGCTTGTTGGTCTCGGGCCGGCCGGGCTCCGGGATGACGGTGACGATGTCGAAGACGTGCACGCGGCCGCGGATCGGCAAGTCCTCGCCCTTGGAGAGCGCGGTGCCGACGGCGAGCAGCATGCGGCGCTCCTTGGTCTCCTCCGAGACCTCGAGGTGCAGCGTCTTCATGCACTCGATGGACTCGCACGACTCGAGCTCCAGCTCGTGCACGACGGTCCAGCTGACGGGGCTGACGAGCTTCAGCACGCCGCGCGCCATGGTCGGCGGGATCGCGAGCGTCTCCTTGGCCCACTCCTTGTGGTAGTCGTCGTCGCGCGGCAGCTCGAACGGCTCGGGCGCCATGCACCCGGCGATGTACGCGCCCGTGGGGTGGTGGTACGCGATGCCGCGGACGTCGACGTCGAGCGGGACCTTCTTGACGGACAAGCCCAGCTCGGTGAAGTTGGTGTCCGGGGGTAGTTGCGTGACGCGGGCGATACCCTCGTCGTCGGCGTAGATGAAACCCCTGTCGCAACCCTCGGTGTGGAACGGGCTCATGCCGCGCACGCCGAGGCCCTGGAGGCCGACGACGCGGGGGATGCTCTTGCTGGACTTGATGACGAAGCTCGGCGACGGGCCCGGCAGGAAGACGGTGCTGTAGCCGTCCACGTTGGCGCATGCCCGGAGGGGAACGAAGCGCGGTTGCTGGACGGCGTCGTCGCCTGTGGCCTCGACGGGGGTGATGGCCAGAGTGGAGTTGGCCGACTTCTTGAAGGAGAGGGTGGCTTTGAGCGTGGGCTCTGTGCCCTCGGAGTGGTTGCGGAGGGGTTCGTAGATAGTGAGGTCGTCAGTTGAGTTGCGGAGCTGGAGAGTCAGTTGATGTCCAAGATGCGACTGTGGGAGTCGCTTACGATTAGGTACGGTTGTTGGGACACGGAGTCTCCGAGATCAGCTACCATGATCTCGCTGAGGGTCTCGCGGGCCATGCCTCGACGGTGGGTGTAATCAGGGGAGAGGAAGGGGGGGATATAAGTCAAGCCTTCGGCGACGTAGACCGGCTCTGAGAGGTCAGGAAGTGCGTAGACCTATGATTGTTAGCTGTGTTCACACGGTTGGGGAGAGACTGAATCTCACATGAAGCGCTCCAGCCGAGCTTAGTAGGAACATCATAACCTTGTCCTCAGCGTCCGCGCCTTTGTCGCCCCCAATAGGCTGGAAGGTGCCCTGCGTGTCGGTGTACAGGCATCCGGCCTGCCACTTGGTGGTCGATAGAGTGCTGGTCTTTTCAACCTCCTCGATTTCGTTGTTGCTGTCGATCTGGGCGATGAAGATGCTGCTGTCATCTCGAATGAGGAGCAGGTAAGGGTCGGCAATGCTTGCGCTGGTGACCCTGGGCTCTGCGCCTGTCTCTTCGTCGAGCATAGGCAGGATCTGGGCGAGACCGAGATCTATTTCTGTCAGTACATCTGCTCATATTGGCTGTGCACAGTGACCAACTCACCTCCGTCATAAGATCGGACTTCAGACTTGAGGACCTGGATGATCCTCATCTTCTTGCCCATCGTACCAGCCTCAACCGTGAAGCCAGCGGCGGGGTCAAACTCGGTTTCCTTGAGCGTCTCGAACCCGGCGGCCGTAAGCGCATATACATCTGACGTCTCATAGCCGTCCAGGTCGACCTTGGCCACAATCATGAACTTGTCGTACTGTCCAAACGTCTCGTAGTCGCTGTTCACGGCGACATTGGCACCGAGCGACTTGGGAATTGGCTTCTTCACGGACATGGTCCAAAAGCCTCGTGCTTCGGGAAACTCGAAGCGCCCAATGATCTTGGGCTGAATGTGGCGGTTCACAACCGCAAGGGCGCCTGCGCTTCCGCGGCCGACGGCCAAGCCGAGCTGCAACTCAGCGACGACGCCCTGAGACAAGGTCGCTTCTTCGCTGTCGGGAAGAAACGACGCCTTGCCACAGGTGAAGTCCTGGATCGGGGCGATGCTAAGAAGGGTATCATGAATGCGGAAACTCAGCTCGCCCGATTTTCCAGTGCCGTTGAGAACTTGCGCAGGTTTTGTGGCTGCCGATTCCGTGCCATACAGGTCATCGTCTTCGTCGTCCTCATCATCGAGATCGAGATCGTCCACATCTAGTGCCAAGTCTGCATCGATAACTCGAGCCTTGCGGCGTTTCTCCTGTCCTTGTTTCCTTGACCAGCCCAAGACGACAGAGTCACCAGTTTCGCTTCCCACGAAGAAGGAGTTCTTGCCTAGCTTTGATATACAGGAAGCACGGCTCTTGATCAGGGTGCCCCCACTCTCTGTGGGAATCATCTTGATGGTGATGCCGGATACGGTACGGCCGTCGATTCGGAAAGACACAATGCCAAGTCGGCCATCGTTCAAGACCAGAAGAAGTTCTCCGTTCTCGATGTATAGCTGTTCAATGGCACATCCCTCCAAGCGTAGGTTTAGGTCGGACTGGTCAGTCAAGCTGAAAGAGGTCATCAACCTCGCCATAGAGTTGACAGCCACACCATTGGCCTTTCCTGACTGATCGACGTGGATTAGCTCATTCTGACCAACCAGCAAAGCTCCTCCCACAGGCGTAGGCAGGGCAATAACCTGGTACAGGTCCCGGGGGAGGTCGGTAACGGAGAGAATAGTCGTCGAGGCGCGTTGCTGCAGGTCCAGAGTAAAGACCTTGTAGGTGAGGTGGTCCTTTTGGCCAAACGAGTGCGCGGTCGATTGGCTGGACGAGAGGATGCCAAAGGTGGGCTCTCTATACTCATGCAGAAAGGCGAGGTGCACGGGGTGGAGCAGGCTGGGATCTAGCAGAGGGAGACGAAGGACAAAAGACGGTGTATACGCTGCTTCTAGACTGTCGCTATCTCCATTGGCGACTGCAGTGGGCGCCTTGACGGGCCGCGGGCCGTCGAGATCCTCATCCCAATCGTCCATCTCCAAGTCCTCTTCCGACTGCCGGAACGGGAGGATGGCGAGGTTTCGCGAGCCGAACTTGAAGGCCGCGCACCTGCTCCCTGGGTCGGCCTGGAGGTAGTTGACATGCTCGCCAAAGGGCACCTCCCACGGCGCGCCGTGCAGGTCGTCCTTTTCGTAGAAGTGTATTGAGATGGTCTCGAGCGTGTTCTTTTTAGGATCCCACTCGGCAAGGCACATCTTGGCCGCCTTGTACGCCAGCAGGAGCGCCTCGCCTCCCGACTTGGTGTTCTTGGTCTTGAGCCTCGCCAGGCCTATGACGGCGCCGGCAAGCGGGATCTCCGCAACAAGCACGAGCTTGGTGTTGTTTGTTCGATCGGTGCGCACCAGCATCGACTCCCCGCCGCCAAGGAAGGACGACTCGAGGCCGTCATCGTCGTTTGCGCGGAGGTCGAACTCGGGCTCGGGCTTGGCCGGCTGCGGCAGCGGGTTCTGGGCGTCGAGCTCGGCGGAGATGGCCTTTGTGGCGAAGATCTGGAGCAGCGAACCCTTTGCGACGACCAGGTTGGCGGCCGTGGCGGACGTGAGAGGTAGGCTCAGGGAGTGGGTGACGGCTGAGGGAGCCGCGAGCTCGGTGTAGGCCTGCATCGCTCCAAGACCATGCTTTCGCGACGAGGAGGGAGAGGGATTGAGCTCGAGCTCGGCGGGGGAGTTTCGTCTTCGTAGGCGGGTTCGTTCGCCTGGGCCCTGTTGTCGCGACTGGTTGTTGGATGTTGCGAAAGAAGCTTGAGCTTCGGGCGGATCAAAACAGCCTCCGCCTTCCGAGAGCTCCAGGCCGCGACAGCTAGCTTACCCTACAGGGCTAGACCGGCTCATGGGGACGCTAGCCGGGCGCTGGGACAGGGCGGCGTGGCAGAAGCCGCAGGGGTCGCGATAGCACGCTACTGCGGTAGTCCTCCGTAGGCCGCTAATGGATGCATTCCTGAGCAAGGCACAGCCGCACAAGCACAAGTCTATTGCGTCACGCAAACAGGCCAAAGCCTTGCCATCATTATGCCCGGCTTTTGTAACCAAGCTTCAACCCGTCACCAGCTCCAGGGATATTTGAGCTACTTACCTTCCCTTTCCGATTGCTCCTGATCTGTGCGTCCTTCACTACCGCTCGCATAGACACGCATAGCTCGCTGTGCCGAGTGCATAACGAACGACGTCACCGGCTCTGCCACAGCTTGTCTCTCCCAGCGCCCGTCGCCAACCCGCAATCTCGGGTCTCGATTCTCGACCTCACACAAAACAAAGACATCTCGACGCCCTCACCTGCAAAATCCCACATCCCTTGCCTCTGCGGAATTGAGATCCACTGCGCATTGCGTGCGTTCTTATCACCATGGCCGCCGCCGGCCTCGTTCAGACCAGTCTCATCTGGGTCACCTACGCCGTGGCTGTTGGCCTCTGCCTGGTCGCCGCCGTCATCACTACCTTCACCTGGCAGACGCCGCGCGAGCGCTCCGCCATCGTCAGCATCGTCGCCATCGTCAGTTTGACGTCCCTCCTCGCGACCGTCCTGCTTCTCCCCGTCGACATTGCTCTCGTTTCCGCGACCGGCTCCTCCGCGCACGGCGCCAAAAAGGACTGGGCCACGCCCAAGCGAATCGACGAGATCCTCTTCACCCTGAAGGTCGTCTATTACAGCCTCTACAGCTTCGATTCCCTGCTGTGCCTCATCGTCATCCCCTTTGCCTACTTCTGGCATGAGGAATATGACGAGATCGAGGTCGAGGAGGGTCGCTCTCTCGGTAGCCGCTTCTGGGCCGCTGCTAAATACACTCTATTCTTCGTCGCATTCGTTGTTGTCCTCTTCCTGCTCGGCTTCTTCGTCCCGGCGGCTGGCGATAGCTCCAAGGATCACTGGGACCTCGACTACTTCAAGCATCTAATTTCCCAGAACCACGGAGAGAAGGCACTGACCTTTGCTCTCGGTCTTCTGATGACGATTGGCACACTACTTTACGTCGTCTATACCGGTGCCGGACTTGCTCTGTTGCCCATCGCCTTCATCAGATCGGCACCTTCAATCTCCGCCCCGCAGCTTTCCGAAACGACCGCTTCTCAGCTCGAACAAAACCGCGAACGACAGCGACAGATTGAGATGCGCAATGTTGGCCGTCAGGAAGAGATGTCACGCAAGGATCGCCGGGAGTTGGATGCTTTGGTTAGAGCGGAGCAAACCTTGGTTCGACGAGAGAGACTGGCCGCTGAGGCGCAGGGAGAGGGCAGGAGCAAGGTCTACCAGGCATGGCTCAAGGCCTGCGTTCTTTTCCGACCGATCAAGATGCTGGGCGGCATCTTCCTGCTTATTCTCGCCATCCTCATCTGGGTCTCGATGCTGATTACGGGCATCGACAAGGCCAAGAACTCGGTCTGTAAGCAGCGTTGCGGCTATATCCTGGGCCAAATTCACTTGTTCCAGCCTATGAACTTCATATTTGTCAAGGCGGCGAAGGCTTTCCCGGTTGACTACATCCTCATGGCTCTGCTGGTGCTCCTGTTCTTCAGCAGCTCCATCTCAGGTGTTGCCACCGTCGGCATCCGCTTCCTCTGGGTTCGCATCTTCCAGATCCGCAAGGGCCGCACTGCTCCCCAGGCGCTGCTCATTGCGACTGTGTTGCTGGGCCTCATTATTTTGGCCACCAACTACAGCATCGCTATGATGGTTGCTCCCCAGTATTCCATCTATGGAACCCAGACGTTTTGCTCCAATGCGCCAGACTTCCCCGGAACGCAACCTAGCTGCGAGGGTCACTCGGACAAGATCCAACCTTGCTCCGAGCTCTTGGAGTACAGGCACGCAAAGGATGTTTGCACCCCGTCCATGATGTCGACATTCTTGAACCGAATCACCATCACGTGGCCATTCTTCGGTCTCGTCGACTTCTGGGCACAGTTTGCTTTCTTAGGCGTCTTCCTCATTGTTTTCGTCACGGCGCTTTTCCGCTCCCCCAAGGTCAACATGTCCGAGTTTGACGAGCAGGCCGAGGCCGACGAGGAGGAGAGCCTCCTCGCCACCACAGGAAGGCGGTTCGGCGCGACCTGGCAGGATGTGAGGGGCAAGACCGGGTCAGGGAACCATTCTACCAATGGCGGGAACGGATCACAGTCTAACGATGTTTGATATGATTGTACGAGCGTTATATCAGTGAGAGATGGGATAGGTGGCATATCTGGATTGGTTCGCTGCAGTGCAGCAGCACAGGCACTGGTAATGGAGTTATAACAAGGACTGGTCTCTTGGGTATCTGGTTTATTTAAAATGGTTACGCGGTCAGGCAGAGTCTGGCAGGATGGATTATCAAGTAGGGGACCACAGACAGGCTCGAATTATTTTCACGCCCCTAGCGCTATCTTCCTCTTCTCCGTCTTCTTGTCCCTGGTGAACTGCACGGCCCTGTGGCTGCGCTCGTCGAAGCCGGCCTGCGGACCGACGTGCATCTCGCGCCAGCACCGCGCGCAGTAGACGTCGTCGTCGCAGCCCAGGCACCGCAGCGTGGCGTCCTCGAGGCACACGGTGCACCAGCTGTCCATGTCGTCGTCGGTGTAGTTTGTGCGCGTAGCGAGCCGCTTGAAGGGCTTGGAGGGCGCGTCGGTGGGCACGTCGGGGAGGTCGAGGATGTCGTCGGAGCCGGAGTTGGCGTTGGGTGCTCGTAGGGCGGCCATGCGCGCCGTGAGGTCGTCCAGGTCGGTGCTGGCGGCGCGGGCGGTGCGGGCGGCGGGGAGATCTTCGAGGGTTGGCGGGAGGTCGGGTAGAGAGAAGCCTGATTCCGTCGATGGGAGGACCGTGGAGGATTCGTGGCCGTCCTGGGACTTGTCCTCGTCGGGAGGGTCGTCTTTGGCGAGGGCATTCTCAAGTTCCAACTCATCGCGGAACCTCGCGAGGACGTCGTCGACGTCACGTTTCATGTCCTCATTGTCCGAGTCATCCGAATCCAAGTCCTTCTCATTCTTTCCATCCTCCTTCATGCCACCCTCGGTGTCCTTTGGGATTGCCTGGGCGAGCTCTTCGAGCAGGGCCTTGACTCGCTCATCGTCTGGTTCAGCTTGGAATTGGTCGTCGGGGCCAACATCCCCGAGCAGCTCTTCTAGCGTCTGGTCATCCGTCTGGAAGATGGCGTCGTCAATGTCCCCGTCGTCTGGCTCAGGAGGACTCTCTTTCGGCGCAGCTCTCACGGGCGCAGGACTTGCGCTGGCCGTAGTGGACGACCTGTCCGCCTTAGGCGACGGCCTTGCTGCTACTGGCGAGGGACTATCCTGGTCGCGCAGAGACTTGAGACGGAGGGCGAGAGCCTCCTCCCGGTTCGGAGTCTTCTTCCGCTCTATGGGATCTACGTTTATCCTGAGCGCTTGATTAGCTTGGGTCTTGTCTTTTCAAGCCAACATCGCTGTACTTTGTAGGTGGAGTCCTGTCTGGAGTTGCGCTGCCCCCTCGTAGCGCCTGGAGGCGATCGAGGAGGGATTTGTCGACGGGGTCGGACATGACGCGGGGTCAGGCTTGCAGGGTAAATACACAGCCCTGTACGGTGCTGTTAGTGATTCGATATGTGTAATCTGGTGTTTGGCGCCCGAGTGCTGTTGTCGTTGTAGGTATTGGAATGAGATGAGGCGATCCGCAGCGCCTCTATCTCCGCTGTTGAGTCAGGTGGGGTTGAGTGCCCAGACGTTAGTTGGCGTTGGCGACAGCCACACCTATCACTTGACCAAAAACAGAGTCGCAAGACCAGAACTTCTGGATCATATGACAAAAACTAATCATTTCATAAATTCCATCTTCGCATTTGTCAGTTTCTATTGAGATTTTTGAACTCGCAGCATAAGAAGATCAACGCCAAGTGTGGCTGTGACGTCAGCCCAGCAACAACATAAACTAAGAAGCAAGAGGGCCAAACGAGTTGAGACCTTTGGTGTCATATTTTACTCTAACCTGTTACTCTAGATGGGATGTTTCTTGCACACAGGGGAACTTCATTCCGAGCCTTATATGAAGCAGACAACCCAGGACATCGATGCCGGACTCTTAGATAGGATGCTATATTGCATTATTGAGAACTATCCTCTGTGTACGTGCGAATAGCAAAACGCCATACAGAATCAATCCTAATTTTCACTAAATATCTTGTCATCCCACAGTTAGTCTCACCCTAGCACCACCTCTATTAGTATAATGTGATCTTGGACCACTTGGACTCGTCTGCTGCCTCCCCCAGCATCATGTTTGGAATAATGCTGTCACCGACCAACGTATATGTACCGTCCGTTCGAGGGCGTAGGACCACGGGGACACTGCTCCCACTCAAGATGGCAATGCAATCGCCCGGCCTTGAGTGCTTAGAAAACCACCCAACATTCCCCTTCGTAGTTTCTCCTAGTCTCATACCCATTCGCAAGGCGTTTGTGGCTGCAAAAATTGCGCGAACCCTGAAGTCCTTCTTTTTCTCTTTACTCAATCTCCGAAAGTTGTATCCGATAACGGGTCGCGGGCTGAACCACGACCTTAGACCTTCACCTCCAATCTTGAATGAAGAGTTCATTGAACAATCTAACCATTCAAGGATATCAGAGGTACTCTTCCCCATATCAGTTCTCGATTTCCTTTGATATTTTATCGCATCTGGCACGAATTGCATCCCTGTAAGGAAATCAGACCTGAACAGGTCTCTTTTCCTATCATCGCGGAGAATGTAGAAACAGTTGAAAAGTGCAAACTCAATATTTCCGTCGCTCTTTTCCTTAACAAGTCGTATATTCCGACGCCCTTCATAATCAGCCAGCTGTCTCGATTTTGATCGCCTCTCTTCAAAGGTCGCAGAACAGTCGCGGATGGTGTCCAGAATCGATCCTTCTACCACCAGGTGCTGGTCTTGTACGGTAGCTATTGGGAAACTCGATGGCGTAGCATCCCATTTGGAGCATAACGTTCCATTTCTCGTACGGAATTCCATCGAGCGATGAAGGTATGACACGACTCGCGGATCCAGCCAGGTCTCAGAGTCAAACCAGTCGACCAACCAGGACCTTGGACTCTTGCTCCTGAAGACGATGGTATCTAGCGAGCGCTCAAGTCGGATGATGCGCAACGTCGCATCCTCGTTAACACGCCGGACATCGCTTCCGTAGCTCGGGGTGGGAAAGATTATGGAGCCGTCGTATGTCAGCCCCATCAACCCGTAAACTTTGTCGCGAATGTCTGTCGACCTGGCAAACGACGTCATCTTCAGAGCTCGAATCAACGGTATGGGTTGTAATCCGCTTTGGAGGTTCTTGAATTTAAGGAGATTTTGAATGTGTTGATAGGCTCTGGGGGAAACAATGTCGCCTACCATGTCGGCTTTGCGCATGCGCTTGTAAGCCATGACAAGGTAGGTGAGGTCCAAGAAGGCAAAGTTGTGACTTCCCCAGATAACTTGTAATTGGTTCGCCATAGATAGTTCTTGGATGACCCAAACCCGACTCCAATATTCACAGCCAAGCAGCCTCTCAAGGGCTCCCCAATGAGAGTCTTGCAGGTTTGCGCGAATGTGTTTTAATGCGCCCTTCGTTTTGCTAGCTGGATGGAGGTCCTTGAGGGTGTTTTTGTCTAGAAGTTTGACGACGCCTCGAACGACACGGCGTAAAGCACGCTGGCGTAGCATCTAGTTGTCGGGCGTTTTTGAGTCCTGTAACTGGGCCTCGGTCAGGATGTCACGCCCTTTACCGCCACCAAGACACTGCAGCTTGTCCTTTCTGTCGTTAAATCTTAGCAACGTTTCGACTGCACCCATTAGATGGACGACCCCTAGGACTGCGGGAGGTTCGGCATGACCCAGCCAGGCTATCACGGCGTGAGCGGAGCGGTAAATGGCGGCCATGCGGAGGACCTGATGACTACGCTCCTCGTCATCATCTTGGTTGATGCAAATCGCGTCGGCCCATACTTTGACATAACCACGCGAACGAATTTCTGTCAAAGCACTGGCTAGGCTGGGGGTGTCATGAGTGATTTGGTTGTTGACCCTGACTGGCACGGTCTTGTCAGAACCGCCCCAACAGTACGAGAGCGCGACGTAATTGGAGCTTGCTGCTAGCGAGACATGTTCGAGCCGGCATTTAATCTCGTCTTGAGACCTCTTGGCAGGTTTGATGCGTAGGATCCGCATTTCGTTGCTCGCCGCACTCAAGGGCTGGTAGCTCAAAGCCGGCTGCTGCGTAGAGCTTGCCATTGGGGTCAATCAAGCACCTGCCAGCGATGGGGAAATCCGTGCCAATGAGTATCGCGCGAACAGTCGCGGTAGTGTATCAGAATAAATGGGTATGGGGAATTCGAAGATTGGTATGCTCCGTCTGACATTGCTTTTGTCAGCTCTCGTATGCTCCACGAAACATGTAAGGCAGACGAGGCGACCAATGTGGCGCAGAGCTGCAACCCTTCCATGCAAGTGATTTGCACATTCCCTCAGAAGAGGCTTGGATAACAGACCCACTGACAATGCATAGGGCAGTCATGTGGAATGCCTAGATGTTGTGTGAGTACAGTTTCCGTGATAATAGCTTTTACTACTTTTTGGGGGGGCATACGGGGGATTTAAACATGGGTTTCTGGCCAGCCTTCTTGAAATTATCGTCAATATCTGCGAAACCAGCTGCGACTCTCCTTATTTGATCAACCCGGGCATAGACAAGATTTATCTCAGTGATTTAGAGAGAAGTAAACAGAGCAAGATGTAAAAAGAAATTAAAGCCTCAAAAAAGGGACGGCAACACTCATTCTTGGCGGCCTATGGGAAATACATAGCTTGCATCTTGGAGATCGTGCTTCGGGGGTGTCTTAGGTAGGCGAGGCAGACTCCGTAATCTGTAAGACAGAGTAGGGCATGGCCAAGAGTCGCACACAAAATATATGTGGCAATTTTCTGCTGTTTCTATTCACTGAATCATCCTGTGCGTGTGGCGCGGCACTTGATGCGCTGGCAGCCCAATAAGCATATGTAACAAAGTACCGCAGCACAAGATGCAGCAAAAGTGCAAGAGCCCTACGTGAGGTACGAAGTACTGTTCTATAGGTAGTGTGCATGTATGCCTTGCGACCGCCTAACTAGGCAGCAACGACTCGGCCACGAACGGTAGTTTGCTCATTGATCAGAGTTAGATGGATCGTCTCATTGTTCGCAGGTAAAGAGATGAGAGGAACTCCCTTTAACACACATACACATCTACATTGTCTATGGGGCATAGCATCTATCTCCGATGTATGCCTCTTAGTTTGAATCCGTAATCACAATGACAAATGACTTCCAGAACGTCGGTTCTCAGCGCACTATCGACATCGCACCAAAAATCGCATCGGCATCGGAATGGGTCGCGAAGCCAGCTCTATCATGAGCGAAAATGGCACCTCCCATTCCCTACTAAATTGAGTCCCAAAATCATCCATCCCAAAGTCCAAATGCCGGTCATTTAACTTCCGTACTAGGCCAAGATGTCGGCCAGTGAGAGACTACCGGCAGGGTTCCTTGGAGGGTCTGGGCTGAATTGAAGAATAGGTACCTACACTAAAATTTAGGTACCCAAGCTAACTTTTAGGTACCCATAGGTGGGTTTTTTCGTGGGTACCCGCGGGTATTTTACACCCTAATCTTCGCAGGTACTTACACATCCACCTTCCAAGACGCGCATTTTGTCACTTTTTTATCCTCTGCATTTCTTTCTGTTAAAAAGCTCTCTCTCTCGATGAGGGAACCTAATGTCTGCATCTACTGCGTTTTCGTTGTGCATATTACAGTTGCCAAGGCCCGCATTTAGGTTCCAAGTTCAAACTTTTCGATCTGCCTCAATCCTATCTAACCTTTATGGACTGGTCAAAGATCCCCTGGCCCAATCTCTTGCATGCCTTATATGTAGCTCAGGATAAGGTTATTACCTACAGGTAGCAAAGTTATTGCTTACACTGTATGGCTTTGATCCATCCATGACATGGAGTGAAGCTTAAAATATTTTCTTTTTGTGGCCCTGGACGAAGATGCTCATCCAGCACCTTCCACTTCATCCACCCAATTATCTTGTCCACTCAAGCCAATTCCAGTCGCAACACCATCAACGGATCTTCTCACCATGTACGTACACATGAGACCCTGAAACCAACAACTATTAGCTAAAATACTACTCAGTATGCGCTTCCCGATTCTATGTATTCTTGCCGCCGGCCCTCTCTTGGCTGTTGCTCTCTCGAAGGGCTGCGCCATCTCCTATCTCTGGCCTGCTGATGCCAAACATGACGTATTTTGGGACCTGAAGGCTGCCGCCATTTGTACCGAAATGGGAGGAACTTTAGCCGGTTCTGAACTGGCCCTTAAGGATCGCGGCAGCTATACGAACAGATGCTCTATCTGTCGGGGTTCGAGAAATATAGATCGGACTGATGACTTTAACCGCATTGTCATACGAGGAAAGCAACGACTACAATACTCAGTTCGATGCGGATGGTACGAGTGGGGCGATTGTGATTTGTATTAGGTATCAAGCCGTCAGAGGGAGGATCTGTGGTCAAACCTTTGTGCCTATTTTTTACAGTATATTCCAACGAAGCGGATTCCCAACCGAAATATCTTGTTAGCTCATGATTTTAAACGAACCAAGTCCCTGGTAACCAACATACCAGTTTTAGGCGTGCTACAGTGGTCGTCACCGTGACGAGGGCGCCAAGTCATTTCCCCGCTCCGAATCAGCTCACCTATACACCTCATTACCAACACCAAACCTGCCACGGGTGTCAAATGTCCTGCCATTATTGGAATACTGCATATGCAACATTGATATCGCACAAGACCCTTACAGTTTTCCTTCATGGGTATTGCCATCCCTGCACTTTACGATTGCATTTAAGGTGCGTTATTTCCCGCATCAAATCAATCTCCTGTTGAGATTTGAGCGACGACTTGCCGAAGGACTGCAACCATAAGACTTGAAAACCCCACCAAAGCGTCTACTCACCATGGGAGATCAGGAACCCGCAGGAAAGAGGAGTCCCGATACTGGGAAGAGCAGCCCCCGGACTGTAGCGAGCTCCCATCACGGCGAGATCCCCGCACTTGAGCCTGATGTAAGAACCCCCGGGACAACTCCCAAAACCAAAGGATCCGGAGCTGAGAGACGTATGTTAAAACGATAAATGTAGGCAGCTGAATTTAACGACGATGATTCTGCCATTGAGACTGTGAGTCCGCCGCCACACTACTAGATAACCCCCCTTCAAAGCTCAACAATGTATCTGTAGGCGTCCACTGGCAGCAGCACCACCTCGCTTGCTTCCAGCATCGCCAAATATCGCATGGAGAACGGCCGCACATATCATACGTATAAGGAAGGATGTGTGTGACAACAACATTGAACTTCCGAGAGCTATAACTGACCAGTACGTTCACGCAGCCTACCACTTGCCGAACGACGAGATAGAAAACGAGCGACTAGGTGAGGGATTGTACCTGCCAAGAGCAGCATTACATGTCCATTTTATGTGACACATATCTCTAACAAGACCTAGATTTACAACACCATCTATGTTTTCTGACTTTCAACAACAAACTCTTCACATGTCCAGCCGGCGTTGATAAGCCTTTGAAGCGTGTCTTGGATGCTGGTTGCGGAACAGGCGCTTGGGCCATGGATATGGGTAAGTCGCGATCAAAAGATATGAATTAATTCAAACTGATTAGTCTATTAGCGGATGAACACCCCGAGACAGAAGTATGTTGATAACTATGATCTTTCTCGCAAGACATTGCGGTCTCTAACCACTAGGCAGGTCATCGGCGTGGATCTGAGTCCAATCCAGCCAACACTGCAAGTTTTCCGTAACTGAGATACGACAAAGATATATCTCAAGCGGCATATCGTGGATCTTCGCTAACTACGACTAGGGTGCCACCCAATGCGACCTTCTTAGTCGATGACTTGGAAGCAGAGTGGACTTATAGCCAACCATTGGACCTTATTTACCTCCGCTTCCTAGTAGGTTCCATTTCCGACTGGGATAATCTTATCCGCCAGGCGTTTCAGAATCTCTCCCCTGGTGGATGGGTCGAAACCGCCGATGCGGTGTACCCCCTGGCGTGCGACGATGACACTGTTACGGAGGATCAAGCCGTCTACAAGTGGAGCAACCTGATGAGAGACGCAGCAGCCAAGGTTCACCCAGGACGGAGCCTGGACGGATCCATGGAGCTGAAGCAGAAGATGATTGACCGCGGGTTCACCAATGTTACTGAGAAGTGGTACAAATGGCCGATGAATAGCTGGCCGAAGGATCCCGAGTTCAAGGAACTTGGTGGCTGGACCGTGGAAAACGTACTCAGCGGGCTTTCGGCCTTGAGTCTGGCGTTGTTTACACGCGTCCTAGGTTGGACGTGTGAGGAAGTTGAATTGTTCCTGATTGACGTCAGGCGGGATTTGAAGAACAAGAACATCCACGGCTACTGGCGAATGTGAGTCTCGAATCCCTTTTGGCCGATACTTAAATGCTGATTGCTTTAGTCTTGTTGTGTCTGGGCAGAAGCTGGAATAAAGGGACCAAGTTGGCTCTTTCTTTTGTCCAGGTTTCTAGCGCCTTTCTTGCTCGCTCCTAGTATGGTATGGCTTTGCTCCACTTTGCTAGAACATGGAAGGGACCAGCTAGAAGAGGCATTAATTGCGCTTTTCACTGGAGTGGAAGCTTGAATAGGATTATACCTACACTTCCTGTATGCCCAACCCAAAGAGTTGAAATGGGCAAAAGAACAATCCGAATGTTGAATTGAGCTGTTTCCTTTCTCGTGGGTGAACCTACGCGGTGAATAGCTGCTCTAGGTTGAGTTTACATTCAATCTAAATCCTGAATGTGACGCTATCGAGGGTTTTGGTACGGAAATCCGACGCATTCCCCGACGAAACCCATCCTTAGTTGGTATTCGTCAACATCATCAGATTGATAACTAGAAGTAATTGCCGCTGACAATGTTCGACGATCACGTGCTGTCAACCATTTTCACAGCCTCGTTGCCCCGCGCGAACGACCGCATCCTAGCGTTGGAGTGGAGGTTGCCTTGAGCAACATCAATCTTCAGACATTCTACCACCAACGGGCTCATACTAGCCACCATGGAAGCTGTCGGGGCTGCTGCGAACATCATCGCCGTCATTGATTTGTCTGCCAAGGTCGCTACACTATGCTTCCAATACTATACCGAGGTTGCGGGTGCCCAAGCCGACATCACTCGCCTCCAGAGCCAGGTTAACCACCAGTGCGTTGCCTTTAGAGGCGCTCGGCAGCTACTGGAAGAGAAAACTAGCCAGCCACTTGCTACATCACGCGAACTGGTCGATTCGCTCCAGGAATGCGAACGCGAGCTACGGAGACTCGAAGACAAGCTTGACCCCAGCAGAGCGCGTAAAGCGATGCGCCGCTTTGGGCTCCGAGCCCTCAGGTGGCCCTTCAGTAGGAAGGAGATCGAAAGTGTCATCGCTAACTTGGAACGTTGCGAACAAACTATCATGTTCGGCCTGCAGGTCGACCAGACGTGTGTCTGAGCCTACCAGTATCTCATTACGTTCGCACGCTAATCTGCCATATAGGAGGATTCTTCTCGACATCAATGATAAAATCGAGGGTATCTCCCTCCAAGTAGCTGACGACTCGCCAAGAGCTCACAAGCCCCATTTCATGGTGCCATTTCCCGCCGACCCCGATTTCGTCGAACGGCCCGCGATCTGGACCTGGCTCACGGAACGATACGAAGAGCCTGCGAGCCGAATAGCCCTTGTGGGTATGGGCGGGTTTGGGTAAGGCCTTCATGTCCCGATAGTCGCTTCGGCTAACAAATAGAAGAAAATCCCAGATCGCCATCCGATTTGCCTACCACGTCCACACCACTTCGCCCAACACGAGCATTTTCTGGGTATACGGGAGTACGAAGGCCAGATTCGAAGAGTCGTACCGATCCATCGCAGACACACTTGCGTTACCCCGTCGTCACGATCCCAGCGTTAACGTCCTCACGCTCGTTCGCGACTGGTTGCAGAGGGACGATGTGAGTCCGTGGTTGATGATTCTCGATAACGCGGATGACCTCGACATGTTCTTCTCTAAAGATGAAGGCGTATACGATACGCAGGTGCCGATAGCATCATGTTTACCGAAAACGCACAAGGGAAAGATTCTAGTCACGTCGCGCAGCTTGACCGTCTCAGAGAAATTGACGGGTAGTCACAAGGCCATCCTGAGAATCCCCACGATGGGTAGTTTCGAGGCCCTTAAGCTCTTCCGAAAGAAATTAGATGGAGATATCGATGAAGTCGCGGCTGCGGACCTTGTTTCAACCCTCGACTTCATCCCGCTTGCTGTGAACCAGTCAGCTGCGTATATTAACCGACGCGCTCCTCGAGTTACTGTCCGCTCGTATCTGGTCGATTTACAGAGGAGCCGAGAAAGGATAGGGAGTCTACTTAACAGTGATGCTGGGGATCTTCGACGTCATGAGGGTGTGTCTAATGCGGTCGTTGTGACCTGGCAGGTGACCTTTGAGCAAATCCGCCGAGAACGACCAGCAGCTGCCAACTTGCTCTCACTCATGAGCCTCTTCCAAGCCCAGAGCATCCCCGAGTATGTGCTACACGACTATAGCGACGTTGAAACGAACGGCGGAGAGAGTGGCTTTGAAGATGACCTCGATGTTCTTCGAGGATATTCCCTCGTCAATATAACGACGACGAAAGGCTTTTGCGAGATGCATTCCCTGGTTAAATTCTGTACGCAAGTCTGGATTTCCATGTTTGGCGAATTGAGGCGATGGAAGAAGCTCTTCTTGAGTCTGGCTTCAGAGCACTTTCCGTCCGGGAAGTTTGAGACTTGGGAACAATGCCAAACATTACTGCCCCATTTTCAGTCAATCTTAAAAGATGAGCCAGCAGAAGAGAGTGATTGGCCGGGTTGGTGTAATTTGCTCGCAAATACATCGCGGTATACGTTCAACATAGGAGAGTATCAGAAAGCAGAGATATTGGCTCAAAACGCCTTCGGGATGAGAATACGGATACTAGGCGAGGAGAATTCTGCTACTTTACACAGCATGACCAGCCTAGCGTCAATATACGCAGAACGGGGAAGGTGGAAGGAGGCAGAAGAGTTACAGGTGAAGGCACTAGGGATCAGCTCAAGGGTGCTGGGCGAAGAGCATGTCTCAACCTTAGTTAGCATGACTGACCTAGCGACAACATATCGATATCAAGGAAGGTGGAGGGAGGCAGAGGAGCTACAAGCTAAACAACTAGAAATCTGCTCAAGGGTGCTGGGCAAAAAGCATCTCTCAACCATATCCGGTATGGCCCAGCTAGCGTCAATATATTGGGATCAGGGAAGGCTCAACGAAGCAGAGGAGCTAGAGCTTCAGGTAATAGAGACTCGAAAGAAGGTCTCAGGCGAAGAACACCCCATAACATTGGTCAGCATGGAAAATCTGGCGTCCACATACCGACTTCAGGGAAGGTGGGGGGAGGCAGAAGAGCTGGGCGCGCAGGTCGTGGAAATTCAAAAGAGGGTCTTAGGCGAAGAACACCCTGATACATTGACCAGCATGGCCAACCTAGCCACAACATACCAATATCAGGGAAGGTGGGGGGAGGCAGAGGAGCTACAGACTAAGGAACTAGGGATCTGCTCAAGGGTGCTGGGCGAAGAGCATGTCTCAACCTTAGCTAGCATGGCTAACTTAGCCAGGATATACTGGAATCAGGGAAGGATGAAGGAAGCAGAAGCGCTGGAAGTACAGGCAATGGAGAGTCGGAAGAGGGTTTTGGGCAACGAGCACCCCGATACGCTAAGCAGTATGGCAAACCTAGCCAACGGGTGGCATAGCTCAGGTAGATACGGCGAGGCGATTGCGTTGAGGAAGGATTGCGTTGGTTATCAAGAGAGAATACTTGGCCGAGATCATCCTCATACGCAGAGGTCAATCTCAATTCTGGAATCATGGCAAGAATCATTTGCCCTGGTATGAGGATGGGGTATGATTAGAGAATGAAGTTTGCAATACGAGTGTTCAGGATCTGCATCATTCGTCATTCTTTCCAGTGACAGCTTCATTTGACGACATATCATCGAACAACTAGGAATTATCAGCTCGTTCGACTTTTCGTCATGTGAATGGAGATGACAGAACCCTGACGGTTGAAAAGCGGCGAGAAAAGCGGACACCACAGGCTAGTCGCGAGCATTCCTTTGAACTACTCAGCGCGGCCCGACGGAGTGAGAGCTGGCGGATTGAGGCCGCACAAAGCTTCAATACTGGGGAGAGATCGATTAAAGTCCCCATAACCGGGGACCTCAACACCGCTATTATTCACACTTCTCCATAATTCCTAAGGCATTGAGACGAGCAGATGGGGCTTGGTGGGTAGCGGCCAAGTAATTCTGAGCCTGGTGCCCCAGAAAATGGCGATGATGCAACGGGTGTCGCACCAGGGTGTTGAGCGCCTAGACTCGGTTGTCGAAACCGCATTTGTTTAATCACAGTACAGTGCACCTTGTTAGACATGGGGCAGAATCCCACTTGTTTGTCGAATTATAACAGCTTACACACAACGCACTAGGCTTGAATTGACACCAAAGTGTATTATCTGTTCTTATGGACTACTTGATGTACTATAGTTACTTTTTCAGATCCGACCCGCCCCTGTGGATTTTCACCAGACAACACATCCCAGACGTCTGTCTGTAGACTAATCCAGGAGAGTTGACGGTACCCTTTAGTTGCAGTTCGCCGCATTGTTTGCGTTTGCGTTTGCGTTGGCATTGGCATTGGCATTGGCATTAGCATTGTTGGCATTGGCATTGTTCGCCTGCTGTCCTTGGTGGTGTCGGGCATAAATCTCCTCATCACGCTTGTTGTTGCAGGCATTGGCATTAGCAGCGTTGGCAGCAGCGTTGGCATTGTTGGCATTGGCATTGTTGGCCTGCTGGCCTTGGTGATGTCTAGCCTCAAGCTCCTCGTCTCGCTTGTTGTTGCAGGCGTTGGCATTGGCATTGGCATTGGCATTGGCAGCGTTGGCATTGGCGTTGGCGTTAGCATTGGCGTTGTTGTTGGCCTGTTGCCCTTGATGGTGTCGGACCTCAAGCTCCTCATCGCGCTTGGCATTGCAGCCATTGGCGTTGGCAGCGTTGGCAGCGTTGGCAGCGTTGGCGGCGGCGTTGGCATTGTTGGCGTTGTTGGCATTGGCGTTGTTAGCCTGCTGGCCCTGGTGATGTCTGGCCTCAAGCTCCTCGTCTCGCTTGTTGTTGCAGGCGTTGGCGTTGGCATTGTTGGCAGCAGCATTGTTGGCGTTGGCATTGGCATTGGCGGCGTTGGCATTGGCGTTGTTGTTGGCCTGCTGTCCTTGGTGATGTCTGGCCTCGAGCTCCTCGTCACGTTTGTTGTTGCAAGCGTTGGCGTTGGCATTGTTGGCAGCAGCATTGTTGGCGTTGGCATTGACATTGGCGGCGTTGGCATTGGCGTTATTGTTAGCCTGCTGCCCTTGGTGATGTCTGGCCTCAAGCTCTTCATCTCGCTTGTTGTTGCAGGCATTGGCATTAGCAGCGTTGGCAGCAGCGTTGGCATTATTGGCATTCGCATTCGCGTTGTTAGCCTTCTGCCCCTGGTGATGACGGGCCTCAAGCGCCTCATCTCGCTTGGCATTGCAGCCATTGGCGTTGGCAGCGTTGGCAGCGTTGGCGGCGGCGTTGGCATTGTTGGCATTCGCATTAGCGTTATTAGCCTTCTGCCCTTGATGGTGTCGAGCCTCAAGCTCCTCATCGCGTTTGTTGTTGCAAGCATTTGCGTTGGCAGCGTTGGCAGCGTTGGCATTCGCGTTGGCGTTGTTGCCGTTGTTGGCCTGCTGCCCTTGATGGTGTCGGACTTCAAGTTCTTCGTCTCGCTTGGCATTGCAGCCATTGGCGTTGGCAGCGTTGGCGTTGGCATTAGCATTATTGGCATTGGCGTTGTTGGCCTGCTGCCCCTGGTGATGAGGCTGTTTTGTATTAGCGAGTGATTAGGGAATTCCAAGATGATTTAACTAACATCTCTGGTCTCAACAGTCTTAAAGATAGGGAAACCAGCGGCTGGAAGAGCCATGACGGCTAGTGGGGCCTGCGAGAGATCAGTAACAATGTCTGAGCTCGGCTTGAATAACCACATACGGCATATCGTCCAACAGTGACACCGGAAGGAGTGAGGCCAAAGGCCAGTGTCTGACTGGCAAAGACAGTCGCAAAGAGAATGGAAGAATGCATGATGGATGTTGAAAAGGTAAAAAGTAAAGATAATAAGTAAAGACTGGCCAGCAGTGTGAATGGAAAAAAGGATTCAATTGATAGAGGGCCGAGCCTGAAACCAAAAGAAGAAAGAATAGAGAGCAAAGTGAAGCTGTGTGGTGTGATGAAAGAAAGAATCGAACCACATTGACTGAGCAGGTTTGAGAACTTATATCATATCCATCACAGGAGCCACAGGTGTCTAAAGTGGAACTCTGGATGATTCCTAAGTTAGCCCCTGAGGCCTAGTCTGCTAGTCAAGATGCTACACGGAAAACCCCAAGTTTCCGAATCCAGTGTCAATGACATTTGGTATGCCGCTTAGCCGGCCTCTGCAAATGAAGACTCCTCGATGTGACTATCAAACTTGAGGTCGAGAACTTGTCCCTCAAACTAGAGGCTGGGACGGCACACTAAGCGAATTCTGGTTGTTGATGACCGCAGACAGTAGCATTGCCGCCGACACTAATCCAATAGCAACGTAGCGTCGGCCAAGAGTCCTATGCGCGCTCTGACAAGTGTCATCGAACGCCAAGGCAAGCCATTGTTCATGGTTTCGAAATAAAATCATTGGCAGAGATCGTAGGCGGCTATTGTCCCCTGTTTGAGAGTTGGTCAAGGCTTTAGGCGAGCTCTGTTGGACTCTTACAGGATGAACCATACTAGTGCTTCAGGTTTTCAAACAACCCCCCGACAGGGCCTAAATACCACCCTGGCGCCAAAATCCACAAATCCTCCATATTTAATTGGGTAGGCCAGGGTCAGTTTCTCCGAGCCAGGAGACGGCCCCTTTGCAAAGGGGTTGCAGTCAGGTTGTGGAACATCGGCGATCGCACCGAACCCGCCTGTCGGTCCTGTCTGTTAGTTAGCTCATACATTTCTACCCCGCGATATTTATCGCTCGTGTTGTAGGAAACCCATTTTTTTTTGGGGGTGCATCTGTATTCGGCTTGCCCTGGCTTCCCCTGTTTGAGCGTGGACTTTTCGTTCAATGATCGCTTCATGATCGTTACATCCGTTTACGATTCGTCGGAGAGCCAAGACCTATTCATAGATTGCCAAGCTCCTATTCTGCTTGGCCCGGTGATCTTGGCTGGTAATAACCACTCCACGCACCCGACAAAAATTTCCTTCGCTCTTCATTCCATTCCTACGGCCCTGTGCCATTTATTTTTTTCAAGTCGCTGGGCGTCTTTGTACATTTTATTTTTGTTTTTGCATGTTGAAGGATTTCGCAGACGCTAGACGCCGCGATGGATACCTACCAGTCAGTCCCTCTTGACGAGGAGCAGCAAACATCCGAGAAGGAGACTCTGCTGTTGCAATTGGAAAAGCCCGTTCCGTTCTACAAATCGATTGTCCAACGTATGGGACTCCAACCCCATCTGATTTGGATATTACACGGCCTACTTTTATCCACTTCATTATCACTCTTCGCACTCTCATTTTGTCTACATTTCGGCCGGCCCTCGGTGCTATCATGTACTGGACAAATTTCGCCTTACTGTAAGTCACGAATGTTCATGAAAGATTTATCGTTCTGACGCATGGCAGCTCCGGCAGAGTCGGCCGTTGAGTACCAGACCACTCGCTATAATATCACTCCTCTCCTGGCGGAGTCTGAGTACGTCGGGTACGGCGCGGATGTTGACAAGGCTTGGGACCACGTCACCTACGATGTTGGTGATCAGATGATTGGCCAAGCAGAGCTTGATCGTCTTGGACTTGATCCGGCTTCCTTGAAGGTCAAAGACCCTAGGACAGGCAAAGAAGGTTACCGTGCCGGGGTGCAGGTATTTCATCAACTTCACTGCCTCAACCTCCTGAGGCAGGACAGTTATAGAGACTACTATTCTCACCACGGTGGAGACATTGAGGTGCAGCCTGAAGACTTGAGAGGGCATCTTGGTGAGTGAACCGATCGACCTTGGGTTACCCTGTACTAACGAGTGACAAGACCACTGTATTGAAATCTTGCGCGTAGCATTGATGTGCCAGAGCGACACTGGTGTCTATGCCTTCAAGTATTATGAGGGGTTCGAAGGACACTGGCCCGACTTTAGCACATTACATACCTGTCGTAATTTCGACGCTATCCGAGACTGGGCATTTGAAAATGCTGTAGTATTTGGAGATGAGGAATAATGTGTTAACCGTTAAATAATGGGATTGCACGACATAAATATATCCTTCCCGGCGCTTTTTGTTTGTCCCATCGTAGAAATGACTAGTAGGCAGAGCCTGTTACTCAGCTTCATCTAATTTCACTTGTGAAGTTGGAGGATTTTATCTAAACCTGTATTTGTATCCGTCCCAGTCTGTTGTTGTTCCCTGTACTGCTCTTGGCCTTGAGCTCAAAGGCGGATGGCTACCCTATGGCACACGATAGCTTAGTGGCGAGCATCAGGTGGCTGAGATGACTGGCCTACAGCTGGGACTATACAGCGCTAGCATTACTGCCAAATGAGGTCCGCATTGGACAACCAACAGATTTTTTAGTTAATGAGATGAACAGGACCCGAGCATTCACGATGCGTGACGTGACGCAATCACTCAGTAGATGTTATTAGTGACACGGTCCCTTTCTCAAAATCAATTAGCTGGAGGGAATTCAATGGGGCTGTGCAAGTGGAATTGCCTTCTGTCCAGTGATCCTCCCGGAGCCCTACCCTAGATCTTAAATGCTAGTCGCGTCTTCCTTCCACTGCACTACCAACAGCATCAATGCGTACGGAGCTGGATAGCCGATATTAATTCAGCTGCTGTTGTTGGTAGAACGCACTGGGGTCGAGCGGAAAAAGACGCAACGCGCGTACACACGTGGGGCTATT
Source organism: Ilyonectria destructans (assembly GCA_020740775.1). Lineage (NCBI taxonomy): Eukaryota > Fungi > Ascomycota > Sordariomycetes > Hypocreales > Nectriaceae > Ilyonectria > Ilyonectria destructans. Next base: position 954,851 of record JAHEWK010000011.1, read on the forward strand.
GGCGCAACAAATATGAAGTCGAGGGTGAGGCGATATTTTGTAGGATCCTGCATCGTGCAGTTTTGTGACAGTATCAGCTGTCCTCTTCTATGTATCCCTCTGTGCATCCCTCAGTATTAATTTTATTTCTGACCAATTCAGTTCCTCAATTTTTTACCAGGAATTTTTCTTTCTTCTCTCCATCTCGCGATAAGAGTATAGAGATGACAATTGACCATGATGAAATCCGCATCGTCGGATGTCGCGGCGCTGTCATCCCCACACGAAATGAGATAACACGATTCGTCTACCCCGGATAGTCGGCTCTCGGTCGGGCCAAAAAAATGGCCATTCAATCTATCTCAGCCGCGTTTCATTTCTTGACCCTGTAACAATTTTGCTATTCATCCCATAGGATCGATCGGATTGTGGCTAATATCAGAAACATGCGACGAAGGATCCGCAACATGGGGTGGTTGTTTCATTACGCTGACTCCTGCAAGACTGGATAGGCGGCCACGCATCGGATCATTTTCTGTCGCTGTGAATGAATGAATATATAAAGCTTTCGAAATGCACCCGGTTTGTTCATGCGAGATCGAATTCATTCATGTAACATACTTACACCTTTTGTTCTATTCTCTCCTTCATTTCGTTCATTCATTCATTCAACAATTTCGTCATGCGTTCTTTCATTACTTCCAGCGCTCTGGTCAGCCTGATTACTTCTGTTTCTGCTACCGGGATTTTGCTCCCACTTTACGTCTATCCTTCTGCTGAGTGGAACGACAATGCTGCCAACTGGAAACCTGTCATTGAAGCCGTAAAAACCCATACCGAAATCGATTGGACTATTGTTATCAACCCTAACAACGGCCCCGGCCTGTCAGGTAAACCCGCCGACGATGACGCAAACTTTGTCAGCGGCGTATCGCAGCTGAATGCGAACGAAAATGTCAACACCGTTGGTTACGTCCGAACCAACTACGCAAAAGCTCCGATGGAGGAGCTCAAGGCCAACATCACGAACTATACCAACTGGGCTTCATATTCCGGAGCGGACATATCGATCCACGGTATTTTCTTCGACGAATCCGATGCCGATTTCGTCTACCTTAACGAAGCCATTACGTACGCACGCGAGGCCTTCGACGATCATATTACCACCATTTGCAATTTTGGTGTCAAGACTGCAGAAGAGTACTACGGCATCTGCGATATCGTCATCGCCTTTGAGAGCTGCCTCAATTGCTATGGAATGCCTCAGTACGAGGGTGAAAAGACTCTTAAAGCCAACTTTCCTATCGGTTACAAGTCTCAGGGGGCCGTGATCGTCAACCAGTTCACAGGCGAAGACTTCCAGGGCAAGAGTGCTGATCCTTCCTTGCTGGCCAGCTATGCCGAGACCATCGTCAGCCACGGTATTGGCTGGTACTACTTCTGCCCTGCAGACTACAACGATATTACGTCCTCGCCAGCCACCGTCTTGCAGAACGCGAAATCACTTGTTAGTGTGTAGCTAGCGCTAGGGGTTGGAAACCTGATCAACAGCAGTGGTTCTACCTTGGGTATAAATTGGAGATAAAATTAAGTAAAAATCGTAAACTATTCTTAACGCCACCTCCTACTAGTTTGGTAGATTAATAGCAGCGGTGATATCGTCGACCTTGGTAATTTGAACCTCAAGCTCTATTATGGTTCGCCCAAGGAAAGCTGCAGTGTTGAGTTTCGCCGTGACTCTCCGCTGCTCAACGCCCCCCAGGAGAGCAGAGTCGACATGGGATTTCCTATTTCCATCAAAATTAAACAGTGAGTCGAAGGATCTATCACGCATGCGGACACTTTTCATAACCTCCCGAGCAAATGCTGCATCGCCACGAACACTGATACTTGCGTGCTTCAAATCATCCAGAGGCCAGATTTTGCACCATATTGAGAGAAACTGCTCTTCTCGATTACGAAAAGGAGGCTTGGCTCGTCTTGATTCCCAAATGACACAAAACTTGGGGGCTGAAGGCTTATGAAACATGATGATGCCTCTTGGGGTTAATCGGGAGGAAGTCAGCATGGTGTCACTGAGTCTTTCTGGGAATGTATCCTCCACGCTGTATCCTCCGCATTTAATAAGTGGTTTTATCCGCAAGGGGGTCCCTTGAACAATGGGATCTTTGCGGAGATCGTATTCTGGGACGATAGTAATCCTTTGAACCTGAGCTTCAGCAATGTCAAAGTTAACTAGATCAGCCGGTTAGCCGCTGTTATACTCTCCCAGAGGGGGGTCTACTTACAATCTGTCCAATTTCCAATCGGGCTTCCAACGAGGCGGCCGTGTCCGGGTTGGTCCACACAGCACAAGATGCCAGGTAAAAACCTTCGAAATGTGTGCTCAGGTAGATGAACCGGCTTTAGGAGAATAGCAGGTCTGGAGAGCAAGTCTGGGCCCATTGCACAATCCAATATGCCGATATAATAATGCTCCGAATCCAGCGGCCTAAAGTCCCGCAGAGGACATATTAAGATGTCCGCGCTCAATCCACCATTAGCCAGGTAAAGTTTGGATTGCCGATTGCTTAGGAATTCGGCTTCACTATCCAGTGCCCATTTGGAATATATCTCGCCAACACCGAAGCAATCTGGGCTGCTGGCGAGGATCGTACCCCAACCCTGATTAAAGGCCAGGATCGATTGATCGTCGCTCTGCCGGACGATCTCCTCTTGAAGTCGAGTGAATGCCCTTGGGCCCTCGCCGTAGAGCAAAGGCAGATTAACATCAAAGAGACCAAAGAGGCAGTACCCAATGTCCTCTTCTCGTGTTGTTGCCCGTTTTGCAGCCCACGACATGCGCTGGGCGACACTGAACTGGGCAATGCCATCATCATAAATGGAGGACCACCATCGGCACCCGCACGACAAGCAATATGAATTAAACGTGTTGTCGGACTTGTGATCTGCCCATCGTGACGGGTATGGCTCGTGCCCGTGCCGAAGTACCATCTCTTTGATGCCTGTGATATTTGCGAGAACCGGTGCAAGGGAGAATCGATCGTTGATAAATGTCCAGCTCTTGTCGAAAAACCTGACGTCTGTGGGGGCAATCAGCTCCTGTAACGTCCACCCTCGAGTAAACCATCGACACCCATCAATGGGCGCGTTTGGAATGGTATCATCAAGGTAGACGTAGCAGACTTCTGCTTGATTGTACCACTGAAACATGGAGTTGATGGCCTCGGATAATTCGGCACTGCTGCCCTGGTCGATACAGCACGTATCAATCCAAACATATTCATAGCCATGCTGGTTAGCTTTCTTACAAAACCCTTCTAGTTTCGAAAAGGCGCGTTTCTTTCGCCAGCTGCGAATAGGCCTATTCTGGACGTCGTCGAAGAGTATTTCATCGTCCCCCCAGGTATGAGATAAGATAGCGTATCTCGGTGAATTCGCGATGAGAAAGAAATGTAGCTGCAGAGTCTTTATATGCAATAGACGCATCGCAGTTTCGGAGAAGCGTAGCTCGTCTTTAGCAGAATGTGACAATGCTCCTTCGCTTGTTCATGATATGCAGACGCGCACGTTTAGTTGAAACGGGGAAATCGCCTTCCGTCACGCCAGCCATACAATCACACCTCAAGACACGTGACCTTGACCATTTGCATTATTTCAATTGTGCATTTCTGCTACCTTAGGCAAATTGTCAAAATGCACAAAACCAAGCTTCGCGGACAACTTTGCTCCTGTCGCAGCTCAGTCTAACCTCCTGATAATACCGTAGGCGTGAGCCACAGGTGCTATTTTTGGACTTCACATGATTGATTATAGTCACACCTGGTGGAACTGAGGCCATTCCCACTCCACTGCTCCGCTTAGCCACTGCCGTTACTGTGCGTGCTGACGAGTAGCACCCTAGCAAGAGCGGTAACAGCGATCATGCAGCTGCTGTTTTCGGCGTTAATATATAGGTGTATGGTAGATACATGGCTGCACCCCGTTAAGTCAGAAGCTTGATCTTAATTGTAAATTATCACACACCTGCGACGCCCATCGCAGAAAGGCACACATTCTTTGGTTGACTGCGCCGTCTACCGTCACCCATGGCTAAAACAATTTTGCGCCAGTTCTCGCTGATAGTGAATGGACATCTCTAAGTGATAATGCACCGAGCTTGGGGTTGGTGCTCTGTTCCCCTAATAGTGTGAGGCAACGGTTCGCCTGGCATTACAGCGATCAAATATCCTCTATGAGCTCTATCTTAGCATTAGTCTTCTGGGACAAAATTATTCCTCCATAGACACTCTCAGTTGGGACACTGGATGCAACTGGATGCGCTCTCGTTTCTTCCACTGTCCGTATCAAGCTTCCATACAGAGATGTTGCCTGAGCAAGAGCCTCCACGGGGACCGTCAGCAGAATGCTATTTTCTCCTTCTCTCCCACACCCATCGCAAGGAACCTCCCTTGTGGTCATTTCTACAATTGGCGGAACGGCCGTGCCGCACATAGCGCAGTAGTAAAATTCGAGAGTAGTGCGGATTTCGACAATGATGAGAGATCGAGAGTTTGTCGGCTCAACGGTCGTGTATCTAACCACCGATGTAATTGATGTAAAAACGGTCTTTGGCGCAGCCGAAACCGATTCAGCACCCTTATCAGAGGCCATATTCTCATTTCCAATTAAAGATGTAGTAGAATCCTCGTCATGGATATAAAGAGTAAGCAAAAGAGAAGCATTATCCAGCTTAGCGAGGGGATCAACGCGTCGAGAACCACGATTTCTCCAGCCTCTCAAACGTCCCAACCCACCACAGAAGCGGCTTAGATTTCCCGGGCAACGCCAATTGCAGCGCTGTGAAGGGACAATTTTTGTCTGGTTGAGAGAGTCTGCAGCATAGCAGATACTGGGTCGAGCATTAGTCTCCGGGTATTGGAAAATTAAGGGTAGTAAGACTATACTCGTCGTTGATAGCAAAATACTTGCTTCCCTTCGCAAGAGATAGACACAGAGAAGGCTCCATTTTGTTACCTATGTTACTTCTGCCCACTTCAGTGAAGGTTGGGTAGCCAGCTTCGGATCCTAGACATCCGCCAAAGGTGTACTGGCCAATTGTTGGTAAATTCGACACAGGTCCCGTCGCAGAAGATGTACTCGGATCGAGTGCCGTAGATGTAAGTGATTTGATTGCATTGGTATCCTCCTAGATGTGTCAGTGGGGCTGGCGAGCGGAATGTAATTGTCATGGAACCTTACTGTAGCGTCCGCAGGGGAAGTTGATTTTGGTCTACGCACAGCATTCACGCTGAAAAGCAGCGCGGAGTCGCGGAGAGCATCCCCGACCTCGTAAACTGTGAACATGAATGAATGGCTTCCAGGCGACATTGGGATGCTACGTGAGAGTAGCCGCGTGGAGCGAGCGTACGACATCCCATTATTATTCGATGATGACGTTAGTCTTAGATCTGATGCATATGCTCTTTCTATTATCTCCCCGTCGAATCGAATGACCATCTGGTCATCTTTCATATGTCTTGGGACAAATTCTCGCGTGCGTCGTCGCAGTTCGTCAGCGAAAGGCCTATGATTTATTAGTAGTTCATCACTAGCTCGTTCAACTTCTTTCTCACGGTGGCTCAGCCGTTGCGAATATATAGCTTATTTTTAGCGCCTCGATGCTCTCTGGTACAACGATGTTGGCGACGACGCTGATGGTGTCATATCCTGGGTACTCTCCACTGGGCATTCTTCCTGCGTCAACATTGACATCTCCCCCTGGTACAGCTTCTATTGGGTCTCCTGTAGTCAGAATAACTCCGCGCTCTATGCCTGGAGGACCATTTATGAACGTTCCTGAGCTCAGGTTGCCAATTAAAATATCGATGTCGCCTTCCAGAAGTCCAGCATTACCAAAGGCGGAGGCATACAAAGCAGAGGCACCGGGGTTTGGTTTAACCGAGAACGATGGGGCATGGGCAACCGCCGGGTGACATACGAATGCCACCCACAGTAGGAGAGGGTTGGTGGTAGTAGGCTTCATCGCGATAAGATGAATTTTAGGAAGTTGGTAAACCTCATGAGTGTGGCAGCTCAGAGCTGAAAGGAGTGATTAATAGAATAATCAATACTAAGAAATGCCCGAGAAAAGGCCATCCAGTCCTCTAGCGGACTTTCCGTGGAGAAACTGAGCTTAGCAGGAATGCTGTAAGATTAGTGACCGGGTTGGCCAGCAACGGCACAGTACGACGGGCTGAGTGATGCATGATCCTAAATTCCAAAGTCAAGTCTTGTGGCACCTAATGGGCTAAAGGGTTTCTCGGCAAGGACATGGTTCGCGTATCACCCTGCCTCCTGAGACATCCGTCGGGTACGGGCCCTCACCGTTTTCGGTATCATAGAAACTTTCATCTAAGACATGATGACGCAATGTCCCAAATTTCGATCATCTTTCCAAGCCCGTCATGGGTGAGATCCGAGGATTCTTGTTGGCCATTTTGTTGCCTCGCTAGCTCGTAAATATCTCGAATCTCGGGGGCCTAAAGTCTCGTCATGTACGGCTGGCTGAAGGTCTTCCGTGCTGGTACAGGCGGCATAATTGCTTTACGCCCTTCTCAAAATGATCCAGGAAATTGGGGATCAACCCAAACTACGAATTATAAGCATATGGAATCTAGCAATCCATATGTTCGTTGCTAAGAGCCGCCTATGCTATAGCCGGTAGTTCCAAGTTTCACCCTTGAGGACCATCGCCATTTTTCATCGTCATACAGCTCACCATCCATCACGCTCGTATCATCCCGTTACAGAATGTGAAACAATACTCTCCCTTGAGATAGAACTATTGCTTTTTACGTACTCGTTGATTATCGGAGAAGTACCGTGTTGTCTTGAATCTATGTCTTCGTGACCTTTGGTCCAGACAACAAATACCACCAATCATCTCAGTTTCGCCGCTCTCAATTGCCATTAACCACTTCCAGGTGGGGGTTCCGGAAGATGCCACACTGCATTGCACGCTAGGGTTCCGTCGTTGCTTTCCCAGGCAGCCTATTGGTTCGAACTGGTCATGGATTCTAGTCTACAGGCGCATGGTGACGTCACGATGCACGATGTCCTTGCTGTGATCACTAATAATCTTGGGCTCGAGGCTTTTGCTGTCGTGGGGGAAATATGAGAGCGCGACAACAGGAAGTCGGCTTTATTGTTTTATTGTGTGGTGTCTTTCTGTCTACGCCGCATGCTTCCCACATATGCCGATCCCCCTGTCTCTAAGGTCTCTAAGACAAGGGTCATCTTCCAGCTTGCATGACTCGACTCTGCTGAATTGTGAAGCTACAGTCTAAGCTACTTTATCTCAGCGCGATACTTGCGTCACCGGAGCGCTTACTCCGCGATGGTCTCGTCCCTTGCCACATGCTCCAACGTTCCCCACCAACCCGCCGCATCATCGCATCTTTTCTCCGACTACTTGGTGCGCGAAAAGACAGCTGCTGGCAACCTCCATGCTCCGCCCGCATTCCTGATTTTACCCTTTACATAGTGGCCTGACCTATGCCAGCCCCTGTCCATCTCCCGGCGTGTTGTCCTTGATCACCGGCCGCTGCGGGGGGATCGCTGAGTCGCCTAGCTAGGCAGTTTCTTGTGCACATCGGGTACCTGCGGCGACTAAGAGCCCCGCGTGATTGCGATGACGGCACCGCCCAAAATCCCGAAGTTCGTCTGCGAGACGACGCGTGAGCGCGAGACGTTCAAGTGAGTGCATGCTCTATAACCTTTCTTGACAGTCACCTAACCAACAGTCAGCTAACCAACGGGTGTCGCAGATACGACGGGTCTCTGTTGACCTCGGCACGATTCAACAATGACGGCCTCCCCATTCCCAGCTCCGAGTTGGTGACTTGCTCCGACGGCACATTGACTGCGCTCGCCCAACTCGCAACCTGCCAAACGGGCACCGCCAGGTCTCTCATCTCCCTTTTCGACCAGACCCACCAATACATCGTCACCGAAGCAACTCCCTCGCTCCCGCTGATCCCTAGCCTGCCGCAAAGTGGTCATGGCGAAGAACTCTGGCTGTGCGGCACCGCCATTCCTCGCGCCCATGGAGTGTGCGATTATACCCTTTGCAGGGGCGATACGGATCAATTCGATCAGCCCAGTGACCCCAATAAACTGCCCTTGGTCATAGTGGACGACCTCACAGCCGACCCGCGCTTTATGACGAGACCGTATTGCCGGCCCGGAAGTCCCGCACGCTTCTATGCTGCTACTCCCATCACGACGCGTCAAGGCATCAATATTGGCGTCTTCTGTGTCATCCACACCGAGCCTGTGACGGATTGGACCGAGCGTCATTCAGACTTGATGCGGAATTTATCTCGCATTATAATGGGCCACCTGGAGGCAAGCAGGCTTAAGAGTGTACAGGCACGCAACGAACGGATAACTCGGGGTATTGGATCATTTCTCGAAGGCAAGCTAGCATTGCCTTCCGAGGTTAGTCCAAAGAAGGGAGGTACTCTGAATGCGGGTCATGACTCCCTCCAAGATGGTGATGGGACCGCCAAGCAACAAGATCCCCCACTGTTGGAGCAGATGACTGAGTCAGATTCCAGCCCAGATTCCAAGCCAGATTCCAAGCCAGAGGAAGGGTCTGGAGGGCGAGTGCTTGAAGTGTCACACGACACATCGAACGACACTCGGCCTATCGAAGAACCATCATATTCAACCACCGATGAGAACACAAAACGGGACCCCGAAACAATCTTCTCAAGAGCCGCAAATATAATCAGAGAGTCCATCGACATAGAAGGATGTCTATTCATCGACGCCAGTTCACAGAAGTTCAGCGGTGGGGCTCCTCACCAGCCGAATGAGTCGCGACGAGGCTCCTTGGCTCCGTCAATAAATTGCGGCTGTATCAGTGATGATGAGGATGGAGTCTCGTCAGTCAAATTTTCGGGGCCACCGTGCGAAGTGCTTGGATTCTCTAGTTCCGGTCAACCTGGCACCCACGCTTTCTCCACACGATCCTCACCTAAGCCTTTACCACAAAAGTTTTTGGAAAAACTCCTTCGAAGGTATCCAAAGGGTCACATCTTCAACTTTAATGCGAACGGAGAGTTACAGCGCAGCGACTTCCCCGAGGACAATGTCCGGCGGTGGCTTGCCCGAGAGCCCGACGGGCAATATGCTACACACGAGTGCGAGAACCCCATAAAATGCAACAGTTTGTCAAGGAATCAACAGGATAGAACAAGAAAACGACAGAAAGAAGGTCGTATCCTCCTCGAGACATTTCCAAGAGCTCGAAGTGTCGCGTTTGTCCCTATCTGGGACCCAAAGAAGGAAAGGTGGTCTGTCGGTGCCTTTGCCTACACATCCACACCAGCTCGCATTTTTTCTCTGGAGGGCGACTTGAATTATCTAAGAGCTTTTGGCATGCTCGCAGCTACCGAAAAACTCCGACTTGAAACGGTCATGGCCGACAAGGCCAAGGCCGACGCACTTGGCTCTCTTTCACACGAGCTCCGCTCTCCGCTTCATGGCATCATCCTTGGAGTTGAACTGTTAAACGACACGAACTTGAATGTTGTACAGGAAAACTTAGCACATATGGTTGAGACGTGCTGCCGTACTCTTGCCGACACCGTGGACCACCTCTTAGACTACTCCAAGATCAATAATTTCATGGGCAAAGAAAGGATACCGAGGAGAGACAGCGGACCCCGAGGATTGCGACCGGACAGTGATCAATCGATCGAAGCTGGAATGCAGGCTCTTTACAAGGATACCCGTTTCGATATTCTTGTTGAAGAGGTCGTGGAAAGCGTTTACGCAGGCTTCAACTTCCAGCATCTATCTATCGCTCAGCTTTCAAGAAAGAGGGCAACGGGTTTAGGCCATACCGATAACACCGCGATGAGACGCCTCGATTCGGTACGAGCGATGGAAGACCTTGGCCCGACGCTCACACAGAAGGGAGAAGTTCAAGTGAAGTTTGGGGAGGTCACAATCGTGCTCATGATTGACCCTTCTCTCTCTTGGACGTTTCACACTCAGCCAGGCGCTCTTCGTCGTATTGCGATGAATCTGTTTGGCAATGCTCTGAAATACACTCACCGAGGAGTGATCATGGTATCACTTGACCAGGCCTCGTCCGAATCTGGTGGCAATAAGCGGCTGGTAAACCTCACAGTTGTTGATACCGGTGTGGGGATCAGTGACGACTTTCTGCAGAATGGCTTGTACAAGGCATTTTCACAAGAGGACCAGCTAGCACCTGGAACAGGTCTTGGATTAAGCCTTGTCAAACAAATCGTGGATCAACTTCGTGGCCATATATCTGTCACGAGTCAAGTTGGAGTTGGGACAACCGTGGTGGTGTCACTGCCATTGACACAAGTTGTGACCCGCCTCGAAGTGCTACCTGAGCCTACAGAAGCGGACGATACGATCCAGGCGCAAATGCGTGAACTTCATGGCTTGCGTGTTCAGATAGTAGGATTCAACAAGCAGCGGGCTTCTGGGGAGCCTCCGTCAATCGACACTCTCAGGGCTCATCCTCTGGTCCAGCATATCTGCCATGACCTGCTGCATATGCAGGTCAATGCAGAACCGCAAACACAACAGCTGATACCGGATGTAGTGATTTGGTCCGAGGATTCTTTGCCCGGTCCTGAGGATACGGATGAGCGGCTTGCAAAAATACCAGGAGTTGTGATCTGCACAAACGAGCTCATTGCGTATCAGTACACCACTGGCTCCAAGAACGCTGGACGACTTGGAATATCTGAATTCATCTCACAGCCGTCAGTATTACTCCTCATATTCCCAAGCTGACAACTAACGACAAAGCAGTATCGGCCCTCTCAAACTCGCCAGAACAATATCACTGGTATTGAAACGTTGGACTGAGACCCAAGTGAACCCGATAACTTTCAGTGTGACGAACCTAGTTAGCGAACCGCGACCTCTAACTCCTCAATCATCTCCCAACCTACCGCCTTCTCTCAGCCGCAAGGAGAGTGTGGATCAATCTCTAGGCTACTTCGCATGCCCCGAACTTCTGCTCGTGGATGACAACAACATAAACCTGAAGATATTGGCCTCGTACGTGCACAAAGTCAAACGCCTATATAGCACGGCGACGAATGGGCAAGAGGCTGTGGACGCCTTTCAAGCAAACCTGGGCCAATACAAATGCATTCTGATGGACATCTCAATGCCGGTCATGGATGGATTTGAGGCCACACGACAAATCCGAGCCTTGGAACAAAAGAACCACATGAAGCCAACACTCATCTTGGCGCTCTCTGGGTTGGCCTCCGAGGATGCCCAGAAGGAAGCATTTAGCAGCGGAGTTGATCTTTTCCTGACGAAGCCGGTTCGGCTGAAGGAGTTGGGGGCCATTCTCAAGTCGAAGGGAATATTAGAGGAGTAGGGAATTCTTACATTTTAGTTACTGCAAGCCGACAAGCTTTAGATACCCGTATACGGACATAGATTCAGATCATCAATATGACTACTCTTGGTGTCATCCTATTGGTACAACTGGGTACAATGCCGCAATTGATCCGTCTTGTGCCAACAATAGTACTATCAATCTATATTTGGCAAAGATGTTGCAAAACCGTAGTACGCATGTATTATAGAAAAAGAATTTCATCCTCAAAGGATGACGATGGGAGCTTCAGAATTGCACAATAGTTACAATGGGGCGCTTTCTCAACGCACCAATCCATTTTTGGTCATACCGACCAGTTCCTGTGAACTCCGCATTAGTGTCTCCGGTCCCTTGGTTTAGTCTTGTGTGCCTGATGCTGAGCAATCTGGTTTCCGTTCTAGGAAGGACTAGCCGCTGATGTCCAATCGGCAGTGCCACTAAGATGCATAAAGATCGTGGACCCGTGCCATTCTGCACTTGGCGCATGTGATAGATGTCTTGAGAGAACGAGAAAACATGACAGTTTCTCTATGGGCGGGTCTCAATTAAACCTCAAGACGGCTGTCACGGGTACAATGGTGAAGAAATCGATACGGGTTGTGTGCTAATATCCACACAGCACCGATGCTTCGGTGCCTTGTCAGCATAGATTCAGTTCATTGATCCTCCAGGAAGGGTAAGGTCTCTAGGAAATGGCAGTCTTTGCTTCGCTTCGTTCTACAAATGGTCTTCTTGGTAGCAGGGGCCATCCTTTCATTAGTGTTGTTTCTATTGGGACTGAGTCGGTTGGCTCATGATGCTGGAATTCTTTGCGGAGGCCCTGTTTTCGACCTCACCGCATTTCCCTCTGACCCACCAACAGAAAGGACCCATCTCGTTTATCTTGGGTTGCATGATCCACCCTGCCCTGATACCCAACCCGCACCTGCTTCACACCTTGCCATCGGACTTTTGATAAAAGGGTTCGGAAATAACAAATCGTGGTCCTAATGGAGCATATGGTTGGGCCGGCAAGCTTGGGTGGTGGCGACTGATCCACCCCTCATGGTTCTGTCTGTGGTGGATGCATACCTCAAGCGTATCTTCCGTTGAGGGCTATTGTTAGCGCCTTGCAGCGAGTCCACTTTAGATAAGTCACACACACTGACAAGAGTTTGCACCATCAAGATTGCGGCGACTCCTCGCAAACTCGCAAGGAACATATTCCATTCGAGATCTCTGGGATCATGGCGTTCCGTGTGCCGTTTTACGTGACTGCAAGCATCCTTACATCATGCGTGGCATTTCTCTTCGGGTACGATCGTTGATTCTAGTCTCTTACTCCGGATTTCAAATTCGCTAATGGCTCTCTAGGTTCGACACCGGCAGTGTCGGTTCAGTGACCACCATGCCCGCCTTTAAAGAAACATTTGGTGAATTTTCAGCAACTGTGCATGGATTAATTGTCTCGTCTTCTCTTATTCCTGGCGCCTTAACAGCCCTCATTGCAGGTGCCCTTGCTCACCGATTTGGCCATACCAGCCTCATTGCCCTTGGCTCAATCACATATGGCATAGGGGCCGGCATTGAGTGCGGCTCTCCCATTCTGGGCGTCTTCGTACTGGGCCGACTTATAAAGGGCATCGGTGAGGGTCTGTTTCTCAGCAACGTCTATGTTCAGGTCTCGGAAATATCGCCATTTCGAGTTCGGGGCATTATGACGGCGTTGCCGCAGTTCCTGATTGTATCTGGCCTGGCTTCCGGGTACTTCGTGTGCTATGGCACATCACGTCTCGGAGACTCGACTTCTTCTGTCACATGGCGAATACCTCCGGCCATCGCCTCATTCCTTGGGCTTGTCTTGTCGACAACCTACTTCCTTACGCCCCCGTCGCCACGCTGGTTGTTGTCCAGGGGAAGAATAGATGAGGCTCGCGCTGTTGTAGCCCAGCTTGGATTGGATGAAATTGAGCAAAAAGAGCTCCTTTCGCAGTCCCTGCCACCAGATGAAGTCATGGACCCAGACCTTACTTTCTGGCAAAGCATTTTCCATACTTTCAAGGAGTTTGCGCATGCCTTCTCGGCCCCCTACAGATCCCGGACTGCGTTCGCTTGTTTTATCATGGGCATGCAGCAATTTAGTGGAATTGACGGTGTCTTGTATTACGCTCCTATCTTGTTTACCCAAGCAGGCCTCAGTAGTGAGAAAGCATCATTCTTAGCATCCGGCGTCTCTGCGCTGGTCATCATGGGAGCTACTATTCCTGCGACCCTCTTTGCAGACCGATGGGGCCGTCGTACCTCAGGGATCTTGGGTGGAGTGCTAATCACAGGGTTGATGCTGGTGATGGGCTCGCTCTACGCTGCAGACAAAGTCCACCCAGATCATGGAGCTGGAAGATGGATTGTTATCGTGTCCATCTATCTTTTTGCCATTTCATTCAGCTTCACTTGGGCCATTGGATTCCGAACATGGGTAGTGGAGAGTATGCCGAGGAAGACAAGAAGCAGTGCCTCGAGTCTTGCGCAGTGTTCCAACTGGGTAAGTTCGCATCTTTAAACTGGATCAAGAATTCACATTAACACCAATTTTTAGTGCGCAAACTACGTCGTTGCATTGGTCACTCCCGTCCTTCTCGCCAAGTCTACCTTTGGGGCGTATTATTTGTTCGCCTTCTCCAGCCTTGCCTGCACGCTCTCAGTCTGCTTTTTCATGTTTGAGACAAAAGGACTTAGTCTTGAGGCAATAGAGAAGAGGTATGAAGAGAGAAAGGAGAGCTCGAATGGCCAGGAGTCTGGAGGCTTGAGCATGGGACGGCTCGGATGTGCCTAAAAATAGATGAATTCCAGGCGAATCACTATGCACGGCTGACGGTCGGCACACAACATTTAATAGCGACAATAAAAGTTATGTCGAATGGAATTGAGTATTAAAAAGTACTGCAGCGAAGGATTTAGCGGATTAGTCGTTCGGGCGGTGGCGTGATTCACATTGATTAACTGGTGGAATGCGCCGGGCATGTGGTTGACGTTCGCGGCCTTTGGCGGATTTTCGGTCCCGGAAAACTGAGAAATGTCCGGATTCCGACAGGGTCGCTCACCTCACGTCATCTTTTTCGCGTTACAACAGCACAATAAAAATACATAAATAGAGCATTTAGATCTTTTGTGATTTGGTCAATCGCTTCTCTGTTCTACATCAAATTTTATTTCCCATGTCTTGGACAATCCAGTTTCGCCAAGTGCGACCAGCACCTCTCATCGCCAGTCTCGCCGCAGGTGGTATCGGTCTTGGAATAGTATCTAAACTCATGATAGGCACAGCCTCTGCAGAGTCCAATTTCCCTCCCAAGGTCTTCAAAGGCGGCCCGGCGTTTGTGTCTCTGCCCCTTGAGAGCTCCGAAACGGTAAACCACAATACCAAGCGCCTTCGCTTCAAGCTACCCCAGGAAGACGCAGTCAGTGGACTTACTCTCACATGTGAGTTAATACACAGGATCATTAGGTGATACTGAGGGCTGATATTTTGATAGCCGCTCTGTTGACCGTTTCATGGCCCAAGGGAAGTTGGCTGCCTGTCCCACGCCCGTACACTCCTGTGAGCGCGTCTGGTAAGTTCTGCATCCTTCAACACCCTTTAGAAGCTTAGCTCATGTCTATATCCTCAGATGCACCGGGTTTTCTTGATCTTCTTGTCAAGAAATATCCCAATGGAAAAGCCAGCAGTCACTTGCACTCGCTAGAACCAGGAGAGAAGCTCCTCTTCGCGGCACCTCTGAAAGGATACCAATGGAAGCCCAACACTCACTCGCACGTCACTCTCATTGCTGGAGGTGCTGGTATTACTCCCATCTACCAACTCGCTCAGGGTATCCTCCGAAACCCCGACGACAAGACGGCCATCACCCTCGTATTTGGTGTGAATGGTGATGAGGATGTCCTGCTAAGAAAAGAGTTCGAGCAATTTTCCAAGGACTTCCCCGATCGGTTCAAGGCGATCTACACCGTCAGCCATCCAAGTGAATCATCGACTTTTCGAAAGGGCTATGTAACAAAGGCTTTGCTAGAAGAGGTTATGCCACCGTCTAAACAAGACACAAAGGTCTTTGTTTGTGGACCACCAGCAATGGAAGCGTCCCTTGTCGGCAAAAAGAATTCGCCTGGAGTTCTAAGTCAGCTTGGGTACAGGTGGGATCAGATCCACAAGTTCTAGAGCTAGAAACGCCCCGTCTTGTGTATGTTGAGTTTTTGTTAGCATGCGATTGACATGTTGGAATGTTTTGGTATTAAAAGTCTACTAATTTAAGATCATTAAGTAATTCTTTATTCTCGGGATTGAACAGTCAAGTAAACTAACTTTGTCCAATTATGTTAAGTGGTTCTCTCTCGAACTCAGAGCCAACCGTAGACAATCCATAAGTATATGCTGTAAACTCCACATCTTGAAGCATAAGTAGAACTACTAGGGGGGACTGAAAACTGTCTCCCCTAGTAGCCGAGCTGATCCGAGTTTGGAGTATGTCCTTTTCGTCGTCCAGGGTGAGCGAGTTTCGCAACTGGGTCTGGCCCACCTGCATAATCGGACTTAGCGGACATATCTCTCATCAAACACGCGGGTTTAGCTCAGTTGGGGTATGTTCACACATTAATCCCTCACTCCAAGCAAATCACTAACCTTCACTGGCAGAGAGCGTCAGACTGAAGATCTGAAGGTCATGTGTTCGATCCACATAAACCGCAAGGAATTCTTTTTTTGGTTGTCTTTTTACCTCTTTGCCAACCTTGACCGAGAGGGAATAAATATGGAAGATTGAAGCCGACGAAGCACAAGCGCGGGTTTAGCTCAGTTGGGGTACGTCATAACAACTTTCTCTTATACGAGACAAATAACTAACCTTCACTGACAGAGAGCGTCAGACTGAAGATCTGAAGGTCATGTGTTCGATCCACATAAACCGCACACTTCAATTTTTGTGTTTCTTTTTTGCCGAGTTACAGTTTCAACTCGGCAAGATAGTCCACATGAAGAATCCCGGCTCTCAACAAAGCGGGTTTAGCTCAGTTGGGGTATGTTGTCATATTAATCCCTCTTCGAGCCACATCACTAACCTTCACTGACAGAGAGCGTCAGACTGAAGATCTGAAGGTCATGTGTTCGATCCACATAAACCGCAAGGACTATCTTTTTGTAGTGCTTCTGTTCTAGGAGCAGGCACCGAGGTCACTGCCTTATTAGGCCTGCCCCCTGCCACGATCAGTTCCTTACTTTTTGTTCATATAATTGAAGTGGATTTTATACTCCCCTTGCCAACTTGTAGAGATGTTTGGGCAATGTGTGAGGGAAAGAAAATTTCATCCAGGATCCATATCAGATGGGGTCAAGCTAGAGTAGCACAAACAGTCCGAACCTCGGCTCAAAGTTCGGAGGGAGGCATAATATGATTCATAGGCATATCCACAGAGCATGGTACACAACTAGGCTCTTCATTGGAGTTGATGCCTTGAACTCGGGCACAGTCCTTAAATGTAGCAGTAGTTCAAGTAGAACGCGGCCCTAAAACAGACATCCATAACTTCTATTTAAATCGGTGGAACTGAGCGTTTGTTGCATGAGCTTAATGTCCTGAGCCGAGGGTGAGCCTTGGCGACCCATGAGAAAAGCTGCAATCACAAAGAACCCTGACTTAAGGACTTGGACTGTAATAATCGAATGTATGTCGATAGTGCGCAAGTTGGATTTTTGAACATCAAGACACACACTCGTTAGATGACAAGCAACTAGAAGTCTCTCCATTAGTCACGCTTCCTGTCACAACAAGCATCTTGGGTTGCCGTACTCGGATACCAATTCCTCACCCATTCGATGTTGTATGGAACCCGGACAAGTCCTACCTGCTGACTTCCCGAGTTCCGGGCTTCCGTCTGGGAATGTGCATCGATACGCTCAGCGATGGCGAGGTAACGAGTTGGTTTGCGACTTGCAGAAATGCCTTGGGGAGCTACGGTCTGTGCCAACAGCCTTAGAGCGAGCAATGCTGCACTTTGCAGTTTGAACTCTTACCATGCACTCCATGAGGACACTTGCGAATGTCTTGTCGCTCGCAGAGAGTTATGCACACTTGGGGGCGGTAGTGATAATGGACGCATCCGCTCAATTTCATAACATCGGCACCGGTCAATACATTATTGCGGCGCCACAGGCTTGCCATAGCAGATCAAATAACATTGCCAAGTAACCCAAGATGCCTGGGCCTTTCAATTATTATAGCATATACACCTCCATAGAGCTTGTGGCTGCCGAATCTTGGCTCATGGATAAGAGGTAGTGGGGAGTAGGGTCTAGACCTGACTTCTGACCGCCTTTCATGTTGGCCCATGAAGTCCTTTGAAAGAGGCATACACTTGCAAACCACCTTCAATACTTTGTACCAAACCAAAGAATACTGTCAACACAAGAACGAGAACGGCTACCCAGAATGTGTACCTGTTGATGAGACCAGTATTAGCGGACAACAATGTACGTTGAAAGGCTTGCTGTTGAGAGGGGGTACCATTGGACGCCGTTCCGCCTATCATGCCATCATTGCGACAAAGATTTGGGTTGTGCTTCATCAAAGACCTGCTTCAATATGACAAGACGATCACTCCAAAATCCGAACTTTTCAGTTTGCCGATGGTCGGTCTTCAGTTGCCCACACTGGATGACTCGTTTGTCGAGACCAGCGTCGGACAACTTGGAGAACCACTTCCTTGTTTCCAAGTCCGAGGATGGGAAAAGGAGTGCTAACGTCCTCAAAGTCTCATCCGCGAGACCTTTGGGTAGCAGGGAGTCGGTACTGCCACAATAAGTTAGCGGGCATCACACATTGAGTGGTCGAGAAGAATGTGAACCTTTGTCGTTGGACTTCTAGGAACGAAGCATGATGGAAGACGTGTACGCGTCGATCGTCATCCGTCAAGCGGAGATGATCTACCAAGTTATCCGTCCAAACGATATCCAGTCCTGCGATGCGGCATAGGTTGCGTGCAGTAAATATTTTCTCCATTCTAACATTCTCCTTGGCCTGGTGGGCAGTTCCAGGATCGAAGTACGCCGACACAAAGCTCTCCAGTGACCCATGACTCCAGTGAAGTGGACTGCTGCCAGAGAAGCCGTATGCGAAGCTGCAGAAGCTCATCATCAAAAGCAGACTGGCGGCCAAGTCTATTGAGTTGTCGAGCATCTCGTCTTCGTTGTCATGAAAAGCTGTAAGCTTTTCTCGCAGTTCCTCCTTGATGTCATGTCGCAGCATCCCGCTTTTAAGCTTGCGGATGCAGTCGGCCACATCGCGGTGAGATCTCAGAGCCACGTACCGCCCTCCGTTGTGGAGAGCTCTGGCGCATTCTTTGTTGTAGTACGTCCAAAATGATTGCAGATCATAATCCACGCTATTGAAGCGCTGACCTTGGTGCCGGTAGGCCCAGTACTCGCTAGATATTGTCGTTTTGGTGAGTTGCGGCAGCGGGAGGTCCAGCAGGCTCGAATCGAGCACCGTCTTGTTTGTCATTATCGCAGTGTCAGTCGTCTTCTGGCCTGTTTTGTTCATATGAAAGATCAGGCTCTGGTGACGCTGACGACGACGAGTCGAGTGAGGTAGCACTGCTCGGCTGCATGATACTGCATTTGCTATTGGCGGATAATGCTGCGCCTCAGAGCTGATGAGCCACCTGCACACTGCCTCGATGGCCCCTCATAAGTGCGGCTGATCCCCTCCATCTAAGATCGAGAGCCGTATTTCTCGTTATCTGAGAAAGATGTCCTGAATTACGTTGAACCATGTCGACGGAAATCGTAACATCCCCTCTGAGATCCTGGGGCAGCGGCATCGCGATACTCAGTGGCAGGTCGGCAACGAGGCATCTCGCATGGCCTGAGCCAGAGCTGTCTGCCGGCCGCTGCATTGGCAGAGTCGGCAAGGAGCTTTGCTGGGTAGCTCAAGGCCCAGCGAGAGACGCATTCACGGCCTTGGCCCCAAAGATCAAGGCCTACCTCGAGAGGTCCGTCGAACCAGTATCGAGCTGGGTTACATGGTCAATCTACATGTTCGGCAAGTCGGCAAAGAACGCCAGCCCAGCCATCCTGTTCTGCTGTGAAGTCGCTGCACATCGAAAGCAGGTGAGAATTGCAATCAAAGACAGCGGCATTCTCGATGAATTCCCTGGGATCAAGACGGCCCACATGCCTCGACCGCCTGACTTCAATCAGCTAGTTCAGTTAGCAGACAATCTCACGACGTCCGCATCTTATCAAAGACCTGTCCTTGCGTCCTTTGCGAGTAACCCGTGCGGGATGCCGTTGTTCGTTGAACCGACTATAGACGACGGAACTTGTTGCAAACAAGCTACTGTCGGTGGCATCATCCAGCTGTCGGACAAGTTCTACTACACCACAGCAGGCCATGTGCTCAGCCCTGATACGATGCCGAGTTGCGCGGAGGTTGAGGATAGTGGCGACGAATTTGAGATCGACGATGAACTTGAGATCGATGACGATGCTGAGGTGGAAGAAGTGGGATCGAGGTCCGATGAGAAAGCTTGGTTGACACAAACAAAGGACGCCGCTATGAGCTCGCGGTACGCAAGTTCAACCGAGAACGAGATGCTTCAGCCACAAATCTCATTGAGCATACAAGATATGCAAGCAACAGAAGAGGGATCGAAATGCAAAAGCCGTCAGGTCCCCGAGAAAGAACCTTCACTGGGCACTTTCCTGCCCCCACAGCGTCTGGGACATGTCTATCTGTCCTCCCTCGATGAACCGCCGTCTGGTCTTGACTACGCTCTGATCGAGGTGACCAAGCCCATTCACTGTACAGCGAACAAAATAGCCCCTTCGTCCTTTTCTGCACAGGGCCAAGCCAGGATCCAGCGTGTTGTCCTTGATGGCCCCAAGGACGTTAAGATCTTGAGCTCCACCTCTAGAGGAACTTTGACAGGAGTCATGTCAGGCACTCTTCTGTACGCCCGCCTCCCAAACAGCAGTCTGTTCCAGGACGTATACAACATCCTCCTGGACTCTCGGCTAGAAGCCGGAGACTGTGGCTCCTGGATCATTGACGCGGAGTCTGGGGACTTGTATGGACATATCGTTGCCGGATCCCCAGATTCAGGTGCTGCAATTGTGATACCTTTTGCACGCGTATTCGAAGACATAAAGGTGCGAGTAAACCAGCGACCTCACCTACCCCTAGCTGGAGCCGAATCCCTATACAATGCTGAGGGAGAACTGGATCTTGATCCGCATCCGCAACACATAGAGTCCGTCACGGCATCCTCTTCCAACGCACTATCGGAGTACGGCCAAGAGTGGAGCCGGGATTTGAGACGTCGATTTGAGGGCCAGCGGCGGATCAAACCATTGAATGAACTGAAGCTGTCACGGACTGAACGCCGAGCTACTATTGAACAAGCAATTTCGTCCAGTGAGGATGAATCAACCCGACCCCAGAGTGCACCTGGTGACGATGATTCAGCTCTACCGTGCACTGCAGCTAGTGAGGATGAATCAACTCCATTCCACACCGGAAAAGCATCACTGCTGCAGCCCCAAAACCGAAGACGAATCCTGACACCGCTGTTCCCCCAGCCTTCAGCAGAAAACGACCAGGAGTCCAACAAGTTCCGCAATCTTTTAATATCCCTCTCCTTGACCCCAACGAGGTACGAGAACACAGGACTACTGGACGAGGCTCTGACCAACATCCCGTTGGACCGGATCTACGCCGAAGCTAAAGAAGAGAGCACGGTGCTCCAGGCCCGAGCAGAGTCATATGGCGATGGACGGCAGCCTACGTGGGACTACACTGACTGCATCATCCGGGCGTTGCTGCGATGGTTTAAACGCTCGTTTTTCACTTGGGTAAACAATCCATTATGTCCCGTATGCGCATGTAGCACCATTTTTATGGGGCAAACGAGCCCAACCCCAGAGGAATCAGCTTGCAGCGCTTTGCGTGTCGAGCTCTACAGATGTTCAAGGGAAGACTGCCTGGCATACGAGCGATTCCCCCGATATGGAGACGTTTGGAGGCTACTTCAGACCAGGAGAGGGCGAGTTGGTGAGTGGGCGAACTGCTTTACGATGCTCTGCCGGGCTATGGGTGTCAGGGTAAGGTGGGTATGGAATAGTGAGGATTACGTGTGGGCCGAGGTGTACTCGGAACACAACAAGAGATGGGTTCACGTTGATCCATGCGAGGAAGCTTTTGATGACCCAAACCTATACGCGGAAGGTAAGTTATTGAACCCAGGATCCTCCCAATCAATGACTGCCCTCCCAAAACACAGCACTGACATTTCGCAATAGTCTGGGGGAAGAAAATGGCATATGTGATAGCGTTCTCCATTGAAGGCGCTACGGATGTCACGCGACGATATGTTCGCAAGGCGGAGCATGCGGCGGAGCGAAACCGTTGTCCAGAAGCTGTCCTGCTCTCTGTCATGGATGAAATCAAGAGCCCCCGACGCCGAAAAATGAGGGATGAGGATAAACTCCGCCTGGAAGAGGAGGATAGGCGCGAACAGCAGGAGCTCAACGCATATGTTGTTTCAAGTCTCACCCTTGACTTAATCGCGACGAGCTCAGATCATATCGAAGATCCTTCACGGTTGCTAGTCAAGCCCCGGAGAGAGACAGCGAAGCACAGCCAGAAGCAGGGCCAAAGGCAGGGCCAGAAGCAGGGCCAGAAGCAGAGAAGTGGAGGAGTGGAAGAGGGACATTTAGTTATCCCTTAGGTGAGCCATGTGTATTTCGGTCAGTTGACGACAGGAAGCGATACCTAGCGCCCTGAAAGGATCCGCTACGAGGCAAGCATCGCGCAATATGCCGGGTGACAGCTTGAGATAGGCAGATCTGTCAAAGTAGGACGAGAACTGGGGCGTGACAAATCACTACATCGCGCAAGAGAGCTCAGGGCGTTTGAAATCTCACTCGGCATGCTGAGGTATAGCTTGACTAGCAACACATCTTCCAAGAAATATCAACATCAATTCGCTCAAAACCCTCACTATGAAATAACTGGGAACCCTAGTAGTTTCATCCCATTCTCCAAGACCTGCCGTGCATTCTGGTACAGGACGAGCTTTGCTTTCTTTTCTTCCAAACTCTTCTCACTCACATCGCTAGGACCGGCTGCTGCGCTGTCGCCTTCAAACTCTTCATCTTGTTCTTCACCCAGCATAGATAACGAACTCACAACTTTGTACAAGTAGCCGAGGAGCGTGTGTGGCTCCAGGGACTTGTATGTTGCTGCAACAACGTCAGGAAATTGTGCCATGAGCCGTAGCAAATCGGCAGAGTCGTCATCACTCAAAGTGGTGTAGTCTGCCTCAGCAGCCTCGACCTCGTCAGTGGTCAACTTTTCGATCGAGGCATTCAACACTCTGTGACATGCCTGCAACACCAAGCCCGTATGGGAGCTGGATGATGCAATTTTCCTCGGTTCGAAGGTGTAGTGATGTCCCCTCCTTCCAGACATGTCTAGGGCAAGTAATCCGCTGATCAGGGACACGTCACTGACAGATCCCAGACCGTCGCTGTCGATGTCACTCTCACCATGCTCCTCGCGCAACGCGTCATGAATCCGGATTGCGCACTGGTCGAGAATTTTGGAGAGCAGGCTACCCTCAACCCCGTGGATAGTACCGAAATTGACGTGCTGAAGCTTGCCTTTGAGATCCGAGCGGCCCATTAGGTCAAAGGACGTGAACAACTGCTGGAAATGACTGTCCTGCCTGGAAGATGCGACGTAGATCATTTTGTCGAATGTGAATTTATCTGAGCGATCGAGCGCTCCAGCAATGTCTCGGAGGAGATAGCGTGTGGAGCCATCGCGGCCTCGAACGATTTGCGTCCCGAGGCCTTTCTTCCCAGCATGCTTGACAAAGTCAATCATCCACGACCCATCGCTCTCCTCAAGGACGCCTTTCTCTTTGAGGGTGCCTTCGACTTCAGCAATTGTCTTCGGCTGAACTTCTGACTCGCCCCAGTACTCATCGAACTCAACACCAAGGCGTCCATAACCGAGTTTGAGCTCATCAATAGTGATATCTCGGAAGTGCTTCCATAGTGCAAGAGCTGCTTCATCACCATCCTCCAGCCTTTTGACAAATATGTCTCTTTCAGCGAAGATACCCTTCCCTTCGATATCAGCAGTGTTCTGTTTGTCCTGCTTCGCTTTGTCCCTTGCGTCTTGTTCTGGTCTGAAGAGTTCCTGAATCTTGGCATAGACGTCCAGAAGGTGATGGATACCCCCACTTTGAAGTTTTTCCTCAGAGCTGAATCTCTCATATCCTGCAGCAAGTAAACCGATCTGCTTCCCCCAGTCGCCGAGGTAGTTCAGGCGTTCCACTTCCCATCCCATAGCTTCGTAGATGTTGGCAACAAAAGCGCCAATGAGGGTGCTTCGAAGATGGTTTCCATCAAAATCGGTGGCAACGTTTGGGGATGAGAATTCCACGACGACTTTCTTCTTTCCTTGACCAGGCGATATGGGATCCCGGAGACCTTGGGATAAATCATGACCGTACAACGATTTCCGGTCGCTGATGTATGGGAGAAGGAGCCGGGGGAGAGTATCTGGGGAAAAGAACATCCGAAGGTGGATGCCATCGACCCAGGGTGACAGGAAAAGCGGAGAAGAAGGGAGCTAAGAAGTGCAAGTTAGACCGAATCAAGTCTGAATATCAGGTTATAGGCGTGACAAACCCGTTCACCTATCTCGAAAGCCAGTGTCTTCAAACCGTTGTTGTCAATATCCTTCAGCTTGAGGCGAGGGAGAATGAGCGCCAAGTCTCCAAGAGAGGTTTCGGTTGTTGAGCTGATAGCCTCCTGAATTACAGCCTCGTCACAATCTACCACTGTTGAAAGAAACCTTGCGAAATATGACCTCCATATTTCAACAGGCTTAGTAAGAGCATCGTTTGATGCATATTGAGGCAAAGGATCGAGGCGAAGCCCCTCGAGGAGGGCCTCAAGTCCTTGTGGTGTACTTGTAAGGCATGCCATCGTCGGTGTGTTGAGGCGAAGTTATTTTGAATGAAGGGGGTGCGTAGAGGCCGGTCTTGATTGTGCACATGAAATATCGGGCTCTTTGGGAAGAAATTAGGCTGCGTCGGATTGAGAACATCTGGTTTGCTGACGGGAGCCGCATTAGGCACATGCCTGAAGTTGGGCAGATATTGGGTACGGTAGGAAGGGTGCTCACGAGGTAGCTGACTGCTACGTGAAGCACATGCCCCCCTCTCCCCTCCCTGTAATACTCGAAGCTAGGTGGCAAGCGAATTGATCCTACTAGAATAATGCCAACAGGAGAAAGAGCGCCATATGTAGTCTTTTTCCTAATTTGTTAATGATCATCTGATTTGCGCCCAAGGCCCTACACTCTACAGGAATAGAATATCAAGAGGGAATAAAACGAGGCTTCGAAATACCTGGAAAACAAGGCTTGCAAGCGCCTTACTTCAAGCGCTGCCTGTCCAATAATAGTCGGCCACGCAGCCTGCTATGATGTGACGAAGGAATTCGTGCGTCGCAATGGCATCATTGTTAAACCACCGAAGCAACGCTATGAATAATTCCATTGAGGCATCGCAGATAATTAATCGCCCGCATGCTTTTCATGTGTGGCGAATGCACATTGAAGGTTAGGATTGTTTGAGCATTTTTGAGAAGAAAGAGTCTCCGGATTCGGCAACGGTTAACTACAGAACAAGCGATAAGAACGAAAAAAAGAAAAAAGAAGAAGAAAAACCTCCCCAGAAAATATAGCCAGAAATGTCTCATAATATTCTCTCATTTCGCCGTATCTTTTGAGGCTTGCATCTCTTGGTGGTCTCCCCATGGGCAGCAAGCTTGAGAAGTTGAGACAGAAGGGTTGAGGTCAGGGCTCGGGCCATGATACATGCTCGACAACCTCGAATAAAATAGTGTATCCTCCAGAACTAGGCGTGGTGCTAAGTGTGCTCATTCTTTTGTATTTACTGTATTGTTTTGATGCATTTGATAATATTGAATAAGGATAGAAAAGAATTGAAGAATTGAAGACGGAAGCCTTGTCAAGTAGATTTTGGTCATTCCACAATCAACATGATGGCATCATTGGGCTGCAAATGTAGGCTGCGGGAACCTGATACCCTCTGGCTGCCAATGGAAACCATTGATCATCGGCTCTTGGGCAAGTGGCGGAACAAGGCCGGCCCTTGGCTTCGAGCCCATGTATCGATGGTACCATGTTAATGCTGGCCGCACAGCGGCCATCAGAATCCACAAGATCGCCGTCACAACAAGCCAAGGAAGGAAGCCGGACGTCCAGGGCAAAACATGGCTCTGCATCATGCTTGCTGCCAATGCAGGCGGCGATATAATTTGGATCTAATCGGAAATTATTAAGCTTGCTTTTACGGTTGCCTGCTGGACCGACTTACGAAGCTGATGTTGAACTGTTGCAAGACGATTGTTCGGTTATTCTCTACCTGTAGATATAGCTCGAGCTCCTAAATTCAGTATGAATTGCTTTGTAATAGGATAAAAGGTTATCTCACCGACTTCCTGAAGTCCTCATTTTTGTCCCATAGGTCTTGCAATTGAACTTCCAGGGCGTTTAGTTCTGTTACTATTGTATCGATGGAGCAAAGAAGAATTCTCGTACGGTTCGGCGTATCACTTTGTTGGCCAGTCACGTAGAAAGAATGAGTATCCCTAGCTCTAAATGACTCCCAGGCATTGTTGAGGTTTCTGATTCTTTTCCTAAGGTGTGTTAGGAGGCAGGTGACCTGTTGGGTCCACCCGTATGAGTCCTGGAGAGACTTCGAGTGATCATCGTCAGGCCCGAATGGCAATTTATCGTCGTCGAAAAAGAAATCTTCGTCGTCAATCTATGATAAATCTTAGGATAGGCCTTGTGCGAAGAACCGGCAACTTGAGAGCATGCTCGTGTTATGGATCGCAATACAGCCTGTGTTTCGGGCTGGGGAAATGCGATGGGAAGTGCAAATTTGCATGAACCGAGGGAATTGCGAAAGGGTGCACTCACGTAATAGCACATTTTGCGCTCAAGTCTCGTGATGATGTTATTCCATTCTTCAAGAATGTGGTTCATGCATGATAAGAGGGTCGCTACAAAGTATTCGCGAGGGTCTTTGATTGGAAGGTTGGCGTCTGATCCGATGATAGGATCGTAGTCAATCGCGTCTTCATCCTGAAGACATCTTTGGTAATAATTGATACTCAACCGATCAAATTCGTCGTCTATGTCGTAGAAGTAAGTATCTGTGAAGCCGTATACATTCCAGACAGTGTTGTTGAAGCCGGTCACTACACAGGACCACTGGCTTTCGTGTAGACAATCCAGGTTACCTCCTTCAGATGTTGGACGAGACCTTTCCAAGAAGGAGAGAAGCCTCGACTTTCTCAGAGGAAACTTGTCTGATCTAATTCGTTTGTCGCGGAGGACTGATTTTGTGTCCTTCCACACAAAAAAAGGGAGATGAAACTCCAGCGAGAAGTAGCGAGATGTCTGTACAAAATCAGGTTAGTTTAAAGTCTGACATTTTGTCCCAGAATGAATAGAAGGACCGTCAGAAGAACTTACCGACACGGAGGCTTGGATCGAACAACGAGCTATCATATACTTCCATAGGAAAATGCTCAAAATACCCGCCTCCTGTCTTGAAGCAGTCAAGATGATGGGCGACAGACCCCGCCAGTCTGGATTTGGTAGGTATCTAAAGAAGCTGTCAGCATCTTGCAGTTCCAGGAAGCTGAAAGAAAGCCATACATGAGACGTCGTTCAGCATTAAGCTCATGGCCTTCGTCGACACCGTCGTCATTATGGAAGTAAATGCGCTGAAACTTAGTTAGTCCAACTTCCGAGGTCATGACAAGACTTCATAGAAACTTCGATAGAAAGAAGAAATTAACACACCTTTTCCCGCAAGGCCTTGTACAGATCAGAGCGCGTCAGCCAGCCTGACAACCTTCTTTTGCAGGTCGAGTCCCCGGTCTGAGACCTGTCATCAAGCCATGCGATGATCTCAGACCGACCAGTGACGCCGTCCTTGTGCAATTCTTGTAACTTAGAGGGTGGACAAATAACCTCAAGCTCCCTAGACTGATAGTGTAACCTTGGGGACCCATCGGGGATGAGTTGAAAGAGCTCAAGGATTGTTCCATCTAAATCATCCCATTGCTCAATAGCTGACTGATTCACTGCCGTCTCGACACCTAGCATGGGCTGGTTCCAATCGTAAGTGCAGGGATGAGGTTCGGGTATATTGTTCAAACCCATCATTACTAGTTGATTGTTCTATATTCCGCTGGCGCATAACCTGTTGTAGGCCAGGATGTGTTGTAACGGGAGTTGTAGATGTAGAGGACCCATGGTCAGGCTAGACTGATATCGGCTACTCTTATTTAAACCGACAATGCGCCGGATTTATAGCATTTGGAGAGGGCTGTGCCTCCATATGAGATCGTTCGTTGATGAGAGTTAGGTGGTGAAATTTGGCTGCCCGAGATCGGAGTCCCAACCAAAAAAGATTGACTCAACATTGGTAGGGTTGGGTCAGCCTCAATGTAATAGGCTTATGGAGGTTGTCTCATGACCAACAATTAGCCACGTCATGGTACAGGTCAGCATGTATGTTTACTCACAAAGTCGCTTTGATTTGAGAGAGTCGACATTCTCAATGTTGTGCTTCCATGGAAATGGGAAAGGGGAAGACGATGCTGAGAAAAACTACTTGTCGCGCCGCTGGCCGGTCTTAATGGCTGAAGTTCGATATCAGGCGGAGACACGGCGGCCTATCAAGTGGAAGCCAAGCGACGAGGCGATAAGGCAACGAGGCCAGCTCATGGCTGACAAGCAGGGCGCAGTGTGAAGGTGTGTCTGAGGCAAAACTGCAAGATAAAATCTTCCACGCATCCTTGAATTGGCCGATTGGTAGAAGTGCCGAGGAGGAGGGGC
The DNA here is from genome assembly GCA_020740775.1 of Ilyonectria destructans. Lineage (NCBI taxonomy): Eukaryota > Fungi > Ascomycota > Sordariomycetes > Hypocreales > Nectriaceae > Ilyonectria > Ilyonectria destructans. Next base: position 983,243 of record JAHEWK010000011.1, read on the forward strand.
CTCACATGGCACCAGGATGCGATAGTCAAGTGGACTATAGATATCAGGTCATGTGTGAATGTAGGTTCTCTTTGAACCAGACTTTTCACCTCAGCCATGATTGAGATGCACTGCCTTGACCCTCACTCTTTCTACGGGACAGTACGCGCAGCGAGACGTGCTGCAGTACTGACACGCGGGGATATTCACCGACATGCCGGTGTGACCACACACGCAGCACGTCCACTGGGTTACCGTTTTCTTCTTTGGGGCCAGTTGTATTGGGCCTCGAAAAGGGCAAAGAATGTCGCTGCCCTGAGGCCCGTCTGCACTGGATAAGGCGGAGTCTGGTACGGGGCCGGTATGCCCGTCCTTGCCCGCCGTAACATGGGTCATTCGGGGGTCCCACTCAAGGAAATCTGCCCCCGTGCTAGGTTCCCATTCGGACTCTGCATCTCCACTGTCGGTGAGTTTCTGGGACAAGGGTGCGAGGGATGAGATAATGATCAACGACATCATTGTTGAAGCTAGGAGATTGAAGTGCTAAAATTAAGTCCACGGTTAGATACGCGAGAATGGTTTTTTTTAGAGCTGCATCAGCTTGAATATGATATATCTATAAATGTCTCTACGCAGCTCAGCACTCTCTAAACCTAGACTTTAGTTGCTTTCGGATAAGTAATTACCCTCGTCGTCGCACTATCGCTTCTTGCGACGCGACTGAGATTATTGTCTCAGTAACAGCGGGTCTTGACTATCCGTTTTCATATGACGCTGTAATGACGCGGGTAGCCAGCAATGTGCCACTAGGGACTGCGGTCGGATCCGGAGGACGCGCCTCTTGGGCACTCTGCAACCAGACGACCCACCCATCCGCCGGGGTCTGCGACTCAATTCCTAGCAACAGACGTACTGGGCGTCGCACGATGACCCTGAAATGTAGCATGTTGTGGTCCAGACACCGAAAACAGTCGCCAGATCCATCCAGTGTGGGTGCGCTTCAGCTCCCCTTGCAACCCATTCGACTCACTGTGTGGCTAACCAAAGTAGGTATAGCCATAGCAGCTGGGTTATATTGATTTTAGGCGAGGTAATACTTGCTAAATGGCGGAAACTTAGAATAGGAAGGGACAAAGCTACACAAAAATTGGTGTCTCGTACGCCGAAAATACTGTGGCTTTCTTTTTAGCGTCACACTACTCTCTCTTTATTTAGTTAGTTACACAGGGAGCCGAAGGGATTGCATGGGGTACTAATGAGCGTTAGGTACCTAATAGATATTAAGTCCATTTCCAAATAGTAGTATTAGTAGTATTAGTAGTATCTTCTTCGTGTTGTAGCTCAGTGCTGACTAGATCTTATTCTAGCACACGATATTGCATTGACAACTGCAGCAAAAGTAAAATGAAGACTCCGCTAATGCGTAGTACAACAAAAACCTATATATTATGTGTGACGGAGGCCTACGGATGTGTGGAACTACGAATGTGTGGAACAACAGAGACCTATTATATTATGTGTAACATACGCCCGCCCCCCCTAGATAAGCGAATGTATGTGTGAGGTAATTCGAATATTGTGATTTTGGGACGCAGGCTGTACTTTGTGTCGCTTCTCAGTGGGACTGTGTGGCTGTGTGGCTGCCCCAGCTTGTTGTATGCGTGGTCCGGACTGTCGACCTCATCTGGTTGGTGTACGGGTTGTCTAGTCCATCTGCGATGGCAATCTTTCAGGATAGTTGCAGGTATTAACTCTCCCGGGTTTATAAATATTAAGTTAGCTCAAAGACGGGAATAACCTAGAACAACGAGTCGGAGTAAGAACCAGTATAACACGGCAGTGACGGCGCGGTAACTTAGCAGGAATTCAATACCCCAAAAATGTTGAGATTCTAAGAAGTCATTGAATTAAATTGGATAGACAACTGTAGCCTTAGAACTGTTACTAATCTAACTTCTGTCTGCTCCCTCAAGGTGAGCAAGTTGCCGGCACAAGGCCAAAAAAACACAGTTTTATCCACAATTCAAGCATTTCCTACCCAATGCTACCACGATGACCAAATATCAAGCTTTTCAACTTGAAATTAGAACTGTTACAAACCTCTGAATGGAAGATTCCGTACATTTCAGTCATTAGATTTCATCACTGCTTGAATGTGTCCTCGTCATATAGTAGATAAGGAATAAAGATTTGGTATTTGCTATCGACTGTTTACACCTCATTGGAAGGATACTGGATCGTTTCCAGTGGTATGAACTCCTCCTTGATAGACCGAACACTGACAAATCGCTGCAGATGAGCCATTGTACCCGTCTTATCGTTGGTACCAGAGTCACGGCTGCCTCCAAACGGTTGCTGAGCCACAATCGAGCCGGTACACTTAGTGTTGAGGTAGAGCATACCGGCAGCGTGCTTCAAGATAGTCTGCGCCGTTCGAGAGGCGTAGGGGTCAGTGGCATAGACACTGCCGGTCAGAGCATACCGAGAGGTGCTATCAATAGTCTTTAATGTTTCCTCCCACTTATTATCCGGGAAAACGTAGATTCCGAGGATAGGCCCAAACAGTTCCCGAGACATAATGTCATGTCGTGGGTTGGTTGTTTCATAGATAGTTGGGTGGACGAAGTAGCCCTCCTCCTTCGAGGCTTTGCCTCCCACCACCAACTCCAGTTCGGGATCAGTCTTCGCATCTTCAATGACCTGATTCAGTTTGTCAAAAGATCTCTCGTGGATAACTGGAGTGATAAAATTTTCGTAATTTTCAACATTGCCGACCTTCAGCTCAGCAACCTCGTCTTGCAGATGCTTCTTGAACTCGGGCCAAACGGATTCAGCGACGTAAACCCTGGAGTTCGCAGAGCACTTTTGGCCCTGGTACTCAAAGGAACCTCGAATGGTATTGAGAGCAGCACTCTTGATGTCGGCAGATGAATGAACAACTCCCCAGTTCTTGCCACCAGTCTCACCGACGACTCTGGGGTATGAATTGTAGATGCCATCGCCGATTCCGTTTCCAATTTTCTTTTGCACACCCTTGAAAACTTGGGTAGACCCAATGAAAGACAAGGCGCCAAACTCGGGCCTTTTGAGGACTGTGTCGGTAACCTCCTCGGCGTCGCCAGGAATGAATTGGATGACGTCCTTCGGAAGACCTGCCTCGAGCAGAATCTGATACAGTAGCCAGCTAGAGTGAAGAGCCGAATCGGAAGGTTTCCAAATGACCACGTTGCCCAAAAGAGCGGCAGGACCAACGAGGGTGGCGCCAAGCGCGGTGAAGTTGAATGGCGCGATCGCGTAGACAAAGCCTTCCAGCGGGCGGTACTCCATCTTGTTCCATTGTCCAGAGGGCTGAACCTTGGGCTGTTGCGCAAACAATGACCAAGCCTCTTGGATATAGTACCGGAAAAAGTCCACCGTCTCGCTGGGTGCTTCAATCTCTGCCTGCCAGATGTTCTTGCCCTGGCCTAACATAGTGGCCGCGACGATATCAGAGCGGTACTTTCCAGCGATCAACTCTGAGGCACGCAGAAAAATGGCAGCTCGGTCCTCGAAAGGCATGGCCTCCCAGGCGGGTTTCGCCTTCAGGGCAGCATCGATAGCTGCGTTGACATGGTCGGGGGTGGCGATAGCATATTCTGCGACGATCTCCTTGTGGAAGGACGGGTTCTCTTGCTTCCTTGTTTGTTCCGTTTTTACCTGATGACTGGGTGAGTGAAAGAGTGTTCAAGAAGATTATGGTACATACTGTTGCACCGCTGATGGAAATAGGAATGTTGAGAGGGAAAGCGCTCTTCATCCTCTTGATGGTCTTTGTCAACTCGGCCCTCTCGGGCGAACCTTTCGCATAATCAAGCTGGAGTTCTGCAGTTAGCATAATCTCAAGGAGGTGACAATTTATTCACGGGTCATACAAATTTCTCATTTTCGAACTTAGGAGGATGGAGGCTGAGACATCGTCGCAGAGCGGGAGTTGCGGTGCTGCGACGACTTGCGGCATTCAAGTCCGCCAGCTGGACCCGTCGGACAAATCGAGACCTCTGCATGATGGAAATTGGAAAAACGACTCGATGAATAGAATCAAAGATAAATTGCTGAGTGAGTATCTGTCGAATCAAGTCGGCTTTGAGCAGATCAAGAGTGCCTCTTATGGTAGCGAATCGGCAGCAGAACGGAAGCGGCTTCCGACAGTCGGTATCTCTCCTCCGACCAGCGCTGCGATGCAACCACCCCCTTTGGTCGTCCCGATAGTAGCCTATCCAAACATCTTCAACGCCACGGAATTTGCTTCGACTATTGGCTCATTTCCGTACTGATTGTCGCGCAGGTCGTCATGACTGCATGGACCTGCTCTTGTGACCTCGCTGCGCGTCCCCGCCCGCCGCCACCTTACCTGAATGGTAATTTTAGCTCAAGCCGAACAACGATAACAACATCGGGATGCAATCCCGTACTACGTCGCCTATCGTCGGAGGTTTGTTCTGGGTGTTGCGAAGTGAGGGGGTCATCAAATAGGGCTGGTGGCTCATATGGGTGAAGTATATCATCGGTTGGTCTCCTTTATCGTGACAGCGAACAATCATACTTCCATACCAAAGCCATCCGCCCCAGAATGTTGTTCCAGAGTCCAATTCACAGCCGCCAAAAACTTCTTCCCCTCGTGTCCCATCTCTTTGGGCAGCAACAGGGGAGAAGGCTACTCAGTCATGCCTCTATCAAATCCGCTCCGGTAGTGGTGGAGGAGCAGACGGCGCTCTCCAAACTACCGGCCAAAACCCTACTGCGCTCTGCTATTTTGACCACCGTTATGTCAAAACCCTGGCTACTTCGACCTTCTTTAGTCATCATGGAGCTCGTCGTCAACTCAAAGTCTGCGCTCCTGAATGCGGACAAAAACCCTGCTCTGAATCGGTTGCTACGGTGGGCTGTCTACAACCACTTCTGCGCGGGCACAAATTCCAAAGAGAGTTTAGACGCAGTGAAGAATACAAAGAAGCTAGGGTACCACGGTGTTATTCTCGGATATGCTAGGGAGGTTGTGCTAGATCCAGTGGAGGCACTCCACCACACCCCCTCCGACGGCGCCAAGTATGGGCAAAAGCACTACGAGGTAGTTGATGAGTGGAAAATGGGAAACGTGGAGACTTTGGACATGCTTGATGCTGGCGACTTCCTGGCAGTGAAGTGAGTTAGCACCTAGTTTCCTCGTCGGATCAATCAAGCTAACAATGAGGTAGACTGACTGGTGCCGGTCAAATCGCTCTGGATGCTCTGCAAGATAAGCAACCAATGCCCGAGTATCTTGAGAAAGCTGTGGATGAGATTTGCGAGGAGGCGAGAAAAAGAGGATGCCGATTGTGGTTCGACGCTGAGCAACAGGCCCTACAGCCTACGCTTGATGAGTGGGCCATTGCAACAATGCGCAAACATAACCGAGGAGGCAAAGATTTGATGTACAACACGATCCAGGGTTATCTTAAAGGATCCAGAGCCAACGCTGAGCGACACTTAACACTGGCGGCCCAGGAAGGATTTACCGTGGCTGTCAAGCTTGTTCGAGGAGCTTACATCGAAAACGAAATACGGTCTCTGATCCACGACACAAAGGAGGACACCGATCGATGTTATGATGACATTGCTGACATGTTCATCTCTCGGAGGATGCCGGAAGGGGCGAAGCACCTTGACTTCCCCAGTGCTACCCTATTTTTGGGTACCCACAACGCTGCGAGTGCAGAAAAGGCCATTCAAACTCACAAGCAGAGGGTGCTGGCTGGTCTTCCTCTAACACCTCTAGAGTGCGGTCAAATCTTGGGAATGGCGGATGAACTCAGTTGCAAGTTGCTTCAGGATCACGAGAAGGATGCTGCCGATTCTAGGATTGGAGGGAAATCACCTCGAATACTGAAGGCCTTCATTTGGGGTTCAGTTGGAGAGTGTATGGGATATCTGTATCGCCGGACGGTGGAGAATCGTGGGGCTGTAGAGCGAACTCAGCACATGGCGGAGGCAATGCGGAAAGAAGTGCGCCGCAGAATTTTCGGGTAGATCGGGTTATAAACCAAGAACATGTTATAAACTTTCAGATTTTCTGTCTTACAGTAGCTAGCATTACATGTATCAATGAAATCACAGCCGCACGGTCTAACTGTCAAACTACCCCTGTCATTCCCCCGTCACTCTAGTTAGTGGAGGAAATAGCATACGTACGAACGGATATTTCAAGGATTCTCTGCAACCAACACTGCCTTACCTGGTAATAAAGTCCCGTCATATTTTATCTCCTTCTAATAAGAGACTCTCACATTTACTCAACACGTAGAGTCGCGTGCGAGGATACAGCAATAGGAGTCGCCAAAAGTTCATATACATGGCATGTCGTGAACCAGAAACGCTCAGCAATATCGTAGGCGTGCCAGACGGACGGCATTCAATGTTTTCACTTGACTGGGGTGTGTTGCTTCAATGGCCGTACTTTCGTCCCATTCGTAAAAGTTAGGGAGTAGAGAAAAGACATGGATGGAATTGCCACTCCCACCGGAGTATCTAGGATGCAAGACAGATATAGATTCATAACGAGATTCTAATTTATTACACTGGGGGAACCAATAGTCCTTACTGCTTCGACTTCTCTTCTAGCTTGGTAAGAAGCTCACTTTTGGGTTGTTCATCGACCCACCGCATTCGGGGCAGCTCAAATGTCGAGGTAATACGACCATAAGACATGCCACCTAATTGCGCAATCGGTCGCAACTTTTCGAGGTCAATGTGACTAAAGTCCTCGTTGGCCGCATCTTCTTGAACCCAGAACCGTGTTGCCTCGAGTAGGACTATCGCAGCACTGCTCATCCCAGATTGGTGGGGGGCGAACTCCTTGATATCCACAACCTTGCCCTCGATGGAAAAGACCGACTCTTGAACTCGAGATGGCTTGACAGTTGTTGTGGGGGCCTCGTGAAGACCAGTGACATCCCACTCGGACAGTCCATAAGGTGCATCAATGGAGGAAGCGCTCACAGCCTCGATCATATTTTCAGAAACCGTATTGATAACGCATTCGCCAGTGTCTTTCAGATTTTGGTAGGTATCTTTGATGGCCCCAAATCTCGATGAGAAACTGACGATAAACATGGGCGGGTCATGATCAACAAGTTGAAAGTAGCTGAAGGGTGCGAGATTCTTCGTCTTGCCATCTGCGGAAAGTGTACTGATGAATCCCACCGGGCGTGGGGCGATTCCAGAAACCAAAAGTCTATAATTTTGAGTAACGGATCGATCTGAAGAATAAGGATCGATTTCCTTGTGAACTTTCTGTGTCAGGTCTGTGGCGGAAGGCGACTTGCTCCGGACGCCGTGACCAAAGGACCAGGTTGAGTCGGGCGACTTGGTGACTTCAATTGGGGGGTTGGAATGATCGAAGTCCGGTCGCCTGGCGATGGTCTCTTCGAAGTTGTCGAACGTTTGTACAGCTGAGAACCCATTTGTTGTCTTTGCCGGGCTGGGAGCCAACGCTTCTGCGGCGGAGGAATTCATTCGCAGGGTTGCTGGGAGCGCCCTTGACACCACAGATGCTTGTCCGCGGAGTGTATTCAATTGCCTATGACATTATTGTTAAGATAACCACCTTAGAAACCATGGGGACCTAAATAATTGGGATGTCGCATACCTCAGGGCAATTAGTGAGCGAGATGCGGTGGCTCTGATGGCCATTGTCAGATCTGGCCGGGGAGGTTCAATTCCTTGGAATGAATCGTAATATTACGGGTTAAAACACGTGTTCCCGGGTTTCTTTTTCGATGTACCATAAATGGCCCTGTCATCAAGGGATATTTATTGATTGTTTGCGAACCCCAGAAAATGTGTTGCTGAATGATAAGAAAATGCAAACCCCACCGGATTTCGAAGCCGATCTCGCGCGATTGCGCCCACTGACTCGCAAACGTCGGGTGCACCACCCGACTGACAAATCACTCTCCGCCGATAAGCGCGATCATTTTGAGAAGCCGAAAGCGTACAGAGTTACTTATAATCGGAACCATCCCCCGACCCCATTCCCCGACCGACCCACGACAATCCAGAAACACACTGCGAGATCCAGTCGCCTATTCACAGTTCCCAAGATGCCGAATAACCTACAGCGGTCCAAAATCGGCAAGAAATGCCCGAAAGCGTGCGTATCTACTAGCATTCCTGTCTCCACTTCTGTGGCGTTCTTCAAGCCCTGACCGTTGTTGTAGCTGTAATCGATGCCGGTCCATGAAGGTCAAGTGCTCCGGCTCTCAGCCATGCACAAGATGCGATCGTAAGCATGTAACATGTCAATTTCCTGCCACGGACAAACGAGTCTCGGTCCCAGAGAGGTATGTGGCATGTCATCTTTCATCTTTCGACTTTCCCCACCCCGCTCCTAAACCGCGTCTAACCTGCATCTCTACCAACAACAGCTATCTGCGAGCCTTGGAAGGCCGCCAAGACGGCAGTGCCTCGGACCCCTTCTTGGAGAATGAGACATGGTCAAGCCGTCAAATTCGCTCCAGAAACCCGAATGTTGGGGCCCGGGTTGTCGATGCCGACGAGGACTCAATGACATCCGTACGAGGTGAGATGGTAGACCCAGGTAAGACAATCCAATCAATTCAACAGCCTGTTCTTACTGACACATACCAGTCTTGACACCAGGGACGTCCCAGGAACACCAATCCGAACACGTCCATGCGGGGAGTGTTATGGAGCCGGCCCTTAGCAGAGTGGAGCCGGCCTTTCAGCAGAATCCCCTCGTGGACAATGACTACACATTTGCATTTGCACAAGAAAATGGGAAATATTGTAAGTGTCATGAGTCATCTTACACTAGAATGTTCACTCATGCTTGCCAGGGTACATGGGCCCGTCATCATCTTGGGCCTTCTGTCGTCGTGTACTCTCACTCGTCGGGAAGCATCTTCCTGATGCCGGCTGCGAACCAGCCCCGTGGCATCTTGACGGAGTCGCTTTTAAGATGCAAAGGCGACCCCTCGGCCCTGATGAAGCCCCTGATGTTTCAAATCTACCACCTTCAGATTATGCCCTTTTCTTGGTCAAAACAGCCACCTTTTATCTGGGTCCACTGGCCAACATCATTGATGAGCAATCTTTCCTCCGCAACATGAAAGAGTTGTACAAGGATGCGCCCACCAAAGCAAAGAGATGTAGACACTGGTTCGCCCAATTCTTGCTCATGTTGGCATTTGGAAAGGCCTTCTTGGGTAACGGAGGCAAGAGTGATAAGCCACCCGGTTATAATTATGCGGCTCGAGCCATGTCACTACTTCCAGATCTGGCGGCAATTGACAATGATCCTGTTGTCGCAGCTCAGGCGTTAACTTTAGCGGCCATTTACTTTCAATCCGTTGATATGAGGGTGCCTGCCTTCCAACATGTGAGTGTTGACCTGATTCAGTGATCATACATCTGCTTACATGATGCCTCTATAGATTGGACAGGCTCTACGTATATGTGTTCTTGCTGGGATGCATCGACACATGCGAGAGGACGTTGTTGGCGTCGAACTGTCCAGACGATGTCACATCGTATTTTGGATCGTCTACATGTTGGACCTCGACTGGGCGGCACTCATTGGGGCAACGAGTTCTATTCGAGACGAAGACATCACCACGAAGCTTCCATCTGAGATGGATGACTCTCTCAATGCATTGACTATGACTCTCCATGTTAGACTCTCCCGCTTGACAACTCGAGTCTTGACAAGTGAGTTCGGCGTGTTCTAACCCTTCGCTACTTTGAACGTCGCTCATCATATTCCACAGCCGTCTATGGTGTAGGAAAGAATTATGATGGCACACTCATCACAGATACTCAGTCGATTTTGAGGAATCTTGCGGAACTATCTCGAGATTTGAATGGTCTAATCAGCACGTACTTTCAAGACTCCATCAGCAAAGCTTCACGCACTGCGACTCGTTTAATCCTGGGTTATCATCACGTGAGTTAAATATTATGAGTATATCGACGATTCAAATCTAACATTATCCAGTGTGTGGTTCTTACAACCAGACCGCAAATCATGTGCGCACTGCACATGCATATAGAGCAGGCTACAACACAAGTCTCTCGGGGAATCAATCTTTCGCCACCTGTCGCGTCACTTATACGGTCATGCGTTGACTCGGCCCAGACGGTTTTAAGCACTCTCCGGGCGTTAGCTGACGAAGATCTATTGGGTAAGTTTTTCTACTCTCCTCATAATAGGAAGTCGCTAACTGTAATGTCTTCGTCTAGAATCTTTTCTACCCTTCCAAGTCGAATACGCGTCTTCTTCCGCCTTCCTGCTTCATCTTATCACCGTTATCTGCCCATACCTTCTCCACGGCCATACCTGGCGTGAAGATATCAACTACATACTCGACACCATGATCTCAAAAGGCAGCTTGGTGGCGCCTCTCAGAAAGGTAGAACTAAGCCAACTAGAACAAAAGCTATCTTCTTTCACTCCAGCAAGTGAACTACCTGAGATACAAGAACCTTCAACCATGGAAGATGAGTTACAGCACCAGGTACAAGGAGAGCAAGAGCACGAGGATCATGCGATTATTGATGAGACTGGATGGGATCACTTTGCGGCTAATGCAATGGCCGGGTTATCACCACGGGAACTTCTTGATCTGGCAGAACAGCTCGACGTGGATTGCCTTTTATATCCTCCAGAAATGTAGTAACCTTGATTTCCCTCGGAAACATTCCACATCCACCTTCTTAGTGCACAAAATATGCGACCTTCCCTCCCTAGTCGTCGTTTGAGACCAAATTTCCTAGGACAAGGGCTCTCGCACAGCCGGAACATACTACCAGGATGAAGATGATTAATACACGTGGCTGTGTGGTAGTGGGAGGGCGTAGAGATTAATTACCGGAATGATCTGGGCTTTTTCGAGATCCCACACGCCACCTCGAGCGTAAGCATCATTGGTGATTAGTTTGTGGACTTCCTCGGCGCTGTCTCCAGTGTATACGATGACACTACCCTTGAACAATGCAGGTTCGCCATCAACAGGATGCTTTTCGAACATGGCTCCTTCAATATCGTTTGGTTAGCTATAGACAGCCAGCGAACTGGAGAATGCAGCAAGGATAAAAGAACTCACCACCAGCGACGAGTTTTCCAGAAGCAACCAACGGCTTCACTGCCTCATAATGCTGACTTGAATCGAATGTGTCAGAAAGCGGACCAAGGCGAAGTTGAGCGCGAGGATGAACCCAGTGACATCGTCAGCTTACCTTTTTACCTCTTTTCTACGTTCAAGAACGTTGGGTTTATCGGGGAGAATACAGAGCCACTCCCGCTTTTTACCGGTGGCCATATTTCGAGCTTGAGTCGCAGTTTTCAGGAAAGGCGAATGAGGGGAAAATGCCCGTGAGTTCGGTGTCGAGAACGCCCGCACACAAACTCGGCGCAACGAATGAGTAGTGAACAACATCGCTTAGTGTAACTAGAATGAGTGAAGCTGGCGGATTGTCTTCTTCGCTGTTAATTTAATGTCCTTTAGACCCGCACATATGATGATGTTCACTGGCCACGTCGGGACCCCGTTCCGATTCTGTGTCGGAGTCGGGCCCACCGGGTGACATACCCGACGACGCCGAGAACTTCGCGCCGGAAACGGGTCCTTGAGAAGGCTATAAGCTTAAGATAAAATAAAAGACTAAGATAAAACAAAATGCCCCCCCTTCCACCTCTATCTGCTGTCTCCTTCCCTTTTTCTCCCTATTATACCCATCCTAGCAACCGCTAGCCCAGACGTCCCAAGCCGCCTGCCACACTACCGATATGACAAAAAATGCATGCAGCTTTCAGTAGCCATTGCGAAGAGTAGGTCATTTCCTTCATTCACATCCATGGATAGAGTCGGTCGACGTGGGGGGATTGGGTATTGGCGGCAGAAGGCTTGTTTGACAATTAATTGCGTAAAGCCGCCCAGTGAATAGAGACCACAGTTATCCATCACTTTTGCATCCAAGAAGTAGCAAAATCGAGGTCTCTGTGTAGCAATTACATGCTAACTAAAAATACAAATGGGGGTTTTTCTTGCCCAAGTCCTTAGCCTTGCTTTCGCTTGGCGGTTGGTTCAGCTCCCATGATCCTTCCAACATGCTGTCTCCATCAGAGGCCGACACAGGCTGTCCAGTATTTACGATTATCGGCTGTTGTACTTCTGATTCGGGCATGTCTGTAATTGGCACCGGTACGGCCATCTGGTTGATTGTGGGAGGAGGCCAAGTAGTGCTTGGTGGCGGATTGTCGATTGACAAGTCTCCTGCACTCGAAGGGGTTGCTCCAATTCGTTGTTGGTACCATTGATGTACCTCATCCATTGATTGCAACGGAAGGTTGTCCCATTCTTTTATTCGGTCGGCTTTACTTTGTCGCGAGTGATGTAGTGAGTTCGGTTCATCAACCGATCGCTGGTCAATGAACTGAAGGACCCGGTATAGGGCATCTTCAGTCTCCACTAGGCGTGCTTCCAATCTATTGATGAAGCCAATAGGGATTCCCCTGTTTAGGATGTCAGTATTTGATAAGGCAACATGTCCAGGGTGGGTACAGACCTCTTGTTCTGCTCCGGATAGTGGCAGTTGGACGGGTCATGCCTGCATTGAAGGCAGTGAGGTCTAGACAAGGGAAAGAACTTAGTTCATTCATAGCAGATAGTAAATCGATAGGGAAAACAAACAGTTGGCGGTCGCACTGCACCGGTTGTTAGTGATCTGTGGTCTGAGGCTGATGGTTGTCCCGCCCTGCAGCACGTGGTGTAAGAGATTTCTCACCTTGCGTTTCCTCTGTCGACAGTAGCTGCAGGCAATGGGATTCAAGCCCTGCCCAGCCTCCCCTTCGTCTAATTCATTGTCGGCCATATGCTCTTGCGCAATGGCCGACCCTTTGTGTGCGAATACTGCTGGTGGTCCGGGTTGGCACAGTCACTGAAGCGACGCCCCACTGGAGCAACCAAACGAAGTTCCATCATAACCCCGCTTCGGACCTTTCTTTGTCCGCTCCAACGTCATTCCTTAACCTTGGTTCACACGCGACACGGCTTCAGATGCAGTCTTCTCACCTCGGACACGACACGGTCATTTCAGCGGTGAATACTTGCCCTGGAAATTCTGTGCCATATGGCTCCACGGGGAGTCGCAACGTGATGGCCACTCACCAATCACCTTTCAGCGCCTCCGAGACCGCCTCATGCTCTACCCCTGGATATTCAACCGAAGCACGCAAACGAAAGCGATCGATCTCTGGATCCCAGCCAGCCCGAGAATATGGGTTGATGCGCGATACTGGAGAGCATGATGTGGCTCGCTTTGTCGGGAGTGGCAGCGGGATTCACTACATCCGTGCTGTGTACCTAAGGCTGGCCAGGAGGTCCGCGACGAGAACGACCCAAGCAACGACTATCAATAACCTAGTACCAGGCGAGGACGATCAGCTTCGACAAGCGACCTTGGCAAAAACGAACCGAGAGAAACTTCTATGGAAATCCCATGAAGTCCTCAGTGACTCAGGGGCGGGCAACCTTCATCCATGCTTCGAAGACTTGGTTGGGTGGTCAAAGAGCTTCTTTGAGTCCTGGCATCCCGCCGTCCCGTTTCTCCATGGTCCAGACACACTCCGGATATTCGAAGACGCTTCGGAGCGAGGGATATCGTCCATTCCTCCGTTGGACTATGTTATTCTCAGGTCAATACTGTCCATCTCGCTCGCCGATAGCCGCCAAGGAGATGCCTTTACGAAGCCTATTCCGTCGGACCTTGTATTCAAAAGTGTGGATGAAGCTGTAGCAAGCTCACAATTCGCACTCAGTCAACCAGCATCGATCCGAGCCACCCAAGCAGCTCTTGCTATCCAGTTATTCCTCACGTCAATGCTCTGTCTGAATGCAGCATCTCGACTGGGCGGTCTCATCGTTCGCATGGCCTTCCACCTAGGGCTTCATCGATGTCCAACTCGGTTTCCTTTCTTCACTGTGGAGGAAGCCTCTGTTCGGCGCCGCGTCTTCTGGTGCATCTACATTCTCGAGAGATTTCTCTGTCAATCCCTCGGGCTGCCTCTAGATATCCAAGACGATGACTTGGATGTTTGTTACCCAGGTGAGGAGCATCATGGCGGGTCAACTGATGTTGCTAATGGAGCCGAGAAGCTCCAATTGCTCACTTATCTCGCCAAACAAGCCAGAATTCGCGGGCTTATCCTGGAACTCCGCAACAAGTCTTTTGTGAAGCGTCAGGACACTGCCGATCGAACAGCATTTGTCCAGACGGAGCTCGCAAAATGGTCGAATGAGATCCAAGATATCGTTGAAGAAGAGGATGAAGTAGACAATTTGAGCGACACCGATACGCCTAATCGACCAAAGATTTCTCCCAGCCATCGCTTAATGCTCCTTTTCCTAAAGCATGAGTCCACAATTTGTCTGAACCGCCCTGGTTTGGCTTCTGAGGCTTCTTCTCCATCCTACTCTTCTGCTTTCCAAGCCTGCATCTCTGCGGCAAAGTCGATCAGTATTCTATTTAAAAGACACCGAAAACGTCACCGCCTCGGTAATGATCGGGCTGAGAGACGGTTGGCTATTCCCCTTCTGTGGCCATCTTTTACCTGGGCTGTGTGGATCAGTACCTTTGTTCTTGTCCACGCCGCCTTTGAGAGCCAGGTCCCACTTGACAGTGCACTGAGGTATGTCCCCGGCTTAATTCTTTGAACTAATACTAAATTTTGGTTGAAGGCATGTCATGGCTGGGAAGGATATGCTCAGCCATCTGGCTGCTCGAGACACATCATGGCCAGAGTATTGCCTTGAAGCCATTGATGAACTTATCTCTGCTGTCCGGGAGTTGTCCTCTACGCTCCCAGTGGCCCAGGACTCGGTCGATGTATTGCCTGGGTCCCAGACATTGTTCAGAACAGCTGCATCTCAAAGTGCGCCATCCGATGGTCAAGAAAGCACCTCTACGGCAAACAAGCCCCGAGGTACAATATCGGGTTGGGACCCAGCCGCTGGTGTCGACACCAACCCGGCCTCGGGAGGATCATACAATGAGTCTAGTGTTTTGACGCAAGCCTCAAACGGTAGCGCAGAAGCAAACGTACAGCATCAAAGCACGGTACCATCATCCAGAGCAGCGGCTCCATTGCAACCAGACGCGCTTTGGCGACAGAGGCAGTTGGTTGCCCAATCATTCGCAACTACGGGCGTTCATTACCCGGACGCCTCAGCTATTGCTGCTAACCGACCAGGTCTCGCAGGTGCCCAAGATCCCTCTTCCTCATTTCCTGTGGCAACAGACTCACTTGATGTTCCCCTGGACACCGGACCCGTCGAAGGCCAAGAGTCAATGATGTGGTATGACCAACTATTTGCCAGTTCATTCAGTGCTATTGACAACCCTTTTCTCGTTGCTGCGGAGTTTGACGCTTCTATTGACCCAACATGGAATTATCTAAGGTAATGTTGACTTATGCTGTATCTTATACTGTATTCTATACTTTTACTATCCTGGCGTGGGAGGTTAGGAGATTGTGTACATATTTTCTCTTCAAATACACTTCCGTGATATTTCCGACCCTCGATTAATATCGACGTGTGCATATTCACGAGGGTGCGCACATGAGACATCTTTCAGCGCTACATCCAGTAATAAAAGGCCCATAGGGTCAAGAGCCTTTGCCTACGCTCAATATCTGTATTTTCTCTTAATACTTTCCAGAATATATTTTCTTCAAGACTGGTTTAAGAAAACAGACTCTTACATTCACCCCAGTTGTTGCCGATACACCCGCCAACAAAACTTTAGCTGGGAATGGGGAGAGAAAGGCAATGCCAGCATTCAAAGATTGTTCACATTTTCCGGTTGTATGAAAATAGTACTCAAAAACATGTGTTCTGTTGACTAAACCTCCCCCTAATCTTAGATATCACTAGCCTACGGTTACAGTTCAAACAATCGTTCGTTCCTTGACCATAATCCCCGAGTTTATGGCACCTTGTGATCGCCATTCGTTGCTCGCTTGAGCCTAGTAAGCGTATCTCACTGCCTGGGCATTTGCCGCTTGGTCAAGCTTCTTGTTGTCCCGAAGAAGCCAGACCCTCATGGCCCAAGTTCCAGCAATGCACATGACGGCAAATGCAGCATTGCTCGACATTCCGATCAAGTAACGAGGTCCGTCGCTCTTTGGGTACAGGTATGCTGTGTAGATGTAGGACGCATTGGCGACAACATTGACGACCGACAAGCTGACGGACTTCTTTTCGGGGGTTGATCCAAGGGTCGCAGACACCCAGCCAAGAATCATAGAGTTGACGGCATAAGCACCACTCGCGAACAAGAAGCATGCAATGTATCGGGCAGGAGTGTTGAGCGTGGCGCAAGAGATGACATATCCAACCAGTGCGATGCCCATACAGACTGTGATGTGCCAGGTCCGCTCATTGTACTTGCCCGAAGACATGCCGGCAAGGTATCCAAAGAAGCCAGAAACGAGGTAAGGAGGGCAAGTGAGCACGAGGGTGATGGTTTTGTTGAAACCCAGAGAGCCAACAACAGTCGGGAAGAAGTTGTTGAAGGAGCATGCCGAAAGATGCATGTTTTGGATGAAGCAAAAGAGCCAAAGTCGAGGATCGCGGACAGCCTGGAAGAATCCAGCACGGGCTCCCTTACTCTCCTCAAGACCGACAGTATCACGGACCATGCGGTCATGAGCAAGCTGTCTCTCTTCTGGCTCCAGCCACCGAGTGGTCAATGGGCTATCGGCCAACGTGAAAATGCCGACAATACCGACAGCAAATGTCAGAATGCCTTCGATGATGAAGAGCCACTGCCATCCTCGGAGACCCTGTGCTCCATCAATGGTGTTGAAAGTAGCTGCGGCAATGAGACCCGAGAAGGAGGTGGCAAAGATATTGCCGGAGTATAGAATCGACAGTCGCGTGGCAATCTCTTTGCGAGTATAGAAGATTGACAGGAGGTACAGGGCTCCGGGATAGAACGGTGCCTCCGCAACGCCCAAGAAGAACCGAAGTACAACAAGGCTAGTGTAGTTTTTGGCGAGAGCGGTGCAGGCAGACACGACTGCCCAGGCCATCATGCAGACGGACATGTAGACCGAAGGACGAACGCGTTTCGATGAGATCAACATGTTGGATGGAATTTGCATAAGGAGATATCTAATTTTCGTTAGTAAGATAGACCCAGGAGCGTGGGCTTGAAGTTTTGGAACTTACCCAACGAAGAGAATGGAGATGCAGGTGTTGTACTGGGTTCCGACAAGACCAAGATGCTCCTCCAGGTCGTTCAAGCGCGCTTGAGCAATGGCATTTCGATCCAGCTACAAAGTTTGCCAGTTAGTAAAAGGTATTCCAAGCAATCAAATCAGTCTCGGCCGGACGTACATAGTTCAGGAAATACATGGCCCACAGAGTCGGCATGATTCTAAAGTCCAACTTGCGGACGAGGCGGATCTCCTCGGGGCTGGTCTTCTTGACAGCTCCAGCGTAATCGGCCTCCTCGCCTAGGACGCCTCCCTTTTCCATGGGGTCGGCAGACATTTCGACAAAGTGGTCCTCTGGCTTTCGCTCGATGCTGCTTCGCTTGGTGTCTGCTGTCATGATGATCGCCAAGAAGATGTCTTAGAGAAGAGGAGGAGTTGGTTGGATATGAGGCTGGTAATCTCAAGCAAATCGTGACGGCTGTAATGCCATCTTATATTTCACGGGGTCAAGGCTGCATTGGCCATGACCTGACCTAGCTTCTTCTCCGTGACGAGGTCCCCCCGGGGCCCCAGATTTTCCCCAAGGTCAACTGCCATTAGACCGGATCTAGACCTTGGATTGGCGTAAGGTTAGATGATTTAGCGTCGGACAATGAATGTGCCGCGGCCTGAAGCCGATGCGGGACCGCCTTGAAGCGGGGGAGAATGCATCCGGTCAGCTGAAGTTGGAGTCAACACCAGGATCTAGGAATGAGGCGAAAGGGGCGTCACATTACGGTGCAATTTTTAACGCTAGCAAGTACCGGATGAAACCTCGGTTTAAGAAATAGATCAGACGATAGCATTGGATACATTGACGGACTATCTAATTGTGCACAGCAGGTTGAGATGACTCGGAGGCGGTTACTCCAGCTCCTTCACCTGCACCACCTCTCTACCCTTGTTTAGGACAATCTGCACATGCATCTTTGATCCTACCCCATCTTCCTTAAAAAAGTTCTCCTCTTGGAGGCGGCCTAGGAATAGTTCGTATGCAGGCATGTATCCCCTCACGAATTGAATAACTTGTTCGTCGGTCATCCCCGGTTTGTGCTTCCTAAGCGCCTTCTCCTGGTCCAATCTCCACTCATATACGTGAATCAACTTGTCTGTGCTCAGATGCAGAAAGCCGTCAAAGTACTTTGGGCCTGCAAACGAGTCGCAGTAGCGCTGAAGATTATCGTTGATGAGCAGCAGGTGGCTAAGGTCGTGGCTGGCGAGCGTCTGGATGAGCTTGGACTCTTCAGACTGAGGTTCGCCGCCCGTAATGGGCGCTTTGTCTTCTTCCCACTTCTGGCTGACCTGTTCTTTATTCAAAGGCTGGAAGCCGAGGCACCAGCCTTCAAAGATTAGAACGTCCAGGCCCTGGCTGACAGGGACCTTGTCCCACTGGTCCAGGGGCACTCGGCCTCCCTGACCACTGTGAAGACTTTTATCGTAGGCTGGCCACTTGATGAAAGCCTCTGGACTATTGTTCGAGTTTGCGGCAAGAACCTGATCGAAGAATTCTCGAGCAAGGGTCTCATCGTGGGTCCCAGGCTGGCCTCGTGTCTGCAATAGCCCATTGTCTGGGTTTGCCTCTCGGAGAGCGACGAGGTCTGCATGGTCGGAGTAGAGGTCGTCCAGTGAGAGAATCCTGGTCTTCAGACCGTGCTGAGCAATCAGAGCTCCGGATAGAGCTGCAGCCCATGTCGATTTTCCACTGCCTTGGAGACCTGACAACCCTAGCACGTAGGGCGTCAAGGTTGTCTCGCGATGGGCTTGGATAAGGGGAACAAATTTAGCCAAGACGGCTTCAATTGCTTTCGGGTCTATCATGATGTTCAGAAAATATTCGGTGAAATTTGATTGATTGAGTTGTAAAAGTCGATGTCCAAATGATTGATGAGGGGCGACAAACACCTCATGAATTGCTACTCGGCGTTGCACCTCCGCGCTCTCCCCGCATTCGGCATCTCTCCATCATCCTCAACTTCGAGTTACTCTCAACAAGAGCAATCTCAGATTCTTTCCCCGCATTCTCCACGGTCTTGCCGGATGCCGGAACTAAACCATCCTATGAAACAAATGGACTGACATCTGACGATGCGTTACGCGAGAGACGTCCGCATGGACTGATTCTGGCGGACTATGAAATGTCCGCGGCCAATCCTACGTCCGCTCCGCATACTCTTGTGCGTCTGTCTACCTTGGCGAAGCGTTGCATGAAATGGCCGGCCTACTTCCGTGGTCGGAGAAGTCCTGAGGAGTCGATGATTACAAAAGACGGCATGCTGAATCAAGAGTCTGCATAATTGCTTCTCACCGCATCCTCACCATCCAACCCCCAGTCGAACCAATCTCCTGCATCCCCCACCATGTCTCCTAGCGCACTTGCTTCCAAGAAGGCGTACAGCATCGCCTCCATTCCTGCTGATGGAATTGGCCCCGAGGTTGTCGAGGCCGGTATCGAGGTCTTGAAGGCTCTGGCCGACACTCTTCAGACCTTTGAGCTTGACTTTACTCACTACGACTGGAGCTCTGATACCTTCAAGAAGACTGGAAAGTACATCCCCGACAACGGTTTGGAGGAGCTCAAGAAGCACGACGCCATCCTCTTTGGCGCCGTCGGTGCCCCTGGTATGTTGATCTAACCCTCTGCGTTTATTGGCCTCCTTGTTCACATGACGGCACAGATGTCCCTGATCACATTTCTTTGTGGGGCCTTCGCCTGGCAATTTGCCAGCCCTTCCAGCAGTATGCCAATGTCCGGCCTACCAAGGTCCTGAAGGGCACCCAGTCACCCCTCCGCAACTGCAAGACGGGCGACCTTGACTGGGTCATCATCCGCGAGAACAGTGAGGGAGAGTACGCCGGCCAAGGTGGCCGCTCCCACCGCGGCCGTGCCTGGGAGACAGCTACTGAGGTTTCCATCTTTACTCGCCATGGAATTACTAGACTCATGCGCTTTGCTTTCGAGACCGCTCAGAAGCGACCCCGTAAGCTGATCACCGTCGTTACCAAGAGCAATGCTCAACGAAACGGCATGGTGCTGTGGGATGAGGTTGCCGCTGAGGTCGCCACCGAGTTCCCCGATGTCACAGTCGACAAAATGCTTGTTGACGCTATGACTACCCGAATGGTCCTGAAGCCCGAGACTTTGGACACCATTGTCGCCACCAACCTGGTAAGGCCCACCGCCAAGTTGATCAAATATGATATGCTAATGCTCAACCTAGCACGCTGATATTCTTTCTGATCTGGCAGCTGCCCTGGCTGGTTCCATTGGCATTGCTCCTACCAGCAACCTTGACCCGACCCGGGAGAACCCGTCCATGTTCGAGCCCATCCACGGCTCTGCCTTTGACATCACTGGAAAGGGCATCGCCAATCCTGTGGCTACCTTCTGGACCGCTGCCGAGATGATGACTTGGCTGGGTGAGGAAGAGGCCTCACTCAAGCTGATGCAGTGTGTCGAGAACGTGTGCGAAGCGGGTGTTCTATCAGCTGACCTGGGCGGTACTGCAACAACAAAGGAGGTGACGGCTGCAGTGGTGGCGGAGATTAAGAAGACGCTTGTCAAGTCAGTCTAGACAAAGCCTCTTAAAGCGATACAACGAAACATGATAGACGTGGAGAATTGTGCTCTTTGGATTATCGAGAGTAGATACGTGTATAAAATTGATATTCTATGGCGTGCTTCTAGTTTCTGCTACCTTCTTTGACACAAGCCATTGTCCCGTGGACACAAGCAAATCCACGCGTAAATGTACGAACAAAGACATTGGTTTGAGCAACAAACGGCTTGTCAATGTTAGACATAGACCCATTGTTTGACACCTCCCATATAAACTATCGCAGGCTCTAACTCCCACACGTAACATTTCTCAAACAACGCAATCTATGAAGACATCGCCAAATACACCCCAGCGCAAAACCTCTCGAGACCGAACAAATCAACAAGCCTCCACAGAAACCATGTGTCGCATTCAGAAGACCATGTGCACCTCCAAAGGCTGCGAATACCCCTGGTACACCCTCATGACATACTGTAGCCGGTCAGGCTTGGATCCTAAGAACACTCTTCACGCCTACTTTCTCGAGCATGGGCAATCCTGGCAAAGTAAGGCCGAGTGCAGGCCTCCAGTGGCCTGCTGCGGAGAGCTGATTCAGGAGCCTCCGATGTTCGACTACTATTGTCAGGATCACATGTTGAGCATATTTGGATGGAGTAAGTGAGTTTCTTTATGTCAGTCGTTAGATTCTTAAGATACATAGTGTTTATTCCGCAATTTACCAGTCAGTCTTCTAACAAGGTCCCACCCTACAGTTACGGGCCAAACGTCTCCGTACGTATCTAGAGGTCCGTTCACGTCGTGATCCGCCTACTCTGGACGAGAGCCAAACCGTACCGAAGTCATAAGCCCTTGACATTGTGCAGCGCCTTATTACCCTTAAATTGGGGTGGCCCCAAATTAGAACCCAACCAAATCAATTCTCCAACATTAAATCCGTGAAATTAGCTGAACCCGTATGATGGGTGTGGAATGTGCAGGAATGTTGCCGCGCCTCGGAATACCACAATATCCTAGATACTAGCTAATTGTGTGACTAGAAGGAAGAATTGAGATACACTAAGAAGAACGAACGAAGGGCGGGCTGGTTAAAATCCTCCCATGAGTGGTGTCCCTCCCCCTCGTCCGCCGGTCCACTAGAGGATGATGGGGAAGTGAGGGAAAGATTCGGCTATGCGCAACACGGCGTTGGGCTACTTCTGAAGGTGTGGCTAAAAAGGTCAAAAGTATTAAGTCAAAAAAAAATTTACTTAAAGAACATGCATGTCTCATTGAGTGTTCCAAGAACAAAGTATTGTACTCGGTGCCAATGGCTTACACTATGAACACTAGTCCTGAAATGCGCATGCCCCTAAAACACCAGAACGACATCTCTTGTCCAATAATCCAATCCAAAACCCCCCGTTCTCTTCGGGAGACTAGTCGAAATGTCCCAAAAATCCTCCATGAAAGGACATACACATATGACCCATTTTGCGCCGTTCATGCCTGGCCTTGCCAGCTTTAGCGCCTCAAACTCCGCTCTGAAATGTCCCTCTACCGATTTCCGACTGTCGTCTGCATTGCACTGGAATCACTGTTCCAGAGGGTATCCAATCTCTTGCGTCCTTCGGGTTCCACTCCAGCTTAGGCCCTCTGGAATGCCTATAGGCGCGTCGGCTGAGGCGTGAGGTTCTCTTCCTCGATCTCGCGGAGAGTGTCTTGCATATCATCGACGAATGGTCTGAAGGTCGATCCCGGAGTATTATTGGCTGGCTCTGTAGCCTGTCTGTTGATCCTTCTCCAAGTGTTGGCCAGTTCCGTAGTTGTGAGGATGTGGTCCACGGCCCATCTATTGATGGCCCTCTGAGTGCTGTCCACAACCTGTCCGTTAACGAGTTCCTGAGGATTAACAGGCTCCGTAGCCCACCTGTTAATAGGTCTGCGAGCGTTCATCGGTTCCGCCGCCCGCCTATAGACATGTCTCTCAATAGGTCTCTCGACAGGTCTCTCTCTCGCCGGCTGTGGGACCGGTCTCTCAGGTCGTTCCGGCGCCGGTGCATTCTGGGCCATCGATCCACCGCTTGCTCTCACTCCCGATGCCCGTCGTCCCGGCTCGAACATCCTTCGTCGGGGAATCTGCCACGCCAATGGTTGCTCACCCGGCGCCGGTCTCAGCTGCGGGATGGTATGGAACACAAACTCACCCGTCGGGACGGGAACCACGCGGCGTTCGCGCCTCCACCGCTCGGGCTTCCGGCCGGGGCGAAGATGGATGGCCAGCATTTGGTCGTGGTGTCCGTACATTTCGCAATCGCAATTCGGCCAGCGCTCTCCACAGAGGTAGCAGAATTGTGCTCCGCAAACACATGTTATGTGATTGCATCCAGTCAGCAGCGACAGCATTCTTGCGCATTGGGGGCAATTGACGACGCCATTCTGATCCATAGTTTCCTAAACATCTTCAGCAGGTCCGTCCGCTCCGTCCGAGCACTGCTCCGGGGGTTCGTGGGCCGGTCCTCTGCACGTTTCACACGTCCGGCTGCCGCAGCTCAGGCACTCTCCATACGCCTCTGGGCGGATATACATGGCACACTCGCCGTGATGACAATATAGCCGCTCCGCAGGCGGGACGGCCACCTCGGAGGCGAGCTGGCGGCTGAGATGGATCAGAGCAGGGCGGTTGGCGGAGCGGATTGCCGGTTCCAAAAAGGGCGTGCAGCATCGAGGTGGGAAGTCCAGCTCCGAACGGAGGCCGGTGCGGATGGTTTCCCGAAGACAGGGGAAGCAAAAGACACACTTGCATGATCCTGGGATGGTCATTTGGCCTGGTCCAAAACAAATGAAGCACGTCCCGACGTTTTTCGGCGCGAGCTCATCCCGGGCATCTGGCACAGGCGTTCGTCGTAGGGCGGCAAGTCTCTCCCCGGCCGTCAGGGGGATCTGGAGATCCATATCCTGCACATCTGGGTGCTGGAGACCCTGAACAGCGACTTCCTCGTCGCTCATGATGAGCGGCAAGATGAGGTTCTGTTCGTATTTGTCGGCATGAGAGAGAGCAAGCCCAATGGCTTTGGCCAGTTCTCCATCCGACAGGTCGTCAAGGTTTCCTTCCGGAACCACCGTGTGTCGACGAATGAGGTCGATCAAGTGCGGATGGACCACATTCGCAGGGATGTAAGTCCCCATAATGAAGGAATGAATGCGGTCTCCTATGGTTCAAGTTGGGTCTGTCGAATGCTCAGTAGATGGATTGAGCTTTCACCCGTGGAAAGAGTGGCTCAGTATCCATAGATGGAGAAGAAAAAAGGAGAGAAAATCCCCGGTCGGCGAGGAAAGCAGAAACCTTTTATCCGCTGATGAACAGTCCTCTCGAAGTAGAGTGAAGCAAGAACAACTCCTTGGGATACAATGTTCTAATGTTCACAACACTCCGAATTCTGAGGTTGATTGAGACAAGACACACTTCATCTCCAACAACCTGCCTAGGTGCAACCTAAGCTTAGCCACAAACTAGAACTCATGTGTCGGCTCGAGAATCCTGGAAAGCAAGGCCATGTCCCATATTAGGCATCCACTTTGCCGCTGGATTGTGGTTGAACAGAAACACATTGAGACCAAGAAGTGACCAGGAGCAAGACATGTTCAGGGGTATTTAAGAATGCTGTATATTTTTTGAACAGGTATTCAGACACTATAGCATGGCATGGTATGTCTGTTACCCGAAAATTCGTCGCCCATGCGTCAACCAGCCGCCATACCTCTTCCCCGACAATTAGTCGCTGCCCACGGGGGTATCCGGACTCCCAATCATCGACGGCATAACAAATCCCTGAAACGACGGTAACCTCAATTCGAATAAGATGTGTGGTATCCAGTCCTCTTACCAAGTACCCGTATTCCCTGAGTGAACCCGTCCAATGGGTGGTGAAGATCCCGATATAAAAAACAAGACGTATAGGATATAAAGAGTAGAAGAGACAACAAAAAAAACACCAAAAACTTGGAAATAAAAAGCACGTGAACCCCTCGAAACTCCACCTCGTCGTAACTCCATCGCTGATTTCCCTATGTGACACGAGGGCCAGAAGACACATAATATAGACAAAGAGATTCGAGCACGAGCCGCGTGACCTAGTAGCTGAAGTCGACATTCGCCATGACAGGCGGAGCCTTGTTCTGGTCGTTTGACGCTGTGTTGCTGTTGCTGTTCGAATTATGCACGGTGATTGACGATGAATCGCCGTCGCCGAGCGTCGTGTCCGCGCTCGATGCAGTCGTCGTCGTTTGTAGTTCGTGGTCGACTGGCGGCTGGGCGCTAGGGGACCATCCTTCGTCGAGTATCTGCTGGAAACTCCAACTCGGTTGAAATGCCTTGCTGTTCCACGCATGATTCACCCGCTCGTACATTTCGTCAATCTGTTCTAGACTGATCTTGCTGGTTTCGTACACCATGCACCATACAAAGAAGACGGCCAAGATACAGAACGCACCCCAGATGAAGAATATTTTGGGTCCGAATGCAGCACCCCCGGGCCCGTCACCGAGCATGAAGGGAGAGCTGTAGGCGATGGCAAAGTTCAGGACCCAATTAGACGCGGTGGATACAGACATGGCCTTGGCTCGGACTTTGAGGGGATAGATTTCGGATGTGACAACCCAGACGACGGGGCCCCATGACGCAGCGAAGAAGAAGATGTTGACGGAACAAAAGGTGACCAGGATAGTTTGTGATATCTTCTTCATGTCATCCCCTGTGGCAGTGTTGAAGGATGCCATCAGGAGCTGGCACGCAGCCATGCCGAGGGCACCAATCATCAAAAGTCTCCGTCTACCCCAGTGCTCAATGACGAGTAACCCAGGAATAGTGGACACCACGTTGATGACGTTGATGATGAGCGACTTGGTGTATGGGCTCTCAACGCCAGCACCGTCGAAGAAGGTTGTGCTGTAGTACAGGATAAAGTTGATTCCTGTGAGTTGCTGAAGCATCTGCAGGCCACAGCCGGTAAAGGTACGCCGTCCAAGGTGCGGAGATCCAACAAAAATCTCTTTGTAGCTATCCGGGCCTAAAGTGAGTTCATAGCGATGATTTGCTACAATTTCTTGCAGCTCATCTACCAGGGCAGGATGGGTAATGTCGAGTCGTCGTAATCGGCTGAGGGAGAGGCCGGCTTCCTCGTGTCGTCCCTTTTTGACTAGGAAGCGAGGAGTTTCGGGTAGGAGGAGGAGACCAGCGGTCAAGATGAGGGCGGGGACAAGTTGAAGAGCAAGGGGGATGCGATATGCTGATGAGTTGTTGAGACGTGAGGTGATGATGTTGATGATGGAGGCGGCAAGAAGGCCAAATGTGATGGATAGTTGATATGCACAGACTAGAGTACCTCGGACCCATTTGGGTGCCATTTCGGATTGGTAGAGAGGTACCAGAACGGATACACCGCCGACACCCACACCGGCAAGGAATCTAGAGGAGTGGTTAGCAGTGGTTACCTGAGTGGAGAAGCGCGACATACCTTCCGGCCAACAACATATCAATGGCCTGAGCGCAGACCTGAAAGATGGAGCCGATGCAGAAGATGCCGACGGCGAGGAGGAGGGTTTTGCGGCGGCCGAGCGAGTCGCCGGCCGGGGCCGCCAGCAGAGCGCCGAGGGTGGTGCCGGCGCTCAAGATGGCGACGATGATGGACGAGTCCTGGGTGCAGATTTCGAGCTTGTGGTTGCTGTCGTAGCACTTTGTTCCGAACTGCTCCTTGAACTCGGTCATGGCAAGGATACCGTTGATGGCCCTAGAGAATGACGACGGACGTCGGTTAGCCTCGTGTATCGTCGGTAGCGTGACGCGATGTGATGATATGATGGAGTTGAGGGAAAGAATCGAATGCGCCTCGGGACGAATGGATCGGCATGGTATCTGCGGAAAAAACGATGTCGAGTCCTCCTCTTGCGTATTCCAGTCCTTTTTCATGACTCCGACAGGTTCCGACCCAATGTTTGTCTGCGAGCTGGGGTCCTCCGTCGGTTGCGGCATGCGAGGCCATCGCGAACATGGTCGTGGGTCGTGGTCGTGGGTCGCCACCGCAGCGCGCCCTTTATCGATGCCATCGCCAGGCCCGTCGTGCGCCCATCCAAAGCCATCGTGCTCGTCATTTCCGTCATCGTCGCAGTCGCAGGTCGTCGGTCGTCGTCGAGTGCCGGGGGGTGGGCGGTGCGCGCAGAATACAAAATGCACGGCGAACAAGGGACAGAGAGGGAATGGTCTTACCCGGTATCGTAGCCGAACAGCAACCCGCCCGAGGCCACGAAGAGGCCGACCATGATGGCCGGCGCCGACGAGCCCGCGACATTGTCGGGTTTCTGCCAGCCCATGGCAATGGCCATGGTGTCGGTGTTTGCGACGTCAATCCAGGGTCAGCAGCGTCGCCTGAGAGGCTCCGAGTCGGCCAGTTTTGGTGGAGGTGAAGGGTTGAGAGGGACGGGGACATTGACATTGGGCGGTTCCAGGTGGATAATATGGGGGGGGTGGTTCAACTTGTTTGGAGGGCGGCCCACGGGTGGGTGTGGAGCCCGCCAGGAGCCCGCAAGGAGCCACCCAGGGAACGCCAGCGGAACGCCCAGCGAACGCCTACTGGACGCCCAGGCGCTAGGGCGCTGCGAGCTGCACTGTATCAGTCCTGTAAGTACGAAGTACACGCATTGCCGCACAGGGCTAGGTAGGTGGTGTCGACGAGGGCTGGAGGAGGGCTGGCGACGGGAGGGAGGTTTGGGTGCTGCGCTAATGCGGTCGCGGAACACCGGGTGCACGGCACGGGTTACACCAGCGAGGGCCTTCTCCCCACTTGGACAAAGGCAGGCAGTGCGGACTTTTGCCCAGTGGGACTTGTTTGCTGGGAAGTGAGAGGGAAGAGTATCTCTGACTCCTCCCATGGCGCCAAAGGACTCGTTGCTGTATGCAGCCCGTCCTGGAGGCAATGGCGGAGGCGGAGGCGAATGTACAGAACCGGGCTGGGTCGAGTCAGGAGGCAAAAAGCGGAAGGGATCGGCACAGTGGGGAGCCAGCGGGCTCCGGGTGATTGGCTCCGCTGCGTGACTCTCAGCGACGCCTCAGTGGGCTCTCCCTCTAGGCTTCTGGCCCTTTGCACACACACGCACAACGCAGCACACTCGCAAAAAGCCACCTCCGCAGGGTGCTCGATGTACCGGCACCCGAACGCAGCAGGGCCCCGCGGAACCCGCCCACTAATAGAGGTCTCAGTGGTCAAGCGTCGCAGGCAGTCCGGGGGGGTTGCGTCGACTCCAGAGTCTTCTCCCCTCCCCCCCGGTCACCGTTGGAAGAGGGTTACCGGGGCCTGATCCTCCTGCGTTGCGGCGTCCCCTAGTCAAAAGAAAAGCACAGTGTGTGGTCGACTCGGGCCCTGGCTTGTCTGTGTGGCTGCGTTTCTGGGCGTCTTTGAGTGTCTGTGTGCCTGTGCCATCCAGCAAGTAACAGTAACCTGCGTGGCTCTGTATCGTGGCATTGTACAACTACATAGTACATCACCACCGCCACGGCTGATGGCTTTGCTGCAATTGGGTTGGCTCCTTTCCCCTCGCTTTTCTTATCCTTTTTTTTCCTTCTTTTTCTTTCCTCGCTACTGCTAGTTACGCTGTGCCTCGACCATCCGTCCATCTAAGTGCACCGGATCTGAAACTGATTCACCTCGAATGTTGAGAGCAGCTCCGACACGCCAGCATTTCTCTCCCTCCGCGTCACCAACGAGGGACCCAAGAGCACAGTTCGAAGGGATCGAGCCAGTGGTTCGGCCTCGGCCTTGTCACGGGAAGAGGATATCTCGACATGCCAGTCGTTGCCTGGAGGGCCATCCCTGTAGAGAAGCCGCATACCCAGATGGATATACCGAGACGTCATCCCGGCAGAGAAAGGACTAAATTAAGCGAGGAGGAGGATGCTTAGAAACAGAGTTTGGAATTATTTACGCGGGGTCGTCTATCGATACCACAGAGCATGGAGACGAGAGCGAGGATGAGTGAACTCGACCATGATACGGCGAGGCACAGTCCAAGCCTCGACAATCCCACACTGTCAGCACGCGCAACGGTGGTGCCTCCATGCTGCAGCGGCTACCCCGGAAGGCCAGCCCCTGGGCTTTCGGTTGGTGCCCCATGTGAACACTGTGTGCCACCCGTAGCGGCGACTTGCGCTGTGACGGCCGGGCAGTCCATCAGCCGAGTACCCAATACTCTGGGGCCGCGTGGTGCCGTCTCCCAGGCTAGCACCGTCTCCAGACTGCCCCAGACCGGGACCAGGCAGGGGAAAGACGCACCAGCGATGCAAGCCGTGATGTGGGTGGGCGAGCGAGCAAGCGGCCTGTGAGCGAGAAGGCGAGAAAAGGCGCGTGTAATTTGGTACCGGTACTTCCGCTCATGCCTTCACCACGCGGAGTTCGGATGGCGTCGCTAGTGTGATGAGAGGATCAAGCTGACTGATCCCTTTTGCTTTGTGCAAGGTGGTGATTACGAAAGCGCGAATGCCAAGGTACGAGAAGGAAGGAAGTATTCCGCGAACAATGTGCAAGCATCTCATCTCGACTGCGTCCTCGGCGGCTTGAGGCTGGACTGGGCTGACGAGGATGCAGCTGACGGATGACGCCCGACACGGCCTGAGCACGACGCGGCGAGACACGACGGCCTCCTCCTTCTCCTCGTCGCAAGCCCAAGACATGGAACTCAAGACTCACGTAAGAGGGTACTTCGTATCCGTACTCCGTACCTAAGGTAGAACCCAAACCCGACGCCATGGGAGAGGAGAAGCAGGAAACGTTCGTCTTGGAATAGCCCACCGTCTCCGAGCGCCATGGCAAACACGGTGTGCTATTGTCAGCGGAGGTTCCACTCTGCTTCTCCTCTCCTCTCCTCTCCTGCTCAGATCATGTTACGCTGTTTGATCCCTGGCAAACGAAAAAAAGGGTCCGGTCGATCACCCATCGGGCAACGAGACAGACACATCAGAGACATGAGGCCGAAAAACCCCCCCTCTCGTCCCCCATCACAACGACCTGTTGTTCATCTCCTTTGGGCCGCGGTGGCGCTTTCGAAACCCCCTCGTCGCGGCGTCTCTGGTGATTATGACGCCGAGAAGCCAAGTCCGCCCCCGGCGCAGGACGACGGTTGGAGCTTGACATAGCACAGTGACGGTGACGGTCATGCGACTATTGGGCTGTTGGCTGCTTGCTTGTGTGTGGCTGGCTACCTAGGCTGGGTCACTGTACTTTTACACAAGCCAACTTGTCTCTACCTAGGGGACAGCCACAGTGCGTTCGGCTGGTCACAAACACTGTGTCGCGGGCCAGGGTGCGGATGTGGATGCGGATGGGATGTGCCATTTGCGGGGTGACGATGGCGCGGTGCCGCTACGCCATTGCTGGATGAATTTTGCTTGGGGCCAACCGCCGAGGCGATGTGATTGGTTTTGGAAGCGATGCCATGAGATGGTGCTGCAATAACCTGTATGAATAAGGCTATTTTCTTAATATTTCTCTAATTCGTTGCTCATATCTCACCGAGAACGGAGTGGACCCTACATCGTAACCTGCGCATAACTCACAGCGCTGTACTATAATCCTGAAGAGCAGTAGTTAGTGTAAGTCATCTAAACCACCACCACCGACATCACCGCCCGTCCATCCATCTAGCCTCAATGTCACATCGCATCCGGATCTGCTTCTGCGCTGCAACAGCACCGCCCTCCGAAATCAGTCGGCTCGGCCCACCAACTAACCACCAAACCTCCGAAACCAGCCCAGATCCCGCATTCTGCAATCTGAGACAGGTTGGCTGCGAACACACCGTCCGAGCTCCAGGAGCCTGCCTGCGTCCCAGGTGGCTGGCGAATCCCGCTCGCTTGCCGGAGCTCTGTCCAAGCAAAAACTGCAAAAAAGGGAATAGATAAAAAAAACTCCGGGCTCCCTCTCATTGCACCAGCCCAGCCCAGCCAGCCCCCCTAGTCTCTCGGGTCTTCGGAGTCTGGGCTGGCGAGAGGGGGAAATGGATCTGTGCTGCCGAACTCGGTCGTCTCATTCGCCGCTTGCTCGGCCGTTCATTGTCAGGCCACCTTCTCTCTCGACGGGCTTGACTGCCTTTCCGCCTGTTTGCCTGCCGGCCGGTTCAAGCTTGTCTTGCTGGGTTTCTCCTTGCAGCAGGCCGTGCCGCCATGTCGGTTGTGTAGGGTTGTGTACGCATGCACGACTTTCTTCTTCGACTGCAGACTACTGTGGCCTCGTCAAGGCGGTTCACGTCCAGACACAGTGACTACCTAAACGACCGCTCGGGACTCGCGATAGTTGCCCGCTTGTTTCGCCGTGATGTCACAAATGTGCCCACCAGACTATCCGAACACTCGAGTATCCACGCCTCCACTTGCCCATCTGCCGTGCGTCAACTCCCCCCCACAGCCCTCACCTACCGCGAAAAGTAAAACACAATCCACTCTCCTAGCATCCCTAAAAATGTTTCCAACCTGTCAATTCAAAAGACCATCTCAGGCCAAGCTTGCCCATTCCTGCTAAAGTCCCCAAATCGCCGACCCACTCGTCCAAACATCCTGATTCACAACGGGGATCGCCAAGCCTTGTCAGGTCTCACATGCTTCCCTTTTCGGCTCTCACTCTCTTGGACCCTCTCCCTATAGTAGACTAGGCCAAGACTCTCCGTCCATGCTCAGAGACATTAAAGGACCCTTTGCTTCAGCTTGAGTCTTATCGCCGACGTTGGAATAATCACAGGTTACTTTCCTTGGACAGTGGGACGCAGAAAGTTTGCATTTCAACGCTTGTACCGTAAGCGCTTTCCTAAGCATAATAGACGAGTATCTCCTGTTGCTTCAGCATAAGGCATCTTAAAAAATTCAGAATAAATAATAAAGATAAATATAAGTACTTTACCCTAATCCTTACCTTAACTCTTATATATGGCGATGAACTGTGCCCTAATATAATTGTATGAGTGACTGATCGGGTGCAAACGTTATGCATCCCACTGTCTGCCCAACTACGCCTGGCTTGTCATCATGATCGAGCCTAGTCCTGCCGCCGGCTTCTGTGCTTGAACGTGTCACGTTCTGCGTACGCGTCGGGTTTCACCTACAGTCATTCTTTTCTTTTTCGCTCTTATTCGGCGTCCGTGAACGTAGGCGGGAGCTTAGCGGGAGCCGCTTTGACAGCCGAAGACGGATGCCTAGCTGGATCTTCGCTATTTGTGCACACTCACCTATACCTGACGGTGAGGAAGACGGGAGGACTAGCCAGCTCAAAGAGGTTCATGATGCCAAGATGATCGTCGTAACTGGAACACTGTCTAAAGTGACACAAGCGCGCTCTGATCTCTTCTTTGACTCGCCTAGACGTTACCGAGCGAAACGAGGCGAACCGAGCTGTGTGACCTCAGCCAACCAACCACTTGTTAACCAAGACACGAGAGACAAAGCTTCACGTGTTATTGGCCCGTACCCTCCTCGCCAAGCTCATCCGACTCAAATACAGCCTCTCACTAAATCGCACAATCCCTCCCTGCTTTCCACAGCTTCAGTCCCATCTCGCTCACTGGGGGGTTGAAATGACACCATGTCCTCTTTCCAGAAGCTCCCATCCCGTGCGACCATCCTGAGACTTGTTCACCGGTCCACCAATCCCTCGGGTAACTGTGCTTGGCTATGGATGAAGAGAACAAATGGAAGGAGTGGCTACCTCGGCTGAGAGGACAGGGAGGCCTCGGTTTCGTTTCATTTCACAGCCCGTTGCCGTACCTCGAGATGGCATAATCACACAGTCACGACAGTCACCGCAGGTCATGGAACGTTATGGTGAAGGTAGAAAATAAATGTAGTATTCGCAACAATTGGCATGCATCCCAGCCTATCAATACAAAATCCTTTTACGCCTTGATGGTCCATGGTCCATAGCCCTTTCTGGGCACGAGCTACAAACACAACGCATCTCCTCATCACATCGTCTGTGTATCCCCCAGCCTCGCCAGCAGGTGTCGGTACTTCTCTAGATCGCGACTACAAGCTTACAACTCGAGGGTGACTTCCTGGCCCTGGACACGTCCAATGACCTGCGAGGGGGCATACTTGGGGATGACCTCGTCGTCGTGGAGCATCTCAAACTCCTCAGTCGCATCACGACCCATGAAGTTGAGGATGGCCTGGACGCCACCGGGGTGCTCCTCGAGCCAGTTGCTGAGGTCCAGGACGACGCCCTTGACAACAACCCACAGGTCGCCCTTGGTGTTGTGCTTGGCAACCTCCTCCATGGAGTACTCCTTCTCGGGGACCTCGAACGCCTTGGGCTGTGGGGCCTTGGCGGCGGCCTTGGGGGCTTCCGAACTTGCGGGAGCGGAACCGGAAGCGGCTTGCTCAGCAAAGGCAGCGGGGCCGGAACCACCGGAACCGGAACCAGCAACACCAGAGGTGTTCCACTCAACGGTAACGCGGTTAGGGGCGTTGGGGTCGAGGTGCAGAGAGATCTGGCCGACACGCTGGGCGGCGGCTGAGCCGGCAGCGGTGCCCTGGAGGGCATGTCGGAACAGGAAGTTGCTGGCAGTGTCACCGGCGACACGGCCGTAGACGACACAGCCGAGCAGCGACGATCCACCAAGACGGTTGGCACCGTGAACACCGCCAGCCAACTCACCGCAGGCGTAGAGGCCGTCGAAGGGCTTCTTGTCCTGGTTGAGGACCTCGGCCTTGTCGTTGATCTCGATACCACCCATGGTGAAGTGCAGGACGGGCTCCATGACGGAAACGTGGAAGTCGTCGTTGATGTCGAGGGGCACGCTGGGGAAGAACTTCTTGTCCCAGGGGTCCTTCTCCTTGCCGTCGGCGATGGAGTTGTAGGTCTTGAAGGTGCTCTGGAGGTGCTCGGGGGTGCAGCCCATCTCCTTGGCGAGCTCCGCGCCGGTCATCTTCTTCATGAGGCCGCGGCCAGAGTAGTGACGGGTGTGGAAGTCGAGGGTGTTGGAGGCCTTGGAGTTGAGGACGAGGCGGATGGGGAACTTGTTCCTCTCCTTCTCCTTCCACATCATGCCGGAGACGTAATCACGGTGGCCCAACTCGTCGCAGAATCGGTCACCATCGGAGTTGAGGAGCAGACCACCCTCACCTCGGAGAGCCTCAGCAGCAAGGAACTTCCACTTGGAGCCGGGGTCCTTGGGGTCGACGAGACCAGTAGGGTGAACCTGGACCTTGTCCATGTCGATACCGTTGCCGCCAATGGCCATGACCATCTTCTGGCCGTCACCGGTGGCGTGGGTGCCGTTGGTGGTGGCAAGGCCGTAGGTGTCGGGGCGGTGCTTCTTGAGCAGAGAGGTCTCGGTGAAATCGGCGGCGTAGCCACCGGTAGCGAGGATGACGGGGCCGTCGATGGAGTGAGACTCGCCGTCAAACTCGTATGTGACACCGGTGATGGAGTTGCCGTCCTTGTTCAGGCTGGTGACGCGGGCCTTCTTGATGATCTCGACACGGCCAGGCTCGGTCTCGGAGAGCTCCTCGAGGCGCTGCATCAGGGCGTAGGTGATGGCCATACCAGGGAACTTGGCGTCATGGCCTCGGTGGGTTCGGGGCTCGGAGTGACCACTGGAGGATGGGAGTCAGCTTCAATGCTTCCGTGCTTGATTGCTTCATTGCCGGATGAATGAGGCAGAGTGGATGGACCAACTTACCCGAGACGGGAGACGAGGGTGAGATCGAGGTTGAACTCATCCTGGAGCCACTCGACAGCGGAGGCGGACTTGTAGGTGAGGACCTTGATGAGGTCGGGACGAGCCTTGTCACGGGCCGACTTTAGAGTGTCGTTGTAGAACTTCTGGACGCTGTCGGGAATGCCATGCTCGACCTGGGTGCGGGTGAGGGCACCGTTGATTCCGGAGGTGGCCTTTGTGGAGTTGCCGCCGAAGAAACCTGTGATGAGGGATGTGAGCACATGTCAATCCGCTGGAGCGTGCAGTGCCGAGTGTCGTTTAGCGGCGAGGCTGACGGCTGACGGCTGATGGCCGAGATTTGCGACTCATGGCAAGCTGGGAATGTTCACGTGAAAAAAGGGGATTCAAGCTTACCCTGCTTATCGAGGACAACGACGTTGCCGCCGGCCAAGTAAATGGTGTGCGCAGCTGACAGACCGGACACTGTATTGAGATGGTCAGCCAAAGTTCACTGGGAGATGAATTGCGACAGAGCGACTCCGATGCCCCAATGCCCAAGCAGTCGTCGCAAAGAGACCGCCAGACAGCGAGGCGAGAGACAATCAATCACATGCCAAACGGCCCGAGAGCCTGCGCAAGATGGGGAGGTAAACTTACGGCCGCCGCCCACGACAATGACGCGGGGAGCCATTACTGGTGCTCGTTCTGGTTATGAGGAGGAGGATGGAGGCGTATGGAGGCGTCTGCGGCGTGCGAGACGGGCGAAGACAGTGCAAACGGACAGACTAGAGCACGGCAAGAGGGAAAGCGCGCGGGGGAGGGCGTTGAGAGCGGGTTGAGAGAGGATGAGAATGAGAAAAGAATTAAGACAAAAGAGGATTTCCGGCGCGCCAGATATGGGGGGAGTGGGAGGAAAGCGAGTCTTAAGTTTGGCGTGTGACGGGCCCCGACGACATGGAATGCGATGCGACCGAACGCCCACAACGCCGAGGGACGCTGGGAGCTCGCAATGACGGCGGCGTGCCGAGGTCTCTCCTGTTTTTTTTCCCAGGCCCGGTCGGCTGGTACGTAGCTACTTTGCAACTGCGCTGCGGTGCATGAGGTGGCCCTCGGTCCCCTGTCAACCCGAGCTTTCACAGCGCTGGTAGGGGTCACGGTCCGGGGGGCTGCTCGCTGTAGCAACCCCCAAAACAATGGCCTGGCCCACTGATGTCAGGAAAGCCCGGGAGGCACAAATCAGCTGCCGGCCTTTGCTCAGCACAGTTCCGTTCCCCGGAAGCGGTGGGCTGGTTAGCGCAGGTGCCCGCCGAAACCACGCCCCGCCCAGGCAATCGCAAGTTGGGGGGCTTCAGGCACGGAGACTGGCGGATGGGATGATGCTCAATCCGTCATGGTGCCAGGATCAACGGCCACACAACGCCCGCTCTAGAAAGAGGAATACACACATGCACTCTGGGACATGAATACAGAATAGTTCTCTTCCCAGACGCTCCCCCCCAACCCCAATTTTGGCTTTTCCCAGCTTGTTCCCGCGCAAGTCCATATCCCAGCGCGCCCTCTCGCGGCCAGCTACGCCGAAAAGCCGCGTGCCCCAAGTCCCACTGCGCAGAGCACCATGGCACCATACCAAGGGATGGGCACCGCTCCGGCCATCCAGCCGACGCCCTCTTTGGTCGTCCGCCGCTCTTTCGCTGCGCGTGCCGAGGTCCCCACCCGCCGCAACGAGGAAGATGGGGGAATTGTGGGGGCCAGTTGCGTCTAGTGTCTCTGGCCCCTGGCTCCCAGAACCGCAGATGGGGCAAGCTCGCTGGTTTCCATCCCCGAAGTCGAGGTTGGGAGGAGGAGGAGGAAGAGGAGGAGGAGAAGCTGGAGGAGAGCATGAGGAGAGCATGAGGGGATGGAAGAGGGGACTCCTTTTCTCAGTTTATTTCTCCATTTCTTCACTCATTGTTCACCCATCTCCTTCTGCACTTACATCAACCTCTGAATACATCCTCCGGTCCGCATCGGTCCGCATCTGTCCGCATCTCTCCCTCACCTCTCTTCCCCAACTTTCCCCACAATTTCCTCTGCCTCCACACCATTTACCTCGGCGGACATGTCGCCGTGCCCGGACAAGTGCCCGGCCCAGCGCCTGTTCTCTCGTCATCAACATCTCGGTCAGATGACCAGTTCATTGCAAACGCTCTCTCTCGCCCAGTCCGCCGTGCTCGCCCGGAAATCCAATGCTTGTGCAATTATTGGGTCAAGATTCTTTCGTCTGGCTAGTGCTTGATGCTCGTAGCTGGAAATTTGGTTCGAGTGGGACGTGCAAGCTTTCACATGTGAACGAGGCTGCCGCTTCGCCCAATGCTCCAACTAGGGGCACATGAATCGCTCGTGGCTCCCTGGTTCACCCCTTCGCCCACTCACATCACCGGTGATGGTGACGCTGATGACCATCCTGTTCCAGGTTACCGCTGACTTGGGTCATTCGGTTGCTTCTGATTCCCCAGATCTTCACTTCGCCTCCTCACTTGGCTTCCCCATTCGCCCACTTCGAGCTCCGACGCATCTAGACCCTGCCGTCGCCCTGTCCACCATCCCACCTGGGGAATAAGCTGGACATGCTCCGTACTGCGTCTGAGTAAGGGCCCTGCCACCACATCACCACATGCAAGACTGATCATGGTCATCTGGGGTCAAAGTGAAACCTTGCTCGCATCTTCAAGCACGTGAAAGCCCCAACATAGCCGCAGCCCGCCGTGGCATTTGCCGTCCTCCCGCAACCGACAGGAGACAACCTTCCCCAGATTCTGCACGTGCATCATCTGATCTGACGCCAAGGCACGCTTCTCCATTCGGCCGTCTCCAGCTTTTGGCTTGTTTTCACATGCAGATGGTTGCAATCATTGATCATCTCATCTCCCAAGCGAGACGAATGCCAAGCCTGGGGAGAAGATGTAACGTGACTGATAAGAGATTCTTTATCTAATCTGATAACCATGCACGTGATCAACTCTCATTCTTGACCCACATCGAATTACTTGCATCCCGCTGCCCCTCCACTCATGACGTATCAACCATCGGCCAACCAACCGCATCGTCAACGTCGTGCGCCTGCTTCTGCGTCTGCCTGTCAGAATCCACCTCAACTTCCGGTTTCACCATGAAGCCTCTCCTTCTTCTCAGTCCCCTCATCGCCCTCACCACCGCCCAACTCCTTCGCGGCTCCCTTCAAGTCCCGCTCCCCAATCGTCCCCCGCTCAACGGTCACCTTCCCGCCATGGCCGACAAGAATGATAACGCCGGCAAGAAGGATTCCAGCGACGATAACCAACCCTCTGTCGCCATCGCCGACGTCCTCGGCGCTCAGCGCTCCCTCACCACCTTCTCCTCCTTCGCCCTCCTCCACCCCTCCAGCGAAGCCCTCCTCGGCAACTTCGACGTCAATACCACCGTCCTAGCGCCCCTCAACTCCGCCATCGAAGCCCTTCCCCGAAAGCCTTGGGAGGACCCGCGAGACTACAGCCGTCTAGGCCCGAAGGCATACTCCGGCGACGACGGCCAGGAGCGCGCCCGCAAGAATCTGCTTCGTTTCGTCGAGGCGCACCTTGTTGCGGGAAGTCCCTGGTTAGAAGACGATAAGGCCGAAACGGTTCTCGGAAAGCAGGTCTGGTGGGTCGAGAAGGAAGGAAAGAAGTTCGTGATGCCGGATGACGTCGAGGTGGAGCGTGTGGCTAGCCAAGTTGCCAACGGCGAAGTAGTAAGTTATCTTCACAATGAGGGATGTCAATCGCAATACTAACAGCATTATGCAGTGGATCCTAAAGGGCGTCCTGAACTATGAATAGACCTGGCGATCCATGATTTCATAATGTACATGTGTAATGATGAGATGAACGACGGTAAGGATACCTAGCGACAAGATCGTTGTTGTAGTTGTTTATTATTTATGCCTTTATTTGTATTTATTTTCCTCGTCTACACTTGCATAACAGAGACAGCGACTTCTTTTTCATCATGCCGTGCGTGGAAAACATAAAGGTGTCCATGTAAAGCGTTGCCATCCTATTCGACTACCCGCTATGTAGAATCACGATATCTCAACTAAATACAGAGAGGGAGATGACGCGTGCCTCCTAAACACAATCCCAGCTATCTGCCGAGTTGGGATCACCTTTTCCGCTGTAAACATTTCGGGTTGGATACTTGCAGTGCCTTCTCTGCAAAACAACCTCTCCAGAGCTAGTTCCATCATCGAACTGCGTGCCCATAATGAAGTCTGGCGCAACTCCCTCCTCGACCCACCTAACAACAGCGGCCAGGACGTTCTCATCAGGGTCGTATTCCGCCAGCGTTTGCAGGTTGCCTCCGATGAAATTGGCGCCGCTTCCATCGCGGCAATGAGCCATACCGGAGATTCTAAAGTATCTGTAAAACTCGT
Source organism: Ilyonectria destructans (assembly GCA_020740775.1). Classification (NCBI taxonomy): domain Eukaryota; kingdom Fungi; phylum Ascomycota; class Sordariomycetes; order Hypocreales; family Nectriaceae; genus Ilyonectria; species Ilyonectria destructans. The sequence goes on from JAHEWK010000011.1 coordinate 1,022,169, forward strand.
CCAGCTTGTCCGAAGGAAGCCCCATGGTTCGCGACACGTGGTTGTAGTAGCGGGCCGAATTGTCACTGCTAATGGCGTTGTCTTGAAGGCCGTGGTAGTGCAGGATCTTGGTCCCCCGTTTCTGCACGCCGGACAGGTCGCCCTTCCAGGTCGCGGCGTTGAATGTGTTCCTTTTGGACACAGCCGTCCAATCCTTGACGTTCAATGTTGCTGGGTCCCACGATGGATCTTCGTGGATGACATATCGAAACCAGTCAACTGGGTAATCATGGGGTTCTCCGGCGAGAAACCTCGCGGTGGAATTGGCTCCAGGCTGGAAGCGAGGATAAACCAGTTTGCCGTCGGGACCGTAGACGGGTGAGAAGACAGCCCGCACAGTGGCCGCCTGTTCCCCTGTAATGCAACCGCTCTTTTGCTTCGTACTGCAGATCAATTCCTCAGGACGGTATTGGCAAAGATCCGGGTCTTCAATAATCCCGTCCACAAGACCATCCAGGCCATCGCACTGGCGCAGAATATCCTCATAGACCATATCCCACTGGGCGGCAGTGAGAAATGTCGCCGTCCCAGCCTTTCCTGTGTCAAGATAGAACTGGCCAGTCCAGTACATCAGAGCATTCAAGTCGAAAGCAGGAGCGCCTGCAACAATTCCATCGAAATCTTCGGGAAAGTCCTGTGCCTCCTTGAAGCCTTGTCTGCCTCCGGTTGAACACCCGAGATAATAGGACTTCGTGTGCTCTTTTCCATAGAACTTCTGGCTAATTTTCTTACCGAGCACGGCGGAGAGATGAACAGAGCGGTAGACATAATCCTCAAGCACCCCTGGGTTCTTGTAAAAAGGCGAGCCCGAGGTTCCGTCGTGGCCGTTGTTGCCACCAATGGTAGCAAAGCCCATCGAGGATCCGTAGTTAAGATCATCGTATTTAATGCAACCGCTCAGTCCTCCGTTGCCTACTGTGAGGAATCTTCCGCTCCAGTCAAGAGGCAGCCAGGCGTCAAGAGTGACATTGCTTATTGGCCCTGTGACTGCCAGCAATGAAACGCGGCAAATGTCAGCGCGAACAACCTGAGACCTAGTCGTGCAAGTTGGGTGATCATTTGGAAAGGTAAGGTTGGTTCCTGCCGCAACGAAAGCGGTGTCGTGTATCGTAACGTTGGCGAGCTTGAGTCTCTGCGATAGTCCGGCACACTTATCACGCTGGGAGCAAAGGGCGTGCTCTGCTCCTAGGAGCAGGAGTAGCAGTAGAAATATAGGGGAATTATAGAGTCCCATTTTCAAACAACATGAATAGTTAGGTATGATGCTGTGAAGATGCCAAGTCAACCTACAGGATGGATACACTCAGTATGACAGTTCCCACGCGGCACATATTTATATTCATCTCGCCATCCCATTGTTGTACTTGATGTTACGGCCGGATTTTATTCCGCCGTCTGGTTTATCCACTCTTTTCCTCCATCCCCGCTCGACACTCTTATATTCATCCCGTATAGAATTGCCGTTGTTCCACTTACCAGGTTGTTAGATTAGTGTGAGCGACGATCTGGCAAGATATGGCGGCACCCCCGCAAATTTTGCGGGGGAGAGGACTAAACGGTCGACGGCCGGATCAACGGCCGACGTTAACGGATAAGCGGCCGATGTCAACACGGACCCTTAGCTGAGATCTAGGTAACCGAAATGCGCGGGTTCCTAGTGCTCGCTGGTGTTATGAGGCTGTCACAGAGTTGTGCTCGTTAAGGGTTGAGGTTCAGGGAAAGAGAAGATCTTCAAGGTGCGTAAAGCCACTTTAATAAGATGGTTGTTCATATTCTGTATACGTCGGCTACATTTCCGAATTTCGGACATACTCTATTATTTGAAGCACCCAATAGTACACAGATTTATTGACCAGGGTTAAACAGAGGCAAGCAAGCCCATAAAAAGCTATCGCTACTTAGTAGAGGGGCAGCTTTTGAGGTCCCCTTAGTCGTGCATGTGGGACACCACTTACCCTATAACCAAACACCAACTCCCTAGGATTCCTCTCAGCACGGGACACTCGTAGAAATACAGTTGGAGCGACCTAAAAGGCCATTGAGTATCGTGAAGAGCAGTCAGACATAGAGAAGCGTTTCTCGTATTTAGACAGAGTTTCTATTCCTCGCATTCCCTTCGTTTAGGAGCCGAGCACCTCGGCCAATGTGGGGCCCTACAGCAAGTTGACAAGAAGTCCCACAAGCGCTTGTGGGGCCCTGACTTGTCCATAGCAACATGATGTTTGCAACTACTAGAAAGCTCAGAGATGTGGCAGAAAAAGAGGGAATTGGTAGTGTGAATTTTGAAGCGATGCACTCTTTCTCGGTATCTAGTTGTTTTTGCGCTGTTCAAAGACCCCGCAATTAGCCCTTTCTGTGTTTGTGTGAGTGCCTTACGAAGGCTGGCGCGGGAAGTTTGACAACTCTGACAGTATCTGGAAATAAGAAATAAATAAGTACTTTATTGTTATGTTATAAAACCTCATTAGAAGAAGTAAACTTTAGTATATTACCTAGATGCTAAAGACTAAAGATCTAAGGGGCTCATTAGGAGCTGAAGGCATCGAAAGGCACTTTATACACACTCTGCCACAGTGTACAGCCGGTACGTACCTATACCTGAGGAAGTTATCAAACTTCCTGCGCCAGCCTTCGTACAGTCAGCGCCACCAAGCAACGTGCATACTTCGTTACCAGGCTAGTTACTAATATTCACTGAAGACGCTTTCTTTAATCTAGGGTTTTGACGATTTGAAGGCTTCTCTCGTAGTGATTACTATCTCCAACCGGATTAAGAGATTCCGCTCTCGGAGTCGACGGTGCATAAATGTGGGTCACCCGGAGTGTCGGAGAAATCGGCGAAATCGGAGTTCCCGCGTTCGGTCTGGCGCGCAAGTTCTTCGCCGATCGTCTGTCCGAAGTCTCGGGCAACGGAAGGGAGAGTTCGCAACATACATTCATTTCACCCATGGCCAGTCAGAGAACGCCGAGTATCAGGCTTGCCGCATGCGAACCATGTCGGCGGGCTAAACTTGCCTGCGGCCATGAGCGGCCTGCTTGTGTGCGATGCCAAGATCGTGGGCAAGGGGAGGGCTGCGTTTATCGCGATCACCCCTTTCGGAGAAGAAAACTGCGAAGCCATACATCCAAGTAACTACCGCCTGTCCAAGGAACATAGATGTGGACTCTCAGCGGCTAATTGGATCCAGAAACTCGACGAGGGCCGAGGATATCCCTGTAGTAGTTCCTTCGCCGCAACCTCATTCCTATCCAAATCCTGGGTACCTGGGCTCGTCAAGCCATTCTACCATATTCAACGAGATGGCTTCGTGGCCTGCGTCAGAAAATAGCAACTTGAATGATGCTGGCGCAGCCCAAGAACCGGATTTCTCTGCTTCCGGCAACATGCTCAACGGCCAAGGCATCGCTGACCGAGCGGCACACGCGTTAAACCAGCTGATCCGGACGGACATTCCTGGGCTGAAGAACCTGGTCCAAGTGTGGCTGGATAAGAGGGTGAATCTACCACTGGCGGAGCCATTCGTGGCTCGTTGTGCCGAGGCCACGAAGGACATGGCCACTCTACTCCCTCCCTCCACCGCCGGTCTCCGGGATCCCAGCGCGCTGGTGGTACAGCAGGCAAAGCTGCTACTCCGAAACACGCTCAAACGCTTCATCATTCACAGAGAATCCACGGTTGAAGATTACTTCTCCCAGATGCTTGGTGATAATCTGCGTTGGGAGTCAATCGGAATCTTCTTCACCGCAGCCAGCAGGGCAGCGATCGACCGAGACTCCTACCCTTCTCTGTATATGACTGACCGACAAAGAGGCGATCTAATTAGGGCCTTGACCTACATAGGAGATTGTTGTTTAGAGATTTGCCTTTCACTCGATTGTTTGAATGATCTACAGATTATCCTGCAATATGAGAATTTTATCGTGCACTCTCAAGTTGATGGAGACCAAAGTAAGTCACTGTCTTCTTTCAGAATTGAGGTTACTAATATTAGTGTTGCAGGTTATCACTCATGGAGGAGGATGGGAGACCTTACGAGTTCCTTGTTCGCACTAGGATACCACGAAAAGATTGATGCAGCTACATCTAATATCCCCCCATTCGTAGCTGAGCTAAGAAAATCAACTTTCGCCCGCGTCTATACGGGTGATAAGAGCTTGGCGATATTTCTTGGACGCCCACCACGCATCGCCAAAGCGTACTGCACTTTCCAGCTTCCGACCAACGAATCGGACTTTTGGGGCAACACGGGTCCTGCTCCTGCCCCTGAGACAAGTCTGGGTCCCTCAGATGGAGAAAGCTCTGCTACGGTGGATCTAGGCTCAGATCGCCTGGAGCCCATCAATTATACGGCCGATACACGTTGCACTGTCCGGTTTGCATGGCTGAAAGAAGATGTTCTTGGTCTCTTCCGCCATCGGCTGTCCCCGGATCAAGTGGCAAAGGCAAGGTAAGTCGCGGCCTTCTCGGATGTTGTTACAAGTAATTGACGATTCGTCTCATAGTGCAATCAGGACAGCAGTCGAAAATCAATGGCGAGAACTACCGGCCCACTTCAAGCTTACCACAAGTATCCGAAATTGTCATTCTGATCCCTTCACCCGAGATTTTCTCGTGGGTACCCGACTTGACTACTTGCACACCCTTTTTCTCCTACATCTAGCTTCTCTGAAGCAGATCTCTGAGCCGGACGAAGCTCTCCTAACTGTGGCTGGAGAGATGCTCTCTCATGTTGTCGAGGTTATCATTTTACGGGATCGCATGGTCAATTCTGGTACATCCCTCATCTGGAAGGTATTAATTAACATGCGATTTTTTTCCTTCGATAGAAGCTAACTCGAGGCAGGTTGCCCAGTTTGGTCTACCTGCCGCAGGGATCATCTCACTTGCCCTCTTAAATCCCACCGTCAACACAGGCGCAGGCTCGTTTTCACGATCTAGGCTCGTGCAAGATCTAAGCGTCCTTGTCGCAGAGATTAGGACAGGAGCAGTAATCCAGGCTGGGGAGCCAAACTTTGCACTATTCACTCGGGCTACCAGCACTATTCAGAGTCTTCTCGATTCTCTAATGACATGGGGCCAACCCCGCCCAGAGACGCTCAACTCCCAAGTCGACCCCCCCGCTCAGTATATGGACCGTTGGGATCCTTGCATCAACTTTGATCCTTGGGAATTTGAGATAGATTTCTGGGCAAATCTCGCCGAGCACCCGACGCTGCATAGCCACGAAAACTAGATGATATATTCGTACAAAGCCCAGTCACAGAAGAGAAGCACTGAACTCTTGCTTTATCAGACCTGCAATGCGGGCCGGAAGAAGCAACTCATTGGAGACTGCAGGAATAACCGAGGTATTGCACAGGCGGCCCGCTCCGACAGGGTACCAAAAGTCCTACAGTGGGAAGCATAAAGTCCTGATCCAAAATAATGTACTGCATTGATCGCTTACTAGATATAGCTAGCGCACTTTACCACTTTGTGCTCTGTTCTAATAGTATGATAAAATTATATTAATGGTTATTGTTAATTTAATAAGAAGAGAAAGTATCTATTTTATAACTTTATATATGCTAAGCCTTTTATATTTACTTTAGGGTCTAGCTTCAAGATCCTTTTACTTACTCTAACCCTAACTCTCAAGAAGGCAATATATTATACCCTAATGAAGATTAGATGTACCGTAATGCAGATTAGCGGTGCATACCCAGTACAATACTTTGGATCAGGACTTTGTGCATCCCACTGCAGGCCGGCCATACGAGCCATTTGGCGGCGGGTTCCGTCTTGCACTTGGTTCGAAGCAAGCAGCCAACCGTTGTGCAATATTCCCTCTATTTTCCATAATGTTTATCACTGCCGTAGATAACGTAAATCAACAGAGTTGTCTTTTTACAGTGTTCATAGAGCCATCACACTAATGTTAAGCTTATCTTTAGGAAGGTCGCATTATCCTTGCATATCGCTGATACTTACCGTTTCGAGTAGGAGAACCGTAAAGTTAATTAATAGAGTGAGGACATATATGGGCCCACTCGGCATTAAGAAAATGCGGACACGGCAATTAAATACCATATCTGGCAGGTGAAGCGATGAAAACGGTCAAAGGTTGCTTTGCATGATGCGCTATATTGCGTAGCGAAAGGCTGATGGGACAATGGACTGATCTAATACGCTGCAGGTCGACCTTTCACACAGGAGCTCCCTCTTAAGACCCAAGGACCGGCCTTGGCACTCGACGACAAAACAAAAGTCCTCCGTTCTGGAGAATCAGGCTGTTATCCGCTCAGCGGGCCATGAATGGGGCAATCCGGACGATCTGCTGGCGCGTGCGATAAACAAACAAGGCAGGTCGTTCTAGTGGGGCCATAGATTATCAGTCGCAAGATCCCTACTCCCGCTGTGCCAATGCCGATCCCCGGAGTATGAGCGTGGAACAGTTGTCGCTGATTGGATTGTCCATCGGAGCTGCTGTTGGACTTAGGCGCCGAAGAGAGTCTGTTTTAGGAAGGTTGGATTTCGAAGTTGAATAGTTTCTTTTGATTGGAGCAGTTGTAATTATGCGCTGAAAAGCATCTCTTTTAGGAAGGCTGATGTTGAAGAATACGAAATACTGCACTTGGCAATGCTATGGGAACTTGACTATATAAGTGCCATCAGCATAGGAGTTTTGATACTATTGCTCAGACAGCAGTGTCAGCTTCATCATCTCTTCCATCTTGAATACCGATCTTCATCATCTATCCGGTACAATGTTGTTCAAGTTCTTCTTTACCGCCCTGCTGGCGGCAACCAGCACGGTTGCCAAGCGCACTTGCGGAACTCCCAACCCTAGCGAGGAGCAGAATGAAGTCGCCTTGGACTTCATGAAGAGCGAGGCTAGCGCCCGTGAGCTCAAGATCACCACCCGACAGGCTTCCTCTATCAAGGTCAACGTCTACTGGCATGTGCTTGCCACCTCCAGCTCCGTTTCGGGAGGCTACCTTACCCAGGCCACCCTGACTAGGCAGCTGGCTGTTCTCAACACCGCTTTTGCTCCTCACGACGTCTCCTTTGTCCAGGCTGGTGCTGACTGGACCATTAACTCGAACTATGCCAACGATCGATCCGAGCTCGCCATGAAGAAGGCGCTCCGCAAGGGCACCTACGCTGATCTTAACGTCTATTTCATGCCCGGAACCCAGTACCTTGGATACGCCTACTTCCCTACCAGCGTTACTGCCGGTTCCAACGCGTTTTACTATGATGGTGTCGTCATTCTGTCCACCAGCGTTCCCGGAGGTAGCCTGGCGCAGTACAACCTGGGCCACACTGCTACTCACGAGATTGGCCACTGGCTGGGTCGTAAGTTACCTTGAAGATTTTTTGCTTTGAAATTACCATCCCGAATAGATGCTTACAGAATATTTAGTTTACCACACTTTCGAGGGCTACACTTGCGGTGGAAACGGCGACTTTGTCGCCGATACCCCTGCTGAGTCTGAGGAAGCCTACAACTGCGAGATCGGACGTGACACTTGCCCCAACATTGCCGGAACTGACCCCGTTACCAACTACATGGACTACTCTGACGAGTAAGTAGATCGAATCTGTTTCGATACCCAAGCTAATTCATCGATAGCGACTGCTTCACTGGCTTTACTGCTGGCCAAGAGGACCGCATTTACAACTACTGGGACACTTACCGTGCCAGCTACCAGTAGATAGCTAATGCTGTCAATCGATCAAGATAGATCTTGACCGAGGTTGCAAAAAGTGACGATGAGAAACATGATGAGGTGTTGAGGTGTTGAGGTGTGGTGGGTGATGATGGATGAGCGGAAGATGCATTAGCTGATCCCTAAGAAAGGAGAGGCTGCACTGTCACTACTGTACATTCATATTCTTGTAGCTACTAGCTTAGGTTGTTACGACTCTTCAATGATCCATTAAAAACTCAATGCCGTCTAACTTCCTTGTGTTTTGAAAAAGCAACTCGTTCAAAAAGACGTTCGGAGTGCAGCGGTTCTAACAGATGTGACGGCCTATGTGCCTCAATCTCATAGCCGTGAGGGATTGAATTTACATTCCAAAGAAGCTTAGTGACAAGGGCGTGGACAGAGTAGCAACGGACTACAGTAAATAAAGAAGATAACTTGGTATAATGAAGTCTTACGGCGCAGACATACCGGGGTGCACCGCCAACAAGAAATGGTAAACTTGTGTCTAGACTCTACTGGAAGAGAGTATCCGGCACCTAGCAATATCTCACTCCGTCTGCTTATTTCAGCAGCCGCACTTCTTGTACACCACGTCAGAAGGTTCACTTGATAGTCTTGAAGACCGAGGAGAGGAATTTATCATAATCTAGCTGGCGCAAGTGATGTCAATGTACGATCGCCACAGTGGAACTTCCTCTTCTATCGAAAGGCCATTGGGCATGCTTCCCGTCAAGATTGTCCTGTGCTGTTTCTCTGCGCCAGGTAAGCACCGAATTTCTTGAGAGACACCGGAGCATCATCCATACTCATAAAGACCTCGACCATGTTCAACCCTTTACCTTCTTGAATCAAAGAGTCCGCGAGGACCGATTCCAATTCACCCCAATTATGAGCCGTTCGTGTCGTCACTGGGTATGACGGGTCATCTTTAGGAGCTCCGAAATAGCTTGGTGCTTCGAGGTTGCGCCAGGGCTGCACGTCGTTATAGGAGGCGTTGAATCCATGAATCATCCGCTCAATGGTATACCCGTTGTTGTTGAGGACGATGATTGTGATGTCGAGTCTGTTCCGGATGATGTCGCTAATGGCCTGCGCAGACATCTGGAGACTACCCTCTCCCTCGAAGAGAATGGTTCGGCCTGGGCGCCGCGTTCCGTCCTTGACCATTTCTCTTTGCGCAAGGGAGACGCCTTGGGAAGCGGCTAATGTGTATCCAATAGACAACCAGATGGAAGAGTTTATGACCATCGTATCATCAGGGAGGACAAAAGATTGCCCTCCGTATGAAGATGTACCGGTTTCAGTAAGGATGATGTCTCCAGGCTGAAAGAAGTCGGACATGCGCAACCAAAACGAATACTGGTCAACGATGGAGTCTCCGGCTGGCACAGGCAAGGCTTTCAAGAGTGTTCTTGGGTCCTCTGGGTTTTCCGGGAATGGCTCGACAGCTGCCAGTTCCACTTCCTGCAGCCCTGCCACAACCTTTTCCAGCAGCGATTTGATACATATTCCATGATGTTGAGTAGGCTCCGTCGTCTCATTGCCAACAATGACCCTATCTGCCTCGAACACAACGGTAGTTTTGACATCGGGACAAGCGGTGAAGCCAAACGTATTGACATCCGAGGGGAGAGGCCCGAAGTGAAGCACCAAGTCGCGACTCTTGACCCACGCCGCATGTTCTGGGTTTCCCACCAGTCCATAATAGACGCCGTGGAAGTTGGACAGCTTCTCACTCACTAGGCTCTTGCCAAATGGTGTCGTTAACGTCGGGAAAGCTGTGCGCCTTATGAATTCGTTCAAGTTATCCCGAATGCCGAATCTCGTTGCGAAGCCGTCGACCAAAATCAAGGGTCGTTTTGCTTTTTGAATCTTCTCAAGAAGTTTGTCGCCTGTCTGACCTTCGAGGAGCTTGCTGTACCCGGGGATGGTAAGATCGATCAATCCCGTCGGAGCTGCCACTCGGGCGCTGACCATGTCGGTGGGAATCTCGATATAAACCGGCCGGCTCTGCAACAAGCACTGCTTCAACGTCATGTCAATCAAGCGAGGGGCGTTTTCCGCATCTGTCAGGTTCGCTTGTGCCACTGTCACCGACTTGTACATGTCCGCAAAGACCCTCAAGTTGCCATCGCCCAGCGAGTGGTGTAGACATGCGCGTGAACTTTGGGCAGCCAGAGGAGCCGTTCCGACAATGTGTACCACGGGGGCCTTTTCTGCATAGGCGCCGCCGATGGCATTGATTGCTGAGAGCTCTCCCACGCCGAACGAAGTCACAAGAGCGGACAGGCCCTTGGTTCTTGCGTAGCCATCTGCCGCATAACCGGAATTGAGCTCGTTGGCATTTCCTACCCAGCCCAGACCTGCCGATTCAAGATAATCCAGGATGGTGAGGTTATAGTCGCCTGGGACACCGTGGACAGATCCGACGCCAAGTTGGGCCAGGCGCCGGAACAGATAGTCGACTAAGTGAATTTCCTTCTCCATGGTGTCTCAGATGAGCAGAGAATATAATGACAAGGTTAAAGACAAGGGAAACCCGAATTATAAGGAGAGCCTTGCATATTGCAGTAACGGCAGTAGGAGGCTCTTATAGTAATCGTGGCCCCTAGGCAAGTCATCACCTTCGCCTTTCGCCGGGAATCCCCACCATGCGGCATGTCAATCCAGCCCTTCGAGATGTCTATCTAGCCCTACGGGATGTCTATCTTGCCCTACGATTGGCATAAAAACTGGGACCGGCGAAAGATGTTAAAATGATGCTATTCTACCAGGGTACGGAGAGTGTAACCAAGTCCGCTATCCGCGGACGGCGTGAAATGGGGCACTCTCTCCGAATACTCCGCAGTGGACTCCGCACTCGTCCACCTCGGCTGACTTTCCATATCCGACATCCCCGGCAATCACCTCTATCTCGCGTATTCTCGGCTCGTGATTATCCATTGAATAACCAGAGCAACTCTTTGATTGATCTATTCTTTGTCTTATCTTGTCTTATCTTTAGGCGCCATCCTATCTATCGACCCTACTTCCCCATAGACTCACCAACTAGACGTTTGCAAAGATGACAATTGCCACGGAATTGACACGCCGATTGGGCATCAAGGGTATCCCACCTCGCCATCCCAGTTCCCAGATTGTCGGCTGAGACTCACTCTGCCTATAGTGCCCATTATCCAGGGCGGCATGATGCATGTCGGCACCGCCAAAATGGCATCCGCCGTGTCCAACGCCGGCGGTCTCGGCACCATCACCGCCCTCAACTTCCCAACTCCCGCAGCCCTGCGCGAGGAAATTCGACGATGCCGTGATCTCACCCCAAACCCCTTCGCAGTGAACATCACCCTGCTGCCCAGTGTAGTGCCGCCGGATTACCGTGGCTACGCGCAGGCAGCCATCGACGAGGGCATCACCATCGTCGAAACTGCAGGCAACTCTCCTGGGCCCATCATTACGCAACTGAAGGAAGCTAGTGTTACGGTGTTGCATAAATGCACGAGCATACGCCATGCTCAGAGCGCGCAGAAACTCGGTGTTGACTTTTTGAGCATCGATGGCTTCGAGTGCTCCGGCCACATCGGCGAAAATGACATTACGAATTTGATCCTCTTAAGCAAGGCGCGCCAGGTGCTGAAAGTTCCCTTTATTGCCAGCGGCGGCTTTGCCGATGGCTGGGGCTTGGCAGCGGCATTATGCCTTGGAGCCTCTGGCATCAACATGGGCACTCGGTTTTTATGCACACAGGAAGCCCCAGTCCATGAGAATATCAAGCAGAAAATTGTCCAATCCCAAGAAACAGACACGGTCCTTCTACTGCGCCGGTGGAGGAACACGTCGCGCCTCTTTAAGAACGAAGTAGCACTAGAAGCGCTGAAGGTCGAGCAAGCAAGCAAGACTGGCGAGTTTGAAGAGATAGCGCCTTTGGTAAACGGGAAACGGGGCAAGAAGGTGTTTGAAAATGGTGATCCTGAGTTTGGAGTCTGGACCACAGGACAAGTGATTGGCCTGATCCACGATATTCCGACATGTAGCGAGCTGGTTCAGAGAATCGAAAAGGAAGCGGAGACCGTTTTGAGGGATAGACTAGGGATGATACTTCCAGGTAGCAAATTGTAGATACAATGGGGTGACAAAAGTTCCCCGCGATTTCCAAAGTCTCGGACAAGGCGTGTGCTCATCGGACAATTCGGAGCAAGAAACGAGTCATCTTTCGGATCGTCTCCGCTGCACTTCGCCACGAACTTAAAGCGCCGCCCCTCCCCCCAACTCTGTAAGTAGAGTGCCTAAAACAGTCGGATACTTATTCCGGAAGCTTTATATTCCACCTCTTATTTTCCCACCACCACTGTTCGCTATCCATATCGGACTTGTCTGAACCAGCGATTCATTTCTTACTGCCACTGATCAATATGTCGACTGACAAAACCCCCTATGGTAAGCCTCCCTGCTCCAATATTTAGACAGAAACAGCTTCTAACAGTGACGCTAGGACCTAGGTACGTCATCTGAGATCTCATTCGCGACTCCACCACATCGCAGGGGCACTATTTTTATCCTCCGTATACCTGAGCTCTGACATTTTCCCTCCAGGTTCAAGGGCAACCAGCTCGCTGTCGTCAAGACCCAATCCAGCTGGGCAGCCAGTGCGGAAGTCGCGTCTATGAAGCCCTCCTATCCCGCGGTGTCAGTAGTCAAGGGCGTCACCTACACGCTCGTCGATTTCACCGAGTAGCCCTTATCATAATACTTCTTCAAGCATAGCCTGTCGAGGAAGCATCAAGTTCAAGTCAAGCCTAAAGAATCGAAGCCAGAGATCGCCAATTGCAAACTTTTGTCAAATTTGGAGATGAACCAATCTTTTCTCAACAGATTTATGAAAGAAATATCGACGTCGCCGGTATAATCTACCCAACTCCCGCCCAACACCGGAAAATAGCAACCCAACCTAGCGTCACTCATGTCCCAACACGAACGATTTCCCATATCTTGTCACAGATATACCATGCACACTGCGGATTGGCCGCGAACCCAAGTCTTCCAAACGAGCCCTCCACGCTTCTTCAAAACATCCTGGTATCAGAATCAAAGAGGGAGAAGCGAATTCCACCACCATTCATGAACGCCTCTCTGAGGTAAAAATAGATCCGAAAACAAATTGGTTTCCCACCCAGATGAGGTGGGAAGGATAAAAGAAGTAAAAATGTGACTCTGATGGTGAGCATAGATATGAAATGGTCAGGAAATGTGAAGCAACAGCCTCTGTGCTAACACCAGCAACATGCCAGAGACCAGCCCCTCGTGTATGCAGCCAAGATTGATAAGAAAGAGGCAAACAACGCTTGGAATGTGGTGTTTTAGCGTCAAACCGCAAGAACATCAATCAATACAGACAGATAGGAATATTGAAGTCGGCTGTAGATCATTCAACTTTGACCCTTTTCGCATCTGCCGCCTCCGCTGCCTCGCTTTGGTTTGTGGCACCGTACTCTGGCGTTTTTCGCTTCATTGCTGCAGTATTGTTCGTACTGACGCTCAAATTGGAGTTGTTGGGGGTGGCGTTGGGATTTGGCCCGTCGTCTCTCAAAAAGCTCGGCCCTGACCCAACTACGGGTGTGGCAAAGTTCAGCGGGCTTGGTAGGGTGTTATTGTCTCCTCCCCTAAAGTTCCAATCCGGATAGAAGCTACTGGGGCTGGGGAGGAACTCGTTGTTGAGGAATCGTGATGGCAAAGCCGACACCGGCGTGTTATCACCGCCATTCACAGTCTGCTGGGGAGGCGGTCGGGCGAATGGGTTTGGAGGACCCGTTGCTCCGGCAGAGAGCAGCGCCGACGCGGACGGGGACGGTGGGGGCAGCACTAGAGATGATTGAGAATTATGCCGTTGGGGCGGTTGAGTCGTGGTCTCGGCGGGATTTCGCGGCGAATTAGACTCGGCCGTCTCACTCCCTCCAGCTTCTGAAGCGCCGGCCGGAATCTGCACCGTCAGGCGTGGACCTCGGGGTCGAGCCCCTCCGACCACCTGGAGACTATTTGACCTTGACGGAGGAGTAAGAGTCGTCTCTGGGATCGATGACATGGACGTAGTCCGCGTCTTGTCCGTGGTATGAGTGTTGGCCCGCGGCGGTGGGATGGGAGGCGATGAGGTGCTATGATGGGCGCGGTTTATCGCGGCTATATCGACTGACTGTGCACGGCTTGCAGCATTGGCCGCAGCAGCAGCCGCCCCCGACTCCGTCTTGATAGGTTCAGAGGCAAATGAGGCCAGGTGCTGTGATAGGATCGACCGGTTCTCCTCGATTGGCGTAAAGATGCTGTGTGACTTACGCTGTGGCAGCTTCTTGATGGCCGAGTCCGTATTGAGCAGTGGTGGCTGTGGTCGTTCCATGGGCTCAGACTTTGGTATCACGGGAGGAGGTGGCGGGGGGTCATGCAGTCGGCGCTCACCCAGTGGGTGCTGTGGGGGCTGTGGTGGCGGAGGTGAGATGTGCGGTATAGGGGGGTTCGGAGGCAGTTGCTGGTGGTTTGGCTGAGGCGACGGTTCGGGGCGCGAGGGTGCTTGGATCCCGTGCGAAGGCGGGTGCGAGGAATAGGCGGGAGGCATTGGCGAGCGTCGACCATCTGCGTAAGGCTGATGTTGGGGATGTTGTTGAGGCGGCTGCGGGGGCTGGGGCTGCTGATGATGCTGTTGTTGCTGATGTTGATGCTGCTGTTGCTGATGCTGCTGCTGCTGCTGATGTTGTTGCTGTTGCTGTTGTTGTTGCTGCTGTTGTTGCTGTTGCTGCTGCTGCTGCTGCTGCTGCTGTTGCTGCTGCTGTTGCTGTTGTTGCTGCTGCTGCTGCTGTCCATAGGAATACGGCGGCGCCTGCTGCTGGGCCATCAGAGGAGGAGGAGGGTTGTAGATCGGAGGCGTGGGCATGTAACTGATTCCAGGATGCGGCGGACCGGGTGGGGGCCCGGGCTGGGAGACCATGGGACCGGGACCCATCCGGCGCATGTCGTTTCGAGAGCCTGGTCGCGATCCGATCGAGGGCTGCGGGGTGTGGCCGCGCTGAACTGGGTGACCCGGGTGGCCTGGATGGGGTTGGAAGTGACCGCCGTTGGTGCCAATTGGTGGTGATGCCGAGGGCGTGTGGTGTCGGATCTGAGGGAAGGGCGGTTGAGGGCCGTGGAAGTGCGGAGGCATCATCTGGTTGTTCATCTCGTCGGGTGCGTGGGGAGGAGTGCCATCGGCCTCCTCTTCCTCATCCTCATCATTGCCACCGTTGAAATCGGAGGGGCCTTTGTGCTCGTTGGGACCGCCATGCTGTCAAACTGTCAGTATATCAAGTTTTCATCTGGTCGTGGACGAAGCGATGGGCGCAGAGGCCGTGGTAGGTGCGGATTGACGCGCGCAAGACTCACGTATTGATACCGGGTGATGAGATCTCGCATGTCAGAAGACGAGTACTCGTAGAGCTTCTTGTTGTTGCCAAAGATGAAGACGGCGACGTCGACGGAGCAGAGGACGGACAACTCGTGGGCCTTCTTGAACAAACCGCCCTTTCGCTTCAAGAATGTGCTGAAGGCGCGGAAGGCGCGCAAGGTTAGCCTCGAGTCGCAGAGAGGGACATGGGTTGGGAAAAGGGTAGAAGGCTTACACAGAACGATTTCTGTCATCCTTGATGGCTTTGATCTCAATCTTTCTTCGCCCCATGGTGATGGCTTGTGGGTGTCTTGGATCGACGGGCTGCTAGCTGTCGCGTCTCCACGCGGGGCGAGGACGGAGTGGCGGCGGAGGAGACAGGGACGCGGCGGGATGGAAGTCGACAGTGTCTGAGCCTTCAAAAGCGCGGCGCGGGAAGAGACGATGGGAGCGTCGACGGGTGTAGCTGGGCGTCGCGCCACACGGGTTGACTCGACCGTCGTCGCTTTGGAGGATCCAGGGTTGGCGACGTAAGCGAGGTGGACGTCCTGAGTGAGGGCTGGCTGTGCGCTGCGGGCGCGGGTATCGAAGGACGCTCGGCGGGAGCGGCAAGACGAGGGCGAGAGAGAGACGAGGCGGGACGGGACGGGACGGGGCAGAGGAGGTCGAATGACGGAGGCGGCGGCGGCGGTGTCGAGGGTTATGAAGGTGGAGGGAGGCACAAGACGCAGGCCAGAATGAAGGATGGCCGAGGGACAAAAGGTTGAGCGAGATGCGAGATGAAAGAGGCGACCAAGGGAAAAAGCGTCGACGGCCCGGGACAAGGCACGACGTGGGACGCGGGAAATTGGGACCCAGCGGCCGTTGCAAGCGCAGTCACGCGGCTGCGGTGGTAGGCTGGGGCGGTACCTCGGGCGTAGCGCGGATGGGGTACCTCTGGGACGTGGGCCAAGCTCGGCCGGGTACCTCTACTTGGTTGAACCTGTTCAGGCAGAACCGGCGCACACAGCACAGGACGTCGGTGGTCGGTAGCCCTGAAAGGGGAGCGGTCCCTTTGGAGCTGGCTTCTTCCAACTGTGTTTCCTAGGCCTCGGGAGGTGTTTCGACGCGGCTGACGAGGGAGACGAGGGCGACGAGAGCAGAGGAAGCGCCACCTGCTCGAGCAGTGAATGCGCCTGGAAACCAAAGCAGCGTCTCTAGCTGACGGCCGATCCCTCTCAGTTGCGTGGGTTGATAACGGTTCCCCCGTCCAAACGCTGACGCAGACTCCCCGAAGCACGACGGCGACTGTCGACAGCGGGCGGCGGCGGCACAGCGGCAATGACGACCGGCCCTGCGCTGAGTGGATGCGATATGCGCGATGCGATGCGCTGCGATGGTTTGGATGCGATGCGAATGGGGCTGAATCTGGCGTTTGGTTTTGGGGAGGGAGGGGAGGGGGGGTGATGGGTTCTAATAATAGACAGATCGTGTTCACTTGGGATTTGGGTTTTGGGGGGGAGGGGGCCGACGAGTGGGATGGAAAAGAAGTCGGCATGGAAGGGGAGGGAAAAAAAACCAACGCGTGTTAGGGACGGCCGCAGGTACCTGTGCGTGCTGCACCGCAGGTACTAACTCGACAGCGAGCGGGGCCGCCCGACGGAGTGGACAAGGGGGATGGATAATGGATGATGGCTGATGGAAGGACTGGGGTTTTTTTCTTCTTTCTCTTCGCGCTGCAGAACCGTGGCCCAAAGCCCAGGCCAACCTAGAAAAGAAAAATCCATCCACAGATCCCTCAACGTCCAGGGTCCCTTCCGCCAAACGGCCAGTGGAGCGCAGCGCTGTTGTCACTGACGGGCCTCTGTGGCGGCGACCTGCCGGGCTACTGCAGTGCACAGCCCAGCCTCCAGCCACCAGGCCGCTTTTAGCCCGCTGTATCTCGTCCGCAACGTGCGCCAGGTTCACGAGGAGGAGAAAAGGACGGGGATTATCCTCGTGTCACGGACGGGAAGAGTCATTCGGCAAAATACCACCCGTTGAACCGGTCTGGAAATCTCCCAACCTCGTCCGGATCGGCTGCTGGGTTTTCGTGCT
The DNA here is from genome assembly GCA_020740775.1 of Ilyonectria destructans. NCBI lineage: Eukaryota > Fungi > Ascomycota > Sordariomycetes > Hypocreales > Nectriaceae > Ilyonectria > Ilyonectria destructans. Next base: position 1,039,381 of record JAHEWK010000011.1, read on the forward strand.
GGAGGCTCCACACCGAGACAACACGGCAAACACAGCGCGCAGGGAACGCCCCTGGACTCCGGTGCTTCAAGTTGCTGCGTGTGCCTGGCTTTGTCGATCATGCATGAGAGACGCTGAAGCAGCAGCTGGAGCCTCTCCTCGGCTCCCGTTTCATTCTCGCAGTCACACCCATGCCGGCCGTCTACCATCCGCTCCTCTCAATTCCCTCCAACAACCTCCTATTCCCTTCCTACCCCCGCCCCATCTTCTCCTCTCACTTACACACTCCGTCGCCTCTAGATCTAGCACAAAAAAAATCCCGAGAGCTCTGGCCAAGTCCTGGCTCGAGTGCCGTTTCCTCGAAGCTAATTCCCCCACCCCGTGCGTGAAACCAGAGCTAGCCAAGGAGCCTAGGAGACACGCTGTCCAAGCTAAAGCGCGGATCATGGTGATGCTACTCACCTTCCCAGGTAAAGTGTAGGAGGGGGGGATCCATCAATCCCTCACGCGCGGCTTTGCGCTTAGGCGACAATGCAGTCCGGTTGTCGTTAGCTGGTGGGCCGGGCCATAAGCGAGACACCGTCGCCCACACAGGCGCAACGGACAGACGCACACGTCTCTGGCTGTTGTTCTCTTGTGACCTCACCGCACAGCAGAGGAAACAAAAGCAAAGACCACACAGTCCTAGACAGCCAGACGGCCAGACAGCTTACCACACCAATCGCCAGCCCCAGATGTTTTGTTTCAAACCCTGGTCCGACATCGCTGAGCCTCACTGCCGCTCCGCTTCGCTGGCCTCCCCGCTGTGTGCTGCTCTGCCACTGCCACGCATGGATGGGGAAGTGGTTTATGTGGATGGATGGATGGTTTGCAGCAACGTTGCTGGCTTGCCTCACCTGTTAATTAGGCCGCGAGTATGCAGCCAGTTGTCATGTGTCCAGCTAGGTCGTCGACATCCCAGCTGCAAGCACTCATCCCGCATTTGCCAATGCTCGTATCCCAAGACTTGTCGAACCATCTCGCGTCCAACATGAATCGTCGGTGATGAATCATGAAGCGCTGAACCGACTGATCACCTCGCCTCGCAACCGGATCGGATTCCAAACCAGAACAGAAACGGTTTCCAGCCCCCGTATCTTCAAAGTGCCATCATACGTTGTACGCTTCATCCAGCAGGTCCCCAGCCTCGCCGGATACAACATCGACGATGCCACGGCTCTCACTGTCATCAAAAATGCCCATGAGCCCCCCACCGTCCATTCACAGCCTCCTCCTTCACCTAAGCGCCGGCCTCGACTGTGCCCAACCACTCAACTCCCGCGTTATACCTCAGCCTTCCATCCAGACCGAAGCGACCGACTGATTGGGCCGTCTCGAAAAGGTGTGTCCCGGTTTTCCCGTCCCTCGCTCCCGTTTCTAAAAATACTCCCGCCCCCAAATCCCGGACCCAGGACCAAGGGCCCCAACATCCACATCCGCGATTCACAATCCACATGTGCATCCATCCGCATCCACTCCCGCATGCCTCATGGCCCATCCCATGCCGCATGCCACCGTCATGCACCCACCTTTCCGGGCCAATTAGCCCGCTTTGCCTGACCCAACCGGCATAACTCGCCCAGCTATCTGGCTTCTGAGTCGTCAGCGTCGTCGGCCTCGTTTCGGAGCTGCAGGAAATGGGGCTAATTTGTTGCATTAGCCTGCGTCGGCACCAGAGCTGACCTGACCGGTGCCACTATCACCACCGTCCACACACACCTCACACATCACAAATCACACATCACACATCACACGGCCCCTTCACCGCATCCCAACCCTCTGACTGCACGGCACTATACCGCGCTGCACTATCTCATCACGTAACGCCCGTATCCGGCACTGCCTCTCCAACACGTCCGAAACTCCCGTGTCCGTGTCCGTCTTTTGTCTTGTTTGCCTTGGCCCGCCTGCAAGTTACGCGACTCCGACATCCCCGGGCCTTCCATGTGTTGTTGCGTTGGGGATGCCGATCCTTTGAACATGCCGCTCCCGGCATGTTCAAGCCCACATTTGAGCGCATGATCGAGAAGATGTGCCACCCTGATGTTTGGTGCTACTGGCGGGATGCTAGCACTGGAGGAGGTCCTGCTAGAACGCCAAGGAGCGAGGGGAGCGTAAATTCTGTCGAAAAAGATATCCTCATATATAGCGCGTACCTGCAGACCATAACGCTCCTGTTTAACAGCCTATTTGATGACGACCTCCACATGAAGCCTGGAGCATTAATATTAAAGTACGAGCTGTACTGCTAGGGAGACACCGAGGGCTTCCAGTTTAAATATGACTAGAATTCGCTAAATAAGGTAGTTTACTGGAATATAGTTGAATATAGATTCTTGGGTGTGCCCTGCAAGCCCTACTATATCTTCTAGGTCTGTAATTAACCTCTAATTATAGGCTTCCGATTGTATAACGAACTTAATAGAGGTAATACCGTAAAGGATGCGACTGCAGGTTATATTAAGGTGTGGGAAGATTATAGAGGCAGGCTTAACGAGAAAGGAGACTACGTTATTTGTGATGCGGTATAAGCTGCACGTTATCTCAAGCCTAGGACCTGGGACGGATGTATGGTGCGCCACGCTGATATACTTCTGGAATGCTGACTTGATGAATGAAAACTACAAGCACCAGAGAGATAAGTAGCTGATCTACCATAAAGACGGCATACTATCAGTAAAGGTGAACTTGGCTGCGGCTATATCCCTCAATACCACACGGCTTTTAAAGAGCAGAGAGTTCAGTTAGGTGGCCGCTCTTGCGACAGAAATGGGTGATAATAACATATTGAATAGGTTGCTTGCCTACGCCGATAAGAACTTCTCGCCTGGGCTACAGAACGGCAGCCTGATGTATCCGCAAAATGATGCCATGTTCGATGAAAACGGTCGCTATATCCTGAGTCCGCCCATCCAGGCAAACATATTCTTGCCGCTTCCCCAGCTCAACATGCCAAATGGGTTCCAACGGCTGTATTTAAAGCTATAGTCCCTGAGGAACAAGATGTATTATAAAGAGCCTGCTCTTATAGAAGTTAACTTTTTGATTGATGTTTACCGCGCTGTATATCTGTCGTTACGCCGCACTTTGTTTTTTTGATCTTGCTGCGTATAAGGCAATACCAGCGGCTCCGTCGTTCTGTTGAGAGTTTTCAGACGAGGACTGTGGGTCTTGAAACGCGACGGGTGCGATATTGCCTGGGGAGACGGTATGAAAATGACAGGCCGCGGGGGGCAGGCAGAAGTCGAGCAGGAGGGAGAGGCGCTGCGAATTGTTATATGTAAAGTCGAGGTAGTTTCGTTTGTTATGGAGTGGTCTTTGTGATATTACATAGAAAGCACCAACGCCACATGGAGGGTAGTTTGAGAAAGCCAGCAATTCAATTACTAGGCCAACGGCCGGTCCAACTTCAAGCATAATCTCAAAGATGGCCTTGGCTTTCCCTCGGTCAGTCACGTCCCAAATATCTGTAACGACGCACGGGACATTTGATGGCGACACACTGGCGAAAGTGCCGGTAAGGAAACTCCTAACAAGAGACCGGAAACGTAGAAAGTTGAGGGCGAGGGAGAGATCAATGGGGACGTAGGAGTTCACCGGCGACTATGAAACAGTGGCGATGTTAGCTCGTTATATCTGTGTATGGCTAGGGGGGACTAGCGCAATAGCTTAGACGCAGAGGCAACGCATCACCGTTATCAACGACGCTGCTCGACAGCTAGTGTATACGTCAGCTACGCCAGATATCCAAAAAGTCCTGCAGTATTCCAGCAGAATGCAAGAAAGAGGCGGTCGGCCTGTAGACGTCCTCGTCTACATAGGCGTGACCGATATAATCTGCAACGCCGGCGGCGTTCTAGATGCCCTCCGTACCATACATTGGACAGGGAGAACTCCTTTCCGCGGCGCGCCGTGGCAAGAGCTTCCATGGAGCGCCTCGTCTGGTGGGCGAGCTAGCCGGGCCAAAGCAGTGCCGAACCTGTGGCTTGTTGAAGTCGAGGAGGCGGGACACATGGTGAGTTTCTGGAGATTTCTTTCTGATCCGTTTTCTAATCTGTGGTTGATGTCACATGTATCGGGATATCGGGATATCGGATTTCTGCGGTTGTGACGGAAGTGAAGCTTTCCTTCTGTCAGCATAGGCGTCCATCGCCACTTGCCTCGTCATCGGCCTCATCATCAGATAAGCCCTAGGCCTAGCTTTTCCTTGATTTTATCTATAGCTAGCTGAAGCCAAAGACTCCGAAGGATCCGGAGCCTCTCGGCTGTCCGAGGTCATCCGAGGTCATCATCTGTCTCTTCATCTATAAGACTGACCCAAAGACCCTCTCTTAGATAGGAACAATATCAGTAGCTTCTCGCACACATGATCACTTCCATCTGCTAGATGCAACAGTTGATAGGTCCCTTACGACCAGCCTGCATCCTCTCTCAAACTCGTGGAGTCCTAGCTAGACCACCTGCAGAAGGCCGACGGGTCGATGCGAGGCGACTATACGGAGTTTCCCCTGTCAAGCGGTCGTGATAGTGAGCAGGAGCAGAATAGTCTTGGCGGGGGCGAGTTATAGAAGAGATAGTAAAGACAGGTGCTGACTAGTGTTTCAGCTCGCCTATGGACGTCTTCTGCGCTTCTAAGCTTATATTGTAATAGAAGATGAGACACCCTATGTATGGTTTAATTGTAAACAGGCTTTTCGTAGCGGGAGGCTATGGAAAATAGCCCGCGTGAGAAGATCGTTACTAAAAGAGTGATAATAGAAAGTGAAGTCTCGCCGTCACGAGCTCACAGGGATATCTCGTTCCATCCAACTGTTGGAGCTTATGATGTCCCGCCACTGTCCATGCGCCAGTAAAACCTCCTAAAATCCTCTACTGCAGCTAGTCCCGCCAAGGATGTTGTGATCCTAGTCTTCCGCTCTCGCAACTACAGTCCATACCCTCTCGCGTCAGTAGTCGTAAGCATACCTACTACTAGTAAAACACCAATCCCTGCAAAACCTCATATGATCGGCGACGTATCGGCAGTATGCCAGCACTGTCACACCTGGGCAGCAGCGCCTTCAAGAAAGCTTCCGGCAGTGTCTCTCCTAAGTCGGTAGAAGTCTAGACATAACGACACTTTATCGCCCCGATCCTGTCATTCCAACCGTTGTTTCTCAAATCCGGATTCCAGCCCGCCCCTACGTAGGCAGATACTCCCGTACAATCGCCATTACTATTAGGGTGAAAGTGCTCGTTAGCAATATGCAAGGTAGAGTTTCAGGCAGAGAGAAGAGGATGAGCATACTCAAAAATCCAGCAGGCGACATTTGAAGCAATGAAATATGAAGAGATTTTATCAACATAGTCCTGGTGCCAGATTTTCGTGGAGAGTTCTTTGTGGGTCACTAGTGTAAATGTCAATTACTTGCACTTGCTTGGTGGTTCGTCATGTGGTCATACTGCATTTCTGGGTTTGCACATCGATGTCGTGCAGACGAAAACCATTCCTGCCATCATAACTACTTCTGTAGTGTCCCTCGGTCCAGACTAGATTGTTAGCGTTGTGACTATTTGATCATACTAGGTGATAACATACATTGAGCCGGACCATAGTATTGATCGTCTGTCCGGCGTGGCTCAATGCCTTGTGGCGCAGCGGAAATGCCGGAGATGGCAAGTCCAAGCAAGGCGAGATGAAGTTTCGTCATAGTGAACAAGGCACTGAAATTGCAATATCGAATTTTGTCTCGAGGGCTGAAGACACTGATTATGAGACTGTAAACTATTCGTACTTTGAGGAGAATGTTCCTCGGGGTTATATAGCTATGTAGACCAAGTACAGGTAACCCATAAGTTAGTCTTTCCTATTCCGCCTCCTTCGTATTCTGTCCAGCTTCTTGGATTAATGATTCTTGGACTAATAATTACGTAGAAAATGCGGTTTTCGTATAGCATAAGCCAGTCAGATCGTTAAATGCCCAGTCTCCCCCTGCTCGGCCTAGCCTAGCCACTTCGCCTCCTGCCTTTACCGATGATTCCTAAATAAGCTTGGCTATGCCTTCCTCTGATTGGCTGCCATAAAATGTGGCGTGAGGTTGGGACAACACTTTTATGCTCCTCCACATTATCTACCTAGGTGGCTTGGTGTCGATTGACGATCTTGCTTTGCAAATGGATAAAAATAGGACGTAAGTTAAACCTTTGACAACAATGCTTTTAAGTAAGGTCAGCTAATCTTACGTCAGAATTGTTTATTTTAGCGCTTACTATGTACAAGCGTCGAGGCGCCAGTCGTTTATGTATTTCTTCTTCAGTAATGTCAATCCCCCTTGCTAGCGCTACAGTAAGCGGCCTTAACTTGCGGATGTGGTCTGCGCTGTGCCAGCAGGCAGGTTCCTTCAGCTCTGTCAAAAAACACGATGGTAAGCGGCCTCAGCTTTACACGCAAGGAGCAGTGTTTTAAGTATTTCTTTTTCAGTAATATTTATTTATTTATAGGTAATCCTTAACTAGCTATTCTGATAGTAAGCTATATAAATCACTGCTATTTATTTTAGAGGGAAACTCATATTAAACAAGACCCTAGATCGATATCTTACGATTGCGAACCGAGCTCAGTTAGAGACCCAGTCCATGCTCGGCAAGCATTTGCTTAATACTCAATCTAAATAAACCCCAGTCAGGTGAAAAACTGTACACTATCCCTCCTTCGTGTTGTTTCCGTCAGACCATGGACGACTCTGCCCCATCCCGAGGGACTATTTCTTCTAGCTCTGCATATGTGGGGGGGTTGACGGGCCTGCAGCCCTAACCCGGTGCGACCTCGGCCAGTATGCGCGCTTTCGGTTGTTGTGATAGGGCGTCACCCATCCTGAGCCCGGCCTTATGACTTAGTATGCCTTCTGGCGCCCCTAAGATCGATCTGCTGTCCGAGGGAAGTTGTGTAGCCGCCCCAGTACCGAACCCGCGCCAATCACAGTCTGCGGCTCGTTCCGAATGCGGTTCAGTAATGTTAACTATGCCCCTGTCAATTCCCCTTGCTAGCACCATAGTAAGCGGCCTCAAGCTCTCAACGAGTAAACTTCACGAGCAAGAAGCAGTGTTTTGAGTATTTCTTCCTGGTAATATCCACCCACCCTGTTAATCCCCCTTGCCAGCGCTACAGTAAGCGGTCTGTATAAATACTTCGTATTCTAAGGTTAAGCATTGGCTCTGAGCTGAGTACCTCTCGTATTAGGTACATCCACCCTGTTAATCCCCCTTGCTAGCGCTACAGTAAGCGGCTTGTATGAATACTTCGTATTCTATTCTAAGGTTAAGCATTGGCTCTGAGCTGAGTACCAGGGTTATGTGGGGTATTTTTCTTTTGCAACTTCTATGCTTTGTCGTCCATGCGCTTTTTGCCGGTTCACAGCCATATATGTGTATAACCAGGTCGTCTATTGCTCAAGGGCCCGGAGTATTGAAAGGCAGCAATTCATTAGTCCCGGCCAGTTTTCACTCTACAATGAAATCCTTATTTTATATTTCCTTTGTGAGTCTCCTTGCCACAGCAGCACTTGCTACTCCAGTCGACTTCCTGGAGCAACCTACCAATAGTTCAGATTCCTATTCTGTTGATGAAAGTAAGTCTGGAAGGAAGAAAGGACCAATCATTGTCTCTTCTCAAGTACGAGTCATACTAACCAAAGACCGGATTCTACAGACAATGGAGAACTTCATGCGCGTGCCAGGGGCTGGGTTGTCGAAACCTGGGATGTTTACCCGCGTCTCCCAGGAGCTCAGGCGATTGAGCTTACTCGCCTGAGTTCAATTAGCCCCAGCCCCAACTGCATCTCACTTTTTTACATCATGGATGTCGCAGGCCACACAGGAGCACAGAACGGGATCTCTCATCACTGGTGCGAGGGTGAGAATTGGACGTCAGATCTATTCGGTTTGAACGCGAATGGCGGGATTGCAAGCATCTCCAATTTTCCGGGTCACGAAGAACTCTTTTATGTGGACAAAGATCAGGGGAGAATACGCAGCATACGTCGAGATGGCCCAAAGGCAAAGTGGCAACGTGGGATTGACCAACTGCCGACGCCGATTCCACCTCACGCTGGCATCGCAGCAGTTTCCTTTTCCAGCACCATAGAGCTCTTCTACCCGGGAACAGAAAGTCGTCAGGGATACGTTATGCACACATATTCTTCCAACGCCGGCAGTGGGTGGAATCCAAACCAGGTGCTTTCTGGGCCGGATTGGGGAGGAGTCTCAACGAAGAGCTTAGATCCCATCGCAGCCCTGAGGTAAGTTACAAATACCCATTTTCTACAATCCATGTCTCTATATCCCATTCCTAGTGTTTCTACAAATGATATCAAAATAGAACTGCCACTAACACAATATAATCCAACAGTCGAAACAGTGAGCACCAGCAAATATTCTGGATTACAGCCTTGGGGGTTCTAGAAAGTCGCTACTGGACTCCTTCATCCGGCTGGACTCGGTCAAACATTGATAAGGCCGCAAACGCTAATACAGCCTCCTCGATTGTTACCCTCCAGCGCTCATCAGCCACGAAAGAAGGCAGTAACATGAACTTCTTCTACGTTGGCCAAGATAATAAGATCTGGCAGGGATACTGGAAAGCCGATTCACCTACTTGGAAGTTCAGTAAGATATCAGACGACGAGGCCATCCCGGGAGCTATCGCAGCTGTATCTATGCATAGCCAGCATCAAGAGGTGTTCTGGACGAACAGAGAGGGCATGCTCAAGCATGCCTACTGGACCAAAACTCAAGGAAAATGGATAACTGAGACGGTTCCTGGTTTAGGCGGCAGACAATGCCTGCCTGGGAGAGGTCTTACCGTTGTAGCTAGGAAAGGCAAAGAGAGTATGGAAGGATGGTGCAGACTGAGGGGCGACCCTTCGAAGCTCATCCATTTCTACTATTATGCATTCTAGAAGGATGGATTGAGTTATTAGGAACATTGAGGAGTGCTTAGTTGAGGGAGGTAGAAAGATATATCTTGGCTTTTAGATATTACATGTTTCTTGGTCAGATTATCATGCCAGCCGAGAGCTTTATGTATACCTTGCTTAATTCAAAAAAGAAAGGTGCGCTATTTTTCATGTAATACGCATTTGAAACACAACAGTATCAATAACTTACGTTATTTGACGATATCCCACAGCCTTAGGCTGTACGTTCGATGCTTTCGTACAGCCATGGGGCAGAGTGGTCACCTTTTCAGATTCGATAGCAGGTCCAGCAAAGAATAAGGCCAGCTGTAAACACTCGGAGCTGGATCTTTCAAGAGCTTATCATTAAAACTAAAGGCGCGTCTGACAAGCTTACTAGAGTAGGGATCAAATGAGAAGATTTTCAACCCCCTTCAGTCTGTTGAGCTGGGCCAAGAAGAGGCACCTCCAGATGTAAGGGTACTAGAAGAGGCTGTACTCCAGCCTAGCAGAGAAAGTCCCAGACATCCAGCATGGTCCTACATTCTCTCTGCGAAATTCCTCGGGTGGCTACTGTCAATCGGCCTACTTTTTTCGGGACGAGGCTTCTCTGTGCTCAGTACATACGTCCTGAAACTCATGGCTGCAGAAGAGGATATATCCGCCCTACACTGGAACCTTGTTCTCTTCACCCTCCTCTCGATCTTTCAAATCGCCTGCTTCTACTACTTTGTCATTTTCTTGTACCGGTTCTGCATCCTTCCGGCCGCTTCAAAATTGCACGTCAACCTGGTTGAAGGCTTTCTTCACAAGCCAATGGGGTTCGTCCAGACGGTATCCAGGGGCGAGATCCTCAATCTCTTCACCAACGACATTGGGCGCATCGACGGGTCTCTCAACGGTTGCCTGATCTCATTGGTAGCCCAGTACGCGAACTTCGCTCTGGTGTGCTGCGTTCTTGTTGGGACCCTGCCTGCCAGCATCATCTTTGTCATTCCTCTTGTTTTCCTGTGCATTCACCTGCAGCAGGTGTATCTCGAGAAACTGAGAGAGCTGCGACACTTTGACGTAGCATCCCGCTCATCACTGCTCACTTTCCTCCAGGAAGCTGAAAATTGCCGAATTTTGTTCCAGACTCACGGTTTGGACAGTACTCGTCTCAAAGAGTTCCAGAAGAAGCTGGAGAGCAACCTCTGCGCCCTCTTTCCTCTGTCGTGCATTGATCTCTGGCTCGGCATCAGGCTCAAGCTCATCTCGATTATGTTTCAACTTCTGGCTCTAGGCACGATGTTAGTTTCTCCTGTTTCGCCCAGTACGCTTGGCTTCGTCTGACTTGTGCTTTTCAAGTCACCGTCACACTCAGCAACATTGCAAAATTAACTCCTCAAATTGAGGCGGACGCTGTCTCCCTTACTCGAATCAATCAATACTCTCAAGCTATAAACGAAGACAAGAGGCTCCTTAGCAGCACCGAAATCTCTGCTCCTCAAGCAATCCAAACCTGCCCATTGTTAGGAAAAGTCGAGTACAAATCCGTGAGCACGACTCACAGGCCTACACTTCCCCTCAGCCTTGACTCTGCCAGCTTTGACGTCAAGCCGGGGGAGAAGATAGCGGTAGTTGGGCGCAGCGGCGCAGGCAAGTCTTCAGCGATATCCTGCTTGCTTCGCATGATTGGGCGGACGGCGGGACAGGTTCTCATCGACGACGTTGACATCGCGGCGATTGACCCAGTCGAGTTGTGTAGAAGAATTGCTCTTATACCTCAGCAACCAGTCATCTTTTCCAGTTCTCTTCGCCAGAATATTGATCCTTTTGGTCTGAAGGACGACGAAGAAATAATGACTGCTTTGGAGACTTCGGGAGCCTTGCCAATCGTCCGCAAGCTGGCCAAGGGCAACGGAACTCGGGATGGGGTATCACAATCGGTACTCGAAATATCGGTTGATTCCAAGTGCGTCTCAAAAATGCTTGATACTCTGGTTTAAACGTGTCAGGTCATCTTTCTGACGCCGTGCTCACAGGACTAGATTGTCAACAGGAAAAATCCAACTATTAGCGCTCACACGAGCCATCTTTCAAAACTCTCAGCTTCTGGTGATGGACGAAGGTGAGCCCAACTACATTGCTTTTATTCCAATGAACCGCACAAGATAACTAACGGCACCTTTCATCAGCGACATCAGGAATAGACGCGTCAACTGAGAGTATCATACATGAGACACTATTTGAGAAGTTCCATGACACCACCATCATCAGCGTCATGCATAAACTCGACTTGACTGTAAGAAATCTCATTCTTAGGCCCCATATTTTCTCTTTTTCTTGTAGCCAAAGGCTGTTTGCTTTCCGGTTTGAAGACTGATCAGGACCCAGCTCCACTATTACAAGATTCTAGTCCTCGGCCAAGGGAGAGTCTCCGCCTTTGATACCCCTATCGCGCTTTTCACTCGTTCCGAGGGACTATATCACTCCATGTTGAAGGATGCTGGACTAGTAGAGCGTGCTCGAGCGGTGTGTCAAAACTCCTAGTCCATGGGGTAATTCACTCAATGGCGAGTCAAATCTGAAATTCGTTAATAATTACAGAATTAAGTAGGACGCTCCATCGATAATCCAAATAGTGCTAGATACCATTTGACGCCCCAACCGGCGACAAGAATGTCAGCGCTCCAATGACCATAGCCTCTGTTCCCGTCTGGAGTGTCGGCGTGACAGCAGGCGCAAAGAATGGGCTGTGGTTCATGGGTACACCGTCTAATGTACCGTCTCGATCACGTCGGTCCCAGTCTTCAGCATCATGTCCCCCAAAAAACCAGAAGCAGTACGGTCGGCGGATAGCAAGGGCCAAGTTGTTGAAATCCTCGCTGGCTGGGACCAGAGCCATGTTGGGGTCGAACCTATCTCCAAAATGTTGGTGGAAGGTCTGGCTTAGACTGGACGTGACTTTTTGATCGTTGAATATAGTCGAAGTTGAGAAGGTTGTTGTGAACTCGGGCTCTCTGGGACTTGCAGATGCCGCACATTCAGCGCGGACAATCCTCTTAATGGCGTTGAGGATAATGTCCCGATACACCGGGTCAACACTTCGAGTGTTGACTTTGAGCACCGCCTCATGGCTGATGATATTCTCAGCAGTCCCGACATTCAGCGCACCAACAGTGACAACAGCGAGCTCTCCGGGTGGAACTTCTCGGCTGACTATGGTCTGCAGGCGAAGAACGATAGAACTGGCCAATACCACAGGGTCGACGGTGCGATGGGGGGAGCTGCCGTGTCCTCCACGCCCAAAGACCTTGATCAGCAAGCCGTCGGTGGCACTCAAAATGGGACCCGGCCTGACAGCAACGGAGCCTGTCTTTTCCCAGTATACATGCTGACCGAGGACTACGTCAGGAATAGGACAGCCGATGACCGTAAAGAGGCCAGCGTCCACCATGGCTTTTGCTCCAGCCCCCTTCTCCTCGGCTGGTTGGAAGAGGAACACCACGGTGCCGGTCCAGTGCTGACGCGCCGAGACAAGGACATCTGCCGCCGCAAGCATGGCTGCCACATGCATATCGTGTCCGCAGGCATGCATAACCGGCTGGAGATCCCCGTTGTCATCAACCATCTTCTTGGTACATGCGTAGCTCACACCGCTCATCTCCTCAACTGGCAGCCCGTCCATGTCAGCACGTAAAAGGACGGTTGCCCCGGTTCCATTTAAAAGAATCGCGATCAAACCAGTGCCCGCAATACCCGTCCTTATGTCAAGGTCTGGCGAGATTGCATGAAGGGTTTGAGCCACTGTTGCTGCCGTCTCGTGTTCTTGCCAAGAGAGCTCAGCGTTTGCATGGAGATGTCTATAAAGATTCTCATAAACCTCGTAGTCGGGCCTGTGGTCCCTGAAGAGCATGTTGAATTGGGGTGAAGAAGGCATTGTCATGTTCGGCAATTTGCCGGGGCAACTCGTCTGTGCAGAAAATAAGGAGAGAAAATGAAGACTGGTGGAATGAGTTCCGGGTGTAGTTGAAGGCTGTATATGTATTATTATTATTTTAGCTTCTACATCGACACGTCAATAGAGGGAATACAATACAATTGCCTACTTAGGCAAAAAGGTGCCAACCACTGAAGCGGGGTCCTTTTGGTCCGCGCAGACCCACTGTGGGGGCTCCGCTCCAACATACTAGACGGCGGCAGATGGCCCTTTGCTCTGTTAGAAATCAAGGCTCATTCATACCATTGTTGGTATGCGCTTATTGGGAAAATAGTGCAGCTCGTAACAACACTAAAGAAGGTATATCAAGGGAGCGTCTCGTAGCTAGATCCAACATCATCAGCACCTTGACCTGCAGACTGTTGGAAGGAACGAGGCCTCCCAGTCTGTCAGACCGATCACGTCTTCCTTTTCTTTGGCGTCTTAGGTATTCTAGTCATAGAGCTATTTTGAAGTTGCCCTCTGTCTCTTCCCTTGACCTAAGACCGCGAGCCTGATCTGTGGTGTCCTGCGAATTACGACTGCCCCTTGGATCCTAGGTTGCAATCGACCTTCTGATGCCTTGCCAAACGCCGCACCTAGGATCTGTCCGGACCAGCTGTCTCATTAGACGCTTCCTCTGCAATAGCTAGCTTTGAGTCTGTCTGCAGAACAGGTGGTCAAGCTGATAGCTGCTGCAGCCGACCTTGAAGAGGTCGGCCAGACCGATCTCAAGCAAGCTGCTGTTGCGAGGGACGGCTAGCAACTTGGGTGTTGTTCTCGTCCTTGGTCCCTTGTGGTCGTTTCACCACTTGGAAGAGTCAATCGATGTTAGAGGTGTTACTGGATCTCGTAATTACACGTCTAGTTCCAAAGGTTTTAAAGACCTGGAGTAAGTGTGTGGCGGGTAATTTGGCCGTGTTGAGGAAGATGTCGCAGGACATGGTGAACAGATTGTACTTTAAATCGTCGATGCGGTTCTTGGCCGGTGAAGAGTACGAGAAGACTTGGATAGTGATGGCTGGTGCTTGTTTGGAATGAGGTCTGGCATACGTGTAATATGACCCCAACCCGAACCCGACGAGCCATCTTGCTTGAATAAAGCGATGCCGCTTTTGCTCACTCGCTCCCGCTCACCTCTGCTCACTCTGGCCCCACACACCCGAGGGTAAAGACTCAAAGACGGACCAATACTGACCAGGCAGCCGGCCTCGTGTGACCCGGGCTCCAAGAGGTAGCACTGAATAGCTTCTTTGTTCGTGGCAAAGCAGACCATCAAAAATCATCGCCGATTAGCATCAGAGGCAACCGTGAGCGAAGGGCGCGCTTCTCTTTGTGTTGGCTCCTTTGTGGGCAAACAGCAAGCAATTCGACAAGACATGTCGCAATATCCCAATGTGTTCGCTTGCACCCCACTATCTTGAATAAAGAAGAGTTCCTCCTTTGTTTGCTTCCTAATGTTCTTTCGCCACTAAAAACAACAAAAACTTTACGTATCTGACGGCTGTTTTCCGGCCATGATTCACGGTCCCTCGGGTATATAAAGTTCCCACCTCTCCCGCCTTTGACTCTTCTTTTCTTCTTTCCTTCATCACAGCCGCCAAGGTAACCCTTCTTGATCCCTTCAGCTTCCCCTCTACCCAACGCGGCCTCGACTCAAACGCATCTATCACACCTATCTCATTCGTACCGACGCAGATAACAATCGTCTACCCAGATCATGGCAACGAAACGTCCAGCCGCAATAGACACCGCCAAGTCTAGAAGTGCCAAATCGCCGCAACTAACTCTCCGGGATATTGATAATCTCATGAAATCCCCGAGATTCGACACGTTCGAGGCACTCGCATTATACGACGAGTGCAATGCAGAAACGCAACTCAAACTCTCCCGTGAGCTGTTGTTGGGCTACCTGAGTTTTCACCGTCTGCCTGCTGCAGATCGGATGCTGGCCACCGGCGGTCGGATCCATCATTGCCTTTCGAGTAATAGCGACAAGTTCTCCGACTCAAGGGAATACGGGAAGGCGGAGCCAGATGAGATCGATATCTTTGCCGACCCATATGAGGTCAAGGACTACTTCCTGAAGCGGTGGATAAGTGCGGATCCTGATATGGAACAGCTTGCGTATCGTATCAGCACAAGCGGATTCAAGGATGCCAGCCGTGGCGTACGGTGGGAAACAAATGAAATCTTCACCGCACCGGGGACACGAGGCTTTAGCCACAGCGGCGATTACGGCGGCATCCCCGACTACAGCGAGTTTTGCAGCCCGTGGAAGCTGATCTCGTCGCATCTGATGCTCTACCGGCTCACCACTGTATTAGGTATGCCTCCTTTTTCGGAAAATGAAGAGGTTGATGGCTACAAAACGGCTTGGGCGTATACCCTGCATTGGATACCAGATGTGGTCGAAAACCAAAACGGGGGCAAGGTCATGACAAGTTCTTTTTGCATTGCAGACCATAAGGGTTCAATCGCATTCCATTTTACAGGGTCAGAGGAAGCTAGCAAGGCAGCGCTTCTGTTGTTGGAGTGGCTGTTCAGCGACAATGTGCCGCATACGTACGATGGTGTAATGGCAGGGAATCAAGCTTCAATCTTCAGTGGCTAGGCTCTTTATTCAGTTGCAACGGGTAAATATGGCTTTGTAGTTTCTTCTTCTTTCCGGTGTGGTCCCACCGCTTATAACTCTGGCTTACAATCTTCGTCCTCGGCTGTGACGTTTTTGTCCGATCTGGACTGCCATCTTGATGTCCACCCTAATTCATCTATCCCGTACTTTGCATCGCGCCTCCGCCACTTGGTGCATCTTCCTGCATCCACATACGCGACGTCTCATCTCTAGACCACTTCATCTCCCGTTACATATAGCAGCCCTGACTCACTCAAGGACATTGGGCGAAGAAGACTGTGGGTCCTGGTTACTGCCGCATCAGACCGCCTGGCATGACACTGGGCCGTTGTAACTTGACAAAAACCTGACATAATCTAAGACAGCTCATGCATAATTACCATGTCGTTTCTGCCGAGTTCATTTAACAACTTAGAAGAATATACCGGCAGTCTTATTGACTTTATCAATTCACCGCTAATTCGTCAAATTAGCGGAGGGATCCATGTTAATGACGCGATAATACACGATGCCTGGGGGGCCTTGCCTCAAGAATGGACCGCCTGGTGGGACTCACTCCCCGATCACCGCTTGGCCCAACAAGACCTCATAGAAAGCATTGATGAGGAGACAGCTACAATATCCCTAGACAGTATCGAAAATGGGGAGGGGTTTCTGCCTATACAAACCCGACCGAGGTCCTTGGTAGATTGGCTGCAAACACTCAAATCTCTCTCGCTTTCACGAATCCAGCAGCCAGGCCCCAAAGTCGACTTACCACAAACGCTCAAGGCCCGGATGAATACGAAGAAGATAGCTGAAGTCTCGACTGCTGCAGCATACATCGGAAACGTCTGCCAAGCAAACAACATCACTCACGTCATCGACATGGGGTCTGGACAAGGGTACCTCTCTAATTCGCTGGTTTTCCTCTTCCCGTCTCTCCGAGTTCTCGCCATTGACGGCAGCGAGTCTCAGATAGCTGGCTCCAAAGCTTTCGCCGCTTCCTTGGGCATTTCTGAGGACAGGCTTAGCCACTTGGTTCGCTACATTGATGGCGATGCCTCACTCATAGTCGAGATGGAAGCATGGGCACGCGGAGAAAAGTGCATGCTGGTTGGACTCCATGCCTGCGGACAGTTGTCGGAGCACATGCTCAGATATTTCGCGACTGCGCCATCCATCACATCGCTAGGAGCAGTTGGGTGTTGCTACAACCACATCATCCCCCATTCAGTCACTTGTCCGGATGGATTCCCAATCAGCGCCCGATTAAGAAGCATGGACGTGACCCTCAGTCCCACAGCGCTGATGACTGGTTGCCAGGCGCCGAATAACTGGCAAAGAGCAGATTTGACCGGAGATGAATCCATTTACACCAAGAGACGCTTTTATCGGACCCTTTTAGAGAAACTGTTTTTCGACAAGGGGATCTTGCTTGACTCAGAAGACAGACCTGTCTGGGCCACCCAAAAAGGGGATCTCGTTAGCTTTGAGAAGTTTGCGACTCGAGCCATGCGAAGTCTCGGTATTGACCCAGAGAAAATATCAGCAGCGGATATGCTGGAATATGAAAGGCGGTATCAAGGCCACAAGGGAAAAGTCGCTATCTTATGGACACTCAGCATATTATGTTGCAAGATCGTTGAGAGCGTGATCGCACTAGATCGGTACTGGTTTCTCATTGAGCAAGGGGCGGCCGATGTTGATGTTGTGGCAATATTCGATTATAAGATTTCACCAAGAAACTTGATGATAGTAGCCAAGAAATAAAATGAACGAGACCTCGAATTCCCCGACAGGCTACAAGTGATGTTTGGCACAGATGGTAGGCAGAACTGTTACTTGATCCAACCGAAGCTTCGTGAAAAGTGCATTGAAACGGAAGCCTTCAATCCAGATGGTAAACCGCAAGAGGCATAATAACGCACACAAGCCTATTGTCGTCCACCGACAGAAACATGTCTTCACAGAATCACCGGCAGGTAACACGACATTGCAAAAAATGCAGTGTATTTGTGTAGGGTATTATTGCCAACTTAGAAACTCAACGAGCATTTTCCCGGCCTTTTGAATATGCCTGGCCTTGCCCATTCCCTCCGCAGAATAATTCAGGGCTGATCCGCAACCATGGTGCCGTAACTCCAGATTCAATGCATTCATACATCCCGCCATTCCCCAAATGCCGAGGCTTATCTGCCTGCGGCTTCAATTCCTCAGAACGAAAAACCCATCCTCTCCTGCCCTTGCTCGATTGAGAACCATCGGTCAAGCGGCCATCGCCCAATCGAATCCATCATCCCGTCGACATCCCAGCTCCTGTTTTGTAATTATCGTGACTCCAGCCATTCTCTTCGGGGCTAGCCGTCGTTTCAGTTCACTCGCATACGACCGCGTTCGATCTCGTTTAACCTGGTGATCCGGCATTCGCAGACGGCGCGTTGTAGTTACCAAAGCCGCCATGCTCCGCAGCACCGTTGTCCGCTTTCATCGTTCCGTTGAGCAGAGGACATAACCTTGCGCCACATAGTTAGTAAAGGTTCTGCAAGGGTGTCAAGTTGTGAAATGGTGGTGAGGGTTGACGCTTGTCAACGAAGATATCCGTAGCGGAACTTGGGTCTGGCTCTTTCTCGCCTGAGCCGTTCCCTTTCCAGACGCTGCCGCTTCTCCTGGTCCTCTAGGAGCTTCCTCTCACGCGCTCTTTGTTGCAGCTCTTCTTTCTGTCTTTTCTTTGCTGCCTTCTCCTCTTCTTTTCTCTTCACCTCCGCTGCGCGGCGCTCTTCCTCTGCCTGTTTTTTTGCAGCGTTGCTCGCCTTGACCCGTTCTCGGGCCGCGGCTTGCTCCTGCTTCGCTAGCAGTTGTGCCTTCTTGAGAGATTCTGCATCACTCTTCTCCAGGCTCTGCACGAGGATGCTCTTCCGCTTTCTTCCACCTTTTGGTTCATCTTCCACTTGGCAACTCCACCAATCAAACGACAAGCGAGGGGGTGGTGAAAAAGGGGAATTCATACTTCTTGTTGGTCTTGATGTGACCGACCTGTCCACAATTGGCACACTTTCGGGTGGTTCCGGTAGGGATCTTTTCCGCGCCGGAAACCTTGGGGGACCCGGCGTCGCCAGCGCTGGCTTTGTGATGCAGCTCTTTCTGCTGCTCTCGGGCTTGTCGTCGTGCTTTGTTCTTCTCGAGTCTTTCGAGCTCCTTTCTGATTCTAATACACTGTCAGTCTCATTGCCCAGGTTGCTATCAACCTGGTGAACGTACCTAATGTTCGCAAGACGGTCGTGGTCGGCATTACCCGTAGGTCGAGACGCGTAGATGCTGTTGCAAGATAAACGTAAGCTGATGCTCTGAACTCTAGTCCAATGATGTCCTTCTGTGAACCAGGACTGCCGACACCATACGAGTGTGCTGGCTTCTTGGAGGGTTTCCTTTTCGATTGTCGTTGGCTGACTTGGTTGGGATTAGGTGGGTGCACATACTCTTTCGATTCAATGTCCGCCTCTGTTCGCCGCTTCATATACTGCGAGATTACGACTGGATCGTGAACGAGCTCGATTCGGCTTTGGATGCTGCCATCTGCCATCCGGAAATCGCGGGTGATGCGGATCGCGCGCTTGGGGTGGCGGCTGGACGAAGTCAAACCACTAATTTGGCTGGTCCCGTCATCGAATTGGGCGGGCGTGGCGGCTGACTGAACGTTGAACCTGTCGTCTTCGTCCTCTGTCACTGCAACGTCCTTGTCGTCATGTTCCTGGTGGTCAGAGAGTGTCGACTTCTGCTTCTCCCAAATCTCGCGTATGCCCTCTTCGTACATTGCCTGTTGCTTCTTGACGTTGTAAGCGTGGCCACCGTTGGCTCTCTTCTCGCGTTCCATGGCATCTGCAGAGGTGGCAAGGGGTCCCTGGACTGCCTCGATGTATCCACCCTTCATCGAAGTCCGGATGAAACTGAAACCAAGGCCATGGCCAGTAGGGTCTCCTTCACCGTGAAGTTGAAGCATCGCTTTCTGGGCACAAGCGTCAATGAAGGCTTTCGTCGTCTTCCATGGAGCCATCTTGTCGGCAAGGGTCTCTTCCTGTTTCTCTGGCGCTTTCTTGGCTCCCTTAGCAACCCTGCTGCTGTCGTCTTCGGCGTCTTCCTCTTCGCCATCCTGTTCCTGGACCTGGACGTCGTCATCGATGTTGGCGTTTCGAGGGTCGTAGCCGGCATCCTCCAGTTCCTTGATACCAAGCTGCATGGCATCAAGTAAAGACACCTCCTCCGGCTTGATCATGGATCGAACCGAACTCTCGTCGGGGAGAACTTCTCCAGGCTTGAGACGCCACATGCCCTTCTCGCCACTCTCTCGATCATACTGAAGAAACTCCTTCAATTTCTGTCGATTTTGAGTGTCGGTCGACTCGGCAATGTGCTTAGTGATGTCCGACAGTTGGCAATTGTCCGTCGCGCTATGTCGGATCATGCGGAACGCGAGCATCTTCATTCGGTTCTTTGAAGCGTTGGTGACCTTTCTGCTATGGGGTCCAGGGACCTCGACCGACGGGAACTGCTGCCCTACCACGTGCATGTGGTCGATCTTGTGAAGGAACCATTTTGACCCATACTCGCCCGTACTGCTTCGGACAACAAGGAAATCGCTGTTGCGGGGGGTGTGCTTAAATACGGGCGCGCGGTACATCTCATTGTGCAAGGTCGGCACAGTCTCACCAGAGTCGACGGTTCCGAAAAGGGAGAACGGAGATCGATCCTCAGGAAGTAGCATACGATACTCGCCCAGTTCTTGTTTCGGCAGCTGGTCGTCTTCGGTGGTGTCCTTTCTTCGGTAGTAGTTGATCAAACGGTTGCCCATGCCGAAGTTGCTGAGTACGCGTGGTCGCTGTTCACAGTACTCGAAAAGGACAGCGGTGGAGTTGTCGTTGATGCTGAGATCCTTCGATTTCAGGAAAACTTCATGCGCCTTGCCCTTCATCTGTTTCCGCTTGTGGTGATTAGGCTTGTCAAACTTAATGATATGACCAGCAAATTTCTTATATCTGAAGCGAGGGCGATGGTACTCATCAGTCGTACCGCCCAGCTTAACCTTGTAGTACGGCCATGAGAGCTTGATGGCAGGCATACTGTGTTCGACCGAGATGTTGCCAAGAGTCGCGCGGACCTTGCTCTGGTGGTTCTCCTTCAGCGCTTCGTATGCTTCGTCGTTCGAAATGTTGAATCGTTGCGAAACATCCCGGCCCAGATTGCCGTTGGCCATGCGCTTCAGCTTCGTCTCCTGGCGGGGTCTCTTCGCAGCGCGCTGGAAGTCCTGGGTCTCCAAGAGAAGGTACGGGTCGCTCATGTCCAAATGGACACGCTTGGCGCCTCGGCGCGTCGCATCCTCAAAGTTGTCGAAACTGGGGGCTGCGTAACGTGGAATCTCGGGCAGGCCGAGCTTAATGGCCTTGCGCTTCTTCGGGCGTTGTTGGGTATCGTCCATGTCCATCAAAAACTCCGCATCCCATTCATCATCCTGCTCCTCGGCGTGGCGGTGCTTGGACTGGAGCTGCTCCTGCTCGGCGGCTTGGAGGGCTTTGAAATCCGCCTCCACCGTGTTGATGTGCACGCCCCAGTCCTCACAGGCCAGCTCGATGTCACGAAGACTGAACCCTGCGATCGTCTCGGTATCGGATTCCTGGTCGACGTCGAACTGGACGGTGTCGCCGGCTTGCTCGGCCTGACTCTGTCCACACGGCACGAGTCCCCTAGCTTCAGCTTCTTGCGCCTTCTTGCGAGCAGATGTGGCTGCGCCGGGAATTCGGAAGAGCTTCTCTTGGTCGGGGGCAAGGTCAAGGTTGAGTTTGCTGGTAACAAGGTGTTTGGGTTTCTTTGTAGGCTTCTTTTCCTTCCAGGTCGCCTTCTTCGCAGGCAGCAGCTCGCTCCAGGTCAGAACGTAACCCTTCTTGAAGGCTGGCCAGGTGGCTTTCAGAAGATCTTCGACCGTTTCGGCGGGGGCGGGGATGTCGGGGTCTTGGTTCGCGCCGTTGAGGTGAGGTTCGGGGTCGAAGTTGATGCCGGGGAAGCTGAGTCCCATATCCATCGGCTGGGTGTCTTCGCCGCCGTCGGCATCGCGTACGTGAGGTGCGGGTGAGGGAGGTCCGAGGATGGGATCAATCGGGGAGGATGCGCCTTCGCCGAACAAGTCATCCGCGTCGTTGCTGGTTCCGCCGTCGTCAGTCAATCCCGGCATCTCCATGGAGGCGCCCGCGCTGGGCTCCTCCTCTTCGGGAAGGTCATCGTCGCTGATGTCCTCAAAATCCTCCGCATCGTCGGCCTTGTTGGTTTGGTCGAATGGTGTGTCGTCGATCTTGAGACCGCCGCCGCTAGATCCGCCGTCTTGACTCTGTTCAAGCAGACGTGAAATCTCGCGGCTGTCGGCGGCAGCCTGGGCCTTCCAGGCCTCGTCGTCCAGGGACGAGAATTCGGGGTCTTCGGACATGATTGTGTAGTCGTAATCTCCCTCTCGACAGCCTCCCTCCAAAGGCGCAGCAGAATGTCGATTTTATATCATGCTTCTCCGGAAGGGACGTCTACACGCGTCGGTCGGGCACAGGGACGGGCGCGAAAGGATGAGGTCGTGGTGAGCGTGGTGGGAGGCGTGAACTGACGTGGTGATAAATTCGCGGTTGCGCTCACGATCGCGGCTTGGGGATTGCGGCGGCCTAAAGATGCTGAGTCAGCCAATAGGAGCACACGGTACGACAAAGAGGTCGATGTGGTCCGTGCGTGAGCGGTGGCGCTGGAGCAGCTCCGCACTGAGGTGTGGCGTAAATCTGCAACGATCCACGCCAAGTCCGACAGACGGAAAGGATTCAACGTACAAGGTATTTTTGATGGATGGCACTCGAAGGAGGCAGAAATGCCAACATCCACCGCTCCTTGTTTCCGTCTCCGCAACTGAATCGGGGGGGGATGCGTGCGCAGTGCTGAGTCCGTAAAAGCAAGAGGATTATCCAAGACCTTTGAGTGATGTTGAAGTAGGCAATGAGCAGGTGAAAGGGGTAGTACAGTGTTGAGCTGTGATGAAGAGATAGAAAGCACAATTGCAGGTGGCGCAACGGCGCAAAGAGATGACAGAGGAGGGTGTTCTGATTCACGGATGGAGCAAAGCAGGCAAAAGCAGAAAGATGAGCTGAACTGGAGCTCGCGAGACTAAGAACAAATTTCCACCTGGATATCCCATCAAGGTTAATGCGGTCCAGCTAAGACGCTCTCTTCACCAACCTGTCGCAAAATCGAGGTTTTAGTCCAGGGTAAGTGAAGTGGCAAGCTGTGCCGTACCATCTCAGCAGTCAACGCGCGGCGCACGACGATTGAAAAATTCCAGCATAAAACTCAGGGCGGGAATACACGTATTGAGACACAATTGAGTACATTGATCCCTCAAATAAACTTTAATTGCGCCACTGTTGCATTTGCGCGCATCACGGACTCCGTTACATGGGTGGAGACACCAAACACGCCCTCCAGGAACAAGTGATGCCCGGAGATCCATTTTCAGAGAAACGAGCGCATAAACACCGCGACTAAACATGCAGAGGAATCTTCATTATGGACACCATCGGTTATTCCATACCCGATGATACCATGAGTCAAAGATGGCGGACATTTAATCACCCGCACGCTGGAGCATTTATTTCTCGAACACCCCCCCAACTTAGACCAGAATGGCAATCGGACCAAGATACCACAAAATACCACAATGGCGTACGCTTTGGAATCCAAGAACGAGCTACTAAAGCAGTTTGTCGGAAAGACGCTGCATGATGTGCCGACCCCATCGCCGGTGCTGGACCTGGCCAAGGTCGAGGTCAATTGCGAGCGGATGCTCCAGGCAGTCAAGCGACTGGATCTAGGATGGCGACCGCACATCAAGACCCACAAGGTATGCTTTACCGCAACTAAGACGAGAAGTCGATCAACTGACTGGTGTTAGACGATTGAGCTCACGAGGCGGCAAGTTGGCGATGCCGACACCACTCCCGCCAACATTGTCGTCTCGACCATCCTCGAAGCAGAAAAGGTCGTGCCCCTTCTGCAGGAGTACCAACAAAGAGGTCGCGAAGTAAATGTACCAACACCAAATGCACCTGGGTATCTCAAATCAGCCAACTAACCACCACAGGTACTCTACTCATTTCCCCTGTTCCCTTCAGCAGTCGACCGCCTCAGCAACATCTCCACGCAGCTCGGGGCCGGAGGTTTGGCCCTGATGATTGACCATCCAGACCAACTCCAATATGTCGAAGCCATCCAGACTAAGACGGGCTTCCCGCCCCTGATCTTCATGAAAGTAGACATGGGCTACCGGCGTTCAGGCGTGGTCCCTGGCACGACCGAGTGCGAGACCCTCATCGGACAGCTTCTCGCTAGGGAGGCAGAGGGCAAGTGCGTGTTTCATGGCATCTATGCTCACGCGGGCCACTCCTACGAGACCCGCGAGGACTGGAAAGCGCTGGATCACCTGGCGGCCGAGTTCAAGGCTCTGGAAGAGGTGGCCGCGTCGATCGTCTCAAAGCGCCCAGGGCACACCCTGACTCTGTCTGTTGGAGCATCCCCAACTGCGACCAGTCTCCAACACCCTGACCTAGACGGCAAGATATCAGACAACTCTAGCAACTCGGTGGCATCCATCAACCGCTTCCTCCGGGATCTCAAGGCACTGGGCTACAAACTGGAAGTACACGCCGGCGTATATCCCACACTCGACCTCCAACAGCTCGCAACCCACGCCCGCGACCACACCCTCCTATCCGCCTCCTCCATCGCCATAAGCATCCTCACCGAAGTAGCGTCCCTGTACCCCAGCCGTGGCCCCGAGGGAACCACCGAGGCCCTCATCAACGCCGGATGCCTCGCGTTGGGTCGCGAGCCCTGTGCTGACCTGGGCTCCCAGAAGGGCCAACATTACGCCGGCTGGGGCATCGTTATGCCTTGGGGGCTTGAGAACCCAGCCCCGGGCGAGGGCTTTCCGGCGGAGCACGGCGGTTGGCAGGTTGGAAAAGTGAGTCAGGAGCATGGCATCCTGCGGTGGCGGAGCGAGCCGCTGGACGAGATTCCGTTGAAGGTTGGGCAGAGGCTCAGAATCTGGCCGAACCACTCCTGCATCGCGGGAGCTGGATTCGAGAAGTATTTTGTGGTGGATAGCCGGAGAGTAGGCAAAGAGGATGAGATTGTTGATGTGTGGCCGCGCTGGAACGGGTGGTGAAGGGCCTTTCAATGATATCATAATGCACGTACCGGGGTAGTGTGGACGCGAGCAACTACTGTTTTAACCTGTTCCAATTGAGTGATCTAAGAAGCAGTGATAATCTAATAGACAAAGCGCCACCCGAGAGGGACCCAGGATATCTTCCCTCTCCCACCGGGATAATAACGCCAAGCAAGCCGCAAGCCGCAAGCCGTGGTTATGAGTCCCACCAAACCCCATTTTGGTCCACCAAGGCCCAGAGAAAGTCCAACAGTCGTTATAAAGGTCATGAAATTATTTAAGACGAAGAATTTACATTGAAAGGGAGTTGGTTGATGGCCTAAACCAGGAAGACTGTAGCGATGACAGTGGCAAACACAGGCCAGAAGCCGGCTGCCTCGGCCAAAGCTTGCAAGCTGCCGGCCGCGGCGGAGTCTTCGCCCGCGACGGTGGTGCCGTTGGCGAGGGTGCCGTTGATGAGAATTGTCGTGGTGCCGTTGACCTTGGCGACGTTGACAATAGACTTGTTGAGGGCGTCGTAGCTGCCATTGCCGATGAGCTCGTCGTAGTACGCGGTAGAGTTGTTGTCGTCGCATCCGCAGACAGCGTAGCGGGCGCAGCCGCAAATAACGTCGCGGGTCTCGTTCGCCCTGCTTGACGCGTTGTAGAAGCGGTAAGGGTTATCGTAGTGATACATGTACGCGCCGTACAGCCAGACGCCGGGCCAGAAGGCGATGGCGGAGCCGAGTAGGAGGAAGGGAACGATGCCGAGGGCGGACTTAGCACCGGCACGATATGGAACCGCAGCTCCTCCGGGATAATATCGACCACCGCCGTAGGTGGGCTGGACGCCGGAGCCCTTGGACGAAGTGCCGCCGGAGTTGGATGATCTGGAGAGAGACAGCGGGTTAGTATCGTGGCGTTGGATCGAGGAACTTGCGAGGAGCGCTACTCACTTGCTGGAGGAACCGCTATTGGAGGAACTGCTGCCGGACTTGCTTGAGCCGGATGATTTGCCTGATTTAGATGAGCTTTTGGAATTCCCGGTACGTCCGCTGCTTTTGCGCCCACCTCCACTGCTGCCGCCACTGCCACCACCACCACCGCGACCTCCTCCGCCGCCGCCACCGCGGCGCTTGAATAGATCATTCTGGGGAGTGACGTCGACGCGCTCGACGTGTCGGGGCGTGTTGATGATCGAGGCAGCGCTCGAGCCCACGAGCGAGAGGGCCAAGAGTGCGATGTCGAACCTCATGGCTGTTTCGGGGTGCGGATGTGGTGGAAGGAAGGTTGTGGAGGGAGAGGGTGGTGTCTTGGCGACCAAAGAGCGACCCCAGGCAAAGATGCGGCTGCACGGATACAGTACAGAGGCGAGAACCCGATAACAAAAAGGAGGCAATAAGCTGCTATTTGTCGATTCCGGATGCTGCAATGCGAATAGCGATGAAGTCGGTGAAAGACTGTTGTCCTGCGAAAGTGCTGCGAATGGGTGTTTGTGGTTTGCTGACAGGGGGTTTGTCACTGGCGGAAGGGCGGGACCCGAGTTTTATAAAGATGAATCAAACTTGGCCGCAGGTCGCAGATGCGGGCAGGGGCGAATGTGAAGCGACAGGGGCTGTGCATGGGTAGCTGCTTTCGCTTGATGCAGAAGGAGCCTATGCTGGGCCGCGCTCGGGCAGGCGTGCTGGCGTTGGCGTGGTTGAGTGCAGTAATTAACGTAGTAATTACCTTACTGCGACTGCTACAGGACAAGGGTTGTTGTAACGGGTGACGGCCGGACTGGGGGTGTGCTATAGCGCTGAGTGCCTGGAGCTTCGCCTTCACTGCCCCGTAGTAGTGGGTGGTAGTGGGAAGTGGTGGGAGATTTTTACGGGCCGGGCAACAGGTGTCTATGATCTCACGACTCTGGGGAAGAGGCGGAATTCAAGTGGTGACGCCGGCTTCTGTGTGGGTGGTCGCCTGGCCAGCAGAATAGCCGGGAAGTGGATGATGATCAATGAGGTCACAGGGTGTCACACACACTCGAGTGTGGGATGCTGGGTTGCCTCTTTGACGATCGAATTGAAGGGATGTATGTTTAGCTGTCGCTCTTCCTTTAGGATGAAAGAAAATCGATGGGCGTTTCAGAATTTAACGGAAGACTGCTGAAAGGATTGAACAAGCTTTATGGAAGGAAGCGAATCCCCGTCACATATATACACGATTCGGTCATTGTTCGTGTCTCGCCACTTGCGAGCCCAGAACATCTCAGACGAACAGGACGCGCCAAAACCGGACCTACGTTCTAATTGCATCTGACTCTCCAAGTGAAAGTGAGTCCAAGACGGAATTATCGTGCCCTTTGGGTCGTGTTAGCTGGGTGCAAGCTGAAGCGCTAGCGCCAGATGCAGTCGAAGTGGCGCACGTCTTATTTCCTCTTTTTCCTTGTGGCGCGCGCCCTTTCTGGTCTCTTTGAACTTGATCCGTCGGGCGAGATGAGCTGCGCTGCCTCCGCGGAACATTCGTGCTGCATTGGAAAAGCGCGTTGTCTCGGTGAGATGGCAGATGGGGGCGATGAAACTGGTCCTTTCCCCCAATGCCGCCTTGGCCGGCATTGGCTGGGGTGACGTCGATTCTTACGCCCCCTTTGGTTTCGGTAGAGAATCTGCACAAGGAGACCCTTTGCTGGATGCTGTGCGACCAGCGACATGGGCCCGCCCGTTTGGGGATCGCGCCAAGCCAAGGCTCACAAGCTTAAAGCCGTCAAGCTCGCAGCACGGCCCAGCATGGCTTGCGAGCCCTGCCCATTGGTCGCTGGGCCATCGGCCTGAGAGGGCTGACCGCGTTTAGTGGACTCAGTGGGTTCAGGGCGAGGTTCCAGGCTTCTTTGGTGGGACGCTTCCACCGACCCCTTCCGCTGGCCGACGGCTGAATCACCCGTAAAGCCGCAATGAATGAATCCCCTACCCGTCCTCACCTCAGCCATCAGCTGTCGTCTGGACTTCTTTTGGCTCCACGACATCTTCATGGCGCTTTGCTGGCACGCAAACGCGCTGGCATCCGCAAAGCAACACGTGTTTACGGTTGGAGCGTGAGACGACGCGGACCAAACAAGATGGTAGCTTTGACTATTGGGTGGCTGTGTTTGAAGTCCCTTTGTTGTTTGCTGCTTAATGTCCGTCGGATACCACGTCCGTCCGTTGGCCGGCGGTTTCTGCTTACGGCCAGCTCGGACCAACTCAACCCATCCATTCAGGGGGTATTTGCGGTGCAATGTCGGTGACATGCTCTCCGTACTGCGTTTCTTGCTGCAATTGGGTATGCGATGAAGGCAGGTAGCCGCTAGCTGGCCTGAACATGGCTCAGATGAGTCCAACGACGACAGCGCTTCGGGGGATGATTTCAAACTTGACCGAAACTGGACACCAACTTTCTTCAACGGATCTGCCAGCCACTCATGCGGGGAATTCTCAGGGCTGTGCACATCATGCGCCGCGCCCAGCCCATCCAATTTTTCTAGAAGCATGCCCACCCCAAGCGTCGCCCACTCGATCGCCTTGGCGACATTGCCAAGCAACGCCATTCCCTTCTGTGACAGCTGTTGTCGAAGGCCAAGTCTGCCAGAGATTCAACCTTGTGCGGCGATGCATATTTTACCCCTCTCTCTGGTGTGTTGCGTCTCAACGCCGTCTCAACTCCGTCTCTCCCGTACGAGATACGACTTGACAAATACTCCGCACTCCCGGGCCGAGGGAGGAGGGGTGCTGTCATGATTTGGCGGCCTCCCAAGTCCCCGCTGGATCGAGATGACTGCAGTCAGATTAGACATCAACGAGATAGTCTCTGATACGCTTCTGTTTATTTGATATACAGTTTTCTTGACGTTCACGTGACCAGCTGTCCATGTGGACTCCGAAACGCCTGGTCGCGTCAAGGCCGCCTTGTCTCGCCTTACGGGGCCACGAACATGGCCACGAACATGGCCACGGCTGCCTCGTCAAAGTGCATAGCCTTCTTGGGCGGCTCATCGCCTTCACCGGCTTCGGTGACGGGCCCTGCTAGCTCAAATCGTTCCTCCTCATGTAGTTTCTAGAGTGAACAAAAGATCTTTGTCCTGCCCTCTTGTCCAACTCACGTCAGCCCGCCGTGGCGCCATGACGGGAGGCTCCCTTGCTGGTCATCCTTTGCTGAGCAGACGGAAACGCCGAGAGGGGATGCGACCTGGGCATTCATGTTGACAATATCTTGCAATCTTTCTTTCATTGGCGCTCGTCGACAAAATGTCGGGGCACCCACCAGGACAAATGGTACCTGGCATTTGTCGGGTGCTCTTGTGCTTCCCTTCCTCAACTCGCCCAGTGAGCTCAAGCGAAACCAACAGCCACCGACAAACGGAATGGCTTGAGGAAGGCTCTCGCATGGGTCACATTGACTAAAACGCCATCTGCACCATCGCTGTAATAGCTTCGCTTGATGCGAACCAAGTTTTCTGGAATAAACAGGAGAGAGGTATCTTTGTTGAACCTGTAGAAACTTGCCCGACAAGAGATCCAACTGAAAAGAAACTCCCTCTCTTGATTAGGAGTTCCGACTTGTACTATTGCGTTAGCCACCCTGCTCTCAACAGTCGAGGCTGAGTTAGGTCAATGCTCGTAATGTGCATGGTCCTCTCCAAAGCCGTGATATCTTCCCAAAGTTCCCTTGGTGCTACCCAAAGGAGACTTTACGAACCACCACATTTTTCCCGTCGAGCGGTCCCACTTCGTAAGGCCCTATTACTCCGCCAGCTTCACCCAACCTCGAAGTTGCCTCCCTGTGCTTTGATCAGGTGCAAAAGTGGTACAGCCCTATCTATGTGGTCCTGTATGCATCGCTGACCTTCAGGCAAATGATATCGTGCGTGGCCTTGCTTGGAAGCGCAACCATCCGAGACCCACACTCACGGAAATTTGGAACTTATCGCTCTGTTACGGAGCTAGGCATCAGCAAGCAAAGAGGAAGAATTGAACTGGGTGTGTTTTCCCTCCGGATGTGTCGATATAATCTTGTAGAAGTTCTCAAATCTTGTCGAAGTTCTCCACATACCCGCAATTCCCGTTCAAAGACCGAACCCATTCGGCCGTCCAAAAGAGGGGAAAAAAATCACAATCAAAGGGATTCTCACATTCGAGGTACTCGCAAGAGCCGAAAGGTTCAGGTACAGCTCAGATCTGGCTGTAACTTCGATGAGGCGTCATCGGCGGACATGGGCACTGGCGCTCAGTAATCACTATTACTTAGCCCTAAGAAGTACGCCTTGCTACCTATCGCAGAGGAAACGATGCCACATCTCAAAACTGGCATTGGAGCATGGATTCTTGAGTCTGGCGGGCAACCGGACGTGGTTCAGAGCAACTCTGGTGACAGGCTGCAACGTGAATTTTGCAGGGTGGGCATAAAGTACACATTACAAGCCTCACTATTGAAAAGATAGGAGTAGTTACTCGAGTGAACGAGAACTGGACCAAATCGTCCTACTTTAAGCTCTACCTTTGGAGAACTGAATATGCGATGGCATGGAAGTATAAATTTCAAATGCTCCTAAAACACAATGCTAGAACTCCCTCCACATAATAGTAGTCAACAGGCCGCATCTAGTTCCGCTCTATATTTAATCTGTCCAGAGTGGCGAAGAAGGAGTGATGTTCTTCAACCCAGCTTCAGCAGCAGCAACCGCGTCTTCGTCGACAGGTTCACCCCATTGCCTATTCCCGATTGCTAGCATGACGGTATGCTGGTCAACTATCTCAGGCCAATCGGATCCGCCTGGTCCCCTGCACCCCATGTCTGGGCGTTTCGTTGGGACCTTTCGCTCATATTTATCACGAAATATGTGAAAGCGGGTGATGGCGTCGTACGCATCCCAGCGTGGTCGGTTCATGGGAGTTCCATGAATAGGGAGAGGACACTGGACTTCATCGCCTAGGTCAGCTAAGAGGAAGTGAACCAAGGCATCGAATTGCTCTGGCATTGGCGGATAGAGGGTTTTTGGCCCCCTACAGTCGCTTCCATGTATCCACATGGAATTGCACTGCAGTATCTGTTAGTCTGCTTTACTGAGGGAGTTAAGTTATGCGTAAAGAAGGGTTTCTGCTCCACTTGCCTCTTGCTCTGTCTCGCCGCGATCAAAGACAACAACACCGCCAAAGATCTTTCCCTCAGCCCAGTAACCTGCGACATCCGCACGACCTCTAGGGTACTGGTCATAGGCTTGATATAACCTGTGGAAAAAAGCCGTCGGTGGGAGTGCATAGCCTCGATAACGCGCCTCTTTCTCTGTTACTTGACTCTCAGCATCAACCCAGTCTTGGTGGAGTTGATGTTTGTGAGCCCCGTCGTCCAGCTCAAATAGATGGGCGGCGATTTGATGGCAAGCAACGACGACAAGCTCGATAAGGCGTAAATTAAACTGTTGAGAACCAGATGTTGTATTCTGGAATGCACGGAGTAGCTACAGATGTCGGGTCAGTTTGTTCCAATTAGAACTAGCCACCGGATGCCCAGAGAGCCAGACTGGCGGAACGAGAAACATGTTGATGAGTTGGCTTACAGATTGTTTGAAGCGTAAGTCGAAAGGGTCGAATTTGGCCCTGAAGTCACGCGCCTTGTCAAGGAAGCCCTCGCATGGCTCTGTGTGCTCTAGCTCGTAGACAGGATGGCGGGGCATCCACACATAAGAGTCCCGGAAAGATTGCTCTGTTGGTAGCCCGTCGAGGATCTGGGCGTATGTGAGTTCAGCCACAGGAGTGGATAAGAGGCGTCTGAGGGCCCGACGGAACGTCTCCTTGTGTTCGTCGTCGAGAACATCTTGATCAGGGACCTCGATGTCCGAAGGGTCTGGAGGAGGGGGGGGGATGTAGGCGATGGGCTCGGGGTTTTCGATTCGTGCACGCATGCTTGGACAAGCGCTTTGGTGATGTATGGGTGATGTTTCGGGCGATGTTGGGTGATAAAACCGGCCTGAGTTGGAGTGCTACGACAGTTTCCCACCGAGATTACTAATAGGCGGCCGGGGGCGGGGCGGCAAACTCTCTCCGAAATACCCAGTCCAATCACCGATGGGACCGCAACAGTCAATATCCGACTCCTTGCCAACAGTCCCTCTAAGCCGGGTTCTACGGTCTCATTTTTAGAACAAATGGAGTTCGTAGGTAGGTCATCTCACCAATGAATGAGTAGACAGTGATGGGGCGAGTTTGCAGGGGAGGGCGACGAGGCGTTGGGCTTAAGGAACTTTTAACCGCCGAACCATTGCGTTACTTTGGCGCTTCAACTGAAACCCAGCGGGCGGCTAGGTAATCCGATTTTGGCGACCAGGTTCCATCAAACCCGGTGATGTGAACGCCTTGAATGATGTAACTGGCCGATTTACCGCGCGTTCATCCGTAATCGCTCGGTCTTTATGAATCCTCCGCTTGGCATCGCTACTTTTGGAAGCAAACGACTGATCCTGAGGTTTCATCCCTGCGAAGGATCGAGCACCTCATCCCACATGGTCTTCAAACGGGCTGAACCGTCCCGATAATCTGGTTCGACGAATCCACGGGTGCGCACAGCCGCAGAAGCCCATGTTCGGTGGGCATTTCGAAACCAAGGGCGCCTGGCAGGAAAGGTTGGCTCAGCCTTCCAGTCGACGAGGAGGAATGCCAGTACTCAAATAGAACAGCGCTCTTTATGTCTATTTAAGAGAGTTCCATCCTCTTCCCAGTAAATAATCTTGACAGCAGACACTCAAAGCAACAATCTTCATCTTCGATACTATTAACAGAGCCTCGCTCCACTCGAACGCTTTTTATCCCTACTTCTTTGCTTCCCTCATCGGTCTTTTGAGACTCGCACCAAAGTACCTTACCCCCAACCTCTATGAGCCATGCCTCGCGGAGAGCCCCTATACACTTCGGCCAACGGCATCAATAGGTTATTGATGCTTGTTCGCAATCGGAACAGAACTCCGCAAAATCCTTCGGAGTGGATTTCGATCGAGGAAAACTCTTGGGAATTCACTTTGGTAAGCAGAATCATCAACCTTGTGATATGTTTAGGCATAACTGATGGTTTTCTTTAGCTGGCATCCGCTGCGAATATCGGCCTTGAAATTCTCGAGACACCAGAAGGGAAAAGAACACTTGAAAATCTTGGTTGTCTCATCGTCGACGAGTGGTACCGCACAAGGCGGTATCAATTCAGCGGAAACCCACGTCTTATGCGTGACTATGTCACGCATTTTCTA
Organism: Ilyonectria destructans; assembly: GCA_020740775.1. Classification (NCBI taxonomy): domain Eukaryota; kingdom Fungi; phylum Ascomycota; class Sordariomycetes; order Hypocreales; family Nectriaceae; genus Ilyonectria; species Ilyonectria destructans. Next base: position 1,072,378 of record JAHEWK010000011.1, read on the forward strand.
TCTACTTTACGAGCAGATTTTCCAACCATCCAAATTGGCAACCTAGGCAATCCTGACTGCCTGGGCGCCACAGAGCGTATCACTGGGGTCTGGGATGGAGCCTTGACAAGTTTCAAGCCTAAGCTGGCGGTGATCCTCTCATTTAATGAAGGAGTAAGTCCTTCTGAAAACTGACTTTGGATATTTACTCATTCTTGGCTTAGCGTGTCGCCGATATGGTAGAAGCTGCCAGGATGTCAAGTGCCGGGAATGCTGGTCAGGGACAACCCGGGGCCGCCTCGCGACTTTTGGACCGTCACAAGCGCTTCCAGTTTATGCTTGCTGCTACTGCAGCCCATGAGCTCTGCCATGTCTTTGTTGCCTACCTTAGTGGAGGTAGGGATACTGGTTACAGCTATACACCCCCAACTGTTAGTCACCTGGATCTCGGCTATACAGCACCAGGTGGGGAGGACGACCAATCGACAGGCGAGTCGGGTCGATGGTTTGAGAATGCACTCTTCGGGGGTTCGCTCGAGTTTTATCGCGACCCCCAGGATGACAATAGACAGGCAAGTTGCGGCCACAGAATCTCATCAAATCCTCTACGAGTACTAACTAGGATAGGTCGGAATTCCCCATGTTCTTGACCAGCACAATGTTGCGCGGAGGATCGATCCTAGGGCTATAAAAGGGTTGGTTGAATTCGTTCAAGGCTCGCGGAGTACGTTCTCATCTATTGGCGGCTTTCGAGAACCACATATTGACATATACAGGATTTGTATTCCCGTTTGCGACGGTAGGAAGTGGTATTACTGCTAGACAGCGAGCTGAGCGAGGAATAAGAAGTCTCGGAAGTACGCAAGCTCGGGGTGGTCTTCCACCTGGAACGGCTAATTTGCGGTTTATGCAAGCACAAGGGCGGTCATCACGGCCTTTGCGCATGTATAATGTTTCTGCACAGGAACTACGACGCATCCCCGTTGACCCAAGGCCGCTTCGGGCCGTTCGTGTTGCCTAAGTCACTACTAGCCCGATAATTGGGCCATAGCGAGTGTAAAACTGTCAATATGCAACGTAAGGGTCTTCTGATTTGGATATAAGGTATATGTTGTGAAGTTTAGTTAGTGCAATATAATATTGTTTTATTGGTGTTTTTTTAGTAAATTATATTACTGTCTTCTGATGATATCGAGTATAGCTGAAAAAACAACAACCAAATAGTTCTACATATTACGGGCTTGTTAGAGACGCGAGAAGGTGGCATCAAGCGCTGCCGGAGAGGAAATTGAAACCCACCTTTCCCACTTTACTAAGAACTTAGAGTAACAAGGCAATAACCCTCGCAACCATTTTCCTAATGTTACAACTCGAAGCCTAACGGGGATCTATCTTTTATTTATCATGTCGCTCTATTTGCGCTCTACTACCATGCCATTCTCATATACTTCAAAAACTCTCATTACAGTGAGCTAGCTGGTCGTTCTGGATCTTGTAGTCTCGCCAGCTCGAGCAATAGTCGATAAGTGTAGATACTTAGATCAACCTCCCGAACCGCTTTAGCAAACCAGCTTCTGCCATTTTCCGCAATCGCCTTTGCCTGCCGTCGACCATTTTCCGTCGATGTAAGGTAAAATATAAGCTCTGGAACTTCTTCCATGCTCTGACTAACAGGTATATAATGAACCCAAGGAATGAGACGATCGTCATGCCATTCTCGGAATAAGGTTTGCTTGAGCGGAACTGACTTGGATGCTAGTAGCTTGTAGAAACGCCCACTGATGCCATTTCCGTCCATGTCAAATACGAGCCGTGATCGGAGCGCTTGATCCTTATCTGCCCAAGGCTTAGAATTGAAGAACATCTCTTGTTCGCGGCAGGATCTTCTCTGACATTGAAAGATTCTGGTAAAGGCAACATCAAAGACCCTACTGTTGAGAAAGGACGATTTTATGGTGTTAATAACCCCTTGCTGTTCTCGCAGATACAAATGCTGCTGCCATCCCAAGTTTTGGGCTAACGATACGAAGCGTTGTCGGTGGTAGCTGAGCCACTGATTGTTTCCAGCAAACCCGCCTGTAGTAGAACCGGCCCAGTAGAGAGAGTTGCGTTTACGATCCCATTCGATGTCGTGTGCACCGTCGTACTGGAATTCAGACTCAATATAAGCCGGACTTGGGAATAACACATCGCCCATTGTAGAGGGCGAACCTGTCGACAGGATCGGTACAAAGCCTTCCACCAAGCGAAAGGACATAGGGCTTATAGCAAAGCCGTGCATCGCGCTGTATTCAGGATGTTGACACAGATCCATTGCTGAGTGGATGTCTGTGACAAAAGGCAGGCCAAATGTTTCCACCTTATCATGCTGAATAGCTTGATTGCTTGGCTGAGGTGCGCAAAATTTCGTGATTGTATCCCAAGTAGGTTGCTTGGACATGTTTGTCAGATTGAACAACCCACCCATAGATGAGTCCAAACCTTCCCAGCCGGGGGGCGGCATCAATACTCTTGGTTCATCGAGATGGTTTATAAGAAATCGGACGTCGGGAAGTTTTCCCTTCAGATCTTTTAATAATGTGTCGAATAAGAGCTGGAAGTGTCTATCGAAAGTACGATATGGATGGGTACAATTTGTCTTGGCAGCTGTGCCGGAAAGGAGGCAAAGCCAAAGCTCGCTATCCGTTGTTTTCTGGGCATCGTTTATGATTCTACCCACTTCTTGGCCACTCAGTGTCCAGAGTGGGGAGACTGCATCATAAATGATATCGAAATGATCAATAATGGGCGACTGATGTGATACTGCAAACTCATACCAGGTGTCAAAGCCGGGTGGTGGTTCCATTCTGTACCTGCGTCGATATTCATCACACGCACTCGTATAGTCTGCCGATTGCCTTTGCAATATATCCTTGAAGTCATCCTCAGCTTTATGTATTAGAGCTTCGATAGGATGCGGTTGGGTGTGACTGAAGTTTGGCGCCGAGGCTTGTGCTGACATGATCATGACGGTATTCGCTAGGTACGGGACCAGAGGAATAAGGTAAAAAGCCCAGAGAGTTGATTTAGCTTTCGCTTGCTTTGGAAGCAGGTGGATTGCCTGGCCAAGCACAAGAAAAGAGGCGATAATATGCGATAGAGCATGTGCCTCTGAAGATTGCATAAAGGGATTGCGAGTAGAAACAATGCTGAACGTGCCAATTATAGGGATAATGCACCAGGGAGCATAGAGGGCCTATATGTATAATTAAAGGAAATCAGCAAGATTCCTTTATTTATTCTGGGAATGAAGGACCTTACGTACCATGCGAGCTGTGAAAAACCATGACAAGGCTTTAGCCGCGCCTAAGAATAGTGTAGGTGCAACCTGAATCTCGGAGAAGCCGAACCAGACAGCCTGGACGCATAGTACCAACGTGAAGAGAGGTACAATCCGGAAGGATAGAGGGCGAATAGAATCCTCAATATTACCAAGCGGAAGGAATTGGGAATTCTTCTTGCTTCTAGGTAATAGTGCGACACATACGAGAAGCAAAACAGCCACAGGGATAATAGATAGAGACGAGGCTCGGAGGTCCCAATTCGATAGCGCCAGAATAGCAAATAAGGCAGCCGAAGTTATGCCCCAGACCGTATTGATAAAAGGGGAGAAGAGCCAAGAACCAGTGGGTCTTGGAGCAAAGAACTTGGGCTCAAAATATTTCTGTGCTATCAGAAGCAGTGGGGTGAATGCTGGCTGATGCTTCTTAGCAGAGTGTCCATTAAACATTGGGGAGGAGGGGCCCATTTGTCATTGATGTATCAGTTGGCACTCACTTACCAGATATGCAACCATGATATTCTCTGCTCTGCAAAAACAGAACGCGAGAAAGCTTATAGCAACAATCCATAATGACCGTGTAGATGTAGATTGGGTTGGGGAGTAGCTAGAGGGAGCCACGGCTCGTGGAATTGTGTTGTCATTCGACTGTCGTGCAATGTTGCAAAGGATAGGCAGGAGAATCCAGCCGACTATTTCCGAGCCAAGTTCGGACCGCCTAGATGATAGGCATTGCGTCAATACTGAGCATGCCACAGCCGCCCCAGCTGATCTCGTGACTGGATCGATCTGGTCTGATCGTGGGATCCACATCATCAAACCAGAAGATCTTTAGGGGTGGCGAAGCTCTCTCTTGCAGGCACTTTGTAAACACAGGGGTTATGCAACAGAGACGCGGGGACAATCGGTGTATATGGTGGGCTTGAAGTCAGTTCTCCCATAAGGTCCTTTGCCTTAGGGGAAGAGATATTGGGCTGGCGGAATTTTCTGCTGTTGGAGGTGCAAAAAAGGGGCCAACTTGAGACTTCATGGAGGAACCAATCGGATAGATGGGGAGGAAATATTGAGACAAAGCAGGAGGGCGGGCGGCCAATGTGCCAGTGCGCCCACCGACATAGCTCAGGACCATTTCCTCCGTGAAAAAATAGCGGCTGTTATTGGCTGGTTAGCTAAATACGAGCCGGTCTGGAATGGTTTCATACTTACATATACGAGCTTGATTAATTGGGGCTGAGCAGCTATGATCCGTGGTACCTCATGGGGGTCTCATCATGGCTGACGAGCAGGGGCATGTCACTTGAGGCTTTTAGGAAGGTTAGTAGCAAGCTAGTCGATTGCTAATAAGCATACTGGTAACCGAAAAGCCCAGATTAGGGACGATCTGTTCAAAACGGTGTATGTATTGCAAGAGAGGGAGAGAGAGAGAGATGGAAAGACAAAACAAGATGGGCAATGATATTTCAGCAACGAAATCTCCTCAGCCTAAGAGTGTAGATTGCAGGTCTCGCGAACGTAGGGCTGCCCTCAACGAAGTGATTCGTGCCACGCTTACTTCAGTTAAAGAATAAAGGATAATGCGTTGTTTTCAGGGACATAAGCCTTGCTAGGTCCAGGGTCTTAGAGATCCCTGCTACACACAATTCACTCTCTTTCGTACAGGCCATAAGAATTAGAAAGGTTGATTGTGCATGTACCGCTTGGCTGGGCATTAGCTGATGGAATACCTGCGGGACTAACTGTACAATCAACCTTTCTAATCCTTGTGGCCTGTACACATCCCCTTTGCCAGCGGCCGCACCAGTTGTGGCGTCTTTAGCTTCGGCTTGGGCCAAACATTTCGAAATGGACGCTCGTTGTCCAATTGATTTAACCGTTTAACCGCGGCGGGCGGAACGGGACGCCCTTCGCTTCGCATAAGCGGAGCCACTACTGCGCAAGATGGGATCGTCTCCAGCCGCACATGGGACCTCGGCGACGACCCGGCGGCCCCGTGAGTTAGACTTTTGGTCATCAGCAGAGCTCCACATAACAGAGACCCGGTGGGATAGGACGCGGTCGATCGCCCGGATGAATGATGCCAAGTGCCTTCTAACTGAGCTTCCTGACAAGGCTGAAGAGTGAAGACGGCCATTTCCGCAAGTAAGAAGGTACGCAACTAATATTGCAATACGATGACGGTCATTCTTTTTAATCAGCGAGATGAAACACTCACTCTTACCTTGGGGGTGATCGAATTCAGGCCTGTCGGTCGAAATGGGCAGTGGGTCCCTCATTCTACCATGACAGGGAAGAAGCTTGCTTAGACAACAAGTCAGAACCAACATGCATTTAAAATTCTGCCGGCTTTCCTCATATGAGGGATTCAGCTTATGCTTTTCTGACCGTGCTGTCCGGCTGTCCGGCTGTCCGAATGCTCATGGGTTTTCCGGAAAGACGTTATCCCCATGGTTCATCGTCCAGAACGCGTTGGCTTATATTTGAAAGGGTCAAGCTAGTACCTGTTTTAATACTATATTTCCGTCATCTCTCGAGAGGTATCTAGCTAGTTACGCACGCGCACATTCTGGTGATCATATCACTGAGTAACCGGTACACTTGCCATCAAGGTCATGCTGCTGGATGAGCCGCAGCAGCCAAGTGGCACCAAGGGGAATGCGTCGACAATCAGCTGATGATGCTAGTCAAACCGCAAGAGGAAGGGGGACTTATTTGGATTAGTGAGAATACCTTGACGCCCAATTCCTCTCCGTCCTGTGCCTCAGCCAACAAAAGATCCTTCATCAACCAACAACACACCCTGCCTCAACCGACAGCACGCCCTTCATCAACCAACAACACACCCTACCTCTTCGGCCAACAATACCGCCGACTTTGAACTTAAATCCCTCTAGACTACAGCGAATGAGGCGCCTCAGCAAAGATATCCAGCCGCCTGTGAAGCATATATATACCGGATGAGAACCCGCGTAATTCAAGGACCTTCACCAAGCATCTTCACATCTTTGCCTCTACTACTACAACAAAACTACTACTCTCTGTATCCACCGGCTACCAAATAAGTCCCCCATCCACACCGAATTCAACATGCAGTTCTTCCAGATTGCCCTTTTCGGCCTTGCTGCCATGGTCTCTGTCAGCGACGCTTGCAAATGCTACAGGACCGGGGGCGGCACTAACAACGGCGCTACTCACAAGTGCTGCAACGATCTTGGCGGAGTTTGGCAGTTCGGAAACGATTGCCGTGCCAGTTCCATCTCCGAGCACCTCCGAGGATTCGACCTTTGCTGCAAGGGCCAGGGGTCCGACTGCGACTACCCTCACAAGAGAGATGAGGCTTACTGGGCGAATGTTGAGTCGTCTTAATTACTTGGTTCCCAAGGAAGTTGGACAGGAGGATGGACAGGGGGCTGTGTATTCAGTGAGCAGGTCGGGTTGTGAGCAGGAAAGAAGGCTCAAGGGGGGTAAAGAAATATATATTGCATGTTATATACAATTCTACAACCGTTCTGGATCACCGCATTCCACACGCTGATTGTATGCTGGGCTCGGGGTTTATTTGTGAGCCCCCTGGTTAGTTCCATGCTCGCCACCATCAACAGGCAATAGCCCAAAAATAGAAATTGATAAAGGTACCCAGGCGTCTCAAGTTTCTGCCATATCATAACGCCTGATGTAATCACATATCGTCAATTACTGCTAATTCGGTGTCAGCAACATCATCAATTACACTAGCCTATCCACACGCGTTTTCTTCTTTCATTCCCCCTCCCCCCAATCCTTCTCGTCTGTCTCTCGCTCGTAGCTATACCAACCGCGCTCTTCGGTTTCTAAATCCGGCATGTTTCAATAACGGTTCGGGCGCTTTTGCTGCTCTAGTCTCCGATACCGGCGAGCCGCATTTAGATACCTCCTCTTCGCCTTGATGGCCTGGATCATCCTCGACACAATTCTGGTTCACCAACATCTAGATATCGCGAGCCGAGAACTTCAAGCTCGTGTCTATATTGCCAGCTTGCACTGGAACAACGAGCGCATTCGTCGCCCGTCTTGCACGAGGGCATTCTCGATCCGGTGGAGACTTTCGGCCCTAACAATGTTTTCATAAGCATGCATGAGAGCGGGAGCTGGGACCATTCTAAAGACGCCCTCCGCCAACTCGACAGTGAGCTTTATACACTTGGAGTTATTCGGAAGATCACATTAGACGAGACTACACAGGCTGATGAGATCGCCTTCTCGCCTGCGGAACCCGGCCATGGCTGGATCAAAACATCGCGTAATAGGATGGAGCTTTGGAGGATCCCATACCTTGCTCGGTTACGAAATAAATATCTTCAGCCATTGATAGAGATGGCACAAGATGAAATCACCTTCGACTACGTTCTTTTTTTTAAACGATGTTGTTTTTACAGTATATCCTTACGCCACACTATTACTGGCCCTGCCGTATATATTGACATTGTTTAGGTAACTGATGTTCTTTCTTTACTAAATACGAACAACGGCAACTACAATGCGGCATGTTCAATGGATTTTAGCAATCCACCCCAGTATTATGATACATTTGCACTTCGAGATGCAGCTGGTCATGAACATGCTACACATAGATGGCCCTACTTCTATTCATCGCAGTCTAGATCGGCTATGAAAAGTAGATGTCCCGGATAGTTGATGGTACCTTTCCTTATGACAATATCGGGAAAGTTGTCAAACAACTAACTACCGCGCGTGGCGTATTCCGACCTTGTAACCTTGGTTGCGGTTTTATGCGGGGATAACCTTCATCCATCCATCGACAGAACCATGCCGCCTCGGCCCTGCTTGCGGGGTATCTATATTGCAACTCTTGGCATGAATACGAATTGGGAATAATGGCCTCACTGGACGTTACTTTGATCGGAAAATGCCAACGGAAAAGTCAATTAGGAACGGAAAAGCTAAGAAAGGCCGGAAAAATTAAGCATAATTTCGAGAACCTTAAATCTGCATCTAATGAAAACACGCATTTTCCCACAAGTCGGGACGCTTCCTCTTGCAGGAAGATCTTCAAGACATCTCCACCCCCACAAACGGCGGCCTCCAACCCCGCAAACAATTGACAGAAACACATCATATGCTCTGGCAACAAGATCTCTTTTTCCGATTGAGTAATTTGACCCTGAGCTTATTTGCCATCTACTGATTTCTACTGGTGGAAAAAGACCGAAACCCGGGAGGAATTGGCCTGTCCAGCATCTCAACGGTGACATAATGGACGCAAATTGGATGAGGTTCCTGAACCGCTGGCGAGCATTTAAGGATTCGCCCGCGTCTACTTACGTTGAAGGAATTGCCACCCTACTCAGTAAGCTGCCAGCCCTCCTCGTCATCTATCTTTGAGTGCGCATCATGAAGGCATCAATTCTCTCAACTGGGGCGATGGCCGGAGTAGCCATGGCAGCTGGCGTGACGCTGCCCAACGGGTGGTTTGCGATTCCCCCCACAGCAAAAATCGAGCCCGGAAAGTTCAAGGGCGAGCCGAGATACCTTACATGGATGGCAGACTCGCAAATTCAACACGGAGTGGAGCCTACTCTTGCGTACACGGTGTCGTCCTATTACTCCGGCGTCATGCTGGCATATGAGCGAACTGGGAAGCAGAAATACTTGGACTACGTCAAGTATGGAATCGACATTCTCCTGTACCCGGATCAGGATGGGAGCATATTGATGTACAACAAAAGCAACTCCATCGACGACATTCGCATTGGCCATACTTTTCTCGACATTTACAACGCCACTGGAGAAGAGATTTACAAAACGGCCGCAAAACATCTTCGTAACCAGATTGATCGCACTGGTCGTACTCCTGACGGTGGTTTCTACCATCGCTATCCTGCCTACATCGACCAGATGTGGTTGGATGGTATCTACATGCTCGATGTGTACTACGCCAGGTGGACTCACGAATTCGAGCCCAACAACAACACTGCGTGGGATGACATTGCGTTGCAATTTGATCTCATAGATGCTGGAACCAGGGTTGAAAAGCGCACAAACGGTCTGCCACTCCATGGGTTCGACGTCAGCAAGACTCAGATTTGGGCCGATCCAGTCACCGGCGCCTCTCCGCACGTTTGGGGAAGGGCTGTTGGATGGTATATTATGGCTCTTGTTGACACCTTGGACTACTTCCCCGAGAGCCATCCGGGACGAAAGCGCCTCCTTGGATATTTGAAATCCCTTTCCAAAGCCATTGTTGCGGCCCAGGACAAGAGGACTAAGGGTTGGTGGCTCGTCATGGATCCTGGTCTGGAAGGTCGATCCGGTAACTACATTGAGAGCTCTGGATCGGGAATGTTCGTTTACGGATTGCTCAAGGCTCACCGCATGGGGTATATCAAAGAAAAAAAATACCTCCAGGCAGCACTTGACGGCTACAAATTGATGACTGACACCTTTGCTTCACCACGGGGACGCGATGGAGCTTTGGCGTACGAGTGGACTGTGCAAACCGGTAGCTTGAGTTCAAACGGAACATTTGAGGTAAGTTGCATGGCAATTCTATTGGTTGAAACGAAACTGACATTATGAACAGTACTATGCCAGTATGCCTCTATTCGAGAACGATCTCAAAGGCGTGGCCCCGTTCCTCTTCGCCAGCTACGAATACGAGTTGCTTCAAAGTAAATAGGGCTAATTAGAAAAGCGAATGTCAATATCGCGTCGCGTTATTGTCCGGCAAGTCTCCTCGCGGAGCAAGGTTCTAATGTGATGGTCTGAGAAAAGTTTGTTTTGGGCTTATGACTTCGATTATCTTATGAATTGAAGTTGCGAGTCGAGTACTTCGAACTGCCTTTCGCCTAATGTCCGTGACCGTTCCCGAACCTATTCTATTGACCCCTCTTTGTACCCTGGTCCTCCATTCCTGCTTTTGGCTCTGTAACCAGGCTGCTGTTCGCGTGTCCAAAAGATCGAGCGGATTGTTGCTTGACCGATTGCGTAGTGTCAATGAAGACGATCGCTAAATTGTTCCAAGGTTCCTCATTTGTCGGTGCTGCCAGCCAACGAGCGATGGCGTTTCCTGTAGGCTCTTGTCTCTTGTTGTCTTCTTGCAAGGGGGGCTGACACCACGAACGGGGGACTTGGTATTGGTGGCTAGAGACCGGTTGAGTTGACGATGAACTGGCTTGAAGCCTTGTACTTTTCTGGTCGAGAGACCGTGGCTGGTGGTGGGGGGTGTTTGGAGGAGGTGAGGACATGATTCTTTCGGTGAGGTTCTCTAATTGATTTGGATATTGAAGAGTTGTAAAGAAATTTGTTGATGGTTTAGCATGGCATCTTTATATTTATCGTTGGACTATGACTGCTTAAATACCCATCAGCTTGGTATCGACATTGACGTACTTGTAAGAGTAAGCTTGTAACCGCGAGCTGCTCGTGATACTAGAGTGGTTGGTTCGAGAAAATTGGCACTGGAGAGCCTCATCTCGTGACCGCATCGGGACTGGAACAAAGATATGTGAATTGCCCGTTTGTTGCTGAATTTGGTACTTAGTAAGAAACTGGAGGATGGATGATAAGAGAGTGCTATTTTTTTGCTTCTTTTCAGAGTCGCTGAGTTGAATACGGATGATGCATTTGCAAAGGGGACAAGTTGTACGTTGTTGCGACCTAGCACTGATACTGAAATATCTCAAAGCGATCTTTCTACTCCGTGTTGTGCCACTGATCCCCAACTCGGAACCCCGTCGGAAACGGATCACTTGAGTCCAAAACGATCTGCTTGAAACTAGTGATCCATGCACGACCCTTGACCGTTGGTAGAACGGCTGGGTAGCCACCGACTGTCGTCGTGCCGCGGATATGGCTCACAAACTCCGTTCCGATGATACTTTTATGTACGAACGGCTCGTTCACACTAAGCTGGCCACGCGCATGCATAATTGCCAATCTCGCACATGTGCCTGTTCCGCAAGGGCTTCGATCAAATCGTCCGGGTGACACTACTACCGTGTTCACCGCCGTCTTACCCTCTCCTGAGGGCAAGTCCTCTGGCGGATGCGTAAATTCCAGAATGCTTACTCCTTTGATACTAGGGTTCTCCGGATGCACTGGGGTGTACGCTTTCTGGACTGCCTTCTTGATCTTCTCTCCAACTTCAACCAATTTGGGACCATATTGGTTCTCCACAGAAAGACCAACCGAAGCCGCATCAACAACGACATACATCATTCCGCCCCAGGCAATGTCGACAGAAACTGTGCCTATATCGGGGACCTCAACTTCGTAATCAAGTTTGAAGACAAATGCGGGCACGTTATCGAAGGAAACGTTCTTGCACTTGCCGCCTTCGCACTCGGCTCTCGCGGTGACCAATCCCGCAGCTGTGTCCAGTACCACTTCGGTAATGGGTTCTTTCATGGGTACCATACCAGTCTCCAACAGCACAGTAGTCGTACAAATGGTGTTTGAACCGGACATTGGGGCGTATTCTTCGCTTTCCATAATCAGGAAGCCGGCGTCGGCCCGAGGGTCGCAGGGTGGAAGGACCAAGTTGGTATTCATTGAAGATCGGCCTCTTGGCTCGTTTAGAACGAGCTGCCTGAGTTCATCCTTCTTGGTCGAAAAGTGTTGTAGCTTCTCGAACATTGTTTTACCCGGGACATCGAGGACACCGCCGACAATAACGTCGCCAACCTCACCCTCAGCATGACAACCGACGACTGAAATAGTACGAGAGAAAGGCATGTTATTTTTCTGGAAGGTGAAGAAGCAAGGATTTTAGATGGAGAGACATCTTAATCCCCACCCCGATGATCTATTTATGTTATTTCCGGGGTCGGGCATTGGGCACTGCCGACGTTCGGCACCTAACGCGGATGACCATCCGGTCTCAGGTCCCAATCTCTGGCCCGAACAAGACCGCGCCATGTAGGCGTGCTATCAGAAGATAATCATCGAATCCTCTCCTAGATTTACCTCTTTTGTACTGGCTATAATCGCTTCATCTAAAGTAGACGATAACATGAGTTTTAGCCTGTCAGAGCGGATTCGAAATGGTTATGACCGACCCATTCCCCGCGCAACAGATTTCGTCTACTTCCTTATTATGATCGGTTCACATACCCGAACTCTACGCGCAGTCAACCCGAGATCAAGTGGACTCTCTCTCGCCGCCTTCCTAACCTAATGATTTGAGTTTCATCATATAAGGTATTGTTCTTAAGTGAGCTTATGTTAAAATTGGCCTGGGTAACCATGCAGCGCATTATTCTGCCATATGGTTGTATGGCCAGAACAGGGACTGCGTATTAATGCGTTGTGCTTGTCAATTTAAACATCTTCCACCCTACGCGTCATTCTGCACATTTGCTTTCCCAACATGACCAGAATGCTGGCCAGTTTAATCGCTCAGGCTTCGGAGGTGATACCCGACGACATGCTTGAGCCGCGCTCCCACTCGACAACCGACCCCGCTTTCAAGGATGATAAGGAGCTCCTGTCTTAATTGCTATCTATTGCATTCTTTCCAACCTTTGCCTTGCCTGCTACCTTTTTCTTCATCTCTCGAAGACGCGTGACTGATTTTTGCAAAACGAAAGTGGCATATTCGCCATGCCCTTCCATCTCCTGACTTGCTCGCCTCTTGATGCCCATGTACTCCTCCCTTTCTTCAGCTTGTTCGCCAATTGGGACGATGATGCCGGCATATCGGCAAAGAATGGCGTTGAGAATCATGCGACATACTCTGCCGTTACCATCCTGGAAAGGGTGAATTGATACAAATTCAAGCGAGTACTTGGCGGCGATTGAAAAGGGATCAATGGCGTGCTCTTTCTCTGCAGTAGCCAGTTCTTGTACAAGGCTGTCGCACATGTCCTTCATTTTCGCTGGAACGAAGTTTGGAACGGTAAAATTCGTTGCTCCCGCACCAACAATAACAGTCCGATATATCCCACCATATTTCTCTGCGGGAACGTCCGGCATATTTGGCTCAATAATTAGTATACCCTCTGAAAGTATCTTGTGTGTTGCCTTAATTAAGTCCTCGGTGAGATCTTGATTCTCGACGATGAATGCGTGAATGAGGTATTGGAAGGCTTTTGCGTGTTGAACGATCTCCTTGCGACCCCTGAGGACATTCTGAGGGGGTAGCTCGCGAAGACTTGGTTGTTGACGATAGAGGTCATCCAAAGACACCTCGTCGGTATTCTCACCAGCGAAGACCTTGCGGCATAGTGAGGCGGTGATTTCCCAGCCAAGCCCTGCCCGCTCAATCATATTGCTGCCGTATATAGCGCGGAGTGTGGTTTCCTGGATTTCCTTGGAGACACATTCTTGCTGCATTCCATCGAGTGCGGTGGTTTGCATTGTTGTAATCCAATTTGAGGCTTTCTCAAATAACTTTGTCGGATCTTGGTCTTGAGCATACTGGCGGTAGATATCCTGGGAACGAATTTGTAGGTCCAATGAGGGCCATGCCGTGGATATGGTGTTCGAAAGACTTTGCATCATAACATCGAACTTCTTAGGATTGAAAGGGTCGTAAGCTATGCCCGAATTATGCAAGGGATGGAAATTTGGACTGTGAGGAAGGTCAAAGAAGGGGTTTTGAATATTTATTGTTAGGTCCAAGCCCCAGATAATACAGAGAAAAAAATAACTTTTATCTTACCGAGGAGTCGACTCTATCAAGGTTCCCTACGATACCTTGATGGTAAATCTTCCAAGCATATGCACGTGTACTTTTTCCTAATCTAGATTTCTATTCAACCTTTTTCAACCTTCCAAGGTACGCATAATCGGGATGGCAGCCGAAGCGACTTGTTAAGGCCGCCTTAAGTCTCGGGAGATTAAAAAAAAAACCACCCAAAAAAAACCATAAGAACTGGAATTTTATTATTTGGAATTTTATTTTCTGTGCCTCACACACGTCTGTTGTACAACAGTACCGCAGCAGAGCGGAGGGGCAGAATCGATTGTTGGAAACTTGAGTTTCTCCGGAGTCAAATCCTCAAAATCTGTGCAACATCTTTGATCAAAGGGAAGAACTAATCAGCATCTAATCAGTTCTGATTGCTTTTAGGTCGCTTCTCGATTGTTAAACCTCGGTCGCCATGCTCTAATCTCCAAGACAAGTGGACATGTTGTTTTCACTCATGGGCAAGTGGGCGACGTTAGTGTATAGCAGAAAGCATGAAAATCAGTGCAAGTTAAATAAAATAGCAGTGCTCTCATAGACGATCTTATAAATAATTGATGCTTGTGTCCCTCTAATTAGTCGGCGATGGTATTTACTGGCCGATGGAAGTTGGAACTGGGTATACAGGTCAGTATCCACCATCAATCAGTGGAATGAATGGCATCATGCAGGGACTCGCTGAGGCCATCAGAAAATAGACTGGGGCTCTGCCAAGACCTTTACATGGCGTGTGTTTTTTCGATTGCGCGATCTGTTAACTAAATCCAGACCGTTGGCGTTGATCGGGAATATGATGGAGATTAGTGACCTTGCTGGTATTGGCTTTTATGTCGCCGGCATCGGGATTGTAATGGTCCGATAACAAAACGACACTTTAATGGTATTTAAACCGTGGGATCCCCCCACAAGTCATTTATGGTTACTTCTGCTCGATTTTACATTGCTTTTAATGAGAGCATCCAGAATTATTTCTTCCTAGTCAATCACATGTGGACACGATGGCGCACAACTTGACTGATCAATCAAACGAGAATTTCTCTAGGACCCCCAAGTTCGAGGTGGCAATCGCTGGAGGAGGAATTGCAGGACTTATTACTGCGATCGCTTTGCTCAAACATCCGGGAGTTAGCGTCCAGATCTATGAGCGCGCCAAGGAGTTTAAAGAGATCGGTGCTAGTATTGGGCTTGGTCCTAATGGGCTCAGATCTCTCGAGAAACTAGGTGTCGAGAACGCCTTCTCCGAGGATGTGTGTGTGCGACAACAGTCAGCCTGGCCAATGATCTACCGACACTGGAAAACGGGAGAGATCATTGACCACGACGTGCACAAAACAGTCGAAACGAAGAGACACTTCACAGCTCGATTCCATCGTGCGCACCTACACCAAGCTCTGCTTGAAAATATTCCCAAGGACATCATTCATCTTAACAAAAAGACTGTTGATGTTACAACGAACCCAGACAAAGGCGCAACACTCTATTTCGAAGACGGGACAACCGCAGAGGCAGATATTTGCATTGGCGCGGATGGCATTCACTCCGTATGCCCTCGCTCATTGTCTGGCAAATATCAATCGCTAACTAGAAGTCCAGAATGTTCGGAAGACGTTCGTGCCAACGCACACACTCCACTGGACTGGCTGGGTGGCGCTTCGCGCGACATTTGAGGCATCTCGGCTCAAGGATCTCGACTATCCTAAGGATGCCGCGCATTGGGTAAGTTGGCTTATCTTCTCTAAATCGCGCACATGATCGAAGTAGAGAACCTGACGATGTTGCAGATCGGGCATGACAGAAATTTCTTTCATTCTCATCTAGGTAGGCCCATACCAGTTTAAAGTTGATGTTCTATTTTTACTGATCCTAGACCGTAGGGAAGGGCCTTTTCACTACTGTCGGCGGCTTCCACGCGGATCCTTCTGATCCAAACGCCCAAGGCCACGATGCGAAATGGGATGATCTCGGGAGCTTGGACGAGTTTAAACAGCTGTACAAGGTGGGTACTGTTTTAATCCCTTCGCGTTTATTTCAATTAACTGGAAGTGTAGGACTGGAATCCCACCGTGCGGGCTTTCATTGAAGCGTCTCCGTATGTTAGGCTCTTTCCAAACTTTGCGGGCAGTGCTCTAGCAACATGGTCATTCGATAGCCGCGTTACACTCGTTGGCGACGCCGCACATACGCATGGCGGCGCTTTCGCTGCTGGCGGATCGCTTGCGATAGATGATGCGTATGCCCTTCATCTTGCACTCAATCACGTCTGGCCATCTTCGTCCTCCCAAAAAGACAAGCCTACAAAGAAGCAGATCGAAGAGATATTTCGCATCTATGAGGCGACGCGAAAACCTCATGTTAACAAGCTTCTGGGTGTAGTGCACAATTCCCTGGCAGGGCAGAAAACTACTGTCGAGAGAGGCAAGACTGAGACGGATGAACAACTAAGGAATCGAGTCTTGCAACGGATGGATCCATGGTGGATCGGGGAGCACGATGTCGAGGGCGCATTTCGGGCCGTCGTTGAGGGCATTGAAACTGTACAGGCAGAGCAAGTGGGATCCCGGTCTAGACTTTAGAGCAGTGACTGGAAATTGAGAAAACAAGTGGGATGAGATTGTGAGGTCATTCAAGCCCCGCATCGCAACATAACTGCTAGGATCAATTGGGAAGCGATACCGCTGCCCGCAGCAGGGAATTAGAGCCCGTCACGGATCTGAGGATACATGCGTTAGTTTCTCTGCAAGCTGATTAATACAAAACAGAGTGATGGTCCACAAAACAGAGTGATGCTCGCTTGTGAAGCATTGCGCTCGCCCATGCTGGCGTCAAAGCTCCCGGGGCCGGTGGGTTCTCACTCTTGGACTCATCTGCCATCTCGCCTACCGTAACAAACCCAACAACTTCGCGTTTCATGAAGTGTTGAATCAACCTAAAAGGAAAGAATATAAATGCCAGCAATACAGTCTGCTCCAGACACGAGTACCTTGAGACATCTTGCCGCCCTACAGGGAGCGATAGGCGTGGCCAAGGCCCTCCTGAAGTACGGAGCCGGCCCCACAGCTGAGGATCCGGCTGGAAACTATCCGGCCAGAATAGCAGGAGACTGTAACCTTTCAGTATACTATCCCGCATCCAGAAGTCGCGGGCGTGACGAGATGATGACACTCTTAATGAGTGCTGGAGGCTATTACTGGTTTTCACCCAAAAACGAAAGCCGGCCAACCGGGCACAAACAGGCAAAGTGGTGTTTTAAAGACTCCACGAAAATGCTAGAGGAGCAAGTAAATATACGCAATCTGAAACTCCCAATACCTTGCTCTTTCGCTCAAGTGTCGTGTTGAAATAACTGGCGCCGTGTTTTTGTCGACTAGAACTCCGCCTCTGGGAGGTCGCTGGTTCGAGGTTACATTTCAGGAAGCGTCGATGGTGTGCAGGGTCATAATTATCCTTGCTGACAAGCCAGTTGATGTTGTACCCGGGTTAGTCGGATCCTCCACAATGGCCCAGAGCTGTTGGCCCCAAAGACTTGAACAAAAATGACAAAGACTGAAAACCCGATAACCCTCCCACTAACCCGCAGTCCTGACCTTCATACCCCCTTACTAGCCATCGTTGTCCACTGAGCCATGTGGATCAACCTCGATACTAATTATTTGATCATCATTCATAATTAAAAGATTCAAATAATATGAAAATCAACGCCATCACCCCCCAGAATTTCCCCATGCATGATCCCATCACAGTATGCCTCACTGATATATGACCAAGTATCCTCCCCAGTACCCGATTCGTTCTTCCTTAAAATGTGTGGAACACTCGCCCCAAACAACACAACTACTGTGTCACCTTCTTGTATGTCGTTGCAACCCGTACCTATGTGGCCTTCCTCGGTCAGATACACCTTCTGTCCGACATTTTTTACCAAGTCATTTGAATAAAAGCTCATCTCTCCCAGGGCCATCTCGGGATCCAGGCCAACCCTCTTCATCACCCCATCCCTCCCTGCGGCATTCAAGTCCATGCGGGAATATTTGCGTCGCAATCGAAGATACTTAGACACTAGCACCACATTTGCTGACGCGACAGAAATTCCAATAAGGTCGAACACAAACATTCCAGCCGCCTTCACCCACTTCGTGAAGGCCGCTACCGGGTTTACGGCCCATAGCTGAAGAGCATCAGTTTCACTTGCAGGAATCCAGTACCAAGGAGTAACGCCAACGGTGCCGAACACGCGACTGATATGGTATGACGAGACGATATTGTCAGTGTCGATTAACCTCTGGCCCCATTTCGAGAGTTGTTCTTTTGTTTTCTTCAGCCTTTCGGCTGAGTCATCGGGATATCTCGCTGCGAATTGCCTCATCGAAAGATCAAAACCTGCCAGGCGAATGGCAGCCATTTCGATGTCATCTTTGATGCAGGATTGAGGGATGAAAACATCGATCTCATCGAAAAATCTCTTCACGGAACGACAATCAACCCCTTGCACGACTCGTTGATCTTGATCCTTCACCATGGTTTGTTGACCAACTCTCACAATGTTGCTAACTGCAACGCCTCGAGCAACCAGACACCTCGAGTTCAAATCCACATTCGGTTTCACGGTCATAGCCCCTCCAGCGCTGAAGATTGGCTCCTGTAATGTTAAGTAACTGGCTGGTATCTGTAGGTTCATAGACCAATCAGGTGCCCAAGATGGGAGATTCGGGATGTGCTTGGGAAACTGTGAGAAGAGCAGGACATCAAGATTTTGGACGACCAAGAATGCAGCAATCTCAGTAAAAATCCCAGATACATCTCCGTATCGGATATTCATCCCCATCAAGCTCTGAGCGTCTGCTAGTCCCATAATGCCAAACACTCGGTCCTCGGCTAGTGTGGCTCCAATCTTTTGTTGGTCGCCATTCGTATTGTACTTAATGATCAAGTTGTATAGCGAATGTCTTTTCCCGTGCATGTGAATCGCTTTGCGTTCCTGGATCATGCGAATAGGACTTTGGTTGAGGCCGAAGATGTTGTCGCGCTGAGTAAGCTCAGCCTGGGACACGGCACGCTTCAGATTTTCTAACCAGAACGTGTTGTAGATTGTGTAGAAAAGAAGACCAAGTCGAAAGTATTCGAAGCTCATATCCTTAGAGCCGCATATGAACAAGACATTGGGCGCCAAACAGACCTCCTGGATGATCCAGAGGCGGTTGAACCAGGGTCGACGTAA
Organism: Ilyonectria destructans; assembly: GCA_020740775.1. Taxonomy (NCBI): domain Eukaryota; kingdom Fungi; phylum Ascomycota; class Sordariomycetes; order Hypocreales; family Nectriaceae; genus Ilyonectria; species Ilyonectria destructans. Next base: position 1,091,575 of record JAHEWK010000011.1, read on the forward strand.
CACGTCTTCCAGGCCATCTACTGGGTAAGATTCTCCATATTTTGACAGCAGCATTAAAACATCATCTCGATCCTCGCGAATGGATCCGGTGACTTCAATCTTTGAGTTCATGACTGCATCGAATATTTGGGGAAAATCAACCCTCCCTGGAATGATGAAGCGGCTTAGAATGCCTTCGTCACACACTTTGCAAGTGTAAGAAAAGTATTCATTGGATAGCTTGGTTTCAGGGCCTAGCCAGACCAGCAACTGAGAGCAATTTGCATATATGTCATGCATCAACTGGACCTGGTTGGCCTTTTCCACATCATCGCACTGGTTGATGCAGATCTGGTCGACAAAAATGGGCCGATTCGCCTTGATGCTGAGGAGCGTAAGCTCCAGAGACTGGTAGATACGCAACTCACGAGGCCCATGTTGAGTCTCGACAAGGATTCGGCGATCTGGCCCGCGTCCGTTTGTCGACCCCCATGTGTATGAGAGAGTGTCGTACAGACAAGGGCTGTCGGCGTCAACAGTGATGATCTCAATTCGCAACGTGTCACCGAAGAAGGCACGGTGGGGTGGGAGGATCCGGATGAGCCGGAATGCGCGGGGACGTGAAATAATAGGAGAATACCGATATATCGGCGCCCTCGGCGGGCTGAAGAGTGGTAGCATTTTGATATAGGCTCGCGAAGGAGTTTGAGGGACGACACAGCGTTGCAGCAAAATACCTCAGCTAATATTTACCCATGGTGATATGCATAGATATGCGCCGGCTAATAGTGGGTAAACTTATCCCATACCGGGGCCGTCTTAATACTGTACTGTCAGGATGTGGTGAGACTTGAGTGGAGTTTCTGCCGAAAGGGGAATATGGTCCGCTACTGCATTGGGCCCGGTTCATCACTTCTTTGGGTCCATGCAGGCTTAATCGGGCTCCACGGAATTTGGCCATTGTGGTCAAAATAGTCTTGTAAAAGTAAGAAAGCCGCCAACAATGGCCTGTTCTCTTACTATTCATCACCACACACAATACAGCGCAAGTGTGTACGACCAATTATCACAGTCTTTCTTCTCCCCGAAGTTAGATCCTTGTCACAGTGAATTCCACTTACATCATCACACTTTAAGCGTCCGATCGCCTTGTCAGGCGAGCGCTGTAGGTGCCCTTATGGCCATAGAGCTTGCTAACATCCGTGATTTCAGTAGGATACTTGGCGGCTGCGAGATCGTTGCAGCTCGGTTGCTTGTCGCGGGGATACATTCCTGCCATGTCACAGTAGTCATTAGGCGGCGTCCCTTCGAGCGGATGCTCCGTCACCGACCACAACTTATCGGAAAGCGTGGACGACGCGTGGGTAATGGCAATTCTGTGCGTCATCTCCAAGCAGCTTTGGCGTTGAAGCTGCGGTCCACTACGACGAGACTCACGCGGCCGGTGGCCTGCGGCGCTGCATGCCGCTTTTCGCCTCGGCTTCTTCTATACGCACCCAGTTCATGGGACTATCCTTGTTCTACTCGCTCCTATGTATAATAGTACGGCCTCCAGGGTGCAGATAGATGTAGTCGTCGCGCTAGGACGGTCAGCGATTGCAAACTGAGTATCAAGCAAAGCAGCTTACACGATCGCCCTCAATATCTATCAATCACACATTAGCTCCAGGTCCGATGCCACCCTTGGGGGCCACTGTATATGCCCTAGCGGGCTCCTCCTTTGACTTGGCGACGATAGGACTACGTTAGTCAGATCCCGGACTAAGTTGCAATAGCTCGTGTAAAAGACAGTAGCTTATAATGCTAGCATACGCAATAACCTCGAAACGCATATCTTATCCGACGCGGTTGCTGGGGGACATGCAGGATCCTTAGGCGGATCCTCGGGCTCAAGCGGACATTTTCCCAGCTTATTATCGCAGCGCACCTCTATCGTTGATGATGAAGTCAGCCACTTAGTTCCAAGCTTAGAACTGATTGGACAGTCTTACGCGAAGCCAATTCTGGGTATACCAATCACCACCTTGCTTAATGGTTGCCGCATTGAAGAGGACATTCTAGATATGTTTCTGTTAGCCCTTGTTTGGCCCACAAGGGCCCAAGAACTGAAGTGTGGCAGCTGAGTTGAGGCCAAGATCGTCTTTTACGTCGTCATGAAGAAACGTTGAGAAGCTATTCAGGAGCGTTCGACTAAGTTCAAATAATATTGTTTGCAATCTGAAATGACTGTAGATGTGTCTTGACCCTCGTATACATCAAGACACGGCCTGGTTGGAAAGGGACCATGACGGTGAAACTTGGAACGCGTACCAAAGGGCAATATAGCTTTTAATGCTCAAAGGTTGGCAAAAAGTCCAAGCCGTAATCGCCTATTTCCTCAGATGTCCATCCCGGGACACACTGATCAAATGGCTCAGCGGGATCGAGAAGCCCGATACTCTCTCCGCAGACACGTCAGCCTTGGGAACGACATCGGCCACTGGCATGCCGTACGCTGGCTTGAACTTGTTGTCTTCAAACTTTTGTAGGCCCTTGCGTTGATACTTGTGAAAATTGGCAGCCAGAGTCTTGAACAGCTCCGGAGCGACACCCATGGCCTTGAAGTCGGCCTCCATCTCCCACTGCATTTCCTTGGTCATTGGCTGCTCGACGAAGCTCCTGTAATCCGACATGCCAACCGAGCTTTGTGTGCTGAGGGTGTCGATGGATGAGACAGTTAAGTCCTCGTGATCTGAGTCGTGTATTCATGTCAATTTGGGTCTCAACATATCGAGACCTGTCGAATCGAAAAAGGGAAGACATGCATTTTAGTTGCAAAGAAACGACAGGAAAAGCTTACATGGAGTCAAGGACATAGTGCTGAGATCATGAGATGGAAAGAGAATCTGATAGATCTCAAACCACTTCTCTTCATCAGTCATGTCAGACTTTCTCCTCTTTGACCGCAAGTTTGCCGCCTGTTCAAAAGTCAATTGCCCAGTAATAATCTCCGGTGCTTTGATGAGGCACTGCGGCTCTTCACGTAAATGCTGCCCCAGGACTTCGGTCGATTTGAACCCCGTGAGGCATCGGGGACAGGTCAAAGGATCCCTCATGCTCTTTGACGTGTGACAGCGATAAATGTGCTCCCTAGCGGTTGTATCATTAGCGATAGAGAGTCCCTATCTGACGAATGGGTACGCACTTGGTCCGGTGGAGTGTATTCCATCCAGGGCCCATGCATGATCGGCTCAACGTTTCTCTCGAGGCGCCCGACTTGAAGAAATGACAGCCAAATCTTGAAGGCGTGCTTGGGCCGCTTCGCAGTTTTACTAGTCCCTCAACTACGTCGTCGCTGCCATCCGTTCCAACCCGCTTTCTCTTGCAGCTATGGGCACGCTTCGAGGGTACCTGTTGGACAGCAACAGTCAGTGAAGTCCTTTTGAATGCCGCAAACGATGTGTGAGAGAAAGGGGGTGCCTATGTCTAGATGTGAGTTGAAAACAACAACAAACTGCCAGTGAGCGGCCAAGACATGTTCGGCTGGGGTCCTAACCATTTTCAGTAGATCCTCGTGTCCCAGACACTGACAATCCACGAAGCCGTTGAGACATGCTGCGCAGTGCTCCTGGAGAGAAGGGGTCCAGTGAGGCGTTGAGTAAGCGCTATCGTCCTCGATTTTCTGGCAGAGGCGGGCAAGTGCTTGATAAACGTCCCGAGATGATGATCTCTTAGCACTCTCGACAACTAGCATCTCTTCTATGATCAGGTCAAGGAGATCATGGGTGAGAGAGCTTGAAAGTGGGTGGTGTCGAAGGTGGCGTATCCACTACCAAGGTTAGTCTCTGGGTAGCAAGAAGGCACATCGGCACTCACGTCCTCCACCTCGGGCTTCAACACAGCAACCACTCCGCTACCATCGGTCTCTTTGAGGCAGAAGAAGGCGTCCTGACTCGGAGAATCTGACATTGTGTCCACGCGAAAGGACGCAAGCGTCTCAAGCCCTGAGCTACCCAAGAGGAACCAAGTGGTAAATTCAAGAACCACACAGCCAAAGCTCCAGATATCGTAAGGAGACGATATCTCATGAGACCTAAGATCCAACTCTGGCGCCCTGTAGACCGGTGTGTGCTTTGTCGGCCTGTGGTCGCGTCTTTCTGGGGCGTCGGGGAGTCTGATCGAGGAATGACCAAAATCGCAGAGCTTGAGAACGAAGTTCTGTACTGGCCCAGGACCATCATCCCCCGGGCCTGGGAAGACAAGGATATTGGCTGGTTTGATATCCCAATGACATCCCCACCAGCGTTGGGACGTGTCGTCTTTCGTCTGACCATGGATCACTGACAATCCATCGGCAAGTCCTTTCATCTGGCTCAACATCCAGAGTGAGGTCTGAGGATCAGGCTTGGGTCTAGGATTCAAACGCCAAAACATTCCCAGATCGCCATCGGCCCAGGGGAAAACTAGATGGAATTTGCCGCCACTTCTATAGCTAGCCAGGAGACGGACAATGTTCGGATGGGCTTCGTTATTGAGCAACTGAAGCACTTCGACCTCATGAGAAAATTCTTGCTCATCCGCGCTGTGCAGCCTCTTGACAGCATAATTTCGAGTTGTTTGTTCGGCTGACTGGAATCGTTGAGTAAAATATCAGCAGCAGCGACTGGATAGATGGTAACGAGACATGACGGGTGTCACTTACTCTCACAAGCGGTGAATTCCCCCCATCCAGCAATTGCACAAACACGTTGGAAGCTTCACGGTACGTTTTCGAGATCTGTGCTTGGTAGATGGTTCCGAAACTACCAGAGTTGAAGTCTGTGAAGCCAAAGTGGCAAAATTGTATCTCACTCTTTAAAGGGCACGAAGAGGTGTCAGCGCCACAATTTCATGTAGCAACTTCTTATCGTTTGTGAAAGGGGAGAGTACCTACCGCAATATAGCCATGGACGTGCTCTGTCTGATTGTTGCCGATAGGGCGCTTGAGGGCAGAGAGCGCGGTGAAGGGAGAGATTGTGGGACCTACTAGTGGAGGAATATCGTCTTGAGATGTTGGAAAATCCAGGCCCGCCTCAAGGGTCCAGTCAAATTGGAAGCCAGGATGCTGCGGCTCTCCGTCGACGTCAATAGAACCACTCATCTTGTTGAGGGTGTCGTTCAGGTCGGCGCTCATGTTGAGACCGCCAGCTCCGCAAGGAACCTCGATGATCTCACGGCTTGAGAGATGTGCTTTGAAATCAGTTCCCTTGATAAGAAATTAACGACAGATCTACCATTTCCACTCCTACTCGATTAAAATACCCTGAGTTTGGCGAAGCTAGTGTACCAGAAGCACGATGCAGTATGCTGTGACTGTGTCGTCGGGAAATTCGCCCCCAATTGAACGTGTCTGGACAGACTCAGCTGGAAACGCTGAATAACGACTTTCCGATTTCGCGGGGCCCAGAACACCGAGCCCTTTTTAAAATTTTCAGAAGGTTGCCTTCTTGCGCACTTTCAACCCCATTCCGTGGTTCGCGGCCGATGCGCGCAAATGCGCACTTCGCAATGCGTGAGACACGGTCACGGGACAGAGGCGGCTGGCCGAAGCTGGAGTGACCTATTGGATTGGGGCCACCCCCACTCTTTGATCTATTCGGAGGCTACTGAGCCGACCATGACCGTTCAAATCAGACAGCTTCTAGGATACCGGTACTTTGATGCGTTTCAGAGGGGCGCGTGGCGTTTAGTCGTCGCCGAGGCCTCGGATTTAGTGTAGCATGGCTTTGGCTCAGTATGGCATGGCAGGGGGGGTCAGAGTCTGGGTGCTGTAGAGTGCTCTGGGATTGGATGCTGTGGCAGAAACACTTGGGCACTAAGCAATGAAACCTTTCTACCTAATAGCCGCGCAACGTACTTGCCCTTGCTGCCGATTTCAGCGAGGCTTGTAGGTCTGGTGGATGCAACGCATATCGCAACCATCAGCCGATCGGGGCATTCCCATGCTGAATGAGAAACCTGCACTAACACAGCCAGCTTTGTCAGATGCCGTGGCTGAGACGGCACGTTTAAAGGGACCCTCCCTTGGGTCTGCTTGGAGCTCCGAGGGAGGTTTAGTCATGTAAGCATGTTGTTCAGTGGGATACCAAGGACTGTACGGTATCATAAGTTATCTTGGAAGGTAATGTTATAAAACCTAAAGACGCCATATGACATCACTGGAGGCCCCTCAGAGCTGCCCACTCTGCCTCCAGCATCCCAAAATTAACAGAATCATACCACTTCCGATCATGCCAGTGCGACTCGCGACTGCGGCCCTCTTCTGTAAACCCCAGTCGTTTATACAGGTGCTGCGCGCGCTCGTTGAAGCTGACGGTATTGAGGGACACGCGGTGGTAGCCCCCAAAGCGGAACGCCCAGTCCAAAGCCCAGTTGACGGCTTCCGTGCCGTAGCCCTTGCCCTGGTAAGTTGCAGCCAGCGAAATGCTCATGGTGATGGAGCGGTGGTGAGCCTGGTCTGGAAACGTGCCACCCCAACCGAAGACAACGAAACCAATGGATCTCTCGTACCCTGCGAAGCCGTTTCCATCGAGGAGTGGGGTACCCGGGGGTAAGCAGACCATGACGGCCAGTGTCGACCTAGTCAGCGTATTGGCTAGCAGCTCAACATGTTTTTGAGTCCTTGGTTGGATCACTCTTGGGTCGAAGAGGGCCGTGTTCATCGGGTCATTGTCGATCTGGCTATGGAGGAATCGCCTATCCTCTTCGTTGTTCTCCAGTGCGCGGTAGACCAGGCGATCGGATTGGAATGCCTTTGAAAGTCCATCGGTAATCATGACTGCTGTTACTTCTAAGAATCCGGGTACCAGATTGTTGAATGTGGATGAGTTGATGGTCTGTTGCGGGCGATGGATTATCTGAGGGGTTGGAAGGCCGCTACACTAATGCAGCATGTTAATCAATGCCATGGCTTTCAACATCTTCCTAATTGCATATCGTTCATCTTGATGTCGAATAACACTCGCACACCTGAGTATTGACTGACATCCGCTCGTTTGGAGGTATAAAAATACATCGTGTGGAGCGCCATGAGGCTCTGACCCCAGTTCTTTGATCATAGCGATTTTATCCTCTTCCTCGAGATACGCGGAGAGCCCCACAGAAATGTCATGTCAAAGGGCGAAATCAACATGATCGTGGGGTTGGTGGGGTCGCGTACCCGTAATAATGCGACTACCGAAAGGCGAAATCGACATGTTCATGGGTGGGGCACATGTCCTTTCCGCCCTTCGACGCTTAAACCAGCAGCCAAACTTCTCCCGATTCTCCGATTCTCCGAGATCCTGCACCCTCTCTCCGAGACAATCTGCAAGGACCACGGACCCAATGAGTCAAGAAACATATTCTTCCGAGTATATCAATGCGCTCGGCGCTGGCGAGTCGATAAATGGCCTGGACGCTGATATGGGCACCCCCGAGTCCAGCCGCAGGGTAGAGTCTATCTTTGACGGGATATTCCCCTTGCATGAGCAACAGGCCATTCCGTTGCCAATATTAGGAGCGTACGCTCGACCGCACCAAAAGCCAGAGTCGTACCTGGACATGCTCGTTACCAAGCCTGCTAGCCAGCCTTGTTTGCCCGGGGATGCGGTTGACCTGAGAGCACACCCTCTCCGCATTACGCCAGTCAGAAGCTTGTCTAGCTCGTACGAACCTGCAAGTAGCTCCATAGAGGAGCTAGATTCCATGGATTTTGACTTGCCTGATGAAAGAGAATCTCAAGACTCCAGGTTGACAGAACCATCCCGAGCTGGGCCCCGGTTTCCTTCCTGGGTAGTCAGGGCTTTGAAAGGTTGGTTCTCAGACCACATCCGACATCCCTACCCGACTGCAAGAGAAATGGAGAGCATCCAAAGGCAGACGGGCCTCAGCAGACAACAGATCGCAAACTGGCTCGCCAATACCCGCCGACGCATCAAGTCCAAACGCCCGCGCGCACCATCACCATTCGTGGGGTTGAGAGATACCCATTCCAACACAGACATGTCCGACCCAAACGAATCGCCCGTGTCTTTCCAGCATATGGACCCCTTACAACGCTGGCAGAACTCGCCACCTGAACACGAAGCCGTCGATGCCTCTGCCCTCGCACAAGTTATATCTGGACTCGCGCCAGGCGAGGGGCGACGATCTCACAATGAGGATCGCGATGTTTCCGGGTCGTGGCACAATGCCTTATCAACTAGTAGCGCAGGGACTTCACACTCAGGTAGAAGTTCTCTTGCTTCCGCATACTCCCAGAACTCGCACGCTTCGCGTAGATCATTTGAACTTCCTGGGCAAGGTTCCAAGCGCAGGAGGCGGAGGGCCGCTGCAGCTCGGTCTATGCACACCACCGGTTTGAGTAACCTCTCGCGAACGTCACATACTTTTCAGTGCACCTTTTGCACCGAGACATTCAAAACCAAGCACAGCTGGCAACGGCACGAAAAGTCTTTGCACTTGTCTCTTGAGCGGTGGACGTGCTCACCAGACGGCCCAGGAATCAAGGATCCAAACACATCAAGGCTAGCTTGCGTTTTCTGTGCGCAGCTAGATCCAGATGAAGACCATCTCCACGGCCATAACTACGCTATTTGCTTCGGGCGTCTTCCAGAGGAGCGAATATTTTACCGAAAAGATCACATTCGACAACATCTTAAGTTGGTACATAACGCCAAGTTCATCGACTGGCCCATGGACCTTTGGAAGGATGAGAGTCAGATTATACGCTCTCGCTGTGGGTTCTGTAAGTTTGTTATGAGTCATTGGTCTGATCGAGTTGACCACCTGGCCGAACACTTCAGGCAAGGAAAGTCAATGGCAGATTGACAGGGCGATTGGGGGTTTGAAGACCATGTCCTTGACATGGTTGAGAATTCTGTGCCTCCGTGTGAGTACTCCATACAGTGCATTCCGATACTCTGCTAATATTTCCACCGCAGATCTAATTCACTACGAGCGAAACTCCCCCTGGCCTTTTACAACCAAACAAGTACATCCAGAGACTCCAAGCAACGCGTTTGAGCTTATAAAGCTGGAACTAGAGGACTTCCTCACGGACCACCTTGACAAAAGCCAATGCATACCTTCTGACGAAGCTCTTGCGTATGAGAGCTGCTGTATAGTCCTTAGCTCTGATGTTCTCTCCCAAAGCGCTGAGACGACGGCGCCCTCTTGGCTGCGCGACTTGCTCACCTCGTCCGAGGAGACAACTAAGCGGGCACGGCTTCGCCCTATGAAAAACCACTCGACCTCATGGGTCACTCAGCTTAAGATCCACGGGAAAGGAAACATCTTCGAGGCGTGCAGTATGGAGAATCAGCTCCAGAACTATGTCGAGATCTCGACAATGCTCGGGCACCAAGTGGGAGACTCGGATCTTCAACTCGAGGCGTGCAGCATCGTTACGCGGATGGAGGCGTCTTCGCCCCACCCTTGTCCATGGTATCAGACGTTTTTGGCTGGACTAATATACGGGTCGAGCTGTTGGCTTGCGCCATTTCGCCATCGTGCGAATCTTGTGTCAATGGTTCCTCAATCCGCCCCTCGGTCAAATCACAGTTCGGAGATGCAAGACATTCAAGCCACCACCTCTAGCCACGAATACAAAATTCCTCGCCTTGGCGTATTATCTACGAGCGTTGCTCCTGAGGCTCCCATCGGAAAGTCTCTCCACACAGTCGGCACCTCCATCTCCGTCCCCGTTATTGGATCAAATCATGACGGGCCAAAGATACCACCCAGGGCGATGCCACTATTACTCAATGACGATAACTGCTACCGAAGACTTGTCCGAGATTTATCTCGGTTTGTAGTAAGCACGATATCTCCACGAAATCCAGATAGCCATGTACCTACGGATGAGGAACTACAGTACCAAGCACGATGGATCATGTTTCAAGAGTGAGTACCCCAAGTCAAAAGGTTTTCCAGATTTAGGCTCTATGATTCTATCACTGGCAATATAAATGACTAATCGGCTTTCTTAGCGATGATCCGTGGAACCAGACTCCTGCCGACAATGCTGAGTGGCTCCGGCAGTTTAAGTGTGACCTGCATGTTCTACACGGCGATGTATTATCTGGATGGGTCGACACTAGTGTGAGTTCGTCATGAACAGGCAGGGTACTTTGGCATTGTCGCGAATAAGAGTGATACTTGTGGATGAGGGTTCTTGATCTTGTAACTTCATGCCTTAAACCAGCTTCGTTTCCGAGACACGTTCTTCTAGGATCAGTAAATGTAATAAATAAGTCTTGGGTATTTTAAAGACCAGAAGCAAGTCGGTACGTTTGTGAGATTTCCTTTTCTTTCCTTTTGAAAGAGAGCCGTCCGTGACCAGCAAAATCAGGTCATAAATAATGTCATTTTGAGGCATTCTGCCCAAGAACGACTTATCAACTCCCACAATTGTGTTCTGCCGTCACAACCATTCGTCTTGTTTCAAAATAGGGCAGATAGAACCTGTGCCGTCAGGTGGATAGAAAGTAAAGTGACGTCTCGTTTGACATAATGATGTGTTGAGTGTTCCAGGGGGCTTTCCCTTTGCGTTCTCAGTACAGGACACGCATATAAGTATTTTGCAAGGGTAATTCTTATTTTGCCAAGGTGAGTATCTCGCCTGAGAACCGATCTTAAGCACCAGTTCGGCGATCTTATAGGGCTGATCCCGTCTTCTTGGCGGAATTCCAGCTGGCCACTCTCACTCAAGAAGAATCGTTAATGACAAACGCCAAGGACGATCAGTCTGGGCGCACTTCGTCATCGCCAAGATCAAGAGATTCACGGGGGAAGGCATGAGTTTTAAATACCTCGCCATTGACACTGGGTTAAGCCTTAGACGTGTGACTATTGGGCCATCCTAGAGGTTCGAGAAAAGGTCGGGCTCAATGCACTCAGCAGACCGGGCAGTTTGACACTCTTCCAAGAATCTTGTGGATCTACCTGGGTCCTTTTCAATACCACGATAGCATAGCTGCATCTCTTGTAGAATTTTGATGAACAATCAAGAACGAGTGGGTGAAGACAATAGGATTTACGGCCGTGCAGCGAGATTGACTTTGTGGCGTTTGTCTCAATATATAGATAGGTTCAAGCTGGCACTTGGTCACATGGCCACATGGCAAGACGAAAAAAGCGCAGATCCGGGTTCTCGGTTATTTGACACCCAAGCTGCCATGAACTCGGCTGCTTGCGTTGTACGCCCACAGTTGAAATGCAAATCAGGCCCTTCCTTCCTCGAGATGTTGCCTGACCAACCTCATGACAACGACTTTTCGTGACAGCAATTCTATATATATCCAACCCATGGAAGTCGAAGAATACTTGGATTTAAACGAACATGGCTTGGCTCGTGCTTGACCTAGGAGATTCCCCGTGTCATTTGCTACTTCCGGAAATATTGACGGGACCTCACAGATCACGAGCCCTGAAGAAGGTTATGGAAATCCTCCCCTAAAGGAACCCCTAAAAGAAAGGTCTCACACCAGAAACCGGCTCAATCACATTCGAGCCTCTTGCTTGTACACCTTGAAGTCCATGACTGGAGGCACAAAAATCACATAATGACTGCGCCTCAGAGCGAGTTATCACAAATCTGCAGTAGGCCCAAAGGGCAGTTCTCGGCACGATTATCATGAATACGAGCCTTGTCATGCAGCTCGTTAATGCGTCTTCAACCAATTTCATTTTTCGTATTTCGCTTTGCCGTTTGACGAACAGCCACACGCTACGGTGAGACGAAACAATCCAGAAGCACATGTCTGGGGTCATATCTACATGCCTGAGCATGTTGGCGCTAGAGCCCGGATCCCGGCAAGTTATTATTTACGATGGAGCCAATCACCATTGGCGCTAGAGCGGGCTATGTCCCACGTTTCGTCCCCTAAATAGGTTAGCCTTCTACATATTTACGACAGAGCCAATCAGCATTGGATTGACTGACTGCCTCGGTTGACGAGCCGGTAGCCACAATTGTTCTAGTGCGCGGGCGCAGCCGAAGTGGGACCACCGGCATTGAGCAAATATCGTTATTGGGTGCATCGTAATAACGGGAAACTCCACCTACGTAGCTCATGCAATATTCTTAGACAACAAAGAACCACCCATGGGTTCCGCGGGCTCCGCGGGCTCCGGCGATTAAGACTTGAAAGCATAGGGGTAAGGGATGAATCGTCCTGATGATGGAAAACAAGCGATTAGAAACCAGCAAACTTCGAAACATGTCAAATGCTATCCATACCGAACACGTTACCAGGTTCAGTCAACCATCACTCGCGAATAATGCCCCCGTGTAAGTAGCGTCTCGGCTTCGGTAGACATCCACCTTGCAAGAATTTGAGACGGTCTTGATACACGGTTATTTCCATGTGTTCCATTAAGTCTAGATTCTTTACCATGGCGTCTCAAACGTCACTAACGCAGACGCCTGCTTTCTGAAAGCAGTAAGATGTTGAGGGCAACGAGGCTGCCATTGGATCAACTCTGTGGACATCACATGGATCTAACATGTTCGCAACCACATGCCTGCAGTCCCACCTGTCTATGGAGAAAGAGATCGGGAAGACATAACGCGAGATCTGAAACGATCAGCCTAGTAGACATCGGCGCAGAACTTCATTGAGAAATGATGGGCGACGCACTGACGCGAGTTGCATTGTCGGACATTGTGCATCTATTGAAACAGCTATTGGCAATGAACCCACTGACAGATGTCGAAACACTCATGTCTCTCCATCGTAGGATCAACAAGGAGCAGGGGCAATACTTCTAGAGCGTGTGGTGATCAAGTCAGACGAGATGTAGTCTCAGCTATGTATGACAACAACTCCATCCGCAACTCCTCTATGTCGCGGTTTTAGATCTGCGGACAAGATGGAACACAGCTTTCCGCCAAGTCAGGAGTAAATGCCGGATTGCCATCCTCAGGCACCTAAATTTCTGGGTGAAACTAACAACAAGCTAGAACATCACTAGCAATTCGGGGCCGGTAGTATTTAATTAAGCATTTAATAAGCGCTAGAGGTGTTGGGATTGTGCTTCTTACTACATGGTAGTCTACCTCCAGAGCTTGGCAACGTTTCTCAATCTTTTGTCAAAATTGTCTAGAAAAGAAAACACGAAGTCGCACCTTTCCAATCAGGGATAGAATGTAAATTTAGGGCATGGCAATTAAAAGTAGTTCTAGTCCGCTCTGGTGTACATACAATACATCTTTCATGGATCCTACATAACGAGAGCTTGACCCATTCCAAGATAGTCAGCATCCTCCTCTGCCAAGGCCAAGGCCCCTGTGGAGATTCTAGATTGGGTTAGACGAAGAGTCGAAACCAGTCTTGCCAGCTGAGGCACCTTCCATGGCAGTGCCTGGAATGATATCAATCCCCTCTCTCTTGCCATCACCGTCGATTCTAGGATATCCCCCATTTCCTTACTGTCCCAAATCCCCTCTCTTATCCTGATTGAGCGCAATAAACGTACGCATCTCCACTGAACTTCGAAGTCGTTGCATGATGTAAAGACCAGCGTTATTGCCGGAACTACATTTGCGTCAAAGGAAAAGATGGGATCTTGTCCATATAGTTCAATCTCAATCAGAGATTCAACTTTCTGTAATATGGTATCAGCTGCGTCTCGACTGATCTCTTCGTCGAAGGACTTCATCTTGAGAAAAGCTGACCACATTGACTGCCCAATTGACAACATCGAAATCTGACGTAGTTCCTGTTTCGGTACAGTCCGCTCATCAATCTGGTTCTTGAAGAGGTCGAAGCGGACACTCCAATCATGATAGATATTCTCCAGGTCTAGTATGTTGAACACGTCATTTTCCGGAAGCATGGAATCGTCATCCCAGTATGGGGGAAATTCGCGACCGTCATATTCTGGGGAATTCTTCCACTCCACCTCAGCAATGTGCATTCTTACGCCATGCTCTGTTTCAATAGCAAATAGTGTTTGTGCTGCTGTACTAACAGAATCGAATGGGGTAGAATTTCTCGGGAAGTCGATGGTAGGGGCGGAATAGACGTAGAGCTCCGGAATGACATCTACGCCCATGTACATGGCAGCGTCTTGGCCAAGTCTTGACAGCAGGGCCCCGATGTCGTCGAAGAATTTAGACTTCTCCCTCGCCCTGTTCAGCTGTACACCGTTCTGTAGGCTCAGAGCAGCTTCTTGGTCTGAGAGTTGTCGGATCGATGCGAGGAGCGCACATCCGGCTTGCATGTGGCGGAAAGACTCGGAGTAACGACCCAGGAGATTTTCAACGCATATAAAAATCACACAACAAGTGAGAATGACCTCCATGTTTTTCTTTGATGGTGTGCGCGTAAACGATTCGATGTGACGTATCGCTTGGTTGTATTGTTGAATGGACATTTCTTCCAACGCTTGAAGTGATGAGTTGCCGGATGCCCCAAGGAGTTGCGATTTAAAGTGCTTGTGTGCACCTCCAAGGGCACAAATTGCGTACTTGATAGGCTCCACGGCATGGCCGAGTGGTAGAGCGTGGATGTACCAGAAATCCGTTGGTGTCAAGGCCGATGCCAAGTCTTGGATGGTGCAGGTTCGCACGTGATGGAATAGATCCATTTCCGTCGGTAATTGAGAGGCATCGAATATCAATGTCGGCGGTAGAGAAACCTGGGCGACGGGATGTTTGTGTCGCAGCACGAGCTGGGCAGTGTTGGGCGGGGATTCCTTGACCTTGGAGTCCTTGGTCTTGGACTTCGGTTTGCGACCCAAGACGACTTCATAACCGTCACAGACATGGCCGTCTTTTGTGCATCTGCGGCATTGGGGTTTTTCCTCGTCGCATTTGAGATGTCGGATTCTAATCAACAATGAGCAATAGCGCGCCGATATCTTAGCCTGGGTCAACGAACTTGCTAGTAACAAAGTTAGCACATCATACCAAAGGCGTCGGCTGCACTTCGTACCATGTAACACAGCCGGTTCTGACTCTAGGAGCCTTTGCTCGAGTCCATTTCGGGGGCTTGTCTTTTGCGCTTGCCATGATTAAGCTGGTTTGGGTAATCTGCGGCCTCCAGTGAAGTTTTCGGAGCATGTCGATGATTCCTTATATCAATGGGAGGTTTGCCGATTTATTGGAATATTCTCTTAGTTGCATAAAGTCATACCGCCGCTTAACCAGACCTGGAGAGGCTGTGCAGTCAGTGCACGGGTCCGCGACCCCCGTATCCATTTTATGGCATGTAACTTGATGTAAGTAGTTGGTCTCGCCGCTCCAGTAGTGTCTCGCCTGCCTGGGGCACTTTTGCGCCCCTGGCCGTGAGTCTGGGACGGAGGGACTCGGCGTGACCCATCATATGGGGTCTGAGGCCGGCCATTCCCCTTTGAACCGCGTTGCTACCATAGGGCAGCCACCTCCCATTCGCTATGTGACCTAGCAGAAAGTAGCCGAGCTGAGCCCCAACGCGCGCGCAATCACCGCGTGGTGTTTGAGAAGCTGAGAGCGTTTCATCTTCTACTAGCACTTCACTGCCCCGACCACATGTGAATATGACATGGTTTGATGTTTCTAGACGCCACTCGAAGCGGGTGCATCAGAAGGACGTATCAAAGGGATGGACACAGCAAAGGAATAGATGACGACTCCAATCTAGACTAATTGTTTTAATTTCCACCAATATTTAGGCCGAGTTCACTCAGCGGGTCGTGAGGGCAGTGTAGAACTCTAGGTTAAGGTACGTTGGGAGAAAAGGGGGCTTGGACATATTCAACCTCCTTTGGGATGGACCGAAGGTCTAAAAATACGCATAAAATACTGGCCATGGGTTAGAACTCGTACTGACATGAACTTATTCGCGCTACTACCAAAGGTGAAACTAGGGGTAACAACTGTTGCAAAAGATGAAGGTTTACAACTTGTTTGGCGGACTCTCTTAAGCCCGCGAAAAATGTGGGTTTAGGCTAGGTTCAACATCACCCTAAAATATCAAACGTCCGTCCTAGGCGTCCCCTTGCTTCTCAGTGTCGGTGTTCTGGGATTGATTTGTACCGAACTTCCGGACTACCAACCAGGCTGGAAACAAAGATAATCCCCAAAGCCCAAAGTTGAGGTAAGTACTGCCGACGGAGGCGAAGATGGGGACTGCACCCAACCCATAACTGATCGCCTGCCAAGCCGATTCAGTGCCTCTCAACAGAGCCGACAAGCGAATTGTTTCTTGGGGGTTTGACGATAATTCTCCAATGATGAAGAAGGCAAAGTTGTAGTTCAGTTGAAATCCCGAAACCAGAAAGACGAAGACCCCGAAGGCTCGACCGAATCCAGGATCACTCCAATCATAAACTGGCTGCGTGCGTCGGAATTCCGTGACGTTGATGGTCAGCCAAATCCACCACGCTCCCTGGAGCGTCATGATAACGGCAAAAGCCCACCGAGCTCGTTTCTTGAGTGCGATTTGATTCTGATCCAACCATAGGCCAAGAAGATTCCCGGCGATGACGGCGACAATGCCCGAGACAAATGATCCCAGTGCTCTTGCCCGTACGCTGAACCAAAGCGCGATGTATGTGAAAAAGACAGCTTCTGAGTACACTGCCTGGCCAATCCACAAAATGAGAAGCAGGAACTCTATGCGTAAGAATGTTTTCGTAGTTGCCTTGAACTCTTCCCATGGGTGGTCGAAGATGGAGAGCTCGACCTGTTTGCCATCTGATCGCTGGACCTGCGACGGGCGATTGAGCAGCAGCGCCACGAAAGGGCCGCAGCATTGAAGGGCGATGAATATCAAGTAGACGTTGTGCGATACCTTTCCAGCCTGGTCTCGATCCACATTCATACCCAAGTTGATCGCGCCACCTAGAATTTGGCCAAGTCGAGTCCAGGTCAACCAGTACGCGACCATTCTCCCTCTGTTCTTTGGCTCGGGGTAAGTGATTCCGATAGCAGCTTCGGCCGCCCAGAATATTCCAGCCGAAACACCACAGAGTGCAGCACCAAGGATAACCAGCCACTCAACCCCGTAACGATTGTTCAGGTATAAGCCCGCACTGTACGGTGCGAATCCGATGGTTCCTACGATTAGGGCACCCTTGATGCCGATGTATTTGACAATGCTGCTGGTGGCCCAACAAGACAGCACCATTAGACAGAATGTGAGTGCATTGCCGGTGTTGACGAGGTATGGCTTTTGTGCACCTCCTGCACCCAAGGAATTCATCGCTCCCCAAAGGCCAGGCGCAGCAAAGCTACATATTCCGAGAATGGTTGCATTGTATGTAGGCGAGCGGTACCACTTCACTATCCCGGTGTTAATAATCAGCCACCAGAAACGGTAATGCGCAGATACTCACCTGGATGGTTTTCGATTTCGACAGTCCTAGCATTGTCATGCGGAGCATCTTTCCCGTCCGACATGGCCTTGAGCGACCTAACGCACGCAAGTCGGAAGTGCTCAGCTTCAGTATTCGACGAGAGAATTAAAGATAAAGACAATACCGCCAGTTTAGATGTGCTACTAAATGGAACATTCAAATTTCTGTTGATTGAATTTTTCAGAACTGGTACGCTCATATATACCAGTCGATCAGCATTGGGTCCACAGTAGGTTACCTGTAGCACGGCTTGGTGTAGTCACACAATCACGCAATAGAACCCCGGCAATCAAACATGCCCACATGGGCTTTTCGTCACTTGATTGTAACAATCGATGGATGAGAGACCCCGCATTTCGGATTACTTAATTCCTTGACGGAAGGCGTGCTCTAGCCAGCCCACTGCCAAGATATATCCTAACCTCGAGCAGTTCGCGGCGGCATATAATAACCATATTTGGCGATTTACCCACCCGGACTCTCATTACTAGGCTACTTTGACCATGTCGTTGATATCTATCTAGATATCTCCGAGACTTCCAGGCCAATGGCCACGTCTTGGGCGGCCGACACTTGTCCAAGAGGAGGCAACAGTCCGCAAGCACGCCATCCGAACTATTGATCTGCAACCTAGGAAGATAGGATTGCCAAGGAAAATCGTGTGCAACCTGGACAACCCATCTCAACGCATACGCGTCCTTGTTTTCGGGAAACGCGGCCAGGTTCGTCCCTCTCATTGCTCACAGATTCCGCGGAAGGACAAGATATCTCTACGTTCACCAGCCGTTTCTGTGAACTACAGATAAGGGTTGAAACGAGGCAAACGGGCTGTAGACAACTGCAAAAGGATTTGCTGATTTTACCATAGCTGTTCTTATCCAAGCCGCCCAATCAGTTGCTCGTCGTGCCGACCCAAGGTCAACCGCCAACTGTTGGGCACCGCAAGAAACATGCTCAAGGTTCTTCCCCGCCACTCAATCGAGCTCCTCTTGTGTTTCAGCTAGAAACTTATGTAGAGAGCGTAGATGGTTGTTACTGACTCTACTGTCCTTTACGGAATCAAGGATAGGTGGTTGTCTGGGATTGGTTGCCCTCAGTTGCTGTGGCAGCATCCCAAATATACCTCGTTTCTTAAACTCAGGGACTAAATATTTGGCATGATCTTCAACATATCTAAGAGTAATCCCGTAGGGAATATTAAAACCACCGATATTTGTTTCCTGGATCTAACTTTCTAGGATGTCAGCGACAGTTTTCGCGGTGCCCAGTGCTCGTCTGCGAGGGTATCCTCAAGTGGGTTCTTGTGCAACGCGTACTGTAGCCTCCATAATATTGTCACTCCCTAGGATTGTCGCATTACAGTTTTCCGTCAAGCTTTGCATACCTGGTGGCCCGGTGAACAAGAAATATGTCCCTCGTGCTCGTTGTGTGCAATGCCTGTCCCGGCGCGTACAACATAGATTCTGGCGATGAGTTTGGCGCTTTGAGGATCGTGACCTTACAATAGGCAACCTGAAAATAACTTGTCAACTGGATGAACTCTGATTTAAAGTCAATACAACACACCAACAGTGGTACTCATATATCCTAGATTGCAACAAGAATCCACCTCGAGGAAGCCCAGCCCCCAGCTGTAACCTTCATGCCGGACGGTAGTCCTTTGATATCAGGTTTTACTCTTAGGCTGCGATGTCCGTTGTTTATTATGCCACTTCCACCCACCAGGTACAATTAGTCAGGTCCCAGGAGCCGCCACCCAGCATCGTAGCGACCAAGGGTTTGGTATTCGTTGCTGGAGTGCTCGACTTCAGTATCGACAGAGAGGAGAGGCGCGATGTCCTCCGCGAGTGCGCTAAAAGATTACGAAGCTTAGAAAATTAGGTACCGAGAGCACTAAAAGTTAGGTACTGCGACTGCTGCGAAATGCGAGACTTTCGGCTCCCATAGGGTGGACCGTGCACCCCCGCCACCAGATCAATGAGAGGCGTAGTCCAGACCATATCGCAGTGAGATCCGACACAGGTTGGCCAAGGACGCAACAACTAAAAGGTCTATCAAGACATCAGCTCTGTAGGGCGATCTTGCCTTGCAGTAAGAATAATTGCTGCAATTACGGGATATCGGACGATACAGGGACGAGTTTATGCTTAAATAATTATTGCAGCAGTGGAGGTGATGTCTGTAGCTCTGCGTGCAGGACTCATACTGCCATAGACGGCTCGCAGTGAAGTGGTTTCCAGCTGCCTTAGATTTGGACAATAGTTTTCTTGCGAGCGATTCCCTATCCGCTCCGAACTTGGCGTCGTTACCGATCGGTGTAAGTTCTCAGGTGCCGCTGGGTGGATTTCGTATTATGTCGCGAAAGGTCGCATACCCGGAATCTTCTGCCTGCCTGGTGGTCTTGAGTAGAACGCGAAACCCGTTTGTTGTAAAGTGCTATAGCTGAATCTGGACGTGGTGCGTAAGTTCTGCAAAGCCTTGGATGAGATATTGATCTCAGATCCATTTGATCGACCTCAAAAAGATATTCTGTTTCTTGGTGCTGAAAATGCGGTGTTTCTTGTTGAGTTGATGGGGCGACACTTTTCCCTCAACCGAACATGCAACTTTTAATTAGTGCCAGCACCACGCGACAACCTCAAATACTCCATTCCAGGATCTGATGTGACCGGCGACCTAATCGTTGTCCTTCGTTCTGTGCAGTTTAAGAATCCTTCCAGCGACAGGAGCTTGTCTCCGTCCATGGCCGTGGTCGATTCCAACAACTCCCCCTTCCGAATTGCCCGCGAGTGCGCTAAAAGATTGCTGAGCATCCATTAAAATGAGGTACCCAGAGCACTAAATATTAGGGAGACGAGTGCTAAGGGTTAGGGAGGACGAGCGCTGTAAAATTAGACTTTCGGCTCCCGTGGCGGGAACCGTGCTCCAAGTGACCCGCCAGCACCTGCGAGAACACCACCGCGGAAAGTCATGATATGAAATCCCATATATCAAAAAGAAGCAAAAAAGAAATCCTCGTACAGAGAACTTATAGCAATTATACGTTTCGATCGTACGACCTCCGGGTTATGAGCCCGGCTGAGAGGAGTTAGTCGATATTCGAGATTTCTTAGGCTCAAATGTGATAACTTACCGCGCTTCCACTGCGCCAAATTGCTTTGACTGATTGGTAACAGTGATCCAAAGATTGTACTATGAAGGTGTAGCAACATCCATTCACTCGGCCAAGGTTGGGACACTTGGGCTTTGGCTTCCTGCACCGGGTTTATTGTTAATTGTTAAATATTTCTGGGAGACGTCGGGACTCTCTGCAGTGACGGCCTGGCAATGCCCGGAGGTCAGTCCGGAGGTTCGGCCCAGAGGTCCCGGGTCCGGAAGACGGAGTCTAGACCACTCGGTCGCCATATCTAAGCCTGATATGCTCGCTTCCGGCTTCCAAGGATTGTCAGACGTTCCAAGGTGATCCATAATGCGACACGGATTAATTTCGAGGCGGAATGGGACATTGAATTTCTTGTTCGTTTACCAGCCGAGTACATATTTACGGAACAGACTGACGCTATTTGAAAATCATCTTAAACTACAACATTTGTCAGCCCTATTCATGCCAATCACAATCCCCTCCGCACAAGAATTCGCTCCTTGTAAATCGACCTTTGTCCAAGTAGTTTCCCGAGGTACACCAACCGGTGGTTGCACCGAGTGAAAGCTGCATCCCTGTCGTGTACAATTGAAGTCCCACGCCCTTCGCGTCAGATCCTTCGTTTTGGGGACTTTGGATCCTCTCCCGGTCCCAGTCCAAGATAAATATTAATCAATATCCAAGAACTCAGAGTCCATCAGGGGCGTCGGCGTACCGCCTGAAGACGGGATCGCTCAGGAGCCTCTCCATGGCCGAGCTCTCGACACCAACAAACGCCTCAACACCACCCCTCTTGGGATCGGGTAGAACAACCTGCATAGTGTGGGTAATTCCAACTGCCGGAGGTCGCAACGCCAGCATGTTGCCACCCAGGGCGGAACCCCACTCAATGTCGTAAAAGGGGAACTCGCGCCACGACGACTGGATCATGTGGTTACCGGGCATGTCGAGGAACACAACAGGTGCGAGGCGATTCAAGTCCTCAAGACGGTCCACGATCGTCATCAACTCATCTAAGTAAGTGCCCTCGGCCTTGATCAGGGCACGTCGGGAGATTATTGCCAAATCGGCAAGCGTGGCCTCGTTGACAACCTTGTCGAGGTCGAGCATGGCAGGGGCAAAGCCAAGGATGTTACCGATGGTATATTTGTGGACCGGAACACCGGCTCGTCGGCGAGCGTCAAGGGCGATACCCACTTGAGATAGACCAGGGGCAGGCGTCGCAGCGTCGGCACCACCAGCAGTGACATTCGGGTGCTGGGCCACCATGGTGGAACGCCAGATGAGTGCTGTCAAGGCATCGTTGGTAGAGACGAAATCTGGGAGATCCTCATTCTTCAACAGTTTGGCATTGGCGGGAGATGCCTCCTTCTTGAGAGCAGTGAGGTTCTCAGGAGAAATATAAAAGACGTGGCCGTGGTGGTTGGGCATCGACAACTTGGGAGGGACGCCAGTGGGGGTGAATGGGAGTTCAATGTACTCATGGTGGACCAGGTCCAGCTCAGCATTGGAATCGGAGGGCTTCATGAGCTTGGCTCGGTCATCTGAGGGGATCTCAACCGGATTTGTGATGGGGAGGCCTTGTGCACGGCGGACATCCTCGGCAAAGATCTCAGTAAACTTGTACGCCGTGGTGTGGTCGGCAAAGGCGTGGAGGAAGAACATGTTCAGCAGCAGGCCGCCGCGGATGAAGTTGGCCTGCATCATGGTGACAGTCAAGTGGTCGCCAGCCTGGGGCCACTCGCCGCCGAGACCGCGCTTGGTGACAACCTCAGGGTCCAGAGCAGAGGCAGGGAAGCCTCGAGCCTTGAGCTCTGCAAAGCTAGGGAAGGCACCCTCAGAACGAAGGTCCTTGACGGCAAAGTCGTCGACCTCATCGCCGTAGTGACGCAGCTGCAGCATACCGGCCTGCTTTCCCTCCATGGGGATAGCCTCACAGCCAGCAACCGGGGTGCGATCCTTGAAGGACTTGTAGCTGGTCTTGAGGAGCTCGGCTAGGACGTCTATGTCGTAGTCCTCGGGCAGCTCAAAGAAGAAAATGTTTCGTACCCAACCCTTGGGACCAATCTGCTCGGTAGGGAGGAGGGGAGGGGCCAGATCGGGCGAAGCATTGACCTCAATGGTAGCCTCATGCTTCTCGTCGAGCTCTGGTCGATCGGTAGATACGACCTCAATCGGCATTGTAGTAGCCATCTTGAAAGATCACGTATGGATTCGCTCCTTGAGAAATCGGATGTTGCTTGGGAGTCAGTCTCGAGTAAAGAGTAATGATGAAAAGTCTCCTGAAGAATTGAGGATGAAAAGATTGAAACTTGAGTCCAGGCTGCCCATAATTATGCAAAAGCGGCATGACAGGTCGCTGATCATATACTCTTGCAGAATCGTTATCTCCCTGCATCTCCCCTGACAACGTTTCAAACATGTACAGGTGCCAGAAGGGTCTCTGGGGGAGTTCAATTGGGTTGTCTAGTTGCCCATTGGGAAGGAGCCCTTGTTTCCATGTCGATGGATGGCGGGCATTGTACATCCAGACACGCCATCAAACCCGCCCATGATACGACGTCTGCGGTGCCTGGCGAAAGGGTTGTTGGTTGATGTGCAGTTGGCTCAGGGATTGCCCGGTACAACCGGCCAGATCTAGAGAATCCTGCGACGCTAGGTGGGTATGTTCAGGATGGATTGGGAGTACGTAACCCACGTATGTGGTCCTATCTGGACGCGATATCAGGAAACCCACGTGTTGGTTCGGGTATTTGCAACGTTGTGCTGAGGGATGGGCAGAGAGCGGTCCGTGGAGAAGGAAACGCAGCGGAAATAAACGCACATGCCAAAGAGCAGCTCGTGGACGCCTGTCATTCCTTGCCGATCGAAATATCCGACCTCCTCCGATGGAATCGCCGGGAGTTTAGAGGCCCCCGGGCAGCCTCCGGGCGGGCCCGGCTCCACCGAACCCACTCCCCGACTCCGTGTTTCAGGGATTCCAGTCCCCTTCCCCTTACCACCACAGTAGGAATCGCCAGGAATACATGGATGCCGGAACCGGGAACTTCCCTCCTGCAGCGCGGTGCGGCGCAGCATCCGCAGCGGAACAATCATGCCACATTGCTCCGTTTTCCTTTTTACTCGGCCGTGGGAACTCCCATATCGTGCCAAACGGCATTGACCTGCAGGACACGACCAGTAATGATCGTCCAGACCATGGATATACATGGATATAGCTGGATAGAATCGGCGAGCAGTTCCCCGTGCCTGCATGTACGCTTGCGCAACCAACAAACTATTAATTAACAAGTCCCGTGTGCCGGACCAACACCGTGGGTACTAGTAACGAACCCATCCCAATCGCCATCGCATGCTGTCGGTTCGTCGTCATTCATTCACTGGTTGAAGGGAAGCAGAACTTGGGGATCATGACTGTCGACCCGGCTATCCTGGCTATCTTTGGAGCGGCCCCAGATGGCCTCGACCTCGACGAGCAAATTGTCACGACTTACAATGTCGTTGTGTGCGTTGTGCTCGGCATCGCCGCGGCTTTTGTTGGGCTTCGATTCTACGTGCGTCTATTCAAGGGATCTAACCTTTGGTACGATGACTGGGCCATCGTCTTCGGCATTGTAAGTTTATTCATGGTCACGTTAACGGCCTCGGCATGAGGGATTGGAACTAACCATCATCTACTCAACAGTTTTGCACCAGCGCAACAGTAGCAACCACAATTTTGGGTAGGTGAGGAGCGATTAACCCCCGTCCATTCACATTTGGTCACTCATATCCACTCCTTATAGCTGGAAATCATGGCGCCGGCGAGCATATCTGGTCAACTAACATCTCACGATTCATCAAGCTTATCAAGGTATGCAGCATCTCAAAAGTCAAGAAGAACAATGAATTGACCAGTTACCTAGCTTGTATACGCGGAACCCTACATTTACGCATTGGCAGTCACATCCACCAAAGTCAGCATCCTGCTCCTCTACCACCGCCTCTTCCGCTCAAAAAACGACTCGAACCGCGTCTTCACGATCATGTTCTGGGTGGCTGTTTTCCTGACGAGTATATACCCACTGATTCTATGGATTACCATGGCCTGCGCTTGCCAGCCAGTGAGTTACTACTGGAACCAATATCTCGGAGCAAAGGGCACCTGCATCGACACCCACCTATTCTTCCTCCTGCTTGGCATAGTCAACATGCTCAACGACATTATAATTCTCCTCGTTCCCATCCCGAGGATTTTGCAGCTACATTTGAAGAAGAGGGTCAAGGCATCCATTGTCGGCATTATGTTGCTCGGAAGCTTGTAAGTCCCTCACGTACTTCCCCCACCGTGGTGATCAGAACTGATTTATCCCAGTGTTTGCGTAGCGAGTATCGTACGAATTTACTACCTCAACGGGCTCTTCAAGAATGTCGACGTCGCATGGTGGATGGGTCCCTCCTTCGCCTGGTCCAGTATTGAACCATCTGTAGCCATCATCTCGGCATGCCTGCCTACGCTAGCGCCGCTGTTTCGCATGGGCCGGAATAAGTCTACGAGCAGCCCTTACTATGTCAGTGGCGAGAGGACCGGTCAGTCCGCGACGGGAAACTTGCATTCGCGGAATGTCCATGGCCGCTACAACGCCGGGCATTCCAGGATTGAGGATGACGAGGTCGAGCTCACATACAAGGTGCAGGGCGGTGACTCTTCGTCAAACCGCAGCCCAGAGAGTCAAGGAAGCTCGGAATATGATCGTAATATCATGGTCAAGACTCATGTGTCAGTTGTGAGACAGGGACGGGAAGATCCTGCACGACGCAGGTAGGGTTGATTGACAGTGGAGAGGTGTCCATGCTGCTATAAAATCGGCCAACTGCCGATAGTACGCAGAATAGGACGGCAGAGCGTCTCGGGTACGGTGCAGCACATGGGAGCACATTCTCATCACAAGGGCGAACCGCTGAGACGCGTCACTAGGCTTGCTTGTCTTCTAAACTGTTCCTAGCGGCAGGGCTTATCCTGTAAAAATCATTCAAACACATACAATTAGACTACTAGGGCGGCCTGTTCATTAATATGTACCACAATATGAGAGAAAGCAATGGCAACATTGAAAGCCAATAGCAAGAAAATCGCTCGGGCGTACAAAGTTGATTGCCTGTTATTTCACGTTAATCGACCAAATGTGATACAAGACTTGTTCGACCTTCCCAGTTGATCGTTCCTATCTGGCAAATGTTGCACTTGTGGTAGGCCAGCGATCCAAGAGGATGAGCACGTTTTCTAGCCGAAGGAGTAGGAATTCAATCCATGTTATGCAGTGACAGGCACAAAGGGTTACATGGGCTGTGAATCCGTTTGTCCCGATCGTGCCATCGACTGGGGTATTTGCTTGGCCAAACAAGGCTCCCTGGCATGTTCTCTCGGCGTCAGCATTCTATCTCAAGGTTGGTCGGAACCCGTACAAAATGTCACGCCACTGGGAGTGCCGTGCCGAGGTTGCATCGGCCAGACGACAAGAAAACGGCCGTAAAACAGACAGTGGCACCACTAAAAGATAACGGCTGGAAATCTGTTTCACAGACTTAGCACCCGTCTGTGCTCTAGTCGGCAATCTCCTGGCGTCGTGATTCCTCAACCATTCATTTTGCTGGGCAATGGGGAACTCGAGAGTTGAGGCACGAGGCATGTCGTGCAACATGCAAGCAAACAGAGCCTTTCAAAAGCACGACCGAATTGTCTTCCCCGGAGGATCCGCATCTCGGCCAAATCATGTTTTCGTCTAAAATTAAGGCCGTCTAAAATTAAAGAATTGAGAGAGAAAAAGATGTGCGTGTTGGGCCAAGTCAACTGCACATCCTGCCATGGACTCCACATGGTTCGGATCCACCGCTGTCGCGGCCTTTTGGACCGGCATCCTGGTTTTCCCACCGCTGTAGTGTTCCATGTCAAGCAGTTTTGCTGGAGCCCGAGCCCCGGTTGCGACAATCTCATCTTTCACAAGTCGCCGATCAGCATGGGGCATTGCCACACTTGTCGCTCGGATGAGGATGAGCCAGTCACGGGTACGTTGATAACCAGCAGTGGGAAAGATTGGGAATTGCCATCTAACCGTCGCTAGAGGAGACCATTGAAGATTTGGCGAGGAGTTGCTGGCAAATTGCTAGGAATAGATCGTCGCGCAACCAAACTCCCAGTCTATCAGGCTCACAACCGTCTCAGTGAGCATCACTGGGATAACCCCGGTCATGTCCTCGGGTATACGGACAAAACAACCATTTCTAGCATTCTAATTAAAAATCTGGGTACATCTATTTCACGTGACTTGGCTCTCATGTCCTCACTATCTTGTCATCTCCTCATTCGGCACCAGCAAGAAACGTCAAAACGTTTCGTCTGCCGCGTAACCTTAACCTCCCTACTCCATCGCCTTCACACCAGTAAGCTCGCAGCTCAAGGTCCACAACTTGTTCTCCCCTTCTTCGTTGAATGCATGCGGTGCATATCCAGGGTCCAGGACGGACATGGCATCTTGTGCAGGCCCCGCCACGCTGCAGTCGCTCAGATACTTGCCGCCCTGACCCTCCCAGACCTTGGCCGTTGCAGCCCAGGTGCTCGTTGCGGCACCCTGCTCCGCGGTCGTCATGTTGGCCATCATAGCGGTGTCTTTTTGCCACTCCGCCATCATTTCAGGCGTCACATTCTGGAACAGTCCAGTCAGGGAACCACCTGGGTGCACCGACACTGCGTGGACGCCACGCGAGCCGTAGACGCGATCGATGTAGTTGGCCATCCAGATGGCGGCGGTCTTAGACTGCCCGTAGCTTACCCACGGGTCGTAGCTTTTTGTCATGTTGACGTCGTCCCAGTTGATGGCAGAGTATCTGTGCGCGGCCGACGTGAGAGCAACGACACGCGAGTTGAAAGACGGAGTGCTGCCGTTGATGAGGGCGGGGAGCAGCAAGGCTGTCAGTGTGAAATGGGCCAGGTGGTTTACTCCGAATTGCTGTTCAAATCCGTCCTTGGTCTTACTTCCTTCTGGCGTCGCCATGATTCCTATTATCTGATGTCAGTATCATAGCCAAGACACATCTTGTAAGGATATGCGGTGAACTTGCCAGCGTTGGCCACAA
This sequence comes from Ilyonectria destructans, assembly GCA_020740775.1. NCBI lineage: Eukaryota > Fungi > Ascomycota > Sordariomycetes > Hypocreales > Nectriaceae > Ilyonectria > Ilyonectria destructans. Next base: position 1,119,152 of record JAHEWK010000011.1, read on the forward strand.
GGATGTTCAGCTTAGTCGACTTAGAAAGGAAGGTCTGTGCAGCTTTCTTAACTGATTCAAGCGAATTCATATCCATCTCGATGACTTCCAGCTTGCCAGCACCCTCAGACGACTTGAGGATGCTATCGACAACGCCCTGCGCCTTCTGGAGGTCGCGGGCGGTGATAAAGACATGGGCGCCGGTGGCCACGAGAGCTCGCGCCGTCTCAGTTCCGAGCCCAGAGGTGCCTCCAGTCACAAGAGCGACCTTGTCAGCCCACTTGTTGGTGAGATCGTTGTCGTTGATGATTTGAAGCGCAGTGGGTCGTGCGTCACCCGGTCCTTTGGGGTTGGAGAATTGGGTGGTGTAAGGCTTAAATGAGTCAGACATGGTGTAAGTGGTGAGGACCTGAGGCTGAAGTATTTGGAAAAGTTGAGTTGATGGTCTTTGTCTGTGTCTTGAGGTTGAAGTGTGTTTGGTGATGAAACTCAAGAATGGGAGGACCGAAGCCCTCATTTATAGGCATTTTGCGGTTTGCTAGACTCGGCAGCATCCTCCCGACCCAGGGCATGAAGCGGACGCGTAGAACGACGAGCGGCCTCTTGGAGGTTGAAATATCCGCTTTAATAGATCGTATACTAGATTGTCCGCCCCGATGCGTCACGTAGGGCTGTAAGCTGTCAGCAGCGGGCTGCGACGGCGAAGTGGGGCCGTGGAGCGGGGTTTTGGAGCGGGATTTTAGAGCGGGGACGACGCCAATTGCCCGCTCTGATTCTCCGCTTGCGACAAGAACTCCCGCTCATGCCCGCTCGTCTATCCGCTCGCCGCCTCCTAGTTCCGGGCTCGGACTAACAAACGGCATCGCGTCCTCCCGTCGGGACAATGTTCGCTACCGCCGTCGTATCTCCGGAGCCGTGCGCCGTCCAGTCCCCGAGCGAAAGTGTAGGCCACGCAGCGCAAGCGTGTCGACAATGCAGGCACGGCTTCTTCCACCGCGCCAACGGATTACTACTGTTTTCTGACTTCATTCGTCGATAGTCGACTAAAGAGGAAATGCCTGCGAGAACTCCCGGTCTGCTCTTTGGTACGTTTCTAACCTTCTGCGATCATCACAAACTGACCAACAACCTGAAGTGCATCCGTCTTGGCAAGACCTGCCAGTATCCAGCACGTCGCAAAGCTTACGGTTCTCGAACCACCGAGAAAGATCAATCTACCTCACCAGCCGTATCTTCTACTTCGAGCAACAGCGATGTCACAAATCCATTCCCCGATGCCTTCTTCATTGACACCGAGCGCTTCCGCTCCGTCCCACATTCCACGCTGAGGAACGCCTACCCTATACCTGAACAGGTTTCGCAATTGCTTGGTCTGGACGTCAATGCAATCTGCGAGCTTTACTTCGGCTCCGTTGACACGTGGTTTCCGTTTATCAGCAAAAAAGGCTTGAATCTGAGTATTCAATCTAATCTGCCCACGGAGACTCCAGGATTGGCTCTTTTGCTTCTTTGCATGAAGCTCATTTGCAGTGCGCCACAGCTCGATACATCAGCATCAGACTCTACACTTTACAAAACGGCAAAAAGCTTCTTGAATACCATCGAGGAGGTGTCACCAGTAGCTCTTCATGTATTCCAGTCCCTTGTCCTCATCGCATTGTACGAGGTTGGGCATGGCATCTTCCCAGCTGCGTACTTGACTGTGGGCCGCGCCGTTAGACTTGGGATTCTGAGAGGCGTCCACGACCGAAAGAACTCTACTCAACTTTTTGTTGGACCACCAACTTGGACCTATGTTGAAGAAGAGCGCCGTACATGGTGGGCCACATCGATACTTGAATGGTCAGCTCATTTCACCCATAATTGCATCCCTCTCAATGCGTTCTTCTCAGCTTACACTTCAAGCTTTGTCAATCTCAATCCTACCGGTCTTCCTCTTGCCATCCCAGAGCCGGCGCGCGGTGACCTGTTACCTACGACAGATTCGGAGTGGTTCCGAGGTAAGATAGGACCAAACCAGGCTCTTTTCATGACCGGTTTCGCGCCCAATTCGACAATCGGTCCCTTTGCGAGGGTCTGTCAAACGTCGCACATTCTCGGGCGCGTCATCAACCATAGAAACTATCGCAAAGACTCCCAGAACTGGGAATTCATACTCGACGAGGCTATCCAGTTGAACGCAACCCTGACTGCCCTGGATAGCTATGTCTCTCAAGCCATGGAGGCTCAGCCAGATGACGAGGCAACGTCTGCCATTGACGTTGCCCTATGCACTTGCGCACGACTAGTGCTTTACCAACTGTACGCATGCAACGAACCCGACGTCCTGGCACCTCGACGAGCGGAAGAAACCGAGATGCAGGCCGACTCCATAGCCGGGATAAAGCAGATCATGTCCACTCGCAGCCCGGCGCTCGCCCGATGCGTCCTTCGACAGGGTACGGAAAACCTAGACAAGTCCAACCCGCTAGTCATACAGTGTCTTTATGATGCCGCCACTGAGTGCCAGTGGTTTCTTCGCGAGGGCGACGTGGTTGAGGGGACGGAAACGACCCTGCAGCTGGTCATTGGGGCACTGAACTTGCTTGCGCGGCGATGGGCACTTGCAGGTAAGTTTCACTCTGCTGTCGACTTGTCAAGGATGACTGAAGTATGAATTTGCTAACGGGTTTTCCATCTGATTTAGAAAAATGTCTTGAGCTACTGAAACGGTCAGACGAGCATTAGGTCGCGAGGAAGCATGGTGTATGTTTTGACCGGGAATGCATCAACTGCTGTGAGATGAATCCATACCACCCATTAACCGAGAGCTCTGGATGTACACATTCGAACTAAGGAGGTGGCAGTGCGTCAAGCGCCGGAATTATACAGTTTCACTAGTATGAAGGCTTTCAAAAATAGCCATGGAGTAGTTGGAGATCACAAGCCCATGCGAATAATGGTGAACCCCTCAAGCCACTTCAGTTTTAATTTCGTTTGAATCAACTTAGGGTCACTAGGTTGATTAATGAAGTGCCTCCGTCTCTTCCCATTGCAGCTTCTGATAGTTCGGCCATCTTAGCCCATCCCCTGCACGCATGATTCTGGCGTGGTCATTTATTTGATATGACGATGCTAAGCTGGCAGGGTCAGGTGAAAGAAATCCATAATTTGTCAATGCTGATCTCTGACATGGGCTGGATCATGGGAATGTGTCAATCGCGTCCTTACGGCGGCAGTGCCGATGGGTTGGTGTCTTGGACTTGGTTCACTCACTGAGAAGTTCCAATGGCCCAGAAGCTCCATTGGACCCTAAGTGTGTCTGAGTCATATCCGGGCGCAGGAGAGTGCCACTCATTGAGAAGGAATGAAGTTTGACGCAGAAGGGAAGCAAGACAGACAGTTGACTCAGATACCAGTCCGACTGCGGTCTCGAATGTTCTTTTGTGACCAGTCCGTACTGAAACCTGGAAAGTTGTGACTGACTTATTCTCATGCTGTACTAGTAGCCTTACGAAACCCTCTCCAGGATCGATTCGGCACAGGGGCGAATGTGGAGCGAATTCGATACAGCCACGCCGTGAGCAGGGTATGCATTCCAATGCGTACTATTGAACGCCACTGTTGAACGCCACGCACCCTTTCACCGACAGGTCATAACCTACCTTCTGAGTTCAGTCAAATAAAATTAATCAGGCAAGGAAAAAATAAACATATGGTTTCTATTTGTGGCTGTGTTGTCTGTGCGTGTAATTATTGTGGCTGTCCTCCTTGGAACCTTGCAACTCCGGCAAAGCCAGTAGGATAATGAATGTAGCTCTGTGTGCCCTGTATGCCCTGTGTACATCATTTAATGTCGTAAAATTAAATAAATCACTTGCTCACCCGCTCAAAGAACTGGCCGATCTTATGCTCAAATGGAGCGAGTGGATGCTCCTCACCTATCCCTAGGTCGGTAAGCTTGTACCTGGGGTTTGTCGTGTGCATCGCCATGTAACCTCTGATACTGTCATTCCAAGACTTCTCGTATATACCCCTGCCCTTGAGAATTTTCTCAACGCGTCGAGCAGACTCTATTGTCTCCTTGTTCACCTCCTCTACCACAGTAAGCACTGGCTTTCCACTGCATGTGGCACGGTTGTGGATATAATTTCTCGTATCGCCACCGAGTTCTTCCTTGTAGAAACTATCGGATATTAGCGGCTGATCAGGGTCTGAGCGCGGGGTACTCACGATAAAACATCATTGGAAATGTTGATAAAGTTTGCCATATCTGGGATCGCCTCCAAGAACGCCCCAACATCGGGATAGAGCGCTTTGGGATAACAGAACACGGCATATGCTTGGTCCATGCCTGACATATCTCTATAAAAGTCTGGAAATTTCTTCCCCGCTCTTGTGACGCACATGTTTTGGAACCCATCGTGTCGCTCCAACAAGTTGCTTGTCAGAAACTTGAGGACAGAGATTTGTAACATGTTTGCTAGGACGGGATCAAAATGATCATGGGCCTCTCGGATCAACCCTGCGATACCCTCGAGAAGGTTGTTCGGTTGGGCTTCGCCTCGAAAAAATCGCTGGTGGAAAAGGAGCGCCTCCTCTACCATCTCGTTGCTCTGACCGACTATGTCATCGTACTGGACGACGAGCCAGGTGAACAGACCGACATAACCCTGGACTTCAACTGGATGACCAGGATGGGCAAGCTGCCTGACGTTAACAATCATGATCATCAAGAAACCTGTCGCTTTGACCTACCAATCCTTCAGCATAACCCAGTCGAAATCCCTTGGAGGATATTGGGGTGTCCAGGGGCACGCCGATCTCAACGGCCCTCGTATACATGTACTCTAGCAAAGCCTCAACGGCCTCGCCTTTCAGCTGCGGGGCTCCCGGATAACGTAATTGCGTAAGCATTTGCGCACAGATCGGCCCGACAAGCGAAGCCAGACGTTTCGGCTCCCTGGTCAGATCATCCTCGAGTCGGATTGAGTTTCGAAAGAGGATTCCACTGAGGGAACTGTATATCCTCTGCCAAGCCGAAGTGGTAGCGTGAACCCGGGAGTGAAGCATTTTACTGAATACAGACTGGGCTGAAAGGGTGAAAGAACTGGGGAAATAAAAAAGAACTAGAAAAAGCAACAAAAAGGTTGCACTGATGATATGGGGGATACTATGTACTCTAGGCTAAATAATGAGTGAAACGTACCAGACCGGGGACCCCTTGTTTCTTTGTTAGAACCAGGACAAAGAAGTAAGTGGACGTGCTACGTTGTCTACGAAGGGAAATGGTGGGCGACGTTAGGTCGTAGACGGGCGACTCCGTCCAAATGAAGGTGGATATGGATGGCTTCTTGCCTAATCTAGCTTCTTGGCCGGTGCGCTCATCATCTGTACAGTGAAGGATGCAATGTGAAGCCTGTGCTATTGGTTGGAACCTGTATTTGAAGGATGCCAACTCACATACTTTGAAGGCTGATATGCGCGCAGTTCGACAAGAGTTCGTGCCTCGTCATCGTTCAAGCGCGCGACGATCCACTTGCCAAATGCAAGGCCACGGCTGACCAGTCGTTGTGTATTCGTACCGCAGGGGTGTTGGTTCTTGCTGCATTGCCGACATGCAGGACAGCCCACGTTATAGCGTGCGGAACCGAGACGGTGGGCAGCCAGATAGAGGATAGCACGCAGAGCGGCTAGTGAACGAGGTAATAAATTAGACGACTCTTCTGCGACGGAGAAGTTGGACGTCTCTTGCCAGGACAATACCACCGTATTGCCCCGGAGTCATGGCTTATTCTTGGGCTGCTTCGCTACGTAGTAGCACTAAAGCTGGGGTTTCATATTCCTTTGTTCACGCCACTTCTAGCACAGCCATGAGGAAGAGAGTTCAGCTCCAAGACGTTTTCAGCGACGCCCCGAATGCGAGCGGTGGGTCTGGAAGAAACAAACATGGGGAAAAGGGGCGCAGGAGTTCAGGACTCTTCATTCCGGACTAGTCTAGAAGTGTAGCTAGACGACGTTGTACGAACGCTAAATGGCCACTACTCCAAAAGATAACAAAGATCACCAGCCTAGACTCTGAAGTGGCGGAAGTGCAGGCAACAAGGGTCCATCCGACTAATTTACTTTCATACCAGCGGCGCTGCTAAACTCACAAGAGGTTAGGGGTGACACCTCACGCACCACCCTGAATTCCACCAACACGGCAAGGAGATACCCGGCGGGTACGTAGCGCTCCCTCGCCGCTTGGTTTGCAGCGTACATTGCATGGACGGTATAAAAAAAGCAAGTTCCGGATCCATGTGGTCTGGAATGCTCAGGTGCGTTCCCTAGCGCTTCCGATAACGCCATGCGTGCCCGAAGACGCACGAGTTGGGCGAGCTGGGGGGACTTGCGGGTACAATATGTAAATGCCGACACCCCGACCCTTTGCTGACATCTGGTTCCCTTGTGTTGGCCCTAGTGATGCAGATGCACTTTGCAGCATTTGAACTTCGAACCCCTGCTTCTCTCATCAGAGTCCCGCAGCTGCAGTGTTGGTCACCGTCGCCACCGTCGGACCGAATGACTGGACAATGGGCCTCACTTACAGGCGTCTTGACCCGTTGAAGCGAGAGATCCGGCTGCTCGAGATACACTCGGCTCGCAACATCGCCGATACCGTCGAATGCCGACTCGTTACCCTCCGCCTCACCGAAGACCTCGAATACATAGCCCTCTCCTCTCTGTACGGAGATGCATCCGAAACCGACAAGATCGTCGTCGGCGGCCGCGCTGTCAGCATCCCGACTCATATCTCGCAAGCGTTGAAGCATGTACGCGCCGTCTTCTACCCAACCATCTCCCAGCGCTTCCAGCGAACGCCTGCCAGGCGGCCGCATGGTGCGCCCCGGTGGCTAAGGCAGCTCTTCGGCTTGAGCACGAACAAGGATGGTGTTGACTGTGACCGACCGAGGGCCCTGCGAGTATGGGTCGATCTTCTTTGCGTCAACCAACACGACGACTTCGAAAAGTCTAAACAGCTCGTCGAGATGAGGCAGATATACGCTTCGGCCGAGCTCGTGGTGGGCTGGCTCGGCGAGAAGACTGAACATACCGATGTCGCGATGGCGACTTTGGCTGAGATCGAGGATGCCATGCCGTCTCACTGGGGAGACCCCGGTGACCGGGAGAAGCACCCGCAGGACTACTCACCGACGCACAGGTGGGCGGCATCGATAACGCACATTTGGGCCGAGGGAGCCGGTGGCGAGATACCGTTCTTGATGCCGCACTGGGTCGGCTGCAACGACTTCATGACCCGGCAGTACTTCCAGCGCCGCTGGATCCTGGAGGAGCTCGCCCTATCTCGCTTCCCGACTTTCCTGATTGGCGACACTGTTGTGCCGTGGAAGCAGGTGCTTCGGCTGAACCGAATGATGGAGGAGTTCAAGTATCATCCTTCCGACGTGTTCCCTCCGGTACGTTACCTCGGGTACCTGAAATTGCCCCTTCGCCTCTCCGCTTGTAAGCACGGCTAACCTGTTTCTTCCTAGCATCTGAGTGCCATGATTGCCGATTTGCCCTTGGAAACGGCTCATAAACTGCTCGACGAGTTCGCGAAACGGGAAGCGTTGGAGGAAGCCAAGATTCTCCGCGAGACAGGGCGGAGGGCCGAATCCACCTCGACGCGGGATACGGAATAAGTCGTTGATTGGCCGCAGTGATTCGATGAAACTGTACGGCGTCAGCATGCCTTGAAGCTCCCATGGTGTTTGAGTAAGGGGGACGTTTCCAATGTCCGGTGCTTCAGCGTTGTAGTGACGAGTATACCCAAAATTAGTTATTTCTTTAGCAATACATGTAATCAACTCAGAAATGACGTTCGACGAGCCAACTAGCCATTAAGTTATCTGTTATCCATTGTTACAATCAAGGAACCGTCGCACGCCAAGCAGCGTCGGACGCTGATTCCGAAAACCCGGTAATGACCTTTCAGCAGCGTACGGCCGAATAACAGGGGATGGTGTTCGTCCAAAACAGGGTTCTGCAGCCACTACCACAAGCGGCCACGCGGCTTGGGGAAGTGGCAGCACCATGAGCCCGTTCTAGTCCCCGAAACGGCGCTTGTTGCGAGCTTGAGATTCGCCTTAACTATTGCGCTAATTATCGCAAGAAAGATTTGCATTGTTTCTCGGTTTGAAGGGTCATTTTTGAGCATTCTCAGACGAATTGTGGAGGTCTGAACTCGCACCCGACAGTAGGGAACGGTTCATGCAGCTCCAGGGTTCTTAGCGAGCAATGACGTCGCATGCCGAGATGCGACATGGAAATGCATAATGACATGTCAAATATAACATGATTCTTGGCAAAAATCTGGTAGGGATAAATGGTGTTGGCTCGATTTTGTATCCTGAACTTCAAGATACCGCCCAAGAGCCTCATTTCTTAGGAAATGACACAGCCCCACGGTGCTTCAGATCATCAGAAATCGCACTTCACAGTCGCACGACATTCTCTTACGATGCTCCACTCAAATTGAGCTGTTGAAACATCCTATGTAAAAGAGACTAAAGAAACTCTGCCTAGTTCCGTCTCTAGGTCTTCGACTGACCGGAACGGGGTTCGGGGGCCAGTAGCGTCGAAGAAATTCGGCGCCAAGGCAGCGTGCACTGGAATGTAGGTAGCCGGCGATGCTTGCGGAGGAATTTTGCTCGGCGACGCTGCAATCGTGGAGGATTGTTTGATTGGCTTCACTTTGGTCTCGATGGCAGGATCATGTTTACCGTCAATGGTAGCGACTGATTTGACACCATCGAAGTTTCCGGAAACTGTGGTACCGCCCTCCTCCATAGAGTAAAAGGGGTAGCCCAGAGCGGCATATGATGTAGCATCGATTGGTGTCTCCGGCGCTGGTTGTCCAGTGATGCGAGAAAATGACGACGTGTTGAGAATCTGGACGTTGAAAGTCACAGTCTTGGTAGTATCCCAACGAGTCTCCGTGCCTCGCAGTGGATCCTCGACGATGTTTTGCTTGATGAGGCCGCCTGGCGCCAAGTTCATTTCTGGCCCGGCACCGGTGCCGTCTGCCTTTGATGCATTGCCATGGCTGTCACTGGCCTGAGGCGCAACATAACCACCACGGAGTCTTAGGACTAAGTGTATGCAAGCGTCCTAGTAGGGTAAATACGATGTCAGCCATCGACCAGAAACATTAGTCAAATCTCGGGGGCCATGACTAACCTGTCCAATGCCGAATTCCTCACAGGTACGATGGTCCGTTAGCTGCTTTCCAAGAAATATCAACTTTTGTTAGTCAACGGGTATTCCTTCTGTGTCCTGGATCTTGAACTTGAGATCTTCAATGAGCTGAGTCGGCTCTATTTCTATCGTGAGGGTCTTCCCGGTCAAGGTTTTGACGTAGATCTTCATGCCGCCTTGAAGCTTCAAGAGTAGGTCTACTGTTGAGCCCTGCCAAGTTTATTAGTACGCGACCTAAAACTGGAACAAACAGTCTACTTACATCTTGGAGTCCACGCTCTCGGAGTATTTCATGATCTAGTAGTGGAGAAGAGTCAGCCCATCTCTATTCAATCGGACATTGGAATCACGAACCTGACAGTTTCCTACCGCCAAAGATAATGTTCCACGCCGGTAGCTTGTGGATACCTGGGTCCCGTTCGTACAATGCTGCCAGTAAACATTGCAGATGTCCACTCAGATTCACTGAAATGGTGTAGATTTTGCTGTTGGGCATCTTCACAAAGATTGTATCCTTTCGCGGTTCCTTTTCGGGAGTAATCTCAACCTGTATGCCACCAACGACATCTTGTCCAGTGACCTGGGCCTCAATTGAGTGTCCCAACCCCATTGACATGGCGACAAATTGTCGGACCTGGCCGGTACTGTTGGCAATTCCATCGAGCCACTTCTGGTCAGGCACAACGACATAGTCCTGGATCGGCTTGTTCTGGCTTAGCTTCTGTCTCCTTTGTAAGGTCGTGGCTGATTCTCCACTGCGGGTTCTCCCGAAATGGCGTTGACGCCTCCGACATTTATCTTTATCGCATAGCGCTTCTTGGACTTGAATTTGATCCACATAGCCTCTCTCTCTTAATCCCGGGTTAGCAGAAGGTAGCTTCGAACGCGGCTTTGGAAATATTGCTTACGGTACATAGGAATGAACAGGCCACCCTTATCCACTATTTCTCGGGGCATCTTGTTGGCATAGTCCTTGACTTGGAAGAGCGGAAACTTCCCAATGTCAGGAGGGAGCTGAGATAGTTGTTGATTATCGGGCACCCGAACTGTGCGTCTGAAAGAGATGTCTAGATCCCCGAGAAGAACATGGTCCTGAGTCAACTTGTTTTGGGAGGCCATGTTGTATTTTGGACACGGTTTATTTTACATGCACCATGATGATGGTTGTTAAGATCAATAATTTTGCATTAGTTATGCGGCGCTGAGGGGTTTTATTTATCCTCGGTGCCTGGTAGATTGCCTGCGGATGCATTTTGCCTTGGTGGCAAACCACGACCAAATATGCCTTGCCTTGGCAGCTGATTGTAAACGTTCCCAGCGCGTGTGCACACCAGTTCGCCCTGCCGTGGATTAATTTCTTGGCCTTAATTCCAGTGACCTAGCCGTAGAAGCTTAGCTGATCTGGCTTGATAAGCAGCGTTTGCCAGTTCGCGAAGCTAGGTATGAGTGCAGAGTCAAGAAGCTTAGGATAATGTAAGGACCCGCCCCCCCCCGTATCGCCTCAGCTATCGTGACATTCACCAGAATTAAGATTCGGATTTTTAAAAAGACTTCGATAAGTGCTATCAAAGTCTAGGCGATACATTGGTGAAGATGCTGATACGTTGGGGGTCGAAATGCTACTATGAGGTGCACCTAGCTGTGGTTGTGAGGTTAGCATGGCAAAATCAATGTGGTACTGTGTTAGTGAGAATCAAACGCCTATTTTAATCTTATGCTATGCGGGTATATTTGGACCGATAGCGCACTTATCCCAACCGTGAAATTTTGTTCGAGTAATATGTCAGGGCTGGAAGCTAACGTATCGCGGCTGAACATTCGGGCCTGCTTTACGGAGTAATGGAGCTCGAGACCAATGAGCCACAACACTAGTCACGCCCGACTAAGGTGAAGAAGAACACAACACTAGTCACGCCCGACTAAGCTGAAGAAGAAGTGAAATGAGCCGACCCGTGCCTTTTGTGGAAATTGGGACCGCATCCCCTCTGTTCAGCCAGGGCATCAAGTTTCGACGTCTCCGCGCTGATGCCTCTCTCTTGATCGAGCGATTCCCAAATTCTAACTTGCATCAGGTATGGAGGTGCTTCTGCTAGCCTCTGTGACAGATAGTAGAGTCTGCACCCGTATCAGAGCGTAAACCACCGCGAAACAAATATTCCCCAGTTTTTGTGCGTAATCGATCGATCTCCCCTGATATCGAACTGTGCCGCCAGGCTGGGAGCTATTCCCTCCGTAGTCCCCAATTTTTTTTATTTGTATTGTGAACAGTTTGAGGATGCACGAGTTAAAGGCCTTAAAATTTGGCGATTTGACTGCAGTAGCTTGTGCTGCCCTGTTTCAGTTGTGCATGCCTTATGTAGGGCCAAGCAAATTATTCAATGTTTTCTGCACTACTGCTATGTGGCGTTTGCCGTGCCTTAGGTTTCACGTCTATAAATGGATGGTGCTCCTGTGTATTTAGATCCCATTACAATATCATAATATTGGAGTCAAGGTAAGGCCTCGAGACCAGATGAAGTCAAACAAAGTCAATGAATAACCCTTACTCAGCATCTTGGCCTGAGCAAGTAGTGTGTGCAACGGTCCCTGCGGTAAACTTGGCCGAGGTTGAAGTGTTCCTCTCAGATCTGTCGGGTTCACATTTCCAAGCGGTGGAGACGCCTGTGGTGAGCGCAACTAATACAATAGAACGGAGTTTCATGTTGAGGGGAGATGGGTGCTTTCGTAAGGAACATCTCGTGAACTTCGATTTGAGTATTGAATTAAAGGACTTTACAAACAAGGTTGAGTCCCGCTGCTGGTCTCGAGGGATGCTCTGGGCCAGTTATATGTCATCCCACGTCAGCCAGGTGTGGATACACTGGCCTGTTGGTGTTGGAACTATCGAATTTCAGCAGCGGGAATAGGAAGCTACCTGCAGTGGAGTGAAATCTACAATATCTCTCGGGAAGTGGTCCCGTCGCCGTGAAAGCTAATATATGGACCGAGATTAAATAGGAAGGAGGATCGGCCACGGGGGGTGTAGGGGCCTTGGAACGAGAGAAGTCATTTCCAACGTCGCTTTCCCTGTCTGCGAAGACACCCGCGGTTGGGAGGTGCTGTTGGACGGAGCTGAAGCCTGCTGACCGCTCATGCATCTCCGAAGCACCCCGGAGCTCGGACAAAAATGGAAGCACTTCCGCTTCATGCCGCCCGCGTGATGTGAGGCAACCAAGTTCTAACCGTTGGGGGTTGTGGGTACTCTGGGTAAACTTCAAATGGTGGTTTGGGCAAGGTGGATCTCATAGCGGCCGGATCAAGAGTACTATTGTGAACGATTCATCCCCATCCCACTCAAAGAATTTCCGAGAAACGCACTGAGTGGTGCTTAAATTCAGGGCTCTACGTGTTTAACGCTATGATTTTGGTATTTCAAACCGTTATAACGACCGGAAGACAAAGGTCAAGGATGGATTGCGTGGAAAGAAGTAGACTACTTTGAGATCCATCGCTCTTCTCAATTTCACAATCTGTCCTAAATTTCACAATCTGTCCTAATGCCGCTGAAAAGAAGTCGAGCATATTTAGCATATATTTCCAGGCATATTTGCTAGCTTAGACAATTAATATTTCTAAGCCCTCAAATAGGGCATTCTGGTCCATTCACTATGGCTATCAAGACAAACTACACAGATATCGGGAGAAACAAAAATATAGATTAATCGAAGCCCTTGCGGCCCATAATATTAAGAAACAAACGTTGGTTATGTCTGTTTCTTGCAAAAGAAATAGATATGAGATTCACAAGGCTCGACTTGTAGGACCTTTCATTGAAAAGTAGCCTCCACGTGTACACTAACAGGAAGTTGGCGGCACACAAGATCCGGACTATCATCACGTTAGGTTTGTAGTTTGTACTTGGCCTGTCAATCAAAATTTACTCACACTGTTAAGCAGTAAACCTCGCAGGCACTGACACCTTTCAACGCATTGCAGTGTGCAAAACTTGGGCGGAGGCTTGCCGCACCGGAGAGGACATGCTGTCCCGCACTGGGTGTACACTGAATTTTCCTATAAAAAGGATTAACCGATGTCGGCGTAGCCTAGCATGAGACCAGTAACTGTTCACTTACTGGGCAATCAGTCCGTTTCTCCTGCAGGGGGCTAGCCACGACTGCAGTAATCAAAAGAAATATAACAGATGATAGCTTCATTGTGAAGTTCACAGCTGGTGAAATAAGACGTAGCAGTACAGTGGTGGATAAGGGGTTATCGAAACTATCACTCCCTTCAAGTAAATGGAAACTTTTCGGACAAAATGATCAAGTAGAGAACTAATCGAGATCGAAGGAAGTGCTGGTTAGGGGAGTGGGCGGGTGCCTAAATATACCACAACCACCTTTCACCGTCACCTTGGAAAGGTTCATATTTATGGGGGTCAAATGAACAAAAGACGTGTTATAATTGGTCATTCCAGTCGTATTTCTCCAAAGTGGTCTACATTTATGTTTTAGGACGGATCATCCCAAGCCACCCGAGTCGACACACTTGTACTCTCCTCCCTTGTCATTGTCTTGGTTACAGCTAGGTCTTTAAGACGAATACGAGAAATTGAAATCAAGAGTATCCAGGTATACCTTTGACTGCACACAAGAAGTCATTCGGCACCTTCCAGATATTAAAGCCCCTTGCGAGAAAAACCGAGAAGAGGGTACATGCGCAAGGTTTCGTTACGATAGAGGAGTCCCACGTATGTAAAGGATTCTTCGTTTACATTTTTAAGAATAAATAAAGAGATAAATGGGTACTCAGAGTAAGACAAAACTGGTGAGCTTAGTACACATTTAGAGCCTTTTCAGTGCGTGTTGACCACTGGATGTGAGATGTTACCGCATTTGCCGCACCCTCGTTAGCGGCGGCATTCCATTGAGCGTGTGGATGGAATAAATCGGGCCGACTGAGTTAGACATTTCCATGTAGATCATCATATAGAAATAAGAGCCAAGACCCCAGGAATACGGCATGAAGCCGATATGATGTACGAGGTGGTTTCCTCATGCGCCAGGATCGACCCGACTGCCCTCTTTGGCTAACTACATGATTCACTAGAAATTTACCACGTCACACGGCTCAACGACCCCATTTTTCAGTAAGAGACATTATGCTGAAATGGCACAAGCAGACGTGGGTGACTGGGCCTCTACAGTGTCAACATGCGTTTCTTTAACACCACTAGGAAAGAATACGCCTGGAGTACCCGAGGCTTATTTTCATATACTCTATCACGATTTGGAAATTGCGAACTATGCAGTTATCATTTCCACTTTCTCTCAAAGTAATAAGCAATACACCCCCGATTATTTCTTGAATACTTTTATTTGGGGTACCTTCAGTTATGAAGCAGGCTCTGCAAATCAACACTTGGACTGAGGTATACAGGTTCCTCCCGATTTCTATCTTGAGTTAGTAATTAAATCCTAGGTTTCAAATGAATTACAACTTACATTTCGGACGTAGCCACTTTTGCAGAAGCAACCTGATTGACACATGTCTATGCATATCGTATCGGGAGGTGTGGTACAGGTTTGTGGACACGCTGTTCCACAGTCTGACCACACTTCGTTTTTCTGCATCGAAGTGTGAGTCTGAGTGCATCTAACCCGAAAATCGATATTGAGCATTGATTACTTACCCCGGTACATTTTGGATTTGCTGCTTTCTTCACAAGTGGAGTGGTTGGCTTCGCAGGCACAGGACTAGCTATGATCCCTGCAACAAAAAAAAATACAATAAAACTTGGTAAATTCATTTTGAGTTCGATATTGATGGCTCAATTATGCGTGGTGGCGATCAAGTGGATGGTTGCATGAAAATTGGTATAATATGTTGGTTGGTGTGTTGGAGTCTCGAGACATTACTTATCTGTTCAAGGATTGCGATTTAAATATATCACAAGCTATCCCTTCCAACCACGTTCAGAAAGTTCAGTGGCACATTCCTCAATGGTCAGCTGAAAGCGATGCGATTATCGCATTCCAGTCTAACCGGTTCACTTCAGCTATGACGTTCGAGCTTACCATTCCGGGGCGGCCCTTCCCGATCCATTCGGTCATAATGCCGAGGTCTTCCCCTTTCTGTCATTATTGACTTTCATCTGTAAAAGCCAAATCCTAAAACTTAAGACTATCTTTAGATTAAAACCGCCGGAGCTCTTGTTACGCAACACCTGCTGATTTATGTACAGCCGCATTCCAATTGGTGGTGTAATTCCTGGGGCACGAACATTTAATCGTTCGGGCTGGCAGGGCGACACTGACTCACGCGTATGAGCGGATACATGAAGAGATGTAAAGGATCTCCATATGCGGGTAGCTAAGACCAATTCAGAATAAGGTCTAAGAATCGAGATCTCTACCATATCCTTCTTGCCACCGTGGTACACGTCATGTTTGAGAATGGTTAAGGTTGGAGACAAAGTCGGTCATCAAGACGGGTGGCAAAGGCAGGGAGGGTCGATCGGAAGGTTAACTACGCCAACCAAACCCTATCGGGCTCTACTGCCAGATCTTCTAGTGCTAGGCATGTTGTTTGCTTCCGATCCACTTTGTGGGATCTAGATACCGCGTTAATTTGATCTTTGAAGGTGCCAAAGAGCCCATTGCCTACAAGTCATTCAACTTCTCCATCTTGACACTTTCCCACCCTTCAACCTAACAAGCTCAACATTACGGAGGGCCAATGTGCCATGATAGCACCGGCAAAATTAAGCTCATGCGCCGCTCGTTCCTGTTCACTAGTCACTACTTAAGCGATGAGGCTTTCGCCAACGCCAGATCTCCGTATCGTGGTGGAGATTTCGGCCGGAAGGAAAGTTCGGGAGACGTAAAGCCCCTCTGTGTCTAGTGAAGTTCGCTGTCATGCTGCGGGGATTAGTTGAGATTTTATGACGGGTGTTTGGTAGTGGCTCGCCCAGACACTAGAGCGGATGCAGCTTAACTGCTCAGCCTCACGCCAATATTCTCGTGTTTCAGTGCAAATTACGGGACACAGGAATGGAATCAACAACGATAAATCACACGATGAGTCCCAAAGTTTACACATTTTGCGCGCCTTGGGAGAGAGAAGAGTGAAGATGGGCACTGTGTCAGGGATTCAAGGTCTTTGGGGGAAAAACAGGGAAAATTGAAGCTTTTTGTATTTTCGGGAAGAAGCCCACGGCCGGCTGTCTCCTTTGAGATATCCTGCCTTAGCCGGGGCTATTGGCTCGATATGGTGAGTCAGTTTTGCCGTCTTCTAGGGAGGTTTTGAGGTAGCAGATTGATCTGTCCGTGATGATCAGCTATTGTCTACAGAATGCCCAATTAACAGTAGTTTTCGCCACTGATGCGGCATTCCCTTTGGAATCATTTGGTTAGATGATATCCATAGCGGTATTACCAATATCCTGTCTCTTTTATTCATTTCCATCATCTTCAATCTCAGCTTCCGCAGGCGCACCGCCACCACAGCCTTCATCAGCCTTTGGGTGGGCGTAAGCATGTGTTTTTACTTAGCCATGATTCGTACTACTGAAGCCAAAGTGATTCAGCTCTATCTCCCCCAGCATACGTTGGCACTTTTGCTATGGCAGTCATCCATAGCATGATGGCTAGTACTTACTGGATCCATCGCTGCGGGACTGCTAGTACCGAAATGATGATGGGAAACCAGGGAAGTTCTACCGGCGTATCTCTTCTGGCATACTTTCAATTCTCTTGTCCTTGGACGTTTTTATTCATCAAATGGAATCAATTTTCCACTCAGTGCTATGGGAAATTCACCAATCCACCGCTTTTGGGCCTTGATAATGTCATCCAGACACTTTGACTTGCTTATCTATGGTTCGACAAGGGTAGGGCATGGAAAAAGCAATTGTGTGTTATTTTAGCCGATTTTGCACCGTCACCCAACCAGGGCGACGCGAACAACGCAATCGCTCAACAACGCCACAGACGAGTTGCGGGGTAACCATATAACGCAAAGGAGAGACCTCACACAGATATCGAACGCGGCATTTGCTCGCGTTCTCTGCGTCTGTTCGCCCAGTCACAAGAGATGCCGCCCAACAAAGCCGCTGCCCCCGCCTGGCAAGGAGCCCCTCCAGTATCCGAGGACGGGTTTGCCTTTGTCAACGGAGATTTCTTCGCTGACGCATCCGGCCAGAATCAGCACCGCCGCGCTACTGTCGCCGAGATCAAGGAACACTTCACGTCGGGTAGCGACAGAGATCATCCCGCCCACTGGTTCGAGGCGCAGCTTATCCACTATGGCCTCAAGCCAACCAAGGCCAAGGCCGTGGGCCGAATGCGGCTGCTAGATGCCAGCAAGGATGGGAAGTTGACAGTGCCGCCGAGTATCACTCAACTGGAGAGCAAGCTGAAGAAAGAGTGGATAAAAAAAGACAGGGAGGCCAAGAAGGCTCTGAAGGGCACGAGTGTTCCGGAGACGAAGGCTGCCGGGGTCAAGAGGAAGGCCGGGGACAATGCCAGTGTGAATGATCCTCCCGCGAAGAAGGCAAAGACGACAACAGCCAAGGCCAAGGCAGCACTCAAGGAGAAGCCAAAACCAGTTGCGAAGACTGCTACCCCCAAGGCGAAGGCGGCGCCAAAAGCTGCGAAGACTGCTACCCCCAAGGCCAAGGCGGCGCCAAAAGCTGCGACTGCAAGCGCATCTAAGGCCAAGGCAAAGCCTGTTGCAAAGACAACGAAGACTGCTACCCCCAAGACGGAGGCCGTTCCAAAGGCTACATCTAGCGCTGCTCGTCGAGGTACTCTATCGCAGGGACCGGGTCGCAGCACGCCCTCAACACTTCCATCCCCAGCACCAGTGCCTCAACCTAGGCCGATCCAAACGGCACGACGAAGCGGTGCCTTCATGGCACGGGGCCGGATACCAGCGCCCGTTGCCCAACCCGCCTGGGGCGACGGCTATGCCAGATACGACGACAATAGGCACAGCCCATTTAATGAGTCTCCTCCGCCTTATACCGAATATGACGACGACGATGACGATGATGACGATGATGGCGACGACACCTACGGCCACGACGTCACCCTGAGACCCCTCGGCCTCATCAATGGGAGCTACGGCATTACTAGCTCTTACGTTACCTCCGAATGGTCCTGCTACGGCTCGGACTTCGATTTGGAACTCCGCCTCGCTGGCAACAGTCTATGGGGCCGCTTTGACTTTGGAGTCGTCGAAGGTGTCATGTACTTTGAGAGGCGGCCGCGAGCCGCATCGCGTGATTCCGTGCCATTTATCTGGCGTGGTCGTGAAGATCAGGGTCCAATCATCTACGGCGATCATAACAGTGGCTGGCTCACGTTCCTGGGCGATGGCCGCATTGAGGGATCCATCGATTACCAGAGACTCAACTTCCGAGGCCGGCGGGCCCCAGACGAGGGGACGGGGGGCGGAACTTCTGTCTACACTTTGGAGAATGAGTGGGATGGGTATTCGGAGGATCGGTATGAAAACGAGAGGGTATCTCGTTGGCGGTGAGAGACGGCGTTCGAACGTTCCTTTTCTTGTTTGTGTAAACTACTTTTTGCGATTTGCAGTCGTTGGTGTGTGTACTTGGAGGGGTAATAATTAAACCTGGGCCACAGTTTGTGACAATAGATTGAGCGGATTTAAGGTGTCACAATCGAATTTCTTATGACGTTCTTTTCTTCTTCTTCATTACTCAAAGCCTGGTCATTGTCTAAGGCTGGCGGGTTTCGTATTATGATTCTCCAAGACTAGAAGGCTGCCCTAGTCTAAATGAGCGTAATTAAACCCTAATATTAAGGAAAACAGAGAGTATCTAAGTGACTATGGGCTGGCGCACCATATACCTGAACGTATATGGGCCCCAGCTCTCCCGGTCCCCAAATACGCCATCTTTGGGTGGCGGTCCGACGGCCCATGTGTCCATATCAAAAGTCAGGCGCTCAACCTCCTTGAATCCATGCTTCTCAAACACCGGCCAACCGGCCTCAGAGGAGTGCACCCAAGAGAAAGCACCCAGCCTGTCTGCCTGCTCGGTTCCCCATCGTATGAGCTGGGAACCAATACCCTGACCCTGATATTTTGGATCTACAGTGATGCCCCCCATGAAAATGCACTTCGAACCCTCCGGCATGATCCGGTGCATAAAGTCATGCAGGTGCTTGCTTGTCATGGCCTCAAGCTCATTGATCCTCTCGGCACCCGGGATAGACTCCTCTGTCTCAGTCGCCCCTTCACCCTTGCCATCATCATCCACAACAGTCTCCTCCACTTCCTCCGTAGCCTTTTCATCCTCGCCCGGTGAGGCATCCAGTTCGACGCCCCTGAAACCCCACGCCATGGAACCCACAATTGTGCCATCGCGGTTATCTGTTGCCTTGAGAAGGACACCTCGCGGGGACCCGATCCAGCCGCGGGCTCCGATGGCCATTCCCTCTGCAAAAGCGCCAGACTTTTGGCCCATAATCTTCATCTGAGAATGAGAATCGTTGTCGAAAGCGCGGGTGGAGATCTCCCCTATTCGTGGCACATCACCCAGTGAGGCGCGAGAGATAGTGAATGTAGCTTTAGACATTGTGTGTTGGGGATAATGAGTAGATGAAGGGTTGGAATAATTGTTTTTAGTTGGGGAGGCTATTTGTTCTTTTCGACATATCCCATAACCGCGGAGTCTGGGGGTTTTATATATTTTATCAACGGTCAAAAATACCAGCGGAGAACGCTAATCTGCAGTTGATTGGGTCCCACCTCAGTCAATTGCTGTTCCCCGGGTGAGTCACGGAGTTTTCGAGCTTCCCAATTGGTACAGGCTTACGAGCCGCAGATAAGTTATGTGTAAGCCCATACGATCCGGGAAAGATCAACGGTCGCAGGAAATGTGAGATTTGCTCTAAGAACTCTTCAATTTGGTTTTCTTATCATGCGAAGGATTAATAAATGCGCTAGTAACGGAAATTCTGATTGTCTCGGAGATGTATGTAATGTGCCCCCAGCCTGATTGACGGGTGACAATTGTATCGGAAGATGGCTTCGGGTCCGGAAGAATGGCAACAAATTACAGGTCAGAGATACTTGACTAATCGGACTTGGGTAACCGCGCGTCTTCGGGCAACCCCTACAACAGGCTGCGTCGCGGAGCTGACATCGGACGGAAAGGAATTGCAGGGTGATGGCTGGGGGATGAATTCGATGGGTGGCGGTAGAACATAATTGATCAAATACTATCTCTGTAAAGTCCTACACACTTGGTCTTGGAGTCGCGAGTCCAAATACATTTGATAGTGGCGCATGCAGTATTACCACCCTATTCAACTAGACCTCCTCAGCCGTGGTACCATATTGGTGGGCTTCCATTCCTTCTGGAACGACACCCCCAGCAACCTCAGCACTTTCAACAAAGCGTCTGATCTCGGCCTCCTCCGCGTCAGTCAAATCGACATCAAGCGAAGCCCAGTTTTCCTCCAGATATTTCACTTTCTTAGTGCCCGGAATCGGAATGACGTCGTCGCCCTGCTTCAGAAGCCATGCGATCGCCAGCTGCGACGTGCTACAGTTCTTCTTCTCCGCCAGGGCTGTCAGCTGCTGGACGAGCTGGATATTCTTGTCACGGTTCTCTCCCTGGAAGCGTGGGAAGAAGCTGGAGCGCATGTCCGTGCCAGCACTCGCGGCATCCGTGCTGGTGAAGGTAGATGTGAGCAGGCCGCGTCCCAGGGGCGCGTAACCGATGATGGAGACGCCTAGCTCTCGACAAGTGGCCAGGAGATCGGTTCCACGTGGGCCCTCGATATCGCGCCCAAAGGCCGAGTACTCGATCTGAACTGCAGCAACGGGCGCAATCTTGACAGCACGGCGAAGTTCAGAAGACTTGATATTGGACAGGCCGATGTGCTTGATCTTGCCCGCTCTAAGACGTTCCTGTTAGTAAATGAATGTGCGGTTTTCCAATACACAATCCTTGTAGGGTGAAACACTTACGCTTTCAGCTCCGCCATCGCTCGCATAGTTGCTTCAATTGGCGTTTTGGCATTGACGGTATGCACGTAATCTTGAAGTTGGGATGCATTAGCCTCTCGAACCAGAGGGTAGGCTGAACATTTCAAGGTCTGTTGCGCTGACACAGGCATGTACAGTTTTGCAGTCCTTGGAATGCGGGCCTAGAGAGTAAGAGTTATGAGAAGAGAGCACTTACAGAGATCAATGAAATCGACGCCAAGAGTCTTGAGACTGTCCTCGCAACATTTCTTGCAATGCTCGGGGGAGCTGTCAGTCTCATAGGTCGGGCTGCCTATCACATAACCAAACTTGGTCGCCAGAAAAATGTCACTGCGCTTTCCTGTGCGCTTAAACCATTTGCCCACTATCTCCTCGGAGTCGCCATACATGCTGTAGAAATCGTCAGAAATTCGCGCTGTCTGCCACCATTGATGGACATGTTTCTTCGAAATACTCACTTGGCTGTGTCCCAGAACGTTGCTCCAATCTCATGAGCACGGTCAAGCAATGTGAATCGATCATCATCTGTCGGAGGAGCTCCGTAGATCGGATAGCCGATACCCATCAGGCCGAGGCCTAGGGCGGAGACGTTGGGGCCGTTATGGCCAAGCTTACGGATATGGGCCGGCATATTGGTAGGATGGGAGTTGAGGCTTGGTGTTTAAACTGCGGATGCGAAAGAAATTAGGATTTCTGTTGATCTTGTTGTCTTCGGTGTCAAGCATTATGAGCACGCCGACACTCGACCTCTTTATACCCAAGAGATCCTTGTAGAATAAATCACATCAACCTCAGAGATTAGCCTAAGTCCGTTAAAATCCGTATTAAAATCCGCAAAGGCTTGGAACAATCGTCATCGTGAACATATTTGTGTAATACATTGACAAGGGTACTCCAGCGCAGCCCATGGCCACGGAATTATCCAATCAACGTCCAAGACTGCCGAGCGGACGAATCATATCTCGCCAGGATAAGGTTGCCTTGAAGCGTTTAGGGACCAATCATATCGCAGCCGACCCGAGCCTACGAATAGCTGGATCAGATGCCGGCGGCTGATTAACAGTTGTGTTGGTCAGGTAGAAAAGGCGGCCCCGAAGACGCCGGTTTCTCCAACAACACGCCACGGACTTAAGGCATACGGAATGTTCAAACATGCCGCAGGCTGCATCTATTAGCAACCCTCGCATTGGAAGTCGTAGCGGCAGACGCAGGGTTAGGTCTGGCTGTGGTACCTGCCGGTGAGTCGCTTCAGCTGAGTGGGAACGCGGCGATTATCACGCATGAGCTTACAGATGAACCTGGGACAGGATCCGAAAGGTCAAATGCGACGAAGGTCGCCCCGCTTGTCACCGATGTATCTCTACCGGCCGCGCCTGTGACGGCTACGGCATTTGGGGTGGTGGGAGTAATTCCTCCGTTAAGCTGCAGCAAAGCCCTTCCGCATCCCAGGACGTCGAGACCGTTGTCGCGGGGCCTCCCGCACCTCTCTCAGTCCTTGTCGCAACAACCACAGAGGAGAAGTACTACTTCACATGGTTCAAGAGCCAGGCTATGCACAAATTCTCAGGCGCTATTGCCTCTAGATTCTGGAACACGCTCATCCTCCAGATGAGCTTCCGTGAGCCGGCGGTCCTGCATGCTGTCCTTGCCCTGAGCTCTGTCCATAAGAGAGGGGTTGCTATCAACACTGGCGAACAACAAGACATAAAAAGCATCCTCTATGAGCAAGAACAGTTTGCGTTACAGAACTACGTCAAGGCAATCAGACATTTGCAGCCACATTTCTCAGTCAAGGACAGGACTTCTTTCCGTGTCGCTCTAGCCACTTGCCTCGTATTCATTGCTGTGGAACTCCTTCGTGGACACTTTCAGGCAGCCATTTCTCATCTTCAGAATGGTCTTAAAGTCCTCCAAGATGCACAATTGTCCTCCAATGTCGATGATAGGAACCTTCGGTTAAAGTCGGGTCATGAGCAGGCTGATGACTGGATTGTCGAAACGTTTTCCTTGCTCCAATTTCAGGTCGAACTCTTCTCATTGTCTTATTGTGGCCCCTTCTTAATTCCCCCAGTGGTGGGACACAAGCCTGAGAGCGTCATGCCACAATCTCTCGACGAAGCCTGGCAGCAAATGCAGCGGTTGCTAAACGAGATACTTCACCTGGCCCAAACAGGCTGCCAGAAAGTGCCTGAGAGTGGATCTCCTCTGCCTCCTCACACACTACTCGAAATTCAGCAGCACATTCGAGCCGATCTTGAGCGTTGGCTTTACATGTATGAGAATCTCAGGAAGTCTCTGCACGGCCACATGTCGTACGACGGAAACAAACGTTTCAAAATCTTATCTGGATACCACACCATGGCAAAAATTATGCTAGAGGTGTGTCTGTGTCCAGGCAATGAATCGATATTCGACTCCCACACAACCCAGTTCGTCTTCCTGGTCGGTAAGTTGTCAGAACTATGGGCTGAAGCTGGGACATACGTACCCACGCGTCTCTGTCAGAAGCCCCGGCCAGGGAATTTCGTCGACATGGCCCAATCCTATGTCGATGTGGGCTGGCTTCCGCCACTGTATTACACAGCTATCAAATGTCGCATTCACCGTGTTCGACTACAGGCTATCAGGTTGATAGAAATTTCCTCCCATAGGGAAGGGATCTGGGACGCAGAAACCACAGCGTGCATTGCGCGAAAGGTAATGGAGATCGAAGAGCGAGACTTCTATCGGGGCGTTGATATTGATAACGAATTTCTTCTTTCGAGCTGCCCTACTCCACGAGATTTGTCACTACCACTCATCCCAGACTCGTACAGGATACATGGACTTGAGGTTGTTTTGCATGGCGATCCGATGGAGAGTATCTTTTTATTCCGCAAGCCAAATCAGGAAGGTAAGACACAAAAGGTTTTAATATCGGAATACAATATATCGTCGCAATGCTGGGTAGATGGGCGAGATGGCGGTTTTTAATTTGGGGTTCTTATCAGTAATCTCATTACGCACCTGAAGAAAGTGCGAACTGGTTAAAAGAATCAAGGGATAAGATGTATTCGCAGTATCCCAAACCTACCTGTCCGATTCATTTGGAAAAGGATGGGAAATGCTCTCGGCAACCTCGCGATCATGGAATCAATCACGGAAATCAGAGAATCGAGCCCGAGTGGATAATTATACTACCAGTACTATCCACAGTCCTCAAAGACAACTTAATCATCTCCATCAATCCGCGAGACGGTTCAATCTTACCTTAAGTAGGGCTTCAAGCGGCATAGATATTTTGTATACAAACTCGAGCCAGATCATGCTACCTTCTTCAAATCCCGGATGTCAAATCGCTGACCTCCCTCCGTCTTTAACCCATCCTTCTCCATCTTTCCCGTTGGCGTCTTCTTTATTTCGTCGACAAACTCTATGACGCTTGGCACCTGAAACCTTGCCATGTGTTGCACCGCCCACTCCCAAAGCCCTTTCTCGTCAATGGTGCTGCCCGCCCGCATCTGCACTGCGACCTTGACATCCTCTTCCGTTCCAGACCCCAGCTGTGACGGCACGCCGTATGCTGCCGCGATGACTACCTCCGGGTGCTGCAGGAACTCTTCTTCTACTTCGGCCGCGTTGACGTTCTCGCCACGCCGGCGCACTACGTCTTTGACTCGACCTACAAAGTAGACATTACCCTCGTCGTCTACTTTGGCAATGTCTCCTGTGTGAAGCCACAGACCACGGGACGCAGCTGCCGTATTCTCCGGGTCATTAAAATATCCCTGAAAGAAGGCATTTGGCACATCGCTCCTCAAAAGCAGGTGACCTGGAGTGTTTGGAGGCAGCTCTTCGTCCATGTCATTAGCAATGCGAAGCTGGTGGCCTTCCCTAAGCCTTCCGCAAGAGCCACCTGGGAGTTTGCGACTGCGATCCTGGACGATGGGAAGGCTGGCTTCGACGCTTCCGTACAGAGTAGTGAGCGGGTGGCCAAATCGTTCTTCATATGCTTCGCCGAACTGTGGGATAGGAACTCCCCAGGCTATACGCACACTATGGTCTCGGTCGCGGTCGCTAGGCGGCTGCTTGTACGTCAATGCCAAAGTGGCACCCATGAAGTCGTAAACTGTGGCCTTGGCGGCACGGATCTCATCCCAAAATCTGGTAGCAGTGAAGCGGACGGAGAGAGCTGCGACAGCACCAAGGAGTATGGCCGGGATGATTGTAAGCGCCGTGGCATCCGCGTGGAAAAGAGGGAATGAGCAGAAAAGAACGTCGTCAGCTCGTAGTCCGCAGCTCTCTATAAGCGCCTGTGCCTGAAGGAGAAAGTACTCGTGAGAGAGCACACAAGGCTTTGACCTTCCTGTGGTGCCGCTTGTATAGAGGAATGCAGAAGTAGTAGCTGGTGTTACTTTGGCAGAATCGTCAACCGCAATGCTTGACTGTAGTAGAGTCGAGAAGCTGGCCGTAAGTCCATCATATTGACCATTGACGTAAACAGAGCTGTCCTCCAACACGTTCAATGACTTAAGCTCCGGCCAAAGTGCAACATCAACAATGGCAAGTTTTGGCTGAGCAGCTTGGATGACATGCTTCAGAGTGACAGATCTCAGTTCCGTATTGACTGGAACCCACACAGCACCCAGTTGGTTGGTGGCCATCCAGGAATACACCATTTCGACGCTGTTTGCCATCATCACCAGCACTCTATCGCCTGGTCGGATGCCGGCCCGCTTCAACCCTCCAGCAAGCTTTCTCATTGCCACATCAAACTCACCAAAAGTAACATCTCTGCCACCGAAGCGGAGGAACGTTCGGTCTGGGAAGCTGTCTACAACACGCTTGAGAGCTGCGTTGATGTCCCTAACGGGAGGTTTCTGGGTCATGAGATACGTCTCTGACGCCACATTCAATGTGGTAATTTCTTCGATCTTGTCACCAGTGGCCACAACTCCAGTATTTGCCCCATCTCCGCGAGTTTTCCGAGCAGCAAAGTCGCTGAACGCCTTGGTGGCGTCGCTCTGGGCGAAACAGTAGCTTGCGACGTTGACTTCGTCCTGCAGGCAAGCTTCCATGTTGGTGAATAGAGCTCGCTCCAAGGAGGTTTTAGAAGACGCCAGCGAAATCGCTGGGAGTTTGGCCATCTCTACCGCCAGTTCTAAAGCGCGACGCTTTGGGTCCTCGCTGATCTCGCTCAGCAGGCCGATTTTGAGCGCCTCAGAGGACTCAATCCAACGACCAGTCAGGAGCAGATCCTTTGCCTTTAACAACCCAACTAAATGGGTCAGGCGTAGAGTAATGCCACCCGTGGCTGCATGGCCGATGGGAACCTCAGGGAAGCGAAACTTGGCAGCAGGTCCGCCGATGACAAAATCAGCAGCCAGTGCCAGTTCCGCACCACCTCCGATGGCAAATCCCTGAACGGCAGCGATCACCACAGCCTGTGAGGAAGAGGTGAGGCGGGTGAGGTCTTGCAGTTTATGGAAGGCCTCTCGCAGCTCTTGCGGCGTTCCTGTGACCGGAGCGAGCGTCTGCTTCAGGTCCTCGCCGGCGCAGAATGATCGTTCTCCAGCACCCTCAAGTACGATGATGCGGGCTTGGGCATTCTCGCGAAGTGCTCGAACAAGGCTGTCTAGTAGATCAGCATTGAGTGCATTCAAGGCTTTGGGTCGGTTCAAAACGATCTTGACGATGCCGGAGGCGGGGTGTTCCACCAAAACTGAGTTGGAGTCCATCTCGGCAATGGACTTGGAATAAGAGATGTGAAGAGTTTTAGATAATGTTGCAATGCTGGAATGAACAGAACAATTTCGCGGCAGAACCTATCTACTTATAGCCGTCATTTGAAGAGGACCGCCGATTTTTGACAGCCAACTACACCGTGGTTCTCCAACGCTCGCTCCCTATGAGATGGACAAGCTCAACGACATCAAAATCCATCTTGAGGGAACACTAGATAGTGGGTATCAAATCCCAGCTAGTCCTGAAAAATATTTAAAGCAGATACTTACCGAGAACTGTTGGGCTATCCATCTGCTTATCGACATTCATCGTCAGCTGGGATGGGTCCTGGTGTTGTTGATAGATCCACCTCTCAATCTAGCCTAATTATCGCACTATGGCAGTCTATACCGACCATGCGCTGGCATCTTATACCGAGAAAGCGTTGGCAGCTCATACCGACGGAAGTCGGGCTAATGCAGCTATGTTATATCCTCTTATCCATCGTTGACACATCCCATTTCAATATGGGTCAACCACCCTGTGGCCTGCATTTAAAGTACAGACAGCCACCAGATCTCGTGATTGGCAAACGTATCTTATCAGGATCCTACTGTTTTCTTCGTCGTTGGGTTCGTATTCTACCGTCACCTTTCCATACTCGGTACACAATGTTTACCTCGAGCATTACTCATGATGAAGGGCATGCCCTTGTCGACGAAGAGTCCGACCCAGCCCAGCGCTTGCGCACAATAGTCACCATTCACGACGCCGCTCTCAACTTTCAACAGCGTAACTCTACTATAAAAGCATCCCGCTCCCCCCTAGTCATCAAATCAGACGACCTACCCTTCAGTCTTGTGCAAACCACGCTCGCAGGCGCCGAGACTATTGTGGAGCCTTATGTCTTCACTGATGATGACACGGGCTCTCTTCTCGCATTCTACCATCTTGGCCGAAGACTTGCGGGCCATGCAGGCATCGTGCACGGAGGCATGGCTGCCGTGCTTCTCGACGAATGCATGGGAAGAGCCTGCTTTCCACGTTTGCCTGGCAAAATTGCTGTGACAGCGAGGCTCGAGCTGGATTATAAGAGCCCAATTCCTGTCAACAGCATCATTCTCATCCAGGCTGATACGAAGGAGGTTCAAGGCCGGAAGGCTTGGGTGGAGGCGACAATGTCTGACGCAGAAGGTGGTCGTGATTTGGTCAAGGCAAAGGCGTTATTTATCCAGCCGAAATGGGCTGCTGAAATGACCGAAGTGCTCTAAAGTGCGAATGTATCCCTCTTCCCATAAACTAGTTAAAGATGGGTATCACACAGGGGCATATACTCTGCGCACACTCAATATGCAATGGCTAGACTAGCAACAGATCGCAGTTGACTTCTTGCATCACACTCCTCCAGTCAACAGCAATGAGCCCAAGTTCCATTCCAGATGCCTTGCATATTGCCTCTCGTCGACTCCATACCTCTTCCACCACCAGTCTCATCGAGTTTCGGCTCCCGATCCCAAACGACGTGGCACAATCCAGCCACTCCCTCGCTGCAACGAGATCTTCCTCCGAGTATGCCTCAACAGCAGCAATAAAAGCTGGCCAGATAGAAAAGTTGCCATTGCTTATGGCGAAGTAGGCAGATACATGTGAAAATGTCCTTTTGACATACGGCCTGACCGTCTTAGGAGGAACGTTTAGTAATGAACGGTACATATAGATGTATGTTGCGTTGACAAACGCCTCAATCTGGTCCGAAGCTTCTGGTGGAGACTGTTCATTGCTGGGAGGTTCATCGGGAGTGCTGTCAGGGACCAACTCTGTGTCGAAGACGCGGCGCGAATCGTCCTGGTTGCTGTGGATCTCGAGACGTGAGAGTAGGGTTTGAAGCAACGCATCGACCTCACTTTCTGCCTCGCTTTGTGCTTTGTTTCGAAACTCGGTGATCAGCGCAATACATTGGAGTACATTTCGAGGAGCGCCAATCGTGAATCCAAAATCAGATGTGGACAACATTGGGGCCACCGTTGTGGAATCAGTGACTTTGGGCTGTTGGTGTACTTCAGACTGTTCCGGCACCTGCCCACCCTTTGAAGTATCACCAATGATTTTGATAATGTTCAGACTTTGCAGAGAGGTGAATATTAGGCCTGTAGACTTCCACGGCTCAGAATCGTAGTGCTTCTTCAGCCAAGCCCATGCTCCTTCGAAGTGATGCCTCCATGATCCAGATGGGCCACTATAGATCTACTTTCGTTAGCATACACGTCGAATTCGCCAAGACGCCTCAAACGCAGTGATACCATACCTCAGCGAACATGAGGGCCATCATCGACACCATAGTAGCAGGGAAATCGAGGTCTTCCCCCGCAATGGTTTGGAGCATCTCTTGGATGGCCTCGCCATAATGCTTTGAGCCAAGGCGCACCATCTCCTTGTCAATTCCTCGAAGATGAGCCACATTGAAAGCGGCATGCGCCAACATGGCACTGTACAGGGACTTTTGTCCCGAAGACGCTAATTCCAGAGCTGCGACGGGGTATTGGCTCTTCCACGGATTGCGTGAGTGCTCGTAAGGCATCATGATGACAGCCACGTGTGTTACATAATGATGAAACAAAAACACCTCGTCCCAAGTCGAGCCCGGGAAGCTATCCATGGCCCGGGGTATGGATTTTGACAGCTGGCAAGATGAATCTCCTTCCAGGGGAGCTTGATGGGACCTCGGGGGAATGCCTGCGAACACCAAAAAGGGATTGTGGCTCACCGACTTCAGGAAAGATACGGAGTACGGCTGGGTCGTCTGTTGTCCAATGCCAATTTCTTCGTCATACTGAGATATCAGGAGGTCCACTACATCCGAGGGTAAAACCTCGACGCCCTTCCAGGTGGATTCTAAGGGATGTAAGCGTGAACAACGGGTGAAGCGTGGGAGTGGCAATTTTGCAAAAAGGCTTTCCGAACACGTACCGCATGGAAGGACACGCCGACCTTGAGATGGGTTGATTTGGCCATCATCCTCAACCCAAACAAAATTAGCGTCATAGCCAGTGCAACTGACACCGATGCGTCGACACGCTAAGCATCCTGGTTTCGTTTCATCACACTAGACAGACAGGGAGAGTAAGCAGGGCCCTCTACAAGACCATTCATAGCTGGATAAGACCAAGGGCCTGACGCACCTTGACTTTTCTGGATCTGCATTTCCAGCAGCCCTGGCTCGCGATTGGAGTGTTAGCTGGGTTGGGATCATCCGGTGTCCAGATATGACTAGATTGCAGGTGGAAACTGGAAGCAAGAAGCCACCGCAAAGCCACCGCAGAACCGCCGCAGGCTAGGCAGGGATTTACGCACAGTGAATGTCCTATGACGCCGACGGACCATTGCTCTAAGGCCGGTCCTCAGCTCGGCGAAGAGCGACAGATTGTATCGTCTAGGCAATCCGGGCTGCGGCTCTAGTTTTCTCACGCCAGACTGCAGGGCTATATAGGTGGATCTGCGCGGGGAGGGGCTTGACGTGCGTTATCTCAATGAGTCAGAACGATTGAGTGTGGGGAAAAGCAGTCCGGCAGCTCGGCATAGACTACCTTTTGTTCCCAATTTGGATCATGAGGTGTCGATTGTGTATCCCCACCTCTCCGTTAGCGTCCTGCAGAAATACCTCGAGGCAACTGTCTGGCGCAAATACCTGCGCTCTTTTGAAGCTCAAAGAAGCGGCTAATCTATTTCGAAGGCCAGCCTAGCTCGCCATATGATTATTAATATTCTTAGTAGCATATCTGTGTTGGATTTGGTGATGAACAGAACGCCTAACCGATGAGAAAATGGATCACATAGGTCAAAAATGACGACAGAGCCTTATGAATCAAGCACACTGTTGTATTTAAAGAGGATCATGTAAAATCCTAACTTCCGAGCATGATTTAGTAACAATTGGTTGGGGAAATCGGTGCTTGGCTGCAGCCGAGATTCTACAAATCTGCAAATGCCTGCTCTACCGCCTCTGCCATCTCTCCAAGTGTCTTGAATGTGAACGACAAGTCCAAATCATCACCAAAATCCTCCGGCCTGCCACCAATCGCTGCGTCTTTGCCCGCTCTTTCAATCCAACAACTTTTGAGTCCAGACTTGTATGCCGGGATATGATCATGCTTCAGAGCCTGCGCTGTGTGCAAGAAGCCGTCTCTTTTGACGCCCAAGTCTTTCTCGGCATGTTGAACCATGTACTCGAAATTCCGCAGGTCGGGCTTGTATGACCCAATCTGCTGGGCCGTGTAGACAGCGTCAAAATGCACCCCCTTCAAAGGGCCAGCCAGGGTACGAGAAAAGGACTCTCCATCAACGTTAGACAAAACGATCAGCTTGTACCGTTTTTGCAACTTCTTCAGCGCATCCACACTGTCAGGGAAAGCTGGCCAGAGTCCAACAGCACCGCCAAATTCTGCCTTCTCTTGCTCAGCAGTCTCTGGCTCTAACGGGGCTGCCAGCTCCCGGGCCATCTCGGCGTACACCATCCCAAGCAGTGGAGCATAATCCATGTCCGGATATTTCCTCTGCAATATCTCCTCATACCGGGTGAATACCCCAAGAAGCCCCATTTTATTGTTCTTGAGGGGATGAGTCGCCGAAATGCGGGAATTGAGTGGCCCTAATGCGGTATAAATCCCACTTTCCCAGTCGACTAATGTTGCGTAAACATCGAACGAGAGTGCTGTAAATGACGTGAGCGGGCGTGTGCTTTGAGATGCCATGGTGGTCAAATGAGTAGGGTTGAGGAGAATGGTGAGAGAATATGGAAATTAAGAATGATCGAATCAAAAATACCATGAGTACAATGTCTTGGGGACCTCTTAAAGGGCGTTATATATCCTAGAATGGACGACGATCTTAGCTCAAATGAGATGTGCGGGTCACCATAATCCAGGTTCACTTTGGTGGTTAGCGTCATGCTCTTCGGTAAAAATTGCAACCAAGTATCAAGAAGGTTAGGACAGCGACACGCACTGCGGGATTCGCAAACTCCGCCATGATAAATCAGACGTTCTTAGGCCTTGAGTAATGAGAAACGGAATGCCACATTGCTCCGCGCCATCCCCTCATCCCAAATTTAACCCGTCGCATTCGTTTCCCAACTGCCTGTGTCTGCACTTTCGACTTCTAGCCAATACAGTATGAATTTCTCTCTGCGCCCTTTCCGTATCACACTAAAGACAAACGTCTCGCCAACTGGAAAATAACCCGCCTCGGCTCTTTTTTTGAGTGAGAAACGGCATGGTCGTGCCAAAAATTAGACAGACTAAGCCATCCTTCAGTGCCATGATGGGACATGACCCTAGGTAACGGTTGTCAGTCAACCTTATCCACCATAAGCCAGCTAAAAAGAATGTTGAATCGCCATATCGGTTAGCTGATTTGTATGGGGGCTCCCTCGGGTATTGCCGCATCCGTTCCGGAGCAGCGTCACCTCCCTGCCTAATTATTTCTTCGCGGGCGGGTTTTACACATCTTCCGAGGAGTCGAAAATCGAACCAGCCCTTTCTTCGGTAAACGGCGGATTAATTTTTGGCTGACTTCTTCAATTATGTTTGAGGAGAAATAGCCAACAATCAGCCATAAAATGGTTTACCAAGAGGTTAGGGTGCCCTAGTACACACATACCCAGGGGGGGGGGCTAGAAGCTCAACAGTAAAATAAAACACCAACAATAGTATCAACAATAATAAAATGGTTTACAAATTGGTAATTCACGTCGGAATATTTTACTTCTTCGATCGCAGCACCGCAGCCGAGACGTACACCAATCGTTCTTACAAGCGCATCTTAGAAGTAGAAGCCTCCCAGATGATATAGCCAGTCCCGCGGCAGGAATTAAGTGATTTCTGTGAGCCTTTCCAATTCGGAACCTTGATCTTCGCTGTTGGTGCTCTGTTCTCTGCGCTCTCCGAGCGGTATAAGTCTGCAAGGGCTTTTGAGGCAACTTTGTGGATGATTCAAACGTCCAAGCTAGTAGAAGAACTCCCAAATGTGCAGGTGATACTAGAGCTAGAAGAAGGATTTACACAGGCTTGATATCTGCTAGATTTTATCACTCCGCTGTGAGCGAAGTGAATCCGAGGATGCCATCCATCAGGGCAGATATTCGGCCACGGGAGTCCGTTAATCCGAAAAATTAGTTCGACATGAGTAACTACCCTAAAGTAGGAGGACTTTGTCTTCGGCAAGAATGCGCATGGCGTAAGTGGCGGCCGATGAAGCTGTCGCCGACCGGACGAGTTCTTTTTCCCCAGGCCGCAAAGCAGGGATGCCATTCCTTTTGCCATAATTGCGATGGCAATATGCGGGAGTGCTCCCAAGCGAGGTCATGACCGCTGTAGATAAGGAAGGGAGGCGAAATGGGTTATTAGGCGAGCAAGTATAGGGATAGCAAGGATGTAATGGGGATAGAAAGGGAAGAAAGGGAAGAAGTTGTGCAGAGGGGAGAAAGAACAAGGACATAGACCTTTAGCAGTCATTGTCAGTGTCAGATTTTCAGACATTTTAAGACCATTTTCCCTTCTATTACCCTATTTGTTACAACCAGACACTTGTCCATTTCCAGTCTTCCACTTCGTCATTCTAAGGGCAATCACAGACTTCGTTGATGCCTTGCCAACGTCAATCTTTGTGATCAGCGTCATAAAGCACCCAATTAGATACTTCTCTATTAGTTAGATCAATCTACATAGCCGTACAACCCCAATTTTGTTGCCTAGCTTGACATCCGGTCGAATTAGCTTGACACTCGAGAGACGCAGTGGAAGTCACGCCAGACTATGTAGCGACGTAGGAGCACGGCCGTTCATCTTAGCTTGCGGCACAGAATTGACATTAAATTTGAGTTGGTTCATCCTCGTTGCAAAAGAGCCGGAGAAGGCGGATTACCGAGGCCCAGGTGGAGGCGTGTAGACATATACAGAGCCCCTTTTAGGATTCCTAAATGTGCTCTTAATTCAAATTATCGCTACGCTCGAGGGTAGCGAAGTCGTTAGCCTGCGCTAGATATGAGTGGAAGGAACATGGAGTGCTCTGATGATGCTCGTATCCGTCTGCGATAACATGACTTGATGGCTAGGTTCGTTTTATGTATGATTACGGGAAAATCGCGGAGGAGTGACTGTAATCAACCACCATTGATGGGAGCGGCTTGTGCAGCCAGGACGTGCTTCATACACCGGCAAGCAGGCCGAGAATTGGTATAGGTTTGCATCGCTTCTTCGTACTAATTAAAAACACAACAATCGGGATTAAATTAAATGATACGTTAACCTTTTGGCAATCCATCATAGCACATGGATAGCATGTCACATGTGAAAACTTACTTTGCGGAGCAGTTGTTGTCTTGGTCCCAAACTCAGAGGCAGACGCTTGCCTCCATCATCATCATCCTTTCCTCCGGCTTTGGACATGACCATGCAGCGCTAGGGCTCAGAAGAGAAAGCTAATATTCTCACCTGACAGTTAAAAATCGAGGCAGTGCAAAGCTAGGGCATAGCGATTGACCCCCAACTCAGCCTACATACCATGATACCCTACATGTAGGCGTCCTACTGCAACCAGAGGAAGTCATTGGTGTGGTTGGTCTCAGACAAGTGGTGATACTCTAAGCTTAGACATCTTCCATTGAGCAAAATTGCAGTGAAATATCAGATATTCGAGCAAATACCCAGTCAAGATGTTGATCACGCATGGGGATAAAAGTCCATGCACTTCGTACTGCACTTTGGATACAAATAGGAAATGAATAATGAGACTTTCCGACTTGCATTAGACTGAATTATGCTTTTGGTTTTGTTTGCATAAAACGGCTCTAGTCGGGCTATGATGTTGCATTCTCGTGGTCGGCCTCCCCTCCCAGACGCTCAATGGCAACTGACTTGACCGCCCCTGTTGGAGGTTGAGATACCGGTATTCTCCAGTAAGAGCTAGCACATCCCCGCGCCACTAACTAAGTCATAGCGACAAGTTAAACCTTGCGTTAGCTATTCAAGTGTGGGCAGCCGATTCCCCTGTGTCAGTCCCCCGCGTCCCATCACCGCTTTGAGAGTGACACGGATTGTGGTGAGGCTAGCGTAGCCGCTGGTTCTCCAACCAGAGCGTATTCTCGTTTTCTGCCCCACAATCGCCATTTCAACATCCCGGCGAATGGCTGGGCTAATCCTAGTATTGAGAGACCATTACGAAATCACGGCTTGCGTTGGGGAAATCAGCGTCGTCTTGCCTGTTGAGTTCGGGTTGTTACGGCCGCTAGCATGCGAGAGTGACTCAAACTGCCACCCGGCTATCCTCGGAGCCAGCCCCCACCCGACCATGTACGCCATGATCGAGACCTACTGTACTTGACCCTTGGAATGAATCGTTTAAATAGATACAATTCGAATCAATCACCGATCCCTCAACTAAGTCTTCCTCATTGTAATCCCAAAATGACTGAATTCATGAGTGTCGAAGCGCAGCGGCGCTGCACGTGGCAGTGCTATGCGGATCTTTTTTCAGCCGCTATTGCTTCTGCTTTTGTCTCTCCATGGGTGACGGCAATCGATAAGTACGTATTCATCTCTCTGTATTATTGGTGATAACTGCATTGAACTCCAAATTCGCATTGAGTCAAAATTCCACTTGTTTCAAAGATTGCATTCTAACTTCTCGTTTCCACAGGATCGTCTACTATCGAGCCGCAACCAACGCCTCTCTGACGTCTTGCGTTCAGTCATGGCTCGCCAAACCCAAGCCATCTCTGAGTGCCATGTGGCTTCCTTTCCTGGTCTATTTCGGAACCTACGCAACCGCGAACCTATTCGATTCTATATACGCCGAAAACAACTGTGCTGATCCTGCCACGGTTTCTGCCTCTTCTTCCAAGTTCTTTGCTACGGCCGCTGTCAGCACCGGGCTGTGTGTCTACAAGGATGGATACTTTGCCGGGCTGGCGAGCAGATCACCAGCACCGCTCATGAGTTATTTGCTCTTCACGGCTCGGGATGCCGTCACAGTATATGCATCATTCAACATGCCAGCCTGGATTGCTCCAAAGCTGTCCCAGGTGTCCTTGCCGAACTTCGCCCCATTCTCTGTTTTCAGCTCGGAGGAATCGAGATTGCGGGCAGCCCAGATAATAATGCCAGCAGCATCTCAGCTTGTCAGCACCCCTCTTCATCTCCTGGGCCTGGACCTGAGTAACAGACGATACAAATTCCCGATCCGTGAACGCCTCAGCATGGTTCGGCATCATTTGTCCTTCGCTACTCCCTTGCGAATGGCTCGAATTATACCGGGCTTTGGAATTGGCAATGTCGTGAACACTAGTTGCAGAAATTCGATGTTAGGTCGGGTCATTTGAGGTTTTTGAAATTTCGTTTTGCCTTAAGATGCGCAACGTAAAAGCGCCAGCGTTTTATGTTGGACATAGATCATGGAGAAAATTTGATACTCTAATTTTAGCTGATTAAAATCCGCAATTTTTGAGATTCGTGTGCTGTGATGTTCTCAGTAGCGATCCCGTAATCAGTTCTCCATACCGAATGAGTAGAGCTGTTGGTCCATGACGGCACAGACTGAGATATCCACATCAAGCACCCTTTGACCACACCATCTCCTTACTTAGCTTACGCCTAATCGGTACCAAATTGGCGACGGATGGAATAGATGGTTCTGAGCGCTAGTGGGTAATCGGTAAAAGCCGGAAGGATAGGCCTGAATGACTCTACAGATCGGTCCCCCCTTTTTCTGCCGTGCCTCTTTCGTCAGGCATCCAACTAAGCTATTTACGTCGTAGCCATGACACTTGAGCCCCGGCATGGCCCGATAGTGGTCTCCAGGATTACTTCCCATCGACGACAACAAGCTACAGCCTCAGCAGCAATGCCAGAAGATCTTCTCACAGTAATTTCGCCTTCAGATCGTCTAGGAAGTCTAGGCGTCACTGACACGCGACAGTAGTTAGTACTTCCGTTCAATTTTCTTCCTTTCGTTTCTATTGTACAGATGCAGTGGGATGCACAATGTCCAGATCAGGTATGTTGGTTAGATCTGGACCTTCTGCATCCCACTGTATTTCAATGAGTATTGCTATTCGCACACTTAAGTATATAGGCCAATTTCACTAAGAAGTCTCAATAATATATATATTAGTAAGTTGAACCTAAGAAAATTAAATAAGCTTTACTCTAAGTATTTATTCTCTAAGTTTTACTATCTAAATTTTATCTTTTAATTTATTTTAGAGTAAAAACTGGAACTTTCTCAGAATAAGATACTTTAAGGCGGACGTATAGGTTAGTTATATTACCTTATGTTAAACTTAGGTATAAAAATTTATACTTATATGTGATTAGCATTTTGAATGTGTGCGAATAGCAACACTTATTTCAGTATTAATCTCTAAAATCCTTTGACAGCTCTACAGGCATCCTAAGATCCTGTGATTTCCTTAGTCACTTCTTGTTTTTCTTTCTTTATTAATCGTCCAGATTATAGTGGCCCCAGTACTCTCATTTCATATAATAATATTTATCATTGCAAACGAAACTAATCTTAACTTCACCTCATTACCGAGTGCAATTCTACACCATTGATAATCCTACCAGTGCAATGTGTCCAAGTACTTCGAATCGCGAAATCTATAGTCTATTATTTACGGTCTGCTTCTGCGTTAAGTATCTAGCGTATTAAATATTATCCACTTTACTCCTTCTTCGTCTTTCTTGTTTTGGGTACTCGTGCCAACCAGTAAATTCCCAACGCTGCCGCAATGTTGAACAAAATGTACACCCACATTAATCCAAAGTTCCTCCAACGGTTATCAAAACTGACTCCCAGACTAGACAAGAAAGTATTCGTGTCAGAAATTGTGCAATACTGACACTCAGCACCGTTCCCATCAGCAGGGTTGTTCACATAGCCACCCGCTGTGTCGATGTACGACTTCAAATAAGCACCACAGGTCGTGTTGTTAGGAGCAGTGAACTTGATGAACTCATTCGATTCGCAAGAGGCTTGGGCGTTTGCCATTGACGTGCTCAGGAGACCTTCCACCACGTAGGTGAAGGGGTTAACCCGGTACATAAACATCCAGAAACCCGGAAGGTCCTGGGGTGGTGAGAGAATGCTTGTCGCTGTGTCAGAAGGGAGAGGCTGAAAAAGGTTGATGGAACATACCCGCAAAATGAGAAAATCATGACCATGATAAGAGTCACAAGACCTCCGGCCACTTCATCACTATCGAATCCCGCAATTATCATGTTCGCAAAGGTGCTCGTGAACATGAGGAAGAGCCAAATGAAAAGCAGCACAGTGACTCCCCGTGAGTCAACTGAGTCGGTCGGGTAGGCATTGCGATAGAGACCAGTAGGGAAGTACCAGCAAACAAAGCAAAGCACAGCCATGAGCT
Source organism: Ilyonectria destructans (assembly GCA_020740775.1). NCBI lineage: Eukaryota > Fungi > Ascomycota > Sordariomycetes > Hypocreales > Nectriaceae > Ilyonectria > Ilyonectria destructans. Next base: position 1,157,478 of record JAHEWK010000011.1, read on the forward strand.
ACATGGAGGTTAGCGTCCTATCCTTTCCAATATTCTCAAAGAAGCCATGTAATTGGGCACTTACTGAGTTCCACGCCGCTTCCACAAGCATGCTCGAAACCATGAATGCTTTCCAGGAGTAAGTCTTCGAAGGCCGCTCGCGAGCTTCGTACATGGTACGCTGGGCCACAAAAGCAGGTAGCATCTGATTAATAACTTGAGTAAAGATGGTCAAAAACATCATGACACCAAACATTTGGTTCTGTAGGCCACGCTCCGTGTTCTTTCCATTGAGGAACGAAAGGCCAATGAACAACGACTGGAGTAAATAGTCAGCGTTTCCATTTAGTGTAGCAGGTTAATTGGTCAAATACTCACAGCACCACCCGAGAGTGTCACCTTAGAGTAGATATATGATGGGCTGCGCCAGTATTGCTGGAAGAGCCGCCTCGTGACCTCCACATACTGCTCTCTGTGAGATGCGGCAAACTCGCTATGGGTCGTTGGAGCCTGCTCCCCACCCTGCTTGAGCTGGGAACTACCGTCTGAAACCAACCTCGCGAGTTCGTCCTGGACTTGGCCACGCTCACGAGACACCTTCCAGACCTCAGGCCAGTCAACATCCGTGTGAGAGCCAGGTGCTGCGCCAATAACATCCAGCATATACTCAGCCGGATTTGAACCATGTGGACATTCAGGAGCACCATTGCGGACGAAGTAGTCGACCAAGATGCTGGAGTTCTTGCCAACATCTCCAAAATAAATGGTCCTACCCCGTGAAAGTAGCAGGAGCCGGTCAAATCGTTGGAACAGCATCGCAGAAGGCTGGTGAATCGTGCAGAGAATAGCCTGTCCGTTCTTGGTCAATTTCTCCATCAGATTGCAGATAGACCAAGAAGTCTGGCTATCGAGTCCAGAGGTCGGTTCATCCAGGAACAGTAGAAGTTGCGGTCTGGCAGCAAGCTCAACGCCAATCGTCAACCTTTTCCGTTGTTCCACGTTAAGACCCTCGCCTGGAACTCCGATAATAGCATCTGAATACTCTTCCATGTCCAAAAGACTGATGACGGTGTCGACATAGGCGAGCTTTTCCTCTCGAGAATAGCGGGAAGGTTGGCGAAGAAGAGCGCTAAAGTTGAGGGCCTCGCGGACGGTTGAAGTATGAACATGAAGGTCTTGTTGCTGAACATAGCCAGTTTTCCGTTGGAAGGAGTCATCGCGCAGTCTTCCGTCAACTAACATGTCACCGGTCACAACCCCCATCGTAACTCGGCTAGCGAGAACATCCAGTAATGTGGTTTTGCCAGCTCCTGATGCACCCTAAATTCATTTGTCAGCACTCGTCTTATGGTTGTCATCTGAGTACATACCATCAAAGCGGTCAGCGTTCCTGGCTTCACCCAGCCGTCAACGTGATCAAGAATCCTGCGATCCTCGCCCTTGATTTTGACATCATAACATACGTCTCTCCAATGGAATACTGAAGTTTGCTTTTCAACATCTGAAACCTCCCCAGAGTCATCTCTGCCATCTTTCTGTGTGGTGCTAGCCTCTCCGGACTCTTCGTCGTTGCTAGGCTTTTGAGAATGCTTCTTTAGGGCGTTGCGAGTAAAGACTAACACCTCTCCTTTCGACCGTTCAGAAGTAATGTACTCGGTAGCAACCAAATGCAATCCCATAAAAGGCAGCGTAAAAGCAACAATCACTCCAAAGTTCCGCCACTTATGTGAGTCGTCATATCCATATGCGGACTTGATGTATGCTGACCCATTCACAAAGTCCTCTCCGGGGATCGAACCTTGAATTGCGCATGCTCTCGCAAGTCCTGTGACAGACTCGTAGTCAGGACCTTGAGGTACAAATTCTGAACAGGGGAATTTCTGGCCAGAGAATTCATTGATCATGAGAGTTTCCTGGGCGTAATACGCCGGGTTGATCCACCGGATCCATCCAATCCATACTGGCATGTACTGTGGCGGTATCGCGAAACCAGCGTAGAGGGTTATGGCCAGAAGAAGGATTGAGGCACGAGCGAGCGCTTGAGCAATGGTTCTTGTGAGCGATGCGATAAGACGAAACGTCATCGACATGCTCATTGTTATCGCAAACGACACGAGGAAGAAAAAGAAGAAAGCACCCGCCTCTCGTCGCAAATTTCCCATGAAGTAAAGGATCGTGTTCATCATTATCGCGTTGAACACCTTGTATGGAAGGTCGACAATCATAGAAGATAGTGCTTCTGCGCTTGGATGGTAAAGAGCATACCGGGCATGTTTCTCGACAATATTTCTCTTAGCGTAGAGGGTCAGAATTTCCAGGACGTTATTGAAAACATTCATCAACATGATGAACAAGATCAAAAATCCTCGTTTGAAGAAGGCGCCGGTGTTCTCTGGTAGGTTGTAAAAGATGCTCGCAACCACCAGTGACTCTGTGAGATTGCAGCAGAGCATGGTGATAGTAACGCTCGGGTCCGCCTTCAGCATTGACCAGCTTCTCCCCAGCGTAAGGCTCATCTGCTCTAGATATGACAAAGTGAATGGAGATTTGGCGCGCTGAGATTTTGACTGGTCCATCTTGCGAGACTTAACGAAGTTCTGGTAGTTGTCGCCGCCAAACGGATGGCGCTCGAGGTAGTCGTCCATCTCGACCAAGAGACGTTCTCGGTGAGCACTTTTCTTCCAAGCCTGCGCAAACTCATCGGGAGATCGAAGGGTCTTGTTTTCCCAGCCTGGTCGGATGATGCGCTCTTGGTGGTTAGTCATTGAGGTGAGGAAATCGGCCGTAGTTTGCTGTTCAGGGCAAACAAAACCGAGCCTTTCAAAGTAGGCCTTGGCGTCGCCTGTCTTGCCGAAAAATATCTGCCGACCCTGATAAAGCACAAGTACCTTGTCGAAAACCTATGTCCATATTAACACTGAGTACTAATCAATCAGTATTGGCAGGCTTAACTTACATCGTAGGCATCCTGGGATGCTTGGTAAATAGCAACTGCAGAAGTGCAACCGATCACGTCGGCCTGCGTTCTTAGAGTCCGACAGAACTCGAGGGCATTTGCACTATCCAGTCCTCTGGTACTGTTATCCCAGCATTGTAGCGGCGAGTAGCTCAATGCAGCCTCGGCAATTGTCACACGTTTGCGTTCACCGCCAGAAACCCCTCTTACGAAATCGTCTCCCACGCGGGTGTTTTTAGTATGTGAGATGCCAAACATAGCCATTGTAACATCGCGCAGATGCTCTGCGTACTCTTTAGGCGTGATACCTGCAGGGATGTTCCTGGGGCATCTTGCACGCGCGGCGAAATAGAGTGTATCTCCCACCGTTAGATGTGCAAAATGCTGATCAATCTCAGCTGTGTAGATTGCCTCTCCTCGAAAAGCTGTCCGAATCTCCTTGGGGTGGATTCCAGAATAGTTGAGCTCGGCCCCTTCGTCAATGTGGAATCCGTGGGTGTCACCAGCAATTGTCTTCAGGAACGTCGAACAGCCTGAACCAGGAGGTCCAAGAACAGCCAGCATCTCTCCGCTGTGGAGGACGCCTTCGATATCTCGCAGTATGTCCACTCGCTTTTGTGAGTCGTGCAGCAATTTCCTGATCATAGTTCCAGCTTCGAGGAAGATGTTGCCAACACTCTTTTGGAAGTCAGTGTCGGTGCCGAATCCGTAGACGTTGAGGTTCTTGAACGCCACACCCGTTGTTCGAGGCGGGTTCCCTTCAGATGTGTCAGTTCGAATGTCGTAAAATGCCTTGGCCCATTTTCTGGCGTTGAAATCTGGGCTATGTGGGTTGAGAGGCCCATCTGATGGCAGTGGGAACAAGGTACCCGGGGCTGCATGCGATTGTGTTGTGAGTCGACGCGCCAACTCAAGAATCTCTTCATTCTTGTCGGCTTCTTGGTCCTCGGATTCCCTGTCAGAGGGCCATTTCTCCTCACACGGTGCAGTAATCGATGTTGAGCACGAATCGCCCAGGTGATGGTGAGGACGACTTGGTTCTTCGAGACTCGGAGTCGTGTAAGTCGCGGGCCCGGACTCAAGCCCCCCCTGTGCACCGGCTGCCATTTTGGCGAACTCAATTGGGTCGGCGATTCAATTCCACAGCTGAAGTAACTGGTGGAAGGTGATGAAGATTGAGTAAATTTACTAGCTAGGGACAATTGACAATTGGCCTGGTCTTATATAGCGGGAAGGGTGAGGAAACGTAAAGCATACAATAAGATTAATAAGAAAGCACCCACCCAAGGTCTACAAATGACTCTTCTTTGTTCAAACAAAAGCAATACGGTACGTAACTCGGTAAGTATCCATTTAAAAAAGCGAAAAGTACCGGCCGTCGACATTGTCGAAGCTACGAGTGTGGATCTGTTGAGGGTCGGTGGATCCAAACTGCGGACTTTCGGTGGTTGAAAGACCGAATTCCCGTCACAATGCTGCCAAACTCGTTCGTCAATAACCCTAACCCTCGATTATTCAGACCCTGGCGACCCTTGAGGCGACTCTCGGTCTTTGGCGGATTTGCCAAGCTCCGTTAGCGCCACGGGATTGGAATACGGCATGCATTTTGGGTGTTCGTCAACCCTCGGCTCATGTCAATTGCTTGCTGCACCTCATTACGAACCCTGACTTTAATCCAACAGCCGGCCACTTCTTTACCGTCTGACTCCTATGTGGAAATCCCCCGTAGCGACACCTGGGGCACCGGGAGATGGCGAAAATCATTGCGTAAACTGAAGCCTGGGAAGACGCCATGAGGCTCAGGCCGAGCTGATGGTTGGTCATCTTTTCACAGCGGAGATTTTTGCGCCGAAAGTCCGTCTTAGTCCGTCTCTCTCCATACCTAGACGACGCAAGAATTTTATTCCCTTCGTGCAAAGGCGCAACCAGACCTCACCATCTCTGCCATCCTATACCTTGTTGGTGCTAACGTAGCACAATCTCCTAGATCTAGCAATGGTAGATCGCGAGCAGCTTAACCGCCTCTCGGTATGCGGGCCGTCCCCTGCCCAATGTCCCACCCGAGCCTGTGCTCTGTCTGGTCTAGCCACTGACTCGTGATTTCCAGTGTTCGAGATGCAAGGAGCGAAAAGTCCGTTCTGTGCCCGTACGCCACTGTGGCCTGTGTCTCGCTGACATATGATCCTCTTTGTTTGTTAGGTGCGATGCAATCGAGTCATGCCCGAGTGCAGCCGGTGCAAGGCCCACGATGCGGAATGCGTCTACCCCATCCGGGTGAAGAGGAGAAGTGCTCGTCCGCCGGGAGTGGACCAGCTAATGTAAGCTTATTCTCTGTCAGACATATCCGTCCATGTGGACTGATGTCTAAAGGTATCACAGGCCTGCAAGCTCCGAGGCTGCCTTGTCCACCATCCTAGACCGACTCCAGCGCCTTGAAGCCCAGTCTGCCATCAACCCTTCACAGGGCTTTCGGACCGCACCATGCACAGCCAATTGCTCCCCGGCCTCGTCCTCTCCAACTGCATTAAACACTCCTGCTTATCATGATACGTGCGATACTCCTCCCGGAGTTGGGATTGATGCGACCGCCATTCTCAAAAATGCCGTCGATCAGGTCCGGGACTTGAGGCTGCGGGGACTTGCGACGGTCGTCATCACAGATGTGATTGACATTCCAGTTGACCTCGCCAAGTTCTGGATTCGTAGTAAGAAGAGTCTCTTCATCGTATTTGTACTCGAGCTAACACAGTTCTATTCAGACTATCTAGATCACATGCCGGTTTGCATGTTTCTTAGTTTTGTGGACAAGCGGACAATCCAGCTCATACCCGACATCATCGGCCTCCCACACATCCACGTCGACCCCGGAATCCTGGTAATCTACTATTGCATCCTCTACCATGGATGCACACTCAGAGCCAGCAATGAATCTTCGAATGCGAGCATGTCCTACGCTCGACTGAGTTATACAGCCTGCATGCGGGCGATTCCCGGGTGGCAGCGAGAGGCAACTGGAACTATGACGGACCTCATAGCGGCTCTCTTTTTGGTAATTACTGCTCTCCCTTATGGCCATCAACCATCCTCAAACTGACACCTCAGACCCGTATCGCTCATCAATTCTTTGACGAGGAACTTGCCTGGAAAATGTTCAGGCACGCCTGCGAGTATTGCCATGCCCTCAACTTGCATAAGCTTGACAGCGCGGATTATCGTGAGAACGAGAATACCAATTGCGACTGCGATAACGATCGAAAAGGGTTCTGGGAGGTACTCCAAGCTGATCTCTACTTTCGGCTGATACTGAACAAGCCCCCCGTTCTCACGAGAAACACATGGAGTGTCAACTTGCCTTGGTTAGACCCAAATTCACAGCCTCCTCCCGATGGCATTCGCGCCACAGCATTTCTAGCTAGTTCACGAATCACTCTTGTCATCATTCGGTTCTTTGCGCTCCTCGAGGATCCGGAGATAGATACGAAGGCAGAAATAATGACCAAGACCGAGGATCTCGGGCGCGAGATCCTGCAGATTCCCGCCGAGTGGCAGCTGGTAGGAGCTCACTTTCAATTTTTCCACGATTGTACCTAACAGTCGTACAGAATGAGTGGCTGGCGAATGCCCCCGATCAAGAGGCAGACCTATGGGAGGTCGCCGATGTCCTCCTCACCGGTTATACGGCCATCATATACATGTTTCGCAAAATGGCCGTTCTGGACTCCAGCTCACCCGAGCCTGTTACCACTGAGCTCGATATTCCCGAGTCTCCTGTCGTCACCGATGCAGCCCGCAGTATTATCGACGTCCTGTGTCAGATACTGGTCAAGATCCCTTACGTGGAGAGCATGGTGACGCTTTTTGGAGCATACCGATCCTATATTGCCTTTTCATATCTAACCAACACCCTGTTACGTGCCCCGGATATCCGACAGCACATGGCAGATGTCAAGTCGTTGGAACGCCTTGGTGATCAGGCAGAATTGTTGGCAAAGGGGCAGAGCGACATTTTCCCCTTGGTTCGGGCAATGCAGAATCTCAACGCAGAGATCCGAAGCCGGTGTAACCAATAAGCGCGAAGACGGATGTATTCTGGAAGGCTTAAATAATCAGAAGACAGGAGGGGAATGATACCTTGGGACTTGGCTGGCGTTTTAACTTAAAGGATGGAAAGATTGCGTCATTGGGAAAGATAGGTTAAAGTGTGGGCGTATTTTTGTTGGGAGATACTCAATGGCAAAGCTTATAACAAACAACCAGAGACCAACTCCTCGGATGATGGAATCTGATTCGATCTCTCTAGACCCTACAACTAAATTAATATTAATTGCATCTTAAATTCAAGGCAGAAACGTGATGGGATGTTTTTAGCGTTGCCACTTCCGAGTCTAGGGTAATCTCACGCGTGTACTTCACACACATGCTAATTACCATTCACACGCACAACATACCGCGGTTTGGATGAGAGCACTACGCAGATATACTTGGACGCTTTTATCTAAGGAAATGCACCCCGATAAGTGGAAATATGAAAATAAAACAAAAGGCGAGAATGTCGAATCTCTTGGTTACAAAAAAGACACATCGACATTATGTGTTTATCCTAAGCCTATGATGAAAGCAGCAAGTTGGTAGATACTCAAAGCATATCAGATACGTGTAAATAGGAATACGTATGCGTGCGAATAACAACGGCCATCAATGACAATCCAAGCACATGTGCCTGATCGGCAGCGACCCTTTTAGTTGAACCGCGGCAACGCGATGGGCGAGTGACATGGCCGCTAATACAAAGCCCCGTGCCTGCTTTTGGCCTTGCGCCCAGGGGTCTCACATGCCTAATATCCTAATATGCCTAGGTAATAAGCCACCGACGTCCAGCACTGACCCCTGGATTTTGAGCCGGACTCCCGGGGAGATCCAACATCCCCGTTCCCATCGATTTGCCCGGCCTCAACACGAGCACCACCCACCAAGCCACCCCGCGGCAAGGCCACATCGCCGTCTTTTCCCCCTCCTCCAACTCCACCAAAGCTTCACTCGCGTCGCCTCTGCCCGTCGCCGTAGCTGTTGCGCGCACCTCCCCGCGCATCCCCGTCGGGCGCCTGTCGTTTCCCTCTCTGACCATGAGCTGAGCGCCCTCGCCTCTCCGACCCGAATCCGCAGCCATGGGGCTCCTGTCCTACGCCTGTAGTCTCTACGACATCGACACCCTTGACACTCGCTTCACCACCCCGTCGTCCGTTCCCTACCAGACCGTCGTCGATTCGCGCGCCGATGCCGACCTGAAGAAGGACGCTCCGGACAAGCCGCAAGCCCGCGGGCAGCCGTCGAAATGGAAAACCCCCGAGTTCTACTTCTACCTCAGCTTCCTCGCCTTCATCATCCCCTACATGTTCTGGATCACCTATGAGGTCTCGAGGCGTGCGTCGTCCCTGTCTACGACGCTGCGTGGCACTGGAAGCTGATGACATCTTAGCGTCTGATCCACGATATGCCAAGTTCAGCAAATATCTGACCCCAGGTTGGATCCCCGGCCGTAAGATCGACGCCTCCGACAACCAGTACTACGTCTTCCGAAAGAACCTCCCCTATATGGCCTCGCTCCTCGTCTTCCACCCACTCCTGCGAAGGGTATGGAACGCCATATACCGGAAGGGCAAACCGCAAACCCCCCAAAGCCGCCTCGACCAGCGCGCCACCTTCGACTACATCTTCGCATTCATATTTTTAGTAGCGCTGCACGGAATCTCAGCCCTCAAGGTTTTGTTTATTCTCTATATGAACTACCAGGTGGCGACACAGCTCCCTAGGAAATACGTTCCAGCGGGTACCTGGATTTTCAACATCTGCATCCTGTTCGCAAATGAGTTCTCGAATGGGTACCAATTTAGAAATATGGCCAGCTACATCTCCCCACCTGTGATGGCCATTGTCGGAAACGGGATCAAAACGGTTGACTCGGACCTGATGCAGTTTGGCAACTGGCTGGATAGCTTTAGGGGCATTCTAGCCCGGTGGGAGATTCTATTTAACATCACCATTCTACGCCTTATCAGTTTTAACCTCGACTACTATTGGAGTCAGAACCAAAGTAACTCCAACTCGCTGGAGGTAAGTCGACTAGATTGACAAGTTTCCCTGTCTAATCGCGTTCTAATGGGCCAAAGAAGAAGCAACTCGACCCCTCCAACCTTTCCGAGAAAGATCGTGTCTCTATCCCCGCGGATCTTGGAGACTTTTCTTTCCGAAACTATATTGCCTACGCTATCTACGCACCGTTGTACCTGGCCGGCCCAATTCTCACATTTAACGACTATATTTCACAACAAAAGTACCGTCCTGCCACCATTGAGACGGAGCGCACTATCCGATACGGCATCCGGTTCCTCCTGGTGTTCCTGGCAATGGAGGTGGTCCTTCACTTTAACTATATTGGCGCAATCAGCAAGGCCGGTCCGGAGTGGAGGTCCTATACTGCCGCTCAATTGGGGCTTTTATCCTTCTTCAATCTACATATTATTTGGTTGAAGCTTCTGCTCCCTTGGCGTCTTTTCCGACTCTGGTCACTCCTCGACGGCGTCGACCCGCCTGAGAATATGGTCCGATGCGTCAGCAACAATTACAGCACCCAGGGCTTCTGGCGCGCGTGGCACCGCTCATACAACCGGTGGTTGATCCGGTACCTCTACGTACCCATGGGAGGTTCCTCGTTCCGTAATTGGCAAGCCATGGCCAAGTCCATTGTGACATACTTGGTCGTCTTCACCTTTGTGGCCCTGTGGCACGACATCAAGCTGCGGCTCCTGATCTGGGGATGGCTGATTGTTCTGTTTATGATACCCGAGTGGACCGCTGCCTACCTCTTCCCCAAGCGAAATTGGGAGCATCGACCCACTGAATACCGGTTTTTGAGCGCCTTGGGATCCGTGCTGAACACCTTGATGATGATTGCCGCCAACCTGGTTGGATTCGCGGTTGGCCTGGATGGCTTGACGAGCATCTTGCAAAGCATCCTGCACGACTGGTCTGGTACGTTGAACACCTTGTCATTTGAAACCCCTTTATCATAGTAACTAACGCTCCGAGCAGGTATCCTTTTCCTCTGTACCGCCTTCACGACCCTTTTCGTGGCCGTTCAATGTATGTTTGAGGTTCGCGAATCGGAGGCTCGACGGGGGATTATGATCAAGTGTTAGAATCTATGTATCGCCACCACGATTGTGTCGCGCGTTCCCAATGTACTGGGTCAGAATAATTGTAATGGTACGACAAGAAGTTATATATGTAGTAATGAGATAGTAATGAGAGATGTATGGCAATATGGAAAGCCTTATTGATAATAAAACTACACTAGGGTGTTGTGCTAGTAATTATGCATTATGTTTAAGCTACTAAATTACTCATACTCGGGGTATTTTGATGATTCGATCCATCCAATTCGCACTCTGCATATTACGGTTGTCTCCAAAAACTTTCTGTCAAACGCTGCAAGTTTTGACAACAGCGGGACCAGACGGCCCTAGTATAACCGATCAGGTGTCTCGGAGTTGCTTCCTATGGCGTGCTTATTTTCCATGCGATTCATCTCAACGTCATTATCGTGGGGTGGCGCGGCAAACTTGCCCTCCTTGCCCATCTTCGTCTCAGTCACCCACTTCCGCACCCAGATGAGGCACCATACGAGGCAGAAGATGATGACGATGCCAACCGCGATGCCAATGATGTAGGCGGCGACGATACCCCGGCCATTCTTCCTATAGTCGAGGAAGCTGTAGACATAGACGCCTTGTGCCGCGTAGGTGATGAAGGCGAGACCAAGGTACAGGGCGAGGATGAGGATCAACCAAGGGATATTGACCCAGAGCGGCTGGTTTGTACGGGGGATAATGATCTCGAACAGGGCAAAGAGGCTGTTGAGGCCATGCTGGCTAATATTAGACCAGGCGTTGAACTCGACGGTGAACCAGGGACCATCGTAAAGGACGACCCAATAGACGATGGTGACGAGGAACGGGTATGTGACGATGGTGGAGTAGAACAGGGCGTGGAGGGCCTGCAGCGGACGGGGGAAGCTGTCGAGGAGAGGGCGGCCGCGGATGGCGTAGGTCAAAGTGTGGATGGCGGCGAAGAGAAAGTAGAACGCGATGCCCCAGTACGTCAGGATGGTGAAGTACGAGAAAGAGAGGCGGACTGCGGAGCAACCGCCCAGGGAGTCGTGGGTGCAGGTCCAGCCGATGATGAAGAATCGGGTGACGAAGGCGTAGAGGGACTGTTGAGGATGGTGTTAGTGACAGAGGGGGAGACGTGTGTATACACAGGCTGCGTATAACAAGCTTGATGCGACTGAGGGAACCGCGTATGAAGCAACTTACAATGAGGGCGCGACAAGCGAAAAGCACGTAGGGACTCAACAACCACGACGTCTCAAAGCGATTGGACGTGTCCCAGAGGTCGGTGCCGAACTTGAAGGGGTTCTTCGGAGCCATTGTAGCGAGCGGCGGTCCCCAAGAGCTCGGAGGAGCTGTCTCGCGATAGGGGCGAGCGAGGTGGGCGGAAGAGAAAAATGGCCGATGACGATTGATGTTGGGGAAGTGGGTTGGGCGATCTCTTGGTCGCAGTGGTGTGCTGGCCAGAGTGTGCGCTGGCGAGCTAAGATGGGCTGGGCAATAATGATGTGGCTTGGCCTACTCAGCGCCGAACGTTGGAGGCGCAACTCGAGTGACGCGATACAGGCGCCAGAGATTATTAGTTGGCTGCGAGAAACGGATGGAAATTGGAAATGGGGATCACGTTGGGAACGGAACATTAAGTCTGCGCGTAGCGGCGGAAGTCGACCTGCGTTGGTCTCTCGGTCTTGCTGTGGACTGTGGACTTTTTTTGTTTCATTCCACAGGGCCCGTCAATGCTGAGCCGACTCCCGGTGGCATCGCGGCCACGCCTCCTCGGAGCTTCAACTCGATCCTGCTGGGCCGTGGGCCGTGTTGTCGACCTGGCTAGCGATGGAGCCAAGTCGCAACGGCCGTATTGGCCTTTGGGCTTTGGGTCTTGGCATCGGCACATGGCTTCCCGGCCGTTTCTGGCCTTGTTTCTCAACTCCAAAGTCTTGCTTCTATCCCTGTTGCTGCATCTCGCGGCCTACTACCAGTCGTGGACGCCTTCGCGTGAATAGCCACTGACGGCGGCGGCTGTGCCAGAAAGCACCTGGCGTTGCCGTTGACGCCGTTTGCTTGCGCGTCCCAGCAAAAATTGTGCCATGTAGATTCGTGGACATGGCCGTAGCTAGAGGGTGGATACGGCGACAAGGGACGGATAACGGCGTATCCGTCCTGCGTCCTGGCATTTAAGTTACAACTGCCATGGTCCTCTATTCTACACCTCAGCTTGTCGACGGGCCATCAGTAGGCTCTAGCACACCGAGTGTTAGCCAGCGGTCAACACATCATATAAGAAGTCATCAAATCTGAAGCATCTCCATGCGCCGCAAATGAGGCGGCGGGTTCAAGATTGGTATGGAAAAAGGGTCCAGTGACTCCATCGCGGACCAAGCTCAGCCGCGCCCCCCTGACGGAGAATGCTGCACCGAAAAGCAGCTTGGAGGCCAAGAGCTTCTGTGCGCAGTGCTGGCGCGGGCCTCCCGACCGGATTGAACCGTGCAATTGACCCCATCGCCGTGGCCCTGTCAATGACAGAATGGACCAGTACCCCATGTTGACCCATCGCATCGCATCCTGTCACTGAGTAGCAGCCCCCTCAATGGATCACGGCGTTCCCCTAGAGCCTGGGCCTAGTTGGCCACCTCTAGGCAGGGGGTCAGGGTGTGAGGCGTCGACAACGACAGACGATGCATCCCCGTAGTGGGCGATTTGCAGATGACGGATGACGGATAACGGGTATTAATAAATGAGGTCTTCAAGTCCAACTGTCAAATTCCGATCGATCACAGCCCCCTTTCCCTTTTGACAAGCGCCAAGCTGCCCTATCCGCGCACCAAATGGGTCCTACTTTAACATGGACCTGTCCAGGGCGTCGTGCCTGATGCTGGGGCCTCGAATGGCTGGACCCAAAAGTCGTCAACAAGCCACCCCAGACTATTTGCGCTGGGGAGCTGCGGTTCTAGAGACGCCTAGGCCAGCAGAAAGATTGGCCCAGGGGGGGGGCCGCGGGATCCAGACACCCAGACCAGGCCAGACCAGGCGACATGGGGGCGTCCAAGATCAGGTTGTGTGCATCTGCAGGCCCCTGAGCTAACAGGACGGCCTCGAGTGCGTATGCGGGATTGGGAGAAGAGGAAAATTGCAGGAAAATTGGATGTGCACGCGTAACTCGTTTTTGGCATCGATAAACATTTGATTACCGGCGTGGCACCTTCAGAACCGAGACGAGTCGGGGCATGGACATGTTGATAGTGCTGACGCCGACGGGACGGAGCCGTAGGGATGGGTTGTGTTTGTTGGTGACACGCCCGGCCCAGCCCAGCCCAGCCCAGCCAGATGCGGCAGTTTGTCCTGCATTGCAGTGCGCAGAGCTAAAGACTCCAGCGCGTGATAGCGGCTGATCACCCAAAGAGTCAAAAGTCTCGGCTGGCTCTAATTTGCCCTGGCCGTATTGCGAATTGTCGTTCACACCTTGACACCCAATCCAGCGGTTGGCGTAACCACCCCCATCCCCATCGGCGGTTCTCCGTACTACGTCGTACACACGCTGGACGCCCACATGCACCTCCAAACCCACGCGTAAATTTACACCCACCGCACACCACACACACCAAAGAAACCTCGGTAGATCTAGATCCATGTTTCTTGCCGTTTACTGGTGTTTCCCCGGTTCGTGATTGTTTTTTATTCCCCTTCGCCGGGTAGTGGGTGGTCATCATGACTCCGAGAGCGAGGGAGTGAATTTGCCAAGTCCATCCAATCCCGTCTGCGAGTTCTCATTTCTCATCTTCAGGCCATTCCCCATCTCCAATCAATTTGCCCCTGAGCACTGCGTCGTCGTGTAGAAGTAATAAATCAAACTTCGATACCTTACCTACTATGTACTGGATGACTCCTCCCACGCCTCCCGCGCCTCCCACTCCTCCCAGGTACGCCCACGCGGATGCACGCGAGGCCTGCATCCCGGGACCGCCCCGGGCCTCGATCACAAAGCTCTGGCGGGGCCTTGACTTAGTCACTTAGAGGTACGTTCCTAATTTAGCAATCCGCCCATCAAGCCGCCAGGCACGGCGGGACCAGCCCAGCCCGAGGCAGGGAATCGCTCATCACTGCCATGCATGGGTTGGACTCGGTATTCGGCCCCACTAGTTGGGCAATTGGCATCCGTAAAGAATTGGCAGATTTGGTGGAATTTGGTATTAAGCAGCATCGGGGGCTAGCCATGGGCGCGACTATTACTAGCCAACTAGCATCATTTTGGGACTGGATAAGGCCGGGTCGCATTGGCGCCCCAGTGGCCCAAGTGCAGGTGGCTCATGTGGCCCCTGGCGGACAACCCGCTGGCCCTGCAGTGGCTTCACTGGGCTGCAGAAGTCGTTTTCAGTGGCTTTCACTGGCCTTTGGCGGGGGGATGGCGCAGGGGAATTTGCATGGGCCGAGGGGCCGCCACAGGGACAGGAGAGCACTTGGGCTCAGTCAAGTTTAGTGCACTCAACGAGCCAGTGGCTGGCGCGGTTCAGGCTCAGGGGATTCAGCGAATGCAGTGGACGAGCGAGCGAGAACACAGCAGGGAGGAGGAAGGAGGGAGGCACACATCCACAGACGCAGTGGAGGTAAGCGCACGTACATTACATGGCGCACCGGGGGGAGATGCTCACAGACCACAGACCACAGACCACAGGCGGAAGGAGCGGACGGGGACGAGGGTGAACGGTTCTGGTAGGGACGAAAGACCAAAGGGCCCAAGGAAGGAACGCCTCCGTAACCCTGCGGCGCCCTAGGCCACTCATTGTCATGGATGCTGTCCCATCGAACCCACGCCTCCCCCTCTCTCTTCCCTCCCGACTTCCATTGTATCCTTACCTTGCAACCCTCATCCTCCTTAATAACAGCTCTTCGTTGGCTTCTCTTCCTCCCCTTCCAGTGCCAGTTTGCTCGGGAATCCCCCTTGCAGCGGATCCTTCTCGTGGTCTGCAGCTACCCCGGATTGTCAAGAACCAACCGACGCTCCTGTTTGGGACCTAATAAGGTCCCTGATCAGCTGATGATCCTCCCCTTTGCAGCCGAGGATTACAGATAAACTACACAGCTCTCAGCTCCGTCCACCTCCATCCACCTCTCGCCCACCTCCCGCCGATCTCCCTCCTCCGTCGAGCCTCAGCCCAACTCGACTCACTCGGGATCGCAACCGTCGCGGGCAACACTGCTACCGCTCTCAGCTCCAGTTGACCGCCCTGTGACTACTTTGGCAGTATCATGGCGCTCGCCATCCTCTAAACACTGGCTCCTGGCGGCTCCCGAGATGCGATAGCAGCCCTCTCCCCGGTCCGACATCTTCCACTCCATTCATCGCCTGGTTGCATTCCGCGGCGCCAACAGTCGCAGACACGCCACCAAACTTTCGTCACCGTCGCACAACAGCATCCAGTGACCGCCCCTGCCTGCCTGTCCAACGAGGATACGGCTCCCCGCAGCCCCTCGATTCAATTCATTACTATCAGCCTTCTTTTCTCCCGCCACAATGCTGCCGACCCTTCGACCTGTCTCGAAAATCAGACTCTCTGGTACTAGCACCGCCACTATGCCTCCAACCACCCTCGCCCCGTTGACCTTCGACAAACCCAGCGACCTCCGTATCGTCCTCGTCCCGACCCCCGAAGACGCCGCCACGAATATAACCCTCTCAGATAATCTACGATTAGAGCTTGACGACGATGAGAGTCTTCTATCCGAAATGCACGCACCTGCCGACCAGAATATCCCGGTCCACCCAGTCCCGTCTATGCAGGAGGCTTTTGCCGAGTCCCTGCATGAAGTGACGAATGGCCAAGATGGTCCTGGTAAGCCCAAGTTGAGGGAGCTCGACTCAAAGGGCCGCAGAGAGAAACTTATCGAGCAAGCCGCCCAAGACGAACCTTTCGATGCGACCTGGCGGTACAGACCTGGCCAAGAGCAACATGAGGTGTACAAGTTGATCGCCCAGATCACGTTTGGTGTTTACCTTTTACTCAACGGACTGGCGGCAGACGACTCCCAGGTGGTCAGCATTCTCCAGGGCCATATTAATGAGGTAGATGAGTTCCTGGAAGTGATGCTGGAGGACTTTGCACAAGCTCACCAAGATCTTACCGAGCGCATCGCCCACCTTCAGCTGCCCATGGGCAATAGAAATGCCTTTGAAGGGATGCTTGAGGATCGCAACTTTCGCGCCCAGATTCTTGCTGGAAATGAAAAGATCGACCACATCTTGGCTCGAACAAATGCTGCCATGAAGCAGTGGGATGACGACATCGACGCTGGCCTCCGGTCCAGTGAGGCATTCATGGATTGGCTCAACGAGCACAAGGACGCCGAATGGGCCGAGGCCTCCCCGGACCTGGGCAAGATTTTCCGAGCCATGAAGGGCAATGCCGACGGTTGGCTTAACGCCTTTGATGACCTCAACAACCAAGCACAGGACTTGAACGGCTTGATCATCAAGCTGATGACCATTGTGGCTGAAATGGAGAAGACGGCTGGTGAGGTGAGCCGAAAGACTTGGGTAAGTTTTGATATCATGTTCAATCTTCCAGAAGGGCGAGGCTAACACCCCTAGGCAACAATCCCTCCGTTCACTCTTCCCATACACGCCTCACAAACTGATGATCCTGAATCTCCGTCGTCGCCAACGAGTTCACGCGCCCGGTCTGCTACCCCGGTTGGGAGCGTTGGAAGCAGAGATTCTGCATCCACTCTCCATGCCCCGAAGAGAATCGCAGACCCCGAAGTTGACACTCTCAGCGACTTCCCTCTTCCTGGATCTACCCCTCTACTCCCCCCTCGCATGAGCTTCCAACTTGCGGCTCCGCGCCCAACCGTCATGACCACCTTGTCCCCGGCTGTTTATGACGGCCCCACCTTGTCTCCAACTGTTTACGACGGCCAGCCCACATTGTCTCCGACTGTATATGACGGCAAGCCCAAGTTGACCCCGAGCGAACCCAAAAGGGAAGTACCGAAACACGAGGAACCTGAAACTGAGGTATCACCATTCGATGACGCACTGTTTATTCTTCAGCCACGGACATACACGCCGAGGCTCCCTGAGCCGCTTCCCTCACCCATGGTAAAGAACAGCCCACCGCAGTTACAGATTCAGACCCAGACCCAGCAACAAATGAGACCCCAGTCTAGGGATCCTCATATGATGCCTCCGCCTAGGGATTCTCAAATGAGACCCCAGTCGAGAGATCCGCAAATGAGGCCGCAGTCGAGAGATCCCCATATGATGCCTCAGTCTAGAGATTCTCAAATGAGGCCACAGTCTCGATCTCAAACGAAACCGCCACCAAGACCATCATCCAGATCTCAAAGTCAGGCACAGTCACCGCAGGTGACACAGGGTCAAGGATTTCTACAAAAGAAGACGTCTTTGCGCCAGCGTGTGTCCCAGAAGACGACGCCCCCCGAGTCCATCCACATCCCCCCAAGGAACGCCGCAGAGGCAATGTCGGTTCGTCCATCAACGAGTACCAGCATGCAGCAACCACGCATGTCTCAGGTTCCCGATTCTACGTACGCCTCCGATTTAGAAGTCTGTCCACCGCACCGCCTCCCTCGTGCAAGTTCCCACGCGGATTTCAGCGCTCCTTCACGACCCCAGCTCATGCCGACACCCCACTCCGAGCACCAGCAGTTCTACCACCCCGTTCGCGCATCGCCCCATTCTCCTCTCCAGCAAAGACCTCACACTGCCGACCCCAGGGACGGATACTTCCCTGGCCATGTGCGCCAGCAGCCGTCCCGCATGGGCGGCATGAGCACTCTAAGCAGCGTAACTTCAGCAACATATGATGATACGGCCACTGTGGCTTCTCGGGCGACCACTCAAGCTGGAGGGAAACGCCTCAAGAAGAAGAAGAGCGCTCTTGGCTGGCTGAAGAAGGCGTTTAGTATGGATGACAACGAGCGAGCAGAGTACCAAGCACGGAAGGCCATGCAATACAACGACCAGTTTGCCAACCAGCAGTACTTTGAGACGAGCCCTAAATTCTTGGATGGAAAGCGGCTCAGATGAGGCTACAGTGAGTGAACAGTTTTGGATAGCATGTGCGGATACACATATTTTTATTCGATCCCCGGATCTTTGAAGCGTAGGGCTTACGCTTCGCTTCCGATTCTTTGCGCGAACGAGTCGTTTCTGCGAATTGATACCCGGCGAACTGAATCTCCTGATTTGGCGCACCAACGACCGCATCTATAAATATGCATTACTATTGGCGACCAATGGGCGATAGTACCCAATATTATAAACATAATTCGGCCTACGACTGAGAATACCTGTCGGAAGGACCAGCATGCAGCCAGTCTTGCTGCTGTATCTAATCATCATATACCAGCATGCACATTCACGACCAAGCTGGCTGCATCTATTCAGCATACTGCTTTGGCTAGTTGAAAACGTGGGCGTTTTGAGGGGCTTGGGGTTCAGCGACGAGTAGAGTGCTCGGGCCGGTTGTTATTGTGTAAGATATTGGTTTGGGAGGGGATCAGGGGGCGAGGATTGGCAAGTGGCATATAAGAGGAGGTTTAGGCAACAAGTAATGATATGAATATATGCAGAAATGTAATCCTTGTTGTATTCCAGACGTCTGAGCTGCAACGATTCTACAATGTTTGATACATTGGTGTCTACGTAAGGAAAAAGAGACCGTCACCCCTTGGATGTGTAACCCATTGGCGAGATTGGTGTATCATGCCTGGCTCATCAACGCGAGGGACAAAGTAGTTATGGTGAAGCACCTGGATGGATGTGATCTTTCTATGTCTTTCTATGAGATGCAACTCAGATATACTTCGGCGTCATTATTCTAACGCCAATCTATTCCGCCTGTCTGGTATTCATCTAGTAGCCGTTGGGATAGTCACTCCTACAACACATCACCCTCCAAACCCATAGCTCTTGACCCGACTGAAAAAGAAGGGCTTGTCATTCTTGAGGCCAAACTCCCCCCAATCGTCCGTCAGCTTGTTGTAGCTGTAGAAGCCCCGCCAGTTGAGCTTGTTGTTACGGACACCTTTGCCAGCGCTGCGAAGGGACAGGTCCATGCGGTACACGTACTTGGAACCAATGCCCTCCGTCTCGATGAAGACGTCACCCTCCGGGTCGTCCCGGGCACCGCCCCGCAAGGCACCGGGGCCCATGGTGGCCGGGTCACGGAGGTCATCGGCGGAGGACAGGCGCCAGCGGCCCCGTAGAGCAAGAGCCATGACGGCATTGGGCAAGTGGGGGTGGGCGGCGGTGCGCTGGGCGTTGAGGTCGTCGCGGGTCAGGTGGTGGACGACGGCGGAGGGCTCGTTGGTGGCGAGGAGGCTGATGAGGCTGCCGTCGCGGAAGAAGCGAAGGTAGCGGTAGTAGGTGACGATGTGGATGGGGCTGCCCCAAGTGGTCTGGTTCGTCGAGGCCTGGCCGCTGCGTACGTAGTTGACGGTGCTGATGTAGCAGCCGTTGAAGCGAATGCGCGGCCGTGAGCGGAAGAGATCTTTCCAAGATGGGTAGACGGAGGGTGTCAGGGACTCGGTCAGAGCGAAGCTCTCATCACGGCGGCGCTGGGCCAGCTCGGCCGGGCTGATGACGACGCCGCCGACGATCTCGGGGCCTTCCTGCTCCTCCTCGGGCAGCTCGTCCCACTCGATGCCCCTCTCGAAGCGATACAGCATCGCGGGGAAGCCGACCTCGCTGCCCAGGGCGACGCGGCGCCAGATGCGCTGCTCGGAGGCTACCAGGTAGGCGAGGCGCTTGCACACGCGGGCGAGGCGGGCAAAGTCGGCGACGTCGACGATGGCGAGGTCGCGCAGGATGTGGATGAGGATCTCTTCTGGGAGGTCGGCCAGCGGCGAGGGCGGCTGCGGCATGCCCTCGACCGCCGGGGGAGCAGGCTCGATCTTGAGGCCGGCGAAGCTGGCGATGAGGTCGCCAATGGACTGCGGTTGAGGCTCAGGGGCGGCATCAGGAGTGGCCTGCGATGGTGATGTGATGGTGGTGACGGCGGCTGTGGTGTTAGTGATGGTGGATGGGCTGAGATGAGTTGCTGGCTTGGCCTTGGGGTGGTGTTTCTCCCGGTATCTTCGGTCCACACCATTGTCTAGCTGTAGCGATGTTAGCATTGAGTTCAAATGTCAACATCGGAGAGAGGTTCATACTCGGTACGCTTTGCGATAGAGCTTCAGGCTATCGCCCATGTTGCCCTGGGCCTCCTTGGCCATGGCCTCCTCATAGTGATCGAGGGCAGAGACGAGCTTCTTCCGAGACGAGACGCCGTTCACATCGTGCACAACCCGAGTCGCGGACGGGGGCTCATCAAACGATTGGCTCTGGACGTAGTCGTCTTCGTTCTCATCGACGGTCGCAACCGGCTTTGTTGCCGGCGCTGAGCCGGACACGGACGGGCCGCGACGGCGAGACGGGCCGGCGGTTGAAGCCGCGAGGCGGGGACCGTCATGACGACTCTGAAACTGAGGCTCATGATCATGAGTCTGGTGTTGGAGATCTGAGATCCATTGCTGGCGGAACGACTCGAGTTCCGAGTTGAGTCCGCCCTTGTTGGCGGAGGATGACGGGGATGAGGACATTGCGAGGAGAGATTAGGTATATCCGATAGGTCCGAAAAGCCGGGGTTGCGGGGGGGAGGTGATGGGACGATTGCGATTTCTACAGCGAGTTCATGATTACGTAGGTGGGCAGGAGGTATTTGTCTGTTGCTAGCTGGTGGGCGATGGAGGATATTCAAGAACGGCGAGGCGGTAAAGGAAAGTTAGGGACGTTGCCGTTCGAGTCAGATGGAGACAAGTTACTACAGCATGTCAAGGTTGAGTGGTGATGCAAGGTTGGAGACGAATGGCGGGGATTGGTTGATGGAGGGGGAACTAGGATAAGGACCCCTCCACTTGCGGCGGGTGTTGATCCGGAGGAGCGTCGATGATGTCGTCAACTCGCCGGCAAGAGTCAGACGGGAAGTATGTAGCTAAACCGTATTAAATGGAAAGCCGGATTGGGATGTAACGTAAATAACGGGTCGCATCCGTTGCATTCCTCCGTTATCACCGTTCGACTGAGCTGCATTATCTGATCTTCACGATCGACCCTCTACCAACCAATCACACCGCCTCGTACTATCACGCCCGGAAAGTCGCGGCTCTGGCACCTGCCCCAAGCCAAGCAGTCACAGGCCCCCCCAACGCCACCGAGAGAACCAACGAAATTTGCCGCCGACGCTCCGACCGCGGGCGATGTCGCTGAAACTGGCCCGTGGGAAAAAGTTGAAAAAACGTGAACCACGACAAAAGACCGAAGACGAGCAGAACAGCCAATGCCGCGTGCGAGGCGACACCTGGGTCGAATCCACCCCGAAAACGCAGCTACGACCTGGATTGTTTGACGAGAGCGGATCTCAACCCGTAGACTTGTGGATTCATCTCAGGTCTTGTTTCCCAGCCCACAAAAAGACGATAGTAGCCGACCGACCGATCGCCCGACTCCGACCGGCCTCGGTGCTTTGCTTTGCTGAACGCGCTAGAGAGCTAGAGACTTGCAACGATCGACTGTCGAAACTTATCCATCGGCGCTTTCGCTGTGATTTGTGACTCGCGAAGCCCTTGGAACGCCGCCACCGTTTGTCATCGTCATCGACGCCAGCGCCATCCCTCCGCTGCGGACCTTTCGTTATTCCACCGCTATCAATCGTGGCTTGGCTCAGAAAATCCATCTTCTGAGCTGCCTCGCCCTCTTCTACCCCCCCTTCGCCAGCCAGATACCATGAGTCGCAGCGTGCATCGCTCCGGTGGCCTCGATAGCAACCACCACAGCCATCCCAACGCCGACGACGAGTTTACCCTCGCCAACATGGTCGACACCAAGGGACCCAGCGGCGGCGGCGGCACGCCGAACGCACCGGCCCCCGCTAATGACGATATCGTCGACATCACAGCTCCCCAGAAGATGATCTCGGCCATGTCGGGCAGTCTGTTGACCTCGCTGCTTGGTACGTCCTTGTTGAGGTTTTGGCATTTAGATTGCGATATGCTAACATTCTCTTCCTCCAGTCACTCCCCTCGACGTCGTCCGTGTCCGCCTCCAGTCCCAAACCGCCGTCCCCCGACCGACCGTCGATTTCTCCAAGCTCGCCCTCACCACTACCTCTCTCACCCCCGCCCAAACCGCCGAGCTCGGCGTCACCTCATGCTGCCGCGAGGTCTTCTTCGCCGGTGGCAATGCCGAGTTCTGCCTCGCCGCGCCCCGGATCGAAGGCATATCTCCCGCGCCTCCGCCCGCCGAATGCGCCGTCGAAGAGGTGCAGCGCCGCACCTTTAGCACCACTATCGACGGTCTCCGCAAGATTGCCCGCAACGAGGGCGTTACCACTCTCTGGAGAGGTCTATCGCCCACCCTCGTCATGGCCGTCCCCGCCAATATCATCTACTTTACCGGCTATGACTGGCTGCGATACAATGCCAGCAGCCCCTTCGCGCGCTTCTCCGATGCCTCTGCTCCCCTCACTGCCGGATCGGCCGCTCGTATCCTCGCAGCGACAGCCGTGGGTCCCATCGAGCTCGTCCGTACGCGAATGCAAGCGGCCTCGGGAACTGGGACCACCAACCACCTGGTCGAGACTTTCAAGGGTGTCAAGGAGATGGTGGGCAACCAGGGATATACGGCCCTCTGGAGGGGTTTGACGTTGACGCTCTGGCGAGATGTGCCCTTTTCGGGTCTCTACTGGCTGGGATACGAGTCAATACGGTCGAGGCTCACCGATCTACGGGAGCAGCGTCAGGGACATGTGCTGTCAGTTGACGACGACCTCTCAGAGGCAAGGCGGAGGTCACAAAGCCACGAAAACCACACCGAGACCTTTGTGGATAGTTTTGCTGCCGGAGCCCTGTCTGGTACCTTTGCATCCATTGTAACAACACCATTCGACGTTGGCAAGACGCGAACGCAGATTTACCAGAACGAGGCTTCCGGCGCGGCGGTGGCTGAGGAGCGCAATATGATGCGCCTCCTCTGGCACATCTTCAAGACGGAGGGCATCCCCGGCCTGTGGAAGGGATGGATTCCCCGGACGCTCAAGGTGGCACCTGCGTGCGCCATCATGATCAGCAGCTACGAAGTCGGCAAGCGGGCGTTCCGCGGCGTCAACGAGCGCAAGCGACTTCGACAAGAGGGTCAGCAATGACCTGTACCAACAAAGTAAAATACATAAAGAAGCCAAAAAAGAAGAAAGATGAAGAAAAGATGTGGTGGATTTGCATAAACCCGGCGTTTTGAGGAACCCCGACTTCGAGGTTTGGCGGCTAGGGCGACTCTCTTCTTTACAGCCCCTTTACTGTTGCGAGCGTTAGACCAGGCGTATGGCACTGTACAACTCAGATAGACGAAATAATTTGTAAGAATACGAGAGAAGAATCAAGCTCATCGGACACGATCCCCTCTATTAATCATCTGATACGTACGCTTATGTGAGATTGCCTTGTGTTCTGTCTGCGGGCGTAGTTGAGTGAGGCGTCGTCGAACTGGGAGGTGGGTAGCTGGGGATATTCAGTTAACGAGGCCAATCGCAAGTCTCAACTTTCAAGTGGGGGTTGAATATCTGGTTGGACTTTGGGTCGACTCTGCATTCACAAACTGCACATGCGAGGATTTGTTAGGTGACGATTAGGCAATATATTTAGTGTAAGTCTCTGCAACCTATTTCGTCTTCTTCGTGAACAGCTCTATCCCATGCTGGCCACCGCACTCCATCCTAAACATCGGGATGTACGCCATCTCAAAACTTTTCTACACCACTCTCACTCATTCACTCACAACCCACAAACTGACAAACTACACCGCGCAGCACGCAATTAAACCACAATGTACTCCCTCACCTGCGCCGACGGCCTCCACTTCGGCCGCGACGTCTACGTGCTCGACGTGCACCGCACATCCGCCGGCCTCGCCGCCATCGCCTCCGACCAGTCGCTCGCGCTGCTCGATCCCGCGCGCCTGTCGCAGGGCCCCGTGCGCCGCCTGCAGACCGACCACGGCAACCTGACGACGCTGCGCGTCTTTGATAACAATGCCGCGCTCGTGTGCACCGCTGGCGAGAGCGGCACCGTGGCGGTTTGGGATTTGCGGCAGGGGAGTCGCGTGGCGCAGTTTCAAGGTGAGTTGCAATAGTGGGCGTTGTGAGATGTGCTCGGTGTAAGTGAGGCTTGTCATGATGAGACCGGGTGGCTGATGAGATTGCGGGTGAAGCCAGCGAGTCGCCTATTCTGTCCATGGCCTGCAGTGCCGATACCAAGACGATTGCCGTGGGCACTGAGTTGCAAAACCACACGGCTTCCATCTTCCTCTGGTACGTCATGACATGTTACATGAAGTATCGCTCATGACCACCTCCTAATAACCCCCAGGGACGTCCGCTCCAACCCCTCCGCCAGAGCGCACTACCAAGAAGTCCACAGCGACGACGTCACGGACCTCTCCTTCAACCCGAGCAACCCAGCGCTGCTCATGTCGGGCTCGACCGACGGCCTGGTCAACGTCTACGACACGCGCATCGCCGACGAGGACGACTTGACGCTGCAGACGTGCAACCACGACGCCTCGATCCACCGCGCCGCCTGGCTGACGCCCACCGAGATCGCAGCGCTGTCGCACGACGAGCGGTGCGCGCTGTACGACGTCGCCGAGGAGCGCACCACCGGCGACGCCACACAGGACTTTGGCGACCTGCGCACCGTGCTGGACTGCCAGTACGTTGCGGACGTGACGCCCAAGTTGGATGGCAGCGGCGCTATCCTCGGCGCCGGATCTCAGGAGTAAGCCGTCTCCCTCACTCACCCCTTCTTAGCACGAGAAGCGCAGAAACAAGAATACTAACACCCGCCAGTCGCCAAATGTTCGAGCTCGTCTTCCTCGCCAAGAACCCCAACGGCCAAGGCTGGGCCCTGGACCGGGACAACAGCGTCGGGCTGCCCGGCGCGCACGGGGAGGAGATTGTGCGGTCGTTCTGCTTCTTTGACGAGGAGCACATGGTGTTTACGGCGGGTGAGGACGGCAACGTCAAGGCGTGGAGGCCGAGCACTTAATTTAGATTGGGTTATGAATAAACAAGAAGATATGAAGAACATGAATCTGTGTATTTGCGTGTGTTCATGTGCGTGTGCGTTAAAATGTACAAGTGGCAGTGCAGTGTGAATGGGTGCGCCACAACACCACACCCAGCCTCCATCACCACCACCACGAGCCTCACCACAACCACAGCCAGCAGCAAGAGAAACATACACAAAACCTGCACTGCAGCACGCAAATGAAGCTCAAAACCGACCCAAAAATAACAAGCAAGGACCACAGCCCAGTCTCTATCCCACGATGCCAGCCAAGACAAAAAAGCACCAGCAAAAAGGGAAGCTACTGGTGACGTTGAACTGGGAACCTACGGTCCCCCGTCGAAGCTTGGGCGCACCCCCGCACCATCTCGGCCAGCACACTCCATGGTACCGAAGTATGAAAGTAGGCTTTGTTGTTTGGATCTATAAGGCTTCCTTGGTCTGTTCGCTGGTTGGTGGGTGGTGGCGGGATTGGCGGGAGTTGGCGGGAGGTGGCAGGCAGCTGTCAGCTGGGCACTAAACCGCGTGCCAGCTGTCAGGGGAAACTCCGTCAGTCCGGGCCGTCAATAGGTAAGGTAGCCACCCGTCATGCGGGAACACACACTCACCAGTTCATTGTTCTCCAGCTTTTGCCCCGTCACGTGTCGGGGTCTCTCTGTACAATTGCTTCCTCGAGTTTGGAAGCTTGGTTTCTCTCCTTGTCCATGATATCTTCTCACCCTCACTCTCGCTCCCCTGACTTGTTTCCCTTGTATACCCATCTTACCTCACAAATTGTCACTGCCAACCTCTCACAGGCACTCCACTCAACCATACTTGTCATGCTTCCCCTTGACCTTCAACTCCAGCAACCGCTCGTGATAATCTCCCTCCTTCCTCGCCCTCTTTAGCTTCCGCACCTCATCCTCTTCTAGTCTCCGCCCTACCGCATCTTCGAGTTCCCGTCGGCTGATACGCGCTAGCGCCTTCTCTTCCTTAGACGCTCGAAGTCTCGGCTTGAACCGTGCCTGCATTCGGATCCGGAACGTTGTGTTGAAAGAGATGGCGTCGCCGTCACCTCGCACCTCGGCGCCCGCTGCGCCGCCGGCCTTGGCGGATGTGGTGGGCTTGATGGTCAAGAACGTGTCGCGCAGCGTCTGGATCTGGAAGGTCCCCGGCGTGTCGGATGTGGGGATCATGTTGAAGGACTCGAGAGGCGAGACAGCTTCGGACATGGCTGAAAGCAACCCGATCTTGTCGCAGGAAAGATATCTATCATGTGTCATGTCAGCCCAGTTCGGTTCATCCACATTAAAAAGACAAACACACCTTCCATGATGACCCTTGAGCCGAAAGCTGTCCGTTCCTGACACCCTATTCGCAACCCAAACCTGGCGCACATCATGCGGTTCGGCCGTGGAAGGGTTCGCGTCAACGATGTTCTCAATTGGCAGCGCAAACACCTTGCCGCTCGGGTCGCACGCCAGCGCCGACGGCGTGTCGGTGGGGAGGACGATCATGACCGGTCCAACGACATCCACCAGTCCCTCGGCCGACACCCAGCTGTCGTCATTGTCGGGCTCGTCGGCGTCGGGGTTCTGCTTCTGCACGTCTTGCGCCTCGGAGTCGGCGTCGCGAGGCGGCTGGTCGGCGTCGGCGCGCTTGCGCTTCTTGACCTTTTTGTCGCCCTTGAAGGAGAGCGGCTTGACCATTGTCGAACAAGTTGAAAGTTGAGACCCGTCGTTCGTTGGAGATGGTGGTGGAAAGCCGTCCTCGGTTGGCGTCGGTCAACAGTCGTCGGTTCAAGGTCGCATGTCGCACTGGACGCTTGAGGCTCTGTTGGCAAGGGCACTGAAGTCCGCACCGGGAGACGGCGAGCTCCACACGGAAGGATCTACCGTTCGGGAAGGTGATTGGTTATGTAAGCTCCCCTCCCCCCGCAGCATGCGCTCGTCCAACCACGGGATCCTCAATTCCAAGAAGAGATAAAGAGACGACAGCCCAGATAATGCGTGCCATTGTCTCATTAATCCAGTCGCGTTTCTTTCGCAGATTCCCCTGTATTTACATACATCCAATTACATAAAACACTGGCCAACATGACTTCTCAGGCACAAGCCGTCACCGTGTCGCTCAATGACCTCAAAGAAGGTACGTACCACCAGACATCATGCTTCACTCATCCTGTCTTGAACGATCTATGACTTACACCCCATTTACTTCCAACACACAGGCAAAATACCTTTCGGAACCCTTCAAGAAGCATTCGGCCCCGACTCTCTCGGCATCTTGGTCGTCAAAGATGTGCCCCAGGACTTCCCCCAGCTGAGACACCAGGCCCTCTCCTACGCCTCATACCTTGGCAACCTGCCCAAGGACGAACTCGGTATGTGTCTTCCAGCCTCTTACTGTCTCTTACTCACACTTTCACAGACAAACTCGAAAATGCCCACGCCAAATACCTCACCGGTTGGTCTCTCGGCAAAGAAACGCTCAAAAATGGGCAGGTCGACACCTTCAAGGGCTCCTACTACGCCAACTGCGCCTTCTACATCGACCCGTCCCTCGAGTGCGCCGCCCCAACCGACGCCTTCAGCCCAGACACATTCCCTGAGTACTTGTCGCCTAACATCTGGCCGCCAGAGTCTGTCCTGCCTGGCTTCAAGCCCGGCGTTACGGATCTGTGTCGCCTGATCATCGACGTCGGCGTCCTCGTCGCCCGCGCCTGCGACCGCTTCGCCGAACAGGACATTCCGGGATATCCCAAGGGCTACTTGGAGCACGTCGTTAGTTCGTCCAGCACCACCAAGGCCCGCCTGCTGCACTACTACCCGCAGGACGTCGACCCCGCTGCCGGCGTTGACGCTGATGAAGATGACTGGTGTGCCACGCATCTTGATCACGGCTGTCTGACCGGTCTTACGTCCGCCATGTTCATCGATGAACACGACACCAGCCCGGCCGTTCCCTCCTCTGCAGCACCGGGGCAATCCCTCCCCCTCCTGAACGAACTCGCCGCGTCTCCGGACCCGTCCGCCGGCCTGTACATCAAGTCCCGCTCCGGCGAGACTTTCCAGGTCAAGATCCCGCGCGACTGCATCGCCTTCCAGACGGGCGAGGCGCTTGAACGCATCACGGCTGGCCGCTTCAAGGCCGTCCCTCATTTTGTTCGGGGTGTACGTGCTAGTGTTAGCGGTGGAAGGATTGCTAGGAACACGCTTGCTGTCTTTACCCAGCCTAACTTGGGCGAGGAGGTGGACATTGAGCAGCATCTCACCTTTGGAGAGTTTGCGAGGGGCATTGTTTCCAAGAATACCGTTTCATGATGGAGAAAAAAATTAGAATGATGATACAAATGATAACCATTACCGAAACGAATGCATGTCACTATGAATACTATGTGAGGTGCTAAAGGTGTATCGCTATTGCTCCAGCAATAATCGTTTGTATAGAATGAGCGTCAATTTGCTAGTTGTAGATAGATATCTATGTGTGAAATATCAAGCTTGATGCAACACAGATTTGGAAATCTCGTTACATAAAGTGAAGAAGATGTAAAATATTCTTCAGACCCTTCGCATTGTGTTGCGAGAGGGAGCGCGCGTGGGAGGGGTAACCTGGGTAGGTTTGCAGAAAAGGGGTCGGTCCAGATCAGCAGAGGCGGGTCCGGGTCCGACGATAGAAGAGAAGAAGAAGGCTCCTATATCAAGATCAAAGCCATGTACTAGGCCATCAAGGTAACTGGTATGTCCACATCAGCAAGCCTCATGTACAGCATTTGCCAGGCAGTAGGCATTGGTTCAGACCCATTGGCGGCATGGCACCTAAGCCCATGCACCGACAAGGCTCATGAAAAAGGCACCAAAGAAGACGAGGAGGCAGGCGTAGACTCGCTTCTTTCCACGGAGAACGCGCCAGCTCTCGTCGCTCAAGAAGTCCTCGGAGAGCAGCTCGACCAGAGAAGCAAAGGTAAGCAGACCGGCGGAGATGGCGTTCATCACTCCCACCATGATCAGGCCCACTTCAGAGCCAGGGCTGTAGAGGGTGTGAGTAGCTAGACCGAGAGCTTGGCCGAGGGGAGTTCTGTTGACATTAGCAATTGCTTTAATTATGGGGGGACGAAGGGCCAATGCTTACGTGCAGCCATATGCAAGCGCCATGAACCAAGGCTGCATCTTGCCCTTAGGCCACTTGATGCTCGCGATTCGAGAACCGAGTGCCAAACCTTCGAAAGTCTCTGTAGCAACGGGTCAGTTTTCACTTTCAACGGCAACAGTAACTAGCTGTCTAACTTACGATGAAACACAATGGCGATGAGGAGAATGATAAACTCGTTCCCAGTCGATACACTCAGAGCCATTCCAATGAAGACACTGTGGAACAGAATACCAAGCTCGAGAAGGACACATTGAAGAAGCTCCTTGCGCTGCTTCTGCTCTGGGGTTAAGATCACATGCATGCTCTCGAGGCTTGTCTCCTCGAAACTCTGCTTTCGTGGCGGCTGAGTGGTATCCTCTTGGCCGCTTGTCTCGTTTCCATCGGCAACCTCCCGCACCTCCCGGCTGTTCAAGCTAGTCAGGCCGTGACCGATGCTCGAGGCCCGGCCGCGGAGGGGGCCCATGTCGCGGACTGGAAGCATACCAACATTTCCCATGCAGCCGCCGTGGTTACGAGGTTCGTTGTCGGAGGTGACATCGCCCGAGGAAGGGTCCATCTGGGCGGTAGGAAGGTGCCGGGAAGGATGAAAGACCATCTCGATGATGGTGACGAAGAAAATAGCCGCCAGGGCAATGGCACCAGGAATCGCAGGATAGTCGCTAGTCCAAAAGTCGCCCAGACACGCGTCGCCCAGGGAAATAAAGGCTGTGGGAAGCAAGTGGACGAAGGCCGTGGCAATGAGGACGCCGGTACCGAAGTGACGGACGGCAAAAAAGAAACGGTTTGGAATTCTCAGACCCGGGAATTTGACAGCCAAGATGGGAAAGGCGCAAGCAAGTGTTGATACACACAAGATGATGAACAAAGCCGCGACATGGAGCCCGGTGTTGTAAGCATTCTTGTTTGCGCCTCCAGCATCGCAGGTGGACCTCTTACGGAGGGGAGAGGTTTGGACTGGGGGCAAGGATCGCTGAACGAGAGGCGACGAGACAGCAACGGGATTGGGAGAATTCCAAGATGAAATAATCGAAGAAACAACAAGAACAGAGAGAACCCAGGCGGCCCAGCTCCAGACGCGAGAGAGACACGACGGGGCCGTGCCTCGGAAAAGACGGTCATGGTCTTCACCACCATCAACCGTCTTCAGACACGAGGACAATCCTAGAGTAAGAGTAAGTGGACATGCCTTCAAGTAGTTTATTATGAGAGGTGGACATGTGACTCGAACCATGTGTGGGGTAAGGGGATATAAGTGGTAGGAGAAGAAGGTAGAAAAAAGGGGATAATATACCTGCAGAGCGGGACAGTCGTCTCGCATCTGCCAGCTCGCCTTGGCTGGGCTCAGGAGGTTGGATCCCAAGATGATTCTTTTCATCACCAGTGCCTAGCGATCCTCCACTACAGCCTCCGCTGCCATCATCTTGGTCGGCGTCAACATGCTCGCGGAGGTTGGCGATGCCGTTAAGATCCTGACGCGTCGTTTGGGCGGCGGCCAGGGGCGAAGGGCTCTGGTTCCAAGACAGATGCCTGAAGACGAATTCGTCTGCTTTGGAGAGACAGATCATTGTGGTTGATGGGGCCGGGAACGGGTACCCGCTGGTGACGCTGATGGATCGACGTGTGGATGAGTGGTGGTTGGACCGAGTGAAACCGAATTGGAGCTGGTATGAGAGGCGAATTCACCGAGTGACAACTAAATCTCAATCGCAATTGCAATTGAGGGTGCAGTGGGGATGATGTTTCGTCGAAACCGCTGCAGTCGTCAATGTTGGGATGACAGATTTAAGAATCAACATTAAGGTTAAGACCAACTTTTTGGCTCTGCACCCTGATCGAACGCCGTTAGCAGTCGGCTATGCCAGGAGGCAAGACCAGGAGGCGGGCGGTGCGCCGCCGAAAAAGGAAAGAAGTCAGGTTCGGGCCACCGCAACCCCGGTTTCGCCCGCGTGATCCTGATCCGCGTGTCGCACATGAAAAGTACCCTCCCCCGTCGTACCTGCCTCCGCATTCTCCCTCGCCCGCATGAGCAGCAGGTTGCAAGAGGTACAGCGGCAGGCGGTACCATGGCGCTTGCCTTGGGGACCCGGTGTGTGTTCGTACCCCCAGAGCCCAGCTGCAGTGCCGCCCGGGAATCAAGCCCCGGACGGTGTCCGCATCGGAGGTCCGTCGATGGTTTTTCCCACCTGATGACCTCCCCAGTGACTAAAAGTTGGCACCGGATTCGGGTACTCGCTGCCAAGGCGATGGTCTCATCTAATTGCGGCTGGGTTCGCGGGGCTCCCAGCACCAATTTGCCAGGGGCCCGGCACTCGCTAGCAGCGCTGTGCGGATCCGGGAGTACCTTGACGGGCTGGCAGAGAACTAGAAGTGCTTCTGGACTCCTAGAGATGCAAGTACGGGACCGAGGACGTGTAGACGCGGCGCGCACGAATATCGGACGGCATCGGTGGTGTCCACTACCAACCGACATGCCGTGTATCGGACGGGTTCCGAAAAGCAAGCTTGCTACTTGGCTGCATTCCATGTCTCACGTCCCGCTAGCATTGTAGGTCAGAGCTGACTGCACTGCATGTCGAGCCTGGGCATTGGGCTTGGACGGACTCGGTGAGATGGCTGGGCGGGCTGACAACATCTTGGCGAGAAGATGTTCTTCATTTTCCTCCTCTCTTAGACTAGACGATGTATGATTGCATGTTATCACATCTGCGGGTGCTGCAGTTCGGTTGGCCATCTCAGCCCGGATGTAGTTGATCCGGCGTCGGCATCTCTGCCGTCCGTCTCACACCGTTCAAGCTTAATTCTTTCGGTGTGTTGTGGCAGATCAAGGTTGCCGCTTGTGCCATTCATGAGTGAGATACCGCGCCACATCAGTGGCCAGAGGATGGGAATGGTTGCGGAGGAGCATCTCGCAGCGCATTCATGTACTGGGCCTATTTTAAGTTTCAAGTGCAACCTTGTCGGTGTGCGTTTCTCTGTCTCATACATATAGTACCTAGCAATACGAAGCACACGGTACTGGAGCAAGCCCCCCCCGCCTTATCGTGGTTAGTAATACAGCACCAAACAATGCCCTATCCTGACAGCTCGCCGACAGCCCGGCGAGGTGGTGAACCGTGTCGTGATTCCACGTGAAGCTGACATCATTGCTTCACCCACGGGGCAAGCTCCCTTTCCAGCATCGTTCGTTGGACAGTGCTCTGCTTGGTAATTGACAGTGGCATTTGTCACCTCTGGGAGCTGCGCCTTCAATGCTATAGATGTAATAAAACATAATAATATACTGGTGTTGGTTTATAATATGCCAGATTTCCCCGATTTGTCGACATCATCTGCAGCTTCGTTTCCCCGCTGATACTGACTGTACCCCTCAACACCACAAACTCACATTGTGAGATTTGACAGCTGACACATCAACGTCAACATCTACATCCGTCACAAACAAAACCACACGTCAAAAGTACACGTCAGAAACAAATCAAGTCACTCGCAATGGCTCTCCCTCCCAAGTTCGCCGGGCACAAGCTCGAGTTCGCCGCTCCGCCCGCAGCCGCCTCGGCCGTCGCCCACACGACGCACACGGCCGAGCTCTACCTGGACTACTGCTGCCCCTTCTCCGCCAAGATCTTCCGCACGCTCAACAGCGCCGTGATCCCCGCCATCAAGGCCAACCCCAAGTGGGCGGCGGGCATCGCCTTCGTCTTCCGCCAGCAGATCCAGCCGTGGCACCCGTCGTCGACGCTGATGCACGAGGCGGCGCTGGCCGTGCTGCGCATCGCCCCAGAGCGCTTCTGGGAGTTCAGTGGCGCGCTGTTTGAGGAGCAGACGGCCTTCTTCGACGTCAACGTCGTCAACGAGACGCGCAACGACACGTACCGCCGCCTCGCCAAGGTCGCCGCCAAGGTCGGCGTCGACGAGGATGAGGTCTACCGCCTGCTGGTCATCCCCGACAAGCCGGGTGCGGACGGAGCGCTGAATGCGGGGAACCAGGTCACCGTCGATGTCAAGCTCGTCACCAAGATGAACCGTTTGATTGGCGTCCATGTTACGCCTACTGTTGTGTATGACGGTGTTGTGCAGGACGTCAGTTCTGGGTGGACGCTTGAGCAGTGGACCGAGTGGCTCGATAAGAATGTTGTCTAGATGCCTTGTGTCAACACAGCTCTTTACTTGATCGAATCAGATACAAGCAGCGCGATCGTGTCCCATCAGTCTCTTCATCAATGTCTTATCTTAATTCAATTGTGAAAATACCAAGCAAAAACTCAAGTTCAGTCGTTCCCTTGCCTTGCAGCACCGCGAAGGCAGTTGTGTCAATCTGTAAAACACCACGTGCCAATCACACCCTCCTCACACAGGGCTGCATCGCGTCCCTGAGCCGCGTCTCTCATGACTTTTTTTAGCATCACTTCCCGACAACGCTTCAACCCCAGACCACTAACATCAACTCACAAGCAATGTTTTCATTCCGAACAATCATCCCCCGGCTGCGGCCAATTCAATTGATCCCCCTGTCCCCAAGCTCCCCCCTCTCAGCATCCCTCTGCCGCACCCTCCGTAGCTCCCTGCAGAAATCTCTCCAGCAGCAGCCCCGGCGATGGTACGCACTGCCCGTGCCCAAGAAGCCGTCCCGGGTTGAGCAGGAGCTTAAGAGGCAGGCTAGGGCAGCTTCGAGGAATGGAAAGGGGCATGGTATGATGTGCCCCGTCCCTGGCTTGAATTGATCTCAAA
This sequence comes from Ilyonectria destructans, assembly GCA_020740775.1. NCBI lineage: Eukaryota > Fungi > Ascomycota > Sordariomycetes > Hypocreales > Nectriaceae > Ilyonectria > Ilyonectria destructans. Next base: position 1,191,561 of record JAHEWK010000011.1, read on the forward strand.
TACTGACAATCTCTGCAGCGCTTCCTGAGCGGTTGATCATCTATCATGCCGGCACCGGACGGACCACGTTTCTGGCCATGGTCAAGGTCACGACTCTATTCATCGGATGCTTTTTCTGTTTTGTCGTTGCGCCGGGTTATATCAAAGCCGAAAAGCCCGTGTTGGAAACAGCTGGTAGTATGTTCTGTCATAACTCTCTCAAGCCACTCTCCCTCTCACCTTCGAATAAATGAAGGGCCATCATGAACTGAACAACACACACCTCAAACCTCAAACCTCAAATCGACTAACACCTCCTCTCACGCAGTCGCCCTCTGCGGCATCATCCCCATCCTGTTCGTCGCCTCCGTCACCTCCCCCTTCGTCACCCACATCCACATCCACCTCCCGGCCTACGCCCGCGCCTCCCAGCCCATCCTCGAGCGCTTCGTCCGCACCCTGCCGCCCAACACCCAGCTCACCCTCACCACCATGAGCTTCATCGCCAAGCCCCGCTACAGCTCCCTACAGGCTGGCGACCTTGCCCCCACCCGCCGTCGTTTCGGCCTCGTCAACTTGGTCCGCGACACCGACGCCGAGAACGCTAAGCGCAGCTGGTACATGTTCCGCGCCGTCGGCAAGTTCTACGTCCAGGAGAAGGGCCCCGTTAGGAGGGTCCGCTACGAGAAGAAGAAGAAGGACCAGGTCGATGGCTGGATCTGGGATGCTATCAAGGAGAGGCTCGACAAGAAGGCCGGCCCTGCCTAACTAACACTACATCTCTCACATATTCAACAAACTAATAATCTCCACATCCAACATCTCACCTCACCCTTCCCAGCCGCGAAACCATCACACTCAAGCAGTCACCACACCATACCAAATCATCCCCATAACACCTCCAAGACCAATGGCAACCGGCGGGCTAGCCCCCATCCACATCCCCCCAAAGAAGCTCGTCGCCGTCGTCACCACCCACCATGGCTCAACCGCCAAGCTTGTTCCGTTGCGGTATCCCTCGTCGATGTACCCAATCTGCCACAACCGGTACACGGCTGTATATATGAGTCCAACTGCCGCCGCATTCAGGCCCCTCAGCGCCGCCTTAACCCATCGCCATCCGCGGATTGCGCTCCACAACCCCATCGTTCCGTGGACCAGAATCATCCCCGGCGCGAAGATGCCGACAAACGCGATAATCGCCCCGGCGGCAGAACTGTATCCGCCGTTGATGGCCGTCAGGCTGCCGAGGTACACAGCGAAGTTGAAGTTGGGGCCCGGGAACGCCTGGATCATGGCCAGGCCGATGAGGAAGTCTCGCGGGCTCACCCAGCCCTCGGCGACGACGTACTCCCGCAAAAGGGGGATGACCACGGGGCCGCCGCCGAAGATGATCGTTCCCGCCAGGTACATGTTGGCGAAGAGGCTGTAGAGGAGTGGCAGGTCGGGAAGGGTCCCGCGCAGGACCATGACCACGAGGAAGGTCGTGAAGAAGGCTACGATGAGGGCAAGACCCAGCTTCCACGACATGACATTGAGACGTCGGCCAGCTGGGATGACACGGGGCTCGTCCTCGGTGGATGCCATGTTGGAATCTTGCGCCTCAGTCGACGAGCCCGCCACCGCAGGCTGCCGCGTCTGCATTTCTATCCCCGACTCCTCCCCAACCGTCTGCCTCTGTCGATTGATCATCGCCAACACTTTGTTAACCGGGCCATGTAACCACCGATAATCATGCACCACCGTGGCCAGGCCAGAAAGCACCATCAGAACGGGAAAGTACCACATCGCATTGTACATCAGCCCCGCCGAGGCGCTCAGGAACACAATGATACGCGTCATACGGTCTGTGATAGCCTTTTCCGACAGCTGCACCGCCGCAAGCAGGATAACCCCCACCGTTGCAGCGTTGAGGCCGGAGAGCAGCGCGTAGACCTGGCGCGGGAGCGTCTCGCCGATGTTGGATACGCCGACGGAAAGGCCGTACATGCCAATGGCGCCGGGAAGACTATGTTGCAGCTTAGCTCTTTACTTTGTACAATATTAGAGAAGTGCTGAATGCGAAAAATGTACCTCCAGATGAAGAAACCCAGGAGCGCAGAGAGAAAGCCGTCGTGGATGAGGTTGATGCAATAATGCATCTTGGTGCTTGCCGGCCCCGAAAGCGCCTGGCACACGCTAAAGAGTTCTTGATACTGTTTTATCGTTAAGCAACCATTCCAGCAAGACAGTCATTCTGCATATCTGGTCGTTGCAACTCACCACTTGTTCATCTAACCACCGCAGTCTAACCGCAAATTTGTCATAAAACTGTCGAGAATCAGTTACAACCACATCAATACCCACTGCCGCACTACCCAAGGGCCAGAAACGGCCACAGCAATGTGAGTACATACAATCTTGAAGTGCACCGGCGGCCCGCCAAACGACGTGAAGCCCATGTGCCAGTTCTGCCGCACCGTGCTCCCCAGTCTCTCGACGGGGACGCACCCGCGCTCTGTTCCCAGCACCATGATCCAACAAGCCGCAGTGCTTAGTTACAGGCAACGAGGAGAGAGAGACGGTCTAGATTGCAGTGAATGCAGTAAGGGGAAGATGGCAGGAAAGAATGCAAGGGCAGAAACTGAGGGTTAGATGTTCTGACTAATTTGTCTACCACGGTCGGTTAGCGCGCGGGGAGTAGAGAGACGTACCTGATGGCGTTCTTTCATATCGGACTTAATTAAGCTTAATTACCAACGGCCTATCAAGACACCAAGAAGGCGACCTTGGCGAATTGCGCCATACATACCCGAAGCTGCGCAATCAACGTGAAGCTCCCGTGTTACCTTCAAAGCTCCTACCTAGCCTCTCTTAATGGACATTATTCGAGTCAACTCTGGACAAAACATCACACCAAGACGGTAAAATTATTGCAGACAAATAAAAGAGTCGATATTATGCAAGACCCCCACCCCTGGAAACACAAGACGCCAAACATGCGCTGCCCCCCTATTTGCTTCCAACGCCTCCAAAGGACCACTGAATTGGTTCCTTTGGACAAGAGAAAAGGCCGTCGTCGCCTTACCTTGCCTTGCCAACCACCCAAATCAATGCGTACGTATATAGTAATACATCCATCCATCCAAGGACAAAGACTCCAAGTCGTGATTGCAAGCCCAAACAAAAAAACGCCTTCGGTCGTAGCTCGTCACATATTTCCTTTTCAACCCACACCTAGCCGCCACCATCCTTACACCTGGACAGCGTCTTTTCATCTCCCTGTGGCTGCTCTCTTCCCCCACGCCAGTCACCATAACTACACGAGTAGCCACTCCAGAGGGTCCCCAGAAATATGCACCATGCAACTTGCTGATCACTCCACACCAGAGACCGCCATTAGACCAAAATATACACCGAAAATACAGGTCACCCTTCTCTTATCCATGTTGTGCCTGGACGGCTGTTAGAGTCAACCACTTCCCCCCTGGCATTGCCCTGCAACCCAGTTTGTGACTAGTTTATGAGGTCAAATTTATAACCTCAATGACGCTTCATAACCGGTCCGCCCTCGTAGTCCCAAGCCCGCTTGAGACCACCTTCGTAGACACTAGCAACGGACTCTTGCCACATGGCTGGAGTCACAAAGCTCGTCACGGGTGCGGCCGAGTACTGCGACGGAGAAAGCTGCTGTGAGCCAGTCGGTAAGGAACCATGGACTGCTTGGATATCCTGGAGTGTCGAAACCTCAGGTGCACCTGCCGAAGACGCAACGTTTAGAGAGCTGGCTTGTGAAGGGGTGGAGCTGGGCTGTGTTTGTGCGGGCGTACCAAATGTCGTATTCCATTGTCTAATAGTCGAGTTAGCACTGAAAGCACAGATGCAGGCGACTCGCGCGTAGAAGATAGTTACTTACTCAAAAATCCGCGAAGGGTTCCACCCAGGTTGGTCCGAAAGTGGCATGCTCTGTGCCATGCCCGGGCCCTGGGTTCCTTGCGACATCATAACGAGTGACTGTACAGCTGGAGAGTCACTCTTGCTGTCCACAGGGCCGGCAGAGATGGGAGGTGTGATGGGGTGACTGGTATAACTGACTTGTTGAGCGCTGTGTGTGTCCAAGGCTTGATCCATGGATCCGGTTCGATGAACTGCCGGTCGGTATCCCTGAGTGACCTGGGGCGGACTTGAATGGGTTGATGGGTGAGGGCTTCCGTAGGGGAAAGTTGGCTTCAGCACAAAGGACTTTCTCGGATCAGCCGAGAAGGCTTCCCGGAGAGCATTGATCTGCTTCTCCAACTCGGGCATCTCCCAGGCATCCATTACTTTCTCTAGGATCCGCATGTGTCGAGTAAAAAACTCTCGAGCATCGTTGTTCAAGTCCGGGTCAGGCGAGACGATTGCCACCTACGCAACTTGGGTTAGTTCCGCATAAACATCCCAGAAGAAGAAAAAAACCGGCTCCTACCAAGTGAATGACGATGCAAGATAATCCAGCATAGACAACGAAACTGTAGCCACGTTGCATACACTGGAGGCCGGTGAGTCCAAATGCGTTAATGGTGGCTTCCTGTAGACGACAGAGCGCCTTGGCAGAGTTGTAGCAGATCATCATGTGGCGTTTCCATTGCCCATCAGGAGCGTTGGGGTCCAAGAATGACAACTGTGGCCGGTGGAAGAGGATCAGAGTGAGATAGTAGTAGGCGTGCATGTTGCCTAAGAAGTGAGACGGGACCCAAGGAGGGGAGCCATCCGCTGGGAAGGTTATAGCCAAGTCGGCGGGCAGTTCTGTCAACCACGCGTTGAATGACTGGCTCAGCTGCTGGAATTCAGGGTCGATTCCCCAATCCTTGCGCTTCCGAAGTCGGGCGTAGACTTTGCTCATACTGGACACGCCTCGTACCACGCGAGCAAAGTACGTAAAATGCCGGCACACATGATATTCGCTTTCCTCGCACTCAGGGAGATGCCTTGGTACATTAAAGTCGACCGAGTCGGCGTGGACTGACAGGTCGTGTCGGCCTTGGGGCGTGTTAGTCTTTGTCGTATTGGATCTGTTGGGGTTTGTTGGTGTTAAGGGAACGCACCTTGGGGAGTTCCAACCATGACCTCGCAAGTAAAGACGACTTGCCAGATCCGAGTCCTGAGAAGGCACTCTTCTGAGCTAAACTCGCAAGGTTTGCCTGCTTGGTGGTCTTCGTAATGCTCATCTAGCTCCAGATCCTTGCCAATCTGAACACATTGCACAACGGTCATCCAAGAACGGTAGTAGTATCCTCGCTTCGGGGCTGCCTCTCGCGCCTTGAGAATCATCAACAGAGCTTGGAGAGTGCTCAATCGCGGAATATCCATGAACGAATCCGCGTGTCCTATCAAAGTAAGCAAATATCCATCGCATCTAAGCGGGGACTATGCACGTACTCGTAGCAAGTGCGAGCCACTGCTGGCCCTCAGTTGGGTCCTCGGCCAGTCGACCACCAATGGCAAACAAGGCTTCGAGAATCAAGGGAGATATCGATTCCCTGTCTGTATTCCATTGTTGATAGAAAATTGTTTTGCACAGAACCGGGACATAGGCGTGAACGTGGGTAAAGTAAAGGTCGAAATAATGGAGTGCCGTTTCGTCATCGGGCATCAACTCCGGAGGAATGCGAATCTTTAGACCGGGAGCAGGCATCATCGGCGGCAACGCGCTCTTGTAGTCATCCGATTCCTCAATAACTGGCTCTTCCCCACGTCGGAAAGATGCCTTATTCCTCAAATATGGCGCTGTGCAAGAGTGGTTAGTCGGGTCTGGACCTCAAGGGCAAACCACGGAGGCATCTTACCTGTTCCTGCCTCATTCACCTTCAGAGTCCCGAGTAAGTCGGCGAGGTCTTGATGTTGATAATCACCGGGGGAAGAATATGCTTCCGGGGAGGATTCCTGGCGATGCGAGTGCGGGTGATGCATCGGTGGGGTGGGAAATACATTCTGAGCAGCATAGGAGTGATCAATCATGTTTACCGGAGGCTGTACGTTGGCATATGACATGCCGCCTTGCTGCTGATTCGCATCATAGGGAACTGTCTGGTACGCGCCGGCGTTTGCGTCGGGATATTGCTGCGCTGCGTACATGGAGGAGCCAGGCGGCTTGTTGGCGGTGTGCATGACCTGCTGCTGCATGGACATCTGCTGGAAGTGATCGGAGGGGTTCATCTGGGGCTGTTCATAAGTCGTCGAGTCAGTGGCACCGTCGTAGCCATTCGGGCGCACGCAATGCAGCTTGAGCCTGATGCAGGCGGAGCATGGCCATGTGTTGGTCGTCGCAGCGTCGCATTTGATCTTCCGCCTCCGGCAGCCCTCACAGGCTCTCATAACTAGAAGGAAGTTGTTAGTCACGGGGGCGTGCGCGATCAAGACGTGCAAATCGATGGAGTCGTACCCTTCAACCGCTTGTGACGGTTGTGCTCGTCGACAAAGACATAGTCTATGATGAGGGGTCAGTGGTTAGGTTTACAACGAGGCGGGGTCCAATTCGCGGTGGGATGGCGCACTCTTCTGTGTCTCGCGCTGAGCATACTGCTGCGGCGCAAAGCTGAAGGAATTCATCTGCGAGTTCTGGGGCAGGATGCGACGGACGGAGGCGTCGTTTTCGGACATGGTGGGCGACGCGGTGGTGAGGTCACAGCCTCCGGAGGGTCAGACGTTGGGGGTGCTGGCTGCCAACATCAAGTCGGCGCGCGACGTATCGAGACCAGGCGGTGGCGGGACCAAAGGTTAAAGAGTCGAACAAGATTCGGAAGCTCCGATGTCGCGGCAGAGGGAGAAAAGCAACGGACGTCAGCCGCGCAAGGTTCGTGGGAGGAAAAGAACACTTTTCAGTCGGCGTGGCGAAGAGTGGCGAGCGACAACGATAGATAGCGACGGCGAGGGCGACGTGGATTTGACGACACAGCAGAGCAGCTCCTCGTGGAACAGACGGGAGACGGGACGAGAGCTATGCGGGCTGCGGAGCGGTGCGCGTAGGAGGCGGTCCAGGCTTATTATGGACAGGTCAGGGAGCGCGGGGCGGCAGGCGAGTTGAGTGGGCGAGTTGAGTGGTGAGCGCGCTGTAGGATGGTCTTAAAGCTGAAGCTGCAGGGCTCAGTAGGCCAGTAGCCTGCTTCCAGTGGCTCTAGCCTCAAGCTCTCAGAGACGGGAAGGCGACGACGACAGGGGACTTAGGCTTGGGGCATGCCAGGCATGGGAGGCATGGGATGGGGCATGGGGTGTCGTTGGAGTCCTGTCCCTGGAGTCCTGACCCTTGGCGTGTGTGGCCTTGGCCTTGACCTTGAACCCGGGCCTGGCCCTGGCGTTTTTGGGGGGGGCGGCGGAAGGTTTTGCGCTTGGGGTTTTTGGGGATCACGACAGGGCCGACAACAGGGGCGTCGACAGGGTGCGATGTGGTAGGGTGATGCAAGTGAGGAAAAACGGCGGCGCGTGTGTGGGCGTCAGAACGTGGAATATGGGGCGGCCGAGTGGATGGCCGAGTGGGTGGCTGTCCAGGTGGTGTCTGGTGGGAGCACCACTCCACTGTTCCACTAGGCCACTGTTCCAGTTGCCAAAGGGTGCGTTGCAGCTGTTGCAGGGCGCTGCAGGCTGGCAGCTGCGGCGAGGGTGCCAAAGTGCGCGGAGGACGGACGAGGTGGCGGGTTGGTTTGCGGGTTTACGGGTTTGCGGGTTTGCGGAGGGTGGCACGGTGGTGCGGTCGATGCGATGAGATGATGATCGAGGCCGACAGCCGACAGCTTTGCGAATGAGGTGGAGTGATGATCGATGCCGTGTACAATGACGGATGGATGGGCCGGAAGGGGACTTGTCATACCCGTAACTACTTAGGAGATGCCCGTCTTTCCGTCGAAGTAGATGAAGCAGAACAAACGCCAAGATCGGTACAATCATGAACTAGAGGTCGACCTGAGGATACGTACCCAGCCCAGCTCATGGCTTCGCGGTACCGTGTACGTCAAGTCAGCCCCAGAGGTACCTCACGGCATGGCATGGCGCACACCCAGCGCGTCTAGCAGCCTGCTTGCCCGGTGTCTTGTCGGCGGCCCTGCGCGCAAGAGCCAAGGTGCGAACTGTGGATGAAACGGGTGTGTCGGGGGTGTGTATTGTGAGGTGACGACGATTTATCCCTCGACTTGAATCAGTGAGTAGGGCCTTTTTTAGTAACGGAGGGGGCGTGGATTCGACTGTGGATATGGATGTGGATATGGGATATCATCGACGTGGGAGACCGCCATCTGGGCGTGGGACATTCTGGAAAAGGGCCATGTAAGCGTGGATATGGAAGACGACGGCGTTAAGCCAATCTTGTCGTGTCTTGCACAACGCCGGATACGCGTACGGCATCAAGTCGGACGTCCGAATCAATAGACAGAAAGAGAAGAATCAAGTGCAATTTACTAGAGCTGGAACACGCGGACGGAGCGAGAGCCGTGGCCGATATTGAAGGACGCGGGTCATGGCGACGCACGGAGTACCGTACGAAGTACACAAAGTACCGAGGCCCTAACTCCGTACCTGCCTTCCCAAAGCGTGGCAAAAAGAAATGCACTTCCTGGGTCACCTGCATATCTCTTCAAACTCGGGGCTTCGTAATCACGGTAGCTGGTCGGCAAAGAAGGAAGGTAGAGGAACCCCCTCCTGCAAGGCTCTCAAACGCGGGTGCGTCGCTGGGCTGCTTGCAGGCTGCACCTTGACCACCTGCACCTGCAGTTGGGGATACCTACAGCTTTGTGCGACAACCCACTTGGGCGGTGCGCTGCAGGGCTCAGCCAAAAGCCCAAGCTCAGGCCAAGGAATGGCGAGCGGTTGGTTCCATGCCACAGCAGCCGGACATAGTACATACTCCGTATACCAGGAAACCCGCCGCTGCCTCCCTTTCCCACGTAGCACAGAGCTAAGGTAGCCAGGCGACGGGAGGAATGGTTGGTCTGCACGCAGTCCAGGTAGGCAATTGATTAGGTCGGTCAGCGAGGTGCGCTATCTCGCTTTCCCAGCCCTCCGTCTGTACCGCGCTGCATCTACAGTGGAGGTCGGCGGTGAGGTACGATGAGGCTCCAACGGCCAGGCGCCGTCATCAAGCGGGGGAATCCCGACCTGCTATCAATCTCTCGTAATAAGCCCAAGGCTGTGGGTTAGGTTATTCGCCGGGTGAATTGACTGCTGATTATTACGTACCTATCTATAGTCGTGTAAAAGCAGGAATTAGATGACCAAGAAGATCGTCCAGGCCAAGCAAGCAACCGCGCTGACCGCTCGCTGGCATTGCGTCCCCGTTGTCTCCTTCACCTTCCTCACTGCTCTAGCCTGACAAGCACAGGAGTTGCACCATGGCAAGATGGGCTTCGCTCAGGTCCACCGCGCCCTCGAGCCCGACCAGGAGGCGTCGTGTCACCAGTTCCCTCGCGGTAGGGTAGGTACTTATGTTGAGAGAGGTGCGCACGCTGGTCCGCATCCTGTCTTGGACTCCGGGGGGGCTTCCGTCTACCGCGCCAGTGTGGATTGATGTCTTGGTCGCCTCGGGAGGAGTTTAAGGCGACGTTCCACTAGCATATGTCCACTAGCATATGCCCGTTGACGACAGAACGGCACTCGCAGGCGACCACCACGCCACCCACCGCCACCGCCCCCGGGACTCTTGGCTCGCTGTCCCCATCCCTCCCGTAGTCTCGAGCATTAGCCTCGTCCTAGTATGTGTGTTCCTCTGGCAGACAAGGCCTCTCCACCTACTTCACTAGGCTCGCCTGGGTCAAGGCACTCAGCCCGGCACCTTGCCGACTGTGTGCTTCAGTGGAGTTGCCACCGAACAACAGGGGACAGGCCGCTGCACAGTGCGTTCAGGTCGCTGCGCACCGTCGTATATCCACGAGTGTTATTGGGTTCATGGAGTGAACTCCACCGCTTTCGACCTCCTGGATTCGACTAGGCGGGTTTTCGTTGAGAAAGTGCCTTTGAAGATCGATGCCAGATGGACGAACAAGTGTGGTGCGGCGGACTCCGGACCTACATAACAAAGCCAGCCACAGCCACAACACGGACCTCACCGGCATCCGGGCCACGGTTTCTAAGAAACTTCGGCCACCTGATACTGAAGTAAAAACCAGCTGATTCGTCCATTTAATCGAGGCATTGGCATTCGTACAGATAAGTACTTGGGGCTGGCGTTTGGGTTCTTCTAAGGGGGCCTCGACATCTTCGCGGTGCAAGCGCTTGCCAGAATGCCAGGGACGAGAAGATACATTCACGGACATCGAGATGCGTCCGGATGTTCCACCCAAGAGCCGGGACATCCAAGAGTCCCCCGGACACATACATCGACTTCCGTGCCACAACGCGGAATTTGCCTTGGCGCGCCATAATCATTCGCTGTGATCCACGGGCCTTGCGGCAACCCCCTGTTCTGCCCATCGTCTTGCTCCTTGCCGGTTTAGGCCCGTAAACTTGCCGTCATGTATGGTGTCGGTATCGGATTCCCTCCATCCCTCCATCCCTCCCCGCCTCGCAGTCCTACTATGTATGCGCGTGGATATATGACGGGCTGGCTGGCGGCTGGCTGGTAAGGTTGGCCAAGCTGGGTTGTCCCAGTACGGTTACCGACACCATGGCCCCAAAGTGCGCCACGGCGGTCAGTTCATTGTCCTCGAGCCACTGGCAGCGCGGGATCCACTCTCGCTCCCAAGGAACCCAAGACGGTGCTAACGGTTCTCATCCTGACCTGCAGTAGCTCAGCCCAACGCGCGTCAATCACCATCTTCTGCTTGATGGAATCTCTCCATCTTCCTGCTCTTGAGCCTCCCCCGGCTTCCCGTTGGCTGACTTTCGGCAGGGGCCGCACTTGCTCGTCAAGGTTGTCGCAGCGGCGAGGGGGGAGCTTGGATGTTACCCTACCGCCGACGAGAAACAAGCCGCATGAAGATTGTGGGTGGCATTTGATTGCAGCTGCAGTATTCGGCATGCCAGCGCGTGAGTCCCGTCAATGAGGTCTTGTTCTGCCTCCCAAGGCTAATTGAGCGAGCAACACCCTGGATAAGTGCCTATCCCCGCTGACGACGACGGTGAGCCTGGGGTATGGGTCTTTGCCTCCCCAGATTGGTTCGTCCAAACATGTACCGAGCACAGTGCGTCCACCAGAGACATGCCATGCCACCTTTGGCAACTACGAATACCTGTTTGTTGTTGAAATGCAGGAACCGTCGCTATGACAGACCAGTCCGAGTATAGCCCCGGAGGCGGATACTGGTCGTACTCGGACGCGATCAGCCAAGCAGGCTCAAGGATAACAAACGCCTAAACCTGCGACTTCCCCTCGCCGCTGTTCGGTAATTGACGGAGGAAAATTGAACCGTCATCGCGGGGATCTGTGGCTTCGGAGGCGAACGATAGCTTGTTCGCAAGCTTACCGCTCGATCCTAAAAAGCTCCGGCAGTATTTCGATCCGCAACTGGTGGGCTATCTGCGCCTCGCAATTTCACCCGGTGATGTCTCTACTCTGTGGTTCGCGATTCTCGCACGGATACTCATTTGTTAGCTCGGGAAGGGTCAATTGGTCGCCTCCATCAAGTGCCAGGGGTCCTCGATGTTTCCAGCACGCCACGGTACTTGTCGTATCGACGTCAACACCCCAGGATCCGAGCCGACATCTAGCCTGGAACCCCCTCCCCTTGGCGGACACCCCCTGGTCGCCTCCCACGCACGAGCTAGAACTTTCGGGACCAGACAGGACGCAAACTTCGCTCAGTGGCGCCTTTTGACACTGTACTAGAGGGCGAATGCAGAGAGGCCAGCGCTTGCACCCGCCGTTCTCAGACTGGCGACAATGCCGCAAATGAAAAGGTGTACCACATGCATCTTGACAAACCTTGCTCTGTGCTCCCTATAGAGCCGAGAAGGGCCAGGGGAGCGCTGCGTTTTCCCGGCAGGTGGTACGGCTGCGCTGGGCCGTAAGTAGGTACCTACTAGATGTTGACTGTTGTCACATGTCGGCCGTGGCTGTCGGTTCGGTGACGCTCAGGGCAGCGAGGAGGAGGCGGCGTGGAAGATGCCGAGGTACAGCGACGTTGAGCCCAGTCGCAGGTGGGGAGAGAGAGGGGGGACGGTTTTTCTCCACGCACCCGCAACCCACTTTCCGGGCTCGAGGGCTCAATCAAATTGCCCTTCACGCAATGGTGGTTTCAGTGCCTCGACGGGGCCAACACCCCCAATTCCCTTCATCAAAGTCAATTGTCCTCGCTTGGGCAAGCGGAAGCCTACCACGGAGCGCGCAGCTACCGCCACAAAGCTTGGTCGGTGAGGCCACCGCTAGTGCCCAGCGACACCAACGCGAGCTCCAGTCCCCGGACTAGGTGCAACACGACGAAATGGGCCGCCGCATCAGGGACAAGGCGGCAGAAGAAGGTTGGGTGCTCATGGGTGCTCATGGGTGCTTCTTGCCGCTGTAGGGTTCGGCACAGGCACAGAACCGACCTCGACCTAGACGATGACGATGACGATGAGCCACCCCCCCTGGGCTGGCAGAATCATGGCAGGCCCTTGCATGCATCCTCACAACTATAGGATGTCGTAGCCATAGGAGCAATTTCAACCTGTCCGACGATCCCAGGAACCGCGATACCCATGTCCCGCTGGGTCCGTCGGCCGGCATCTTCTGCTGAGCTCAGATTACACATAGATACTAATCCTGGATGGGGTTCTTACTAATGCCAATCAAGATCCGATGCCCTCCGACATCCAACACACCAGAACTGAATCCGCCCCCAGCGTTAAGCGTCAGGGAGTCACGCATAGGGCCGCGGATCGCCCGGTAGGGCCATAAGCTGTTGGTTGCGTCGGCACTTGAGACGTTCTGCGGCAGACGACTCTCCGGCCTGGCTCAATTCGAAGCCCAAGGGGGTTCGCGGACCTTGGTTTGACCCGTTCTGGTAGTCTGCTCCGAGGTCCACGGAATCCGCGTCCGCCACGATCTGGGACCGGTTGTCAGCCATGCAAGACCCATGGCGCATCTCGACCAACCTTCGGCTTCTGGGCGGCTTCTGGGGATCTACGTTGCAGGGGTGCCGGCAACCGCGCCGCCCATTGACGCCTTCTACGGAGATTCCAGAAGCCTTCTCGGCCGGGACGTCACGACCCCATCTAATCGTTCAAAATAGGTCAGCCCCCACTGCCACGTTAGATTATTGAGTGTGGAATGCTTGTTCTTAGTTCGAGCGCCATCAATTGAGTCAAATCTCGCTCTCACCCGGGGTCTCGTGGCGTTTGCTACCCCTGGCCTTACCCCGTAATCATATACAATATTCCCCAGCGCATGAATACGTGCGTCCTCCTCGAAGCCACTATCGATTGTCCTGCATATTCCAACAGCAGCCATGACGACGTGTGCACAGCCAGTGCGCATTTGCATTGCAGAGTCAATCCCCAAGCGTCCAGGGCCCCTGCTGCGGGCGCGTCTCGGCATGGATGCCGATGATGTACACACATACTACGTAGTAGTTCGATGCGATGCCAATAAAGTTTACATCGCAATGTGCCTCTTGTCATGCGTGCGTCATTCTCTAGGGGTCCACCACAAGCGCCTCCAGCTGACGATTTGCCATGCGGAGTATTGGGATGCTAAAAACTAGATTGATTGCCCAAGGGCCAAAGGTGCCAGCCTAGTCAGCTGGCTTATTCAGTGGCGGTAGTCTCGAGTCTCGCTTGCGCTGCGCCTCACCCCCCCGGCCTCCTGCCTCGGTCGAACTCTCCGCGCTTATCAAATGTGGCGTCATGAGATCAAATCTTCCCCTCCACGCCCACAACCCGCATTCCCACCATCCTTGTGCAACACGAACTCATCGACAACCTGGCCATCACGAATCCGCGACCCTCTGGCTAGCATCTTGCGGCGCATTCGTCATCTCCACTATCCAACTTCCTTCGGGCTGAGCCGGTCACTCTACAACGCTCGTCCTCTCTGCCCCCTGCGTCGCTCGCTGTATCCCGCCTGCCAGCATCCCAGCGCCGACTATCGGTCCCCCTCTGGCCGCCATGGCCACCTTGGACAATGCGAACCCTACCATCCTGAGCGCATCCCAGCTGCCCACGCGCCAGGCAAAGCTAGCTCCCCGGAAGGGCCCTGAGTCTAGGTACAACGACATTGTTTTCGCCAAGCCGTCGTACCTAGCCCAGCCTTTCTGTAGCCAGAGCGCGGTTGCTTGGCCGCGCACTAGTGATTGGCACGACGAGTTTGCCGATGAAGCTATCGATGAACAGGAAATTTACGGTATGTTGATCTCTTTTTGTCTTGCTTTTTTAGTGGAGTCGAGACTAGAAGTGTTTCAACCTGAGACGCCTCACTGCACTATCTCTGCCACTTGGGTTGCCTATTTCCTTTCTCAGAAGTATCATGACTCTCAAAATACCATCATCAAACCTCAAGAACCATGGGGCTTCTATTGTGGAGTTGCTTGTTAGATGCGTCCGGTTCTGCATACCATGACTAGTCCCTGGTGGCAACAGCCGTTTATTCTGGTGGATTCTCAAACAAGTATTCAGTGCTAACGTTGTCTTGCAGACTTGATCTCAACCATTTCCGACCCTGAACATCCGGTCTCTCTGGGTCAGCTCTCTGTCATTAACCTCTGTGACATTCACATTTCTCCTTCTCCCTCCTTGGGCGCTCCGGACCCCAACACTATTGTTCAGGTTGCTGTGGAAATTACACCGACCATCACGCACTGCTCGCTCGCGACAGTTATTGGTCTGGGAGTTCGGGTGCGACTGGAGCAGGCTCTTCCTCCCAACTACCGGGTCGATGTCACTTGCAAGGAAAACAGCCATAACCAGGACGACCAGGTGAACAAGCAGCTTGGTGACAAAGAGCGAGTAGCTGCCGCATTGGAGAATGATACTCTAAAGGGAGTCCTAGATAAGATGTTGGAAACGTGTGCTTGAACGCACTTACACGGGATTACAGCTTCCTCTTTCGGCGTTTCGCAAAGGATAGTCCCCTACCCCCCTTGGCCATTTGACGATTCCGTCACCCGTTCATAATCGGCGGCATGTATGGTCAATCGAACAACCATGAAGAAATCACATGAAACTCAAGCTGAATATGCAATGATGGTTCGGCTTTTCCCCAACATTGGTGACATGGCGGTCTGCAGGGTTAGCATCAAGCAGCAAACAGACCACTTGACTATCGAGTCGAGCTGGAATGGGAAGCAATTGGGCGAAGTGGCAAAGGTTCTTGATTGGAGGGGTTGGTCTTCGACAAGGGGGCTGGCACCAAAGACAGATGGATCTGGTTAAAGTTCAACTGCGAACAAGCCACACCACAAAGTACACGACAGGGGACCTCCATCTCAAGGCGTTATCCGGCAAAAGTCCACGCTTTTGCCGCGGAGCAGTACCGAGGATCGTACGCCTGCTACGACAGTCACATGCTGATGGCCTGGGTGGACGGGTGGACAGAGCGGAATTATCGAGTTGGCCAGGCCTTTCATCAATTCGAGGCGTTTGACAGGCCTCAATTGTCCGGGGTCGTGGCTTTGGTCCTTGTCACATTTGTGACTTACACTGCAACGTCAATCTCCTTGGGTCTAGTTCGACCATGATCCAGATCTACAATGTACTAATGTACAGTACTGGCCCTCCATCTGCTGTCAAGTTTCTGGCCAAATGCCCAACCCTGCGATTTGCTTTCCGTTTTCGTCCCCCTGTTCAGGCTCTAAACCAGCATCCCCCACTCCCGTCGCCGCAATTCCAAACCGCCCGGTCTTCAATCTGGCCCCATCTCAGGGCTCCTTGCTGGCCAGTAGCTGCTGGGCTACAAGTCTTAGCGGAATTTACCGCGGAGGGGGATCCAACCCATCGTCGACACCCCCCTCCCCCCTGGGGTGGTCGTCCCAGAAAGCGAAAGCGCACCTAGCCAGCATCGCCATCACAGCCATGGGGCTTGTGCGCTTCCCGTGCACTTGGGTCACCGACAGGATGGGGTTGAAGTTGACAAGTCGTGCCAAGCCAGCAGAGCGCGACCTTAGCCGGCTTGGTAAACGGGGCCCCAGGCAAGACTGTCATGTCATGTCCCGTTGACTTTTGCTACTCGAGCTAGGCCCCGGTCGATTTGCACGCGCGAGAGTTCAGCAGGCTCCTCGATTGTGGATGTGGAGGATGATCTTGGTCGACGAGGCCCTGGTCCAGCTCATAAAATGACGCCTTTCCGACACACCCCTGGCTCAAGCTTGCTTGGAGGTGAAGCTTCGAATGTGCGGGTGTCTGGCCGCGGTCCCGATGATTTTCGGGAGCACTCTTTTTCTGGGCACCGGGGATCACACCTGCATATGCCGCTTGGGTCGCTGTCAGTCTGGGGGAGCATGCGGCAGCCGCCTGTTGGTGGCTCACATCATCCTTCCTCCATGTCGCTGCAGCAGGGCAGCTCTCCCTCAACTCCCGTGGTCCCCCCGACATGAGAGGAGAGACGGTTCTCTCTAGTGTTTAGGATCAGCGAAACGTCCTAAGGTATAAGCGATATGGGGGGGGTTCTTGCATTCCGAAACGGGACCTCGGACTCGACCTCTGCTCCGCTAGCCTTCACATAGCACGAGTATTTCCCCCGAACCGATGGCACTACTCTACTCCGCGGATAACGATGCCAGCCACATCTCATCTCATCTTTAGCTCAAAGGCGGGATGCATCATGCCGTGTCCCAAAGCTCCCACGCCGAGCTCCATGGCCGTTACGCATTCCGGCATGGCTTTTTTTTTCTCTTTCGTCCCAGTGGCCTTAGAAGAGCGCCCATCACAAAACACACACCCCAGCAAAGCCCTACAACACCATCCCCCCTGCTGCGACTAGTCAACCTGCTGCTGCTGCTGCTGCCGCTTGCTTACGGAGTACGTACTCGACCACTCGACCAGCCCAGCCCAGCCCAGCAGTCCCCCTGCACGGAATTATTCCCCACCACTACCCGAGCTTCCTGTCGCTCTGCCCATCGAACGCCCTACCGCTCCTCCGGAATTCTGACATGAGGGGTTGTTCGGCCTCTTTTTGGGATTTGGCCTCACGCGCCTCCTCTGCGGTGCGTTCCCCGCAAGCCACCGTGCAAGCCGCATCACACACCGGACGTTGGCCGAAGAAATAGCGGTTTGCGCATTTCACCTCGTGGGATTTCGCCTCGGGATCAGCCGTCGAGAGTAGTCAAGTTGCTAAACGCTGCACCCCCGTGACGCTGACCCCAAGCCGTCAAGGAACCCTCAGCGTTTGGGCTTGTCAGGGTGTCCCCTGAGTGGCACCTCCCGTCCTTGTGGGACCGTCATCATCGAGAAAAATGGCCCCGTCCTGTCCAACAACCTGGGGGGGGTTGGCTCATCATTCCAGCAGACAGGCAACTCTAATCGTGGGCGTTCTACTACGTAGAGGCAGACAAGGCGTTCATTCCAGCAGACAGGCAACTCTAATCGTGGGCGTTCTACTACGTAGAGGCAGACAAGGCGTTCATTCCTTCGACTAAGTGGATTGGGCATACACGTGTTGGTGGTACAGATGTGGAAGTCCGGAGTTCGAGATCCTGGTTCCCTTGGTTGGGATCTTGTTTCGCCGAGGCTTCTATCATCTTTCATCTACACCATGGTTCCCGAATGCTTTCTCGCCAACACCATCGCAATGTACTTTGAACCCTTTTCCCAAATGGTGCAGCATCTATCCTTGTACACGTGGCCCTCGCACTGGCCATTATCATCATCATCCATGTGAGGATCCAAGGGCTACTGTCCATTTCCTCCGTGCGCAAGCCCCCTTCTCTTCAGCCGCCCTCCTCCTCAGCCCTCCCTCCTCGCACCCTCGCACAAGTTGCCCCAAACCGTCTGGTCGGCGTGTGGCTCCTGGTTCCTGCCTCGTGACACATTGCTGCTTCAAATCTCCCCTAGCATCCCGCTCTCCATGAGGCTCTGGTAGAACTCCGGCTCCAGGAATGTCTTGACGCTAACGTCCTCGCTCAAACCCTTGCGACGTCGTGTCTTCAGCACGAAGTCGCGCGCTGTCGCCTGTGCTGATGCAGGCTGCAGTGGGCGGATGATCTGTTCCCGGTCCAGTGGGTCGCCGGGGACGATGCTCCAGCTGTCAAAGACGAGGCTCACCATGGAGCTGCCCTGGGTCTTGATGCGCAGATCCGTCTCGAAACCGAAACTGTCGATGACGGGCAGGAGACCATTGACACGGTACAGCGGCGTACCGGCCACGGGGCCATCCGACAGGACGTGACCGCGCCGTCGTGACAGCACGTTGTAGACCTCCATGTACGAGTCCTCGGGACCTGTCACTGACACAGAGTAGACGGGCTCCATCAGACGCGGGGACGCCATCAGGAAGGATGAATAACAGGCGCGGCGGGATGTGGGGATGATTTGGCCGCCGCCCCGGAAGATCGCCTCGTTGGCCAAGAGCACGTCTGTAACCTTGAACTTCGTATTGCGGATAGCTGCACGTCCCAGTCAGTGTTTGATTATCTCTTGACGCCACACGAACCTGGCGTCCTTGGGGTTACATGCAGGCGCAAAGCGCATCTGCCGCGATCAAGGGAACGATCGTCAATCAATCCAACCCCCACCACCCGGCCCGCAGCGGTGAAATTGACCCCATGTTCGTAGGCTTGTCATTACCAGCCACGAGCACCAAGCGGCAATGGTAGCATTGGCATCAGCAAACACCGCGGTCCCATGCCGGCCGCGAAAGCAGGATTGCAGACTGCATTAGGGCGGCAGTGATGGTGCAATCAGGGGTGGAGGCTTCAATCCCTACAGCATCCTGCAGCGGTCGGCCCCTTGGCACGTCAAGGCCCACCGCGCTCGAGACATGAAGCCGGGGTCAGAGGGCAGCACAGGCTCACTGGAGCCCGTCGCGATGTCGGCCTCGTTTGCAGTCGGCGACATAGAACGCGATGGAGATGGGAGGCAAAAGAAGGGGTTGCAACTCACGTTCTTCACACAATGGTCCTTCACGGGTTGCCCAGCTGAAACCCTGTCGAATCGATTCCTTCACGGTGTTTAGCAGCTTTTTGTCGACCTGAGACACCTGCTGTCAGCATTTACTCTCAAAAACATCGTAGAGTGGTCCAACCACGGGGCTGGGACCCAGGGTAAGGTTTTCTAGACTCACTTCTGTGGGAAGGGTGTCATCCTGAAGGATGTTCGGCCCCGACTCGTCCGGTCCAAACGCCCAGATACTTCTGGCCGCCAGCTTATCCCAACCATGCTTCTCCTCAAAGAACTTGGCCGTCTTGCGGATAGGATCTCGAATGCGCACGGCCCCCGTCTCAATGTCGGTCGAGATGCCCTTCTCGAGCTGCTCAGCTACCATGGTGATCTTGTTCTTCTTGTTGGGGGTGATGGCGTAGCACTTCGTCGCAGATGTCTCAACCACCGTCTCACAGAAGCGCGTGACGGGGTCTGAGACCTTAATGTCCATGTCGGCATAGAGGCGCCGCAGATCGTGCAGCACGCAGTCCATGTACAGTTCGCCGGTACCGAGGATGATGTGCTCGCCCGACTCCTCGACCTTGGTGTTGATGAGAGGATACGACTTCTGGATCCTGCGCAGTCCATCAAGCATCTTGGGGAGCTCGGAAGGGTTGATAGGCTCGACGGCAACCTTTAGGACGGACTCGGTGAAGTGCGTCACAGGGCGGAAGATGTAGGCGTCCTCGTCGTCCTCTAGCTTGGGCGGGAGAATGGTGGCCGACTTGACGATGGAGTTATCCACGCCGCTTAGCAGCACCAAGTTTCCGGCGGGCACGCCATCAGTGGGGATGTTGTATCTGGACTCGCCAATAAAGACCTCTCCAACGGAAACCATGGCCATATCTTCCTCATCGTCGAGCGAGTAGCCCTCACCGAGGACGCGAACCTGCATGCCCGGTCGAACTGTACCGCTGAGTACACGACCAAAGGAGTGGAAACTCTTGGCATCTGAGGTGTTGAACAGCTTGGTAACGTGAATAACAAGAGGACCATCTTGGTCACACGCCATCATGGATGCGGCGATCTTGGTATCGGTAGGGCCTGTATAGTACCTCTCCAAGAGCCGCTCGGCGGTCTCAATGGGAGAGGGAATGTGCTCAACGATCATGTCGACGAAGCCCGTTGAGGGGCCAAAGAACTGCTCGCATATCAACTTGAGCAGCACCTTCGCATCGGCCTTGTACTGAGAAGGCTTGAGCTCGATGCCCAGCGAAGCTAGAACCGGACGTAATTGTTCTGGGCTGTCACTGATAGAGTGTGTGAAGATCTTGTAGATAGGTTCAAGGACGAAGTGAACAAAGGACCTCGCCGCGCGCTCCTCGACGGGTTTCCGCGTGAAGTTGCGCTTCTTGGGATTGTAGTATACATCTCCCCAGAGTCGCTTCGCGAACTCATCCGTGTTGATATCGCCAAACGTGTCGGTATACATCTTGGCGAAGGACGACAGGGTGAAACACCAACCCATGTCTGTACAGGCGAAGAGAACGTTGCCCTTCTCGGGGCTTATCCGCTTCGAAGCTGCCGTGGCAGGGGCTGTGTTGGTGATGACGGTGTTGACCTCCTCGATGACATGCTTGAGCTTGAAGTAGGCGTCCTTGGGGGGGAGCTTAAGCTCGAGGACAAGGCGGTCCATCTTGTTGATGATGAGGGTCAGGGGGATGTCCTCGAGGACGGCGTGCTTGATGATCTGCTCCGTGTTGACCTGGACGCCCTCAACAACGTCGACAACCAGGCACACACCGTCAACCAAGCGGAAGGCGGTCGCAACCTCGTCGACAAAGTTGACATGGCCCGGGGTGTCAATGAGGTTGACCAGATGCGACTTGCCCTTGCTGCTGGGCAATACCAGGCTCATTGGCGCCGACTTGATCGATAGACCTCGCTCCCTCTCCAACAAGTGCACGTCGGTGTATCTCAACTGCTCGTCGCGCTTCTTGCCAACCCTCTTCTCCAAACGGTCCGTGATGTCATGGGTCTCGAGGACCAGCATATCCATGAATGCCGTCTTTCCGTGGTGCAGGTGACCGGCCAAAGCGACGTTTCGGGTCTGATCGGGGAAGTTCATCAAGTCGGTCATGAACTCGCGATCGAAGAACACAGGGGGGAGGTCGGCCTCCTCGATGTTGAACTTCTTCTGCTCGATCGGTGCGATGATGGGCTGCGTAAGAGGTTGCGCATCCTCCTCTTCGACGCGGGTATCGACATCGGCGCCGTATACCTGCTCGGCCGTCGGGTAGTACTGCTTGTCCTCGTGGAGGATAATTGCATTTGACGGTCCATCTGTAGATTCGCAAGCAAGGTCAGCTTCCGAGCTTCGCTAGCTCCACGGCGCGCGGCGCAACACGTACCATCAATCTCCATCAGCTCCTGCCCTGTGACACCAGGCGCCTCCTCGGGCTCATCGTCGTAGACATAGTCGTTCGCCTCGACACCGGCCTCAGATGCCTCCTCGGATCCGGCCTCGTCGCCAATGAAGTTGCCGAACCTGCAGTACCGTGTGTTAGCGCGTGGTCGTGGAGGGACAGTCAGAAAGCGAGCACGTACTCGTCGTAGAGGTCATCCATCTTGGCCGTGCAGCGAAGCGCAGAATGTCAAACAGGTTGCGCGGGCGACGGACTCGGAAAAATGCAGCTTCTCTTGTCGTTCTTCACCCAAAGCTTCGCCCTCTGCCTCGCGCGCGTGGAGTCGGTGCTGTATGGCGCCGGCAACTTTTTCGATGGACCGGGCGAGGCTGCGTCACGTGCGCATATGCAAGGCTACGCGCCGCATGGCGGTGATTGGCGGATGCGGGCGGTCAGGTACAAGTGGGGCAGGAGCGGTGGGCAGGGTTGCAGATGCCGACAGCGGCGCCTGGCAACAGCCGTGCCCCTCCATTCTGGTGTCGATTGTCCATTGCGGTCTCCATTTCGTCCGATTTTCCAGAGTGCGCGCGGAAGCAGGCGCAGTAAGGAGGGGCACTCGGCCATAATACGTAACGCCCCGGGGGGCTCCTGGGCTATCAATCTCCAATCGCTACTGCTCATTGTCGCTGCCTACCTCATTTGGGAGGTACCTACCTTAGCATATTTACGCCGGGCTCAGCCGCTCCTTCCCTCAACAAAATTTCCGCAATCCCTTCTTCTTTCCCTCATCTCCCACGTCGTCCTCCATCCTCCTTTGTCCAACATCTCAACTCTTCTTTCCGATCAAGACATCTCCCCAAACAACCGCAATCATGTCTGGCCTTCCTACCGTCTACATCGTCGCGGCGGCCCGTACCCCCGTCGGCTCCTTCCTTGGGTACGTTGGACATATGAACCCATGAGAGCGATATAGCTCCGTGGTGCCCCGCCATGCCACCAAAGTTGCCATCACGATACTGACCATCACAGCTCTCTGTCGAGCCTGAGCGCGACCCAGCTTGGTTCCACTGCCATCAAGGGTATACTTACACGATCCTTGGTTCTATGAGCTTTCGGGTGCTAACGCGGTTCAGGCGCTGTTGAGCGAGCCGGCATCAAGCCTGAGGATGTCGACGAGGTCTTCTTTGGCAATGTCCTCTCCGCTGGGTACGTTCCAAATATCCCTCTGTTTCTCTGCCTGTCCCGCTTCTGCGCCTTGGGGATTTGATCTTACCATCCTCTCCTCTACGCCCAAGATCTCCATGGTCGCATCGTCGTCTACACCGCGGAACCTCTCGCATGCTGACCGACAGTCTCTAGTCTCGGCCAGGCCCCTGCCCGCCAGTGCGCCATTGGCGCCGGCCTCCCTCAGTCCACCGTTGCCACCACCGTTAACAAGGTCTGCGCCTCTGCCCTCAAGGCCATCATCCTCGGAGCCCAGAACATCATGACTGGCACTTCCGACATCGTCGTCGCCGGCGGTACCGAGTCCATGTCCAACGCCCCCCACTACCTCCCCAACCTCCGAACCGGCGCCAAGTACGGCGACCAGACCCTCGTCGACGGCGTCCTCAAGGACGGTCTGACCGACGCCTACAACAAGGAGCACATGGGCCTCGCTGGCGAGCTCTGCGCCAACGAGTACGAGCTCACCCGTGAGGCTCAGGACGAGTACGCCATCAACTCGTACAAGAAGGCCCAGGCTGCCACCGCGGCTGGTCTCTTCACCGAAATCGTCCCCGTCGAGGTCAGCGGCGGCCGAGGCAAGCCCCCGGTCCAAATCACTACCGATGACGAGGTCAAGAACCTCAACGAGGCCAAGCTCAAGGCCATGCGCCCTGCCTTCAAGCCCGACGGCACCGTCACCGCCCCCAACGCCGCCCCCCTCAACGACGGTGCTGCCGCTGTTGTCCTCGCCTCCGAGGCCAAGGTCAAGGAGCTTGGCCTCAAGCCCATTGCCAAGATCCTCGGCTGGGGTGATGCTGAGCGCGAGCCTGAGCGCTTCACCATTGCCCCCGCCCTGGCCATCCCCAAGGCCATCAAGCACGCCGGTCTCACCCCCGACCAGATCGAGTTCTACGAGATCAACGAGGCCTTCTCCGCCGTTGCCCTCGCCAACGGCAAGATCCTTGGCCTTGACCTTGACAAGGTCAACGTCTACGGCGGTTCCGTCGCCATTGGCCACCCTCTCGGCTGCTCCGGTGCCCGTATCGTCACCACCCTCACATCCGTCCTCAAGGAGAAGAAGGCCAAGATTGGTGCCGTCGGTATCTGCAACGGCGGTGGTGGTGCCTCTGCCATGGTCATTGAGAACCTGCAGTAGACGTCAAAACATAACGACTTAAATGACATATTTAACGGCGCACAGCCACTTACATGAATGGGATACGGCACGAGGATACAAAAAAGCGCGTCACTATACCTAATGCATATTGGTATAGCTGACGATTCAAATCGTTGCTGCTCTACATCTATATCTAGTAGATCTATCTAATTGAAAGTAAAATAAACATGATTTCACCCAGTGCACCACATGCAAGTTGACGCCGACACAGCACAACAAAGAGTAGGAATAGCCACTTTATAAGATATGGACGGACGTGCAAGGGCTATAAAATCTAGAGTACAAGCGAGAGAGGAAAATGTCCCCTTCTCATATTCACCCGGACCCCCCTCCCCTCCTTTTTTTGGTGGAGACTCGCAATACCTGGATCGCCTCCTCCTACAACACAAAGAGAGAAAGAGCAGAGTCTCCGCAAATCCAGCTTCCACGCCTTTCAACAGACGGGAAAACAAAGGAGCGCAATAGTAGAAAAACGAATTAGAAAACAAAACCGCGACACACAAAAAACAAACGCTGGTGAGATTCCCCCGGCCATAATCCGGTCCCTACTCCGGTGCGGTGCAAAGCCACAAGCCGGGTGGGCCATGTTTGTTTCCCAATTCCGCAGAGTACCTGAAACAACATCATCATCCCGCTCCTCCTCCATCCCTTTTGCCTCTTTATCTCTCTGTAGAGAGAGGATAGCGTAGCAGGTTTTCCCGTCTAGTTCATCTCCGCGTCCTCTTCGGCAGCGCCTGGAGGCACAATGCCCTCGTCCATCCAACGGCGGAAGTTCTTGTTCTGCTCCTGGACCTCCTCGGGGCTGAGATCCTTTGTCCACGAAGGGTTGTGCACCCACTTCTCGAGGAGCTTGCCCTCTCGGTAGTTTGTGAGGGCGCGGAGGAACTTCTCGCGGCGTTCGCGC
This sequence comes from Ilyonectria destructans, assembly GCA_020740775.1. Classification (NCBI taxonomy): domain Eukaryota; kingdom Fungi; phylum Ascomycota; class Sordariomycetes; order Hypocreales; family Nectriaceae; genus Ilyonectria; species Ilyonectria destructans. The sequence goes on from JAHEWK010000011.1 coordinate 1,216,162, forward strand.
TGATCGCGCGTCTTAGGTGCCTGGCCGTAAACGACGTATTCAGAGGTACCGGGGGCCCAGACCATCTTGGAGCTCTTGAGGCAGATGCTGATGGTCAGGTTCTCCTTGTACGAGACGGGTTTGGGTGTGCTGTCGTCGTCCGAGTCGGCGTCACCAGAGGGCAGGTTGCGCGTCAGCACCGATTTCTGAAGCTTGGATCGTGGTACTCCTTCCGTAGGCTCCACGCGGATGAAGGACGAAATGTAGTACTGCCAACGTTCGCGGAGCTGCATTTCGTCCATGTAGAACGTCGTCTCCTCTCGCTGCAGCCATCGGACCGTAGCCTCTGACTTGTCAGGGAACTGCAAGTATTGTTAGTCTTCTATCCGAGACAGAGCACGACTTTGACTTACCCAACAAACGACGAAAATGTCGCCATCCTTTACACACTTCTCGGCGAACTTCCTGGCGCTGATCTCGGTCTGGTAGCTCGTCTCCTCCTTGTCGCGACTGGTGAGGTACTGCTGGATCAGATCGGGTGTCTTCTCCTTCGCATCGGTGCTGCTGCAGGTGAGGGCCAATCGGCAGAGCGTCTTGAGTAGGTCCTGGATCGTGTACACCTTCCATCCGGTCTTGAGGTAGTAGTGACGCATAACATCCTGGTACCGGTTCTCGTCTACGTCACCGGTAATATACTCCTCAATGAGCTCGAGTGTCTTGGGCCAGTAAGTCTCGGGGTCGTCGCTAAGGTCAAAGAACTTCATATGGTTCTCGGTGAAGCCAATGTCCCGAGCTGGCTTCTCGTTGTTGAGGCGCACGACCTCCTTGGCAACAGTCTCCTTGCTGTCCTTGAGATCCTGCAAACGCCGGTACAGAGTTTGGAAGATGTTGAAGAAGACAAACAGCGTCTGGTTGCAGAAGAAGTTGTACCATGGTCGAGTGAAGAACCCGTCAGCCTTCAGCTCACCATCCGCATTGAGCAAGGCGTCGCTCTGGCCAACAACCACCGGCTTGGGAATACTAGGCATCCACCGCTCGTTGGACATGTCGTGCGCCGCAGCGTCCTCGGATGCGTCGGGCATCTCCTCTTCATTCGCCGAGGTAACATCAGGAGTGGTTTCCTTGCTTCCAGATGCTGCACTGTCCTCCTTCTGGCCTCGTGTCTTGCTACCGTTGCGGCCAGGATCAAGAACTCCCCTAAGCAGATCTCCTTTCTTGCCGTTGCGGCGGCTACGGCCGTTGGTGAGCTCAGCAGGTGTATGGTCTTCCATCTCCTCCTCGCCAGACTCCGGCTGAATCTTGGGGAGTTTGTCCTGGATGTGCTCATCAGGGATGTCGAAGAAAGCAGGAATGAACATCTCGAAGAAGTCGAGGATACGCTCCTTTTCTTGACTGCTGTGCTGACCGCTATGCAAGCTGTACAACATCATCAGACGGAGAAGATCAATAACTGTATCCTTGTCCGCAAAATCCCACACGAACTGGTGTCGAGGCGCCTTGCCCTTAAGAGCTCGCTCTCGGCGCTGTTCCTCATGTTTCGTCTTGATGACATCAACAAGGTGCTTCGCAGTCAGGTTCCTCTTGTCATTCTGCTTGACAAGAATACCCATGTGGTCCAGACTCTTGAGATGCATATTGTCAGTCTGGGCATGCCAGACCTTCTCCCACTCACGCTGAGAAAATCGCCACTCCTCGTCTTTCTGCTTCATTCGGGCCAGGAGGACTGGCACGACATCGAAGGGATGGGTATACATGTCGTTGACAACATCAATGCCCCTATCGCCGTAAATCTTCTTGCAAATACGCTTGAAAATCGAGGTGCTTTGTCCGGCAAGTGCAGCAGGCATCTGGAATGCCTCCCTCTCGGTCGGAGACATGGCAAGCATCTGTTGTGCGATGGGCTCCAGAAGCTGGATGCACTTCAGGTTGGCCTCGATGTTGAAGTCATAGTCGTGGCGTTCTTCCTCGATGCGGTGAAGGCCCTCCTCAAACTGATTCTTGCGGTGGGCGACAAATCCAGAGTCCTCGGATGCCCAAGTAGGATGCGAGGCCCACTCGTCGTTCAATACCGAGTTGCAGAGCTCATCGCGACCACTACAAGGCTTGAGACGTTCCTTTCCACACACGTTAGTAAAGCACAATGGAAATGTCAAGATAGTCCACTCACTCTCTTGGGGAGAAGTCTGTAACTTGGGCCGTATCCCCGGCAGTTGCTCAGCGAAACCTTTTCAGTTGGAGGTGCCGGGCGGTTGTCAATGACCACATCCTGGGTCTCAACTCCGACAAAAGTCCTCCAGAAGCTCATCAAGTCAGGGTTAGCGCCGATGAAGAGGGCACCTTTGTGGAAGAGGGTATTCCTGTCGATAATGTTCTGGCTGAACAGGTTGCATAGCTTCAAGAACTCATTCATCGAAGACCGGTTGCTAAGGAACTTCTTGACGCGCTCAAAAAATGCGATCTCATCCTGGTTAGAGGTGGACGAGGATCGCGCTGGGTACGGCTCAGGCATCACGGGAGTTAGCGTTGGCTCAACAGCAGAGTTGTCGCCTGGGGGTCGAGCGACATGGTTGAGCTTGGGTCTCTTGTTGCCATTCACGCTGGGAGGTGCGATTCGAGAGCTCGCTGCTGCTTCGGCAAGGAGAGCTCCTGCGTTGGCGGCCTGCTTATCGGCACGTGGTCGCTTCTTGTTGTCCTTGCTTGCACTTGCTGGAGGCGCAAAGCTTCCAAGAGGAGGCAACTTTTGCCCGTCTCTCATTCCAGGCTGGGGAGTATGACTGGGGCCCGTGGGCGTGCCATCCTCCATCCGGCCGGGAGTCGCCTTAGCCTGGCCAGCGGTTTCCGGCAAGAATTGCTTGAAGTCTTCCAGCAAGTCAGGGGCGGAGTTAAACAGAGTCGTAACCTGAGCGTAAACGTCCTGGATGGGCTTCTGTTCCCTCTGGTATGTCTGAAGGATCTCAAGGAACTGTTTGTATATCTCAGGCTTGTCCTGAAATCGGTTCTGACACATGTGATTAGCTGATAAATTCCTACGCTGACCGAATCCAGGCTGCGGGGCGTACCTTGATCTTATTCACGTAGCTGATGGCATGGTTAAACTCCACGGGCCCGCGGCGTTCCATGTTTGCTTGGTTAGCCGCGTTGCCGTTTACTGCTGGTTGTCCTTGGGGAGTAGGGGTCAAAGCGTGGCGGGTGTTGGGTGTATCACCAGGGCCGGCAGTGCCTTGAGCACGACTACGTTGCGAGTTTGCGCTCTCAAAGGCAGCGTTTTGCGCAGCAGCCTGGACAAATAGGCTGGCCCCGTTTTGCACGGGGGTGCTGAATGTAGCCTCTGGGCTCTCGATGCTGTGTTGAGGCCTTTGCTGCTGCCACTGTCCACCGCGTTCCTGGAAGAGGGGCTGGTTGCCCCCCGGGGGTCCATGGCCATCAGGCTGGTTTCCGCGGCCAGTAATCGACTGGACCGTGGTCCCCATAGGAGTTGTAACCCTGATTGTGTTGGGGTCGTTGCCGGCACCACACTCGATCCGATAGCCCGGAGGCAGGAAGGTGTTAAATCCTTGGATCAGGTTCGGGTGACCAGCGAAAAGCTCCGAAACGCGGTTAATAACTCCAGGCGTGTCGATTCTACGTTTGTCAATATATGTTCCTCTTTCGCAAGCAGGGTTCGGACGTACGCTTGACTCTTGAAGTCCTTCATAATATCAAGGAACCGGTTATAGACATCGGGCTGGTCGTGGAATTGAACTTTGACTTGGTCGAGATATGTGAGGGCATCCTGGAACAAGACTTGTTAGCATTTGACCTCTGTTATAGCTGGTTGAACATGGTCAAGCGGATGTGCGGTACGATGTAGCTGTGGTAGTTGCACCACATTGAAGCATTCCCGTCACAGTAAATAATCACCCCTTCTCCCCCATTTCCGAAAACACCAACCAGGTCTCCCGCAAGCGTCGGGACATCGAGTAAGAGGCTAAGATCCATTGCTTGAAATGGGCCACTGTGGTGCTAGTTGCCGCAAGATGTTCAAGGATATGCGCCTTTGTATTGCACAACAAGATATCTCGTGGAGAGCAGGGAGGGTTTGAGAAATGGTGAAGGGAGGTGGAGAGCAGCTCGACCGAGTCATCGAGCAAGTGTGCGTGTGAATCACCGTCATGGTGTTCAGCTTGTGGCTTGGCCAGCTCAGTTTCGGCTGCCCGCCAGGAGCAAACACAACTCGCGCCACCAACAACCCCCACCTGATGGGTAACAAAGAACAGAAATGACATGTACTCACATTAAGAATCGGCTGCTGCCCCTGAGTGATGCCACCGGGGATCTGATGAGCAGCAGAGCCTGCTGGGGGGAAAGGCGCACCCTGCTGAGCCCCACGCTGGCCGTCTTGTTGTTGCAGCGGGCCGCCAAATACCGCTGCCACGCTGCTCGTCACGGCTTGCGAAGAGGTCGGAGGAGCAGTTGTGTGCGGCATCGGCGCAAACATCTGATGCTGCGGGTTCGCGTTGTTTTGTCCACCGTGTTGGATCGGGCGGTTGTGCTCGTTCTGCAGCGGCCCGCCAAAGTTGGCCAAAGGACCACCGGGGGGCGCGCCGAGAGGGATCGGGGGTGCGTTGCCGTTGTGGTTTGCAAGCAATCCGCCCGGGCTATGGATCGCGCCGGAAATGCGGGAGGCCACCGGCTGGTGGATGGGGATGGAGCCCGCGGTGCTGTGATGAGGCGTCGATTGGTAGCGATCGCCGGATTCCCGATCTCGGTCGCGCTCGCGTTCGCGCTCCCGGTCTCGTTCTCGTTCTTGATCTCGCCGTGCCATCTCCTCGTGCTGCTGGATGGCCCGGTGTCGTTGCTCGTCCATCTCGCGATCTCGATCGTATCCCGCAGCGCCACTGCCGCCATGAAGATTCTGGCTATTCATGCTGATCTGCGGGGGGGAGCACGATTAGCCTAACCATCCAGTGAAGCTCGGATCCAGCGCTGGAGCTGCTATGAGGTCGCGCGGCGCCAGGTTTCGGGCGAGGGAAGCCGTTGGGAGGTGGCGGGACGCTGCGTAACAAGACGGCTCACAGCTCAGGAGAAAGTGAGGCCGGTCGCGACGCAAGAAAAAAAGAGAACTTACACCGGATGGAAAACGCCAGCGCCAGCAGGCCTCTACATGGAGACGGACGTCCTCTGGACAAGTTCTGGGGGCGTGGGGATAGAATGAACAATGGAAAAGACGGCGACGGGGCGGGATTCCAGCGTTTCGTGCAAACTTGCGAAAGAGCTCCTCCGGCTCGGGTGACGAGAGATCTGGACGAAGATCGCACTGGGCTGGGAGCGCGCGGAAGATTCCGCATCACGTGGTGATAAGGTTGGCCCGCGGCGGGCTTATCTCGGAGTGTGACAGTCGCGCCAGCTGCTCATGCTGTCTGTTTTGGACCGGCAACCGGCGGCACTACGAATCCGCAGCCACTGGCCGACGTCGGCCGAAACGGTCAAAACAAAGCCAACTGACGGCTCGGAAACGACGCTGTACGCAGCCCTTAAGGACAATTAACTTGGAGTCTATTCCGTGTAATCTTCGCCGTCCATGGTTCACCAATTATCTCCATTTTTCTGGCCTTCGGAACGCTTTGGAACCCTCTTCAGCGCGTACATTGCCCCAGACAACCTTGGCTGGTGGGGACAACGTTAGAAATCCCCCGGATCTCATAGGACAATCAATACTCCGAAGCCGAGATCCTGAGGCTGTCCTATTTTGCTGCCGGTTCGGGTGGAAGGATGCGTTCAAAGTTGCTGGACCACAGCTTCGCAGACTATCACAAGGGACTTCAGAAGGTCATGGATCGTGCTGCCGTGTAACACGTGATGTATAGAATCAGAGCACCGAACATAAGGCCGTGAGCCACTCGCAACATGGAGCGACTATAAACATACTCACTTTGATGACATCGCATTAACTCCTTGATAACACATTACACATATATAAAAAGATATTGGCATGGCTTCAAAGGGGATATCTAAAGCATTGTGTTCTGAATACTGTACAGTCATTACCACTCCCTTCCGCACGCCAACCCCACCGGCAGTCTGGTTCACTTCGCGCCCAACGCCAAATGCAATGCAATGCACGCCATTGCATCTATTCAAACATCAAAATCAACTTTCAACGGGTCATCAAAGTCCTTTCCGGGTCGTTGGCCTCGACCTCAACACCAAATTGTGTCCGACCATTTTCTTCTCCACTCACTTCACTCTCAGATGTAGTCTCGCTTGGGAGAGATGGAAGAGACTGAGGGGTGACAGGTTCGAAGGACGTCCTCGTCTCGCCATTATCGTTGGGTTGATACACGCCACTCTGTATCATTTCCTGTTCCTCTTTCTGTGATATGTAATTCGGGCTCTCGTATGTTGACTCGGCCCAAATTCCATTACTTGTTTTATCCATACGTCTCCGACTTGGCTCCCCTGGTTCTTTCTAAGGAGCGGGCGGTGGTGGATGAGGTTTGCGAATAATCTTGATCTTCGGTCGCACAGACCCCGTAGTCGGCGTGGAAGCCGCCTGGCTTTGTACTTTTGGCTTTGGCGTGGAGGCTGAATGGGCATTCAGCGAGATCTTGGGGCCTGGCGTAGGGGGGTGTGGCGAGGCGACTGGGCCTCCTGGCAAAGCTCTCCTGACGGGCTGCTCCCCCGAAGGCAGAGGTTTTCTCGCAGGCTTCGCAGTGATAGAATCTTTGATGGATGAAGCGGACGAGGATTCTTTGCGATTCCCCGAAGGTAGGGACGTCCTCCCATTGGCAATCGGTTTGGGATGGTGGCCCAGGATCAAAGCAAGACGTTTCGGATTTCTTGTCTTCAGAGTAACCATGCGACGTTTCTTCCGCTCGCCACCAAACTCCGAAGTCAGTGACTTTTCCACCTTGGGTCTCTTTGGAGCCGGTGAAGGATGGTGCTCCTCCTTTTCCGGACGAGGTCGCTTAGCTGAAGAGGCAGAAGAGGGCTCTGGCGGCCGAGAAGATTTCGAGGCTGACGAGGATGAAACACTCGGTTGGCGAGAAACAGAAACCACCGGCGACGCTACAATCGTATCCCTTTCCGGAGGAGGATTAGACATTGGCCGCTGGGGAGTAGAGATCTTGTGGGTATTGATTTTGATCGATGAAGTTCTCGGGAGGGGAATAGGTCGCTTGGGCTCAGGAGCAACCACCGGCGCTGGGGGTGGTGCAGGGACTGGTGCAGGAGGTGGTGGCTGAGGGATAGGCTCCTTGGGCTTCGTCTTGTAGTACGACTTGAACATGACAGTCAACTGCGAGCGGTTAGTATGCGTATCATGTGTCATTGCTCTTGGATTTCTTACCCTGTTGGCAAGCTGTTGGGCCGGTCGCTCAGCCTTCCAAGCCTTAGGCAGGTTAACCGTGACAACCCAGTCACTTGCTTCCTCAAACATCATCGCCGCCAAATCAAGCATACTTTCCAGCTCAGCCCGGCCTAGACCAGGGTGGTCCAGGGCCTTGCGCATCGCCGTGCTGTAGTGTCGCTCATCCCCACCGTATGTTTCTTCCATCTCTTTTCGCAGAGCCTTCAGAGCTGCATCCAGGTTTTCCTTTCGTGCAAACATCTCCTTTCGAGCCTCAATCTCCTGGGCACTGTCTTGGACAAGCAAAAGCGCGTCTCCTTCATCTGGGGCAGGCTCGTTCTTAACGGCCTTCGAATGCTCTCCGAATGCGATCGCCGCGAGACCAGAAGCCGCTGCCTCGATGAGCTTGGTGCGGACAAAGGGTGATCGATCTGTGGTGAGAGAATACACCAAAAAAGTGAATACCGTAGGATCCATCATCGCCCCAAGGTCGACCAATGACTCGAAGGCTTTGATCCGAATAAGATCTCGGGTTCCATCAAGCAAATACTGCCCAAAGTCAAGATAGCTCTTAGGAATGACCTCTGCCTTCATCAACCGCCGCTTTGCTTCCAACCCAGCAATTGTCCAGATGTTCTGGTAGGAGTTTGTCCATTCGTCCCGTCTAAGAACACGTTCAATCTGCTCTAGAGCCCTCTCGAGGAATTGCCTCTCCTCTTCAATCGGCACCTTGTTCTGACGAGCATACCACTCGTCCTGCTTCGAGGGCACGAGAGAGATGGCCAACGTCTCAACGAGAAGGGAAATGTAGAAGTGGTCCGAGTAGGGGTTATCCTCATTGTTGTTAAAGAGGAGCTGGTCGAGGATAAATTGCCGGGCCTCCAGTGGGCACTTGTAAGTGTTGGCGTCTCTGACTTGTGCAATAGCCTTGATGATGGCTCGACGGACGTTGTACTGCTTCTTGTCTGAGAAGTCGTTTGGCTTCGGCTGACTGGACTCATTGTGGCAAAACATGTCGGTAAAGGCCTTCATCAGCTGTCGAAGGCCAAGCATTGAAATGTCCTTGATGTTGGCTTGCCTTGGAAGAGCCTCTGCAGCCATCGTCCGGATGCCATGGAAGTAGCGTCGGTCGATAAGCGTCCGGACGAGGAAACCAGAGGCAATGGGATGAAGGGGTCCGTGAGTAAGGTACAGCATGGCATCTTGCTGAGCCACCACATCCCTATCCTGTTGAAGTTGAGACACGTACATGTATGGCTCGAGGGTCCGCTTCATATCGCAACCCCACTCGAAGTCAGCATCCACGCGAATCCATTCGTAGGACTCCTGGTCCATCTTCCTCTCGGTATCAGGATCCCAGTCAATCAACTCCCAGTCCCGTTGCTCCTCTGGGGTTTGAAGGACATCACCCAAGCAATAGAGGAGGGTGTCGTCGAGGTTTTCCGTGTCCATGCTGGCTCCAACATTTTGCTTCTCCTTCATACGCCGAGTACGTTTTAGTCGCTTGTACTTGGTATTGTAGGGGATCTCGAATTTGGTGGATCGTGTCGCATCCTCGCGAATTTCAAGAATATGCTCGTATGGGGTTCCATCGGCTTCGTGGATTCGAACAGTCATGGGTCCAGTAAAAAGCGGCTGCACCTCACCAAGCTTAACTCCAGCACGGCGCTCCTTGATAACTCGGAGGAAGTCAGACCTCTCCAGCTCGGGTTTCTTGGTGATCTGAGATTGGATCTGATTCAGAGTCAACTCAACACAGAGCCTCTTCTTATTGAACTTGGCCTTGACATCGAAACGAGGACATCCAGAACCGTAAACCCACTGGCTCCAGAAGGTCTCAAGTCGGTACCTAGCCCCTTTCTCGCAGGTCGTCCTGAACTTCTCCGTCTCGAGAATTGTTGACTTGTCTGAGCTCTCGATCTGGACCTTGGTCAGGAGCTTCTGCAATATGCGAGTCAATCCATGGCCGCCAGAGGCCTTGATAAGTCTCTTGTCCAGAATGAAGAAAACGACGGGAGCCTTTAGGGTCATGAAATCCATCTCGAACTCTCCCAGGTGGAGATGAGGACCGAGGTCATACAAGCATGGCCGCTCGTTGTCAACCTCGACAAGTTGATCTGACAGCATTTTCATCCGAAACCTGTATTCGTTGTTACCACACAGGCGCTTCATGAAGAGATCTGTCATGTAGTGGGCAATGCCGATGACGAGCCACAGATCGTTCCGGGTGTTGGGAATCATGTTGATCCCGATCCATTGGCTAGCCAGAGTGTAGACGATCTTTCTCGTCACATCGATCTCGGTGTCCATGATGTCTTCTGGGAAGAGCAACCGATTGCTAACAAATGCCATCGAGTAGAGAGACACGGTATCTTCTACCAGATCATCCAGAAAGCACAACTTGAAGTTTCCAAAGGGATACCTAGCAAAGGTGTATGTGAAAAAGTCGGCTGCCATGGTCAGAGCAGCAGATGTGTTGCGGACCCAATCGGCTCGGTGCGGTAGACAGTAAGCATGGACCTTGAGCGCGTTCATACCCAGCTTCACCTCATCCTCTTCCGTTCGGGACTCAGATGAGAGGTCGATATGTTCAAAGGGGCCGACCGCGAAGCCAAGCTTCTGCACCGAAACCTTCTTCTCCGGTTCAAAAGTCATGATCTTCTTGTGGTCATCATCTGGGTCCACAGTCTCCTCCATAAGGAAACCTGAACAGACAACGGACATTTCTCTGAGTTTGTCCTCTTCTGCAAGGTTATGTGATCGCTCTTGTCCATCGATCTGCATCCTATCCCCACCCGAGCCATTCCGCTGTGTGGCCAAGGCCTGCTGGAGGGCGTCTCCGAGTGTTCGGGGGTATTTGATGGATATCCGCCAATCGCAACGTGATCCATGATCATCGACACACGGGAAGATGCAAGAAGCAGTCCCCGGGTTGATGGAGCTTCGAGTGTACATGTGGGTGAAACGGTTGTCGAGGGGGTCTACTCCAACGAACTGAATGCCATCTCGAGGGTTCGTATTGGTGAACGGAATGGTAAGCTTGAACTGCTTGTTGGTCCTATCCATCGTATCAAGGCCCGTCGATTTCCTAATGATGAGCCTCGGACGATCTTGGTCTGCCTTCCCGCGCAGATTCACCTTAAGCGACCCATAGACCGGCGTGCAGCCCTCGAATTCTCTATTCTCGGCGGGGACGTCGGTCTTTCGGCTATGAAACAACGAGCGCGCTCTGATTCGGCGGAGATCATGGTGCTCGGCTCTCCAGTTCCAGCCTTTGGGGTGTGAGAGTTTGTCGTATGGGTCGGTATACACCGCAGTGGTCTTGCGCTTCAGGCCCTCGACGATCTCCCCGTTGACCTCGCGCAGCTCGGTGACGTAGACATTGTCGGTGTCGATTTCGCAGTTCGCGGCGTCGAGCGCGACCTCTTCGATTTTGTCGTTGAAGGTGGCGAGGATTACGTCGGTCGTGCCATCGATGCGCTTGTCGCGAAAGTTGACCTCAAGATTCACCTCCTGCTTGATGACGAAGTACTCAAGAATCGGCAAGTCCTCGATGGGTGGAAGGCCATCATCTAGGCCCAAGAGCGGGTGCGTCTCCTCCACGGGATCGTGCAACAGGCCGTCGGTCGCCATTTCCACGGTCGGGAGCAGGGTCGAACGAAAACTAAGGCCGAAAGGCCCCCGCGAGCTCAGTGCTTATGTATGTCGCATCGATGAGGACGGAGGTCTCGATTCGTGCCGTCGCGAGAGGCGCTTTTCGATGACGCCTATGCGCAAGAGTTATTCGGCGTAGGTCGTGGTCGTGGTCGTAGGCATAACCTTTGTTCGGTGGTTCAGCGCACGTCAGTAGATTGCGGAGACGGTTCGCAGGAGGCAGCAGCAGGGGGAAGAAGTCCGCGACGGGAGAGCAGATGGCAATGGGGAAAACAAGAGAGGGTGCGAAATAGTCCAGAACGAGAGAGTGGCAAGAAGAAATTGTGATGGAGTGCACGCCCGAAAAGGAAAACACAGGGCTGTCGTGCCTCAATCGCCTGTGCACCTTGACGGGAAGGAAACGAAGTCGCGGCTCGGAGGCGCGTTGGGAGCTATGGTGCACGGGCCACATGCGGCTCAACCAGCCTCACCCACCCATCGATGAGTGAACCAAGTACGTAGCGCCGTTGCGCCTCATTACGCCTTATGTACTTGCATCCAAGAATCGCAAACTCTCAACCGCGCCGGCATTGCGCAACATGACAGTGTCCAGCACCACCGACATGAGTGTTCCAAGGCACGCAGTCTCCTGTTCAGTGGCCTGGCGAAATTCTATCCATCCCCGCGACTGTGCCATGGTCGTGGTGGGTGCATCCGGAATTTGACTCGGTCAGGAGCCAGCCATCCGACACAGCTTAATCCGCCCTTTCACAGCTCACGAGGGACAACTCTATGCCGACCTTGACGGCCTCAACGACCTTGACGACCTTGACATTGATCGATCAACTTGCAAAAGACACGTGTATGTTCTGAAAGCGTGGGCACAGTTAACTACTACAAATCGTACACAGGCCCGTCCGCACAAATCCTCATCTTCCATGATGGGAGAACCTCCCTAACGCCATTCCGAAATGATTCCATGCATGCCCTTCTCTCCATATCCCTTTAGTGTTATTACAGGCAAAGAATACCATGCTAATTCGCTCTCAGTTCTTGCTGCCTCGCCTGTCCCGGCGCTTCCTCCTTTCTCGGGCCTTCAATGCATCTGAATCAAGGAATTCCTCCGGCAAATCAAAATCAACTTGGGGTATCTCAGGGACCGGGTGTCCCCATGCCATCACCTTCCTTCCCGCCCGCCTATGGCGATTCAACGCCCCATCCCGCTCGTACCTCTTGCTGAAGAACGACTTGAACTCCTTGGGCGGTTCGGGGGGCTTGGGAGGTTTGACCGGTTTGGGAATTGGCGCTTTGGCCGCCGGCTGTTTTGCAGCAGGTGGCTGAGGCGTTGTTCGCCGCTTCTTGGAGCCCTTGGTCGGTGGTTTGGTTCTAGCCATGGCCTCTTCCTGGAGCTGCTTGGCCGGTGATGCTGAGTCGCTACTGTCGTCATTAGCAGCATGGTTATCATCACCGTCCTCGTCGGCGTGTGCCGAATCCGAATCATCCTCTCCGGCTCGTTCAGCGAGAGCCTTCTCCTTCTCCAGCTTCCGCCGCCTCTCTTCTAAAATCCAGTTACGGAACTTGGCAAGAATGGCTTGGCAGCCCTTAATGAAATGGTCACGCGCTGGTTCAAACGCCTTCTTCTTGGTCTCGGTAATGCCGCTAACGCCCATTACTCTCAACCAGTCATGGCCTTGGAGTCCCTCCAGAAGCCGGATGATCTGGTCCTTTTCATGCTGGGCCCGTCCCTTTTCGGTATTGCGTATCGACCGCTCGAGCCTCTCTGCCCGCCTATGTACGGGCTGGAACAGCTTATCCGGCAAGGGGTCCTCAAGAGCCTTGTTCTTGTACTGTGCCTCGAGGAAGCTAAAATCGATGCGCTGCGCATCAAACACGTCGTTGAACAGGGCATCGCCATATCCTCGTGCAGGGTATTGGTAAGCCTGGTGGGGTCGCTGCACCGCGCTTTGGGAGTTTGCTGCAGCGCGTCGGGGGTCGGAGTCAACGACGACAATCGGCGTCTCGACGTTAAACACATCTAAAATTGGTCAGTAACCAGATTGGCGCAAAGAGGAGGCTCTAGAGAGCGATGGGATTTTTTTTTTCTATACGTACGATGCTCCTTGGGGTCATTCCCAATCACCTCGTCGTACTCGGGGAAGTACGCAGAGAGCTCGCTTTTGAATCTCGTGGCTTCTTGCGAGCGGAGCTTGCGCCCCTGCTCCCGAGTGTCCTTGGACTGCGGCTGTAGCCTGTCCAGCTCGTGTTTGATGCCATTTATCACCTTGGCCTGGTGTTTTGTCAGGTTCTGGTCGGTATTCGTCGCGGGGGCTGCGGCAGTCGTCGTCGTCGTCGTGGGCAGAGGCGGCTGGTTCACCGTGGTTACGGCCGGTCGCGGGCGCGGTACAGGTGCAGGCGGCACCCGTACTGCGTCGGCCAGGTTCTGCGAGCCCTTAGCGAGGATCTCGACGGCGATCCGACTCCTCTTTGGCTTTATCACGTCGAAGTCGCGCTCCGGGCCCTCGAGCGCCCGCTTGTTCCGGGCAGCCTGGTGGAAGAGGCCTGCGCTGGCCGCGGCTGAAGGCGTCAGGTGATGGGCGTGAGCGCTGGCGTGGTGGTGCGGGTGAAGACCCTCAGCACGCCGTGTGGAGCGGGTGACGGAGGCCATTGACAGACGTGAGGAAGCCTGGCATGGTTCTCGGTCTCGGTGGCTGATTGATACGGAGCCCGGCTCGGCCTTGTCGCGATGGGAGCGCTCGTTGTTGATGTTTTTTCGATGGATATCCCGACCGGTTTCGTGCGACCGACCAGACGTTTGGGTGGTGCTTCCCTTCCTCGTGGCGTTGGCGTTTGGCGTTATTTGGGCAGGTTTAGGGGCGGGTGACGCTGTCGGGTCACCTAGAGCGCCTTGACCTCAGCGCTCCGTACAGGGCACTTGCCCGCTGTGGGAGTCCCGTGCCCAAGGCGCTTCCAGCGAGGTGCATTCCAGGCCAGTGCGCTGGGCGTTTGGAGGTGAGAGCGACCGATGATTTTCGACTTCCCGCGACCAGACAAACACTTGAAGATTGTATTGTGACGCAGGTAAGCACCCGGTTGAATAGCCGTCTCTTGAGCCGTATGTGGTTTTGCGACGAGTTGGGGACGTACTTAGCCTTCCGCAGCTATCCTAGCCTGATTGTGACCTCCTCTGTCCTCTTGGCAATGCAGTTGGAAATGGTCCAGATTCACGATAACAAGCAAACATTTCATGGCAACAAAGCAAGCGCCGAATTATGGAATCCGTAGACAACACCCCCACACAATCAAATGCAGTAGCCCAAACAGTGGAACATCTTTATCCATATTGATCACGCCTCGTTTCTCAAGATATCAGTCCCAAGCATATTTGGTGCTCGCTATAGGGTAACCGACCGGATGTCGGGGCTGCCTGACAACATCAAGAAAGGGAAGTCTAGTTGTGAACTGGAAGAACTGCTTCTCATGGCAACTACTTCGGGTTATATGCAAGAAGACGAGGGTTTGAAATTATATGGACATCAATTCTGATTATATTCATAAGTCGTGAACGTATAATCATCGCTCAAGGGGTATTAAGATCCGCCACAGCCAGTCTCATGCTGTCTAATATCAAATCACTTGTCACGACAGCACGCTACCCCATTCTATCAAGTCTCGATGTAGAAATCCTCAACTTCTGCATCACCTTCACCCCGGTGCTCTCGGCATCCCTCTCGGCCTCCTCCCTCTCCAACGTCTTTCTCTCCTTCTCGGCGCTCTCACTCTTGTCCCGCGCATCCTCCTCTCGCTGTGCCGTCTCCTCTGGTGCTAGGATCTTGTCCTTCCCGTGCGCCAGCTTCCCGAGCATCTCCTTACCCTTGCGCCGAGTCCGCAAGTATGCCTCTAGCCCGACAAGCACCGCGTACGACTTGCTGATGGCGACGTGGCTCGTGTCCACGCCTCCCGCCTTCAGGCTCCGTACGAACGCCCGGAAGTTGGCTGCCGGAGGTCGGTAGTGACCGCTCAGCGGCGACAGTGATCGCAACCGCCCGTTCTTGATCTTGATCAGGCCTGCTGCCGAGATTCGGCCGCCTTGGAGGAACGACGAGTGTTGAAAGGCCCCTGAATTCTTGATGCCCACGTATAGTCGGAATGATGTGTCGGCTACAAAGATCCAGGTATTCTTCTTGACCGACTTGCGGAGCAGCTTGTTGAATACGGTCGATGCCGATAGGTGAGTCACCTTCTTGAAGCCTCCACTGTCATCGAACTCCGGCGTCGCATACTTGGCCGCCCGATCGGCTTCCCGTATCGACTCCAGTGTCGAGTCCGAGCTGCTCGTGTCGACAGAGTTCCGTGAATGTCCTGACTCGACCATGGGGTTGAAGGCCGGCGTCGGGTCATCCGAGGGCACCACGCCGTGGATGCTGTCCTTATACTCTACCGACGTGTCGATGCGCTCCCCGTTCTTAGCCCAACGCAAACGTCCGTCACCGTCCACGTTGACGAGGTAATATTGTCGTTCCTCCCGCGAGAGGTATCGGACTTGCTCTCGTTCAAGACGATCGCGCGGGCAGGCATCTAACTCGATGTTGCGCCCCTCGCCGTAGTCGAGCCAGTAGAAATAGTTCTCCTTCGTGGGGGACCGTTTCCATTCCTCATGATACATGCGCAGATTGCTCCCGTAGCGATGCTTGAGATCTACCATCTCGAGGAAGTACTGGAGACCCATAACGCGAGCCTCGCTCCTGCGCGAGGCATTCTCCTTCTCGCGCCGTGCCTTTGCGGCTGCCCTTTCTTCTGGCGATGCCTCGTCGTCTGAAGATGTTGAGGATGACGAGTCTGAGGGAAGATCGTCGTGGTTTGCTCGTCGTGCAACTATGCTGGCCTTCTTCCACTTTTCTCGGGCCATCGTGTGTCGTTTCCTCTCTGGGCTGCCTGTCCCTGAATTGGACATGTTCTCTTCCCTTGACTTTGGGCGGTTTACCTCCCGGAACTGGGCCTCGCGGATTGCCGTCGCCCATCGAGTACCCGCATCGAGTCCGAATCCCTGCATCTCCCGCCTTGCGCGATGCCCCCGAAAGGTTTTCTGGATCAACCGGGCAGCCTGCGCCCTCTCATCCTGACCACCACTTGATGAGCTCCCGTTGCGCTCATGTTGCGCTTGCGACTTTAGCGACTGGCGCTTAAGCTCTCGGGCTTTGCGCTTCTGTTCGTCCTCGTGTTCCTGTTGCACAGATGCGATACGGTCGAAGCCGTCTGCCGTTGGAGGAACTAGGGAATCCATGTATTCCTTTGTCTTGCGTGGAATGCGAAAAACAGTTGATGATGAAGTGGCGATGACGGACATCTGGGAGTTGGCGCGCCCCAGGGGGTGCCGTGATGGTGGGGTCATACTGGTCTCTGCCAAAACCGGCAAGGAGCAGGCTTCTAGAAGCTCGAGTTGCGTCATGGCTTACAGCGAATCCGCGGCGTGTGACGATGCGAGAATTATCAAACGCCTAAAGGAGTTACTTGATAATTGCCCTCTATTAAACAGGGCATGAAACAGTTCATTATGCTCCCCTTGACTTCTACAGTCTAGTAAATTCGTGTCGGATCTATTCGTTTTTATGATGGACGCGGATGACGCAAGGAGGCAACCGCCCAGCCTTGTCCCGTATCTTGTCACGGAAAGCCGGCACTTGGCATCGCGGCAAACCGCATTGGCAATGCGTAAGCAATTCTAGTTGCAGATTCGATAGGTCCGCGCGTAGGAATGGATGGAATATGGCGCCTGTGTGAGACGCCGCTCAGCCCTCTAGGCATACCCACCAACATGCGCTTAAGGGTTGGCGGCGGAGCACAGAGCCGGCTTGGCAAAAGAAGAAAAGTACGAGAGGAAGACAACAATCCATATGTCTGGTACGAGCTTGACTATTGAACCATGTACGAAAATAGCAGCAGTGAGGCGCATATGTGCGTCATCCAAGGCATTATCATTAGCGTTGCTGCCTATTGACGAGGCAGAAACTGGCATGTCGTTTGTACAGAAAGAGCCCTCCCTGAGGGCCGATGGTGAACTATATCCAGTGAAGTCATGAAGGGAATGCAGCCGCTATGCAAAGAGGAATTCTTTGAGAACCGGCGAGCCAGAGAACTCTGGATTCAAGAGAATACAACTGACGACCAGGTAAGCATACATTCAGTAAGTCAATATTGAGGAGATGCCTACTTGAGAAAATATTGGAGACCAGCTCGTCTTTTTTCCAAGAACTTGGGTCGGAACTTGGAGATGACGCTCTTGGGCGGAATCTCCGGAACTGCCGCCTCGAACCCGGGGAAGGTCAAAACTAGTTGATGTCGAAACTCATCAAACTCCGAATACCGTTTTCGGATGTTCATGTAGCTTCCCTAAAAATGGGGGTGGTTGGTTAGTCATACTGTTCGGTCCCTAATTTGCACCTCGCTGGCAGAGTACCCACATGGAGAGTCTCGACACGGATGTTCCACACAACAAAAGCGCCGATGTTGGTGGCGCTGCCGTTGACGATGGTGTAGTCGGCTATCTCAACGCTCTTGGCCCAGCAGGCATTGTTGCGGTCGTTGTAGTCGTTTGTCTCGTTGTCGCGGAGGGTGATGGCTCCGGCGGGGAGGATGGACTCGACGGATACGCTGGAGATATTGCGCTGGTGACCATGGGAGTTGACCCAGTACGGCGGAGATGTGACGGAACTGGGGGACACGACTGTAGAGACGGTATCTTCCTCGTCGTGGTGTTCGATGCTGATGGGCGCCTCATTGTGCAGCGACGACTGCGGGGTGTGAAACTCCTCGACGGACGCTGAAGGGATATCGGCCGGTCTCGCGGGAGATGCGGTGCCCGCCCAGCTGCCATTGGCACGCTCTCGATCTACCGCCGGCGCCATTCAGCCATGCGACAGTGGAAAGGGCATGTGGGTTCGGAGGATTCGGAGATCGGAGTCGCACGCGGCGGACGAGGGGGCGGCCGGTGGTATGTTGCGATTGATGCTTGAGCGGATGGGGTCTGGTTTGAGACGGGGTGGAAGTAGGATGATCGTTTGAGTCGCCTGAAGGACTGTGGCGTCGATGGAGATGTTGTCGTTGCTGCTGCTGCTGGCAAGAATGATGGAATTTGAAAGTCGTGGCGGTTGACGTCCGTAATGAAGAATTGCGAGTATGGAAGGATTGGATCACCAAGGGGTTCAATATCGCTGCGCAGGGAGCGTGATGGGGAGGGACAGGGTGCACGTCAACTGTAATGACGTGTCTGGAAATGAAGGCCAATGAAGGAAGGGCTGCGCGGCTGGCTATACGCGGATGAGCAACCGATGGCGTGGTTAAAGCTTTGATGTGATGCTATGTTTTTGCAAAAGAAGGCCGGCGTTGAGAATGTCGGCATCATGCTTCTTTCGGCCGGAAGAGGGGCGGGCGGCGTCCCGGAGGAGGAACGTGTTTTGGGCTGGCTCCCGCCCGTCCCCACTGGCTGGCACAAACTCGACGCATCGGCGTTGGCTTGCTCCGGGGAGCGGGACGTTTGGATTGGAACAACGTTGATCGGGCGCTGCTCGATACCGATGCCGATGCTGTTTTTCAATTGGTGACTTGCCTAGTTCTGCTGTCATGTCGGGTCAGGTGCGTTGCCGGTGATGCTACTGTAGATGTTCACGTCTTTCCTACGGTGACATCCCGTACCCGTGGGGAGATTGTGCACATACTAGCTACTTGCCGCAGTGGCATCCACGCCGGTATCCCGGCCGCCGCATTCCGATGACGGCCTCTCCATCAATCTGCGAATGCCCGTTCCGGCCCCCGAATGAGCACCCGTGCCGTGCCGTCCGTCAGCCCAACCAACACGCCCCTCCACGGGGATTCAAAGGGAAGTGAGCCAACAAGATCCGGCGCTCTGCAGCTCTCTGTGTGCCACAAGGTGGGGCCATGTCTCGACGATTTGGGCATCTACCCGCGTACTGGATCTTTTTCTCGGCCGGGGCGGTTTGCCTCTCGTATCTATAAAGTCGACTGATGTGCCCCAGCATAATATTTGCAGTCCTGAGCCTAACGGAAGGGAGTGTCGACTGAGAAGCGGGGAGGCCCTATCGTAAGGTAATAATAAATGGAGTGGTTCGCCATGGGTGGGATTGGTCTCCTCGTGGTGCAAGCTTATGACTACCTACACAAGGACCAGGTCTACGGGCTGCCAGCCGTTAATGTAGTTGCTCTGTAATCTCTATCTTGTGAGACTTCTCGTTCAGCCAAACTATTAGGCCAATATATTGAGCCAAGCGAGTCAAAGCAAGTAGACCCAACAATGTTGTCACTTGTTATCGCTGTCCTCTGGCCACCCAAGCCGTGCCTCCAATGGTGTGAGTTGTGCACGCCTCCCGCAGTCGACCCCGGACCGCATAAGCAGCCCCTGTTGTACGAGTCTGGACTGCCATGGAGACTTGGAAAGCTTGGCATTCATCCACCCACCTGATGCTTGCGACCTTACTTGACTCGGTTGACGGTACGGAGGTAGACCCTGGACAAATCCCCTCAGACCCCGGACTCATGCTACTTAGTAGACGGCGCCTCCTTTTACTCTGCCATCCGCACTTTCAACCAGTACCTTGTCTATTAGTGCAGTAACCTTATTAAGGAGGTTCATCAGTGTGCTCGGCCATTCTACCGCCCGGAATTATTGCCGTCAGAGTCGTCTCGGCGTCACCTTTCAGTCAGCCCGGTTGATTCAGTGCACAAACATGATCAGACACACGACTGCTCTCGTGCATCGCGCGGACTCTCGGCATTACTATCATCGTATGCAAGAAATACGAGCTCGCACCTGGCCGGCCTGGATGCCGAGCTGCCTCTGTGGGAGTCGAGAGTGGGCAATTGGCCACTTACCTGCTTTGCCGCACCGCCTATGCTGGATTAACTCTTCTGACATGAATGGGGTGGGCTCGTAATGCTGGGGCGGAGGGTCGGAAGGTCGGAGGCGGGACACCCTCACGATGCACTAAGTTCCACCAACTGCTGACGGACAAGTGCGATATGCGAAGTGTCGTGTCGCGGCCCGGCCTGGATGATGCAGTCATTACTCAATGCAGTGACCTCTCAGACGGCGGTGTCTTGCACATGCACAACCAATGAATACATCACACGAGAAAGGCCGACCGCTCGCTGCGGGCGGGAGTGAGACTTGTAATCGAGGACTGAGCCGTGGGCACCGACCCGCGAAACACCTGGGACAGCCAGGGCTAGGTGCTGGAGGTGCTGTATTTGAGGCAATGAGGGGATGGGAGGCGAGCGGGAATACGGCCATTTTGGATGTGGTCTGTGGGACGGGGAGATGGAGACCTGGCCGAGCTTATCACCCGACGTAGCCGTGATGGCATTGTAGTGGAGAGACCTGCCTGAGTTGATTCGCGGTAGTGAGACCTATTGAGACCTATTAGCCAATAATCTGGGGAGAGACAATCACAACGAACGGCAACAAAAACAAGAACGGCATGTAGTAATTAACGCCAATGGCAGATGCAAAATGAGTCCGTCAGCGGTCATGCTTCCAGAGGGCCCATTCCCGGATCGGCTTGGCTTGCCTGGAGATTGGAGATGCACGCCGGCACGACACCAGTGGCGTCCGCAAGCTCTCCAAGCTCCATCCTGGCGCTCACGCCAAATTGCCAGCCCAGCGAGCCAACCTGCGCCAACATAGGTAGCTACCTAGGTAGGCAAGCTCCCTACAGCCTACGGGCAGAATATCATGTAATTACTTGGTACAAATCCGTACTCCGTATTATGTAGCAGCACCTCCGCCTAGCAGTGTGTTAGCAGCAGATCCCTGGCTAAAGCCTGGCTTCGCATCGCGCCGAGCGGTGGGTCGTACGGCCCATGGCTGGATCCTACCCGAGCCTCACGGGGCCACGGCCCAGCACGCCCAGAGCTTGCAATGCTACGCTGCCTGTGCCTGGGCCACGGGCTAAGCCTGTTTGATGTTGCTTCTTTGCTAGTCACCGGTGGTCGTGATAATGCCAACTGCGGGTCTCAGCCCCGGTTCTGGCTCATTTCTGCATAAGGCTATTCCGTCCCGTCGCCTCCTCTCTCCTCCCGGTCTCTTCTCTCTTCCTGTGTATCCGGCCATCTCTTGATCCTCCACTTCTCCTCTCGCTTGAGTTCTCCGACATTCGTTTGCGGATTGCTTTTTTATCATCTCTCGCTACCGTCTGGTTTGTACCTTCGTTCATACAAACGCCCACCCGTAATAATTGTGAGTTGAGCCTGAACCCACCCGCCACACGACCCAAGCCCGCATTCAGATGTGCTGTTGTCCTGGGGATCATACTGCATACCAACCCAACCTTCCATGACTACCTGCACCGTCCCCAGACTTTTACGTCTCGAAATACTTGACAGGCCAAATCCCAGTTCAAGTACACCCCGCTGACCACCGAGATCTGCAGTCTTTCGTCCTCTTCCTCGCGATACTCGGATCATTCACCTAAACACCTCTTCGAACCGTTAATTCCTCCACCACATCGCCATGCCTTCCGTCCGCTCCACTGTTCTGGCCGTCGCCGCCACTCTCGTTGCCGTTGCACAGGCCGACTACGTGATCGATCCCGACAGCGTGCCTCTGTCCCAGCGACGTGAGTTGTCTAGCTCCGAAGAGTGGAAGAGACGAAGAAGTAGAGACTGATGGTGATTTAGAGGCCTGGTGTGCCAGCGAGAAGTACACTTGCCCCCTCATCTGCCAACAAACTGGTGACGGAACCACCAAGGTCAATGATTGTGATCCTGTTTGTCCCCCCATCCGCCAACCTGATTCTGTCGTACCGTCTAACCCATCATCTTCAGGCATCTCTGACCTACGGCTGCATTTGCGGCAACGGCAAGCAGCCCAACGTCTCCGAGTACTCCCTATCTCTCCCCTACTTCGTGTGCACCGAATGGGGCAACCAGTGTGTCACCGACTGCAACGGCAACAACAACTGTGCTTCGGCGTGCCGTCAGGAGCACCCTTGCGGTGCCCAGGACCCCAAGAAGTACAACATCACCAAGACAGCTAGCGCCACTGGTGCCCAGGCGACAGCCTCGGCCACCGATGACGCCGACACTGTCTATACCGATGTTGTTGACGGCGACTCCGACTCGTCCGGCTCCGACTCCAGCTCTAGCTCGAGCGACAAGTCCGGCTCGGCTGCTGCTCTTGAGGCCGGCCGCAAGTGGGGTCTTGCTGTCGTTATGGGCAGCATGTTCGTTGGATTCGCCCTGCTGTAAGCAGCTATAAGGCCCATGCTCGCTCCGTCGTTCGCTCAGGGAGTGAATGGCCAAACACATTGATTTGGTTGCATCTTTTTCGCGTGTCTTCTGATTCATTCCTTTAAAAGCCTTGGACGTCTGGGTGTTGGTGGATGGGCATAATCTTTTCGAGTATTGTTTTTTTATTCGCTTATAGGGATTTGCATATCCCTTCCTAATAATCCTGGAAGAATAGCATGGATGGGGAGAATGATTTGAGACGGAGACAAAGGAGACAGAACAGAACAGTTGGAGGAAGAAAATGTGAGGGCATCAGACCTGCGACCCACCTCTGAGACGACTTCAGTTTGCATTTCCAAGTCGAGTTGGGTTTTGCTTTGAAGGGTTGGAACAATATATTGGACCTTGTTGGCCAAAGCTTGATGGTTGTGCATTGTGCATTGTGGATATTGTATGTGAATCTGAAATGACGTGGAATTCGGGTTGTCGTCGTTCAGCCTCGCAACGCATTCCGACGTCGGCACCACGGCCGCCGTCCGGATTAACTAGACTGGCGATTAAGCATACCCGCTTCCCCTGATTTCGCCGGAATAGGGAACGGAGGGCCTACCGCCTTTGCATCCATAGCGCTGGCTCCGTGGATACAGGCACATGCCATTATGCACGAAAGGATCCTCGGCCCCCAACAAATCGCAACCAATCGATCCACGTCGGCCAGACGGACAAAACGTCTCATGTGCTCACTTGTCGTGAGCCACCCGTTGCCCTCGTGAGCCATGTCTTGCCTTTGTGGCGCTCGTGGCCCTTGTGACGACGGCATCTCAGGGATAACGCGGTTAATACATCTGGAGGATGAGCTGTGAGGGATCATTAGAGGTAGCGGGGCTCAGTTTCTCGGGGTAAATTGATAATTAGATTAGCTGCAAAGTTGAAAATTTTTCAGTCGAGTTGAGTTTGAGTAAATGTCTGGCATTGCCTGCAGGCCTTGTGTAGCTATTCGCTCAGCAGCATTGGCTGAACCCATAGTGGGCATCTTGGGGCTCCGGGAGGCTCTTAGGACGCCCTCTGAATGGTGACAGGACAAGCGCTAATCTTGGCCGTTGACCGCCCCCCGGTCCGGTAATCTATCACTTGGTCGGGGACTGAAAGCCATCGTCTAGTTCGAGTCTTGGACCGGTTGTGTCCCAGCTGCACTGGAGCACGCACTGCTTGGTCCCCTGAAAAATCCGTGGCCTCGCGGTCTTCAGTGGGTCGCAGCGCACGCGGCTGCAGGGGCTGACGCACCGCCTTTCCCAAAACACCAATGCCAGAGCTCGCTCATCTCAACCAGTTTTGCCCCCTTCACGCAAACCCCCGAAAAACAAGGCAGATCGAGACCGCTGCATGAAGGCTGAACCGCCCAACACTGTTGCAACAAGCTCCTCTTTTTTCCCTTCCCCAGCCCGCGCTTGTGTGAGTGTGTCAAACCTGCGCCGCGCCGCACACCGTCATCCCGTTACAGTGCAGCGCCAGGCGCCGTGCAGCGTAGCTTTGCTTCCCCTGACGCCTTTAAAGGGTCCCCGTTTTCCCTTCGCAGACCCCTCCGCCATCCGGCCCCTCCCCTCCCACCATGTCTGGAGGCGAAACACTACCGCTATTCAATCCAACCTCGTCCAACCCGAGCGGTAGGAACATGGCTCCCAATACTAGTAAGTGTCTCTGTTCTACGACAATCTATGACGTACGAGATCGTATGGCTGACGACTGTCTCCAACAGAGAGCGCGGTTGCCGAGTGCATCTCTGACGATGCCCTTGTCCATCTAAAGACGTACAAATATTCGAGCGTCGACCTCTCTCCGGTCTCGAAATACGTCCTCGGCCCCTTTGTACGTCCACCTCCTCCCAGACACTCTTGAGATGGCCCCGCAGCTCCGGCTTCGTCGTCCCACGGGACGCCTACCTCATGAGACCTTCCTGCTAACCTTCCGCGTTTCTCCCAGTGGAACGCCTTCGTCGAGCTGCTACCGCTATGGCTCGCGCCAAACATGGTTACCCTCCTCGGGTTCTGCTTCATCTTGGGTAACATCATACTACTCGAGATCTTCATGCCAGATCTGGTTGGACCGGTATGTTGACGTCACTTGACTGACCACCGCATGCGAAAATGCTAACTGGATCGCCAATGTTACAGGGACCATCATGGATCTACTTCAGCTTCGCCTTCGGCCTGTTCATGTACCAAACCATGGACAATGTCGATGGCAAACAAGCCCGCCGAACGGGAACCTCGAGCGGTCTCGGCGAACTCTTCGACCACGGTATCGATTCGCTCAACTGCACCCTCGCCAGCTTGCTCGAGACGGCCGCTATGGGTCTGGGAACCACCCACGCCGGTGTCTTCACCGCGCTGTGTCCTTGCCTCCCCATGTTCTTCTCGACCTGGGAGACCTATCACACACACACACTCTACCTGGGCGTCATCAACGGTCCCACCGAAGGCTTGCTCATTGCCTGCCTGGTCATGATCATGTCCGGCATTTATGGTCCTGGGATCTGGACCCAGCCCATGAACCACCTCCTGGGTGACCACCTGCCCGGCCTGGCCAACATCCTCGGTGAGACCACCTTCCGAGACATCTGGATCAGCCTCATCGTCGGCTCTCTCGTTTTTACCCAGATCCCTTTCTGTGTGTACAACGTCGTCCAGGCGCGACGCAAGAATGGCCTCCCCGTCGCCCCTGTCTTTCTTGAGTGGACCCCTATGGCCGTGTATACCATTTCCATTGGTCTGTGGGTCTTCTCTCCTTACAGCACGCTCATGGAGGAGAACCATCTAATGCTCTTCTGCTTGACCTTGGCATTCGTCTTTGGTCGCATGACTACCAAGATGATCCTCGCCCACTTGACGCACCAGCCTTTCCCCTACTGGACTGTCATGCTCTGGCCTCTCGTCGGCGGTGCTATTCTCGGCAACCTGCCCCGATTTGGCCTCTCTCAGGTCAGCGCTCAGTTTGAACTGAACTACCTGTGGGGCTACTTCTTCTTTGCCCTTGTTGTCTACTTCCGCTGGGCTTTCCTCGTTGTGGGCAGCATCTGCGAATATCTCGGCATCAACGCCCTTACCATTCCTAAGGAGAAGCAGGTTGCCAACAAGTTGGCTCGTGACGCTACGAAGCTCCATTAATATCGGGACACGACATACATACCCTCGCCCACCTGGCCGTTTTACGACATGATACTATAGAGGAACTGGGGAGGCACAGACGGATGGAAACGGCAAAGGGCGGGCCTGTTTGAACACCAACCTATAGAATCGGAGCATCTCAGTTCTGGGAGGCGGGTCCAGATTAAAGCGGATCTCCATCACAGGCGGAGGGAAATTGCATGATGGGCGTTGGGTTTTCCATTTATACTCGCATTCTTTCTGGCGCCCAGAAACGCGCGAGACAACGCGAGCCCGTGGGAATGATGACATATTGATTGTAATAGAATTGAACGAGCATGATGCATTGGCGGAAACCATTGATTCAAGCCTATATATATTGGATACGATCTGGCTATCTCGGTTTTGGACATTGTCCATCCCAAGATAGACATGTAGGTCCATGTTAGAGTGGAGCAGATGATAATTGTTAAATAACTGAATATCGCATTGAATATCTTGCATCATGTTAACGCCGCGAGACTTGAGATAGACAATTGCCTTGTATTTGTGAATAGCAATACCCCTGTTTTAACAGTATAGTATGTGTTGAACCACTAAGCTAGCGAAGCAAAATAGGAGCTCCGTGCCTACGGCTTGTATGGATATAGTATGTACGCCTGGTCCCTTCAACAGTATCACAGCGTCTGATACCGAGCCTTAACAAGCATACAGTAGACTAGTTGCTTTCTCCACTATCTACTATATTATTTCATGTCATCATGATCGGTTGACACACTAATATCCTCCCACTCCTTCAACAGCTTGAGGGTACTCTCACACTTTCCTCTGATCACATCGAAACAATCCGATCCCAACACCAACCTCACAGGAATTTTTCTGCCCTCGCCCACGCCTGTTCCCGTCAACACATCAACTGTGACCCGTGCCCCCTTCTCGACATCCCCCAATTGATTATTGTTCTTCTCATCCAGAAACGCGCGTACCTCCTCCGCCTTCCCGTACACGTCGCCCAGGCGGCGCTCGGTGCCGATCCGACGCCCGGCGTTGAGAAACCCCGTGCGGAACATGCCCGGCTCGACACAGGTTGTCGTGATGCCCAGCGGGGCCAACTCCGCGCTCATGGACTCGGAGAAGCCGCTGATGGCCCACTTGGTCGAGTTGTAGAAGCCCGTCGCCGGGCCGCCGTTCCAGCTGGCGAGGGAGCCGAAGTGTGCGATGACACCGGAATGCTGGGCCCGGAGGTGAGGGATCGCTGCTCGAGTGACTTTGATGGCGCCGAGCACGTTGGTGTTAAACTGGTCGAAGACTTCCTTTTCCCTGGTCATTTCATTAGTACGTTCACGGCTTTAGGGGAGCTCATGTGGACTTACGAAGCTTCCTCGCAGGCTCCCTCAAGGACATAACCCGCAGCATTAATAATATAGTCCAAGCGGCCGTGGAGATCATGGGCTTGTTTCATCTTGGCCTCGATGGCGTCCTCTGAAGCAGTGACGTCGAGGTCCAGGACCTGGGCGCCGGTCTCAGCGAGAGCGGTAAGAGAAGAGGAGCGACGAGCAGTGGCGACGACATGATGACCTCGGCGGAGGGCTTCCATCGCGATGCTTTGGCCAAAGCCGCTGCTACCACCAGTGATGAACCAGACGGGAATTTGGGAGGCCATGTTAATGTATCCTAGCTGCGCCTTCGTGTTTTGTGATATGTCAATTAAGAAATGGAATGGAGGCCTTCTTGATTGTGTCTCCTTAGATGGTCAAATGAATTATGATGAGAAGAAAGCCTCTCTTAGTGATGGAGAAAGGGTTTATATAGGCACTGGCCCAACGCTCAAGCATCGCTTACACGTACATCGTAACACCGGAACACTCGCAACGTCGACTGTAGTGTAAGCACCACACACTGAACCCAAAATATCCGAACATGGAAATACCCCACTAGACCAGTTGTTTTCTCCAACTCGACATCTGATTGAGGCCTAGTAGCAGGGTGAATTCTCCTATCGCCGAAATTTATATGTTGTGGGGTTGAAGATTTCGGCGTTAGGCGCTCTACGATGTGAGAAAGGATGGACCGACGTAACCACTAGAATGGGAAAGTTGATTGCTGATCACCGAACTTAACTTATGATTTCCATGAAATTTGAGAATGGATGTTGAGTATGACGCGATTGAATGAAGACGGTGTGCAGATCAATGTCTTACACGTCATTGCCGTGGCGATTGGCTCCAGGTACACGAATACTTTTGGTTGCTGTAAGCTTATTTCCATGCCCCCTCCACAAGCATAGCGAGGACATGTGAAATATGTATTTCTCTATACTGTTACAGCAGTCCACGGGGATTGAAGATCTATATTCTTGGCGGTATCCTTAGTCACTAATATATCTCTTCCTCGTGGCAACCAGCACCGCGTAGCAGTTTCGATTGCAACAGTTCTTAGGCATTTTCCCTAAACACCAGGGAGGTTTTAGTTCCTATTATTTCCCCCGTGTATTTTGCTAGGAGCCTAAGGTACTTAAACTTAAGTGTGTTGCAAATCTACATACTTATATCCCTTGTGGGCGTGCACAAAACGGATGTCATTTTAGCTTCATGCTACTACAAGAATTGTTCTTGAATTGGCGGTGACGTGATATTTGCTGATAGTTGTCCCAAAGGACCAAGCTGCTGTTTTCAAACCCATTCTCCATAAATCGCATGGAAAACGATTGTTTGTAATTCTTGGTTAATGTGTCTTACTTCCTAAACTGACTAAGGAAATTCCAGTCCTAATTAAGTGTTTGGTTTACGATACTTTTGTAGATGCAAAATCCGTTGACGAAGAACTCGATAGTTCCGAAAACACCACATAGAGTCTTCATAAGTTGATAGAGATCCGGGTTGGGTTTCGGCGACGAAAGGGATGCTGATTTCCTGGCGTTAAGCGATCCGACAGG
Source organism: Ilyonectria destructans (assembly GCA_020740775.1). NCBI lineage: Eukaryota > Fungi > Ascomycota > Sordariomycetes > Hypocreales > Nectriaceae > Ilyonectria > Ilyonectria destructans. The sequence goes on from JAHEWK010000011.1 coordinate 1,244,417, forward strand.
AGGCAAGTCTAGGGTGGTCTCATGGGATATCTTCCTCGAGGAATCTTATTTGTGAAGGGGATTGCTACTAACTAACTTAAACCTTGACGTCCGCCAAACCAAGTATTGGACTTTTTGAGAACCTTTTCGAACTACACAATGCGGTTAAAACTCGCTCACAACATTGAAGCCTACCATGGCTCTGTCCCAGGTTTCATCGGTCGCCAGAGAGGGCGTTGCACCAGTTCACACAAGGAGCAATAGGGATGTCATAAGGCCATTTAAGCTTTAGTGCCTGAAACCCCTGAAGGCCCTGGATTTGTGGGGGTTGCAACCACTAACGAAGCGTTATCTTCTAGCGTGTAGTTGCCCACGTTCTGGCTGCGAGCCGCTAATGAACTGGCACGGGGAGACGCAAGGGGCTGCTGGTGATCATTGGAAGAGGCCACGACGTCAGTCGCATCCACTCAACCACCGTCAACGCCTCCGTCCGTCGCTGGAATCCACCATTTTCAACAGCTATTCGTACATCCATCTACCCGACGCTTGCTTCCTATCTGCTAGCATATTCTTCTGCTTGACTTGATTCCGTAGCGGCAGACGGAATGAGCTAGCGCTGTACCCACGAGAATGTCAATTTGTTCCCAGTGATAGCCACAAACCTCAGCAAGAATGCCTCCATCTGCGATCCTCGTCTCCATCTTCGCCCTCTTCCTCGCCCTCCTGGCCCCGGCTGTTCGGTCCATGACGCTAACCGACGATGACCTGCGCAACATCCCCTCGCCGGGCGACGACTTCAACATCAAGAATGGCAAGCTGCTCGCCCCGATCTTGATCCCCCGCGTCGCCGGCACCGAGGGCTCGCTGCGCGCCCAGCAGCACTTCGTCGACTTCTTCCGCGACAACCTCCCCGAGTGGACCATCCAGTGGCAGAACACGACGTCCAAGACGCCCGCTACTGGCGACAAGGACGTGCCATTCTCCAACTTGATCTTCCGTCGAGATCCCCCGGATTCGAAGCCAGGCGAAGTCGGCCGGTTGACTTTGGTCGCGCATTACGACAGCAAATACGAGCCGGCGGGCTTCATTGGCGCAACCGACAGTGCGGCGCCATGCGCCATGCTCATGCATGTGGCGAGGAGCATCGAGCAAGCGCTCAAGACCAAGTGGGAGTTGGACGATGGGCTGGACGAGCCCAAGGGGGTTCAGATCATCTTCCTAGATGGCGAGGAGGCCTTTGTTCACTGGACGGACACTGATTCCCTGTACGGGGCGAGGTATGAAACCACGTGTACGACAGCAAGGGAGGGGTTGCTAACAATTATTTAGAGCACTTGCCGAAGACTGGGACTCGCAATTCCACGGTTCCATGTCCACCTACAGAACGCCTCTCGACTCCATCAGCCTCTTCCTGCTGCTAGACCTTCTCGGAACCTCAGAGCCCAGGGTCCCGTCATACTTCCTGACGACTCACTGGGCATACAAGGCCATGGCCCTGCTCGAGAAGCGTATGCGTGACTTGGGCGTCCTCGAGGCCAACCCCGCAAGCCCTTTCCTACCAGAATCGGACAAGGAGGCCAGCCGCTTCACTCGCAGCTATGTAGACGATGACCACAGGCCGTTCATGGAGCGTGGCGTTGACATCCTGCACATCATTCCTTCGCCGTTCCCCAAAGTGTGGCACAGGATGGAGGACGATGGCGAGCATCTGGATCTTCCCACGACGCGTGACTGGGCGAAGATCACGACGGCCTTTGTGGTGGAGTGGATGGGGATCCAGGACCAGATGCCGAAGTTGACGGTGACTAAGGCGAAGAGAAGCGTGACGGTGAAGACGACGAGCCAACGGACGGAGTTATGAATTGGATCAAGCAAGGCGAATGATTAATGGAGATTTGGCGTTCAGGGGGACAAATGTCATTATACAGATAGAGTCATATGCATCAGCGGGTCGGGTATCCTGAGGAATTGCTGTACGAGTGGAGGTTGAAGTATTGTTTCTTGATTCTTACCGTCGAGACTGGCGCAACAGTTGGTGGCCAAATCGGTGTCTACAGCAGCAACTGATAAGCACCCACACACACCTTCAGTACTGCACACATGCACTCTAGCTTCTGCCTCGTGGCTTTCGGCGTCACGCATGCGATTCAACCTCTCGCCGCCCCTGAGACCAACCATGAGCACCGTTGAATACCCCGCGATAGCCCTCATGGAGCGCGTCCCGCGAGAGGCATTTATCCCGGGTCCGCAACAGCGAGCTAAGACGTCATTAGACGCCAACCGCCAGACTAAATGAGCCGACAAAGATACCGAATATACGCACGCTCCCGAAGTAAACGCCAGAATTCCACTGATTGGCTGATGGGGCAGCTGCCGCCTCCTACGACTGGATACCCGGAGGGCGCAGTTCATGTACATGCGTTTTGCGGACTCGGACCGCCCTTTCTCTGACACGCCCGGCGGCCGGGGCGGGACACTCATGGGCCCCTTGCGGTCTTGCGGGACATACCACGGACTCTAGATTAAGATGACCTGACGTCGCGGGCTCTACTCATGACTCAGTTGTTTCTTTCTTGTTTTCTTTTTTTGTTCATCTTCTCGTCTCACTTGGTGGTCGCTCTGAATCAAAGTTGAACGGTCCCGTTGGCGTTAAACCCACGCTTACATACCTTGACCATCACCGGGTGACAGGAGCACTATTACACTCGAGATACCGCCTAACTGACGACACCATGGCTCACATCTACTCGGAGGCCCAGGTGGCCAAGTTCCTTTCTCACCTCAAGATCCCGACTGAGTATTACATCGGCAACGAGCCCATCCTAGACCATGCTTTCCTCTCGGCAATCCAAAAGCACATGATCACTGAGATCCCCTATGAGAACCTGCTGCTTCACTACTCGGACCACCGGAGCATCACGCTTGATCCCCAGGAGGTGTACCTCAAGATCGTCACCAGTGGTCGCGGGCGTGGCGGCTACTGCATGGAGAACAGCATCTTGCTGACTCACATGCTGCGTGCGCTGGGCTTTCAGGTGTATCCTGTCGGTGTCCGGGTGCGGCCGCGTAAGGACGGCGTTCCGTATGGAGCATTCCCCGGCTGGTTGGTCTCCTTGTCTCATTTTTCTCACAAAACACCAATATTAACGTTGATCAGGGTTCACATTGTCAACATTGTGACACTGGCTGACAACACGCGGTGGGTGCTCGACGTCAGCTTCGGCGGAGACGGCCCCACGCAGCCGATGGCTTTGGTCGAAGGCACCGAGTGGCGCAACATGGACACGCAAGATGCCCGGCTCATCAAGGACTTCATCCCGGGCCAGACGGAGCTGACGCCCGGCCGCCGGCTGTGGATTTACCAGTGCCGTAACTCGCCCGACCAATCATGGGTGAGCCACTACGCCTTCAGCCACGCCGTGGAGTGGCTTCCGGCAGACTTCGAGGTCTGCAACCACTTCACCAGCACGAGTGCCCGCAGCTTCCAGACATGGACGGTGCTGGTCGTCAAGTTCCTTCGGCGACCGTGCGCCACGGCGGCGGGAGGCCAGGAAGTGTACGGCAAGCGGATGCTGGTGGACGACGTGGTCAAGGAGAACCCCGGAGGCAAGACGAAGGTGGTGCAGGAGTGTAAGACGGAGGAGGAGCGGGTACAGGCATTGAAGGAGTGGTTTGGCATTGAGTTGACAGAAGAGGAAACCAAGTCAATCAAGGGACATACAAAGGAGATTCAAGTATCAAAATGATCTAAATAGAAAGCGGGAGGTTTGACGGACCGAGATGCATCTGGGAGGCTTCCTGACACACAGGCTGCATAGACTTTACTTACGTAAGCTGGAGAATTGGTTGTTTATGCAATTCAAGAACCAACAAATATGACAAATTAAACCGCCCTGTCAATATGCCCATTGAATTGCGTATAAATCAACACCCTATTCTGAACCCATCTACTAGAGACGTTCAATGGCGAGGTTGGATTCAGCAATGCGCACTTGTGAGAGTGGTGGAACATCCCCACGAATAATTCTGCCGAGACAATCCACTTACCCTAGAGCACCACCAAAAGCCCAGTACGTCAGGAGTACGTACTTCGTTTCGGCCCCACCAACTTCAGACAGCTTCGGCCAATAGCGTTGCTCCACCTGCTACCACGTAACCTCCAAGAGCTACTGTCTGGGAGTCCATCTCGCACTATCTGGTCTCTCCAAGCTGTCCACATCCGTCAGCCTCGTCCCTCGAATTTCCCACCACCACCACCGCCCACCATGCGTTTCTCGATCGCATCGTCCTTGCTGTTCCTCGCAGGCGCCGCCCACGCCTCCTCCTCATGGGGCTTCGCCGACGCGTCCGTCTCCGCCGGCTCCAAGAAGGCCAACGCCGTCACCCAGAAGTGAGCTCCCGCGAAAGCTGTCCCCACCGCGCGGCAACGAAGCATCCAGCTGCGTTCTGGATCTGGTACATGGAGGGTTCAATTGCTGATTTGATGAGCACTGCAGGTTTAGCGCAAATGAGCATGCTGCAAATGCCGTCGTTCTGGGCCATAAGGATACCATCACGGTGTCGTTGACCACTAAGGATGGTTCCAGTGCCAAGCGGCCGCATCAGGCGTTTCTGATCTTGTCGGAGTCTACTGGCCTCGAGGCCCCCTACCCTCTCACCATCAAGGCATCCGGAAAGGGCAGCGTCGAGATTGTATGTGATTGCGCACCCCGAGACGACGCAATGACATGTGCTGACGAGTCCTCAGACCCAGAAGGATCTCCCTGTCCAGCTCCTCCTGTCCGACATCCCCCTCAAGGCCAGCATCGTGATCGGCTCTTTTGGATCTTCCAAAGGATCTATCTCCCCCGTCTTCGACATCGAGATCCAGCTCGACCCCAACACGCCCACGCCCGACTACAAGGCCCCCGTTCGATACGGCAAGCGTTCCACGATTCAACACATCTTCCGTGAAGACGCCAAGAGCCCACCCATGTTTATCTCGCTGGTGTTCGTGCTGGCTGTTTTGGGCACTGTCCCCCCTCTGTTCATTGGCGTATGTGTTTATGTCACCCTATTTGGTAGGATAATTGCTAACTTGGTGTTACAGTGGCTCCTTCTGGGCGCTAATGTCAACCACATCCCCAAGGCCCTCAGCACTGCGCCGATTTCGCACATTGTCTTCTTCGGATCCATCGTTGCCATTGAGGGCGCCTTCTTCCTCTACTACAGCGCGTGGAACCTGTTCCAAATCCTGCCCGTCGTCCTTGTCCTCAGCGTCGTCTCGTTTCTCAGCGGAACCAAGGCGCTGAGCGAGGTCCAGGGCAGACGCCTCGCTGGCGAGAGGTAAGGGACCTATGAGGGACCCGGAGAGAGACGATCCAGACAGTTGGGTTTCTTTGATAGACGGTGCCGATGACGGCTTCAATTACAATCGTGGATGGGCTGGTACGGTGCTGGGGGAGACTGCGCAGAGAGACGCTGAGACGCTGAGGCCACGACACGATGGGCCATGTATATGATGTACAATAAGCGAATGCGAGGAGCTAGAACTTCGCCGGCTAAAATGGAATAAAATGGAATTTTGGAGGCATGCTCCCTTTCAGCTTGAAGCAACCCCTGCGTGTCTGCCCGTCTTCCCGTCTGCCCGTCTTGGCTGCCATCTAGGAATAGCTCGGCACGTGCGGGAGCAACGTCAGCGCCAGGGACGACCCTCGGTCCACCAAGGACACTCCGCCGCGTGTTGTGGGAGATGCTGCCTTTGGTGTGGGATGTTGCGGCTGGATTAGGAGGGGCTTTAGAAATCCTCATCTTTGATTAGAAAATTTGCCTGGCTTTGCCGTCTTTGAGTCGCAATAACCCTCAACTCTGGACGTCTGAATAGCTAGTTGTTGGCTTCATACCCCACTCAAGTGTCCCATTCGGTTGGGGGATAACCGTTACCTGCACCCCGGCTTGGACACACTGTGAAGACGCCAAAGCTCAAGCAAACATCATGGCAACTGGGTAAGTCTCAAGGCGCCACACAATTTCCTATCTCTCTCTCTGTTCCTGTGTTTGTTATCTCGCAGCAGTATTCTCGAGGTGCTTGTGCTTCGGCGTATAATCATCTTGTCGCGGGAATAACGTCAACTGACCAGCTATGCGCCGCAGGCAAGAGAATTTCCCCTCGACGGAGGAGACGGTCAACCACCTGGCGTATCCGGGGACGGTCTGGGGCCTTGAGCCTCACCAGCAGGGCAAAGTTGCGGCGGCCAAGGACCGTGGTGGGCCTGTGAACATCGCGTGGGAGATCCATGGCTCCGGGCCGATCAAGCTCGTGGTACGTTGATGCTCTGTTTCCCCATCGCCCGCGCGACGGGCGACTGCACCCGCAAGTCAGACTCCGTGCAAACTTGACGCCTGTGTTGGAAAGTGACTTGCGCTGATGGTCGTTCGGGTGCCGCGCAGCTCGTCATGGGCCTTGCCGGCGTGAAGGCGTCTTGGCAGCGGCAGACAAAGTACTTTGGCCACGACCGCGGCGACCAATACTCGGTGTTGATCCTCGATAACCGGGGCATGGGCGGTAGCGACAAGCCGCTGGGGCGCTACTCGACGAGCGAGATGGCCAAGGACGTTATCGAGGTGGTGAACCACGTCGGCTGGACCGCCGATCGCGAGATCAACGTCGTGGGCATCTCCATGGGAGGCATGATTGCCCAGGAAGTCGCCCATGCCATCCCGCACCGCCTGAAGTCGCTGTCGCTGTTCTGCTCGTCCGGCTCCATCATGAGCTCCAAGTCCTTCACCGAGACCATGTTCGAGGGCATGGGCTTCCTGGTACCCAAGACGATGGAGCGCACCATTGCCGACACGGCGCAGCAGCTCTTCACGCCGGAGTGGCTCGCGGCGCCGGACGCCGAGGAACTCCCCGTTCCGGGCGAGACGCCCCGGTGCATCCCGCCGCCGCCGGGGGCCGGCGCGCAGTACCGCTTGTTCGGCTCCAACTTCCAGCGCTTCCAGGCGCAGGAGCTCGTCAAGCGGCGCAACACGGACGAGTTCTCGGTCAAGGGCCTGCTGTGCCAGCTGGTGGCCGCCGGCTGGCACAACAAGACGGACGAGCAGCTGGCCGCCATCGCCGAGGCCGTCGGCCGCGACCGCCTTCTCATTATGCACGGCACCCGCGACAACATGATCGCCCTGCCCAACGGCGAGCGCCTGATCAGAGTGATGAAGCCCGGCGTGGGCCTCATCGTCGAGGGCATGGGCCATGCGCCGCCCATGGAGCGGTTTCAGTGGCTCAACGGCTTGTTGGAGGAGAGGCTGGGAGTTTGGAACAAGCTATAGTCGAGGATGCAGTGTGAGAAAGCAGGCTGTGAAGAGTAACTGGGGTTTCACGAGGCTTATGGGATGTCTTAAAGATGGGGGCTGCGGCCGAGCGTATATAATTGGTCATCATCGTCGACTGTTGGATATTCATCTCTTCGTACAGATATTGATTTTCATTTTGAATTGGTTCCCTTGGGCTTCTGCAATCTCTACGTTCCATCTCTCCAAAACCTAGATGTTGCCACCTTCGCCCTTGCGTCCCGTCTGTTTTCTTCACCACTCACGCTCACACTTAGGGCATAACCGTGCCAATACCGCTGAGGGTCTTCTCGTCGAGCACGTTCTTCCTGTCAACGCCGCCGGCGATGGGGTTCAGGCGGTAGTTGAACAAGTAGTAGTGCAGCTGGCCGTCACCGGCGCCAAACTTCTGCTGCTCGAGGAAGAGAGCGTTGTCCATGAGAGACAGGGCGTTGAAGACGTCAAACTTGAAGCTCTTGGCGAGGATGAGGGCGTCGTGGATGAGCTCGTTGAGGCGCGTCTTGAGTGCGGGCTTGTCGAATGGCGTGCTGAGACCGACCTCGCTGGCGTAGTAGAACATGTAGGCGACGCGGATAACGCTGTGTTTGGCGTTTCCGATGGCCGAGGACTCGATGCTGAAGAAGGAGAAGAAGTCGGTAATGTTCTTGTCAGCGTCCTAGACTCGTGTTAGAATGTGCAAGGGTCGCAGGATTCAGGGGCAGCTTTACCTCGACAACGTAGGTCCAGACAACCTGCTCGCCACTGGGTTCGATCTTGGGCACAAACCAGTGGTAGGCCTCCTCGCGAGTGAAATCGGGCGCCATATCGAATCTCGTCATGTACTTCTTGTACAAGCTCATGACCGCATCAAGATCGTTCTCCTCCATAGCACGCAGGCCCTTAGTACTGGTGTTATCGGGCAACGCATACTTGCGAACCTGGTACTGCGGCTTGCTGTTAGCGGGAAGCGGGCTGAAGCCAACCTCGTACAGCTTCTGCCAGTTGAGTGCGCGGTGGTAGTAGCGACAGGTGCTGACGGGCTTGGGGAGGACGACGCCGGCGGTGTACAGGCCTTGCCAGATCTCGTTGAGGTTGCTGCGGCGGGTGATTTCCTTGATGAGGACGGGGGTGAGACGCTTTCCGCGGAGCTTCTTGTGGATGGACAGGAAGTTGACCTCGGAGCACATGACGTGCTTGTTGCGGACGCGTAGGTTGACGGGAATGGCGGAGATGAAGGCGACGAGCTTGCGGGACTGGGTAGCGCGAACGCCGACGTGGTAGTCCTTCTTCCAGCCGGGAGGCATCATAGCCCTATATCGTGTTAGTGAGACTGATAGGACAGATGTAGTGCTTTATTAGAGGAGGGACAGAGCTCGTACCATCGAAGGATAGAGGGGGAGTAGTTGAATCGGAACATGGCCTCATCGTCCTCGACGTAGTGGCCGTTGAGCAGCTCATACACCTCCTTGATCTCATCGTCGTTAGTCAGGTCCATCGTCACCCACTCAAAGCCGGCAACCAGCGGGCCAGGCTCCGTGGGCACATCCTCGACCTTTTGAAGGCGCAGAGGGCCCTCCTCGAGCTGGCCCTCCTCGCCGAAGCGCGGCACGGGCTGCGTCTGCCAGAACTTGTAGGAGCCCATGTCCTTGGCATTCTTGCCGCTGGCGGCCAGTCCGGTCATGATGTCCTCCAGGTTCATCTTGCGCAACTGCGTGGCGGCCTCGTCAGCCGACGGGTTGGCGCTGCCCGAACCCTCTGCCACCTCCCTGGCCAGCGCCGGGTTGAGCGCGATGAACTCCTGGATCTGCTGCGGCGTCAGGGACGACAGCGCCTTCTTCAGGTCCGCCTCGGCGCCGCCGTCCTCGGACGACTTGCCGGTCAGGGCCTCCTTGACCTTGCTGCGCTTCGACCGCTTCTTCTTCTTCTTGGCGGCCGAGCCGGCGGCTGGAACGGCGTCGCCAGCGGTGGGCTCGTCATCGTCGTCGGACTCGGATTCGGCGGCGGCGACCTGCTTGCCCTTGTCGTCGACGACGGGCTCGACTGGCTTGGATTCCTCGGGCGGCATTGTGGGCGGCGAATTTGTGTGCAAGTTGGACGTGGTTTGAGGAGTGCGAATGCGCGGCCGACTTTTGGGTTCTAGAGTTCTAGAACTCGGGAGCTCTTTTGGTGGGGTAACATTCACAGACACACGACTGCGGGGTTGCACTGACACCAGCTCGATTAACCATTACCTGGCCTCGCTGTGATTTGCCCACAAGGCAGGCAACACCAAGACTCTTACGGTAGACCTGTCCAGAGCACAGTGAATCCTGCCAGATATTCTAATTTTACGAAGCACTTGAGACGGTGATTAAGGTCTTGTAATTCGGGCCGTTGTTTTCAGAGACAGGTAGCAATGAGGGGCAAATTGCTCGACCAGTTCTGGTGGGCTGTCTGCCCAAAGAGGGCACTTGACTACCGAATTCTGCCTAAGTCTACCAACAAAGAAGTTGTTAATATAGCCCAACTGCTCTAGTCTACAATCCAGCGAGGTTGGAGACTGGAACTCAGGAATGACTGGCCCTGGTGTTTTATGTTGTTGTACCTGCTTCATGGGAATAGCAACCGGCTGAGTGCTAATACTGTGACAATTAACGACCTTGAGTTATCTGAGGATACTAAGCTAAACCATAACATACGACCTAACCTATATATCATTTTATGGAATTTATTGTACATAGTCAACCAGCACGCAATTTAGGCTCTTTAGGCACACTCCCTAGGCCCCTAACCTATCCTGAACCAACAATCCAAAACACCATTCATCGCACAGCATTTCCACTCCTAGTCCTCATGTTCATGCGATTGCTCTGTAGTAAACTTTGCCTACACAGCTCTGGGAACATGTATCTCGGCCCGTGTGAAGCGTTCAAGAAGGCAAAACCACACGGGCTTGGCGCAGCCTTCAACGGTATCCTTTCCTAATCGGCAGTGTCCGAGCCTCTTTGGTGCTCCGTTTTCATATTCGATTATGATACATTGAAGGAAGCTAGTCTTTTGTTCATTGAAGACTTTAATCCCAGCCACATTCTTCAAAGAGGCCGAAAAGAACACTACGTTGCGAACAGGCAATCTCGGAGATATTCGCCGCGACTACCTCGCTTGGGAGTAGAGACATGGGTTTCTCCTACTCGGCCTAAGACAAACCATCAACGGGATGAAGAACCGAGCAAAATCGCCACAGCGCACTCCGTCTCGGATAACTTAAAATGAACTGCAATACTTCGACTGGTGGTGATCAGAGTCTTGGCAGCGTGCATAGGTCTACAGTGTGATCCATGGCTCCTACTACGTTGATCTCGGGAAGGGGTTTCAAATATTCGACAAAGGGCCAGGATATATTCTGGCCACAAATGACATAGGTTGCCGCCAACTCGACATATCTTTATATAGAGGCTACAGCAATTCGTGTGGAGGCGACGTCGTCCCTGTCATGCCTCAGGAGTGGGTTGGATGGCAGTATAGTGAATCACTATGATGGCAGAATTGAGATTTAGGGAAATTGCCAACATCACGCGTTTTGCAAATGGTAGGCCGGCCATCGAGCTGACTAGACGAGAGATTCCAAGGTTAGTCTCCAGAGGGACATGGGTCCAGTAGATGGAAAGTTGCCTGGCTTTTAGCGGGATATGATAGATTCGTTGACATTGATGAGGAATCCACATGGCGACGATATTTATCTGTGAATTGAAACGTCTCTTAAAATAAAACATGAAATAAACACTCCTATCTCATGAATAAACCAGATAGTATGCATAACTTGCACTTACTCAGGACATATTGCAATAGTATTTAGATTCATGAAGCATCAATGACTCTGGTAAATAATGCGCTGAGCTTCTATTTCTATCCTGGTTTATATCCCTGCCCCTACGCATCGGCGTAAGTAGTACCGTGCAGATCAAACGCCCTCATGATGGCGAGCGCAACGGGCGCGTAGCCCATAATGTCATTATGACCTGCGCCTTGGTTAGCGGATTTGTAAAGAGTGAGCCGAATTGAACCCACTCACCTCCATATGGAAACAGTTCTTGTCGGATAATAATATTCGGCTCAGCAGTCCATGTCGTGACAAAGGCGTCCTTCCCTTTTCTGACAGTGCGCTGCTCCTTCCAGGCATCAAACTCGCCGTCATCGAGAATGCCGACTGTCTCGTTGGCTGCGGCTCGGAATAGTTTGTTGTCCTCGGTCCATGGAATATCCGCATCATTCTTGGCGTGGACCAAGTTGATCCTGAGCCTGGTCTTGGTGTGCCGAACAATGTTGCCAAGACGATTGGCAGAATGCCATTTGTCAACAACAAAGTGGTTGAACGAGCGCACCAACCACGGCCAAACACGGAACGGCGCTAGCACGGGGAAGACACCCATGATGCGGTACCCAGTGAGCAGGGACGCCAAGTCGCTGAAGCCCGCAACGAGAGTGATGCCGGCGAACTCGACACCTTGTAGGGCGTACTTCTCGGCCACGCCGCTGACGACGGCGGTTCCTAGGCTTTGGCCGAGTAGGACAATCCGACTGGGAGGGATGCCTGCAACGCCGACGGCCCAGTCGACGAGTGTAGAGGCATCGTGAATGACACCAGCTTCAGTCGGACTTCCGCTGGAGTGACCAAATCCACGATAGTCGATGGCGATGACGTGGTAGGATGAGCTATCTGTCAGGGTGTGGTAACTGTCGGGTCGGAAGCCTTGGGCAATGTGACCTGCGTTCTGCTAAAGATTAGGAACAGCCATTCCGAATTTTATGTTCACGACTTACGCCATGGACTAGTTGCGGCATTAGCTTTCTGTCCCAAGAAAGGAAGCGAGACTAGACTTACAGTACAGAACCAAGCGGGATTCTGGGTCCTCTTTGAGTAAACGAAATGACTCTGTCTGAGTGAAGTCTTTTGAGAAACCTGGCGCCTGAGTGGCAAGGGGTGCCTCGTTCTGCAGGTAAAGGGGCAGTGGCAAGATATGCCAGGCGTAGATGGTCTCTCCATCAGACGTGTCTAGGGAAAATGGGGTCACTTGGTTGGCTGGGAACAGTGGTGTCAATAACATGGACTGCATTGCGCGAGACGGGACGGAGGGTTGGACAAACTGGCAAAGCCCCATTGTTCTGGCTTGTTGATATCGGTCCACCACAGGGTATTAATCTTATGTGCATACAGGAAGCTATCACCTCCATGTCAGAAAGAAATGACTGGGAAGTCTGGAGGAATGCTTCCGTACTGTCTCTGGAAGAATGGAATGACGCCGAGGCCTAGGAAGACGCAATACAAGCCAAGGGGAGCGGCCACGGCGATGATGCCGGAACGCAGCGCAGGGTGCAGCGGGACTGTCATGATGGACTTGGGAAGCCTTAAAGCGAAGGTTGATTTACATGCAACGAAGCGAAACCAAAGCAAACACGGCCGAGAGTCGATACCGAGACACCCGCGATCAGCAGCGCCGCGTCATGGGCAGTCGTCGGCGCTGAGCCCGAGGCCTGAGGTTGAATCAGACGTTCGCTGTGCCGCGCTAAGCCAGGCCCAGATACCGTTGCCCGGATCAGATCTACTTTGCGATGCGCGGGGATGGCGGCGGCCGGGGAAGTACTTGTGCTAGGGCACGCGCGTCGCGCCGCGGTCTGCAGAGGAAAATGCGGCTGCAACAGGTGCAGCCCCACCCGGCGAGTCTGGATCGTCCGCTAAGACCAGAGCCGCCAACACCTCCGGCAGGGTGGATGTGACGACAGACGGAGAGTCACATCTTGCGCCTCGGCGAGTTGGGGCAGTGGCGGAGGAAATAAAATGACTCGTCAGGAGCTAGCTTCATAGATGCATCGAGAGATAGGATTGGAATAAATATAAGCTGACGCAGGTTAGGTTGGCGACGGATATCCCGTCCAGGGCGCTGCCTCCAAGCGCCTGCTACTGGGTTTAGTGTTCCCCATTCTCTGGGCTTCCTCGGGTAGGCTTACCTACCGAGGCGCCATTACAGGCTATTACAGGTCCAACGGGCCACAGCTTAGGAGGACCCAGCGCCTGTGGACTGTGTTTTCTGCACCACTGGGCCGCTCTGTGACCTCCGTCTCCTCTCGGAATACCCCAGGTTGCCCAGGTTGGGCCTCCCGAGGTGCCGTATACCTGTCCTAGCAGCTTGCACTGGACACCTAAGCTACCCACTCAACCACTGCGCTGTGCCTGTCGGCTGCAGTGCAGTGCAGCGCAGTCAGCACTCCCTCCAGTGCCCGGCGCACTACACACCATGCGCTAGCGCGCTATTCGAGGTGCCCTGTCCTGCTCCCTCCGCCCCCGGACCAATCAGGGCCCCTGACTTTCTCTCCATGCCCCATCTGGCAGCGTTGCACCTCTCTCCGCGCTCTGGACTGGCCGCTGTGGCTCAGGCATTGCTGCTTGTGCCGCCGCGCCGCACCTCATCGGTTACAAAGTTCCCATTCCCACTGTCGTTCTCGCTTCACCTTCTGCCTTCCACCTCGCAACATCTCCTCCTCCCCCTCACATCCGCTCTCCATCTCCCCTCGCCTTCGCTCCCCCGGCCTCCCGCAAGCTCCACGACCAAGGCAGCTCCCCCGTCGATTTCTCCGCGGCCTCGGCCTCTCGTTCCGAAGCAGCTCTTCGCCCGCCTCGATCTTCCTTTCCTGCCCAGGCGACGCGCTCCTGGATGACATCCTTATAATGCTTTGCTCCTCGCTCGCCGTGTGACCACTTCGATCGTTCCCCGCTCTCCCCTCGTTTGCCATGGAGAGGAAGCGCAAGCTGCCGGCTCGGGCTGCCGCTCGCAGCGAGCAGGTCGCCAAAAAGCGCAACATCACGCCTCGAGAACGCTCCGCGACGCCTGCAGCTCCCCCGCCACCACCCCCGGCGCCCGAAGAGCCCCCGCCACCACCGCTGCCCAAGTCGATTCAAGCTGGCAAGCCGTTGCCTACCGTCGAGGTTGCGCAGACCGACGACTTGTCAGTGAAGGAATATCAGTCGGTGGGCGAGAGGTAAGTCGCAACGTGGGCATGAGCTCAACCTTCGTAGCTAGATTACGTACTGACAGACGCGTTTCCCAGTGGTGTCCTCGCCGAGTCTCTCTCTCGATCTCGGAATAAATGGATTAGCGACGGTCTCTTCGCCAAATACTGGACGAAGCCGCACAAGCGCAAGGGTGTTCTGAATGAGGATCCGAAGAACCCCCCCAAGGACAGCATGTCCAAGGTCGGCACCGTCACCATCACCATCGAGCCTCACATTATAGAAGCCACCATGTATGTGGTCAAGGACCCTAAGCCGAAGCCCATTCCGCACGCCCAACAGCCTCAGCAGCAGCCTCGTCCCATCATTCAATATGGCCCCCCGAACGGCTCGATGCCTCCCCCGCTCGCACCCGCGTCCGCAACTGCTACACCAACACCAAGCGCCGCAACCGTTGCAAATTCGGTGCCCCAGAGCCCAGCACAGTCTCCAGCACAACCACAGTCGCTATCTCGACCCCCTCCGGAGAAAATTGCTCCTCCGACACCCTCTCCGAAAGTTGTGGCACCTCCTTTGGCGAACAACACCACTCCCTCGCCGAGCCCGAGTTACCCACCGAGACCACATGTGGCTGGACCACCTGTGGCACCTTCTGCAACGCCTCCCCAAATGCCTCGGGCACCGTCCAACCCCCCACCCCATGGCGGTGTCTCAGCACCCGTGCACTCTACCGGAATTGCCCCAACTCCAGCGCCCTCAACACCCGTGGCTCCGATGGCAGCCCCAAGAGCATCGCCAGCTCCACGTCCGCCCATGAGTGCGCATACGACGCCTACGACTGGTCTCGCTAAACCGGCAACTCCTACAACGGCTCCTGCTGCGCCTGCTGCGAAGCCCACAGCGAATGACCCTGTTATTGCTTTGCTCGCACAAAAAGCTTCTGGAGACGCAGAGCTTCGCGACTTGATGAAGAGAGTGGCTGTAGGCCAAGCCAAGGAAGGAGAACTGGCGCACTTTCAAAAGATCATCGACCAGCTAAATGCCGAGTATCGAAGCAGGGGAGGCCAGCAGGGACCATCCGCAGACAGACTCCTTGTGGATGGCAGGACAGTCAAGTATTTTGCCGACGAGGTCCGAACTATTCTCGACATAGTCCTCGCCTCAAATCCCATGCAGAAATCGTCAGAGCTCCGACCACCGCCCCGCAGCGACCCGCTGGTCGTTTTGTTGGTCAGGACGGCACTCGAGGACCTGAGAACGAAGGACATGATTCGGCGAATTGCCGAAGGACGGCCGGGTTTCACCGATGCAACGGATCTCAAAGACATTCTCGACAAGTTGCACCGAGATATGAAAGCTGTCCCACGTCCTTCGCCTGCACCATCTCAAATACGGCAGCAGACGCCAAATGGGGTTCCTAATGGTCATGCAAGGGCTCCGACTCCCCAAACTCCCTCACAACACAACCCTCAAGCGTTGCGTTCCAAGGGGCCTCCGCCAACTCCAAAACCTGATATCTCTGCCGTCGTACTAGATTTCGGGAATGGAGATCGTTATCTCTTCCCCAAATTCAGCATCCTGGAGTATCTACCTACTTCCTCAGGCCAGCAGGTTGTAGCATCATTTTTGATTGTGCGCAAGGGCAGTACCTCGGAGTACGGGGGAGACCCTGAGCTTGACTACTACCAACCCATCACTATTCGGCTTTATACGCAAACTGGCCGACATTTGGAGAACCTGGCAAGGGTGGTAGCTCCGCAAGATGAAGTGCGGCGATATATGGATGATGTGATGGACAACATGACACGTGCCGAGTACGTCCTATTAGCTATGAGACTACCTCGCGCCATTAAGGATGGCGATAAAGATGGACTCGGCTCAGAAGAGCCCAAGACGAATGGCTCGACCCCCAAGCCTGACGAGCCAGCTCAAGGACAGAAGCTTGTACCGAAGTCTTCGGTCCTCTGGGCTACCAAAGGCAAATCAGAAACACCCCCTATCGAGGGACACTCTCTCAGACCGTCCCGAGACCAGGAGCAGGAGACCCAAGCCCGGTACCAGCGGCTGATCAACTCAGTGGCTGCAAAGGACAGAGAAGCTATATGATGAGACGGTGGGACACGATTTGGAGGCTGATATACTGTGTATATATTTTTCATGATTGATTGGTCCGATTATACTAGGGATGGGATGGCCGGGCGAGAACGGAGCAAGGAGCGGGAAAATTATGGTTTAGGATTGGCGCAGTGATATTTTGGAAGCTCGATGCTCGAGCGAAGACTATTTTGTACGTCCACATGGATCGAATGGCCTGGAGTTTTGAAATGCCAGACTTTTCGAACTTACTTTTGCTCTCATTCTTCACGTTAATTTTACTTCTTGAAGCAGGCCTAGCTGCAATCATTGACCATAGATCTACCCATCCCGAATCACTGCGTGTATTCACCATGGTGTTCACATGAACTATGGAACCATTGCAGGCCATGCCCAATCATGCATAGAAATACGCAACACCTGCGGATGCAATGTCAAACCCATCGTCCTACCAAACCTGGATATGACGGCATCGACACGCATCACCACGCACAATCGGAATGTTTCGTGGCCATCGAGGCGGTGCAAAGCAATCCACTGTGTTTGAAGCTACCCGTACTGCGAATCCTCCAAATTGGTGAAAGCTAAGCTGCCTGCAATCTGTATCTTACTCTCCCATAGCAGCATCGCTGTCGCCATGAAGCCTGGGCACAATCACTACAGCCACAACTGAAGCGCAGTCTTAGCCTAATGAACCTTTCATCAGCACTCTCACCACTTTCATCTTCTACAAGGGGCGTCCACTACGATGTAGGTTTGTGAAGTCTCCTGTCCAATGGAAGTTAGAAGATCACTTTGCCCAATAGTCCTTTAACGTGGGTGGCCAAGTTTCAACTCGTGTCTGTGATCGTCTGAGACGAAAACGATGTATTGTACAACAATGGCCCCGTTATCAAGATGCCAGCCTCGGAGCTGCAAGACGGGAGAGTGGTCCAGTTTATTACGGTCTCAAAAAAGCTTATCACCATTATTGGAGTACGTGGCAAGAAATGAGAGTTGCTTCTCTTCTATGATTGCAACGACACTGTGCCCGCCATGTTTTCTGCCGTAGTGAATTATCCCAATTTCCCCTGAAGTTGATCAAGCAGCCCCAGAGTTAACTGACCGTAAGTTTGAACCCGATTGCATCATTTGGGAAACCAACTTTGCCGCGTAATTGTTCTAGAGAGATATGCAGTCGTTATGCATGGCTGAAGCATGCTGTGGCTTGAGTTGGACCGCAGACGTAATCATTACGACAAGTAGGGGGTCTGCGAAAGTTGCGAATTGCTTCGAAAGATAACGTGACTTCCTAATCGAAACACGGCGACATAACGCGGACGGGGCTTTCTCGGTCTTCTAGACCTTTTGGACGTGAGTAAAGTTTTGATGACGATGTGATATCTGCAGCTGGAGCGTATGCCACTCAATCTCAACATTTCGCTTGGGTACATCCAAGACAATTGTCATGCTCGCCTGTACTTTACCGAGCGATCTGGACAATATTAAGGTCGAAGCAAGTAACTTCACTCACCACCCTTTGGAAAGGAACCTTTCCGGACGGCTTTAGAATGAAGCTTGTAGAAATCCCTCAAGATAAGGGTGTTGGGACAGTAGAGGACGCGGCGTGGCACTTTCCCAGAATCTCAAGTATAAAACACTGCACTTTCTCCCCCTCGATTGTATCATCCCATCACAACACCAACACATCATCCATCATGAAGCCATCTCACATCCTCCTCCTGCCAGCCTCGCTCGGCTTGGTCTCGGCCGCCGTCATGCGCCGGGACCCTGAACCCGCCATCGCCGAGCGAGACCCGGAACCCCTTGGAAGACGTGATCCCTTGGATCCCCAGATCTTCGGTCGTGACCCCGACCCCAAGGCTGACCCCGAGCCCATCGATCCCCAGATCTTTGGTCGGGATCCTGACCCCAAGGCCGACCCTGATCCCGTCGACCCTCAGATCTTCGGTCGCGATCCGGAGCCCATGGCCGACCCTGATCCCATCGACCCTCAGATCTTTGGCCGAGACCCTGATCCCAAGGCCGACCCTGAACCCGTCGACCCCCAGATCTTTGGTCGTGACCCTGATCCCAAGGCTGACCCTGAGCCTGCCGACCCTCAGGTCTTTACCCGGGATCCCGAGCCCATTGATCCCCAGATCTTCGGTCGTGACCCCGACCCCAAGGCTGACCCCGAGCCCATCGATCCCCAGATCTTTGGCCGAGACCCTGAACCCATGGCCGACCCTGATCCCATCGACCCTCAGATCTTTGGTCGTGACCCTGAACCCATGGCCGATCCTGAGCCCGTCGACCCTCAGATCTTTGGCCGAGACCCTGATCCCAAGGCTGATCCTGAACCTGCGGACCCTCAAGTCTTTGCTCGGGAACCTTAAGTGTGACCTTGGGCCAACACAAGTCCTTTTACTCGTATGTTACCCATCATCCCACATTGCACTCTCCTCATCTGACACCGACTTTCAATCAGTTAGAAGTTCACCGTTCACGGTTTGGGGGTTCAGGGCATTGAGCAATAATTGATTTATCCATTGCGTTTCGACATAGTTGCCTTTCGTCGGCTCGCTTGGTGGGATCAATTACTTGTTCAGTTCATAATGACAATCTCATCCAGCTGTGAGCAACTGGATGTTATGATGATTTGTTTTTGCTTTCTTTAAGGGTTAGGAAACATAGCAATTACACTCTTTTATAATGTGGTAGTCGAGTCCTTATACCATGAAATCGTGGATTGGCGAATCATAATTCGCCCGATTCTCACTTGAGATACGGGCTTAATAACGATACACGCACACGTTAGTACCAGTCACTATTTCATCACAGTGTGAGTTAGGGTGTGCATTTTTGATGAGAATTTTTCACTATTTTCCGTTTAATCTAGAGGTGGCGGAGCGGTCGACTCTGGAGAGAGGACGTTTCGGGAGGGGATCGGGTGTAACTCTTACTGGCAGGTTGGGTCCCAAATATCCGATATTTGGCTTCGCGCTTGTTGGCATCGTTACCATCTCCCTCCATTTGGCCATCATCCACAGGCATCATGGGTTGAGGCCGAGGAGGGATATTTTTCACATTCCATTAGATCACGGACCGAAAGACCAAGGTAATGGGCCAGTATTTGAATCCTTGGTTAGGGAGCGATATGAATTTTGGAGATGCGAGGATATGTTGTTAGAGAGGTGGGAGGTCATTGACTAGGGAGACAATTGCTACCCAGAATTACTGCAAATGGTCAGAGCCATACTCCATAAGTAGCAATACCGTAAATTTGCCACTTAAAGAAACTGCCGTTTGGGATCACCTACCCACTCTTAACTTTCTTATTTTAGATATTTCTTTTGGACTAACTTACTTGCTTTTTTGTAAGATTTCTGGGGTATTATTGTTGGCTCCGGTGATCGCCGGCCCGATGATGACCCCGGATCCACATGCGTCATGTTGCGCCAAGACGGAGGGTACGTATCGAGGTACGTACCGTCGGACTATGTCAGCGCCGCCAGATGTCATGAACTCCCAGGCTTCCAGCCTCGTTAAATCACATCATCGCCTCTCAATTGCCAGAGCTACTGCAATCAAGAAAATCCTACGACTTCGAAGGGATGAGCGTAGAGCTGGCCGCCTCTCAAGATGGGCCAGAGTCTTTCGGATGAACAACCGCGCCGGCGGACGAACGAGGAACTCAGTCGTGAACTCGTAGGCTCATGATAACACGGACACCGCTGAAGCTCAATTGACTGACCATATGAAACAGGCACAGAGGTTCAAAGAGAAATGTTTCACCTCTCTCGAGTTCTACTCACTCAAGGATGTCTTCAAGTCCCTTGCTGATCACCAGGACACCATGAAGTACCTGAAGGAGGACACCATCGTGCGATACCTGGAGATACCGGATATCCTCCACGCATCGCCTGTCATCTTCCAGATGGTTTCATATCTTGGCGCCTTTCCGTTTCTCCATGATGCGCCGGCCGTATTGGAGCTGCCACAGTTGATTATGGTTGTCGTCATCATGACGGAGCGGTACAAAAAGGTCCTGGCTCGTGGCTCCACAGATAGGACCAAGCTGCTGTTCAAGAGCATGGCCGTCTACGACCGAAAGCCGTCCCACGCTGAGATCAATCCGATTCCTCGGGAAGATGAGGCTCCGCAAAAGAAGCAGAATGGTAATTCCCACGCTGGATTCGCCGTGGATGAAGCCCAAGAAGACGGAGAGGAGGACGAGGACGATGATGACGATCTGGTCCTGACAGCATTCGAGCTGCTTGATATCAAAGAAGCTGTGGACCAAGGCCATGCACCAAACTTCCATGGCGCAACAATTCCAACTGACAACTTTCGAAAGCTGTTAATGCTGCTGTTGCTTGCGGCTCCCCTTGATCCCCAAGAGAGCCTCTCGCTTTATTCGAGCCGGGTCGTTGGCGACGAGCTCGACTGCCTCCGTTCGACGGCCGAATGCATCCTATCGTCTTTTGTTAACGCTGAAAAGGCAACCGGGATCAAGTACAACCATTTCAAGACGATCATTCCCGTGATATCCCCCCATCTATTCCGTGGTTTCAACGGCCTGTTTGAGCATTTCCTCTTCTCCAAGAACCTTGACTTCTCCAAACATCAAAGTGGTGCCGCAGAAAAGGTCGAGGCCCCAAAGATAGCGCAACCGCTGCTGCCAGAGAGTGGTGAGATTCTGAATGCGAGCACGTTGTCCCAGATATCGCTCTTCCTCCCCGGTTCGGATCTTTTTCGAAGAGTTAGGCTGCTATATTCCGGCAACGATGCGGGATTCTCGATGGGGAGTTTCCAGAACAAAGTATTCAATTGGCAGGCGCCGACCTTGCTCCTGGTGAGCGGAACGCGCCTTGGGGACGTCCCGGATGGTGGCCAAGAGGCGGCCTTTGCGGCGTCTCTTCCATCTCGAAGGTTCCCACACGGCAGCAAGTCAGATCGTCTCACTTTCGGAGTGTACATCCGAGAGCACTGGAAACACACGCACAGGGAGTGCTTCGGAGACTCGGATACGGTGTTGTTCCAGCTGGAGCCCATTCACGACGTGTTCCCCGCCTCGACCATCAACAAGGACTACGTTACCTTTACCAAATCTCCCGCAAACCACCCAATGCTCGCCGTCGGATGCCCTCATCCCAAGCCAACGCAGGCGCACCGAAAAGCCGACCTTCATCGATTAGGGGCCACATCTCTGTTTCTCGACGATTCATTCGAGTTTGGTGTCTTCAACCACGACTACTCCTCGCGAGGAGGGGCTTTCCACACAAGTGTGGTGAGGAAGTTTGACTTCCAGGATCGGTTCCAGATCGAGAACCTGGAGGTTTGGGGATGCGGTGGAGATGCAGAGGCAAAAGCGCAGGCGGAGAGATGGGCATGGGAAGAGAAAGAAGCCGAGGCCCGCCGCAGGGTCAACCTTGGAACTGGGGATATTGACACAGATCGGGCCTTGTTGGAGATGGCCGGGCTGGTCGGAGCCAACCGGAGTGGAGGTTCCATGGGGTAGTATTGGAGTTGTGTCACCTGGCCATAATTTGCTCATGTTCACGGCGTTTCTCTTTGGGTAAGTGTGTACGATCGAATAAATTCAATTCAGCTCATTTGCGGGCGGAATATTTACGCTCGTATTGCATGATTTCATGACATTGCTGATCATATTAACACCGATCTAATGAGTAGAGCCATGCCGCCATCGATTTGCAGCCCGATATCGTACACTGTGTGACCCTGCCACTGACACAAATGATTTTACACCGGCCCCTCGTGATCACCATAGTCTCGGTATCGGGGGACGGGATTACTCCTTCTTGGACTCGGCGTCGTCCTTCTTCTTGGTGGACATGATCTCGCCGAGATCACCAAGCGAGCTCTTGGGATTCTTCTTTCTTTCCTGCTTTTCGCTTGCATCCGCCTCGTCCACCGCATTTTCCACTGCATCCTTGTTCTCGCTCTTGGGCCACAGTCCCATCCGGCCGAGGACGCCCCCCGTCCCGCTCGATGCCGCCTCCGACTCCGGGCTCTGGGGAGTCGGCTCCTCGGTCTGGGCGGCGGCCAGCTTCCTCCGGTTCTGCAGATGGGCCTTCATGGCCTTCTCCTCCTCGTCTCGGGCCTCGAGCTCGCGGATCCACTTGATGCGCTTCTCCTCGGCGTCGCGCTCCTCCTTGAGCTTGCGGAGCTCCTTGGTCTTCTCGCGGTCCTTGTTGTAGTACATGCTGCCCGCCACCATGGCGATGACGGTGAATCCCTGGGCGGCCACTCGAGCGCGGAACATCCGGTTCGCCGACTTGGAGTCCCCGCGGCGGAGAGCTCGGTAGGCGTTGATGAAGGCCAGAGTCGTGAGGCCCATTCCTGCGGCATGGCGTGTGAGCGGGCGGCTGCTGCGTAAAGCGACATTGGGGACTTTGGGGAGTTCAATTATTACCCAGAGGAATTAGAGGCTCCTCCTTGATCTTGCGGAAGACCTTCTGGAGGGGGCGTTCGTTGTAGCGTTCCCTGTCTATCGCGTGAGTGGGGATCTGGGCGCCGGTGCCGATTGCGCAGCGGGCGACATCGGGGAGGCAGCATACTGGTCACCGTCAAAGGACGAGGGCAAAGGCCCTGGAATCTGGGGCATACCGTCAACCATGGTGAGCGGTGGTGTTGGAGTCGCAATTGGGAGACGGTTTTGGTGTTGAAGGAGACAGAAGTGGGCTGAGGAAATTCAGCTCCGGCCCATATCGAGTGCGGGATCCATCCATGACAAGCATCATGGTTTTGTCGCTCGCTCCGCCGCTCTGCCGCTACAGCGCTACAGCGCTACATCGCTAATAGAGTCCCCGCTAACCACTGTCAGCGTCATGGAGGAGCAGACGAGTAGGTACGTATCTGGCTGGGATCGCACGGACCAAGTACAGGTTCGACCTCTAAACTCCAGCTTTCCATTTCAGCTTCGGAGCTTCCCAGAGGTCGTGTTGCCTACAGTGTGTTGTCTTTGTCATCGCATCCTTCAACGCCACATTAACTCAACATTCATCAACACGCGTCCAAACCAACACAAGACACACTCGCGCATACATAAACACACGGAATCCCCCTTCGACGAACCACCCCCTCCATCAACTACCCCCTCCAAACCCCCACAAGCGACTCGTTCCGCCGACTCGAGGGCTTCCCCGCGACAACGCACCTCTCCTGACGCCCAAGGCATCGGCCTCACCATGCTGCACATATAGCCTGTCATGTGGTTGCCGACACCCTCGGCCGAGAGCATAACCCGGCCGCGACTGGCCGTGGCCATCGCTTCCGCCTTCGCTGCCGCCTCGATTGGATACTATGCATACATTAATCGCATAACACGCGACGGCGCCCTACCAGGATCCGGTCTGCACCGCAGTAACGCTGTCCGCCGAAGTCACCGGAGCCGGAGGAACGAAGCCGACTCGAGTTCGTCATCCGAGGCCCCTGGCGATGAGAACGTTGATGTCGACACCTTGCGCCCCACCGGTGATGGTGAGACCATCGTTGAAGGCGGCGTCGACGACTGGTGGAACGAACCTAGTGGCTATCCCTCGAACCAGCGCGCTGGCCACAACATCGTCAACCTTCTTTTTCGAGTTTCCGAGGATAATGCGCGCCGCAACGGATGTGTCCACCGCGGGTGTCAATGTAATGCCTGTGGTATGGTACCCATCCGTGGGGTTCGCTACCGGTGCGCCAACTGTGCCGACTTTGACCTCTGCGAGACCTGCGAAGCCCAAGGCGTCCATACCAAGACGCACATCTTCTACAAAATCCGTGTCCCCGCGCCTCCATTCGGTCCTCGACAGATGCAACCAGTCTGGTATACGGGAGATCCAGACACTTGTCGACGAAACCTGCCTCGTGGACTGATTCCCAAGTTGTCGAGGGACACGGGCTTTGAACGGCCAGAGTTGGAAGCGTTTTGGGAGCAGTGGACTTTTATGGCCAACTCGGAGTGGAGAGACGACCCGGATGAACTCGGTATTGCCATGGACCGTAAGACCTTTGAGCGATGTTTGGTACCAACCGGAGGTTCCCGCCATGCCGCTCCAAACCTCATTCATGATCGAATGTTCTCCTTCTACGACTCCAACAATGATGACTTGATTGGCTTCACCGAGTTTCTCCATGGTCTATCCTATCGAAAGCGCAAGGACAAGCTCCGCAAGATTTTTGCCGGTTATGACATCGACGGCGATGGTTACGTGGACCGGAGAGACTTTCTCCGCATGTTCCGTGCGTACTATGTCCTCTACAAACAGATGCACAAGGACATACTGGATGGGCTAGAAGACCAGCTTCTTGCTAGTACCGAAGCTCAACAGCTAGTAACTAGCCGTCAGCCGCTTAGCAGTCTCTTTGGCCGCGAGGGTAGAGTTCCCGAAGGCGACGGAGGACTGCGACATGAGGGCAAGATGTACAACCGCGATGGAAGCATACAAATCACCGACGGTCATGAAAGCGTCGTGGTTCAGGATCGGGGAGACACAGCCAACCGGGAAGACATCCTGACCAGTTTATTTGCGTGTGAAACCGACCACCGCTCTCGCCGACGCTTCATCACTCGCAGTGATACGGATACCAATTGGCGTACAGTGCGTCGTCTTAGTGGAAACGACGATGAGCGCACATACTGGGTTACCCTGCTTGAGCCTCCTGCTACTGTCGACGATTTACCTACAATTTTGTTAGGGAACCACACCCTGGAAATACAGGAGGCTTCTGATGATAGCGAAGATGAGGGCCGTGACAGGAATGGTGACCAACCAAATGGCGTCAATGGAGTTCATGATGGCGGCGACCACTCCACCAACGATATGCCCACAGAGAGCGAGGTCCGAGCCAGAGTTATCAGCAGCAACCGACAGCGAGCTCCAAGGTTAGAAAAGAGGAAAAGAGATATGGCCCGGAAGCAGCTGCATGAGCGGTGGAGAAGAAGGCAATTCTACCTCGACGAGGAAGAAGGGGGTATTGCTCCAGAGGATTGGGAGCACAATGAAGACATTCTTACGGATCTCCGTGAGATGGGCGAGAGCTCCAAGTCAGCCGAGGAACATTCACAATCTCCAAAATCTCCCTCAAGCTCCAAGAGTCGGTTGAAAGATGGCATGGACGACTTTGAGATGCTATCTGGCGCCTCGTCATCCTCGAGGGGTGTTCCCGAGCGGCGGGGACCCCGACGCCTTCCCGAAGCCGAAAGAGATGCCGGAAAGGAGATTCTCTATCAGGTTACTCAGCAAGCCTTCAACGAGCTTCTTGATACAATCTTTAAGCCTTCGGAGGATCTCGCCCTCCAAGCCGCAGAGACGAAGCAACAGCGGGAAAAGCACAAGGATTCGATTGATGCTATCGATCTGGATGACTTGAAACCCTCAAACGAGGACGCTGATTCTAAGATCAAGTCTGCCAAGGAAAAGTCCCTCGAGGACCTGCTGCGCGAGACTGGATATAGTCTGGAGCTACCCGAGGGACGCAATGCCGTCGAAATCGACACCACTGTCGAGATCATCCATGAAGATGAGCCCGAGGAGGATCACGCTGAGCCCCAAGAGGACCTCGTTGAGCCCGAGGCCGATGCGGAGGACTACCGAGATCCTACTCTCCCACAATTCCGTCCAAACACTGCGGAAGATATGAAAGACTCTGGATCATATGAATGGTATCCCATAACCCACCATACACCTACCACTACGGACCTCGAGGAGAGTGGGTCTGACAGCGAACCCGTCACGGATGCCGAACCCACTACAGAGACGCTCCAACAATGGAAGCGACTAGGCATTGCCGAGGCGAAGGCCACGAAGAGGGGCGGCTGGGGCAAGCTCAGTTTCGACGAGTTCGAGGCGATTTACAAGGGCCAGGAGCAACAAGGAAATCGACTCGAGTACCTCGGAAGCTGGATTGATTTCTGTATCCCTTAGGAGGTGCGGAGCAAATGGCCGGGGTCGAGGGGGAGAACATGATCACTGGAGGCGGTTGGTTGTACATTAGACATGCATTATGGTTTCAAAATGGAGCGGTAAAGGAAATTCCAGTGGTTAGAGCGTAATGTTTAGAAACAACTTTACATCCATTCGGTTGCCATTTGGAGCTCCGCCGATAGCGATGTGAAGATCACTAGTCCGCAGGTTCAGCCACCTCTGTTGACGCATTAACTAGCAAAGCGGCGATACGAAGACGATCACAGCAGGATAGCATCAACTCCATATTCCTGATTAATTCATTCACTCCGATTGTATTAACGATTCGCTTCATTGTCTTCATGCCATGTACACAAGTATTACCCAGAAACCACACCAATTTATCCCCATCCCTTCCTCTTGCATCTCAACCCATCACTTGCGAGTGTTGTAATAATTAGAGTTGCTATAATAATTAGGATGAGTTTCGGAGTGGTTGTGCCTTGACTCTTCCACTGCTGCACCACCACCACTACCGCCGTAATAATTATGATTTTCGTAGTTGTTGTAGCTTGTATCTCCCTTCCTTGAACCGCCACCGCCACAGACGCTGCTTAAGCATGCCATAACGGCACAGATGATCAGTATCGCCAAAATAAAAGCCACGCAGAAGAACAGTCCAACGGAGATGAGGGTGAATAGCACACCCGCGAACAAGACATAGAAACCCGGTCCGATAAACGTCCGCTCATTGCCCTGGTCAATGCCCGAGAGCTGGATAAGCCCTCGCGGGCCGTCGTTCATAGCGTATATGGCTAGGATTCCCGCGCCGAGAAATGCCATGGCGGAGAGGAACGCAATGCCGTAGAGAATCCAGCGGTGCAATCTGCCACGCAGCACACTCATGGAGGCGATGCCCAGGGGAAGCAGCAGGAACGAGAGGATGGTCGAGAGGAGAGTCAGCGCGACAGCAGCCTTGAAGTACGTTTTGGGTTGCGAGGCTGGAGCAAGGTCGTCTTCGACTTGGTCAAGTGCCGACGTCCAGGGCTTGATGTGTTTGGCGATGACAGCGGACGAGGTGCCTTCGTCGAATTGGGTCGTGACGGCAAAGGTGATCATGTCTTCGATGGTCATGGTCGGAGGGAACGACTTCTTGCACGAGACTTTGTCATCGCTCGTGTTGC
Organism: Ilyonectria destructans; assembly: GCA_020740775.1. Taxonomy (NCBI): domain Eukaryota; kingdom Fungi; phylum Ascomycota; class Sordariomycetes; order Hypocreales; family Nectriaceae; genus Ilyonectria; species Ilyonectria destructans. The sequence goes on from JAHEWK010000011.1 coordinate 1,271,860, forward strand.
CGTGGATGGTACACACACCTATGCAGTCAAGATTTCAGCAAGGAGACTTCAACATATGTATGGCTCAATACGCACCAGAGAGGCCCCAGTACCAGTGATTCGGCAGTCCATCGATGCGAAGGTCGGCGGCCGAGATGGTCGTCGTGTTAGCGGCTGCGTTGATGAGATCCTCGGTGCTCACGCGGAAGAGATATACGCTCCGAGTACCGGAGGAAATGCAGCTGATCAGGACGGTGATATTTGCAACGACTCCGACTGTGGTGTTGCTGGTTAGTTGATGTTTTATCTTCTGTCTTTCAAGGATGTCTACTTACGCAGAATGGCAATCAGAAACCAAACGCTCAGGAATTTGGACTCGCCGACGCCCACGAGCTCGAGGAAGAACTCCCCCTTTGACCGTTGCACACCGCGCTTAAACATATTGTCTCGAAGACGGATTAGAGTGGCCTCACTCACACAGAAATGGAACAAGACCAAGAATAACCACAGAATAATACACCAAGCGAGGGAACCATGCCCATCAAATATTCTCCTCCGTCCTCTCTCTTTCTACTCAACGCACATTTCCGCTTTCCCATTCCGCGCGATAGATAGCCCACGCCGCGAAATTCCCCCAGGGTCAATACATGCATCGTGCCGCTACCAGGCGCCGGGGCAGCTTGCAAGGCACTTACAACGACAATCCCGGCCGCTTTGGGGATTCGCGTTGCCTGTGATGCGTCCAGCCAGACGGAAATACAGGGACCCGATTGGCATTGAGTGGAGTGACAGGCCTTGATTTGAACGCTCAAGCGCCGCGACGGGGCTTGGCGGGAAGGGATCTGGTTCAGCTGGCATGGGTACTTACAGTAGACCGTGTTTTGGTGTCTCAAGAGGGGCAAAGCTGAACTTTGACGAAGAGGAACGGCATCATGATCTGAGGTAGGTCGAAAATGATTGGTCTTTGACGCTGTTCTCGCATGGCGGGACCAACATCAATATTCTTGAAGGGGTGAAGATGGACATACGAAAATTCACGGCAGATGGTGTGTGCCTAATTAAAGCTTATCTCGTTTCTTTTCTTCACACTTTCTGAGAAGGGACAAATAAAACATAAGCTACTTAAACCGGTCCGGAGGAAGAGAGATCCCGAAGCGAATGCCGAACGAGCAATATTTAGACATCCAACCGGCGTCGGAGGTAACTGAATCATATACATCTCATCTGATTTCATCGCCGATCTCATTTGCGGAGCACCTGGTTCCAGGGGCGATCAGAGTGCCATAGATCCCAACCACAGGATCGTACCAGATCCTACGGCTTTGCATGACTGATAAGACGGTGAAAACGATGCAGGTGAATAAACGAGAGACAGAAGCCGTTTGAATCGATGATGGCGGGAAAGAACTGATACAATTCAAGGGATTGGAGTCTGTGCTAGTAGACTAAAATCCTGAGCCAAGTATCAGTCACATGGTTTGAATTGATGGGACAGTAGTAGATGCCAATGTAACGGTGAGGTATCCTTGTCACTTAAATGCATACAGCTATAAATACGGCGATTGATAACAGATGGTATGTGCAGCAACAAACTGATATTTATTATTCTTTTCACCAGACTAGATCCTAAACACACATCCAGGCATGTCCAAATTTCTCAATACTAGTACATCGGGAGGGAGTAATGGTATCTCGTTATTTACTCAACCTCAAAAGAGCCACGGCCGACTCTCAAAGGGTTGCCTTGGTAGAGTCCGCTCCAGCAAAACCCAGCAGCGCGTTCCATGTGTCGGCAGTGCTCTGATCACGCGTGCCTATGGCCTCAATCTGCGTCTGAGCGTCGTCACACGCCGCGATAGCCTCATCGCTTGCCTCGCACACGTTGATAAGCTGGTCGCAGATGCGGTTGGTGATGATGTTGGGGTTGAGAGCCTCTTGCTGGCCCTGGGCGCAGAGAGGATCCTGAGGGATGAAAGTAAACTCGGTTGCTGCTCGGCCGTTGAGTCCAGCCACGCGAGCCATTGTTGGTTGACAGAGGCCAAAGTCGAGGTTCTTTGTACCAACTGCTGCACCACCGCCGTTTGCTGCATCGTTGTTGTTGTTGTTGTTTCCACCAGCCGCAGTGTCGTTGCCTGCATTATTGGTAGGAGTGTTGTTGCTCGCTCCTCCGCATTGAGTGGGCTGCTGGACAGCAACAGTGGTTCCGGCATTGTTGTCTTGCGCGCCATCAGTGGCAGCAGCATCGTTGCCGGCATTGTTGTTTTGCGTGCCATCAGTAGCAGCAGCATCGTTGCCGGCATTGTTGTTTTGCGTGCCATCAGTAGCAGCAGCATCGTTGCCGGCAGCGGCATCTCCGCCGGCCGCTGCGCCGTCCTGGCCGCCAAGGACCACATCGTCACCATTCCCTGCAACGGCGGTGAAGTTGCTAAACCCCTGAGCAATCATCACCTCAGCCTGGGACAGGCCTGCGGCGTTGAAAGGAGTCGCGACCGAGGTGGCCGAGTTGGCATTTTCAACATCGGACCCAGTCACCGCCGGGTCGACAAGCGGGACGATGCCGCGCAGCTGTGCGCTGGCTGGGAGCGTCGCATCCGCGCACACAAAGGGGACGTTGACGGCGAACGGGTTGAAGTTGGTCTCGGCGGAGACGAGCCCGATGGCGGCGTCAATAACTTGCTGGTCGGTTCCCAGCTCGGTGATGATTTGGTCCGCGATGGTGAGCTATGTCATGTGTCAGTCGAGTAATGGAACCAAAACCTCATTTTTCTTACCTTTTGACACGGGCTAGCAGCGGCCAACAGAGATCCGGGGATGCTTCCAGCAATAGTGGCAGCAACACCAGGGTCGCCAAAGCCAGCATTACCGAGTGCAGCGACAGCCGCGACAGGAATCTGCTCCTGGCCAAAACGAGCTTCGGCATAAGCCAGAAGGGTGACTAGAGTAGCAATCTTGAACGTAGACATGGTTGCTGTTTGGTTGGTGAATTGATGGAAAGTTGGAAATTGAAGATAAAAGAAGGATTAAAGCTACCGGCTGGCGGTGAGTGAACTGTAATGATCTTGAAGGAGTGGTTGAAACGAATGCGTTCACAGAACAGCAGAAAGAAAGAAAAGCTAAGAGTAGGAAGGAAGAACTGAGAAGAGACTTGGATTGGTTGCTGATTTGAGAGCTTATTGAGACCAGACGAACCATCTTATATAAGGTTGGGTTGACGTGAGGATCTTAACGGTCGTACAGAGACCTGATACAGGGACCTCGGCGCTAACCGACAACCCTCTTCGCATCTGTACGATAATCTCCCATCATTCGAAGACGAAACTAGACGCCATTCCGCGTCGATCTGTTTGTTGCAACTTTGTGTCACTGACATCTTCGCTTGTACTTGTTCGGCCTGCTCCGCGTCTCGGAACCTGCCAGGCGGTTGAGAACTTGCGACAAAAGGCAATTCCATCAATAGAATCATCTGATATCCTCTGGAACCTGAACCCCAGTCGTCGCAAAGGGCGGTGGTGGTGTCGCGGTGGTGTAGAGTCTCGGAAGCGTAGATCCCGACACCTGTGTATCAGCATCCGCAACCCCCAACGCCACGACGAACTGACCGTTCTGGGCGCCAATTTTCTCCGGAAGACTCGGTAAGCGCTTTTAACTGGTCATTGGAAAGCCTTAGTTGGTTCATGATTTTGTCACAATTCTTGTCCTCACATTGCAGTTTGGTGGCTAAGATTGTGGCCTCGAAGTTGAGCAGATGAACATCCCCA